>OX422144.1:35740534-37186578 GCA_949129095.1 Volucella bombylans | reverse complement strand
GGTAGTCAGTTTTCGAGAAGCGCGTCCTCTTCCTGAAAATCGAATGTATCTATAGTTTCAGTGTTGGTTGCAAGGCTGTCTTGCGAACGGATTCAATGGGCATAGTTAAGAGTGGTATTTGGTAGAAAGAAACATATTTTTTTTGAAGAAGCGTTGGCTATTTAGCTGGAATGGGTTCAAAATATCCTCAGTAATTCATTCAATATCTGCTTTGCAGCGGTTTTATATATTTTGGAGAAAAAGAAAGTGAATTAAATATATAATATATTAAAAATATATTAAAAATATACTACTATATTTTTCCACACAACAAAACTAAACCTATCTCCTTCTTCCTATCTGTCTATATATTTGTTATAAATTTGTAATAAAATTATACATCTGAAATTAAGTTACTAAGTACTAAAAAAAGATAATATCTTATATATTTAAATGAAATAAATGAAATGAAATGAAAATAAATGAAATGAAATCGTAAGAGTCTTGCGCTCTAAAACTTGTGCTGTTTTGTCTAAATCTCATGAACGTTTCTGCTCTTACAGAAACCAATCTGATCGCAGACGTAGAGAACCAGGAGCTATTCCCATCTTCTTATAATATTTTCCGAGATGACGATTACTCATTCCCTATGGTTAATGATCCTGCTCTCCCTATATTGATTCTCCATGCCAAGGTGCCTATTTGCCATTTACAATAGCCTCAACTCTTCTCTCATCGCTATCTCTTTTTCAGTCAAACTTAACTTTATTTCAATTAAAATAACACTTTCCAATAGGTCCCTGTACGTTTTGTGTTGCTACGCTCTCCCAGCTCAACCTATCGAATCATTTATCCTTGCTATTAAAGGGATTGATCAACTTGTTGACTTAAGTGATTCCATCAACGATATTCTTATCTTTGGTGACTTTAATCTGCCGCTGTTGAAGTTTATTCTATAGGAGGATCACTTCTCTTTTGCAACGTCAAACTCTAGTTCATCCACGGAATGTCTATTCATTGATCGTATAACAGACTCAAGCCTATGATAAGTAAGAGGTGTCCCTAACTCCATCGATAGGCAACTAGGCCTTAGTTTTACTAGCGATCCCATTAATTCCACTGTAACGTTTTGTCGCTTTACCCTATCAACTATCGACAACATCTATCCCCCTATTCTTCTCTCATTTTTCCATAACTCTCCACCCCGGTCCACTTCTTCCCCTACTATTTCTACCTACAACTTCCGTAAAGCTAATTTTCGCAAAATTAATATCTATCTTAGCAACTCTTCTTTTGATTTTTCCATCCTATCTATATCTGATGCTGTCTCTATTTTTACAGGGTAATATTTAATTGCATTTCTTTGTACGTCCCGTTTCACAGTTAGAGAAAAAATTCCTAAAAGAACCGTATGGCAATACGAGAAAGCCAACTGGAGCGGTCTTAACAGCTTTTTTAGGAATTTTAACTGGTCGTTATGCTTCCTCTATAACGACGTGGATGCCACTGCTGATATGATTACAGACACCATTCTCTTTGGAATGAGATCCTTTATTCCTCATCGGATGAAGAGTATCAAACCAAAAGAAAAGGCATGGTACGAATCGAGCTGTAAAGAGGCCGTCAGGGTTAGAGAAAAGTTTTTTTCGGTCCTACAAGACCAACCCGACAGAGGAAAACCGAAAAAAGTTCAAACGAGCCGGAAGTGACTGCAACGCCTTTCTTAAGCGTGTGAAATTCCTATATGACCAAAAACTGAGGCAAAAAATACTGAAATGTCCCAAAGGCAGTAACAATTTTTGGTCGTTCGTCAAAAACATTAGAAATTCCGCCTCATCCTCCATCCCAACGCTCATTTACAACGACATTCCAGCTGTCAGCTCTTTGGATAAGGCCAATCTGCTTGCTGCACACTTTGCGTCCAGCTCAACACTCCCAGATTGTGCTTTGTCTCCGCCTACACTTGAGTGCGTCGAATCTACTTTCGCACTCGTGTAGTAGCAAGAGTACTTAAAGATCTCAACATACATAAATCCGCTGGTCCAGATGGTATATCTCCCCTTCTTCTGAAGAGGTGTTCTTCCTCGCTGGCAAAACCACTGCGTAAGCTTTTTCATCAATCCTACTCTTTAGGACTCTTCCCGAGCAGATGGAAAACAGCATTTGTAAAAAAGGCGAATCATCTTCTCTCTCCTCCTACAGACCCATACGTCCCTTCTTTCCAAGGTCATGGAAACGCTGATAAATCGTCAGCTCATGAAATATCTCGAAACACGAAAACTTTTCAATGACCGGCAAGATGGTTTTCGTAGCAACAGGTCCACTGGTGATTTGATGGCATGTCTCACCGAAAAGTGGAAACAAAGCGTACATCAATCTGGCGAAAGCAAGATAGTTGCACTTGATATTTCTAAGGCATTTGACAGAGTTTGGCATCAGGCTCTTTTGTCGAAAATGCGTGCATTTGGGATCGACGACTCTCTTCTTCAATGGATTAGAAATTACCTTTCGGAACGTTCAATTCAAGTTGTCTTGGACGGTTTCAAGTCTGATAGTCACAAAATAAATGCTGGTGTGCCCCAGGGCTCTGTTCTGTCATCGACACTCTTTTTAATTTTCATTAACGATCTCTTGTCTGCTACTTCTAATCCAATATATTCCTTTGCTGATGACAGTACTCTCTGCTTTTCATATTCGTTCCTGGACTCACGGCCCTGCTCTTCGGCTGTAGTACGAGAACGGCAGCGTATGCTAAGCTCATTAAATTCCGATATCAACAGCATAACCAATTGGGGAACTATCAATAGAGTGGAATTTAATTCTTCCAAAACACAATGCTGTCTGCTGTCTTTAAAGCGAAATTTAAACACCCAGCCATTATCTATGAATGGCACTTGCATCGTCGAAACCGAAAAACTTTCCATTCTCGGTATGTGTGTCAATGACAACTTGCGTTAGAATGATCACATATTCTATGTCGTCAGAAATGCTGCAAAATGTATAGGTTTCCTCAAGCGATGTAAGAAATATTTTACCTCCTCTGATCTGGCCTCAATATATAAGGCATTCATCCGCCCAAAATTGGAGTACAACTCCCACATCTGGTCAGGTGCTCCTAAAACATCTCTGCACCTGCTAGATACGAGGGGCGTTCAATATATTATCGGTATCGATATGAAGGGAAAATGCGAATTCAATTTAAATTGTTTTTATTTTTCAATATAATCTCCCCTAACATCAATGCATTTGTTACATCCATCTTGAGACAAGCTTTTTTAAACCCTCAAAAAAATCAATTTCCTCTTTCTCTGCAAAATACCCATTTATTGCCGACTTGAGTTCTTCATCATCCGAAAATCTTTTTCCACGAAGACATTTCTTCAAATCCGGAAACAGGAAATAATCAGTAGGGGCAAGGTCTGGATTATAGGGTGGGTGTTGGATTTCTTCGAAACCACAATCTCGCGCAGCAACCTTGGAAACTCGCGCCGTGTGAACAGGAGCGTTGTCATGAAGAGGCAACACACCCGCTGCGGTTTACTCCGTCTTTTCTTTTTAATTTCCTCCCGCAAATTATGCAAAGTGGAAGCGTAGGATGTGGCGTTGATGGTTTCACCTTTTTTTTGTACTCAATGAGCAAGATTCCCTTTGAGTCCCAAAAAACTGTGGCCATGAGCTTCCCGGCAGACGGAGTGACTTTGAACTTCTTCGGAGGGTCTGTTCCTTTTTTATGCCACTGCATGGACTCTTGTTTGCTTTCAGGGTCATAGTGGTGGACCCATGTTTCGTCCACAGTAACAATTCGATTCATAACACCGTCCGCGTTCTCACTACACATCTCCAAAAGCTCTCTACAGCATGCGATTCTCACTTTTTTCTGAGGCGCCGTGAGCATTCGTGGCACCCACCTTGCACTGACCTTTGAAAGGTTAAGATGGTCATGAAGAATGGTGTGAATGGTACCAATTGAAAGCTTGGTGATCTCTGCCATCATTTTCACCTTTATTCGGGCATCCTCAAGAACAAGTTTTTCGACTTCTTTGATGCTTTCTCCCGTACAAGCAGTAGCCGGGGCGCCGGAGCGGGGGTCGTCTTCAATGCTCTCGCTGCCTCTCTTGAACTCACTTGAACACTTTTGCACAGTTGATAATGAAGGTGCGGAACCCTGGTAAACAGCCACCATCTCTTCATGAATAGTTTTTTGACTTTTTCCTTGCTTAGTGAGAAATTTAATTACAGCGCGATGCTCAATTTTCACCATCATCGTCTCAGTTGCCATTATGATTCTGTTTAACTAGAGATAAAACGCGAATTAATAATCACATTTATATGAAATTTTACATGAATGCACTAAAATAATAGTATTACTTGATAAATAAATCAATTTATATATACAACCACAGCTTCACCACGATACCGAGAATATATTGAACGCCCCTCGTAGGATTCAAAACCGTGCGATAAAACTTATTGACGATACTAATATCAGTCAATCAATGGACAACCTCGAACACCGACGAAATGTCTCGTGTCTCACTTTGTTTTATCGCTATTTCCACCACCAGTGCTCCACTGAAATCGCCAGTAGCATTCCGCCCATTCAAACTTTCAACCGTAACACCGGTCTCGCTATGAATGCTCATCAGTATACCCTCAAGCCCATTTTCGGACGTACTCTAAAATATCGTGATTCGTTCCTAAGCCATACAACTCGCTTATGGATTGCCCTGCCGATCTCTGTATTTCCTGGTCGTTATAACTTGCAAACATTTAAAAACAATGTACATCGGTACCTCTCTTTTCTTCCTCCCTACATTTCCTTTGCCCGCGCTGTGCACAATCACCTTAAGGGTACTCAAACCCCTTGAGCGCGCGCTCATTATAAAAAAAAAAAAAAAAGGTTTTCTCGGTATAAAACATAATCTACTTCCCCTCCCTGGTATAATAGAAGACTTTGTTCTTTACTAAACAAAAAAACAGATTATGGGCAGCTTTTCTTCACACAAATTTTTACTCTGACTTTCCAACTATCTTGGAACCTACCTCGAATTCACCGAGCTATACAACTTCCTCTATCAGCGACATTTTATTAATTTGTCAACTACAAAAGAAAATCAGACGGTTATCTCTCCTGTTTGATAATATATCATCGACCGACCTACATATTATTGTCAACTATATTGCGAACTTTTTTTAAATAATCATTGGCGGACAACTTCTTCGTGCCTGGAGAACCGTTTTTGTAGCAATCGTTATATGTCTGCCTTCTCAACATCGTTTTTAACCATTTCTGGTGTCCCGTAAGGCGAGCCCCTGCCCAATTATCAAGGCTTCGCTCATCAATGACGTTGTGTAATAATAAAAGGGGGCAGAGCGAAGTACTGGTCTTATCGTAAACATCTTCAGATGACTCTACCGAAGGTTGCTACGATTTGATCAGTTACAAGTTGCCGGTCATAGGTCTTGGTGGCGGCTGGACCACCGGTAGTCCCAACCAGGACTTAAATCAAGGTATCATGGGAGTCAGGAGCCCCCCGGATCTCAGTCCGGGCCTGACTTGAAGAAGTAGGCCTCCTTGTGGGAGCGTCATGTGGCTGTGGCTTAAACCCAAAGTCGCGGGAAGGGTCTTTCTTTGGTTTGACATAATGTAGAGTTACAATAAGTACTGCGACCCTAAGAGCGGTAAGAGGTTTTAGGTCGGCCTCGACTCATACCAAGGGTGGAACTTGTGCTGGCAACACAGTTCCGAATTGGTATCAATGGAATGACGGAGAGCGATGGCAAGGCGTATCCTTACCCCATGGATGTATGGGAGTCCCGTAAACATAAGTCTACACGAAATCAGACACTATGTCCCGCAAGGCAGCCATCTAGGTCCCCTTTTTCCATTTTAACTGGAAGCGATCTTGAGATAATTATTCACTTACGCCGACGACAAGTTCTTCAAAACTATCTCTTCACCTCCTCGACCTTATTTTCTGCATGGCCAACCTGTACCCCAGGTTCAATCCCTTCGCGGCCTTGGAATATTATACGTTCGCATATTGGTGAGATAATCCTTAAAGCCAAATCATCGCTTGGTTTTATTAAACGATGGTCTAAAGAAATTTGCAACCCTTATGTGACAAGGTCACTTTGGGCTCCGTCTTCCATCGAGTTCATATATCCCGAATCAGGAACATTCAACATCGTTTTCCCTCCGAGGGCTACCCTGGAATGACCACTTTATCTTATCTCCCTATCGTGACCGCCTCAGACTTCTTAACCTGAACACCTCTCTTCATTCATCGACTGCTCTCTGGTTCTGTGGATTACGCTTTCCTTTACAATTCTATTTCCTTCAACACTAGCACTCGTAATTTACGCTGTCCTCGTCTCTTGTAAATGTAAATCACTACATATCATATCGATAATTTAAAGTTAAAAAAGTCGGAGGGCTTCGATCTTACTATATAAAAAAAATGTATCCCTATGGTTGGAAAATAAGCAAGGTAGTACCTATTCTCAGAACTGGAAAACTAACTGAGAACCCCGACAGTGTAAGTAAAATATACGAAAAATTTTTCAAAGAAAGGATTGCAAATATATACATAGTTAGTTACCGAATGTAGCATATATCCTTATATACAGTTCGGTTTTCAACCTCAACATAGTACCCTCCGTTTGTTTAAAAAAAAATAACAACAAGGACAATATGAAAAATCAACAGGTATTTTGACATCTATACACTCACTCGTTTACATATAATGGCCAAATCACAATGTCGCGTTCGCGCGGTCGCGCTTTGACATATTGAGTAGAAACAATGGGCTTTTATGGAGCAATATGAAATGTAACCTCAGGCGTTTCTGACACTGTTGATCGTAAATATCGTAAGCTCGACACCAAAGCCCTAGTACAGTTACTTCTACTTCGTCGCGCGTTTGACAGCTACTCCGCTATCAGCTCTACTGCATGTTTGTAAAAAAAAATTGGAATTGTGCGTTTTGACATTACGTTTATTTCTTCGATTTGTAGCTACAGGGTAAGTTATAGTGTAATGTATTTACTCCGAATGGGTGACCAGATATTACCTTTTGCGACTATTTTATTATGGTTTTCTTGCACAAAATAGTAATTTGAGCTACAATGTGTATTTGCTGTTTTTTTTTAAATTTATTTATTAAAATAAATTGATTGTGTAGTTATTTCTTCTAATTAAATTTTAATATAAATAAGAAGAGTACATTTCTACTCTACCTCGTGCAACGAGTTCATATATTAGAAATATGAGGAAACAATACTTTACCTGTCAGCTCAACGCCGAAGCAACATTCTGAATTGCAAATTTCAAGTTCGTGCTTTTGACGCAAGTTATCGTAAATTCGACATAAAGCGTATATTAAGCATGCCCAAGCACGCTCGCGCGGATGCGACATTGTGATTTGGTCATTATATTCATTCCGCTATATTGTGTTAACCAAGTCACACGTAATTTCTTTCAGTCAAAGAACCTTAATCGAAATAATGTAATTTAATTATTCCTAAAACTAAGTTTTCTTTAATTTTATGTTGAAGTTACAGTATAGAAAATGGCGGCAAGGTGTTGTCTGAAAAGTTTCCGACCGAACAATGATACAAGACATTTTTTTCCAAAATTTTTTTTTATTTTTTTTTACATAGTCTCCTTGTAACTCTATACACTTCTCCCAGCGATGTTACCATCTCTCTAACCCGTCCAAATAGTACTTGGCGTTTTTCGCTGCAAAAGGTGATTGCCTCCTCATTTGACGAAAATCTCTGTCCTCCGAGCGCAGTTTTTAGATGAGGGAACAAAAACAAGTCGCTTGGTGCTAGGTCTGGTGAATAAGGCGGATGGTCAAGCAATTCAAACCGTAATTCATGGATTTTCGCCATGGCAACCGTTGAGGTGTGTGACGGCGCGTTTTCTTGGTGAAACAGGATTTTATTTTTCTACAAATGTGGCCATTTTTCCGCAATTTCTGCCTTCAGTTCGGCAAGTAATGATGCGTAGTATGCTCCTGCAATTTTTTTTCCTTTTTGAAGATAACTCCTTTACTATCCCAAAAAACAGTCGCCATCACTTTCCCAGCCCAAAAAAACAGTTTTTGCTTTTTTTTGGAGCCTTTGCAGTCCACTGTTTTGACCGAATTTTTGTTTCGGGCGTATAATGATGTATCCAAGTTTTATCTGCAGTAATTAATTGGCGCCAAAACTAGGATTTAATGCGCCTAAACTGCGCCAACAGAGGGTGGGAAATGTTCATTCGAACACGTTTTTGGTCTAACGTAAGCAAACGCGGCACCCAACGCGCGAACAGCTTTCTCATGCCTAAAACTTGATTTAATATGTAACAAACACGTTCTTTGGATATTTTCATAACCTCTACTATCTCTCTCACTTTAATTCGGCGGTCGTCTAACACCATTTGGTGAACTTTAGCAATGTTATTGTCACCGGTTGCAGGTTTTGGATGTACCGAACGTTCATCATCTCCCAAGCTCTTACGGCCACGTTTAAATTCAGCTGCCCAAAATTTCACTGTGGTAAATGATGGTGCAGAGTCCCCATACACAGAGTCTAACTAATTTTTGATTTGCGTAGGCGTATTGCTTTTCAAAAACAAGAATTTAATAACAGCTCGATACTCAATTTTTTCCATTTTCACAAAAAACACTCACATCGACTCACTCAAATGACTGTCAACTAAAAACTGCGCGTCCAAAATGACTGTAACTTCGGTAAGTAACTGTCAAAAGATGCACAACTAGCATTCACTAGCTTTTATTGACGAGTGCCGCTAACTTTACGTTGCTGTTGGAAACTTTTCAGACAACCATCCCTTATTTCTCTATCATCGAATCGGCTACAATTCATTAGGAATTCAAACCTGTTAACTACGATTATAATCTGTAAGATGGGTGAGCATTTTATGGACCACACTTCAAGTGTGTTTCTTTGGCCCTGCTTTTGCACTCCAGCAATGTAGAACATTCAAATAACGGCATGAATTTCTTCTTTGCTTGTGTCTACCATGATTCCTGATTTTTGAGTTGAGGGCGATGCAAAGTCTAGAAGAATTTTTTTTTTTATAATTTATGCGCGTCTAAGGGGTTTTACTGTTGCCTGGGCGGAAAGGTAGAAGGAGGGGAAAGAAAAATTGGTTTGTAGTGGTTTGAAACTCAGGTGTATTTGGTTTCGATATTAACTCTCCAGGGGTGGGAGTCCGAATAGAACGGAGAGTTTTTTCTTCACTCAGAGTGATTCGAAGGTTATAATTCACATTGTTTTTTTGTGCTTGTACCTCTACAACAGCGAAATCTACGTGCCAGTGTTATGCCTTCACACGCAGAATTTTACTGTCCAGTTCCAATTACACAAATGAAAAACTTGAAAGACTTGTCATGGGTATTCGTACCTTGACCCTCCGAGTGAGAAGCGATTACTGGTACCACTACACAACGGTCATTGAAAAGAAGATTCCATGCTTAAACGTTTCGATGTTATAAATTTACCCGCACCTTTGCAACCCGCCATTTGCAAAACAATGTTTCTCGCTGACCACTTGATAACGGAGGCTGTGTGATCTAACGAAATCCTTTTTTCCTAACAGAACTGCTAAGCGATTCCATTCTTCTTGATTTTCATCATCTTCAGTCACTGGTTGAAATTTTACCGTACCCTTCAGAATCCGTCTCTATGTCATCTAAACAAGCTTCATCTTCTCGGTCATATCTAAAAGAAGTTGTCTTACCTCATTGGGGGTGGCCGTGGTGTAGTGGTAGTAGCAAACGCTTCTCACTCGGAGGGTCCAGGTTCGAATCCTGCCCATGGCAAAATCAGTTTTTCATTGTATAATTGGAACTCAGACAAAAAAATTCTGCGTGTGAAGGCATAACACTGACACGTAGATTTGGCTGTTATAAGAGTTTCAAGCAATGAAAAAAATACTGGGAATTATATCTCGAATCACTCTGAGTGAAGAAAAAACTCTCCGTCCTATTCGGACTCCCACCCCTGGAGAGCAAACATAGAAACCAAACACACCTGAGTTTCAAACCACTACAAAAACAATTTTCCTTTCTCCTCCTTCTATCTTTCCGCCCGCGCCCTGGCAACAGTAAAAGGGTATCAACCCCTTAGGCGCGCGTAAATTATAAAAAAAAAAAAAAAAAAAAAAAAATCAGATCATAGTTAACCTTATTTTGAGACATCTTGTGCGGATAATGGATTACTTTTGCACTTCTGCTCCAAAAATTAATTAACAAATTTTAGTTTACTCCACTTTCAAAAAATAAATCAAATTACATACGAGTATAGTAGGGTGTCTTACATATTACATACATTACATAGTATAGGGTGTCTGCACACCGATATCATCATTATGGGGAAAGGAAACTAAACAACTTTCAGAAATGAAATACTTACTAACGAAAAAAACAAATGGCATTCGACAAAAGTAACAACTTTTACATTAGATTCAGCACTGGAATTGGAAAAATCGATTGAATTATCCGAAAAAGACGGTGCTGAAATTTAGGAGGTACAGGAGGCCATAAAAAAATTTCGAAATTTACATCATTCAGTGGCAAAAATAAGTTGAAAAAGTGTTTGCGATACCAGTCACTTGGCAAATAAATGTCGATTTACGGATTCATGGTTGTGGACAGAAAGGTCATGTGCAGAGGTTTGTTTCGAATCGAAGAGATCGAGTGGTGGAAGTACTAATCATTTCAAATAGGACGAAATTTTACAGGTTGATGAGTTGTCACACCTAGAAGAGATCCATCAAATCGGAGATACATCCCCTGTAACGTTTCGTTCCAAAGCACTTTGTGAACTGTTAATTAATGATTTTCCTACTGCTTTTGAAATATATTACGGATCACCTGTGACTGTGGTTGACTTGGTGAACGCACAGAGGCATTTGGCAGTCTTCGAATTAAACATTGAACTGGTCAGTTATTGTGGCAGCTAACTTTTAGCTAAATCGAGTAAAAATTTACATTACATGCTCGAATTACGAATTTTGGAATGAGTCGAAACAAGCGAATGGGCAACGCTGATTGTCGCCGTACGAAAAAGAAATAATAAAATACGAATTTGCGGTTACTACAAGGTGATTGTGAATCCTGGGTTGTTTATCAACCAATACCGATTACCATGAATTGACAAATTATTTGCTTCAATGGCTGGAGCCGAAAAATTTACAAAAATAGATCTTTCAGAGGCATATCTGCAATTGGAAGTTCATTCGGACGAGCGTTTTTTACTTACATTGAACATACTTAAGGAATTGTATATACCGAAACGAATGATGCTTGGTATTGCATCGGCACCTGCGAAGTGGCAACAACTAATGGAGTAGATATTGAGTGACGTGGATGTAGTTCAAGTCTTTTTGGCCGATATCAAGATTACAGCGCCAAATGATGTCATACATTTAAGATGGTATCTAGAGAAATCCGATTTCATGGTAGATCAGATTGAATATTGTAGTTATGTCATTGATCGTTACGCAATTAAAAAGATGAAAAGAAAAATAGAAGCAATAGAAGACATGACACAACATGAAAATCGGTGTGAGGTACGATCTTTTGATGGATTAGTAAAGCTTAAGCCATTATTTTCGAAATCAGAAGAATCTACCAGTACGTATGTGTATGTAAGTTTATTTTAGTGCTGTCTGTCACTAAAACCAATTTCGCAAATATTTTCACAAACAAAAGGGCTATCAACAATATCAGCAATGCGTATACAGCACTACGCTGTATTTTTGGAATCCTTTGATTATGAAACACGCTGCAAAAGATCGAAAGAAAATGCGAATGCTGATCCAATGTCCAGATTATCTTTGACGAGACAGTTAGGAGAAAGCGTTGTATTGCAAAAGATCCAATCATATTACTAGAACAAACTGAGGGAGACAACGTAGACGAAACAATAGAATCGGAGGAAACTAAAGGTAATAGCTCAACGAATACATACCCCCAGACGCAATGCTAAAAATTTGGCTATTTACATTTGTTACCTTAATCATATATGTATTTTACTTTCTGGAAGAGATGAGACACTTTCTTACGAGAAAAGCATTGGTGTATATTGGATTATTTTGGCAGCTATACTCACTTACTCGTTTACATATTATATACATTCCGCCATATTGTATTAACCAAGTCACACATATTTCTTTCGGTTTTATTTTTTTTTAATTTATTTATTTATTAGTTAATTGTTTGTTATTTATGTATTTATTTGTTTAATTATTTGTTACGATTAGTATTAGTTACAGATACATTACAACTAACCGTCCGTTTAATGAAAAACGCGAACTCACATTTTGATAGAAGTTTATTCAGTGGAATCTAAATTAAGACAGCTTCTAGTATCTAACTCATCCTACTCCACACCTTCCCTTCATCATATGGAGTATGTAACGCATGCAAGTATTTTTGGTTCGGTCAGTAGTTTCCCAGTTTGACCAGTGGGAAACCGTTGAGCATTACCGTCACACGCTTCATGCCATGACGACCTACGTTGGGTGATGAAATGCAATGTCCATAAGTCAAGGTTACTACTCATCTTTCAGCTTGTAGAATTGCTCTGCGTTAACTGCATTATATATATTATATATATATATTCCGTTCTTATTTATAAATTTGTTTATTTACTATTTAAAGGTTTGTTGAATTAATACTTATTATTGTTAATTTTTTTTATTTATTTATTCTTTTTTTTTGTCCCTGGATTGAAGGTTTTTTTTGTATTTTCCTCTAAATTTGAATAAATTTTGAATTATGTATAAACTAAACAATACTTTGCAAAAAAAGTAGCAATGCTGCAGTAGAAAGATATATATACATGATATCATATTTCTATAATGCAAAATGTGTGGTAATTATCCTTTGTAAAACGTTGTATACGAAATAAAGATCTATCTATCTATTTTTAAGTTTAAAAAAAATTACTTTGATACAGTGCCTACAAAACCAGAATCCACTATATCAGCATCAAGTACCTTTTGAAAGACAGTTTTCCTAACGATGAGTGAGATCTAACATTGTCCCAGAGAAAACAACAGCGTGTATCCTAAATCGGGTTTGGAGCCATTTGTAAACTAGCGACTACATATCAGATTCTGGCCAATACCATTCCAGCAACAGGAGTTCTGGCGTCATCGCATCAGACATCATCATAAAAACAGGTTGCACGCAAGGTTTTAAATTGAAGTTTTGAGAGTATAAACATAAAAGCTTTTAATGATTTTATTGCGTCAAACAGTAAGGATCACGTTAGAATAGATGGAAACGGATGATATTTTGATGTAGTAAAAAATTTTACTCCAAATTCGGACCTTTCGTGTAGTGCTATTAACTCCAATAAGCACTTTATTGAGTGTTTCTAAATAATGTGCCTCCTGGTCAGTAATGCGAGCTACATACGATATGTACATGTATAGCCTATCTACAAAATCAACAGCAGGGAGTACTTGATCATACACCTATATATCTGTACGTGATTGAACACTTTTTATCAAATATCATCATCAGGTGTGTTCGTGAACAAAATACCTAAATTATTATACATATATTTTAATTTAAATAATTATTTCATTTGAATATTAAGAATTGTAATCTATGTTAAATCTAAGTTAAATTAATTGAAACTTAATCTAATGTAACAAGGAAAACGTAACGTAACGAATTGGAAATATATTATTTAGTACATTTATATTTTGTATGACAGTTTGTAAGTTGAATATGGAAGTAATTTCCGGAAACTAATAAAACTCTCTTTGCTGTATCCCTTGAAGAAGAATAAACGTGTTTTATTTAAAACCGCATTTTCCACCCATTTCTTTTACCCCACACGTATTTAGAAATAGCAAAACCCTACTCGCCCCAACAGGGTGATAATAATTATTGGTCAATTATAGAATTTAAGCAAATTCAAGCAAAACAAATATTTTTATTGCAATTACATATATGGTTTTATTCATGTTTTCATACAGAACAATCGAACTGTGCACTGATTTCGAGCTCCATTATCATTGCCCTGTTCTTCCGTCCCAAAACGGGATCTCATTCTAAAAGTGTGCAACCATTTTTTATACATTTTTACCTCGTAAATGTAATCAAATTGACTATGAGCAATCAGCGGCTTACTTATTAAATATTCGTTCATCACAACATTTTTTGTTGTTTTTTAAATTTCGTAATCAGTCGTACAAATCAGTAATAACTGTTATCTTCAATTTATATCCTGTACTAATACAAAAATGTAGAGCAAGCTATTAAAACGACATTAAGATAGCACATTTATGTGTGTAACATAGATAGCTACATATTATAACAATTATTGCACCAAAGCACTAATTGTGTTTATTTTTCTGATTTGTAGTCCGAAATTTTGTTCAAGGAGCTAATTTAAGGTTTAACCGCTGACCTACATACATCACCACCTTCGGATAAGGGGCTTAAACAAATCCAAGAGCAATAGTACTTGGGGGTTCCATACAATTTTCATATCCATCACAAACACTGTGTAATTATTTTATGTGATTTTGTTCTAGAAAAACTAGCTGTTAAACTAGGGAAAATATTGAGCACTTTCGTAATTGGGTTTTAATTAGTGTAAGTCATATATATTAGAGTTCTCAATTATTCCACCATTTTCTTGTGCTTTGATAAAGCATATGTACGTTCACAAATATGTATTATTTTGATCTGGTTTAGAAACACAAATTTTTTAGTTAAACAATCAAACTCCATTGAAGTTGGTTAGGTATTGTACACTTCTCAATGTCGTATTTGAAAAAATCAGCATTTAAATTTCCCATTACCAAGGCGTGTGGCAAAACGTGGAGTGATCAGTGCACCTTGTCCAGCACACATGGAATGAAATATATTAATGATGAAAGTGCCAGATACCACATCAGGTATTTTTGGTTATATCATTAAAAGATAACTAAACAAGAGTAAATCATTCTTAGGATCATATGGGCTATCATCGTTTTTACCATGTTCATTCTTGCTGGTCGGTTGGCCTATTCACTTTATGCTAACTTCTTAGGTGATCCCACTAGGTTCATTATTGAAAGTGATCATGAAAAAACTGCAGGACTTTTTTATCCAGCAGTAACAATTTGCCCTCCTACACTGTTTAACCATTCAAAAGCAGAGCAAATTATTATAAAATTGTAAGTATAACATTTATGTGAATTAACAATACTGTCATAAAAAATATTGATTGCAATTTTGTAGTAACTTACCAGAAAACCTCACCGTCGACGATGTTCTACAAATTTTAAGCCAAGCCTATGGGTTAACTGAAGGAAAGTTTAAGTATGATAAACACAAAATTGCAACCATTCAAGCGGTTTTACGACTAAATAATTATACTGCCGGGCAATTAATTAAAAAAATTATTTGGAATTTTGACACTTTCTTTTTTCGATGTCGGCTTCAGTCTAAAACTGAAAATTGCAGTAACATCTTCCGAGTCACAATGACATATAGAGGGCTTTGCTCTTCATTCAATACGCAAAATGATAAGTATTTGTAGGTATAGGATACCGATTTTATCTGTTAGTACTTTGTTTAAAAGTCCGTTTATAGGATCCCATCAACACAATTTAAATCAAACCGCCACGGCATTCGATATGGACTCTCGGTTATTTTAACGAATGTGCCAAAGACAAATGCCAGTACGGAAAATTTTCAAGTGCTTATTCATGAGTCTTATTTATATCCTGATAAGTCAGTCTTTACGAAGGTGTTACACAATAATGAGGAGCTGTTATTACGAATTAAACCTACACAGATTATTAGCTCTCGAGAAGTATGGAGAAGATTGGAAATAGACGAACGGAAATGTGCATTGCCGCGCGAAATAAACTTGCGTTATTTCAGCATGTATCGATTTCAGAACTGTATGTTTGAATGTCAGAACTTAAATGTACGAAGGCAATGTGGATGCGTACCAGTTGGTTTGAACCGTGAAACAAAAACCCTAGAATGTGATGTAGAACACATTCCCTGTTTATCCGATAACTACGGTATACAAATACAATGCATAGATTACTTATTTTAAATTGTATTTCTTTTTTAGACCGTTATGTGTATACTCAAAGTAAGTGTAAATGCATGGAGAGTTGTGAAAAAGTGAACCTAGCACTTCATTTAACAAGGACTAATTTTGAATATTCATCGTCGGACACAGTGGATGCTTTTTAGTGAGATATTGTATATTCAAAATTATTTAAAGCACTATATCTTCAAAATTATCTTCAAATATACAATAATAAGATAAATAAGATAAGCATATTAACACCTAAATATCAAAACACTAAAAACTTATAGCTGTTCTCTAGGGATCTCTAGAAATCACCTCAAGTTCGAGGACTTTGGGATGAAAACTGTTAAAATTTCAAGATTATCAATTTACAAAACTAAGTGAACCTTCAGACTAGAAATTAATTTTCATTTGTTCCAAATCCTTTGCTTTTTTTTTATATGTAATCCAGAGTGATCCAATCACTCCCCATATCCAAATGACAGTCCCGGGAGAGGTATTATAGTATTGTTTTTATTAAATTACCTTAAAAAGAGGAACATAGTTTGCAAGTAGAGACAGTAAACCTTGCGACCAAACCTAAAGTTTGTAAAACTGGTTTATTACCTATTTAAAAGTTTAAAGAATGGCTTTATCATTAGTCCGGATAATAATGCGAAATATACATATGTAAGTAACGTCTTAAATCAGAAACTTTACAAAACAATATAGCAAGCTACAAAAAATACCATATTACAAGTTTTTGACTTGACTTAGGATCATATTATAATACTAGTAGTCTGATTATCAATAGAAAACAAGAGTATGAATTATATTCAGAGTGGTATTTAACAATTGTTTCAGAGTGATTGTTTTTGGTTTTCATAAAAGTTTGACTAATATTTGTCAATTAATATTTAATAGCAGTGGAATAACAATTTGTTATAGAACCTCTAAAACTGGAACAACGCCTTGAAGTTATGAAAATGTGAAATGTGCCAAGCAAATCAACCTTTCAACCTTTCAGTTTTGAAAATTAGTGTATGTTTGGAGACAAAGCAAGGTCTGGGCAACAAGATAACAAACGTACCCCGTTAAATATTGATGCAGTGTCCCGGAACTCCTGAGAAAGTAATGAATGGACATAATTAAAAAGATCAAAAAAAGCTAGTTATTTTTTTCTGCGTTTCTACAGTTGGGCAGTTATTGTAGTAAAATCTTTTAATAATAAGTTGTTGCGGCATTTAAAACTGCTTTACTCTAAAGTTCTAAGGTTAGTATCGCCTATTTCCCAGGGATTTGAAATAAAAATTAACAAATTGAAATCTGACCAAATATAAAAGTCGACCTGAAACCTAATACGCTAATTGATTTGGACCATAGATGCTTGACAGCTGATACTAGCGTAATTCGCTTCTAGCGTAAATTCACTTCTGTGTCACGTAAATACAACTGTCCTGTTCAGATCAACAAGCGTAACGGCATTGTTGGTTTATACCGTGCTTACAGTATGTCAGAAAAAGTTATCTAAAAGAACACCTGAGGCTACACACTGGAAACATCTTACAGTTTCAGGGATTTAATAAGAAGGTTTGATTACATAAATAGGTGGCCTATGACTAACTAAAGAATCCTCACTTAGATCAACGTTTGGGTCGATTTTCCAAGGATTTAGAATCATTCGGATAAGGATATGAAGTTCTCAAGCTCATCGAAGATGTATTATATTTACATAGAGTTCTCAGGCAGAAATCAAGTGACAATATAATTAAATGTCTCCTTCGTCAATATAACTGAATATCACTGGCACGCGAAATGTGCGACTTTACGGTTGAGGTTTATGTGAAGGGTTTTTTCAGATTGATGGTCGGCCATACGATTTTAGCCGCCGTGCAAACCACATATATTGGTCCAACACATGGTAGCAATATTCATCTTAGATCATAATAAATTTTTGCATAAAGCCTCACGTAATACTCACAAAGGAAAGAAAGTGCAAGTTTCCCTGGGATATCCATATTACCCGGAATTGTATTATATTTGGACATCATATTATATTACTACTGTGGAGTCCAAAACCGGAATATCTGAGAACCTCGCCAAAATGATTGTTTTTTGCTATGGTTCCTGCAGCGTGATTAAAAGTTGTGATATCAGCTTCAAGAACCCTTCAGTCAGTTCTGCTCTCAACCCGACCTCCATCTGGATCCCGTCGATAGAAATCCCTTTTCCGAATACTATATAGCTCTTCATTTCAGCTCTGTCGGGAAATCTGATAGTGAATTCCTTGTCGAAATTGGTGCTAAGAGTGTAGATATTTTCATCTAGTTTAGATAATTTTTGGTTTAACACGTTGGCTGTCAGTGTATATCTGGTGATCATATGAAAAATCTTTCCCAAGTTGCCAACATATCACGAGTGATACACCCTTAGAACATTAGAACCTCAGTTTTACAACAATGGTAATATTTTTTTTTAAAAGAACTGAACACTCAGGTGGAGTCTAGGATAACTTAAAAGTAGCTTACGGGGCTAGAAAAAGTTACTAGAGCTTCCGCTGTTCTTATTAAATTTTCTGAACACCTGACGAATATTTTCAAACCCTTCCCTGCTTTCCATATTTTCAAACGATTGCACCTGGAAACTACAAAACAGTTAAAAAAATAAGCTGTTAGCGAAACATTCCGGGCGGAATGGCATAGTGAGAAAACTCACTGTCTTGTTAGGATTTTATGCACATGTGATCTACAATTTTTTCCATATTTATTAGAGTCTAATAAGAGATATTTCATTTCAGTGGTATTTTCATTTTTGTGTATTAGTAATTCCAGGAATGGATTATGGGTACATTTTAAAAATATGGTGATCAAGATGGTATTATTGTACATTCACCCAGCATTAAGTATGGTACTAGTGAGTAGTTTAAGTGCATGTTTCACTATTTGCAAAGTCTTTCAGATGTACGGACAAAGTTAAAAATGACTATATACTTAGTAACCATTCTTAACTAAAAAGTTAGTGATGGATGACACAAGACTAATTTGCATTCGTACCTTAAAGTAATTTAATCTGCACTTAACTGAAAGTAACTATAGTATTTCAATGAGTTGGAGAATTTCGTCTTACAGCCTTTTGCGAAAGTGATATCAATATCATGTACGTGATCGTATTAATTAAAGATACCCGGGGGAGAACTATAAGCAATGAGATCTACCAATTCACTCGTATATTTCGTTTGTTACGCTCTACTTCATTTAATTTAAATCGTCGTTGAAACAAAGCACTCAGAAGAAGAACACATCCAAGTTCATTTTCATGAAAATCCTTAGTCTTTCGAAGAAAGACGAGTAAGCGCTTCAGCGACAAAGTGCCTACAGTACCAGCAACCACCACGTCAACGCCGAGTGCCTGCAGCCTGATGCGAGCTTAAGCCAGATATTGACGGAGGTAGTTCTCCGCGGTATCGTCATCACTTGGACAGCAGCCAGCAGTTTTTCCTACTGAGGGACGGAAAGCATTCATTTGGTTTGCTGGTAACCGGGAGAGCTACACCATCTTTAGTCATGCTCATATGAAATCCGACCGTCAATGGGCCGAGGACGCAGATAGACCTAACGTAAGTTCACTCCTGAAAAACTTTCCTCTGAGCATTGCCTAGCAAGTTCATCGGCAATTTAATTTCCCGTAATAACATTGTGACCTGGGACCCATAAAAGACTCAGTGAACTTAACCTTCCGACTGAGTTCAATGAGGTGTTACATTCTCAAACTATCTTCGCCCTCTCCATCAATTCTTCACAACATAGTGCGTTGTCAAAAGGATTACGTATATCTCCGCTTGAGAGACAGACGAAAGTTTTTTAGAGTGAAATCTACGTTGCCGTTCTCTAAAAAGACACCAGCGCCGCATTCTAAATCGTTTTTTGGTGCCATCCTTGAAAACTCGACTGCGCTCCTTTCATGGCTCAGATTTTGGCCGCAACCAGTCTTGGGCACAGACTGTCGATTTCGTATTTTTTCTGTAGCAGGAGTTCTGATGTCATTGCATCAAATGACATTTCCATAAAACCAGAGTCATAAAACATTCTGCGCGCAAGGTCAGCAAACCTCCAGTGCGTGTTGTACCGAAGACCAAGATTTTTAACGTAAGATGGCCTTGGCAGCCCATGATATTAATACCAAGCTTAAGGAGATTCACTAATGCCTCTAGAGCGGAGCCAGGTATGCTACGAAAAGCCCTCATGCAGCCGAGACAGACTGTGCTCTGGCTTTATCATAGCCGTGTATATCCAAAGGATATACATATCAGTGACAAGCCCATATCTTGGCAATAGCTCCTTTGCACTGCCGTACAGGCTTTCGGTGTACCATGTTTAGCCAATAGAAGTTTGTTATCCAGGATGACACCCAAACACTGAGCTTCTTTGGAGAATTGCTTTTAAGCACTAGATGAGTCAGATCAGTTAATTTCCTTCTTTTTTTAAGGACATTCTCTCATCTCGATTTTCCGCGTAACCATCTTGCATCTCAGATACAAGATGAATTCGCAAGGCAGCTTTGCCCACATGGGTCTCGACCATTCTCCCCATGCTCTTCAACATGTCTTCAAGGGAGTCAGACTTATGGGTTTGACGCTCTTGACGAGCGTGTCGTCCCGTTTCCCGATTTTCGGGGCTAGGCTCTCTTCAGAGTTACCAGCAGCTGGTCTATACCTTTTTCAGCAATATGTATTCGAATTAGAGTTTTGTCAGGGTAATATGACAGGGTTCCTCTTGAAAACGTCGTTTCCTTTAGCTCTAGAACACTTTTCTTACAATCCTCGCATTTGTTTAACAAGTCGTTAGTAAGTATCTGGTTCCAATGAAGCTTTTTTCCATAGGGAAGGAGAATTTTTAGTTTTACAATAGTAGGACCAAGAATACTGAAGGGGTCGAAAATCCTCGAAATTGGTTGTAAAACAATGCGCTTGTTTGCTATGATCGCATTTGATTCAAGAATTGCTTCCATGGAAGCTGTGGACGTACCAAAAGAGGCCAAGAACTTTCTGAATACCTGCGGACGTCTATTCATTGCTAGTTAAAACTTCTCGGATCTTAATGCTATTCGAATTCCACTTGTGTAAATTCACTGCTCGTTTAAATATAATTGCTTCGGTGCAAGTCGGCAATGCTTTGTTTTCAGTATTCGTGCTAGCACATAACAGGAATCGACACAATTAATGCCAAATGTGACCCTGGTCATCCTCAATTCGGAGTACTTTGACATATCAGAAAACGAGTTCAGTCCATTGGCAAATCACAGAATCACAGAAGTCAGGAAGGAAGGCCTTTTCAATATCTTCGGCCATACCGTAGGGGCTCAGGCGGAAATTTAACAATACCATCATCATGCCAGGAAGCGAATTGGCTCCCGTCCAAAGCAAATTATTAAGAGATTGTTCGTTGGCCAGTTTTTGTAAGGAAGCGTCATACTCCATTATAATGTATCTAGACAAATGACGAAAAAGCGCACACAGACGACTATGTCCATGAGCTTTGTTGTTGTTTGGGATGATCTTATGATCTCTCCAGGTTTTTATAAGTGCAGAGTTTTCATATTCATTGCTCTTTATTCCAATTGTCTTCAGCGACCAAAAATCATGACAAGCCTCCGTAGTACATGCTAAGCTCAGAACAGTGTTTTTTTGCATTTTTATAGAAATTCATTTATTGACTCTTACAAGCTAAACAGAAAAACGCTTAAAAATTATGTTCATAAACTTAATTTATCTTATTTTTACCCACTGGCCCTATAAGGGCGCTCTAAGCTAAACCTAATACTTAAAACTATGCCTTTCGGCGTAACCTAACTGACATAATTTTGTTTTATTCATTATTTTATGTACGAGTAAAGTTAGGACTAAAAAAATATAAATCATTTTAATAAAAACTTAGTAAAAGGGCATTTTAGTTATATTATATAAAACTTAGAACTATTAAAAATAATACTTAACCTACTTAAATTATCTTAAGCAACATTTCGTAATTAAATACATACTTTTTTTGTTTTGCGTTACCCATCTCTCTTATTTATTTTTTTTTTTGTATTTAGTTATTTATTTTTTCTTTTATTTGTTTTTTTTTAGTATCTTAACTCTACCTTAAGCTACTATGTAATCCTTCCTTGGCTTAAAAATTAAGCATACTGACTCTGCGTCACATCGAATTTGAAGCAAACGACGTAGACCTTTCCTCTCCTTCACTAAGCCACCAAAATTCATGGTGCGACACTCACGACTCTCTACCGCCCTACTAAACCGGAGACGCTCCACACTGACGCTCCACACGTGGAAGATTAGCGGTACCACTAATTTGTCCTGGATCAGCCCTTTATTATCAAAGTAGGGTAACGCCTCTGGCGGAATGAAGCCGTTAAGGCGCACACTATCGTGATATAGATAGTTAAGGTAATAAGCCCCGGAGATCAGGTTGTTCGTCGAGGCCATTGCTCTAGTAATGTGTCTTCGAATCAGCTTAAGAAATTTTCCACTCTTATTAAGTTCGCCCTATTGTGCAAGATCTTGTTAGGATATTATTTTATGTATTCCGATTCTGGTGTTCTGTATAAGCGAAGACAAGTCCTAAGATAGGCCCTCTCAGCACTGGAAACTTTTTCATAAAACTTGCTCTCACGGTAAACCACACGGAATATCCAAATACAAGCAAAGGCCTTATAAGAGCCATATAGGAGATCACCTTCACCCTCGCATCGAGTTGGCTGTTAAACAGTCTCTTTGTAAGGGGAAAAAAAACATTTTGATCTGACCATCTATATGTTTATTAAAATTCAGATATTGATCTAGCCAAATCCCAAGGTATCTGACTACATTTCGATAAGCAAGTGACTGCCCGTGTTATCCCACGATCGAAAACTTTCGCCAGTTCTTTCTGGCATCCGCAGAGGCCCCAAACAAAGGCGTCCTAAACAGAATAGACTTCTGAAAGTAAATCTTCAACTTCCAGTCATCGCAATATCGCTTAATCATATCGAGGTCTCGTTGCAAGAGAGTATTAATGACCTCAATCTTTGGACCTGTTCTGTACGCGATCAAGTCGTCTGCGTACGCTATGCCATATTCACCGAGCTCAGAAGATCGCTTGTGTAGATGTTGGATAGTATCGGTGAATTGACCGCACCTTGTTGCAGACCGTTTTTAATGTCAAATATTCCAGCAGAAATCAAATCGCCACTATCTACTGGAGAGCATATCAAAAATAATGTATAGCAGTGGTTTACTTATGCCTAGCCTGTTCAGCTTGAAGTAGTCCCTCTAACCATACGGTGTCGAACGCCTTCTCCAAGTCAATCCGACAGCCACCCGTGCATTTTTTCTTACTTTTGTTCCATTGGATATCAGATACCAGTTTGGACGCGGCATGTATAACTTGCTAATATTCGGAAGGAGACTTATCGGGAATGGGATGCACTACCGCTGTCTTTCAATGCGTTGGATAATAGGCAGTACTCAAAGCATTATTGAACAAGGTGGTGTAAATATCCACCGCTTTTAGTGGAAGACGACGTAGCATAATGTTAGGTATGCCATCGGTTCCCGCTGATTTCTTACTTCTCAGTGATTCGAAGACAGAGATCTTCCTTCGAAATGAACGGCGATGACATTAATTGCCATATTTTCGTCATTGAACTCAGTGAATCCTGAGTTGTCGAATTGCCAGTGTTCTGTGCTTCGAAGGTAGGAATTGTGCAAAAGCACCTGATTTTCCAGGTCGTGGTTTGGGCCAATGACAACATTGCCTTCCTGGAAAATCGTTTCTACCTCCTCTACCTTCTCCTGCGCATCTCCGATAACAAAGAAATTATCATACCCTACAGCTTCACCTGCATCTATACTTGCTGTTATTAGTATTTGTTCATTGTCCGTCGTTCGGCCGATATTTAGACACGAAATGTGGTTTTGAACATATTCGGGTGGCTGGTATTTACAGCCCGGATTTTATTGTTCCAGTACAAACTTACAGATGCTCTGTAATTTTGTTTTATCAATATTTGGAGATTTTTGATCGGGTTATGTCCGTCAGTAAACTGTCTGTACAAGGTTTTTAGTTTCGACACAAGTCTACTTTTATGTTGGTGCAGTGTGGCAATAGTTGCGTTGCAGAATGTGTCGTCTTTGTCTATGATTTTATATCGAATATCGTACTGACCTGTGTTCGTTTTATGGACTCGTCCATTTTTTTAAGGTGTCTGTCAATCTCCTCGTTTGAGGAGCCGTTGGGTGGTGAGCAGAGCGAGTTCGAGGCGAGTGCTCTCGTCAATGTTCTGGAGAAGAGTATCCAACGTGCCCTACTATAATTGTAGGAATGCCTTTGAACAAACTCTTCCAATTCCGCAACTTCATTGGGAACTGTTATTTCGGTACTGAGACCGCAATAGTCACTGTCATACGCAAACGTGCGTAGACAGTTTATATGATAGCCTGTCAGTTGTATCCATGTATCGAACAACAGGAAATCCAGATAGGGGCCATGTCTTGGAAACGACGGATTATCCGTCGCTTTTAAACCGAGTCGGTACATAATACTGTGCTGACCCCACCAATTGAGTAGTAGGTTCCCCCTAGTGTTTGGTGTATTATTTCCCCAATTTTTATGTTTGGAGTTAAAATCTCCGCCGATTATGAAGTAATTTTCCTCCAATTCCAACCTAAGGAATAGAAAAAGTGTCTCGAGCTTTGAGATAAATAAGCTTGATTGAGTCGCTTTGGGTACGTAGAGAGAAACCATGTACAAACGCTTTCCACTTAGGAGAGGAACGTACACGATGCATGCCTCTAGCACCTGGAATCTAAGCACCGCTGTACAATCTTTTAAATCGCAAATCTTTTCTAATGAAGTTCGCAACATCACCCCCTTGTATTGAGTTGGGTCGGTTTCTTCTTACTATTTTATATCTTTTGTGTCTCATTTTGTGTTTTGTGGTTACCTTAGTTTCGCTAACCAAAAGTACATCAGGGACTTGGTCTTTGAGCAACTTAAACAATGCGGCTCTTCGTTCAATCCTTATCAGTGAATTTACATTCAACTCAAGAACCTTAAGGGTTTGCTCGGCCATGTTCATGGTCCACGCCAGTTCCGTTTTCTAATTTGGAGCTGAGCTATCTGCCCTTGAACAGAGAGCAAGATGGCTAGCAGCTTCCGGTGCTCTAGGCACTGAGGCCTTAGAAGGTACCTTTGCTTGTTGTACCGTACTACCTCTACCTCTACCTCTACCTGCAGCCATTTGCGCGTAGGTAATTTGAGGAGTGACGGCTGATATTTGAATGTGTACGGATGGACGTTTAACCTCCACCTTTTGCTGCCAGGCCAGGTTTATTCTCTTTATGTATTAGAACAAAGGCAACTCCGATAGTTTGCGGTGTGCCCCGAGTTCTTGCATAAAGCGCACTTGAGCTGGCTCATTTCCGTCGCTCCATCCCTACCTAGAGCGCATTCCTCTGACTAGTACTCCTTTCTACACTCCACGCGTCGAGACTGCATCTCGAACCTTTGGCAACGAACGCATTGCAGAATGTTATCGCTCCGCTTTACTTTTTCCCACTGTACGGACTGATAATCCAGGAATTTAATGCTCCTTAGACCATCCAGTTTGCTTTTGGGAGTGAGTTGAACCAGGATCAGTCGAGGGTTCTAGCCCCCTCAGCAGTATTGTTTGCAGCTTATAATCCTTCGAGGTGAAGCAGAAGAACTCCATCGTGTTGTCCTTCAACAGAGCTTTAATTTTATTATAACGTGTATGACTATCTAATTTACGCGCACCTTAGGCAGAAGGAGGAGAAAGTAAAACTGTTTTTGTAGTGGTTTGTATTTGGGTGTATTTGGTTTCGATATTAACTCTCCAGGGGGTGGCAGTCCGAATATGACGCAGAGTTTTTTCTTCACTCAGAGTGATTCGAAGGTTATAATTCACACTTGTTTTTTGTGCTTGAAACTCTACAACAGCCAAATCTACGTGCCAATGTTATGTCTTCACACGCAGAATTTTTCTGACTGAGTTCCAATTACACAAATGAAAAACTTGTCATGGGTAGGATTCGAACCTTGACCCTCCGAGTGAGAAGCGATTGCTAGTACCACTATACCACGGCCACCCCTTAATAAAAAAATTGTTGCCTATGGCCGACTTACAGAATTCGATGATATCTCTGAACTCCATTTTATAGGTGTTGATTAGTGGAACTCTTATTTTATTTGTGTTTTGCTGTTGTTGTTGTTGATTTTTCTGCTCGAGTTTTTGCTGAGGTGCTTGTTGTTGCTTTGTTTTGGTACTGTAGAATTTGAGACTGCAACAGTTTTTGTTTTGTTGCTGAGACTGTTGTTGTTGCTGAGTTTGTTTCAGCTGTTGTTGTGTTTGCTGTTGTTGTTGATGGAGTAGAGAGCACTGGAGATCTTGATTTTTCTTTTCTCTCCTCGCACTTTGTTTGACCTTGACAGCCAGCACTCTTTTTTGTAGCTCAACGATGCTGTTGTTAAGAACTTTACTTCTTCCTCTTCGTCTTCAGACTCGGAGGCTGCGAGATACACCAGGCTGTTGGTATCTCCCGTAATCATTGCAAACGATTTTGTCACTACGTGTTATAACTGCTGCTGATGTTGACGCTCCCTCTCTGTTGTCTCAGTGATTGATGATTCTTGTAGTTGTGCAGCCCCTCCCCTTGCCCCGCTACGGTGAGAGTGGACTGCTCATTATCGTTCATCGCCTGATCAACCTCCCGTTTCATGTATTTTGTTTCTTCGTTTAAGTCACGATAAAGAAATTGAAGAAAGAAAAAAAAGGCACTATGTGTCCCCCGGCTGGGGTTGAATCCGCAACACAGGTCAAGCACTACTACTGCTAGGCCAATTTGGCGTTATTGACACTAAGTATGGTAATTGTTCTTTTACTATGCACAAAAAAAAATCGAAATACGTTCGGTTACCACGAAGGTCTATGATCGACTGAGCTCAGAATAGTAATCTATGTTAAATGCATAGATGCTTTCACTAACGAATGTTTGGAGTCATTTCGGTGCCCAACCGAATACCGTTTCAATAATTCTTGAACGTTTGGTAAGATAACGTTACTTGCCTGTTACGATGGACGATTTAAAATCAGAGCCGACAAGGATACTCAAACCGACACCCTTTGGTTGTACATAAGTTAGTTGAATACCCCTAACAATAGCACATTGCGGAGCTTTTAATATGTCAATTCAAATTTCTGGTCTGGTTTGCTCCAGGGAAATTAAATTCCGAAAGTTCAGATTGCTACGCAGAGTGATTTTAGCCTTGATATATTTTTCCATAGAATTTACTTGCTTGCTTCCAAATGGAATTGCAGATAGATTTCACTTACCGGCTTTATGTTTAATAATACGGTTTAATTTATTGTCGCCCAGATAGAAATGACCTTATTATTAGACGGTTTCTATAAAACATTTGGATTTAACATTGTGCGAATAAATTTTTTTTCTTCAAACTGAACACTCAAGTAGGTATGAATACACTTATAATGAGTTAATTTTTTTTGGAAAATGAGGTAGAAAGAGAACGAAAGATATTTGCGCTTAGTGGTTATTTCGCTCCATGGGTGGCATTCAACATTGAATGGTGAGACTGAATGGGTAGTGGAAGCTGGCTTGTTGTTGTTTTCTAGTCAACTACTCATCGTACTTGATTTCAGTTGTCTGAAAAAGTGTAGGAGTCAGTTGGGCATGGAGGCATCCATGATGCAGGAGTAGATGACAGTGGGACGTTCGTGGTTGCTCGAGTCTAGTTCGTCGGATTGGGTTGGTTCTTGCCACTACCCCGTGCATCTCAACTCAACTAACATTTCTGTTTCGTGCCGAAATTGTTAAAAGAAAAGAAAGTATAACCTGGAGAAAGCTACTTTACTTCACGTTGACTAAAATGACGGACTTAAAAGAGATGAGGAGAGAAAAACGATAGAAAAGAGAGGAAATAAAAGAGCAAGATCAATTCGGTATTTCATCACGTGCAAGACCGCGACTTTCGAGCTTAAAACTAACTAATCCTACACTAACCTAAACGCTAAATACCGAACTTAATTTTAACGAATAATAACTAAACCTAAAGCTAACTTAACCCTATGTACATTACACCGAATAATGGTATCACACAGCGATGACAGCTCGTTAAGACCTGAAATAAGCCGGGTGATGTTGACTGAGGATGGCCACCCACCCTTATCACACTTGAGTGCGACCAATTGTTACCATTTTGGCCAAAACTGTGAATGGTAGCCCCTAAACGAGATCCTCCCAGTCGCCACCTGTAAGAAAAAAATTCATAGAAAGTCAATCATGTCATTTCCGTTATGTCGTCATTGTATATACGTCACGTCCCGTCGGCCCCATCGAAGGAAGGTTGGTTTGCCAATCCCCACACCACTTGCGTTAATTGTCACCATCATTATAAGAAAAAAAGAAGATTTCATATCACCAATTCCAATCCGGAATTCAACTTCATGTAATTCCATCTCCGTAAGCAAATTATCCACTAATGTTTTATTTACGCCCTAAACTGGGCAGTATTTCGACTTTTAACAAATTTGATGCGCTGTCTGACTTCATTCAAAGAATTGTATCCCTGCATCCCCATACTGAAATCGTTATTACAAGCGTTTTCAATATACACAATTCTGGGTGGCTTCTACATTCTGGACAGACAACTCCCGAAGGACGGTGTGTTGAGATATTTGCTGAGGAGAACAACTTAACGCAGCTTGTAAATGAGCCCACGCGAATACAAGACGTTGATAGTCATACCGCCAACACCCTGGACATGTTTTTTACTTCTCACCCTGATAAGTACACCGTTGATGTGCCCTCCCCTCTAGGCTCGTTGGACCATTGTGTCATATCAGCTAATTTCTCGTACACCGACCACACAGCTAGAGAAAAAATTACTAAACGAACCATATGGCAATACGAGAAAGCCAATTGGAGCGGTCGTAACAGCTTCTTTAGGAACTTTAACTGGTCCTTATGCTTCCTCGATAACGACGTGGGTGCCGCTGGTGATATGATTACAGACACCATTCTCTTTGCAATGAGATCCTTTATTCCTCATCGGATGAAGAGTATCAAACCAAAAGAAAAGGCATGGTACGACTCGAGCTGTAAAGTTGCCGTCAGGGTTAGAGAAATGTTTTTTCGGTCCTACAAGACCAACCCGACAGAGGAAAATCGAAAAAAGTTCAAACGAGCCAGAAATGACTGCAACGCCTTTGTTAAGCGTGTGAAATTCCTATACGACCAAAAACTGAGGCAAAAAATACTGCAATGTCCCAAAGGCAGTAACAATTTTTGGTCGTTCGTCAAAAACATTAGAACTTCCGCCTCATCCTCCATCCCAACGCTCATTTACAATGACATTCCAGCTGACACCTCTTTGGACAAAACAATCTGCTTGCTGCACACTTTGCGGCTAGCTCAGCACACCCAGATTGTGCTTTGCCCCCGCCTGTACTTGAGTGCATCGAAATCTCAATAGGACGAATCCACTTTCACACTCGTGTAGTAGCAAGAGTACTTAAAGATCTTAATATACATAAATCCGCTGGTCCAGATGGTATATCTCCCCTTCTTCTGAAGAGGTGTTCTTCATCGCTGGCAAAACCACTGCGTAAGCTTTTTCATCAGTCCTACTCTTTAGAACTCTTTCCGAGCAAATGGAAAACAGCATTTGTCCAGCCCGTCCCTAAAAAAGGCGAATCTTCTTCCCTCTCCTCCTACAGACCCGTTACACTTACGTCCTTTCTTCCCAAGGTCGTGGAAACGTTGATAAATCGTCAGCTAATGAAATATCTCGAACCGCGGAAACTTCTTCATGACCGGCAGTATGGTTTTCGTAGCAAGAGGTCCACTGGTGATTTGATGGCATGCCTCCCCGAAAAGTAGAACCAAAGCGTACATCAATCTGGCGAAAGCAAGATAGTTGCACTTGATATTTCTAAGGCTTTTGACAGAGTTTGGAATCAGGCTCTTTTTTCTGAAAATGCGTGCATTTGGAATGGACGACTCTCTTCTTCAATGGATTAGAAATTACCTTTCGGAACGTTCAATTCAAGTTGTCTTGGACGGTTTCAAGTCTGATATTCACAAAATAAATGCTGGTGTGCCCCAGGGCTCTGTTCTGTCTCCGACACTCTTTTTAATTTTCATTAATGATCTCTTGTCTGCTACTTCTAATCCAATATATTCCTTTGCTGATGACAGTACTCCCTGCTTTTCATATTCGTTCCCGGACGGCTCTGCTCTTCGGCTGTAGAACGAGAACGGCAGCGTATGCTAACCTCATTAAATTCTGATATCAACAGCATAACCAATTGGGGAACTATCAACAGAGTGGAATTTAATGCTTCCAAAACACAATGCTGTCTGCTGTCTGCTGTCGTTAAAGCGAAATTTAAACACCCAGCAATTATCCATGAATAGCACTTGCATCGTCGAAAAACTTTCCATTCTCCGTATGTGTGTCAATGACAACTTACGTTGGAATGACCACATATTTGATGTCGCCAAAAATGCTGCGAAATGTCTAGGTTTCCTCAAGCGATGTAAGAAATATTTTACCTCCTCTGATCTGGCCTCAATATATAAGGCATTCACCCGCCCAAAATTGGAGTACAATGCCCACATCTGGGCAAGTGCTCCTAAAACATCTCTGCACTTACTAGGTGGGATTCAAAACCGTGCGATAAAATTTATTGATGATACTAATACCAGTCAACAAATTGACATCCTCGAACACCGACGTAATGTCTCCTGTCTCACTTTGTTTAACGCTATTGCCACCACCAGTGCTCCACTGAAATCGCCACTAACATTCCGCCCATTCAAACTTTCAACCGTAACACCCGTCTCGCTATGAATGCTCATCAGTATACCCTCAAGCCAATTTTCGGACGTACTCTAAAATATCGTAATTCGTTCCTAAGTCATACAACTCGCTTATGGAATGCCCTACCGATCTCTGTATTTCTTGGTCGTTATAACTTTCAAACATTTAAAAACAATGTACAATTTAACTCTCTTTTCTTCCTCCCTAAATTTTCAGTCAGTTTTTCAGTTTTCAATGCATTTTATTTTCTTACTAATTAACTCCTACATACTAACAAAAAATGCTTAAATGCTAGCTTACAATTACTTAACAATCTTATACTAACTTACTGGCCCCACACAGGCACTCTAAGCTACTCTAAATTCTTATATCTATGTCTTTCGACTTTATTAACATTTCATTTAGAATTATTTATATTGTATACTTAAGGCTAAGAAAAAAAATCATTAACAAAAAACTTAGCATATGGACATTTTGTTTTTTACTTTTTATAAAACTTAATATCTAACTTATAATAAACCTTAGTCTACCTAACCTACATACACAATACAACATACAAACAATAGACAATATACACAATAATATACATATATTAGTATATACATATATTAGTATATACCACTGTGTATATCTTAAATGCTAACCTAAACCTATGCAAGCTGGCCATCGCTATTTATAGAGCAAATAGTTGGGTCAGCTCTGCCTCATTAGTGGGGCTGATCCGTAATTGACGAAAACGACAACGAAACATTTTCTCCATCATTCAACCACCAGAAATGCTGGTGCTGCCGAACGACATCCCTCTGATCGCGATTCCACACCGCCCTACTGAACCTGAGGCGATCCACACTGCCGTGTGCGACGTCTCTGTTGTAGTTGAGTCGCCTGTCCCCAGCTGTCCGAGCGACATGGAAGATTAACGGGGCCGCTGATATATCCTGGATCAACCCTTTCTGATCTAGGTAGAGGAATGCTTCCGGTGGAACGAAGCCGTCAGATCGCACACTCTCGTGGTAAAGGTAATTGGGGTAGTAAGCCCCAGATATCAGGTTATTCATCGAGGTCATTGCTCTTGCAATGTGCCTTCGAGTCAGCTTAATTACGAAGTTGCCCACTCGTATTAGGTTCGCCCTATTGTAAAGGACCTCATTAGTATAAAATTTCTTGTACTCCGACTCTAGTGTTCTGTACAAGCGAAGACAAGCCCTAAGGCAAGTCCTCTCAAACACCCGAATCTTTTCCATTAAGCTTGCTCGTACATTGAACCACACGGGACAACCAAATACCAGCATGGGCCTAATAAGGGCCATGTAGCAGATTACCTTTACCCTCGCATCGAGTTGGCTGCTATACAACAGTCTTTTTGTAAGGGCAAAAGCGCCTTTAGCTCTGGCCAGAGCAGCATCTACATTTTTGCCAAAATACAGAAACTGATCTAGCCAGATCCCAAGGTATCTGACTACATTTCGACAGGCAAGCGGCTGTCCGTGCTGTCCAATGATAGAGAACTTTCGCCAATTTTTTCTGGTATCCCTAGAGGCTCCAGACAACGGCGTCCTAAAGAGAATGGTTTCCGACTTCTGAAAGTTGATTTTCAACTTCCAGTCATCACAAAATCGTCTTATCTTATCGAAGTCACGCTGCAAGAGAGTATTAATGACCTCGATTTTTGGACCTGTTCTGTACGCTACCAAATCGTCTGCGTACGCAATAGTATGGGGAAGTGAACCTATCAAGTCGCTTGTATAAACGTTGAATAGGATCAGCGAATTGATCGCGCCTTGCTGAAGACCATTTTTAATTTGGAATATTCCAACAGAAGTCACATCACCATTCTTCACGATGAACTGTCTGTTGTGTAGCATATTATAAAGAATGTACAAGAGTGGTTTACTAATTCCCAGCCCAGTCAGCTTATAGAACAGACCCTCTAACCATACGGTGTCGAAGGCCTTCTACAAGTCAACAAGGCAGGCACCAGTACATTGTTTTTTGCCTTTATTCCATTGGATATCGGACACCAGTTTAGACGCAGCATGTGAGATATCATGTCCCGCCTTAAAACCGAATTAATTATCCGGAACTATATGTCTGTCCTCAACCCACCTAGACAGAGCTCTATTGATTACTTTTTCAAAAACCTCACTGATATTCGGAAGAAGACTTATCGACCGGAGATTCACCGGATTGGATATATCCTTTCCCTTTTTGGGGATAGGTTGAACCATAAAAATAATTGGTTGCAGTTTTCTCAGTTGACTCGGTAGCCATACGGTTAGCGGCGTTGGTTATCAAATCGTGCGACGCGAGTGTTCGATCCCGGGCCAAACTTTTAACTTTTTTTTTTCTCTTTTTCTTTCTTTTGCTCAAATTGTGAAGCAAATATAGTGCTTCACTACGAAAACAATAAAATCACGTGATGGATGGTAGAGAGTGTTCCGCTCTTCCCATAACGGGAGCGAAAGGCAACATTACTATTGGTGGTGCCGTGGCGAAAGCCATCAAAAGGAGGAAGAGGTTAAAAACCCCTCCTAATGTAACAACAAAAAAAAAAATGCAGTTTTAAGAGCTGACGATGATGAAGATGAGGTTCAGTATGAGGGGGGTAATAATACCTTTTCCTCTCTAGCGACATCTGAGTCGGAAGACGAGGATGAACTAATAAATGATATTAATAGCAGCATACAAAAGCTGGAGGAAAAAGTGCTTGCTATTAAACAAAGGCAAACTGCACGCAGGCAGAGGGAGCAATTACAACTGGAGAGCTCCCAACAACAAGAGCAGAACCAAAAACTGCAGCAACAACAAAACCAGCAGCAGCAGAAACAACAAATGCAGCAAACAAAACAGCAGCAAACAAAACAGCAGCAGCAGAAACTACCACTGCAGCAGACAAAGCAGCAGCAGCAGAAACAACAGCAGCAGCAGAAACAGCAACAGCCTCAAAAACAACAACAGCTGAAAAAAACAGTAGCAGCAGCAACAACAACAGCAGCTGCAGCAACAACAGCAGCAACAACAACAACAGCAACTGCAGCAGAACAAGAAGAAGGAGAAGGTGCCTCCCATTAACACATATAAATTAGAGGTGAGTGCAACCAAGGACCTGTGTAGGCTGGTCATTGGTAATAACTTTAATATTAAGCGATTGGGGAACGATCGCCATGCCATCCACTGTAATACAGTGGAGGACTACGCGAAAGTGAAAGAGCTTCTAAAAGAAACGACGACGGAGCACTACTCATACACACCGAAGTGTGAAAAGCGGCAATCGATGCTGCTGAAGGGGTTGGAACCGTCTTCTGATCCTGAAGAGATCCTAGCACTGCTCAAAGAGAAGGAGTGCGAAGGACTCAAGTTTGTGGGGGTAAAGCCATTTACCACAGCCAGAGCTAGTCGGGAGAAACGGATTCTGCCGTTCTTCTTGGTGCAGCTCAGCCCCGAAAGCCGTCTGGATAGTCTAAGGAGTATCAATGTCCTAGACTACCAGGTGGTTCACTGGGAAAAATTAAAAAGGAGCGAAGGCGTTATACAATGCGTCAAACGAGGAGATCGACAATTACCTAAAACAAATGGACGAGACATTTAAACAAACTATGGACACTACAATACCGCGGTATCGACGAACGACTAACGAAGACCTGTTTCGCAATCCTACTATTGACGCACTGCACCGACAGAAGAGTACAGACAGCTAACTGACAGACAAGACTCGGAGATTAGGACACTGAAGTCGTCGATTAAAAATATTCAAACGCTATTAAAAGAGAATTACAGAATTTCTGTAAGTTTGTATTGGAACAACAAGGTTCGGGCTGTAAACACCAACAGCCCGAATATGTTTCCGCAAATAAATAAACTATTTCAGAAAAAAATCAAAACGACCTTCAGTGTCTTAAATAGCCCGGACAACAGACTACGAACGGTTACTGACAATAGCAGGTATTGATCCAAATGAAGCCGCTGACGATGACGACTTCTTTGTGATCGAAGATCCGCAGGAGAAAGTTGAGACCATAGGTGCGGCTTTCCAGGAAGTATACAAGGCCATTGATATCATTGGCCCTAATTATGACCTGGACAATCGCGTCTTGGTGCACAACTGCTACATTCGAAATGAAATAGAGAATTGACGATCCAGCGGCTCTGGTTTCACCCGGTTTAGCGACGAAAATATGGCAAACAATGTCATTGCCAGAGAGGGAGACCTACCCCCGTTCATTTCGAAAGAAGGACTCCATGAGATCTTCGACACAATCAGAGTTAAGAAATCAGTGGGGACCGATGGTATTCCGAACATCGTGCTTCGACATCTTCCTCTAGAAGCGGTGGACATTTACACCACCCTGTTTAATAATGCAATGAATACTGCACACTATCCAGCGCGTTGGAAAACGGTGGTGGTTCAACCTATCCCCAAAAAGGGGAGGGATATATCCAATCCGGCGAATCTCCGGTCGATAAGACTCCTTCCGAATATCAGTAACGTTTTTGAAAAGGTAATCAATAGAGCTCTGTCTAGGTGGATTGAGGACAAATATATAGTTCCGGATAATCAAATCGGTTTTAAGGCGGGACATTATATCTCACATGCCGCGTCTAAACTGGTGTCCGATATCCAATGGAATAAGGGCAAAAAATAATGTACTGGTGCCTTGTTGACTTGCAGAAGGCCTTCGACACCGTATGGTTAGAGGTTCTTTTTTATAGGCTGACTAAGCTGGGGATCAGTGAACCACTCTTGTACATTCTTTATAATATGCTAGCCAACAGACAGTTCATCGTGAAGAATGGTGATGTGACTTCTGTTGGAATATTCCAAATTAAAAATGGTCTTCAGCAAGGCGCGGTCAATTCGCTGATCCTATTCAACGTTTATACAAGCGACTTGATAGGTTCACTTCCCCATACTATTGCGTACGCAGACGATTTGATAGCGTAAAGAACAGGTCCAAAAATCCAGGTCATTAATACTCTCTTGCAGCGTGACTTCAATAAGATAAGACGATTTTGCGATGACTGGAAGTTGAAAATCTACTTTCAGAAGTCGGAAACCATTCTCTTTAGAACGCCGTTGTCTGGCAGGCATGTCATCCACTGTAATTCAGTGGAGGGCTATAAAAAAATGCAAAACCTGTTGAAGGGAACGACGACGGAGTACTTCACGTATACACCAAAAGGTGAAAAATTTAAGCCTTTTACCACTTCAAGAGCAAAAAGGGAAAAGCGGAAACTACCGTTCTTCCTAGTACAGCTCACTCCCAACAGCAAACTGGATAGTCTAAGAAGTATCAAATTTCTGGACTACCAGGTTGTTCACTTGGAGAAATTAAAAAGGAGCGAAGGCGATATACAATGCATTCGCTGCCAGTGGTGCGGGCACTCCGCGACGAACTGCCAAATGCAGAAAGCGGAGGTTAAGCGTCCATCCATTCAGCCTCAAACTCCAGCCGTCACGCCCCGAATTACCTTCGCCCAAATGGCGGCAGGTAGGGGAATGGTACAAAAAGCCACGGTTGCTTCCTCGGCCCCAGCGCCAAGAGCACCGGAAGCTGCACCTGACATGTTAGCTATCTTGCTCTCTATTCAAGGGCAGATGGCTCAGCTTCAACGTCAAGTACAGGAACAGGCTAAGCGGGTGGATCAATTCTACGCGCTGCTGTCGGGTCTAACGCAATTCATGTCATAATGGGTACGCATATGGTGGAGCAAACCCTGAAGGTCCTTGCAGTGAATGTCAATTCACTGATCAGGATCGAGCGAAGAGCCGCGCTGTTTAAGTTGCTGGAAGACCAAGCTCCTGATGTGCTTTTTGCTAGCGAAACTAAGCTTACCGATAAGCACAATGTGAAACACAGTAAATACAATAGTAGAAGAAGAAACCGACCCAACTCAACACAAGGAAGTGGTGTCGCGATCTTTATTAGAAAAAAAATTAAATTTAGAAGAATGTACAAGGGTGTTTTGCATGGGTTTCGGGTGCTGGAGACATGTGTCGTGCGCATCCCTCTCCGTAGCGAAAAGTGTTCACGGTATCTGTCTACGCGCCTGATACTTCCCAATCCACAATATTCATCTCAGAGCTCGATAGACTCTTTAGACTACTTAGGCTGGAATCGGAGGATAATTATTATATAATCGGCGGAGATTTTAATGCCAAACATAGAGATTGGGGAAATCATGTACCAAATACTAGAGGGAACCTGCTACTCAATTGGTGGGCACAGCACAGTGTCATGCATAGACTTGGTTTGAAGGCGACGGACAGTCCGTCGTTTCCCAGATACGGCTCTTATTTGGACCTATTGCTATACGACGTACGGATACAACTGACTGGGAGTAATCTCCGAACGTTAAACTGTCTGCATACATTCGTGTACGACAGTGACCATTGCGGTTTTAGTACCGAAATAAAAATTCCTAACGAAATTGCGGAGTTGGAAGAGTTTGTTCCTAAGTCTTCTTACAATTACAGTAAGACTTGCTGGACACGCTTCTCCAGAACCTTGACAAGAGCACTAGCCTCGAATTCGCTCTACCCACCGTCCAATAGGAATCTGTCTAACGAGGAGCTTGACAGATACCTAAAACAAATGGACCAAACAATTAAACAAACGATGGACATTACAATACCTCGATATGAACACACACCCAACGAAAACCTATTCCGCAATGCTACCATCGACGCACTGCACCGACACAAAAGTAGACTGCTATCAAGACTCAAAACCTTGTACAGGCGGTTTACTGACAGACAGAACGTGGAGGTTAGGACACTGAAGTCGTCAATTAAAAACCTCCAAATATTGTTAAGAGAGAATTACAGAGCATCTGTAAATTTGTACTGGAACAACAGAATTCGGGCTGTAAATTCGAGCAACCCGAGTATGTTCCCGCAAATAAACAAAATATTTAGGAGAAAAAACCAAAACGACCTACAGTGTCTTAAAATTCCTAGAACTACGGACAACGAACGAATACTGACTACTGCAGGCATAGATCCAAATGAAGCCGCAGATGATGATAATTTCTTTGTGATCGAGGATCCTCAGGAGAAGGTTGAGGCTATAGGAGCGACTTTTCGGGAAGTGTATAGAACCAATGACTTCATTGGTTCTAATCACGATCTGGAGAATCGAGTCCTTCTGCACAATTTCTACCTGCGAAATAACATACAGAACTGGTGATTCGAGAGCTCGGGTTTCACCCAGTTCAGTGACGAGAATATGGCAAATAATGTCATCGCCAATGAAGGGGACCTACCCCCGTCCATTTCAAAGGAAGAATTCCACGAAATCTTCGACACAATAAGAAGTAAAAAATCAGTGGGAATCGTTGGAATACCGAACATTGTGCTTCGACATCTCCCTCTAGAAGCGATAGACATTTACACCACCCCGTTTAACAATGCATTGAATAATGTACATTGTCCAGAGCGTTGGAAAACTGCGGTGGTGTATCCCATCCCTAAGAGAGGTAAAGATACAGCCAATCCGGCGAATCTCCGGTCGATAAGTCTCCTTCCGAATATCAGTAAGGTGTTCGAAAAGTTAATCAATAGAGTCCTGACTAAGTGGGTTGAGGACACAAATATAGTTCCGGACAATCAATTCGGTTTCAAGGCGGGGCATGATGTTATACCTGCCGCGTCTAAGCTGGTGTCAGATATCCAATGGAATAAAAGCAAAAATCAGTGTACTGGGGCCTGTCTGGTTGACTTGGAAAGGGCCTTCGACACCGTATGGTTAGAGGGGCTTTTCTACAGGCTGGCCAGACTGAGCATCAGTAAACCACTTTCGTATATTCTTCATAATATGCTCAGCAGCAGACAGTTCATCGTGAAAAATGGCGATGCGACTTCTGTTGGGACATTTCACATTAAAAACGGTCTGCAGCAACGTGCGGTTAATTCGCCGATCTTATTCAACATTTACACAAGCGATTTGATAGGTTCACTTCCCCATAGCATAGCGTATGCAGATGATTTGATAGCGTACAAAACAGGTCCAAAGGTTGAGGTCATTAACATGCTTTTGCAACGTGACTTCGAGCAAATTAGGCGATTTTGCGATGACTGGAAGTTGAAAATCAACTTCCAGAAGTCTGAAACCATTCTATTTAGAACGCCGTTGTCTGGTGCCTCTAGGGACACCAGAAAGAACTGGCGAAAATTCTCGACCATTGGACAATGCGGCCAGCCACTTGCTTGTCGACATGTAGTCAGATACCTTGGGATCTGGCTAGACCAATATCTATATTTTAACAAGAATGTAGATGCTGCTCTGGCCAGGGCCAAAGGTGCTTTCGCCCTTACAAGGAGGCTATTTTATAGCAGCCAACTCGATGAGAGGGTGAAAGTTACCGGCTACATGGCCCTCATCTGGCCCATGCTGGTATATGGGTGTCCCGTGTGGTTCAACGTGAGAGCGAGCTTAATGGAGCTTAATTCGGGAGTTTGAGAGGGCTGGCCTTAGGGTTTGTCTTCACCTTTACAGAACACCAGAATCGGAGTATATAAAATTCTATCCCATTGAGGTTCTTATCAACAGGGCGAATCTAATAAGAGTGGACAACTTCGCTATTAAGTTGACTCGAGGGCATATTGCGAGAGCAATGACCTCGTCCAATAACCTGATATCTGGGGCCTACTACCCAAACTACTTATATCATGATAGTGTGCGCTTGAAAGGCTTCGTGCCCCCTGAAGCGTTCCTCTCTTTAGACATGAAAGGGCTGATCCAGGATAGATTTGCGGTGCCGCTAATTTTCCACGTAGCTCGTGCAGTGGGTGAGGGGCGACTCAACTACAACAGAGACGTCGCACACGGCAGTACTGAACGTCTCAGGTTTAGCAGGGCGGTTTCAAAACGCGATAAAAAAGATGTTGTCTTGCAGCACCAAAATATTTGGTGGTTGAATGAAGAAGACCCGATTTCTTCGTCGTTTCCTTCTAGCCTAGTCAGAAGGCAAAGTGGGCCATATTTCCCTTACTATGATTAGAAAATGGCCGTCTTACATAGGTTAGCGTAGTTTTAAGGTATGAAGGTTGGCAACCTTGGGTTAGCTGGCTGTTAGGTTAGCAACTTGAAGTTTGCTAACAATCAGGTTAGATTAGATTGTATATTTAGACTAAGTAGTTTAAGGTTTAGAATAAGTTAGCAAAAATAGTTAGTTTAAGTAGTTAGGAATTTATACCTCTAGTATAAGTTTTATGTAAATACAAAAAAATGCTCAGTTACTAAGTTTTTTCTTAAACAATTAATTTTTTTTTAGTTTAACTATAATAGATGTTAATCAACCGTAATTAAGATTGAAAATTGTAAATTAGACGTCGAAAGACATAAAATAAAAATATATTATAGTTTAGCTTAGAGCGCCCGTTTTTTGGGCCAGTAAGTTAGAATAAGTTAACTAAGTTTTAATAAGCTAGCATTTAAGCATTTTTTCTGTTAGCATGTAAGTTCAGTAAATTTAAGATGAATAAAATAAAATGCATTAAAAACGAAAACGAACGCCGTTGTCTGGAGCCTCCAGAGATACCAGAAAAAATTGGCGAAAGTTCTCTATCGTTGGACAACACGGACAACCACTTGCCTGTCGAAATGTAGTCAGATACCTTGGAATCTGGCTGGAAAAGCCAGAGCTGAAGGTGCTTTTGCCCTTACAAAGAGACTGTTTTATAACAGCCAACCCGATGCGAGGGTAAAGGTATTCTGCTACATGGACCTTATTAGGCCCATGCTGGTATTTGGTTGTCCCGTGTGGTTCAATGTACGAGCAAGTTTAATGGAAAAGATTCGGGTGTTTGAGAGGGCTTGGCTTAGGGCTTGTCTTCGCTTGTATAGAACACCAGAGTCGGAGTACAAGAAATTTTATCCTAATGAGGTCCTCTACAACAAGGCGAACCTAATACGGGTGGACAACTTCGTAATTAAGCTGACCTCGACGAATAACCTGATATCTGGGGCTTACTACCCCAATTACCTTTACCATGATAGTGTGCGCTCTGACGGCTTCGTTCCACCGGAAGCATTCCTCTACCTAGATCAGATAGGGTTGATCCAGGATAGATCAGCGGTGCCGTTAATCTTCCATGTCGCTCGGACAGCTGGGGACAGGCGACTCAACTGTACAGCAGAGACGTCGCACACGGCAGTGTGGATCGCCTCAGGTTCAGTAGGGCGATAAGAGGGATGTCGTTCGGCAGCACCAGCATTTCTGGTGGTTGAATGATGGAGAAGTTGTTTCGTCGCCGTTTCCGTCAATTACGGACCAGCCTCACTAATGAGGCAGAGCTGACCCAATCTGTTTTCTCTGTAAACAGCGATGGCCAGCTTACATAGGTTTAGGTTAGCATCTGACAAATATATACATGTATTAGTATATACAAAGGTATATACTAATATATGTATATAATTGTGTATAATGTCTATATGTGTGTATGTGTGTATTGTGCATGTAGGTTAGGTAGGCTAAGGTATATTTTAAGTTAAGTATTAAGTAAGTTTTTATAAAAAAAATAAAAAATTATGTCCATATGCTAAGTTTTTGTTCGCAATTTTTTTCTTAGCTTTAAGTATAGTAAATAAATATTAGTAAATAAATATTCCACATAAAGTGGAAAGACATAGTTATAAGAATTTAGAGTAGCTTAGAGTGCCTGTGTGGGGCCACTAAGTTATTATAAGATTGTTAAGTAATTTTAAGCCAGCATTTAAGCATTTTTTGTTAGTGTATAAGAGTTAATGATTAAGGAAATAAAATGCTTTAAAACTGAACTGAATTAGTTTTGGACAATGCCAGAGAGAAAAAGCATGCATCTTAACAATCTGGCCTTGCACATTTGATAGTTCAGGTGTTTTATTTATTTAGTGTCTATATTTTTGGTTGTGGTTTTATCTGAGCTTACAATTTGTGTTTTCATGTTCATCGAAACTAGTCGTCGAAGATATCAAAGTCGCATTTGCAACGAGCATTCTGGTTATATCTCGACGACCAGTCCAACGCGCAGAAAACCTTTTTATCGCCTCAAGTGTCAAATGTGCGCGGCCTTACAATAGATACATTTTCGAATGATAGATACGAGTATATTTGAATTTTTGTGATTTGTGCCGTTTTGTTGAGAACCAACAGTAACTGTCAGCTTAACTACTTTGCTTAAAGTTGCGTCTATATACTATTTGTCCTACCTAATATAAAGCCTCTCGAAAGGTCGCTCCGTAACAACTTGCTGTTCCATCGGCGGTCTAAATACCGTATTGAGTGGCTTGCAGCGCTTGCAGACCTCGCAAAGCTTGACGAGATTCTGGACATAAGATACCATACCAGGCCAGAAGTACATCTGCCTCAGGCGAGCCAGAGTCTTGTGAATCCCGCCCCATGTCCAGCGGCCGGTGCAACATGTACTGCAGCCACCAAGCTTTCACTCAACTCCTTCGGAATCCAAAGTTTCAAGGATAAGTCGTCTTGTACCGGTTCTCTTGTGCCTATGTCAGTTCGCTTATACACAAATCCATCTGAGGCGCATGTGTCTGGAAGTCGGTCCTTATTTTCTTTTACGATTTTCATCCTCATATTCCTCTGACGAAAAATATGAGGGGTTAAGATCAACTTGCAGAATGTCGGATTGGGTACTGATCTCATCCATGTGGGCGCGTGGGAGAGTATCGGGCACTATGTTTAGGGTACCCTTTCTATGATCGATCTCGAAGTCAAAGCCCTGAAGTTTCAGCCTCCACCAAAGCGACCAAGGGCGGCATAGCATTCAAGCTCTGTTACGCTATAATTCCGTTGCGCAGAATTTATCGGTCGTTCGTTGTTCTCTGCGTCCACCTGGAATAGTACACTACCCACTACAGTCGTCGAAAAGTCGCACTGTATGTAGAAGCGTCTCTTAAAGTCCGGAAAGTCGCCTTAAGCTTGTCAAAAGCGCTCAATGCGTCTTCTGTCAAAGTAAAGTTTGTCCTTTCTTAAATGAGTCCGTCATAGGCGCGGATAGTCCAGAGAAGTTTGGGATAAACCGCCTATACCACCCCGTCATCCCTAGAAACCGAAGGAGTTGTTTGGAGTCTTCGGTACTGGAAATTTCTCTACCGCCGACACCTTATCAGGATCTGTCTTAAGACTGCCATCGTCAACTATGTATCCCAGATATTTTATTTCGCGATAGCAAAATTTGCTTTTTTCGATCATCAATCCTGCTTCCCTCAAACACCTGGCCACCTCGGATCGTCCGCTTGTGGTTGGGTGAGCGCTTGGATTGGAGAATCGTTTTCGGTCGGCGATGGCAAGTCTAGTCCTGAGATTAAGTTAGGAGCGACTTCAAAGCTCTTCCAAAAGTTGTTGTAAACTCGGGACCACGAATATTTCTAAGTAATTCTTTTTTTGTTTTTTTTTTTTATAAGAACTTAACACTCAAGTGGGTATGATTACACTTAAAGTGCCTGAGCACGTGTTAAGTTTTTTGGAAAATGGGATGGAGAGAGAAAGAAAAATGTTTGGGCTCAGTCTACCATGCCATGGTAGACAGGGGAAGCAACAAATCGTCCGAGTATTTTCTGCTGGTTGCCATCAGCTTTCCGTATATCAGTCATCATGTTTGTCAGGGTAATGTTATGTCTCTTCAAAAAGTCTATCACCTCTTTGCTCAATCAGGTTATGGATGCTCCACTGCCCAGCAGTCCGAGTACTTCCTCTCCCGCGATATTTATTTGGGCGAATGGTCTATTATCGTGTCGTATAATTATAACAGATTCGAGTATTCTCTTTACTCGTGGTCTTTTTATTGCACATTTTTCCCTTAGCCTTTGTATTTTTTATATTTTCTGGTATTCTCTACGGGCACTGTCATTTCTTCTCCGAAATTACGCTTCCTTGCTTGGTTGTACTCCACTATTCGTTAGTGGAGGGTCTTCCGTTGAGGAACTTCTGGGTGTGTCTGTAAATGTCGTTGGATCGCGCAGGGTTATGGTCGGTTTCGACGGATGACCCCCGTCATTCCCGCCGATCTGCAGATTTCCGTGACACTTAGTACAGTGGAAATTAATGTTCCCTTGCCCACAACTGAAGCAAGTAAGCGTATGAAATCCGGAAGAAAAGTCTGTGGATTCGTCAAATTTATCGTCGGCTCAGTTTTCTTTCTGTTCTTTCTGTTCTTGGTAGGTCAGGTTTAGTGTAAGTATTGGGTCTACTTGTCCGTTGATTTTTTAGAGCCGCTATCTCTCTGTCGCCATTGTCCGAAAAATCTTGCCGAGGTTCGTGTAAAGTTGCTCTTCTATGAGTATATACTTCGTTGATTTCCGTCACGTGACGTTTGTATCGTTGGTCCCTAGTTGTTAAGTATCTCTCTTCTCTTCTACACTCATCGCGCAAGTTATGTATACGACACATTCCCTCCCTAGCATATTAGATATCCGCTTATCGGATACTTTTAATTATCTTAACTGTGAAAATTTTGTATGCTTAAACAACTATTTTTTGTTTTTGCGTTTGAATTTTATATCAATAAATAAAATAATAAAAAAGAACAAAGTTTTCCATTTTTATTTTAATTCTTACATGAGGTATCTAGTGATACGAACCAGTGGAAGATAAAAATATATTGTGAAAATTTCATTAACTCGAAATAAAGTCTATAAAGATTACGAGGAAATAAAAAAAAATAAAAGTGAACACTGAATACAAAAGTGAGTGTTAATGATTTCAAAAAGACAATCGAAATTTGACGAACACAGACACAACCTAGAAGAAGTTAACATGGAAGCAGCAAACGTCGAACTCCAACAACAACTGAGAGTGAGAGAACAGCAATTGGAACAACTAACCAATGCGTTCCAACATCTCCAGGCAAGAGAAGCAGCACGATAGCCCATATGACTACATTTACCGAAAAACGAGACGTGACAATAATAAGAACGTAGAATACTATTTAAACGACTTTAGAAATGAAGAAACCAAAAAAATGTATAATAAGGACAATATACAACGAAAAGATACAGGGAGAGGCAGAGGAAAGAATCATTAACGTCCAAGATCCCGAAAACTGGGAAACCATCAAAAAGCAGCTAAAACTGAGGTACCGACAAGACGTGGAATCACCAAATATCTACAAAAATATCCATAGCATCAGAGTTAACACCGTAAGCGAATTATATATAGAAATACAAGAAATTTAATGTAAAAGAGATGAACTTATACATTTTTATAAAGGCGATAACGCCATAGATCTAAGTAACGTAAACTCTTTATTAGTGAATAAGTTAAAAGAAATGTGTCAAGGGACACTATTAGAAAAAAATTATGAGGAGAAGGAAATAGATAAAATTTTTGAAATAATGTTAAAAAGAAGGTACGAAGATACTTGAGTAAGGGAAGAATATAGAAAAACTAAATATAAAATTGGAAACAATAACCAACAGGGAAATATAGGGCACTTTAGAAATATAGTAACATATTCGGGCCAAAATCGCCAAGAACAGAATATTAATAACAACTCAGAAATTTCACTATACATTCGGGCCAAAATCGCCATGAACAGAATGTTAATAACAACCATAGAAATTCCGCTACATTTTCGGGCCAAAATCGCCATGAACAGAAGAGGAGCAATAACTATAATAAGAATTTAGGACAAAATAATTATCGAAACCCCACTCAATGTAATAATCGATACTACGGACAGTATCGGCAGTGTAGTAATAATTCAGGTAGAAATAGAAATTCAGGACGATTACGCCAGCAACAAAACCATGAACCAATGGACATAGGAAATACAGAAAGAAAAAAACGATGAAAATAACACTGATTTTTTTTTGCAACTAGCCTTGGAAGATTCACCCACTATAAAAATAACCATTAATAAAGTAAACTATCTTGCACCAATAGACACGGGGTCATCATTTAGCATTATGGACGAAAAAATTAAAGAATTCAAAACCGTTAAAATGAATCCAATTTCTTTTACCATATTTAATGGTAAAGATGAATTTAGATTAGAAGCACATTCCCAAGCACCTGAAGAACTAAATCTTCCTAAAGGAGCCCTCATCCGATGGAAGGTAATAGACTTACATAATAGAAAATACCAATTCATAATTGGAATAGACCTTCTAAATATATTAAATACTCTAATGGATTTAGAATCCAAAACAATAAGTCTAAACGACCAGAAAATACAATTAGTAGGTGAGCCATATGCATATAACGAAATACATACACTAGAAAATGTTGATAAAAATATTTTATCGCTACTAAAATTAGACCATTTAAATATGGAAGAATACGAAGCCATAAATTAATTAATTAAATGATTTAATAAATTATTTTTTAAAGAAGGGGATAGACTGATTAGCATCCCCGAGATAGAGCATGAAATCAAAACAACAACTGACCAACAGATAAATTCAAAACTGTATAGGTATCCTCCTAAATATGAGGATGAAGTTAGGAGACAAATAGCCGAAATGGAAGGACAAGGTATCGTAAGAAAAAGCAATTCGAAGTATTGTAGCCCATTAATAGTAATCCCAAAGAAAAATGATAATTCCGGAACTCAAAAATACCGATTAGTCATTGACTATCGAAAACTAAATTAAGTTACTATTGATGATAAATTCCCACTTCCTAATATAGATTCTATATTAGACAAGTTGGGAAGATCTCAATACTTCACGACGATAGACCTTGCGAAGGGCTTTCACCAAATATTATTTAAAGAAGAGGACAGAAAAAAGACAGCATTAATAACACCACATGGGTTATATGAATTCGTGAGAATGCCATTCGGGCTAAAGAATGCCCCAGCAAAATTCCAAAGACTCATGAATGAAATTTCCAGGGATTACATTAACAAAACATGTCTGATATATTTAGACGACATACTAATATTTAGTACGACCCTCTATGAACATATCACCGCAATTACATATATTTTTAAGGTATTAGAATCAAAAGGTTTAAAATGGCAAATAGACAAATGTAACTTTCTAAAAAAAGAGACAGACTTTTTAGGACATGTACTGACTAGAGATGGACTTAAACCCAATCCGAATAAAATAGAAGTGATCGAGCAGCTAGAATTGCCAAAAACACAGAAACAAATAAGAAGTTTCTTATGGTTAACAGGATTTTATAGAAAATTTATAAGAAACTACGCAAAAGTAGCACTTCTAATTATCAAATACCTTAAAAAGAATACTGAACTTAATGTCAATGGCCCACTATATGTAGAAGCATTCGAAAAGTTGAAAACTCTGATTACTAGCCATCGAATCCTTAGATTTCCAGATTTTGGAAAACAATTCCAATTAACAACAGATGCGTCAAATTACGCATTAGGTGCAATCCTTTCACAGAAATAGCGCCCTGTTTGTTTTGCGTCCAGGACTCTTAACAAACACGAATGCAACTATTTAGCTACCGATAAGGAGTTCCTAGCTATTATGTGGGCAGTAAACTATTCCCGTCCCTACTTATACGGAAATAGATTTAAAATATTCACAGACCACCAGCCGATAAAATATTTACATTCTAAATATAAAAGAAAGGATATCTCCCCTCAACTTTGGCTTCTTAAATTAGGCGAATACAATTTTGTGATAGATTACATAAAAGGAAAACAAAATAGGGTAGCCGATTTCCTAAGCCGAATTCAGACTAATAAGGGCATTAATGTTAACGAGGGATAGAATACTACAAACGTCACTAACACCAAATCTTTCCTAAACAATGCAGACGATAACTACTCAGACTTAGCAATATTATTTAATACGGATGAAGATTGTCCGGATGAAGATGAGAACGAAGATTATGACGCATTAACAATGGCTAAAATGCATTCAGCAGAAGAAGAATTACTGAACCACATTCCTATTAAAGAAGAAATACTCGTAGTTAAAAAATATAAAACACAAATAATCTTAACTAATAACAAAACCGAAGAAGTAAAAATAGTACACAATAAACGTATAATTTATATCGCAGAATACGATTTCGAAAATTTAGAAGACATACTTAAAAGATTTATAAAAAAAAAGAGTGACAGGAATCTACTCCGAATTAAATGACCATCAGTATAATGTAGTACAGGAAAAATTAATCAAACTATTTTCAAATGATAATAAAATAAATTTTAGAAAATGTTCTTATAGAGCTCAAGATATTAGATTAGAAACAGGAGCAGTGAAGCAAATTTCATTTTACCACGTAAAAGAGAGTATGCATTCCGGCATTCAAGAGACGTTTAACGGTTTGAAAAACAAAATATATTTCCCAAAATTACTTGAACTAATCTACATAGTTATCAATCAATGTGAAAATTATCAGCAAGTGAAATATGACGGCAAACCGATTAAACCAAAATTTCATTTTACTGAAACATCTACCGAGCTAAATGAATTCATACACATAGATACATTTGTAATTCTTAAATGCAGTTTCCTCACTATAATAGACAAATTTTCCAAATTCGGTTTCGCATACTATAACGGATAGAAATCACATCAATATAGTAGAAGAGTTAGAGAGTCATTTTACCAAGGCAGGTAAACCTAGAAACATTATCGCGGATAATGAATTCAATTCAATTCATACAAAAGAATTTCTTCAAAATGAAAACGTTAGTATCCATTTTACTAAACTGAATTCTCACTCCGGGAACGCAGATATAGAAAGATTCCATAGCACACTACTAGAAAAGTGTAGAATTTTAAAATTGAATACAACAAATGTTTCCGTTAAACGATTAATACAGCAAGCAATTCGCAATCACAATAAAAGACTTCACTCAACCATAAAAACAGGTCCAAGCGTAGTACAGTTTCATAAAATAGATTTTAATAAAATTAGGAATAACTTACAAACCGTAAAGAAAAATACTATTGAAAAGGCAAATAAAAAGAGGGAAATTTATAGCGAAACAAGGTCTAACGGGTTTATAAAAAACTATAAAGCAGTTTGGCATAAACATCAGCCTAGATTTAGGAAAAGTAAGCTTTCGAACATACATATACGTAACTAATATTAAACGCCCACCAAAATTTTCAGCTATTCATGATGACATTGTTAATGCTACTGACAATACCAACAAACGGTAATACTAGGCCAGTTAAACAATGTAGCAAGTAAAACAATAAATCAGAATTTATTTTATGACCAGTTGCTTGATTGAGCACATCCAAGGCAATCTAGCCTCAGCCAGGTACGGGATATTACATCCGAATATACATACTTACTGACGAAGAAATAGAAAAGTATAATATAGATTTAAATAAAATGAAGTATATAAAAATAGGCATAACTAAATTTGAGGAAAATGTATTAACATCTGCCATTAAAATTCCAAAAGAAATAAAAAAAAAATACAACTAACAATTATTGTTCCAGTACCAAACAAAAATAGAAAATAAATAGATTATCCAAATGAGATTGTGTTTAAAAACAATAACTTGACATATCAGTATAAGGAACTAAGATCATTAAATGAATTAATTTTAAGTAAACACTGTACTATTCAACATAATTGTAAACTTCTAAAAAATATTAATACCGAAATCCTTACACTGGACGACGAACCTATTGTAATAAAAAATGTAAAGCAATTGAAAATAAACCAAAATTGTGATGAAAGAAATTTAAATGTAACTGGAAATGTATTAATCCATTTTAATAATTGTGAAATAAGAATTTTAGATCACTACTTTTCAAACGTCAAAGAGATTTTATAAGAAAGATTTTACTACCCAGGGAACGAAAATTTTAAAAATTTTAGCGACAAAATAACAGTGGATGATATTATGCTAGAAAATGAATGTAATATTAATAAAATAGAAGAATTGCAATATCATATAAATGTGTCCTATGGAATAAATTTCAGCCTGATTATAATAATGTTCATTGTAATAATGATCCTTTTTATATTTTGTAAAAAGCAAAAATCCATTAAAGTAAATAATAAAATTCAGGAGAATTTCAATCTAAAGGGGGGAAATTATGTATACGACACATTCCCTCACTAGCATATTAGATATCCGCTTATCGGATACTTTTAATTATCTTAACGGTGAAAAGAAATAATAAATAATTTTGTATGCTTAAACAACTATTAGAGTCAGCACAGTCTTTCACGTAGCAGACGGTAACTTGAATCTCCGTTTGTTCATACGAGTACATCCAGCTGAGCAAACAATTTAGTAGAATGATGAGAAGATAGATCTTAGAAAATGTCATTGAGAGATTTTAGTTTGATTCGGGCTACTGTTGAGTTCGGACGGGTTTTTGTATTTGCGTTTGAATTTTATATCAATAAATAAAATAATAAAATAGAACAAAGTTTTTTATTTTAATTGAAACCACGGGAAATAAAATAATTCGCAGGTCTTGTATACTCCGTACTGAGCAACCGAAGATGGATGTAGCGAAACGATCTTTAATGTTTTGTCGCAGTATGTTGACTAGGTCCAGTTCGTGAGGTCGGTTGGTCATATGTATAGTCATCGACCGTATGTCGGCGTGAAAGTCATCTAATGTCTCATGAGGCAACTGTTTCCCATAAATGATGGACCTAAGAATTTCGTGGACCCGACGTCCGTCTCTGAATTGTTTGACCAGCTCAGCTTTAAGGTCATGGTCTAAGCTGCTCATCCTCCCCAACTTTCGTTTAACCAGGTTTCGTTTAACCGTCTGTTAACCGTCGTCATGTTACCCTTAGAAGATGAGGCAACTGAGATCTGGAGGCAACTGAAATCTCGAGGCAACTGAAATCTCGAGGCAACTGAAATCTGGAGGCAACTGAAATCTAGAGGCAACTGAAATCTCGAGGCAACTGATTTTTTTGCTCATGATGAGAATGCCCTTTTGGAACGTATGTTGTAGTCCTCGTCTTCATCCACTGTTCTGCGCTTCCCTCGCGATCGTCTCTCGCTATGTTCGTACTCTTCGTATTGTCTAGTTTGTTGTTCGTAAGCGTCCTGTTTTTCATCGGGACCCGTATGCTTGTCGATGTTCGATGCCGATGCTCCAAGTTCTCATTTCGGAGGGATGGGAATTAGGTTCTTACCCGAAAATTTCAGGAATCCCTGTCAACACGGAAACCGCCTTGTGGGTTGTTGGCTCTGAGGCTTTGGCCTGTTGTTTTTTATTTTCGCTGATCTGGACTAAATCGCAGAAAGTCGTGCGGGAACTCCGTGAAGTTCAGGACATCAGCTTCTGGTTCGGCATTTGCTTCGGGCCTCGTGCGCAGGTAGTTCCCCAGTCTCCACCTGCCGTTCTTCCACGGAGATTGGGTTGCTACTCCTAGGAGGCTGGTGTGTTAGCTGTTCTTCGGAGCACTCCGCTCATCCTCAAAATCGGAACCTCCAATAGCTACATCGTCTGAAGAAGTGTCCCTAGAGACTGCCCCTGTCTCTTTACTCATTCTCCAAAGAAATACACAGTCTTAGCTTTTTTTTTGAAATTGAATCAATGTATATATGTATGTCTGGAAATTAATATTTTGCATATCAAAAAGTGTATTTTAATTCAAAAACACAATTAAAAAAAATAAATTTCAAAAAAGGTAAAAAAAGATGTCTAATAAAAATAGAACAGGAAATAAGTGGCTAATTAAATAATACAAAACGCAAAGAATTACTTTGTGTTTGTTGAATTTTATAAATCGCGTTGGTGTGTGTAATTTGGGAACCGATTTTCCAGTCTCTCTCGATGGCTACTAAGGCTGGTCAAAGTATAGTTCGTAATGTAATGTCGAGTCACGTATAGTGGAGACTGGTATTTCAGTATCGTAACGAGTGCTGAATTATTACCCTTATCTTCCACCCACACCATGTACATATATGGATGAACCACATCCCAGACTGGCGGAGAATGTCCAGATTATACTTCCACACGAATATAAGTTCGTGATCTCAAGCTCACGGCTCACGATAAGTCACCCTAAGGCCAACCTCATTGGACAGCAGTCAGCTCATCGATCTCTCACTTCTAGTCCGCTTTTGGATCCTTTAAAGACATCCGGCTAACTCCCTTGGCTTCTCGCCTGGAGACTAGACAGCCACCGTTGATCAGATCAGAAACCAATAGCATAATGAGAATGTGATCTTGGAGAAGTAAAAGATAGATAGGAAAGTAAAATGTTGAAAAAGAAAAAACTAGCGGTCGAACTCAGAATCTTCACGACCACTCACACTCTGCCTTCGAGCTTGTAGCATCAGCCTTTTAGCAAAAAATAAATATGTTTAATTTTGGTGTTCTATTTGAGTTCCCTCACTGTACCACTGCAACAAAAATAACGAAGGATTTTCCACCCACCAGAATCTATAAGGTAGAGTTTCTCGCCTCCCCCAGGCTTACATGACGCCCTGTTTGTTCATAACATGGGTACACACTGTATCACACCGATGAACCGATTTTATGGGCAGTTGTAATGGGAATAGTTCAAGGGTTATTTTTGTGCCGGTGGCATACACACTGGAGAAATTTCCCCGACCGGCAAATTCTTCAGGACACGATGAAGGTAAAAAAAACAATATGTTCGCGAATAGAGCTAAGTCCACCTTTTTTTTCTTCCGGGAAGGACTGTGTGGCTTTACTACTCCGACACCGCCTTTTAGATAGATATATATATTTAATGTAGCAGAAATATATTACATAGTTCTCTTAACCTATATTGCACAAATTACAGAGTTGCGGTATATGGCTACCTTGCTACTGACAATATGATTAATAATTTTAAAGCAAGTGACTATCTAGAACAGATACAGTGAAGGAAAAGCTACTAAAAACCTTCATTATACGAGTAATAGTTGTAATTCATTACTCATAGATGGGAGGCGGTGAGGCCCTTGATAGAACCAAGCCTTACAATGTATTCGATAAATAAATAAATACTGAATGAAAAACAACAAAACAAATTATAATAATAAATAGATAAATAAATAAATAAATAAATGAATGAATTAATTAATAAATTGATCAGTAAATAAATGAAAATAATAAATATTCAAGTGAATAACAAAAAAAAATCGTAAATACAAAGTGAAAAGCATCAAAAACAAATTATAATAATAAATAAATAAACAAATTAATTAATAAGTGAATCATAATAATAAATAATTTATTATCTAGCTAGGTTTGCTATCAATGCGTTATCGGAAGAAATGCATGACACATTATATCGCTCATATAGCCTAGAAAGTCTTAGCGACACGAGATCTATATTGCAAATTTGATGCAATCCTTCTGTCGAAAAACGCCTCGGAAGATTTACGTAACATTATTTTCAAAACTTTATTTTGAATGGTTTGTAACTTACGAACGTGACTTGTTGCGCATCTACCCCACGCTGGGGAACCATAAAATATAATTGCTTGGAATACTACTTTATATAGCAACAGTTTATTTTTTATGCTTAATTTAGATTTACGGTTGATGAAAGGGTATACAACTTTTATTGTGATCCCAATTTTTTTGACTATTTCTTGAACGTGTAGGTCAAAAATAAGGGTCTTATCCAGGTGTATCCCAAGATACTTAGCACTTGAACGCCAATCGGTACTCGTACCATTAATAACTAGGTTATTGCTTGGCAAAAAACAGGCTTTTCTTTTTCGAGTGAAAAAGACAGTATGAGTTTTTGAAGCGTTAATATTAATTTTCCATGCATTGCAATAGCTTTGCACTTCATTTAATGCAGATTGCAAGTTGGTTTCTATTATGGAACCATCTTAATCTGAGGAAAAGATGCAGGTATCGTCGGCGAAACTTGCTTTTTCACAGTTTGGGGAAAGAAGGAAGGTCATATGTGAAGATATTAGATAAAATAGGTCTAAGGACAGAGCCTTGAGGTACACCCGCACTAACATTAAAGGCATTAGAAAACGTCTTGTTTACAGTTACTCTAAATGTCCTATTCATCAAAAAGTATTGTACAATATTTATAAGATGCATTGGGAAACTGAGAGTTAAAAGCTTGTGTAACAAAGCATTGTGCCAAACGGTTTCAAACGCCTTTTCAATGTTTAGGAACACCATATCTGTGCTTTTCCCTTCATTGAAATTGCTTTTTACATGTTTAGTTACTCTATGCACTTGGTGAACTGAACTGTGGAAGGAACGAAATCCACATTGCTCTGGTGGAATTATGTTGTACCTTTCAGCATGCGCTATTATTTTTTTTTTTAATTATTTGTTCAAAACATTTATCTAATGAGCTAAGTAGACTGATCGGTCTGTAATTACAAGGCATATCTGCAGGTTTGCCTGGTTTAAGAGCGGAATAATTTTTGCTGTTTTCCTATTTTCTGGAAAATAATTTATCTTAAAACAAGAATTAAGCAAGTCTTGCATATATTTCATTCCCGAGATCGGAAGATTTTTAAGATACAAGTTCTTAAGATTGTCAAAACCTGCAGATTTTCTATTTTTTAAAGCTAAGATAATAGTTTTGACATCGTCTTACGAAACTTCATTGTCACGTGAATCAAAATTGGGATAATTTATGTGGTTAATCGAATTTGCAACAGCAGACTCAATATGTCGTTAGTGGTCCTATTTCTTAATTGATTGCTAGAAAACATTAGTGCAAGTGCGTTTCCTTTTTCAAAATTTGATAAAGCAATTGCATTACCGGTTTTCAAAGCAGGAATAACTGTATTTTTCTTTTGTCTTATTTTATTAATATTCCAGAATGGAATTATAACGTTTTGCAAACCAAACATTTTTAATTGTAATTAATTATAAAAAATTAAGAGTCGGTATCAAACAATAAAACATTACTGGTCCTTCGAGCCGGATTTTTCACGTGAAACCTTGGTGGTAAGACAATTTACGACAAAAAGGAAGTATCAAATTGATATCAAAAGCATTGCATGTGGTATTCGATGGTGCAGAAGCTGTGATTGGTGTATATGTAAAATCTTCGATAAAATATTTAAGCGCATATCTGTGTTCAAACCATTAGACATTTATCAATTTTTTTTTATATTCTGAACTGTTTCCCTCGCTTAGTGCTTTCGGGCTCATTTTTTTTTTTACCTTTTCGGGAAAAATGAATGCGTTTAAAGCAAAACGTGGTTACGTGAAAGGCAGCTTGATACGTGCCGAGTCATTTGCTGCATCGATTAATCCAGAAACTCCCATTTCGCTAATTGAAATACGGTTCGCAAAACTCAATGAAGTGTGGTCAGACTTTCTCGAACTTAACAAGTAACTTTGCGAATTTTGTGATGATCCTGAGTTTGTCGATTCGCAGTCTGAATTTGAGGAATATGAAACAAAATTCTTTGTAACTCATTCCACATTCACAACGGCGCTCCGTGAAAGAAAGACTTCAGATGCTCCTGACATTTCAAACGCTTTGGTTGACAAATTAGTTAGTCAGCAAACCACATTCCTCGATTCTCTAAACTCATAATCTACTGAAAGGGTCAAAGCAACATCGGTCAATTTACCAAAAATAAATATTCCTGAGTTCTCCGGCGAATACAAGGATTGGCCACAATTTAATATCCTTAAATTCAATTGAGTCAAACGGTTACAATTGAGTCAAACAAATCCCTAACCGCCGCACAGAAATTTAAATATCTTAAATCGTGTCTAACCGGTAGTGCAAAAAAGGTAATTCGGTTTATGAACATTTCGGATGATAATTACCTTGAAGAGTGGGATAGGTTAGAGTCACGCTTCGACAAAACTCACCTGACGGTACAGTCTTTCGTTCAGTCATTTCATGCGTTACCTGCTGCAAATCCCGGAAATGTAATGATACTTCGCCAGCTAACTGACGGAGCTGACGAGATTCTTCGTGGACTTAACGCGTTAGGGGCAAATAGCCGTGATCATTGGCTCATCCATTTGCTGTTACAGAAGGTGGGCCAGGAGGCCAAGCAAGCATGGGCAGAACACGTTGGAACTCGTGATGATATATCAATCCATAATCTCATAAACTTCTTAGAAACTCGTAGCAATTGCCTAACTCTTTCGCGCGCGCTTCGCAACCTCGCAGCAAACCCCAAGCATCTATTCGTTCTCATTTGGCTGAGTCAAAACCAAATTGCCCAAAGTGTCGCGAGTATCATACCCTACCCAACTGCAAACAGTTTTCCGAGCTTGACATCAACGATCGTCGCGAATTTGTAAAACAACAATCATTATGCTTCAATTGCCTACATAAAAGACACAACTCTAGTAAATGTCGGTCAACGTTTCGGTGTAGAATGTGCAACGCTCGCCATCATTCTTTGGTGCATCCTACGCTTTCTTCAACAAATGAGCCTTCAACCTCCACCGCTGTACCTCCAAACACTAACTATTCGTCAGATCCTTTTCATACGATCATTTCCAATCATTCGCTTGAATCTACTCGTCATTATCAAACATTTCTTCCTACAGCAACGGTTCAGGTTCAAGACAAACAGGGATCTTTTCAAAATCTGCGGCTATTGTTCGATACAGGTTCCCAAGTGTCATTCATAACCGAATGTGCTGTTCAACGCTTGGGCCTTAAACGCAAACCAGCCCGGATTCCTATAACTGGTATAGCTTCGACTTCTGCCGGTGTAACAAAAGGATTGGTTTCACTTAAACTTCACTCTCGTTTTAATGAGCAATTTATTGACATTGAATGCTACGTAATTTCAAAACTTACTTCACTATTACCTTCTTCAACAATCGCTAGTCTCAATACCAACAGAATACGGCCGATTCAACTTGCTGATCCTGATTTCAACAAACCCAGTCCTATCGACATTTTGGTGGGTTCTGATAAGGTCTTTAGCGTAATAACCGGTCCTATACAACCAGCAATAAATGACTTTCCTGACACCATTCCAACTATTTTTGGACAAGTTATCGCTGGTCGTCTTGCACTAACTCCTCAGATCCTAAATGGAGGATTACAATCGTATTGTACTGAATTAGGTTTCGCTTTAGAGTTTGACCTTGAACGGTTTTGGGGCTTGGAAGATGTTTCCAGCCAACCCATTTTGGGTGTTGAAGAACAACAAGCAGAAGACAATTTCGCCAGCACACACTCTCGTCATTCTGATGGTCGGTTCATGGTGGAACTGCCATTCAAACAAAACCAAGATCTCAAATTCGGAAACTCTTTCCAGATAGCCTTAAGCAGATTGCAATCTATAGAAAGAAGATTCGCATCAAAACCGGAGTTTCAAAAGCAATACTCGAATTTTATACAAGAATATCAGGCATATTGGGACATATGGAAGAGATACCTTTTAATGAAATCTCAAATACGCCATGCTACTACTTGCCTCATCATGCCGTTTTGAAGACAGATAGTACTACTACGAAAATTCGAGTAGTATTCGACACGTCGGCCAAAATCACCTCCTTTCTATCTCTTAACGATTGTCTTCTTGTCGGCCCCATAATCCAACGTGACATCTTTTCGATTTGTTTGCGCTTTCGTCGTCACGCATACACTATTTCGGGGGAAATCGAGAAGATGTATCGACAGATTTGGATATCTCCCAAACATACAAACTTTCAGAGAATACTTTGGCAAGAGACGCCTGAAAGCAAGGTCAAACATTATAGGCTGTTAACTGTTACGTATGGTACCTCTTCCGCACCCTTTTTAGCAGTCCGCGCTTTAAAACAAGTTGCTCTTGACTCTATTGACAGTCATCCTATTGCAGCAGAAGTTATATTGAACGATTTTTACGTTGATGACGTAATCACTGGAGCAGATACAATAGGCGAGTTGACTAAACTTCACACAGAATTGGTTGAATTGCTCAAATCCGCTGGATTCCATTTGAGGAAATGGAGTACCAACTGCTGGCCATTGTTATTATCTTTACCGGAGGAGGAACGTGAGATTTCACCAATTGATTTTGAGGACTCTAATGCTGTCAAGGTTCTCGGTCTGCTATGGTGTCCATCCCAGGATTGCTTCTCCTATAGGGTTCATTTGGACACAACTACAAACATCACAAAACGTCGAATCCTGTCGGAAGCATCACGAATATTTGATCCCATCGGTTTTGTTGCACCTGTGGTGGTATCTGTCAAAATTCTTCTGTAAGACCTGTGGAAGGAGAAGATCAATTGGGATGAACAAATTCCGGAAGAACTTGCTAGACGTTGGACACGAATATATCAATAACTTCATATCCTCGAGTCCCTGCGTATTGCCAGACCAATGTGGTCCAACAAACAAAACTGCGAATTTCATGGGTTTTGTGATGCATCTTTGGGCGCATACGCAGCAGCGGTTTACTGCAGAAGCATCAACATGGATGTGGAATCACGTTCGCTCAGCCAGTAATCCAGCAGACGTCGCTCCTCGGGGGATTAATCCATTGCTTTTGTTATCTCTTAAAATCTGGTGGAATGGGCCAGAATGGCTATGGCTAAAGGCAGATCAGTGGTCAGTTTCGAACGCGGACGTGGAGATCATTACAAGTGAATATTGGAAGAGAGAAGTATAGCAAAATCTAAGGTATTTGTATCCAATATTAACACAACTAACATTTTGGAAACCCTTTTACATAATTCGTCTAGTTGGTCTAAATGTTATCGAATCGTCGCGTGTTTACCATACTTTAACTACTAAGGAACTTTTAAACGCAAAAACTCATTTAGTCAAATCCGCGCAGTATTCTTTATTTGCCTTTGAAATCGACAGAATCAAAAGAGGTAAAGTATTACCAAAGGGAAATAAACTCGTATCACTAAGCTCATTTCTTGACTCTTTCGGAGTGCTCGTGTCGGTGGTCGGTTACAAAATTCGGAACTTTCATATAATGAAAAACACCCTATTATTCTGTGCAAATCACATCCCATATCAAGGCTTATAGCGCAATTCACACATAAACATCATCTTCACGCGGGTACTAGCCTAACGTTTTCAATAATTAGCCAAAATTTCTACATCCTCGGTTGCCGCAGTCTTCTTAGCAAATTAGTCCTTGACTGTGTTGTGTGTTTCCGGCAACGTTTGAATGCGTCTACACAGCTAATGGGAAACCTGCCGAAAGAAAGAATTCGCTTTTGTAGACCTTTTAGTAAGGTCGGTTGTGATTATACCGGCCCCATAAACTTGCGTCTGAATCGTGGTAGAAACCCTAAATTCGTTAAGGCCTATATATCACTTTTTGTTTCCTTTGTGACAAAATGAATTCACCTTGAGTTGGTCGGCGACTTATCATCGGACACCTTTTTGCTAGCCCTGCATCGTTTCGTTGCGCGTCGTGGAAAACCCAAGGAAATTTGGAGCGACAACGGCACTAATTTCCATGGTACCAAACGCATGCTAGGAGAGATGTTCGATCTTATTCGCAGTCAGCAGTACAACACCATCGTTTCGGAACATCTTTCGCGAAATAACATCAGCTGGAAAGTTATACCTCCCTCCGCTCCTCATTTTGGCGGTTTGTGGGAGGCGGGTATAAGGTCTGTTAAGATGCATTTGAAATGAGTCATCGGCGACAACAAACTGACGTATGAAGAAATGTACACCCTCCTCACAAAAACTGAATGCCTATTAAATTCACGCCCAATGTGGCAAACAGCCGACGGGGAGCCATCCGCTCTTACCCCATTCCATTTTATGATAGGGGAATCATACACCTCAGTCCCACAACCAGACGCATCGAATTTAAACTATTCTGTTAAGACTAATTGGTATGCATTACAGGTTCTCTTACAAGGCTTTCGGAAGCGATGGCACAAGGATTACTTAACATCTCTGCAGCAGCGACCAAAATGGCAGAACGTTCAACCCAATTTGAATGTGAATGACGTTGTACTCTTGAAAAAACCCGACCTACCACCCTCTAAATGGATTCTCGGGCGAATTATAAAGGTACATCCTGGAACTGAAACAATGTCAGAGTGGTCACTGTCCGCACCAAACATGGCAACTATCTTCGACCTATCGCCAAGGTCGCACCACTTCCTTTTGCTGAAAGACCGGAGCCTTTCAGGAGGGGGCTAAATGTTATGAAATGTAACGCAATCACAAAAAACATAGCACAAATATTTAACTCAAGTCTTCTTTTTCTTCGTTAACATACGAGTATTTACATACACATATTTACACTTAAAAACTATCGAACTAACTTAAAGGCTAAGCCGCCACGTATCATGTACAAAAATATGTATGTATTAACTTTTTCTATTTTCTCCTTGTACTTGCCTTTCGCACAACACAGCGAAGCAAGTGCATACTTTAATTCGATCTCTTTACTTTAGCCAACCACTAAACATCTTGTCTTGTCATCAAAATTCAAAATTGGTGAAAATAAATAATTATAACGTTTTGCAAACCAAGCATTTTTAATTTTATTAATTATAAAAAACTAAGAATCGGTATCAAACAATAAAACAAAACCTATAAACTACCTAAAACTAAATCTTAACCTACTTGATCCTACTTAAACTATCTAATTGTATATATTCGTATTTATGTAATTCATTATTTTAAAGATAGTTACCCACCTCTGTTCTAATATAATTTTTTTTGTGCGTTTTTTATTTTATTTTATTTCTTTCTTAAAACTACCCTAATCCTACATAAAACTATATAAGCCGGCCACGGCTAATAAAATAGACTGACGACCGACTTTGCTTCCTATGGAGCTACCTAGTACTGGAGGAATTCGACGACGAAGCTTCCCCTCCTTCAACCAGCCACCAAAATTGTTGTTGCTGCTGAGCAACAACCCTCATGTCGCGACTCCCTACGGACCTACTGAACCGGAAACGTTCCGCACTGCCACGTGCGACGTCTCTGTCGTAGTTGAATCGCCTGTCCGCAGCTGTTCGAGCGACGTGGAAGATTAGCGGTACCGCTAATTTTTTTTTTTTAATTTTTAAGCTCTAGACTCCCAGGTCACTTTCTTTCTCGTGGATAGATGTGCCAGTATGCGCAGAAGCATGGGTGCTATCATAGCAAGGCTTTCGTGTCTGATAACATAGTTGACATGAAGCCTAGAGTGCTGTCTTCCTTTGCATTGCTCATATTTTTGGATCAACGAAGACAGATGATGATGCCCTAAGCACTTCGGACAGGCGTTTTCCACCATATTTAAATAGGCCCGAGTAGACTTTTACTTCACGGGGGTGCTCTTAGCCTTGGGAATAGTAGGGAGTCCTATCTCTACATAACAAAATACATAATAGGCAGTTATGACAATAACAGTGGTGCCGTCTTTAAGAAACAAAATCAGTATTAACATAAATTAAGTTAAATAGAATTTTACGTTAATATTTTTTTAAAAGAATTATAATAATGGAACAGAGGTGTAATATTAACTAACAATGTTTGTATACAAGCTCTGAGATAAATAAGGTGGATTGAGTAGCATTAGGTGCATAAACAGACACCATGTACAACCGCTTTCCACTACGGAGAGAGATATACACGATGAATGCTTCCAGCACCTAGAACTTATGTACTACACGACTGTATACTCTTTTGAAACGTATTCCTTTTCTTACAAAGATCGTAAAGCCTCTTCCCTGAGGAGTTAGGTCGGTTTCTCCGTACTATTTTGTGTCTTCTGCGCCTCATTTTGTGTCTTTTGCTAAGCGTAGCTTTGCTAACCAAATGCATATCAGGGGCTTGGTCTTTGAGCAACTTAAACGGTGTGGCTCTTCGTTCGAACCTAATCAGGGAGTTCACTGCAAGGGTTTGCTCCTCCATGAACGTACACATTAGGACTGGAGGTGCGTTAGGCCCAGCAGCAGCGGGTATATTTGATCTACCCGCTTAGCCTGTTCCTATATTTGGCGGTAAGCTAGAGAGCAAGATAGCCACCATGTCAGGTATAGGTTCCGGTGCTCTAGGCGCTGGGGCCTGAGAAGCTACCTTTGTTGTACCGTATTTCCCCTACCTACGGCCTTTTGGGCGTAGGTAATGTGGGGAGTAATGGCTGGTATCTGTGCCTGCACGAGTAGACGTTTAACTTCCACTTTCTGCTGCCGAGCCAGATTTATTCTTTTGATGTATTGGAATTTGGGACAACCCCGATAATTTGCAGTGTGTCCCGTGTTCCTCCACGCGCAACAGATTTGGCTTTTTTCTGACGCTCCGTCCTTACCCAGAGCACATTCCTCGGACTTGTGGTTCTTTCCGCACTTCATGCATCGAGGCTGCACCTTTGGCAGTGAACACATTGTAAAATGTTTTCGCTCCTTTTTAATTTTTCCCAATGTACAACCTGTCTAGGACTGTTGTATTCCTTAGACTATCCAGTATGCTGGTGGGACTCAGCTGGACCAGGAGAAACGGTAGCTTCCGCTTCTCCCTTTTGGCTCTATCCATGGCAAATGGCTTGACCCTAACGAATTTGAGCCCTCTTAGGCATATGGCCGACTTACATAGCTCTATTGTATCTTTCAACTCCATCCTAAATATGTTGATTGGAGGTACTCGTAGCTTAGTTGATTTCTGCTGTCCTTGTTGTTGTTGCTGTTGTTTATGCTTCTGCTGCTTCTGTTGTTGCAGATTATGTCGTTGTGATTTTTGTTGTTGCTGCTGCTTTTGCCGTAATGTATTTTTTGTTGTGATTGTGCTTGTTTCTTTTTCAACTCTTTTGTCGGTTTTACTATGCTTTGTTGTTGTACCAAACTTTTCAGTGTGTTTTGTTGCGGTATAGACTCGCTTATTTCTGACTACTACTGTGAGTCCTGGAGTTTCTGCTCCTTCTGGCACCTCGCAACTTGAATTGCTTTAATAGGCAGTACCTTTAGTTGCAGCTCTTTGATAATGATATTCATTGCTTGCATCTCTTTCTCTTCGTCATCTGACTCCGAGGCGGCTAACGATGCGAAAGTGCTATCATCTGTAACCGTCAGATACATATGGGAAATGGTCTCTGTCAATTTCTTGCCTATTTCGGTTTTGTTCTTCTGCCCTTAACGATGTTGTTGGCACCTCGTCCCTTACTCTACCAGGCTGCTTTTCAGTAGACGCTGAAAGGGAAGGGACTTTCACAAGATTAGAAGTAAACCTCAGTTTCATCCTTCTCTTAATAGTATTTTCTGCTTTCCCAGAATGGGAATGGGCCCTTATAACAGCCTAGTCATCTGATGACATCAAGTCATCTGCTGGTCCCGCTATTTAAATAGCAGACCGCTCACTTTCACTCATTGTCTGACTGTTCACTCTTTTATTATATTTATTCACTTTACTTTTAAAAATGAAAATAAGAAGCGCGATATGTTTTGGGGATCGAACCCACGACCTCTACTTTATCGGGCGACACCAAAATCACTAGGCCACCGAAGCACTTGGCCAAAATTTTTGTAATTGTTTTTTGTATTACTCGTAAGTTCACTTTTAACTATTTCACTTTAGTAGAAGCCGAAACACGTTTGTTCTCCACGGAGATCTATGAACGACTGATACCAGTTCACTACCACTTGAGCCACGGCCACCCGTACACAGTAGGTATATACACATATTGTACTATTCCGAGTAGCATTTGATTTTTCTTCACGTTGCTCTTGAATTTTCCTGTCTATCATTTGTAAGGAACTTTTGAAGTGCGGGTCACTGCTTCGTCATTTTTGTGAAGAACATCTGCGCTTTGTGCAGCGGAAGCGTGGACTCCTTTAACGTAAGATGTTTCATTATTCTGATAGAGTGATCTCGCTGTCGCACTCCTTCGTCATACGAGATTTAGATTTGCGAATGAGACAAGCAGCATCCTCACTGATTGTTGTTTTTTTTATATTTTTTTATATTATTAGACTGGAAGCGGTTGTAAAATAACATTCTCTTGCCTTTGCACTGGTATGTGTAATTCCACTTCTTTCTAATGAATCAATTTCTCATGTTAAGAACCACAAAATAGTTCTCACCTCATCGCCTCCAATCTGTAGAAAGAGATGACACACTTTGGTTGGAAGATTGTTCTACATCGACCAATTCTTCTCCCTGCTCTATCAAGTCGGTGGGTAGACAACGTAAAACAATTGATCGAAGCATAACCTAATAATGACTACCTGTTACGTGCCGTGAGGGAACGAGTGCATGCTTTGAATTTCGCATATAAGTTGCGAAAGCCAGCTCGATCGCAAGCAGCACTTACATTTACAAGCTATCCAGCAGCTCATCTGCTCATCTATGGTTTTTCGATATTTCCTACAACAAGTCTCCAGTGGCTTCTCGGATAGTAGTACTCCAAGTAGTTAAATCTTCCGTGGGACTCTTATCTGTTTTTTTTTATAATTTACGCGCGCCTAAGGGGTTATGATACCCTTTTACTGTTGCCATGGCGCGGGCAGAAAGATAGAAGGAGGTGAAAGCAAAACATTGTTGTGATGTAGTAGTTTGAAACTCAGGTATATTTGGTTTCGATATTAGCTCTCCGGGGGTGGGAGTCCGAATAGGACGGAAAGTTTTTTCTTCACTCGGAATCATTTGAAGGTTATCAATTTTCATGCTTGTTTTGTGCTTGAAACTCTACAACAGCCAAATCTACATGTCAGTGTTATGCCTGCACACGCAGATTTTTCTGACTGAGTTCCAATTACACAAATGAAAAACTTGTCATGAGTAGGATTTGAACCTTAATCCTCCGAGTGAAAAGCGAAACTGCTGCCAGAATTGCAAATAACTATCGAAACTGCCATCAAACCACTTGAGAGAGAGTTTCGGCAACTTTGATCCGTTGTTGTCTAATGAATTTGTTGAAATGGCACCTGTTCGACTGCAACAGAAACCTGGTTCAGCTTATTTCGCAATTTAACTAACCGCGTCTTTAATCAAGCGACCACACCGATACTCTGCTCAATAATTTTTCCATGAGATTCATCGTCTCTAAGCAACCCCCTATCTTTTAGGTCTTTGTTAACCGTATTAAGGCAAACATTCCGAGTATTTCAGTTAGAGGAATTAATTGTTCTTGTTCGAATTGTTGAAATCTTTTAAATAATTAACAGCAGGTTTGGCAATTTTTGTCATCTGCGCTCCTTAGGCTGCACGTATGGAAAATTCCAACTATTAAAAAATTTGTTTTGATGACTTCAAGTTTGGCTAAATTTTATACTTGGGAATGAGAAAAAAGAAATATTATGTCCATTTGTATTATTTACTATAGGCACAACTAGGGAGATGAAAGATAGAGATAAACAAAAAGTCTAAATCCACAAACATTCCAGCGTGTTGTGCTGTTTTATCTCGTCGAATACATCGCACTTATTTTGCAGCTTTGAAATCCTCGTAGTAGGACTCTTTAGAGTCCGAATATTCATCGTGCGTATTCGAAAGTCGTTGTTTTTTTCATTTGCTGAGGTTATCAAGAGTAAGTTCGTCTATATTCAGGCCATTTGTTGCTTCATAATATAAATACATGTACTCGTATATTATGTAATGTGTAATCCGATGGCACTGCGAGGAGGGGTCCCTCAGACGATATTGCATGTAGACCACTATTCTATCTCTATTTTGACTTTTCGTTATTTACTGATGTCTGAAATTGAAGATGTTAAAAAGAAAAATACAGTCTTCAATATATGTATCTACACTTACATATAAAAGACTTTGGAAATGACTGTATTTTGTATGACACTTGGATAAGGTATATAGAAAACCAAGAAACCAATTCTATTCTCCATAAGTGTTTTGACTAATATTTCATTAAGTTTTTAAAATGTTTAATAGTCAAATCGAAATAATCACAGTTGGACCGCTAATGCTAACCTTATTATTCTAAGACTTTATTATTTATTTATTTTAAAATAATAAAAGACTGGTTGCACCTTCCCATTGTCTTTCGTCTTTATTGAGATTGCTCCCAGGCATAAATACCTTCGCCATCATAATCATCGTAAGCAACGTAATACCTCGGATATTGCTATAGTTGATTCCCGGCACCGATCAAACGATGCCCCGAACCAAAGATAAGGCTCCGGTATCACACTATCCCAGCTGTGGGTTCCTCCGGCAGGTAGCGCTTTAATGGCAGTTACACCCAGGCAGAAAGAAGTTAGGCGCCACGTGATTTTTCCCAGGAACCACGAAACCTTTGCGGTTTGAGAAAAAAAAAACGATTGAAAAAAGAAAAAATCCTACTCGAAGCAAAACACAAAAAAAAAATCGAAAAAAAAGAAAAATTAAAGACGGATATTCAACGAAGTTAGAACACAAATATTTATTCGGGTTCGAGTTAGCGGTACACTCGCTGGTAAAGTGACCCGCTATTTTATAGTCCCGAACATCAACGGTATCTGAAACGTCTATTCTCGGTGGTTTTACTCACGCGCGGCCTACCGGAGTCTCAATTTAACAATGAAAAAACAACGAATTGTTTCTAATTCCACTGAACTATTAACCATTATATTTTTGCCTTTATTCCGGACGGCGCTGTGCCCCTTTCTGGCACAGAATTTTCAATCCTTCCGTTCTGCTACTGCTACGTACTCGTATATCGCTTTGTTCTTGTCTCATTTTCATTTTTCCTTCCTATTCGCCAAAGATAGCTCGCGACTCTTCTTTACTTTCGTAAGTAAGTCTACTTTATTAAAAAAAAATACTTTACAAAGAAAAATTGCTTTTGCAATTCCAAAAATTCGTACAAACTCTCTCTATGACGCACTGTATTTGCTGGTCGTCACAAAAGTGACTTCTAGATTTTTTGAGTTCCACAACTCCCGCCAGACTCATATACACATTCACACACACGTTCGCGCACGCTTTCATTTGGCTATAGCGGACCCAAGTACGGGGTTCTGTTAGTGTGTGCACCCGTGTCCAAAGCTGCCTCTCAATCATACATATTCATACTAAACTTCTCAGTCTCCGAGTTCATTCCCACTTTCAGTCATAACTGGGAACTCCACTGAGAGAGTTTATGGAAGTTGTGGATCCAAGCTGTATGTTACCTAGGTATTTCCCCTAACACTAGATTTTTTGTGGAATTATATTAATAAAAATTATATTAATAAAAATTTTTCCAAAACAAAACCAACACGAAAGAGAAAGGAAACTCGATCGAAAGGTAGCTTGAGTGTTAGGTCGAAAGAAATCATGAGTAGATACAGTCCAATAAAGGATTGTGTTGAAATTATCGCTTTCAACATATTGCACTCTCACCTTAAGCCATTATCATGTTTCAATTCATTTTAGGCTTTTAAGCTTGTCATTTCTTTTTATATTTGTTTAACTTTCTTCTTCCTTGAACTCTTGAAAAGATAAGTCACATTTTTGTAATCTCAAAAGTTCTATAAAATCTTTAATCTTTTATAATAAATTACAACTTGGATCATTTAATTATTTTGTTGCCTTTTTATTCAAAAATGTATTTAATATATTTACAAATGATTGTATCTCCATCCTGCTATCTAATAAAAACTGAATATGGTGCTTATGCAAATTTATTAACCGCGGATCTCTACTACTCCGGTGGATCGGCGTTCAGTTCCTTACAATGAATTATTTGTTTTGTATTGTTAATGTTGTTTGTGGACGTTTCTGCCATGGCCAGTTTTATAATTTTTTCTTGGTGCTTGTTTTATTCTTCTGTTGTGCTCTTTGTTACTCTTGCTTGTTCTTATTTTTGGTTTGGTACGTCGTTGGGGAGTGCTTGGTTATGCTCGCAGTCTGCTTGCATACCACTGTTGCTCCCTCGTTGTAGTGTTACTATAAAGAGATCGTCGTCTCTCAACCCATTGACCGTCCTGCTCTATGCTAGCTTTCTACCTACCTGAATGTATATCAATTGTAGTGCCATTATGCCGGTGTTTTTAATCACATCGGTTGTGAGATGTAGTGTTCCTTAAGCCTTTATGGTTCTTTTCCAAAGTCTGAGACTGGTGGACCACTAGCTGATAGCATCATGGTTGCCCCCACCTCCGTCAGAACTCGGTGTTCGCACTCAAAAAGAAAAAAAAGAGACCTAAAGGACTTGTTGCGAGAAAATTAACCGCAACAATATTACAAAGCTAACACCAGGGCCTCTACTAGCTTCTGTTTAAGAACCTCAAAAGCTTGTAGCTTCACTTGAAAATGTTCTTCGTATATATAACTTTGTAGCCATTATTATGTCTTCTTAGTATATTATTAATTTATCTCCTCTTACCACACCCGCATTTGTCATATAGAGTATACTGTGATCGTTACCTACTAATAAAACTAGATTTTAATGATATAAAACAAAAGTTTTATTTAATAGTAATAAAAGAAAAAAGAATTCAAAACATACATGTAGGAAATGATTTTGTTTTAAACACAAGTGACAATTACAATGATAGATTTATTATATATGTTTTACAGAAAGTTTATGAAAAAAACAATTATTTGATCGGGAACCGGTGAGCCGCACCCGACTGAGCGCTGTTGCACCTCGATGAAGACTTCGTCTTTGCTTTGTCGTCTGCCCCTTATATCCACTCCCAAATGCTCATGGAACTCAACACGCTGTGCCAAGTCCACAGTTTTAACCCCAGGCTTAGCACCATCCAACCACCGCATGTCCCAATCACGACGACCATTACCTTTGGTGGAGGCATTATGTCACGAAGATAATATTGCCAACATCGCCATCCGCTTTTATGCTTTTATTTATAGGTCACAACTCATTCATGGCGAATATAAACAGTATTACCTCCGTGACTCAACGAGAGTAAATAGACCCCAAAAGGCTGGGTCAAATGTAAACATCCTAGTCGACGACGACTCATACTACCAACAAGAGTAAACAAATCCCAAACAACTGGGTCGATGTAAACAAATGCGCGGACTCATGCTGCTGAAATTGGAGATCAATTATATTGGGCGCAGCTCAGCGATCGATGATCTGAAACTAGTTTAAGACTTAATGGGTTATTTAATAGAATACTTAATTGAATGACTTAGCGATTCTACATACATATGTATTTTTTTCTTTGTGTTTTACGCGCCAACATGTAACTTTCTCTCGTTATGTTATACTGAAATAAACGTTCATACATACGAGTACAATATTACGGCAGTCTTTGAACTATCATCACTGGAGGTGTGTTGGTCCGAGTTCTGGAATGCGAACATAGGATAGATCAGGCTTACACGTTAGAAGTGCAGGAAAGGAACCTGTGATTACGATATATATATATATTACGATGTATATATCGTAATAATGCAATTCCGAAACGAAAACAAACTTTAATTTTTTAAAAGAAAAACAAAAAAAAGAGATGAAAGCACAAACAAATTATTAAACAAAATGTTAGTTGTACAGTAAGTCAAGGCGGAGGTTCAGTGATGTGTTGGGGTGTATAGTATCATCTGGGGTCGGAAAAGTTGTCTTCAAGCATTGCTCCCGGCTCCTTGCTATGTAGGACTCGAAAACAGTTCGATCGTTCTTTCCAATCTCCACATGTGGCCACTATAAAACATTTATCGCATCATTCGTACCAGAACCTCGCAAGAACTATTCACAGCACAGACGACTTCAAAAAGGGTTTCATTGAAAAATAGTCCCTAATATCTTTCGATTATTATTCAATGACATTTAAAGAAGTCATAAAGACTTAAGGTGATCAGTTTTATATTTACAATGTTAGATTCATGAATTCCTTAAAGAAATTGTCAATGTTAACTTACTTTTGTGATGAAAAATATGAATTATAGATATTTAACTTTTATTAGTTAAAAACATATATTAGGTGTAACTCTTTTTTATTTTGATTCGCCTTTGAATAAAGCTTGGGAATCGAATGTTTTATAATTTTTTTGATTAAAATTCATATATCGTAAATCGTATGGGTGTTTACTCAATTTTGAAGCTCACATAGCCCTGAGTATTTAATGCAATCAGTATGCATGAACATTTGAAACAGTTAATTTTTCTTAGGACTCGGTTTAAAAAAAAAGTCTTTTTTGCTAATCTATCCAATGAATTATCTATAAGAAAGATACGATATATACATACATATAGTAGATTGGGCAGTCATTTTGTTGAGCGTGTCATAAACTATGCACGAAAAACTAATTTTACTTTCCTTCAAAAAATTAAACATATTTCAACTTTATTCTTTTAAAATTTTACATTACACAACATTTTTCAAATATTTTAAATTTTTCTATACCGATGCCCACAGCATTTGGGTAGATATGCCTTCTTAACAAAGTTTATGGGATTCCGTTAGTCTACGGGACATAAACTAAGGACAATGCTCTTGATGGTGGCATGCCGCAGTTCACCATATACCTACTAAGCAAAAAATTCGATGAATACCAAAACCATAAAATTAGTCCACTTTTCTGTGGTCAGCTTTCAGTAGAAAACGATGAAGCTCCCGTCGTTCGGAGTCGGCAAAAAATCGTAGGTCCCTTTTGATTATTCATAAAATGACAAGACAAATAACATATTGCGTGGAATAGACTTTGGTGTTGGTCCATCGCTGCTCGTAGCGATAATAATTTATTACTCTAGGTAACCAATTTAAATTTCTAATTTCTTCTATCATGGCAAAGACTGTCATTCAGAGAATCTAACACTGTAGAGTTTCTTCCATTTCTTACCGTAAGCAGCGAAGTGTCCGATGGAGTAGCAATTATTATCTCGACGCAACCTGGTTTTCGATACATGACAGACATTTTTCCTTTCACCTTGTGTACTAAGGGTAAATTTTTCCAATTTATTTAAGAGAACTATATCAATATTTTTTAATTTTGTTTTTAATACATATTTATATAAGTCTTGAAGTACAAAAAATATTTTTTTTTAATTCTTTAAAAACAAAATGACAGTGCAATGGTCGATGAACCAGAACAATTTCTTTTACAAAAAGTTGTCATTATGAACGAAATTTTTTATAAAACATTGGACGAAAATCGGTCCTAAAATCTTTCAATCATAATCAATCGAGAAATTCCTACATACGTACTTCACAAGGAAGCTAACAATTATAATTTGGAGTTAAAGGCGCTATTTGGTCGTCCGCTCAGAAAACAAAGTTTTGAGGAAAACGCATTGAAAATTGCAAGTACTAAAATGTTAAGAAAATTTATTGTTTACCTACCTTTAATCTGCAATGCCTGGGTAATACAATTGGGTTGCCTTGAACATCCTTCTGTTCCGGATTGTTTCTTGATGAAATTTTGTCTTCCATCTGTAATATTTAAATAAAATCAGAGCTCGCTCTTCAAATTACCTGTAAACCGGCATTACCTGCTCATTGCCATTATATTTACATTTAGTAGTTAATACAAACTACTAGCGAACAATAATTTGTACGTTATTTGATGATGTGTACCAATTGTCAGAGTAAGTGATTTGCACTTTGGCGTTTATTCTAGAACTTTCTGGCCCACAATTTTACGCATTTCCTGCGCTCGATGTCTGCAGGAATCTAATTTGACTTTGAACACTTTGTTCACTTCACAAAACACAGTTTATGTCACAAATTATTTATATATGTCACAAATATTATAAATGTTCTTAAATTCGTTTATCCATTTTATTTTTAAGTACTGGGATCAAAATGAATTTTACAGTAATACATATTTACATACAGTCGCAAATGTATCGGCGAATTAGAAGAGATATAGTTTGGAATTTGATTTCTATTGTTGGTAAGCTATTCTTCATTTTTCCATACCTCCATGCTCCCGTGTGAAAATGATGTCTAAATTATAAAAATGCGTACTAAAAATATATACATTAATACATATTTTCTCTCAACAGGAAATTTGGGAAACAGTTACAGCGTATTCGTGGGAATGAGCGCAATATCTGCTTTACAATGTTTTTACTACCTGACTATTGTATTAACGAGAAACTGGAACAACATAAATGAAATGGAAAACTAAGTTATAAAATACAGTAACATCCATATTTGTTTGCATGCGGTAACAATTAAAAAAGAGCGTGCCATTTAGTTTAATTTTAAAAGGAAGCAATAAACCTACTGATTTTCAAAGACATAAAGATTTTGTTTATTTATCCGAAATGATATTATTTCCTTAGCGTGTTTTGCTACAAAATTCTATACGCAAGGTAAAATCTATATGGTTGCAGTGCTAGTAAACGAGCAGAATATTGATGCAGGGTCGGTTATCACAACAATTCTGTCCGGTGATGCAGGGTCGAATAAGCCCCATATCTGCAGACGGATCGCTGAAGAGCTTTACATAAGATCAAGGTTTTTTTTTTTAAAGAACTTAACACTCAAGAGGGTATTACTACTCTTAAAATTCCGGAGCACGTGTTAAGTTAAGAGAGGGAAAGATGTTTGGGTATAGTAGTTATTTCGCTACATAAGTGGCATCCAACATTTAATGGGGAGACTAAATTATTAGTGTAAATTGACTTGATGTTGTATTTAGGCAACCATTCATCTCACGAGATTTTAGTTGCCTGAAAGAAATACTTTCGGGCACGACTGGTATTGAACCCTGAACCGTCCGATTGGGAAGCTAATACATTAACACTTGAGCCACGGTCACACACCCATGGCTTTATGTTGTCACTCCATTCTACTATATTAGGGCTATTCTGCATTGCCGAAAGTAAAAAACGCTGTATCCCTAACATCGCGCAAGTGACATTTTATATTTTTTCACCATCAACGTCCTATCAAATACATCCCGATAACTTTATCGGACATCGAAGAGGGTGTAATTAACACTAATGAAACGTTTTCGTATTCTACGTGAAAATCGCGCATGATCGGGTGGTTTAAAAGTTGGAACTACATATATCTGCTAGAGGTGCGAATCTATTAGTGGTTGCGAAATATAATAAAATTCAAAAATTTAAGTCCGGGTATGGACTGGGTATGTAGCCATTATATACAATACTCTATATAAACCAATATTAGATTAACTGTACAATATGCAGGAAATGATATAAGTAGATTTAAGTCATTAATCTTTTCATTACTTAATTATGTGAATCATTCCAGACCGCTGACTGATCGCTAAGCATAATACAAACACTTCGTCACCACACTCGTGTTACACATTCCATGATGATAATGTTACGATGAAGCTACTCGTATCTTAGTAATACGGTTCTGATGACCTAGAAAAGGGAAACAAATAAAACCAGTGGGAAACACAATCGTTCGAGACAGTAACGACTTGCAAGAATGGCAAATTGGAGGGAAGCGATATTATTAGAATAGATAAGAAGACAGATACGAGTGTTTGAGGCATAGGGCTAAGTGGTATAAGGAATGGTGGAGATTTGTGTAGCAGTTAATGAATGACTTACATACGCTAAAAGTTCGGCAGTTGCAAGCTTTCTTGAGCAAAAACAATCTGTCGTATCGATGCAATGTTAAAGCTGATCTAGTGGATCGAATCAACAACGAATTTGGACAAGGTGTTGTAAAAGTGAAGGAAGTTTTAAAGGTGATAGAAATAGACGAACTGGCGACCGACTATGACGTTGTAGGCTTTGAAGGGAAGGAATTTGAACAGCAAGATGACGAAAAACTAGGTTCTTGGGCAATAGAGAGTGAAAGTGAGGCAGAAGAGGAGTTCAAAGGAGACAGAGCGATGTCTAATCAGAACAATGTTGTTTTCCGTGACGTCGAAGAGTCTGGAGGGGGAGAATAAGCTAGACCAAGTGGGTAAAGGATTTCGAAAACATTGCGATCGCATGTGAGTGGAGCGATCTCTTTACGCGCTTAGGCTGTAAAACTGACTATGGAAGTAATCGAAGGGACTACCAATTGGAGTAAGTTGAAGGCCTGTTTTGCGAGGGAGTTTCGTAAACAAGCGTCAAGTATAGAAGTTCACGGACAGCGGGCATCAAGACGAAAAGGACCGTCGGAAAGTTACTTGGAATATCTTTACGTTATGGAATACACAGGTAGAATACATTATTAATGGGATACCAGACTTAGTGAGCAACAAGGCTCTGCTCTTTGAGGCCTCAACTCTTGAAGGGCTAAAAACAACGCCGAAGGCATATCAGTGGATGCAACGCCAAATGACGAAACAGAGGACGTAGACAAGCAGAACGAGTACGCCAGCAAGGGTGGCAGTAGGAGCGAGCGATGTCACAACTGCGGTGCGATGTCACACTTACCCAAAAATTGCCCGGACAAGTGTAATCAGTTTCGGCATATTTCGCCAAATTGTCCAATAAAAAGCGAAGCGGCTGCAACATCAAAAGGGGTGAGTCAGGTGAGATGCATTTACTCTGAGGAATGCCCCATCAAGATAAACACGACAACGGGAGCGACGTATCACTCATATACAAATCACTTAATCAATTAAAATTAAATTACACTGCAGTCGACGAAGATGGTGCTCAGAGGATTGGGCAACCGATCAATAGGGACTCCTGGTGCAAGGGTGACAGCTATGCAAATCGAATCAGACGAGCACACCGTCCGCTTTGAAGTTGTACCGGACAATTGGATCAACGACAGAATTTTTCTGGGAGTATGTTGAGCTGAGTCTGGATCATGGACGGATTTCGAGAATAACGACAGACTGAATAGCCAAGTCATCGAGGCGGAAGAAAACGATGTATTCACAATTGAGGTTAAAAGTGGTGATAGAAAGGAGGACATGATTGAAGATCGAGTTGGTAACGAAGATTTTAAGTGGGACATCTCTAAGCTTATTTCCAATTATTCCCCAAGAAAAGTTACAGGGTCTTGCATCCGTATGAACATTACGCTGGAAGACGAAAGGCCAGTATATCAGAAACCACGCAGGTTAGCGTCCAAGGAAAAGAAAGTGGTGAATCGCCAGGTCGACGAATGGTTGCGCGAACGAGTAATACGTCCTAGCAAATTTTTTTTATAATCTGCCCTCAAGGGATTTAAAAGTTGGTGAAAGTTAGTTTTCAATGTTTGAAAATTATAATGACTTGGAAGTAAGGAGCTAGGTAGGGCATTCCATAAGCGAGCTGTACGGCAAAGGAACGAATTACGTCCGAAAATAGGCTTGAGGGTATACTGATGAGCATTCATAACCAGACAGGTGTTACGGTTAAAAGATTGAAGGGGCGGAATGCTACTGGCGATTTCTGTGGAGCACTGGTGGCGATAAATCAGAATGAGACACGAGACATTACGTCGGTGTACGAGGGTGCCCATTGCTTGAGTGATATTCAATCATATCTGGCAGGTCCAGAGATGTTTCGGGCGCACCCGACCAAATGTGGGCATTGGTCTTATACATTGAAGCCGGATCAGAGGTGGTGAAGTATTTTTACATCGCTTGGGGAAACCTAGACATTTCGTAGCATTTTCGACGACACAAAATATGTGGTCATTCCAACGTAAGTTGTCATTAACACACAGTCATTCACAGACCGCTGTGGAGTAGAAAACGTGTTTCGGCCTTATGCGAAAAGCATTTTCTGACGACGTTTCATAAAGGGTCAATCAGCCCAGTGGAAGTGGTGTTTGAAAGCAGTCGTTCATAGACCTCCGCGGAATTTAGACGTATTTCGGCTTGTAAGTGAGAAGTAATTCGCTTAACTAAGACATTTGACAGATTGGATATACTCGTATATATCTAATTAGCATAGTGGTAGTGGTTTTTTTTTTCATTTTTCCTTAAAATAAAAAAAGATAATAAAAATAAGTAATCTAAAGTGTTACTAAGTTTTGTAGTAAACATCACGTGATATATTGTGGAGAGCGGTCCGCTAAGCAAATAGCGGGATCTGTAGAAAAATCAGGCGAGGCATCAAGTGGTTCAAGCCAAACGCCAGCAGTGTCAGAACCAAAGACGAAGAGAAGGAGGAAGCTATGGCCAATCCCTACCATGGTACAACGTCCCCCCCTACCAACTTCCTCTGAAAAGCGGCTTGGTGGACTGAGGGAAGGGGAGCATTCAACGTCATCGACAGAAGCAAATAATCGTCTCGGGTAAGTTGTTGGCGACAACCCTTATATCCCAGATGGTGGTAAAAGCCACTATCTTAGAGAGAACACTTTCGCTTCCTTGGCGCCAACCGAATCGAAATATGAAGAGGAAGAAATGTAGTCTCTAAGTAGCAGCATCAAAATGCTACAACAAAGAGTTCTAGCCATAAAAGAAATGCAAATGGTAAGAAGAAGAGGCAACAGCAAACGCAGCTGGCTCAAAAGAAGACCAAACAATAACACCAAACAAACACAATAACACAAGTGCTACAACAATACCAAACAAATTAAATAAACACCTGCAACAACAACAAGAGCAGCCACAACAACGGCGACAGCAAAGACAGTAGCAGCAACAACAACAGCAGCAGGAAAAACAACAAATTTCAAAACGTAGGGATCCACCTATAAATATATTATATTTAAAATGGAACTAAAGGAAACAAAAGAACTATGTAAGTCGGCCATAGGTAACAATTTCTTTATTAAAAAACTAAGTCTAGATAGACATGCGATCCACTGCAATACAGTGAAGCGCTACCACAAAATTAAAAGTTTACTGAGGGATACGACGACGGAGTCCTTCACTTACACCCCGAAGAAGTAGAAGCCGCAAACAATGCTTCTGAGTGGTTTAGAACCGTCGGCTGATCCGGAGGAGCTCCTTGCACTGCTGAAAGAGAAAGAGTGCAAAGAGTTCCAATTCGTGGAGGTCAAGCCATTTTTTACGGCTAGAGTGCAACTCTAGTGGCAACTGCCATTTTTCCTGGTCCAGCTAAGTCCCGACAGCAAACTGGGTGGTCTAAGGAGTATCAAAGTCGCTGACTACCAGGTTGTACACTGGGAAAAATTAGAGAGCAGCGAAAACATTTTACAATGTGTCGCTGGCAAAGGTTTGGGCACGCCTAAGTGCGGAAAGCATCACAAGTCCGAGACACACTGCAAACTATCGGGGTTGTCCCAAATTCCAATACATCAAAAGAGTAAATCTGGCTCAGTAGCAAAAAGTGGAAATTAAACGTCCACCCGTGCATATACAAACTCCAGCCGTTACTTCCCATGTTACTTACGCCCAAATGGGGGCAGGTAGGGGAAATACGGTACAGCAAGTGAAGGTGGCTTCTCAGGCCCCAGCGTCCAGAGCACAGGAACCAGTACCTGACATGCTAGCTATTTTGCTATATATCTAGGGGAAGAGCTCCAAAGTCATATATCTCAACAGACCGCGTAGGTGGATCAAATATACGCGCTGCTTTTGTCGTAATGGGTAGGTACGTGGCGGAGCAAACCCTTTCAGTGAATGTGAATTCACTGATTAGGATCGAGCAACGAGCCACACTATTTAAGTTGCTTAAAGACCAAGTACCTGATGTGTTTTGGTTAGCGAAACTAAGCTTACCAAAAGACACAAAATGAGGCACAGAAGATACAAAATCGTACACAGAAACTCCATTCAGGTAGAAGGCGGTACGATCTTTGTAAGAAAAGGAATACGTTTTAAAAAGGTATACAGTCGTGCACTACGTACTCGTATGTTCCAGGTGCTGGAAGCATACGTCATGTGGAAAGTAGAAAGTGGAAAGCGGTTGTTCATGGTGTCTGTCTGTGCACCTAAGGCTACTCAATCCACCTTATTCATCTCAGAGTTCGAGACACTTTTTCGCTTCCTGAAGCTAGATCTGGAAGATAACTTTTTTGTTATCGGCGGAGATTTCAACGCCAAACATAGTGATTGGGGAAATAATACACCAAATACTAGAGGAAACCTACTATCCAATTTGTGGGCTCAGCATAGTATAATGTATTGACTCGGGCTTAAGGCGACGGATAGTCCGTCGTTTCCCAGACGGAATCTTGGATCTTTTGCTATTCGACTGACGAATACAACTAACGTACTAACCAATAAACTACAAACTGTCTACGCATTTTCGTGTATGACAGTGACCATTGCGGTATCAGTACCGAAATAATTGTTCCCAACGAAATTGCGGAATTGGAGGAGTTTGTTCAGAGTCATTCCTATAATTATAGTAGGGTGCGTTGTACACACTTCACCAGAACACTAACGAGAGCACTCTCTTCGAATTCGCTCTACCCACCGAACAACAGAAATCTCTCAAACGAGGAGATTGACAGGTATTTAAGACTAATGGACCAGACAATCAAACGAACAATGGACAAAACGATACGTCTGTACCAACACACTGACAACGAAGCCTTATTCCGCAACGCAACAATTGCCGCACTGCAGCGACACAAAACTAGACCGCAGTCAAGTCTAAAAACCTTGTACAGACAGTTTACTGACAGACATAGCCCGGAGATTATGACACTGTGGATGGCCGTGGCACAAGTGGTAGTGGACTGGTTTCCAAACCGGAAGGTTCGGGGTTCAAATCCCAGTTTCGCCTGAAACACATATTCATTTTTTCAGTTAACGAAAATCAAGTAAGATGACTAGAAATCAACAACAAGCCAACTTCCACTAAGAATGTTGGACGCACTCATGGATCGAAATAACCACTGAGTGTTAAGTCGATTAAAAACCTCGGAACATTAATAAATGAAAATTACAGAAATTTTGTAGATATCAGCAACCCAAATATGATCCCGCATATAAATAAAATATTTCGGAGAAATAATCAAAGCGACCTTCCATGTCTTAAAATCGCCCGAACGACGAACAACGAACAAATACTGGTAGCAGCAGACATAGATCCAAATGAGTCGTTGATGATGACAACCTTCTTGTGATCGAGGATCCGCAGGAGATGGTAGAGGTTTATAGGAGCGACTTTCCAGGAAGTGTACAAGGCGAATGTTATCATTGGCCGGAATCGCGATCTGGAGAATCCAGTCTTTGTGCACAATTTCTACCTTCGAAATTAAATAGTTAATTGGCTATTCGAGAGCTCGGGTCTCATCCAATTCAGTGACGATAATATGGCAAATAATGTTATCACCAATGAAACGATACTACCACCGCTAATTTCGAAGAAAGAGCTTCAAACGATCATCGAATCGCTTAGAAGTTAACATTTATACAACCGTGTTTAATAATGCAATGAATAATGGCCATTATCCAGCGCATTGGAAAACTGCGGTGGTACATCCCATCCCCAAAAGTGATGAAATACTTCCAATCCGGCGAATTACCGCTCGATCAGTCTTCTTCCAAACATCAGTAATGTTTTCGAGAAGGTGATCAATAGAGTTCTGACTAAGTGGGTTGAAGACAAACATATAGTTCCGGATAATAACTTCGGTTTCAAGGCGGGCCATGATATCACTCATGCTGAGTCTAAACTGGTTTCTGAATGGAAAAAAGCAAGAACCAGTGCACTGGTGCCTGCCTGATTGGCTTGGAAAAAGCCTTCGATACCGTACGGTTAGATGCACTCTTTTTCAAGATGGGCAGGTAGGGTACTAGTAAACCATTGCTATATATTCTTTTTGATATGCTCTCCAGTAGACAGTTCATCGTGCAGAATGGCGATGTGACTTCTGCTGGAACATTTAACACTAAAAATGGTCTGGAACAAGGTGCGGCAAATTCGGCGATCCTATTCAACATTTATACAAGTGATCTGATAGGTTCACTTCACAATGCCATAACGTACGCAGACGACTTAATCGCGTACATATCGGGTCCAAAGATTGAGGTCATTAATATACTTTTGCTACGAGACTTCAACAAACTTAAGCGATATTGCGGCGACTGAAGTTGAAAATAAACTTTCAGAAGTCAGAAACCATTCTGTTTAGAACGCCTTTGCCTGGGGCCTCTAGGGATATCAGAAGGAATTGACGAAAGTTCTCGATCGTGGGGCAGCACGGGCAGCCACTTGCTTGTTGAAATATAGTCAGATACCTTGGGATCTGGCTAGATCAATATCTGTATTTTTTTTTATAATTTACGGGTTAGATACCCTTTTACTGTTGCCAGGGTGCGGGCGGAAAGGTAGAATGAGGAGAAAGGAAAAATTGTTTTTGTAGTGGTTTGAAACTCAGGTGTATTTGGTTTCGATATTCGCTCCCCAGGGGTGGGAGTCCGAATAGGACGTAAGAGTTTTTTTTTCTTCAATCAGAGTGATTCGAAGTTATAATTCGCACTAGTTTTTTGTGGTTGAAACTCTACAACAGTCAAATCTACGTGTCAGTGTTATTCCTTCACACGCATAATTTTTCTGTCTGAGTTCCAATTACACAAATGAAAAACTGGCTTGTCACGGGCAGGATTCGAACCTGGACCCTCCGAGCGAGAAGCGATTGCTAGTACCACTACACCACGGCCAAAAACATATAGATGTTGCTCAGGCCAGACCCAAAGGTTCTTTCGCCCTTACAAGGAGACTGTTTTATAACAGCCAACATGATGCGAGGGTGAAGGTGAAGGTGATCTGCTAAGTGTCCCTTATCGGGCCTATTCTTGTATTTGGATGTCCCGTGTGGTTCAACGTGAGAGCAAGTTTATTGGAAAAGATTCGGGTGTTTGAGAGTGCTTGTTTTAGGACTTGTCTTCGCTTATATAGAACACCAGAACCTGAGTACATAAAATTCTATCCTAATGAGGTCTTGTACAAAAGGGAGTGCCTAATAAGAGTGGACAATTTCGTCAACGAAGTCACGTTGTAAGAGCAATGACCTCATCGGACAACCTGATCTCCGGTACTTGCTACGCCAATTATATGTGTCACGAGAGAGTATTATTTGACAGCTTTATTCCTCTAGAAGCGTTCCTCTATCTAGATAGTAGAAGTCTGATCCAGGAAAGATTGGCTATGCCGCTAATCTACCATGTTGCTTCTCCGGAGTCGTGGCATGAGGGATGTTGCTCAGCAGCGTCAGCAATCGTGGTGTCTTGTTGAAGGGGAGGATGCTTCGTCGTCGAACTCCTGCAGTGATAGGTAGTGTTGTGTGACTTACGACACAATAATATTGAGACAAGAAAAATAGGAAATGTAGGCAATGTCAAAATGTTAAAATGTTTATATATATAATATTTAATTTGAGCGAATTTAATGTACAATACTTAAGATAGTTGGTGGTTAGTCCCCGGTGTGGTGCTAGCTGCGACCAAAATCCAAATGAACGAGAAATGTTTGCAGCGGCAGCCACAAACTTTCGCATTCCACATAGATATGTAATCGTTAACAAGAAACTGTATTTCTCCTGCATATCATAGATGACAAACATCTCCCACGGAAGTGCGGGTTATACCGAATATATGTGTGACAGTATTGGTTGATGGTACCAATACAAACACTTGCTTTAGAGAATCCGTAATTGCACCAGCTTATGAAAACCAACGCCAATAAACAAAGAGCTGGCGAAGTAAGTTGAAAGGAAATGAGAAGAGAAAAGAGTATGCATCGGCTGATAATAATGCTGTATGTGCAATTAGGCAAAAAACAAAATAACAAAATATCGGTGCGTTTGCAGTAACTCACCGCACCACAGAGTTCTTACAAGGAATGAATTACTGAACAAATTGTAAATAAATAAATTCTTTAAATCCGTAACATTCCGGGCCCCCTGGACTAGTTCAGGGAACAGGCAGTACAGCAATTTTAGTATAGGTCGTTTGAAGGTAACGTACGTCTCGGCCTGGATTGACATCTACTAAACGACCCATGGCCCACTGAGTCAGGACACTAGGTCACCGACCTTAATGTTAGTTGTCGATTTCTGTCACTTGCTTCGCTCCTGAAGAGACGTCAGATATTCGACGTACCATCGTCGCACAAAATCTGACTTTTTTTTCCTTTTTTTTTTTTAAATATTCCACTCAAGTACGTATGAATACACTTAAAGTGCCTGAGCACGTGTTAAGTTTTTTGGAAAATGGGATAGGGAGAGAAGAAAAGATGGTTGGGCTCAGTAGTTATTTCGCTCCATGGATGGGATTCAACATTTAGTGGGTAGACAAAATTCTTAGTGGAAGTTGACTTGTTGTTGATTTTTAGTCAACTACTCATCTTACTTGATTTTTGATAACTGAAAAAAATGAATATGTCTTTCGGGCGAGGCTGAGATTCGAACACAGAACCTTCCGATTTGGAAGCCTGTTCACTACCACTTGAGCCACGACCACCCTGTTGTGGTCTAGTCGGTTGCTTGGGACATCGATATAGCTCGGCTCTGGCACTGGAGTTAATGGATCTAAATCGGAATCTGTTCAATCATAGAGTACGGTATTTTAATGTAGCATCCATTTGAAATAAAATTGTACAAAGGTCTTCAAACACGAGAGCAGCAGAGCCAATAACGCGGCCCAAGTGAAATTTCATCGACTTTACGCCGGCTTCCTATAGCCCGCCAAAATGTGTAGCCGTCAGCAGCGAGTTCAGCCTCAATGAGGTTGTTGTGGGAATGCGACAAGGCCAGCTTCTGCGTTTCGGAAAGATAGCGGCGAGCCCCCTGGAAATTAGTATTCCGAATATGTTGCTGCGCTGATCAGGTGTTTACTGCAAAGAATAATTTGATGTTTCATGTCAATGGAGAGGTGAGAATGTTGAAGTCGACCACCAACTCGAAGTATACCATACCTATCGATGAGTGGAGCATATTTCAGAAGTTTAGATTTGAGTGGTAGAGTTTTGTCTCGTATAAGAACCCTGATGTCGTTTGCAAAATCAATGCTATGAGCACGTTTAATGATACAACATTTTTCCCCGCGTAGCTCCTGGACTGAGAAGGTATTGGTGAGACGAGGAAGCCCAAGTTTATGTAGGCGGCAATTAGTACGATACCGAAAACATGCAGCAATTACATAACATAAGCGCAACCACGACAAGAAATTACGAAAAAAAGAATCGACTAATTCGTAGTCTAAGGTAATCTTAGGGTCATAATCTGTTTTTTGGTAGGATTTTTCCTCATTAATAGACGCGATCAACGAATGTTTGCGATGCAACCACTATTCAAGATTGTCAATGTTGACCTCTTCAATGTAAAATTTCGATTGAGGCCAGGAACTACGATCTGTGGAATGCCATGAGGGTCCAGTCCAGCAGAGATGATGTGACGGGAGATCAGATGGAACAACATTTCTCGAAGCCCAGTCTGCTGAATTTGATTCAGACGAAATGTATTGACAGTAATGGCGTGAAAGGTCCGCCAACATGGCAGGTACTCAATTAACGACGACAATCAATGTAAGACGATTCACACCATATGCGGCTGTGGTTTATGGTGAGGGATGAAGTTATAAGATTGCAATAGACGAGTCAATAGCAAAGCTCCACAGAGTTCCAAAAGCGGAAAGTTAATTGTTTTAAGCGAAGCCATCTTGGCTTAACACGAAAATCTCCTTTACTGGTCTTGTACCTGCTATAGATAACAACCGCGTACGCTCCCGATGGTGCATCCGAGAATCCAAACAGCTTTGGCGATGCGAAAATATGTCTTGAAACTCAAATTGACTCAAGGTGGTAGAGTTCCTATCGATAATTCTTCCAACGTTGGGCCAAGGTAGAAGATAACGGATCGTCCCTTACCAAATTTAAATCTATCGAGCAAAGCTCCTGGAATAACATTTTAAAGAGGATTATGGATGGGGCTAGAAGTCCAAGGGGATCGAATATTCTTGACACCTCCGAAAGGAGGGTAATCAGCCTGATAGCCTTCCGCCAATTACTTTAACACACGAACGGAGAGAAATGGGGCAGAAGCGATACTATAAGTTATAGTGCGCAAACGATAATGTTGAATATTATGAAGCAGATTTTCATGCCACAGGATACGTTGAAAGTCTGTTTGGGTTTCATCGACATAAATTTGGCGAGGCATATTAACAACGTCTGCCGTAAATACAAACTGCCTGATGGGGTGCGTAGAGTTTTTCTTTGTGTAATATGTGGGGGTGTAAATCGGGTAGAAAAATACGTATTAAAATAAAACACGTCTTTTCTTGTTTAATAGTTACAGCAAAGAGAAGTAAGACTTCTCTAAGGTAAGACTTACATACCGCTGACTTGAACCACTGCTAATTTTTCCGAATCCAGATACCTTAATGAGAGTTCGGCATTGATGAAGCCCTAGCAAATGAACAGCTAACTCAAAAATAAAATTTGCGTCGGATCGACTAATGCCCTCAGATTAAAATAATTACCACTTGACGACCTGACTCGAACAACTGCTGTTGCCAGAAGAACGCTTGGCTTCAGGATAGACTACTTTAGATGGGTTACATTTTGATGTTATGCGAAATGTTTGTGTACTTGTTGTTGTATTTTTATAATCCCTTGTAGGTTTAGAGCTGATATTATTAACATGCAGCACAGCACGGTGTGCCTGCTTGCAGTAATAGCAGCGCACACTGCTTTGACAATGGCTAGTCCTGTGACTGTATTCTGGGCAGTTCCGGCAAACCCCGATTCTGCCCACTGCCTTAGATCGTTCATAGATCTCCATGGCAATAAACTTTTGGCAAGTCCGAAGGAGTGCTGACCTCTACCACATTACTGGCATGCAAACTGCTTCCTCCGACGTGCAACACCGTTTTCTTCTCTACCGCAGCAGCTTTGAATGAAGAAGAACCGCTGCCCTTTACGCCACTCATCCCAGCTACTGCTTCCAAGGTTCTAAAACATGTTTCCAGGAACTCTGTGAATTGTGTTAATGTGGGAAACTCCATCGAACTACCTAACTTCTCCTCCCACAGACGCTAAGTAAAAGCAGGCAATTTTTTAACTAGAATATAAATTAATCTGTCATCCCACGAACTAACCGGTAATCCTAAATTTTCCAGAGCATGAAAACATTACTGGGACGTGGCCAGTAGAGACTTTATGTTACTTGCAGTCTCCTTTGTCAACTGCTGCTGTTAAAAAAAAAGTTGGAAATGAGCGTTTACTAACACTCGCTTGTGGTCGTATCTGGCGACAAGCAGTTCCCATGCTTTGTCATAATTGCAAAAATGCAACCCTAAATGCGGCATCAAACGAACAGCTTCACCTATAAGAGATGATTTTAAATAGTGATGCTTTTGAATTTCACCCAGCTTCTTATTTGTGTGGACTAAAGATAAAAAAACATTGTGGAAAGCCCTCCACTTCGCGTACGAGCCCTCAAAATGCGGTATTTGTATTTGTATAAAACTCATTACAAGAGGCACCTGTGGATTCACTTTCCACATTCTTCTCCTTAGATACCGACATGGCATTGTCGATAGCATCGACCAATTCTCCACGGTAAGTGAAATATAACAGGTCAAAAATTTCATCAAAATCGTCCTCTTCGAGACCATCTTGAACCTCTCCTCGTCGAATCTTCGTTTGAAGACCAAGCGCGTTCTTGAAGTTTCCTTCTAGAATAAGAAGACAACCTGACAGATTGACTGTACGACGTGGTGTTCCAGTCTTTTTGAAGTTGGAGTGGTCACTAAGAATCTGTTCCAGTACTCCTTTCTGATCTGCACCCGTTGACAATTTCGACATTTTTAAAGGTTTTTATTTGTAATGTAATTAATTGTAAACCAATATGTGTGTAGTATCAAGTATTTATTAAATTTTATTAGATACAGTTGTTATTAAATGATATTAATTAAATATTTTGTTTCAGAAACTTACGACCTTTGGTCAACTTTGTCCAGCTGGTGACAGTTGAGGTTAAAGTTGATAATATTTAATTTTTACACGGCGCGGGAAATGCGATTTATGCACAACCACCAAAGAGTCTGTAAGGGAACAAGACAATGGGCAATACATCGACCGCGAGGGAATATATCTATGTACTTAGTCAGCAGATTTATATATATGTATATTTTTTTTTTGTTTTGTGCAATTGCACTTTGCACTTGCACTTTCTATTGTTTAAAATGTTTAAAGTTTTGTGCAGTTTATTAACTATCAATATCTACTCGTATGTTGATAAGACCAAATGGTTTTTTATATGTACGTATATTTGTATGTTTGTAGGCTTGGACTTTTAACTTCCACTTTCGGATTTTTATTTTTAATGAATATGTTATTGATTATCCGACTCGTAAGGATCAAATGTTGGGGTGTGTAGGGTTTTTCTTTGTGTAATATATGTGGGGCAAATCGGGTAAAAAAATACGTATTAAAATTAAACACATCCCTTCTTGTTTAATAGTTACAGCAAAGAGAAAGTTTATTTGTCCGGAAATCACATTCATATTTAACTTTTAACTGTCATACATTTGTACAATATTAAATTCATAATTTTAAGTTACGTTTCTTTGTTTACATAAGACCTTAGTAGTTACATTTAAATTAAGTTTTAAATTGATATGACAAAGATGATAATTTCAACAAATAAAATACCTATATGAAATTAAATGCAATTTCCGAAGACGGCCTCTGCCGAAACCGAAGACACAACCCGAGCAAATCAGCATAATTGTTGGGCCGACTAACAACATACTATTTAATGAAACACCGAGAGAGTATTTTACCGAACCATTGAGGACGACGCGAATTTTCATGGAAGAATTTTCGGCACTTCTATCTCCCCCACGCAGTTGTCAATGGTGGTGGAGATAGAAGTGCCGATCGCCGATGTAATGGTGTCACTAAATGAGGAATTTGTTACCTTAAAGGGAAGCGATACGATATATTTGCCATCCAATGCACAACTGACGGTTTCTCGAAAATGTTTCCCTGTAGGATCCTGGGGAAGAGTGTCCGGTTTGGGAGCGGGAAACTCTTCGATTGTCCAAAACCCAAGAGAGGCCAGTGAAGTGGTGTGGGGATTAGAGTATTCAAATACTTCTCCAGTCACGACTCATCCGAAGGAAGTATTGTGAGCGATTGTAGTACCTTCCGGCCCGTTTATCTGATCGCCTTTGATTAAGCCCCGCAGTTTGTCAGCACCAAGTATAATTTCGATAGGAGAGGACACACTAAGGTTTGGATCAGCTACGGTCAAACCCTCAAGATGAGGCCAACAAGATGCATTTAGCGATTTCGGCGGAAGCTTGGAAGTAAGCTTGTTCATAATATATACATCAATGAGTAACGGAGCAGAGTTAACGAGCGAGGATAGTTTTGTTGGTGAGCAAATAGATAAGCCACGGATCACGATTGGTTTTATTTAGGGCCTTTAAATCGCGCACTACGTCATCTGCACCGTCACTAATTTTTCGTAGAGTTTGAAAGTTGCTGGTGATCATTGAAGGGAGAGACATGTATGTTTGGATAGAGGATTTCACGATTACCTGCGAACGATTATATCCCGCCTCTAAGCGGTCTCATGCTTCAACATAGTTCGCATCACTGATCCGTGTATGCTTAATAATATTGGCCACATCATCTTGCAAAAATTATCTGAGGTATTGAAATTTCTAGTCGCAGTCAGGGTTGTCTTATTGCCGACCGATCCGAGATAGAGATCGCGAAATGATGGCCAATCTTTATAGTTGCCCGAAATCGAAGGGATCATTATCTTTGGAAGACTAACGTTCGAACACGTGTTCGATGAGCAGTTCAACCGCTCCAGAAAACTCACTTGGTCACTAGCAATTTGTTGTAATATGGATTCATTTGCATCCACGTCCGGCGTCGATTCTTCATTTCGACGAAGTTGACCGCGAGTAATCCATCCCTTGGAATTGGACAGCCTGAGTTTAATTAACATAATTCCATCGTTAAGGGGTTTCTTTTTTTATCGAAATCACATAAAATCCGGCTCGAAGGACCGGTCTATTGTGTGACTTACGACACAATAGTACTCGTATTAAGGGGCACACCTAGTGTGAAATTTTAAAAAAAAATCGATTTTTTTCCATATTTCGATAAGTTATACCTTTAAAAATAACGTACTAAAATTTTAAATCGATATCTCAAATAGCTTTTGAGTTAAAGCCATTTGAAGAGTAATAGTTGTATTAGCATACGGGACCTACCTGAGGTATAGTTCGGAGTCTACCGTCTCTTCCTAATGGTTGCAACCGTTATAATACGATTCCAGTTTCTATTGTAGGCTTTCAGGTATACAGACATACATATGTATATATATGGGCCTGGAATAGCAGATTAGCTGTAAGTATGATTTTTATCCATTTATAACAGTGAAAACGATCATTTTATCTTTAAACGCGTTTTTCTCGAAACAGCATTTTTCAAATTTGCTGCAGTGATAACTCGGAGATGTATGATCCGATCACTATCAGATTTTTTCTGCATGTTTTTTATATAGTTCTCCATACAATCTGATCAAAAATCGAATTTTGGCAGGCCAAAAACGACCAGAATTTTGGGTAAAATTCAACTTTTTTTTTAAAAAACGCCGCCATTTTGTCAATTTTTGATTTTTTTTTTCGATCGTAGGTTATTGTACGGACAATATCTTCTAGTTTAACGAGAATTATTTTTTTTTATATTTCATTCACGGAGAAGGCCGGAATCACTGCAGCAGTGGAGGACCTGTTTTTTTTTTAGCGCCGTGGGAGATCGCGTGTATCTGGAAAAATATTTAATTTTTTTCTTCAAAAATTTTACTGTATATTCCTAAAATAAGTATAAATATACCCTTAAAATTTTAAAACAATTGATATAGTAGTTTTTTTTTTTTAATTCCCAAAAATCGCCTGTTTTTTAGGCTGTCACACTAGGTGTGCCCCTTAACACAAAAAACGGGGGAAAAAAGGAAATGTAGGCAATGTTAATATATTTATCTGTATAATATTATACTTATGATAGTTGGTGATTAGTCCCCGTTGTGGTGACCAAAATCCAAATGAACGAGAAATGTATGCAACGGCAGCCACCAACCAACTTTCGCATTCCACAAATCGTTAACAAAAAACTGAATTTCTCTTCCATATTAAGAGTAGATGACAAAAGCTCTTAAAGTTCGGGTTACCGAATATATGTCTGACAGTATTGTTTGATGGTACCGCTGCGAACACTTGCTGGAGAGAAACCGTACACGTACCGGCTTGTATAAACCATCGCCAATAAACAAAGAGCTGGCGAAGCAAGTTGAAAGGAAACGCGAAGAAAAAAAAAGAGTATGCATCGACTGATAATAATGCTCGATGTGCAATTAGGCACAAAAACAACAAAATACCGTTGCGTGTGCAGTGACTCACCACAGAGTTTTTAAAAAGAATGAATTACTGAAAAAATTTCAAATAAGTAAATTCTTTAAATCCACAACAGATAGCTTCATTTAAAGCAAATGACCCACTCTGCCTAATTTTTTTAGCTATGGCCAGATTACATAGTTTTAGGTAGGATTAAGTTGTATTTAAAAAAAAAAATTTATATAACATATACATATGTACATCTATTTGTATATTAAGTAGATTAAGATTAGATTAAAGTAAAAACATTTTTTAAAAAAATGTTTTCTTAATTTTAATTATAATGAATAGCAATAGTATAAACATGTAATTTAGATACATCGAAAGACATAATTTAAGTGTTGGGTTTAACTTAGAGTGCTCGCATGGAGCCAGTAAGTTAGAATAAGATAATTTTAAGTTAATTAACCTAATTTTTAACCGTTTTTTTGTCTAGCAAGTAAGAGTAAATTAAGCTGTTTTTCTTTTTCTTTTTTTTTCTCCGTGGGTAGGTAAAAACCTTCATAGGCACCATAAGCACGCGCTCATAAGAGCACCACCACAGCAGGCACCATAAGCACGATCACATACTGCGTACCACAATAGCATAGCAGCGCCCACCATAAGCACGCGCTCATAGTAGTGTGAGATTCTTACTCACTAAAAAATCTCCCATTTTCTATAAGACTATGACTAAGTTTGCTTAACAAGTAGCTCAAGCTTTTGTAGTTTATCGCGTTTGGTAGGTAGCTTTATAGCGAAGGCACCTACTATTACCGTTATTTCATACAGTTTCTCCTTAAGGCGCTAAGTCAAACGGTCTTGTTATTTGAAGTCGCCGTACAAGATTTGTCTCGTCCAATCTCCGGATTATTTCCTGGTTGCAATGATGCACAAGACGAGTGCGAAGTTTACGAGCAAAGCTTATTACTTCGTCTTTCACGGTTGCAATTCCCAGATCGCGGTGAATATCGCTATTCCTTATATACCATGGAGCATTTACGATTCCCCTAAGCGCTTTGTTCTGGAACGTCTGTAGGACAGACATATTGTTTGGTTTGGTACAACCCCATAGTTGTATACCGTAAGTCCACGACAGTTTTAGCACTTGCTTATATACGAGTATAAGCAGCTTGTTATATGTGCTTAGTTTAGAGTATCTTCCGATAAGCCAATTCATTTCTGATAGCCAATTCATTTCTCATAGCCTGATTTCGAGCTCTTCACGTTTCTTTTTTACGTGTGATTTCCACTTCAGGTTTGCATCTAGGGTCATTCCCAAATATTTTGCCTCGTTTGCATACGGTATTTGTACCGAGTTGATGAATAAAGGCAAGTTGTTTATCTTTCTGTGCGTGAAATTGATTTAGTCTCGTTTAGCACGATTCGCCAGCTCTTCGTCCACTCAAATATTTTGTTCAGAGCTCGTTGAAGTTTTGCAGTCGAAATGGGTCTGTATGATTTTTTGTCGTTGGACTTTTCCTCGGTTTTGGAACCATTATGACTTCTGTGACTTTCCATTGGCTTGGAACGTATAAAAGTCTCATGGAAGCATTTATAATGTGGAGGAGCTTGACAAATGATTTTTGAGGTAGCTCCTTTAGAATTTCACTTGTAATCAAATCGTATCCTGGAGCCTTATTATTTTTTAGGTTTTTTATTGTTTGCTGTAGCTCAGACAGTGATACGGATTTTATATTGTAGTTGTCGGATCCTGTTCTGAGATTAAGTTCTTGGGCCAATTGACGTCCTTCGAACGGTTTGAAGGTTTCTTCCAAGTGGTTGGCAAACAAATTCGCTTTCTCTTTGTATCCTTTTGCCCATTCGCCGTTGGCTGTTTTTATCGGTAGCAAGTGCATAACAGGTTTCTCAGTCGACTTCACGGCTTTCCAGAGCGAATAATTGGAACTCTTGTCCGCAGTCAAGCCTTCGAGGTAATTAGAAGTCTCACGGTTCTTATATTCTTGCAGCATTTGCTTTAGCTTATTTGATAGGCTTTTCAAATAGGATTTATGCGCTCCTAATTGTTGCAAACTCCTCCGTGCTTTCCTTTTTTCTCGTAGGAGGCCTTCTATATTGGGCGCATATATTTACTTTTCGTGTTTTATTCCTCTTTTTCGAAAGGAAGTGTTGTTCCACGCAGCTCTTTGGATGATTTCCATGAACTTGTCAACTTCGTCTTCTATTTGCAACGGCGTCGTAAGTGGAACTCTTAAAGCAATATTTTCCTTGCAATTTCTTCTGGAACCATAGCAGTTTGTTTCCTTATTCATTAATCTGGGCGGTCTTTCGCTTTTTGCTATGTTCCTGCCATAGGATTCTTCTAAAGTCGCAAGATATTTGGGGACCCCTTTGGTAATGAAAAAATCGACCAGGTCAGGTATTTTATTTGTGTCGGTGGGCCAGTAGTCCAAGCCACGTTTCATACTTGCTTGGTACAGTAGCTTGCCCTTCGTCGAAATGAATTTTGAACCCTAAAGTGTATGTTTTGCGTTGAAATCACCACCGAGAATAAAGTTTTTCACAAGTTGGAAAAAAAGGCGATCGAGGTCGTCGTCTGCAATCTTATATCTCGGAGGGAAATAGCAAGATGCTATATTATAGTCTATATGATTTATGTTTACGGAAACTTATTTGCATGGATACAAGTTCTATTATCACGTTCTCGGCATGCTTAATGCAGTCTTTAATATAAAGTGAGGATCCACCCTCGCGGTTTCTGAGGGATGATGCGTGTCCACAATGGTTTTTGGGACTTAAACTAAATTAATTAATTTTTAGACTAGTCTGGTTTTTGGTCTTTATTCGGCTGTGGTCCAAATTCAAAAGAAAGCACCATCCGCAATTTACAAATTTCAGTTACAACAATTATTTGGTATATAGAAGGAAATTTCGAAAGGAAATTTAGCTTACAATAATGGTTTTTACATCGAAATTAATTTTAAGCTAATTCACAATTGCATTAATATTTTTATGTAGTTTTAAGTTTTGCGAGAGTTTCAATTTTAAATTATATTTGAAGTATGAACATCCTGCCCATCTTGAAGAGCCGAACAGGTTAGAAGATCTCTTCAATGCATTGGTAGCGGCGCCATGCGATGAATTGGTCGTCTGAGTATCGTCCTTCTAACCCGGATATCTGCAACTCGTATCTTTGAATCCGCACCAGGTATGACTCTTTCTATGCGACCCAACAACCACTGCTGTGGAGGTAAATTGTCATCTGCAATTAGCACTAGCGCTCCGACACCGATGTTCTCAACTGAATTTTTCCATTTTGCTCGTCTTTGAAGCTCCAGTACGTACTCCTTCGACCATCTTGCCCAAAAATGTTGCTTGATTTGTGTGAGTTTTCGCCATCTGTCAAGTAGTGGAACATCTTTCTGAACAGCTGGTTCTGAAATAGAGTTTAAAGGGACACCAATTAAAAAATGACCTGGGATCAAAACTCTTTCATCATTTGGATCAGGACTTAGAACACAAAGTGGACGAGATTTCATGATACTCTCGATTTCAGTTACGACGGTCACGAATTCTTCATATGTCAGGTAAGCTAATTTCACTGTCCGATATAAGTGAGATTTAGCGGACTTCACTGCAGCCTCCCACAGGCCTCCGAAGTGGGGTGATCTGGGCGGTATGTGTAGGAATTGGATACGTTTAACAGCACACCAAGATTGTATCTCATCCTGCGTTTGCTGCTCCAAAAATAATCTGCGAAGTTCCTTGAGCTCATTCCGGGCCCCAACAAAGTTTGTGCCGTTGACACAATGGATCTCGCTACACAACCCTCTTGATGCAACAAATCGTTTCAGCGCAGCTATGAAACCTTGGGTTAAAAGATCGGAAACAACTTCCAAATGGGACGCCTTCGTCGCGAAACAAATAAAGACTGCAATATAGGCCTTGTGACTGCAGTACCCGCGCCGTTTTTGAGAGATGTGAAACGGCCCACAGAAATCCACACCAGAGATTGCAAAGGGCCTGGATATAGTAACTCTACTTGTAGGCAAATCACCCATGATTTGATGCATTCATTTTGGCCGATATTTGAAGCAATGGAGACATTCATCTACCACTTTTTTGGCTAAGTGGCGAGCGTTGACAATCCAGAATCGCTGTCTAATAATTGCGACTAAGGCTTGAGGACCTGCATGGAAGTTAGTTTTGTGTAAATGGACAACGACATTTTTGACAAAAAGGGAATTTTTTGGTAGGAGAATGGGACATGTGGAATTATAGCGAATGTCTGCATTCTGCAAACGCCCACCTACTCTTAGAAGTTCAATTTCGTGCTCAATATCGAGAAAAGAATTGAGAGATAACACTTTTTGGGCTTATCTTGTTTGTTTTACTCAAATCCTTTATTTCCTCCAGGAAATGAATTTGTTGAATGGTTTAAATGATACGAAGAAACGCGCTTTCCAATTCCTCTGATATCAGTGTTGTACTTGTACACAGGGGGTTAGATAATGAAGATACTTTAGATTTCAAATTATTGTAGAATCGCAGTACGTATCCGAAGATTCTGTTGGTTTTTTGAAAATCATTGTAACGAACAAAATTTTCCGCAAATTCAACTGCTTTTGTAAGCAGGGTAACTGGTTGATTATTTTTATCAGCAACTAGGGAAATGAGAGGTTTTTGTTTCGGCCAGTTCTCGATAGTCTCGTACAAAAACTGTGGTCCACTGAACCAACTACTATTTAGAAGCTCCGTACTATAGGCTCCACGGGACACAATGTCAGCGGGGTTGGTTTTTGTGTTTACGTACCTCCATATAGCTGAGGGCAACGAAGATTGGATCGTGGAGACCCGATTGGCCACGAAAACCTCCCAAGAAGACGGGTAGGCAGAGATCCAGCGAAGGACAATTTCAGAGTCTGTCCACAAATAAATATTTTCAATCAGGTAGTTAAGATTGGGTAACAATTTTAAAGCCAATTCAACGAGCAAAGTAGCAGCGCAGAGTTCCAATTTCGGCAGGGATTTGGTCTTAATAGGTGCTACTTTCGATTTTGCGCTAAGTAAGTTACATTTTATATTCCCATAAGTGTCGGTGGTTCTCAAATAAAGACAACAGCCGTAGGCCCGAATAGACGCATACTAGAACCCATGTATCTCAACCTTAATATCTTCTGGGTTTGTAAAGGATATGTATCTGGGGAGTCTTATTTGGTCTACCTTAGATATTTCCTTGCGAAACTCTTCCTAGCGAGTCTGTATCTCCATGGGAAGAGACTCATCCCAACTGCTTTTGATGATCCAAATGTCTTGCATCACGATTTTTCCTTTTACTACAATTGGATTAATAAGACCGAGCGGATCGAAATCTGTGACAGTTCTGATAAAATCACTCTCTTAGTAATGGTTTTAGATTCGCTTTCTTTTGGTTTGATGTATTCGAATTCATCGTTGGTAGGATTCCAAACTATTCCTAGGATTTTAATAACGTCCTTTGTTATTAATCCTCAAAGATGAATCTTTTGCCTTTTCTTGATGCAAAATTCTTCCCATTATTTCAGCGCTATTACTACAAAATTTCCTAAGATCAAAGCCAGCACTCAACAAAATTGTTCTAACCTCGGAATAAATTTTATATATGATCTCTAATGAATCTCCTCCGGTGATCATATCATCCATGTAGAAATCTTCATTTATTACCTTAGCCCCTAAGGGATATGTAGATACATTCTGGTCGACCAAGAGTTTTAGACACCTTGTTGCAATAAATGGGGCTGAGGTTGTACCATAAGTCACAGTTCTTAATCGGAATGCCTTTAGTTACTCCCGATCCGAAGCTCTCCACAAAATGCATTGATGGTTCCGATCTTCATCATGCACGAGTATCTGCCGATACCTTTTTTAAATATCGGCAATAACAACGAATTTGTATGTACGAAAACGAAGGATGATATCGTACAAATCGTCTTGAATTACCGGACCTTTTAATAAGAGATCGTTCAACGAAAGATTTGAAGTTGTCTTTGCGCTGCAATTAAAGACAACTCTCAATTTTGTAGACAACGAATCGGGTCTGAGCACAAACTGATGAGGAGCGAAATACTTGATCTGATCAATTTGATTCCTAGGAACTTCTTCCATATGACCTAAGCTTTCATATTCAGTCATAAATTCTACGTACTGTTCCCTGACTTCCTTATTCCTTTGCAATCTTTTTTCTAGGTTAATAAACCGACTTTGAGCCTGTCCCAACGAATCTCCCAATTGACCGCCATTCGATTTAAACAACAGATTAACCAGAAATCTTCCACCTTCTTGTCGACGTACGCCTTTTAAAAATTCCATCTCACACTCCTTCTCTTCCTTTGATGAGAATGGTTGCTTTCGATTGTCCTTTTTTGGAGGATTGGTAGTTGGGGGTTCAATGTTATTTGTCCGATGTACAATAGTTGGAAAAATCTGTCAGCTCCTATGAGCAAATCTATGTGACTTGGCCGGTAAAAATCGGGATAGGAAAGCAAAACATTTTTAGGTATCTTCCATTGTGATATATCTAATTCATTTGCAGGAAGAATGTTGGTTATACTTTTTAGAATCAAAAGATCCAGATTGATTTCAAAGTCTGAAATTCGGGATCGACAACTATCTTCAACTTTGTAGTTAATCGCGGCATTCGATTTACCAATACCAGAAACGATTGAATGAGTTTGTCTTTTCTTAAGTCTTAACTTTTGCACCATGTCCTCCGTAATGAAATTAAGCTGTGATACTGAATCAAGAAGAGCGCGAACAGGATATAATTGGCCAAACGAATTTCTCATATACACTAGAGCAGTGGCTAGGATAACCTCAGAACAATTTTTCTTAAACATGCTCGAGACCAAGTGAGTACTACCAAAGGTACTTGGCTGTAAGCTATCAGCTGATACACTACCAGTGCTAGTGGATTGATTAGTTGTAAACCTGTGCAACAAATGGTGATGTGGCATTGAGCATACCTTGCATTTTGGTGCTTGACATCTTCGGACCGAATGTCCCTTTGCAACGCAATTAATGCAAAGAACTCGTTGCTTAGCTTCTTGAAAACGTCTGATTACTGACAGCTGATTGAAGTTTTCACACGTACTTATATCATGTGTGTTTGCCGAGCAAAATTCGCAAGATAACGACTGCGCAACTAATGTGGAATGAGACTGTGGCTGACGATTATTATTTCGGAAGCGAGATCTATTCGGCGGTGAATTAGTATTAGCTCCATTCTTGACAAGTTTTGATTCCTTTGCCTCAAGAGTTTAACAACGACGGTCTAACACTTTTGAAAAATCTTCCCACTTCGGAAGTGTGGAGTGATCGACCGATTCATCTCACTTTGCCCTAGTATCAGCATCAACCTTATCCAACGCTAGTGAAATAAAAAAAGCGTCACAAATACTCTCATGACTTCCAATCGAAAGCATCGCTGCAATATGCGAATTAAAACTATCCTCTAAATTGCGAAGAGTCGCCGCAGAACTTTTAGAAATTTTGTTAATATTCATTAACCCATTTAAGTGTTCTTGAAACATCAGTGTTTTGCTATCAAAGCGTTTTTTCAAACGATCCAGGGCCTTGCGATAGTTTAAAGGGGTTAAATCGAACTCTTTAATTGCGTTCAAAGCACCAGATAAGCACTTCCTCAAATAATGAAATTTCTGTAGTGCTTCTAATGAATTATCCTTATCAACAAGATTAGAAAAAATCCCTATAAAATTCGTAAATACAGAAAATTTGCCGGAAAATGTTGGTAATGTTATACGTTCTAGCTTGGAAGGGGAAATAGGCTGCTGCGATATAAACGATGAATTAAAACCATCTCCAACTATTGTATTTCCTCGCAATTCTAATAACATTGATTGAATCATAGATTTCGTCGACATGAGTCGTTCGCAGATCTCCGAGGAGAATAGATGTGTCTCGGCATTTCTTAAAGTGAAAGAGTGAAAAAGGTTTTCTTCGTGAAAATAATTGGTCGCAATATTCTCAGTTGACTCGGTAGCCATACGGTTAGCGGCGTCGGTTACCAAGTCGTGGGATACCGGTTCGAATCCCGGTTGAGACTTATAAAGTTAATTTTTTTTTGTTGTTTTGTTTTTTTTTTCCCTCAAATTGTGTACAAAAAAAAAAAAAAAACCAAAACCAAGTGATGGATGGTGGAGAGCGCCCCGCTCTTCCCACAACCGTGGCGAAAGCCAGCAAAAGGAGGAAGAGGTTGAATACCCCTCCTAATCTTTCAAAAAAAAAATAATAAGTGCTGTTTCCACAGCTGAAGACGATAAAGAGGAGGGGGCTCCAACAGCTTCGCCTCTCTGGCGTCATCTGAGTCGGAAGACGAAGATGACGAAATTAACAAGATAAAAAGCAGCATACAAAAGCTGGAGCAAGACATGCTTGCTATTAAACAGAGGCAAATTGCACGAAGGCAGAGGGAGCAATCAGAAGTAGAGAGCTCCCTAAAACAACAACAACAAGAGCAGAAACAGCAACTGCAGCAACATCAAAACCACCAGCAGCCGAAGAAACAACTGCAGCAAAAGCAACAGCGGCAAGAACACCAACAACAACAAAAACAACAACAGCAGCAGCAGCAACAACAACAACAACAACAGCAGCAGCAGCAGAAGAAGAAGAAAGAGAAGGTGCCTCCGATCAACACTTACAAAATGGAGGTAAATGCAACCAAGGACCTGTGTAAGTTGGTCATTGGTAATAATTTTAATATAAAGAGATTGGGGAACGATCGCCATGCCATCCACTGTAATACAGTGGAGGGCTACGCGAAAGTGAAAGAGCTCCTAAAGGAAACGACGACGGAGCACTACTCATACACACCGAAGTGTGAAAAGCGGCAATCGATGCTGCTGAAGGGGTTGGAATCGTCTTCTGATCCTGAAGAGATCCTGGCACTGCTCAAAGAGAAGGAGTGCGAAGGACTCAAGTTTGTGGGGGTAAAGCCATTTACCACAGCTAGAGCCAGGCGGGAGAAACGGAGTCTGCCGTTCTTCCAGGTGCAGCTCAGTCCCGAAAGCCGTCTGGATAGTCTAAGGAGTATCAATGTCCTAGACTACCAGGTGGTTCACTGGGAAAAACTGAAAAGGAGCGAAAGCGTTATACAATGCGTTCGCTGCCAGAGGTTCGGGTACGCCGCGTCGAACTGCCAAATGCAGCTTCGATGCGTGAAGTGCGTGAAGTGCGCTAAGAACCACAGTTCCGAGGAGTGTGCTCTGGGTGTTGACGGAGCATCCGATAGATCGAAGCTCTCGTGCGTGTTATGTGGAAACGTGGGACACACCGCAAACTATCGGGGTTGTCCTAAGTTCGCTGACATTAAGAAAGCAAAACTGGCTCGGCAGCAGAAGGTGGAGGTCAAACATTCACCTCTTAGATTTCAAACACCAGCCGTCACGTCCCAAATTTCCTACGCCCAAATGGCGTCAGGTAGGGGGGCTACGGTACAGCAAGCGACTGTTGCTTCTCCGGCGCCAATGCCGAGAACAACGGAAGCTGCACCTAACATGCTAGCCATCTTGCTCGCAATCCAAGGGCAGATGGCTCAGCTGCAAAAGCAGGTGCAAGAACAGGCCAAGCGGGTGGACCAGATTTACGCGCTGCTGCCGGGCCTAACGCAACACATGTCGTAATGGGTACGCACATGGTGGAGCAAACTTTGATGGTCCTTGCGGTGACTGTTAATTCACTGATTAGGATCGAACGAAGAGCCGCGATGTTTAAATTGCTACAAGACCAAACTCCTGATGTGCTTTTCGCTAGCGAAACCAAGCTAACCGATAATCACAAACTGGAGTACAATAATTATATTGTTAGAAGAAGAAACCGGCCCAGATCCAAACGTGGAGGTGGTGTCGCGATCTTCATTAAAGAAGGTATAAATTTCACAGAGTGTACAAGGGAGTGTTGCGCAGGTTCCGGGTGTTGGAGGCAGTTGTCATTTACATTCCGCTTCGCAGTGGAAAGCGGCTGCACTTGGCCTCTGTTTATGCACCTGAGGCTTCACAATCCACCCTATTTATTACAGAGCTCGACACGCTTTTTCGACTTCTGAGGCTGGAATCGGGGTAGAATTATTTTATAATCGGCGGGGATTTCAACACTAGACACAGAGATTGGGGAAATAATTTGCCAAATACTAGAGGGAACCTACTACTCGATTGGTGGGGTCAGCACGATGTCATGTACAGACTCGGTCTTAAAGCGACGGATAACCCGTCGTTTCCCAGAGGCGGGTCTTACTTGGATCTACTGCTGTACGACGAACGTATACGACTGACAGGTACGAATTTACAAACGCTAAACTGTCTGCGCACATTCGTATGTGACAGCGACCATTGCGGTTTTAGCACCGAAATTACAGTTCCCAACGAAATTGCGGAATTGGAGGAGTTTGTCCAAAGATATTCTTACAACTACAGTAAGACTCGATGGACGCGCTTCTCCGCAACCTTGAACAGAGCGCTCTCCTCGAACACGCTAAACCCACCGTCCAATAGGAATTTGTCAAACGAGGAGATCGACAATTACCTAAAACAGATGGACGAGACAATTAAACAAACTATGGACACTACAATACCGCGGTATCGACGTACAACTAACGAAGACCTGTTCCGCAATCCTACTATTGACGCACTGCACCGACAGAGAAGTAGACTTCTGTCAAGACTCAAAAACTTGTACAGACAGTTAACTGACAGACAAGACCCGGAGATTAGGACGCTGAAGTCGTCGATTAAAAATGTGCAAAAGTTAATAAAAGAAAATTACAGAATTGCTGTAAGCTCACATTGGAACAACAAGGTTCGGGCTGTAAACACCAGCAACCCGAACATGTTTCCGCAAATCAATAAACTATTTCGGGGAAAAAAACAAAACGACCTTCAGTGTCTTAAAATAGCCCGGACAACAGAAAACGAACGGTTACTGACAATAGCAGGTATTGATCCAAATGAGGCCGCTGATGATGACGACTTTTTTGTGATCGGGGATCCACAGGAGAAGGTTGAGGCCATAGCGGCGACTTTCCAGGAAGTATACAATTCCATTGATACCATTGGCCCTAATTGCGACCTGGACAGTCGCGTCTTGGTACACGACTTCTGCATTCGAAATGAAATAGGGAACTGGCGATCCGAGGGCTCTGGTTTTACCCGGTTCAGCGACGGAAATATGGCAAATAATGTCATTTCCAGAGAGGGTGACCTACCCCCGTTCATTTCGAAGGAAGGACTCCGTGAGATCTTCGACACAATCAGGGCTAAGAAGTCAGTGGGGACCGATGGTATTCCAAACATCTTGCTTCGACATCTTCCTCTAGAAGCGGTGGACATTTACACCACCCTGTTTAATAGTTTTTTTTTTAGTTTTATATGCATTTTATTTTCTTAACACTAACTCTTACATTCTAACAAAAAATGCTTAAATGCTAGCTTAAAATTACTTAACAATCTTATACTAACTTACTGGCCCCACACAGGCACTCTAAGCTACTCTAAATTCTTATAACTATGTCTTTCGACTTAATTTACCCTGTTTAATAATGCAATGAATAATGCACATTATCCAGCGCATTGGAAAACGGCGGTGGTTCAACCTATCCCCAAAAAGGGAAAGGATATATCCAATCCGGCGAATCTCCGGTCGATAAGTCTCCTTCCGAATATCAGTAAGGTTTTTGAGAAAGTAATCAATAGAGCTCTGTCTAGGTGGGTTGAGGACAAACATATAGTTCCGGATAACCAATTCGATTTTAAGGCGGGACATGATATCTCACATGCCGCGTCTAAACTGGTGTCCGATATCCAATGGAACAAAGGCAAGAAACAGTGCACTGGTGCCTGCCTTATTGACTTGGAGAAGGCCTTCGACACCGTATGGTTAGAGGGTCTTTTCTATAAGCTGACTAGGCTGGGGATCAGCAAACCTCTCTTGTACATTCTTTATAATATGCTAACCAACAGACAGTTCATCGTGAACAATGGCGATGTGACTTCTGTTGGAATATTTCAAATTAAAAATGGTCTTCAGCAGGGCGCGGTCAATTCGCCGATCCTATTTAACATTTATACAAGCGACTTGATAGGTTCACTTCCCCATACTATTGCGTACGCAGACGATTTGGTAGCGTACAGAACAGGTCCAAAAATCGAGGTCATTAATACTCTCTTGCAGCGTGACTTCGATAAGATAAGACGATTTTGTGATGACTGGAAGTTGAAAATCAACTTTCAGAAGTCGGAAACCATTCTCTTTAGGACGCCGTTGTCTGGAGCCTCTAGGGATACCAGAAAAAATTGGCGAAAGTTCTCAATCATTGGACAGCACGGACAGCCGCTTGCCTGTCGAAATGTAGTCAGATACCTTGGGATCTGGCTAGATCAGTTTCTGTATTTTGGCAAAAATGTAGATGCTGCTTTGGCCAGAACTAAAGGTGCTTTTGCCCCTACAAAGAGACTGTTTTATAGCAGCCAACTCGATGTGAGGGTAAAGGTAATCTGCTACATGGCCCTTATTAGGCCCATGCTGGTATTTGGTTGTCCCGTGTGGTTCAATGTACGAGCAAGCTTAATGGAAAAGATTCGGGTGTTTGAGAGGGCTTGCCTTAGGGCTTGTCTTCGCTTGTACAGAACATTAGAGTCGGAGTACAAGAAATTTTATACTAATGAGGTCCTTTACAATAGGGCGAACCTAATACGAGTGGGCAACTTCGTAATTAAGTTGACTCGAAGGCACATTGCAAGAGCAATGACCTCGATGAATAACCTGATATCTGGGGCTTACTACCCAATTACCTTTACCACGAGAGTGTGCGATCTGACGGCTTCGTTCCACCGGAAGCATTCCTCTACCTAGATCAGAAAGGGTTGATCCAGGATATATCAGCGGCCCCGTTAATCTTCCATGTCGCTCGGACAGCTGGGGACAGGCGACTCAACTACAACAGAGACGTCGCACATGGCAGTGTGGATCGACTCAGGTTCAGTAGGGCGGTGGGGAATCGCGATAAGAGGGATGTCGTTCGGCAGCACCAGCATTTCTGGTGGTTGAATGATGGGGAAGATGTTTCGTCGTCGTTTCCGTCAATTACGGACCAGCCTCACTAATGAGGCAGAGCTGACCAATCCGTTTTCTCTGTGAATAGCGATGGCCAGCTTGCATAGGTTTAGGTTAGCATTTAAGAAACATATACATATATCAGTGTATACAAAGGTGTATACTGATATATGTATATGATTGTGTATAACGTCTATGTGTTTATGTGTGTATTGTACATTTAGTTTAGGTAGGCTACGGTTTATTTTAAGTTAGATACTAAGTTTTTATTAAAAAAAAAAAGTCCATATGCTAAGTTTTGTTAAAAATTTTTTTTCTTAGCTTTAAGTATAGAAAATAAATATCCATAAAGAAAATGTAAATGAGGTCGAAAGACATAGATATAAGAATTTAGATTAGCTTAGAGTGCCTGTGTGGGGCCAGTAAGTTAGTATAAGATTGTTAAGTAATTGTAAGCTAGCATTTAAGCATTTTTTGTTAGTATGTAAGAGTTATTGATTAGAAAATAGAATGCGTTTAAAACTAAAACTAAACTAAGATTTCGTCGACATATAGGCGTCCTCTAATTCCGCTCTATGATTTGCCTTTTCCTCCTCAGCCATATTTATTTTTTCCAACGACAATTGTACATTCAAACCTTGTTTGAAGTAGGATTCAATAATGCCCAAACGACATTCTAATTCCACACTCGACATTGACGAACCCTTGCCACTAATAAGCTTCTTTAATCTGGTTATATTACCTTTCATAGAAGACCTAATCGCTTTTAATTCGGACAATGTTCGCAGTTGATTATTATCTAACCCCCCACCAGACTTCTCTCCACCTCCTTGTGCAGCATTCTCGTCTTGATCAATCATATCAACCGTCCAATTATTTATTCAACCAACGAAAATAACCAAGAAAATCCAACGAACACAGTGCTATCCAACTATTAAGGGAATTTCCAGTGAAAGATTAGCAATCCAAAACAACAACGTGATAATATTAGTAGCAGCAACAACGATGAGTCATTTAAATTTTTGCAAGAAATAATCCAACGATTTCAACAGCAAGAACTAAATATTAGCTCCAAGCGATGACCACAGCGAAAATAGTAACAACAATAAAAGCTTTTCACCCACAGTGCGTGAACTGATAGCGAGTGGTAGATTCAACAACGTTGAAGATTATCTCCAACAAGCAGCGACGATCAAACCAGAAACCAACTTGAAAGCTTTTCTTCCGTGAAAGAATTCTAACAAAATACTACGAGTATATGGTATACCCAATGCAATGAATTCCTGTGCAATTGTTTTTGGTAATTTGCAACAACTATTTTAGAGGGATTAGAATGCGATTGCGAAGACGATGGAAAGCAGAAAGAAGAAAAAATCGACGTCTTTCAAATGTCCTTCAAATGCCCCGTAAATTATGATGTACCTATGATAAATTAAAATGTAGATTTATTTTACATATGTATCATCAAATATTTACGAGTAAATTAGAGCATGAAATGTTTAAATTATAGTAAAGGGTCCGCCATCTAACGTTTTTTTTTCCCACTAGTGCTTATTTCGTGAATGGTAACACTTAGCTCATGTCTGATTTGACAGATAATTAGTTTTATCCTTCCACTACGCTTCGCTATGTGGGCCTGCGATCAAGAGGATGCCGATTTTGCCAAAAAAATCATCTTTTCAGATGAAGCTCATTTTGTTCTTGGCGGGTATGTAAACAAGCAAAATTGTCGCATTTGGGGCACAGAAAACCCGCACGCATACATTGAAAAGCCGATACACCCAAAACGAGTCACTGTTTGGTGCGGATTTTGGTCCAGAGGCATAATTGGGCCATTTTTCTTCGAAAACGAGCAAGGAGTGGCCGTTACAGTCAATGGAGATCGTTATCGGGCCATGTTGAACGAATTTTTGTTCACAGGAATTGAAGAGGAGGATATTGGCAACATTTGGTTTCAACAGGACGGCGCTACGTGGTACACAGCCGAAGCTACACTCGATGTTTTGCGCCCTGTTTTTGAAGATCGCATTATCAGCCGCAGAGCTGATGTCGTTTGGCCACCTCGGAGCTGCGATTTGACACCGTTGGACTATTATTTGTGGGGTGCCGTAAAAGATAAGTGTTACACCGACAAGCCAGAGACAATTGACGCTTTAAAGGACAATATTCGTGAAGCCATTGGTGAAATACAACCGCACACAATCGATAATGTGCTTAAAAATTGGACCGATCGTGTAGGCTACTGCATGGCCAGCTGAGGCAGCCATTTGAATGAAATTATTTTTCATTATTAACCGGAAGGATAAAACTATTATCTGTCAAATCAGACATGACATAAGTGTTACCATTCACGAAATAAGCACTAGTTGAAAAAAAAACGTTAGATGGCGGACCATTTATTTCTAGCTTTAAATCACCAATATCCAGAGATACGAGTACATACGAGTACATACATTTTAGAAGAGTTTTTATACTCATTCCTTAATTGGCAATCGCTTGGTTGTTTGTCTCCAATTGTTCTCCCTCGATGTAGACCGATGATCGATGTTGAGCAAGGTGATGTAAATTAAATGTGTTTTGACTTTTATGACTTAAAAGTATGATGGGGATTAATGTGAATCCCGGATTTCGGGACCAAAAATAAATATGTCCACAATGGTTTTTGGGAATTTAACTAAATTAATTAATTTTTAGACTAGTCTGGTTTTTGGTCTTTATTCGGCTGTGGTCCAAATTCAAAAGAAAGCACCAGCCGCAATTTACAAATTTCAGTTACAACAATTATCTGGTATATAGAAGGAAATTTAGCTTACAATAAAGGTTTTTACATCGAAATGAATTTTAAGCTAATTCACAATTGCAATAATATTTTTATGTAGTTTTAAGTTTTGCGAGAGTTTCAATTTTAAATTATATTTGAAGTATGAACAATGCGCGTGATAACCAGAGTAACCTCTTATCTGGGGTTTAACTCCCTTTTTTAAGTGTGTTTCCGAAATCAGGCCTATGTCAATACGGTCTTTCCATAGAAAAGATTCTAATTCGTCAATTTTTTTCAGAAGGCCATTTGCGTTCCATGTTAAAATCTTAGTCAACTGTTTCATTTTCATTTTTGTTAGATTTTTCCGAGCAACGAACTCGAGCTTGCTTAGTTTTTCAAACAAGAGATTATTTACTTTTATTTGTTCATTTAGTTTTTCTAAAATGACTACGAGAATTTGAGGCAGCGGATCTGTAGTGGCCGAATCTATTTTGTTGGCTTTTACGCGACGGTAAAGGGTTTTTAATTGCACTTGATTCGGCAACGTTTTTTGAGCATATTTATGCTTTTGCGTTACCGGTTTCTTCATTGTGACTCTCTTAGCTGTATCGGGCTCATCGGTTTTAGGATATTTCACCTTTAGGTCCGGATGATGAATGAATTTCGTGGAACTTTTTCGCCTCTTTTGTATTTCTTTGGCGATTTCGCAACCTCCGTAATTAGCTGGGTGATACAAACTGCTGGGATTTGCTTATTTGTTTTGCACTCTTCCGAGAAGTGTTTGCCTCCGCATTTTACGCATCGTGGATCTTTCTTTCAATACACCCGCGTGTGGTTAAAATCTTGACAAAATTTGCATTGGATTATAGTTTTGCTCTTACACATGGGCTCCATTTTGACTCTGATATTTAAGATAGATTTAATTTTATAAATATCGTCGACTTTCTCGTTTGAATCAACAGTAAGCACGAAAATAGGAAGTCCGCGTTTGACTACGGTATCTTTGTCGCTATCCGTTTGTTGCTTTACCTTCTTGATGAACATAATCAGCGCCAGTAATCTTAAAACCTTGTGCTTGAACGTCTTCTATTACGTCTTCTTTTTTACACGACGGGTGAAGTCCCCTAGCGAAGACTCGTAACGGTTTTATCAAACTTATCTTCATAAGTATACCATTGAATTTTATCGGTGTTAAGTTTCAGCGACAATGCGCGGTAAGAATCGGAGTCATCGACATTAATTTTCCACACGCTATTACGGAGTGAAATTATATTGAAGTTTCCTTTTAGTGTTCTTTGGAGAAGGTCCCGTAACTTTCCGTAGTCTGCAATCCCGACCACATTTATTGCGGGTGGAGGGCGAGGTTTCGTTTGGGGTTTTGTCTTAGTTGGTACGGTGGGATAATTTTTATCTCTTGGTTGTAAAACTTCGGGAGATGAGCCTGCCTTACGATTTTTGTTAGGCCTTTTCACGAGTACCGGATTGGTTTCGCGAGCAAGTTCTTCTTCGTCCGTCAGGTATTCCACTGACTTGTAATCTATAGATAAGCGAGAGTTTTTTAGAACCTCGTTTTCTTTTCGAAGTGAATCTACTTCATTTTTAAGCTCGTAAAAGAGTCGTTGCATTTCATTGAGTTTAGCTCGGAGTTCATTGTTGTCCTGTTCGATGCATTTACTCTTCACTGAGTCCTAATTGACCGGTGGACTTCGTTTTCCGGAACTACGCGATCTAGATGGTGGAGATCGGAGTACCTTTGATGTTTTTGCAAAGGAATTTGACAGCAATAAATGGCTCTCCCCAGAATCCGTAGAGCCTTCCTCCGAAGAGGGTGGACTGGCAGTGAAACTGGATTGCCACCTGGTGTATTACTTCCATTTGTTTTGTCCATTGCATTTTTTGTATGCCCACGCACTCGGCATACAGAGGATGCATTTTAGTCGTCTTTTACGACAGGCATGCTAGCTCGGGTATATTCTAAATCCCCCTACCCGAAGGGGTTAAAATTGTGAGTAAATTAAGTGATGTAATGCATATAAACTGAAAAAAAACTGTAATTAACACAGATAACGAGAAAGGAAAGTTTTACGGTTTCGACGATGCAAGTGCCATTCATGGATAATGGCTGGGTGTTTAAACTTCCCTCTAACTTCGCATTGTGTTTTGGAAGCATTAAATTCCACTCTGTTAGTGGTTCCCCAATTAGTTATGATGTCAATATCAGAATTTAATGAGCTTCTACAACCGAAGAGCAGGGACATTAATATGGGAACGAATATGAAAATCAGAGAGTACTGTCGTCAGCAAAGGAATACATTGGATTAGAAGTAGCAGGCAAGAGATAGCATTTATTTAGTGAACATCAGACTTGAAACCATACAAGACAACTTGAATTGAAATACATTCCGAAATGTAATTTCTAATCCATTGAAGAAGAGAGTCGTCGATCCCAAAAGCACGCATTTTCGACAAAAGATCCAAATTCTGTCAAATGCCTCAGAAATATCAAGTGCAACTATCTTGATTTTGTCAGATTGATGTACGCTTTGATGCTGATGAAGGATAGATTTGCTGCGGCGCTGTTACAGTGATTTGACGATCAGCTGTATCCTGTATTCTTCTGGAGCAAAAAGTGCAAGATGTTAAAGCTATTTTTCTGTCGTTTAGGAAGTCTCGCCATCATATGCTGGGAATTTTATTCAAGCGAGTAACGGACTGCACCGCATTCAAGCAAATACTGAGCAAGAAGGACGTACCGCGTGAAGTTGCGCAATTGGTCGTTTACTTACAAGATTTTGATTTTGAGGTGGAGCACCGGGCTGGCAAGCGGCTGAAACATGTAGACTCCTCAGCAGATTATGTTGGTTTTATTAGAGGTGTCAGCTAGAATCAGGAAATCAGGATGATGCAATGATAAAAGCCGTTTCAGAAATACTTGCTAATCGTCCATATAAGAACTTTAAACTTAAAGCCGGTCTTTTATTCAATGCAGTAGACGGCTCAGATCTACTGGTGATGCCAAAACTTATGGAAAACCAAATTACTGCTGATGCTCATAATGCTGGAGACATTGCCGTTCAAAAAATAACACACGCTATCCAGCAGAACTACTGGATACCACACTTGGAGAGCAAGGTCGCGCATGTAATAAGAAACTATGTTAAATGTATTCTGTTTAACAAAAAGCTGGCCAAAAAAGAAGGTTTCTTGAATCACGTCGAAAAAGGAGTCACGCGCTACACACTTTACATGTGGACCACCTCGGTCTTATGGAAGCCACCGCAAAGCAGTATAAGTACATTATCGCCATGGTGGATGGGTATACAAAGTCCATCTGGCTATACCCGACAAAGACTGTAAGCTGCGAAGAGGTGCTAAGCAAGCTATTCGACCAGCTGTAGTTTTTTGCAGTCTAGATGACATTGTTAGCGATCGAGGAGCGGCGCTTACGATAAGAATGTTCGAGGAGTATATTAAAATCAATGGCATCGAACTTGAAGTATCAAGAAGAAACGGCCAAGTCGAAAGAGTCAATCGATCGGTACTGGCGATCATATCGAAGCTATCGTCATAGGAGCCATCTAAGTGGTTTAAGTTTGTGCGAAAGGTAAAAAAATCCAAAAATAGTACAATTCACGTTTCCACCAAGAGATCCCCTTTTACACTGATGTTTGGCATCAAATGAATAATATGGCGGAAGATCGTATTCTGCAGCTACTTCAAAAGGAGATTGGTAATCTAGTGGCAGTTCGGCGAACACAGTTAGTAGCTGGAAGAAAGATGGCAAGCGAATATCTAGGGCCATAAAAGATTGCTAAGGGCGATATGAAGTACGCAAGGCGGCAGACGTTGAGGGGCCCAACAATACGGCCACAAATTGCAACGATATGAAATTATGGAGATATGTAGTGGACAACGAGGAACCCTGGTCATTGGAGGTCGATGAATAACGCGAATAGCCGAATGTAAAATAGTCATAGGGGTAATGCGGAGATAATCGGCGTCGGATAAATAGAAGCAGCAACAGTCGGATTAGAAGAAGACGCAACACTCGGATAAGCAGAAGCAGCAACAGTCGGATCGGCAGAAAGAGCAAAATCAGTAGTTAGTTAGTTGTCAGTAGTCAGCAGTAAAAAGTTATATCGCAGTCATAAGTAGAAGTCAAGTCGAATCATAGTTGTTAGTACGCATTAAAACGTATACTGTACCGCCGCAAAATCCTAGCCTACTTCATCAGTAACTATTGTATTTCATTTATCATTAATGAATTATTCCTATTATAACTTATCATTACAGAATTAAACAAAAACATAAAGGTTGATTAACCTCATCCTTTTTTACATGTATAGGCAGAGCCGAGAATTTATTAGTATGCTTTTCCCTTTAATAGTATATACATTAGTATAAATTATATCTAAGGGTTTGTGTTTTTTGGGGGGACCCCTATCATATTCAAGGGTTTGGCAAGTTAGGCAGTTATCAATAGCTTTTGTGATTTTGGTCTTCATCAATAGAAATTTATAGGTTCTTTTCAAGTGTGTAAGTACGAGTATATCAGATATATCTCTACGGTTAATTTTTATGTGGTATTCATATATGAGTCTGTCTTGTTAGTCTTTTTCTGTAACGTTAATTAAATGTTCCTTGCATCTAATAAGTTTAAATGATTTAGTTCTAGAAAAGTATTTTGAAAAAACCGTCTTGAATAAATTTAAAGATGTTGTCGTCTGTCATTATGGCTACCAGATGTTTGTGTGAAAGAAATTCTTTGAAAATTTTTATTAAATAATCTGTAGTGAAGAAAGTCATGGTTATTATTCTTCTCTGTTTGTTTCTAAAAATATTTTGAAATGAATTATATGGAAGTTCATCTGATATTTTTAGTATGACTTGAATATTGAAATCATTTAATAGCCTCTCCGATATATACTCGTACGAGTATATACCATCATTCAAAACAGTGGTTTCGGTTGTTTTATCTCTTCCACGTTTTCTTGTTTTACTCTGCTAAGGCCATCAGATAGAATTTGTCCGTCGTGATAACAGAGACCGTCGTATTTTTTACATAGTTTGAGAATTTTTATTCTTTCTTCATCGTCAAGATGCTCAGTATGAATTTCAATAGCTATCCTTGGTTTATACCAGAGTACAATAACTTGCCTTGCATTCTGAAAACTATAAAAGTTTCGAAGTTATTCAGTGGCTACACCTTTAGTGGGTGTTTAATATGAAATACTTGAATTTTATTAGAGTTATTTTGTACTTCAATATAAGAATGTCAACCTTCCGATTGGTAAATACCTTCAACAGTAAATACATCTGATTTAATTTTATTTTGTTGGACGAGAATTTCACTGTTTTCGATATCAACTTATAATTCAACATAGGGCGTCGAGTCCTAATAACACATCCAAATAATCATGAAACTTAAAAAGTATAAATGAAGTTTCACCTGATTCCTTAAATTCCAGAAAATTAGGGAGAGTAACCGTTTTACTTAATTTATGTTTACTTATAATTGTGGAAATAATAATAGGTGGGGTATCTTCTTCATACTCAGGTTGTATATATTCTGGACTTAGAAAAGAGCCTGCCACTCCAGTGTCGAACAAAAATTTTAGAGGTTTGCCGAAAGGTGAGAATATAGTGTGTGGAAATGTGTACGGGAGTAAATTTGTGTGTTGGTCAATGTCTAAGCAAATGGCATTCGATCTGAAGCATTTGTCTTAAAATATACAGGCTCGATTGCCCTTAATTTGGAACAATTGCTAAGGATTTCCATAAATGTTTAGAACTTCATTGGCGGAACCCACTTAACGTGGCGGAACGTACGAACGACGGAGCTGCTATATTCTTCGTTATGTGGACGATATTTTAATTGTAAGAGCGACCACTAACGAAATGTTTGAGAAATTACATCGAGTTTACCACATACTACGAGACGCAGGATCGACAAAAACTCCAGCTATGCATAACTTTCCAACTGCTACTAACGTAACTGAAGTCGGTAGATTTTTTGGTCCGACCAATTTCTGATTTCTGAGCCACTAAGGAAATGTCTTCGAAAAGATCAGCCGTTTATGTGGAATACTGAATAACAAGATGCCTTTGTGAATTTACAGACTTATCTGACAACGAAACCTGTTATGACGTCGTACAACGTAACAAAAAATCCGTACCAACGCCAGCTCTCTGGGTCTAGCTGGTATGTATGCTTCTACAAGAGGAAAATGGAAATTGGAAACCCATGGCTTAGTATAGTAGATTAACAACGACAAACAAAAATACAACAGTTACGAGCCTGAGGGGCTAGACATAGTTTGTTATACAATAATATTTCCTCATACTCGTGATAGTTATCGAATGTAGTTTGGTACAATTATATACTAAAATTTTAATCGGGTGTAGATAGTCAGTGCTTGTATGCATATAACGGTAATATAAGAGAATGGATATAGGAGGTTTAGGATTAGTTCATGTACCAAACTAGCATCATAAAGATGTTCAATAAGTCCTTAAGCCTTAAGCAAGATGTAGGTAAGTATATATTTTAAATATTATTTAGAAAATCGACCAAAGTCTCCAATTTTCTGAACATCGATGGTGTTAATCTTCTCTCTGTAAAAGCGAATGAAAAATGTTTTTCGACTATGAGACAAAGATTTAGTCCATTGTACTCTTTTTAATAAAAATTCTTAATTTTCTGTCAACATAAGTTCTAACAAAGGTCGCGAGTTTAGGTTCTGAGAGGTTCTCAAACTGAAAGCTCATTGGTGTTAGTACAGCGTCGGTTATAATCCGACAAGCAGCACAGCTACATCGTCTGCATATGACTGAGCATAGACGTTAGAACAATTGAGACCGTTTAATAAGGAGCCTTCTAACAAGCACCATAGCGGTGGAAATAGAACGCTGCCCTGACCACACCCCCGTCAACACATAATGACTGAATTCAGCATCCGCTACCAATTTTCTGTTAACTAGCATGTTTATAATCTAGAAATGATTTTAGTCTGCGCACTAAAATGTACTCATGTACTATTCACTACACTCTGAATGGTTGACTTGTTTGGCACATGATTAACACTAACAAAATAATTAAATTTTCTTCGTGTATTCAATTGATCAATAAGCACATCAAAAAAATATTTTAATAGCTATAATATATTTTATGATGCTCTATATAATACCGCTTTAGGTGCTTATCGACAACCAAATATGAACACACAAATGATTTATCTACCTTAAAGATTCTAAGCCGAAAGAGTATAGAATGATATATGTGTATGTACGAGTATGCATATAACACGTATATATGTTATTAAATTTCATTATTAAAATAACATAGTTTTACTTGTATATATGACATGTGTACGCCCAAAATAAAGTTGATTGTTTTTTAATTGGACACGACACTATTCAACTGAAGCGTATGATATCCTTTATTTAAGCGATAATATACTCGCATGTATTATAGTTCAATACACGTATTCCTATCAAATGGATATTCATATTCCGAATAAGTCATCTGCTCCTAAAAGAAAGACCTTCAAAGGTGCCTTTTCGAGTACATTTAAGCAATTTTGTCAAATAAGCAGTATTCATGGTTTGAAATATTTCCATGACAAAGACACAAGCTGGATTGAAAAGTGTGTCATTTGTAATCATTTGAACTCAATAGTTACACATATCTTAATATAGCTAGATACATAGATGTCATGTAAAAAATACGTACATATGTATAAAAAGGGGAAATATCTATTTTCAGATTGATCTGGGTGTTGCTTATTGTTATAATGTTTTTCTGTGCAATTGCAATGGTTGTAATTTTTTACCAGGATTTTGCAAGCAATCCGATTCGAATGAATATCGAAAGTGATCATACTCCTCTTACAAACTTAATATTTCCAGCTGTGACCATATGCCCACCAACTCTTTATAATTATCCAAGGATCCGAAAACTATTCCAAAACCTGTAAGTTAAACAATTTAGTTGAAGAAAATAATTATTTTTAACTAAGCTTCTTTTCATAAATGAATAAACCAATCAATTTAACTACCAGAAATTATATGTAATACTTTTTTTTAAGAACTTAACACTTAAGTGGGTATGACTACACTTAAAGCGCCGGAGCACGTGTTAAGTTTTTTTTCGGAGAATTGTGTCAAGAGGGAGAGAGAGACATGTTTGCGCTCAGTGGTTATTTCGCTCCATTGGTGGCATACAACATTTAATGGGGAGACAATATTATTAGTGTAATTGGTTTTGTTGTTGTATTCTAGACAGCTACTCATCTTAAGTGATTTTCGTTGCCTGAAAAACAGAATGTCTTTCGTTCGCGGCTGATATTGATTTGTTCGATTTGGAAGCCAATACACTACCAATTGAGACACGGCAAAATTATGCTCCAGTTAAATTAAGTAAATTTAACGTTATGTTACAAATACTCTTATAGTATTTTAAAAGTATTTTATAAAATTAATTAGGCATGTGGAAAGGAAAACCTTGAATTTGGTTTTATGTGAGAATTAATTTAATTAAAAAAAAATAATTAATTTCACACTCCTTTAATTTAATATTTTTTGCTTCAAAAAGCATGTGCTTCTTAAATGTTGGTGATTTAGATACCAGGTATTTTGTAAAGGTTATTATGTTTTATTTTGTTGGTTGCCTAGATATTCTATGAATTTTTTTGAAAATAATCATACATACCATACATGTGACAGTATTATAATTGGTGAAGCTTGTATAAGTTACAATATTATTTATTTATTTACAAAAAAAAATCCGCTTTATTTCACCAAGTCAAAATTAAGGCTAAATTATAACAAATAATGGATTTAAGAACTAACCTATGCTTAAAACCATTACATCACCTAATGCTTCTCAGGTGATATACGAGTACTGCACTTTTGTTTATTTGCTTTGATACTAAAATTTTGTTTGGATTTTTCGCATAGGTGTCGTTAACTCCTCCCTCCTTAAGTGAGGATGTCCGCATTCTCAGAAAAACGGAATCTGATTAATCTATATGGTATCTGTTTGTGGTGGACCAACTTGCCTTAACACGAAAGATTCTGGCTTTAATGCGGCTGGTGGCGAAGTTTCTTTCGCTTCTATCGTTGTTATAATGCTTACCGGGTTGCGTTTGTAGCATTCAAACAGCCTAGTAAAAATAAGGACTACTAAGGTGATTATCAGGGAAGCTGTTAACCCAAAGTTGGTTAGGTAACCTGTCTGGTTTTCTTCTTCAATTAGCCATATACGCTCAGTGTAAGCGGCTTTACGCCGGAGAGTTCATTGAATAATGAATATGCCTGTTAGATTCATCTTATCCCCATTAATTTCTGTTCCAATAAATTTATTTTACAACAGAGTTCCTGAGAAGATTTCTTCCGTTGTCGGGATGTGCTGATTGTTCATGTCAGTGCAATTTGATAGTCAACTTCTAAGCAGATTAGGGATGCAATGAGTTTCACTAATCTATACAAATTAATTTCTACTACATATGGTTAACTTATTATTAGATTTACATTTTTCATTTATTCCCAATATCATTTTTTTGCATTGTAAAATATATTCAAAATCGATCTTCTACCTTTGTAGGTTTTAATAATATAATTTTACATATGTATTTCTGGTTTTGTGTCTGGAATACTTATTATATAAAGAAGTGCTTTATTACTTGCTGAAATTTGAATTCAAGCAAATTCAATTGCTTCTTCTATGTTTAAAAACGGTACTTGTTTTTTTTTCAAAGAGTTCTTTGATTATATTAATTTCACTATTTGACGATATAAAAGAATTATGTAACTTCTCCAGCCTTAGCTCAATGCAAGGCATATTCTACATTAATTATTTCTTCCTTAATAAAATACACTTAATATTTGTAACAATTTCATTCTTTGAAATTGAATTTGACTTAAATATTTTCACGTTATTGTGTGTAACGTTCTTTATTTGGTTAATTCTCTCAAAAGATGATTCGTTTATTATTATTTGTTTATTTTCATTTTTAGTACGCCATTTATTTTGGATCTTAGAACTACGAAGTCGATATGGTCTTGATTTCCAGTTATCCATTTCCATGTGCTTCCAAGAAAATTTAGCGACCTCTCAACTCTTGTCTTGGATTTTAGTAAACTTATTAAAGATTGGATTTTGGCAATTTCAAGTGAAGGGAATGTGAACATGTTATGATTGGTGTCAACATCGCGCTGAATCAATACTTCTAGATCCTGAAGAGTTTTTTCATATGATTCCAAATCGATTACGTGAATTAGTTTTAGAGTTCCGATTTGCAGCTTAGTGGTTCCTGTTGTCAATGCTATTGAGTTAGAGTAGTCCAAAATTTGTACCGCTGCAGAGCAAAAGGTTACAATAAATCTGGAAAGAGGATATTAAATTTGAATGTTATTTTTGTGAACTATTCTGCCATATTCTGTAATAACAGTTTAAGATTGATCTTGTTTAACTATTTGTTTTTTGTATTTAGAGGATAATTGAGACCCTAAACGCTTGTTGATCTTGACAAAAATGATCTCACCCGGTGTGTAAGTTTTTATAGGCTGCCTTTTTTTATTTAGATAACTGAGGTTATATTATTATTAGCCTGGTGATGTTATCTTGCCTAGCCTGTTCAAAATTTTCGGGATTTACGCTGACGTTTCGACCAAAAAATACCTCTTTTAAGCGTAGGCGAATGTACTGAAAAATTATACTCATAAACTGCTCTATCCCGAAGTTCGTGAAGAGTTCTATGAATGGCATCTGCCTTAAGGTAACGAATTATTTCTGTTAGGGTGGAGTGGAAAGGTTCCACCTGCCCATTAACTGAACTAGATTAAGGCGGAGTTTTGAATATTTGGATATTGAGTTGGTCATTGACCATCAAATTAATTGAGGAGGAATTAAGGGATTTTTCGATATCTATCACCATAATTTTGGGGATGCCAAATGATGCCAGTTCTCGCATAGATTCTTTGATATCCTCAATCGCCTTTGATTTTAGCATTTTTACTTGCGCATATTTGTAGAACTTATCTATAGAGGTTAATACCAGAAATTTGTAAGTGGAATAGATATCTATATGTAAAATCGCACCGGACTGTTGAGGAATTGGAGTATCTTTAAGTTCAGGTTTATTGGGATGTCTATCATATTTCTGTTCCTTACATGTAGTACACTGCCTAACTAAATTGTTTATGTTGGCATTTATTTTTTGAAAACAGAACTTTTCGAGCAGTTGAATTTTAATTTCCTGTTCATTGCGATGGACTCTTCTATGTTCTTTAATTATTTCATCATTTTGTGTATCTTCGTTCGGAAGATCTTCAACCATCGTTTGAGTAAACCGAATTTTGTAATTTTTAAAATGTGTGGGGTATAATTGTTGAATTTTCCCCATTATTCTCTTTGTTGTAAGTTACCCCTTTTTACGCTTGAGTTGAGGTATCTCTTGAATAGGGAAATCAGCTGGGTAATTCTATAACGCGATAGCACATAAAGTGATATCACTAATGATAGTTTTGATTTCTGTAACAACATATATAACAGCGAAACTGTCTCTAAGGAGAGAGCACATAAATGATAGTGAGAAAAGTATCTTTGTTTAAAAGTTGCTTTCTGTAAAACGATAGCTGATAGTACTATCGTTTTGCTCTCATTTTTAAAAAGATAGCTATATTGGTTTCGTTTTTAATATCGTTTTTCTTTTTCGTTTTAAATTTTCTTCAATTTTCGCTTGGTGAAATTGAAAAAAATGTTTGCAAATCTTAGTTTCTTACTATGTGATAGTGATAGTGATTCCAACGAAGTGAAAGATGTAAAAAATATGCGAGTAAGAAGGAAGTGTTTGCGCGATAGATCGAATCTATTTACATTGCCTTCAAAACAATTTATTCAAAATTACCGCGTTTCCAATGAGGCTTTTAAGTACATTTTGGATGTTTTGAGTCCTAAAAAGTGTTATGGATTTAACATTGTAAAAAAATCTAACCCGAACGAGCTATTAGAATATATATTCATTGAAATAACACTTAGTTGTGAAAAACTACTTGTAGGGTATATATATATGGCTCCTAACATAGCCGACTATATATAATAATTAGAGATCTTTTAGAGGAGATGTCTGTGATTTATGCAAAAATTATTCTCTGTAGAGATTGGAACTTAAATATATTAGAGGGTAATAATAAGCAATTAATTAGTTCAGTAGAGTCCTTTAATCTTTATTTTACAAATAATACTCAACCAACTCACTTCATGCCTAACAAAAAGCCTTCACTTTTAGACGTGTTCTTAGTTTCTAATATTGATTCGGTAATGCCTTACGATCAAATTCGGGATCCAGCATTTTCACATCACGATATAATTTTCCATACAATTAACGTTTCTCCTTCTTGTGCAAAATCCAATAAAATCACACAATTTTTCCAAAATCAATTTAGAAACACTGTTTAACGATAGCCGAAATCTAGACTGGTCGCCGATATATACAACAAGCAATGTCAATATTCAAAATATATATTCAAAACTGTATTTTATTTTTATTTCATAAACATGTACCCTTGAACACAGCAGCAAAACTATTATTGCCAACATTCTATGGTTAACTTCGGAAATTTTAAGCCTTATAAAAAAAAACGTCCGTTTTTCCCAACAAGTTGCTAAAATTCTTTCATTACCAAAATCTAACAGTAATGAATATCGACCCATAGCAATCCTTCCTTTTCCAAGCAAAGTTTTCGAAGCAATAATAAACAACCAAATTAAATCTTACCTGAATAGAAAAAATCTTATCACGAAATTTCAATCGGGTTTTCGGGCAAAACGTAGTTGCACTACAGCTTTACTAAAAGTGTGCGAACATATACGTGCCGGACCAGATTGTGATATGTTGAGCCTCATTGTCTTTCTAGACTTCTCAAAGGCGTTTGACAGCGTAAATCACTCTAAACTATTAAATAAACTGCATAATCAATTCTACTTCGAAAGCTCCGCGTGCAAATTAATAGCCTCATATTTATCTGGACGCCAACAATATGTTTCTAATGGCACCAAACACTCCTCACTTCTCCATGTCCCCTTAGGTGTCCCTCAAAGTTCCGTAGTAAGCCCTCTCCTTTTTTTATGCTTTATAAATGGTATAGCCGAATGTTTCATGACCTCCGCACACCATATATATACCAATGATGTACAAATATATTCTTTGTTTCCGAAATCCCATGCAAATCAGGCGGTAATCAATATTAATGATGATCTTAAGCGAATCCATGTTTGGTCAACAAAAATTGAACTTAGTCTCAATCCATCTAAGTCAAAAGCTATGACCATTAATAGAAATAGACAAACCGGAGATGTCGCCAGAATATCTCTTAACAACACTCCCATAGAGTATGGTGATAAGGTAAGCAATCTTGAAGTTTATTTCACTAGTACACTTACTTGGAATTTACAGGTAAACAAAGTAGTACCAAAAGTAGTACCAGCGCTCTTCATGGTCTAAGCCCCATAAAAGACTACCTTCCGACAGTTGTTAAACTGAAAGTGGTTAAATCTTTTATTTTGCCGATACTGCTTCACGGTTGCGAAATATACGCAGACTTGGACTATGTGTCGAAGAGGAAACTCACTATGGCTTATAATAGTTGCGCAAGATACATCTTTGACATTAAACGGTCAGATCACATTACGCCCTTCGCTAAAAGAATAACCGGCTGCTCCTTAATAGCCTTATTAAACTTTAGAACCGTACTACTGCTTCATAAAATTATTCCTACAAATGAACCAGACTATCTATTTGACATGATAAAATTTGCGAGTAACCAAAGTAAACGGCAAATAATTCTACCTAGATATAAGTATCTTACCACTAGTCGAAATTTCTTTATCCATGCGATTCATCTATGAAATTGTCTACCAGTGAAAATCAAGCGATCAAGCAACACAAATATATTTACAAATGAAGTTTTTAAATACTTACGAGTAGGTAGCACAAACTTACTGATGGAATTTCTATATTTTTATGTTCTTCTTTCGCATCTTTTTCCTTCCTACGAGTACATCCCCTATTTCTTATAGTTATTAATATTTGTAATATTATTTTCTTTTTATTTAGTTTTGTAATAATTTAAAAAGATTCAATCTTAAATGTACAGGAATTTTTGTGATTTAATAAATAAATAAATAAATAAATAAAAGTGGAGAACGATTAACATTTATACCGCCTATTTTAAAATTAGCCGCTACGTTGGAAACATTAGAATACGGTGGATACCAGTAGATCGCTTCTTCTGACTGCTCTGTACCTTTGGGGCAAAGTACCCTTTCCAAAATTATAAATGAAGTAGTAAATGAAATAGAGAATAGAATTTGCGCACAACATATTAAATGGCGAATTCCAGAAAGGCAATTTGCAGAAAAATCAAGTGATTATTTTTATAGAAAATATGGAATTCCAGGAGGTAAGTATTTCATTTTCTATCAATTCAATGAGAGGAAACTTTTGAAATTTTAAACAAAGCACACACCAACCGAAATATATGACAATTTGAAAATTGTTTACTGTTTTTCATAATTGTCAGTTAAACTGTTCCCAAAATTTGTGCAACAGTTAGGAACGAAATTAATTTGGATGAGAATCGAGAGGAACGAGAGTATCACTATCGTTTTACAGAAAGCAAATCTTCGCCACACATTTGAAAGAGAGTCAGCTATCGCGTTACACAATTACCATCCAGATCATCTTCGGTGTATTCTGGCTGTGTAAATGTGTGTCTATGATAAGTGGGAAAAGGGATGCTAAGCTGATAGTCGGTAGTCGTACTTGTTGTAATTATAAGTTGATTTTTGAAGACGTTTATGGGTATTTCATTGGCTGGGATCAGATCATGGGCTGAGCTTTCAGCACTATGCTGGGTACCGGTTAGTGAATTTACTGAGGTTTTTGGGGCCTGGAAAGGGCATCTGCTACTATATGCATCTTGAATGATTTGTACTTCAATTCATAATTATACTCTTCCATTATCGGCTTCCACCTTTTCAGCTTGCTGTTATTATTGTTACTACTCCAAGCATAGGTCAGTGGTTGGTGATCTGAACCTTTGTTGTGCCGTACAAATAATGAATTTAAGGCCCAGATAATAATTCTCGTTCATTGGTAGCAGAATGCTCTTCTGTTTTATTTAAAGTACGGAATATAAAGGTAGTGGGTCTGTCGTTCTGTGCTAATAATGCTCCAATCGCGTAATTTGAAGCTTCAGTCGTTAGTTGAAATTCTTTGCTAAAATCAGGGTAAGTGAGAAGCAAATCGTTCGTCACTAGCGAATTTTTTATTTTCTTAAATGCATTGATTGCTTCGTTCGTTCAGACAAACAGGAGTTTTACTTGAAGTATTCTTTGAAATTCGATCCCCTTCCCCCTTAAGAGGGCTGTGAGGGGTTTCACCAAATTTACGTATTCCTTGATGAAGCGGCAATAATACCCTGAAAACCCGAGAAAAGAGCGAAGGTCTTTCAATGTTTTAGGACAAGGAAATTCTACTATGGCGTTTACCTTCGCTGGGTGCTTTATGATTCCAGTTGCAGAAATAACGAATTCTAAAAATTGCACTTCTTTTTAAAAAAATGAGCATTTGTCTAGCTGAACCTTTAAATTCGCATTCTCTAATGATTGGGAAACCTTCCTTAAATTCTTAGAGTGTGTAGGTTCATCTTCGCCGTTGACCACAATGTCGTCAATATAGACGAAGCATATTTTGCCGATTTGATCTCGTAAAATATCGTCTAGTGCTCTTTGAAAGATGGCCGGTGCATTTTTCAGTCGTGAAGTCGTGTGAACTCATATTTGCCATTGTTCACTGAGAAAGCAGTTTTCTCGATGTCCGACTCCTTCAGCGGTATTTGATGAAAGGTCAATTACTGAGAATAACTTACTGTTGCCTAGTTGCGCAAGCACTTCATCTCTCAGGACCGTGGAATACGGATAAAACTTTGAGTATACTGGTGTTTCTGAGGACGTACGAGTTTCACCTTTCACGGTGGTAGTGAAAGTTAGCCTCTTATCGGGTTCTGTAAATAAGTTTGGAAATTCTTGAACCAACTGATTAATTTGGTTTTTTTGCTGAATGTGGTCTGTTTTTAAATGTATTTTGTTAACTGCAGTATAGGCGCGCTGCTTTATTCTGATCTTCACTTTACTTTTTATGATCATGTAGTCACGATTAGTGTGAATTATTGCGGAAAGTTCTTTCAAACTATCGTTTCCTAGGATAGAATGAAAGGACTGTAGAATAGGTAAGAGAATTTGATATTCGTGTCTTACAGACCGAATAAATTAACAACAGTATGGTGACTTATTTTAATGTTACCGCCTATAGAGTTCGCGCAGAGAGGTTATGCATTAGGTATGGGTTTTGAAACAAGACCTGACTGAGTGTAGTTCTTGTTCAAAATTTCTCTGGTATTTAATTGACACTTCTGACCGTTGTGTAGATGGCGCGTATAATCTACAGCTCTCGTTTGGACACTGATGTCCATTAGAACTGGTCTTTGTTGAGGTCTGGGTGCCATGGGGCGTAGTGACATTGGCTGTTAAGCCTAATTATTTGGATAATTCGGAAGAGCTTGTTTGTACATGAAACGTTGCTGGTTAAATTGTGGAACGTAAGCTAACTGAGGAAAGTAAACTGGTTTATTTTCAGGAGGACCTTTGTGTATGATGTTTTTCCGTTGAGGAAGTGGAGGGATAAACTGGTTATGGATTCACTGAGTGGACCAGAATGTGAGATGGCATATTGAGTCCTGTAATTCTGGTTCTCAAGGTTTAAATACAGATGTAGTGCTTGAGGTAAATCGGTTGGCTCCCTTACGCCAAGGAATCTTAGCAGGTCACCCCTCAGACCTCTGATGAAGGTGTCTAAGGTCTTGTCTCTGTATGTTTGTGTGAAGATATTTAGTGACTCGTTACCGATATCCATACAACCTACTTTGTTTGAAATCAATGATAAGTGTGCGTATACCGCATGATAGAACTCTTGGATTGTAAGATTCCCTTGAACCAAAGATGTCATCTGGTATTCAAGAGTAGATAAGTCGCGCTTATCAGCATAATGCATCGTTACGACTCTAATGCCACATCGGCCTGGCCAACTATTTTATTCCGAGTGAGATTAAGGATCCCATAATACTTGGGTGTTATTTTTTTGCTTTCGTATAGTTGCAGGATTCAACACTTCTTCCAGGAGTTAAATTCTCCTGGTTGGCCCACGAAATCCTTCAGAGAAGGAACCACATCGGGTACTTTGTCAAGCTCACCGATATCTTGCTGAAATTCTGGATTGATCGATTGGTCTACACCAGAGTTGCAAAAGCTTAAGTCATTTTTGGCTTAAATCTGTCTTTAATTCACAAGCCAATTGGTGGAATTTGAATTAAAAGAATTTTAATTCATAAGCTAGTCGGTGAATTATGAATTACACCAATTTCAATTCATAAGCTAGCTTATGAATTGGAGAATTCATAAGCTGGCTTTGATTCTATAATTTTAAACCAAAGTGATTCAAGAGCGCGGATTGTATATGTATGAGTAGCTGTGTATGCTTTATGCGTTAAATAAGCCAATTGAATTAGTAGCAATATTGATAAAATAATATGTTGAGCGTGAGCCAGTGGCTTATCGTGCCTCCTGCTCATACTACTCATACATATACTCGTACAACTCATACATATAGAATCCGCGCTCTTGAATCACTTTGGTTTAAAATTATAGAATCAAAGCTAGCTTATGAATTCTCCAATTCATAAGCTAGCTTATGAATTGAAATTGGTGTAATTCATAATTCACCGACTAGCTTATGACTTGAAATTGGTATAATTCATAATTCACTAGCTAGCTTATGAATTAATTCTTTTTCAAATTATAAGTCAATTGTTAGCTTATGGCTTAGTATTTTTTTAATTCCTAAACTCGCAACTCTGGTCTACACCAATAAAATGGTCGGAATAAGGGTTTATGAGTGATTGAATAACTTGTCGTCCTTCATTCTGAAGAACGCGAGTTATTACGCTTGTAATTAAGGCTTCTAAAGCCTCATCAGTAGCACCAATATTGAGTGGGTGTGCTCTTGCGGCTTGGGGATTCGGTTCAGGAACATTTAGGACAGGGGGTCTGATAATATTGTTGGGGTTTGCCAAATAATTCCAAATAAAAGAGAATTTAGAATTACGAGAGTTGAGGGGTGTTATGAATTTGATTACTTATTCTAGCACTCAAAAATTTACACTTTTTATAAATATTAGATGTATGTATTGTATTAGTTCTAGATTTAGTTTGCTAATTATTATTTCTTTAATTTCAATAAACTTATATTCTATTTTCTGACTTTCGCATTTATTTTAATATAATTTTCTTCCTAAATAGGCTTAGTTTCTAAACTTACAAAACTACGTGCAGGCAATACATTGGTCCTGACTTTTTCGGGATCGTGGTGCGGCTAGAGTGATTAGCTGCTACCGGCTGCTAAGGGGCCCTTGATGATTCTTTGTTAAGTTTACCTTTCATCACATTCGCGACGGACAACATAGAGTTTTTTTTCGGTATTTTAACAGTCTGTTAAGCGGCGAGAATCACACGCGTAAACGATTCGTCCGTGCTACTTGAGGACTTGTGACGAGACTTTTTTGCGAAACTCAGAACTATTTGAGGTCTTTACCGTTACCGTTATTGCTTGAGCGCCAGTTAAAACATTATTTATTTATTTAAAGAAAAAAAATCAACTTTATTTCACCGAATCAAAATTAAAACTACATTATAACAACTGATGAACTTAAGAACTATGCTTAAAGCTTTTGGATCACCTAATGCTTCTCAGGTAACGGATGTCAGCTGAAATACTGCACTTTTGTTTGTTTGCTTTTATGCTGAGTTTGCAGAACGGAAAACGTGTGCAAATTGAAGAAGCGTGGGAAAGTTTTGGTTGGATTTTTCACATAAGTGTCGTTAACTTATATTACGATATGTGAACTGGAATCAATTTCGCAATAGAATTTAACTATTTGTATATTTGTGCATACGTCTTATTTAATATGTCGCTCGAATATTGTGTTTGGGACTTAGAAATATTATTCGTAAATTCATAACTATGCAAAATGGTAAGTAAGTAAACAGTGTAAATAATATACATATACTCTATACAATAGAAGTTAATACAATAATTCAGGTGTCACCGGCCATTAGGTAGTTGCTTTGGACACCCCAACAGTTTGCATGTGCCTTTGTCCGTTCACGGCGTCCAAACAGTGAATTCCATAAGAGATAAGTACTCTTTAACTCAGTTCAGTTAAATCCGCCGCTGTGTTCAGTAGCCCTTCACATAATTTGTGAATTTCCTATTGTGTGCGCTAGGACACTTAGCAAATTAAAAAAAAACTCTGCCTTTTTATTCAGCTGACATTTTTTATATATTTGATTTCGCGGTGAAATTAACAAAGAGAAATAATGCACTATCGCAAAACGATAAGCAAATGAAAAAAAATGAAACTTCTTCGACTTCAAATGATGATTTTATTGTCACTGTCTAAGTGGGTGGGAAAATTGGGAATGAATCGACTCGCTGTTGTTCGCCCAAACGAAATCTTTTCGTAACGCTGTTTTTGCTGCGAAACATCTACGGCCAGCTGTTTCTGCTGCGAAACCTCTACGGCCAGCTGTCTCGGCCGTTGGCTTAGTTGTCCTGGTCATTGACCTCTCCAACGATTTGCCGTCAATGCCGGCGAAGGAGTTCTCTCCCGCTCCGTGTATGTATTACCCACGACAAACTTGCACACACACCAACATAAACTGCGTAGAATGTAGATCAGTGGGAGGTGCTTATGAAAACAACCATGGTATTTTTTTTATATAAAGTTTTGTCTTCGTCACTCCCACTGAATGCGTGCTGGTTTTATGTTTTTTATGTTCTCCCAATTTTGGCACGGGGATGCTGTGGTGGTTTGCCGTCGGCTTGTTGCATTTTGAGATCATCTATTGTATTTCGCTGACGGAAAGGGCATTGCGCTGCCTTGAAGCCGGGATGTTTCCATGTTGCTTTTGCAACATCCTGCCGGGCCACAGCAAGGACATCGACGTTGGGATGTCATCTCAAGTCATATATTGTCGGTAGTTAAGACTTAAGGGTGATTTTTCTCTTCTATGACTGAGGTATGTTGCGTGATGAATTCTGCTGGTCGTAAGCTCCTCGAGGTGTTGATGGGTAGGTGCATGAAAAGGGAAAAACGTAGGTGTGGTGAATGGTGTGTGGCAATGATAGGTTATAATTTTTAAATTAAGAAAATTTCATTAAATTCATATAAGTTAAATATTTAATTAATTATAGGTTGATAAATGTTGAAAAAGTATTGTAAATTCATTAATGTGTGTGTGTTCTAAAAATGGTATTTATTCATTAACCATTGGCAAAAGACAAAGTTTGGTTATAGGACGCTTGAGTGTGGTAGTTGATGTTTTAATAGTGACGACACGAATTCTTCCATCAGCTCCTGGATGCGTTGCTACTATTCGCCCAAGTCGCCAAAGTGTCAGAGGCGTCTGTTCGTCCGGCAAGAGAACCAAGCAACCCACCTTGATCTGCAGATTTGATGTAAGCCATTTTGGCCGATGTTGGAGTCGAGCAAGGTATTCGGATTTCCACTTGTTCCAAAAATCTTGCTGGATTTTCTGCATAAGATGCCAACGATCTATGTGATTTGTCGAGGTGTTTGCTAGGTCCTTTTCCGGTGCTGTATGTAAAGAGGTCCCTATGAGAAAGTGTCCTGGTTTCAGGAAAGACAAATCCTCAGGATCTTCGCTTAATGGGCAGAGGGGTCGCGAATTAAGACAAGTCTCGACTTGTGTCAAGACCGTTGCGTATTCCTCAAATGTAAGGCTGTAGTGACCGATGATTCGCTTTAAGTGAAATTTCATGGACTTCACACCTGCTTCCCACAACCCGCCAAAGTGCGGGGCAGCCGGAGGGTTGAAATGCCAGGAAGTGCCAGTTTGTTGCAGTTGCGTAACTATTTCTTTAGACCATTGCTTCGACGTTTGTAATATTTCCGTGTCGAGGCTTCTTGCTGCTCCTTGGAAGTTGGTTCCGCAATCACTGTAAATATTCCTGCATATCCCACGGCGCGCAGTGAAACGTTTGAATGCTGCGAGAAAAGCTGAGGTGGTGTAATCGCTCACAAGCTCTAAATGAACCGCTTTTGTGGAGAAACAAACAAAGATTGCGATGTACGCCTTGGTGAACTTGCTGCAACGACCTTTCCATGCCTTGAGTTGTACAGGGCCTGCATAATCCACTCCACACGTTTCAAACGGACAAGCCTGATTGACTCTCGGCGCAGGCAAATCACCCATTTTTTGTTGCATAACCGTTGCTTTAAATCTGAAACATTTAATGCATTTATGGATACAATGCTTTACATTTGATTTGAGCTGCAATATCCAATACTCGGCTCGTAGTGATGCCATCATAAGTTGTTGACCGCCATGCAGCGTTTTGACATGAGCATCATGAACTATGAGCTTAGTGAGGATATTTTGTGAGGGTAAAATAATTGGATGGCGTTGTGCATATGGTAAGTCAGCATTGTCTAGTCGGCCTCCAACCCGTAATATTCCTGTTTGATCAATGAATGGCGAAAGCCTTGCCAATTTGCTTCCCTTGTGCAGGTTTTCGCTGCTGTGTATTTTGGACATCTCTTCGGGGAAGACTTCCTTCTGAACGATGGTGATCAATCGTGTTCGAGCTGATGAGATTTCGTCGAATGAAAGCGGTCCGGACAAATGCTTGGCGGTTTTTCGAGCATTGTTGATGAAGCGAATGCAGTACGCTGTAGATCGAAGTAAACGTTGTAAAGTGGAGTACCTAGCAAGAAGGTCGTTGTGTGAAAACGCGGTGAAATGAGAGCAGAGCTGAAAAATAGTTTGTATGGGGTACACAGATGCAATTAGCTCATTTCTTACCTTTGCAACCTTTGAAGTTTTCATTTCCAGGTCAGTTGTTTGACTTGTATATGGTGCATGCCGTTTGTCGTCGAAAAATTGCAAAAAAATCAGGACCACGCCACCATTTTTGGCTGTTTAGAAGCTCTTTTACAGAAAGCCCCCGTGATGCCATGTCTGCTGGATTGTCCTTAGAGGGAATATGGCTCCAGCAGTTGGGATCTGTGAGCTCTTGGATTTCTGCCACTCGGTTTGCGACAAATGTGGTGCGTGTGTATGGTGCCGACTTAATCCATGCTAGTGTGATTTCCGAATCACACCACGCAAAAAGTTTGGCATTTTGGAGATCCATAGTTTTTATGATGTGTACTAGTAATTGCGCGAGCAACAGCGCTACGCATAACGCAAGGCGTGCCAACGATTTGTTTTTGAGGGGTGCGACCCTAGTTTTCGACAAAAGGAGTGTCGTTTGTGTAGCACTGCTATTGATGGCTCTTAAATACACCACTGCGGCGTATGCCTTTTCGGAGGCATCACAGAATCCATGGATTTCCAGTTGAGAGTCAATTGTTGTATTTATCCAGCGAGGGATTTCGATGTTTCTAACGGAGTTAAGTTGCATTTTCAAATTATGCCACGTTGAACATATTGTAGATGGGAGCTCGGCATCCCACGTCTGGCCTTGTTTCCAAATATCCTGCATTAGGATTTTCGCGACTATGACGCAAGGAGAAATCCATCCCATTGGGTCGTACAGGCTAGCAATGTCAGACAATATTGTTCGCTTCGTTGACCGCTTTGCGTCTGGAATATTGCATTTGATTGAGAACATGTCCTTACCTGGATGCCATTGAATACCTAGTGTTTTTATCGAGTTCCCTTCATCAAATGATAGTGGTAAGTGAACCTCTCTGTCGGCATCTGGAATTCCTAATAACAACTTCTCGCTATTGCTGGCCCATTTTCGTAATGGGAAACCACCTCGATTCAGCATAGTAGTAAGTTCATGTTGCATCTTCATTGCTTCATCTTCTGAGTCTGCGCCGTGCATAACATCGTCCACGTAGAAATTTTCCATGGCAATCTTTGACGCCAGCGGATAGTCTTCTCGTTCATCTGCAGCCAATTGTTGTAGTGTCCGAACCGCCAAGTATGGTGCCGCAGCAGTGCCAAATGTGACGGTGTTGAGCTGGTACGTTTTGACTTCTCCTCCTTCTATATCCCTCCACAGAACGAGTTGATAGGCCGCATCTTCCGAGGGTACCCAGATCTGTCTATACATCTTAGTAAAGTCTGCTACGAAGACGAATTTATGTTTTCTAAAGCGCGCTATATGATCGAAAATGTCATCTTGTAGCCGTGGGCCAACAAAAAGATGATCATTTAAGGATTCGCCGTTGGACGTTTTGCAAGATGCGTCAAAAACGATGCGCAGTTTTTTGTAGAACTTGATTCTTTTGTGACAGCGTGGTGGGGGATGTAATAATGAGCGTTTTTTAGAGACGAAGGATCTACTTCCAACATGTGTCCTAGTTCCGTGTATTCGTTGAATACCCTCTTATATTCATTAGCAAATGATGGGTTATTTCGGAATTTTCGTTCCAACTGCAGATATCTAACCAGAGCAGATTTGTGAGAGAGGCCCAAGCTAGGGCGTTTTCCTTCCTTAAATGGAAGTTGTACCATATATTTGCCATCATCTTGTCGCTGGTGTGTTCGGCAAAAGTGTAGTTCACACTTCTCTTCATCTGCCGATATCATTTTCTTCCTTGCTATCTCTTCAAGTTCCCAGAACTTAAGAAGCATCTTTTGAAGGTCGTGTTCACAACCTTCGGTTGTTGTGTGAAGCGATGTGATCGCCGTTTGGTTGTTAGGCGAGATGCAACCGGAGAGCACCCAACCAAGTTCAGTCTTTTGAGCCATGGGGGTGCCTGGATCGCCTTTCACAATGCCTTCCTGAATAATGAATGAATATACATCGCTGCCGAGTAAAACGTCTATTTTGCCTGACTTATTAAATGTCGGATCGGCGAGCTGGATATTTTGAAGGTGGCTCCAAGTGACGCAGCGAATGTTGTGCGTCGGAAGAATAGCTGTAAGCTTAGGTAAAACTAGCGCATTTAGCTGTAAGCTGAATTGCTCATTGACATTTGAGAATATCGTCAGTGTTACCTTGTGTTTAGAGACGCCGGTGTAGGTTTCTCCAACACCTAATATACTGACATGGTTTTTTTCTTTACAGAGATTTAACCGTTGCGCTGCAGACTCCGAAATGAAGGATGCCTCCGATCCAGGATCCAGTAGTGCTCGCAGTAGCACTGGTTGGCCAGTGGATGTGACCACCTTAATGAGCGCAGTAGCCAGAAGAACAGTTTGTATTCGGTTGTTTTCGGCTATGTACGTGTTGTGTGCTGAGGCAACTCTGTTGGAGGAGGTTGGATGCTCCGATTTTGCTGACTGTGATGTCTGAACGGAAGCGAAGCTTTGTTGAGCAGGTAGCAGACTAGCTCCTGTCGGCATCGCATTCGATGCTTCATTCAGATGCAGCAACGAATGGTGCTTTTGTTTGCATACGAAGCACGTGAACATGCTTGTACAATTTTGCGTTGAATGTGCATTGGATAAACAATTGTTACATAAATTGTTCCTTTTAACAAGGTCAAACAATTCCTGATTGAATGCGAACCCTGACACATTGAACATTTAGAAACCGTGGAATTATGTGAACGAACGACATTTACCGCGGGTTTTTTTACTTTAGTGTGAGTTGTAGGAAATGAGGATTCTCCTAGGATATCTAATGTTCTAGATCTCGTAAGAAGGAAATCCTCAAGAACGTTAAATGTTGGATAATCTACGTAAGCTGCAATGGTTGATTCCCATAGACTTCTAGTGACAAGCGGTAATTTTTGCACAGTGTTGAAAATAAGAACATCTTCCCAGGATGAAACCGGAACTCCAAGATTCTCTAAAGAATGTTTCGCTTCGTTGGTAGTATCTAGAAGCAACTTCAGATCTTCTGCTGATTCCTGCGATAGTTTTGGCTGATCAAAAAGCAACTTAAATTGGTTGTCTTTAAGTAATCGTAGGTTTTGATACCGTTTAACTAGTGTTGCCCAAGCCGAATCAAAATTACCCTCTATGATCGCTGTATTTCGTAGTAAACGTTCAGCTTCACCACTTAGATTGGCTTTCAAGTAATGAAGCTTTTGCACATCCGATATCGACGAGGTTTTACTGACAAGGCTTTCAAATAGGCTTCGAAATTCAGGCCACATTTGAAAGGAGCCAGAAAATGTAGGGATTTTTATTGCCGGAAGCTTTAATTCTATTGAAGAAGCCTTTAATCCTAAGCTGGAAGTATTAAAACTACCTGGGGATTGATTTTGAACGCTTGAATTCGGTAATTGTGCCTTCAACTCGGAAGAGTATTTGTAGTACAATTCCTTAAGATGGTGGAAAGTTAAAGCCTCTATGTACTTGATCTTTCCTTCTTCCGTAGGAGCCGCGACAATTTTTTGATGCATTGCTTGAGCTTCATCAAAAGATTTTTCAATATAATTTAAACGAGCTTCACACATGTGCACGGATTTGTGTTGATCGGCTATCTCTAAATAAGCCTTGTAATCGGAACGTACTTCTAAGCACACATTCTCAATTGAGTCTATTAGATTACCTATTTTGCTCTTACTCATTCTGATTTTTATAGATCACACAACACACGATATGTTTGTTATATGAAATGTTTATTATATGCAATATAAATTATATAAAAGAAAAGTTATAAAAACTGCCACACACCTGTTGAAAGCGTTGCTCCCTCGCTGCACCAGATTCTTCTTCTCAGCTTCTTCCAGATCACTGCACGAGACTCGTTTAGGATTTGAAATTCACGCACGATTTGCCGGTATTTTTTTAAATTGTCTCAATTGCCTTTACGCATTCACTTTAACTTTAAAGGATATAAAGGATCCGGCTTGAAGGACCACTGTGTGCGCTAGGACACTTAGCAAATTAAAAAAAAACTCTGCCTTTTTATTCAGCTGACATTTTTTATATATTTGATTTCGCGGTGAAATTAACAAAGAGAAATAATGCACTATCGCAAAACGATAAGCAAATGAAAAAAAATGAAACTTCTTCGACTTCAAATGATGATTTTATTGTCACTGTCTAAGTGGGTGGGAAAATTGGGAATGAATCGACTCGCTGTTGTTCGCCCAAACGAAATCTTTTCGTAACGCTGTTTTTGCTGCGAAACATCTACGGCCAGCTGTTTCTGCTGCGAAACCTCTACGGCCAGCTGTCTCGGCCGTTGGCTTAGTTGTCCTGGTCATTGACCTCTCCAACGATTTGCCGTCAATGCCGGCGAAGGAGTTCTCTCCCGCTCCGTGTATGTATTACCCACGACAAACTTGCACACACACCAACATAAACTGCGTAGAATGTAGATCAGTGGGAGGTGCTTATGAAAACAACCATGGTATTTTTTTTATATAAAGTTTTGTCTTCGTCACTCCCACTGAATGCGTGCTGGTTTTATGTTTTTTATGTTCTCCCAATTTTGGCACGGGGATGCTGTGGTGGTTTGCCGTCGGCTTGTTGCATTTTGAGATCATCTATTGTATTTCGCTGACGGAAAGGGCATTGCGCTGCCTTGAAGCCGGGATGTTTCCATGTTGCTTTTGCAACACCTATTTTGCTTTAAACCAATCTAATAACCTAATTTCTTACCCAATAATTGTTATCGCTGACTCGCCTTTTTGTTTTTTTTTATTGTTGACCTACTAGTCATTTCGCGACAGTGCGTTTAGTGCATTTTTCATTTTTTTTTCTCCACAATTTGTTTTTTGTTTTCCTGGTCTTCGTCATGTCTTCTTGTGGATTAACCAATTGCTCCATTAACAACAATAATGCTGACTTTGTTGCCTGTAAGGGAATCTGCGGCAAAATATTCCATGCTATTTGTGTTGGCCTAAATAAAAGAAGCACGGTATACTTTAAAGAGTTCTCCAAAAATCTACTTTTCTTTTGTGATGAGTGTATTTCAGTATTTCTCTCTCACATGTGCTCCTTGCAATCAAGTGCCTCAGTGAATCCAATGAATCCAACCATAACTCACTCGTCAGACTGATAACCGGCAAACTATCAATCTGTAGTAGTGTCAACGCACTATAAGACTTACCAAACGTAAACGCACACGAAACGTAACCGCAGCATAAAACATACGAAACGGAAAACCAAAAGAAAACAAGATAAATGGGTGAGAAGGAAAAGCGAAGCCAAGTAAATTCCTTAGCACTTAGCAACCGGCAGCCTACGGACGAGCACCCCGCTCTCATCCTAAAGTAAAACAGTTGTATTATATGATTATATGAAGTATGAATAAAAAACATTAAAAAGAAATTACAAATTCACACGTGTCTCATATATTCCGGCACAAATCTTTGAACAAAGTGTAAGATGTGCGGAAGACTTTGGTCATAGCATTGAAAAACAAGTTGCGCGTTTAATTGAGTTAGAAAGTGCAAGATGAAGAAACATACAAGCGCTACCTTGATTCAGTCTTAAGTGAATTTATATCAATCGGATCCGAAATGATGGATTCAAGCAAGAAAACATGTAATTCCATCAACTCTCTCCGGGAAGACATCGATATTCATCTCCAATCATCCACACCCAATCTCCATTTCGAACCTGCAACAAATAATCACCAACTCTCAAATCATTACAGGTGCATGCTTGATATCATATTCGATAAAATCAGTGAGCTTAATGATGAAGTCACCACGAATAGAACAGTGTTGAATGATTTATAAAATCTCATTGGAACAGTATGCCACAAAATTGATGGTCTTGCAACCCATCCCCCACTGCACAACAGTTACAATACTTCAATTTTGGCAGAATTGTTACAAACTGAAGCCGAATCATTGCCAGATCCAGTGCCGACAACTCAACTTCCACCACCACCTCACACCAGCCCTTTGATCCAAAATTCGTATGGTGATATAATTGCTCCAACGCCAACTCCTCCTGTCGCCGCCCCGCGGAAATTTGTTACACAATTTAACACGACGTGGATACCTTCAGAATGGCAAGGCAGGCTAGACCGACTCCTCACAACGAATCAGATGTTCACCACCCTACTCACTAAAGGTGCTCCAAATTATGCAGATTATGATTGGATTTCCGAATTTTTCAAAAAGAGTTATGGCATCACTATCAACCAATGCACAATATTCCCAACATCTCACCACAAAAACAAACGGAACTTCAAAATTAATATACCGGCTAAATACGAATATTTATTCGTTAAATCATCCAACAGCAACCACAAGCTAGGAAAGATGCGGGTCTCTAAATGGACGGATCACCCAACCAACAAAAACGTAGAAAACAAACGAAGCTAGCTCTCATCAAAAGATAATTATAAATCGCACAGATCCATTCCCCATCCACATCCTAAACTTGACCCCAACTGGAGTTTTAAAACCAATATATTTCCCAAGTTTTCCCCTCCCGTTTATATCCCTAAGCAACCACCTTCACGTATCTCCACAGAAGCACCAAGTGCCTCTCTTCTATTCAAGCCCCAACGCGTTTCATTTAATTCAACCCTTGCTCCTGATACCGTCACTGCTCAACCACCCACACCCCCTCCCATGGATAATAACAACGGTTTCCCCAACTTCGACCTTACAACAGGAGCCAAATACCCAAACTTTATCAGCTCGCATATCTTAAATCCCGCTTCTAGCTCGCCTTCTACCTCGGTTTCACGAGCCTCAGTCCCTATTTTTGGTCTATCTCTTTACTTTGAGGGAAAAACCGAAACAAGTGTCATAGTCTCCATCTAACAGAAAGACTTTCCTACGGATATAACTAGTCTCAGAAAGCTTTACAACTGTTACCACGAAATCTTCGACACATCTCCTCAAAAGGTTGCGAATGACCTCGCTGCTTTCCGCAACTATGTACACTCTAAAAGAGGTTCTCACCTTCAGCGCAACCGAGCTGACCACGACAAATTTTTTCGTTCCTAACTTGCCTTCTTTGCTTGCATCTCATCTACACTCCCCTACTCCTCCACGCAACAAACTACTTCTTACATTTTACTACCAAAACGTAAGAGACTTGCTCTCTAAAACTCGTTCTGTCTTGTCTAAATCACACAGTCTCTCTTCCGACGTCTATGCTCTTATAGAAACCAACCTGATCCCCGACATAAAAAGCCAGGAGCTATTTCCATCTTTTTATAATGTTTTCCGAGATGACGATCACTCCCTCCCTATGTGTAATGATCCTGTCATCCCTAAAGTTGATTCTCCATGTAGAAGTGTCTTACTTGCCACTCACAATAACCTCAACTCTTCTCTCAATTGTTTCAATTAAAATAACACTTCCCAACAGGTCCCGTACGTTATGTGTTGCTACATTCTCCCAGCTCAACCTATTGAATCCTACACTTGCTATTAAAGCAATTGACCAACTAATTGACCTAAGTGATTCCATCGACGATATCCTTATCTTTGGTGACTTTAAAGATAATGCCCCTGCTAAAGTGGATTCCATCGCATGATCACTTATTTTTTACCGCGTCAAGCGCCAGTCCATCCAAGGGATGTTTTTTCATTGATAGCATAACTGACTCAAGCCTGTGTCAAGTAAGTGACGTCCCTAGTTCTATCGGTTATACCTTATTTTCACTAGTGATCCTATTAACTCCACAGTAACGCTGTGCCCCTTTATCCTATCAACTGTCGACAACTTTTACCCCCTCTTCATCTCTCATTTTTCCATAACTCTCCATCCAAGCCCACTTCTTCAACTACCATCTCTTCTTACAACTTCCATAAAGCTAATTTTCGCAAAATCAATACCTAACATATCTTAGCAAATGTTCTTTTGATTTTACCAAACTATCCTTATCTGATGATGTCTCCATTTTCTACAGTGAAATATTTAATTCCATTTCTCTCTACTTCCCCTTTTCACGGCATAAATCTATTTCCCCTCCATGGTACAACAGAAGACTTCGCTTTTTACGAAACAGAAAAAACAAATTATGGGCAGTTTTTCTTCGCACCAATTCTTATTGTGACTACTCTAACTATCTTCGAATTTACCTGCAATTCACCCAGCTCTATAACTGCCTCTATCAGCACTTTCTCGACACAGCGCAAACTAACCTTATCAACGATCCTAAGACATTTTATCAATTCGTCAACTACAAAAGAAAATCAGACGGTTATCCCCCCTCTCTCTCGTTCAATAATATGTCATCGACCGACCCACATATTATTACCAACTATTTTGCAAACTGTTTTAAACAGTCATTTGCAGACAACCTCTTGTACCTGACTCCATCTATTTCAAGTACCTTCCCAATTTCTCCATTGGCCCCTCTCTACTCGTATCTCAATCTTTTGATCCCACCCTTATCGAAGAAAAGTTACAAAATCTAAATGATGAATTTGTATCTGGTCCAGATGGGCTCCCAGCAATATTTCTCAAAAAGTGTGCCTCCAATCCTTCGCATCCACTTTCCTCCCTCTTTCATCTGTCCCTCACACAAGGGGAATTCCACCTAGTTTGGGAGACCTCTTTCATAACCACTGTTCACAAAAAGGGATCAAAGAATGAAGTAACCAACTACCGTCCCATTGCTAACTTTTCTCACATACCTAAAATGTTCGAAAGTTTTTTATATGAAGTTCTAAGCTTTCACCCAGTCAGCACGGATTTCTAAAAGTTAGATCAACTACTACAAACTTAGTTGAATTCGTATCCTTTGCGCTTTCAGCCTTAGAAAATGGCAACGAAATTGACATTATTGCTACAGATTTAGCTAAGGCCTTCGATAAAATATCACATCAACTGATCCTTTTCAAATTGTCTTCCCTCGGTTTTGATCCCATATTGTTAAAATGGATATCTTCTTATATAGAGAACCGTTAGTATAGCGTTCGCTTTAGGCCAGTCTTCTCAACCCCGTTTTTAGCCACTTCTGGTGTCCCACAAGGCAGCCATCTAACTCCCCTCTTCTTTAAAATAAGTTTTTATTTTAACTATAAACGGTCTTGAGAAGATTATTAAACATTGTTCCGTATCCATTTACGCCGATGATACTAAGTTCTCCAAAACTATTTCTTCACCCCAAGACTCTATTCTCCTTCAAGAAGACCTCGATAGGTTTTTTACTTGGTGTCTAAAAAATTGATTTGAGCTTAATGTCTCCAAATACCAATCTATGACCTTGTCTCGTAAGTCCAATCAATCCCCCTTTCGACCTTATTTTCTGCATGACCAACCTGTACCCCAGGTTCAATCCCTTCGCGACCTTGGAATTTTATACGATTGAAAGTTAAACTTCTGTTCGCATATTGATGAGATAATCCTTAAAGCCAACTCATCGCTCGGTTTTATCAAATGTTGGTCTAAAAAATCTTGCAACCCTTATGTGACAAGGTCACTTTACATTACCCTTGTCCGGCCCCTCCTTGAATATGTCAGCCAAGTATGGTCCCCCTCTCAGTAAATTCATATATCCCGAATCGAGAACATTCAACGTCGTTTTCTTCGGTTTGCTCTTCGTGGACTACCCTGGAGTGACCCATTTATCTTACTTCCCTATCGCGACCGCCTCAAACTTCTTAACCTGAATACCCTAGAAAAACGCAGCGACGTAGCTGACATTCTCTTCCTTCATCGACTACTCTCCGGTTCTGTCGACTGCACTTCCCTTTACAATTCCATTTCCTTCAACACTAACCCTCGTAATTTACGCTGTCCTCATCTCTTCTATATCACAACCCACCACACCTCTTATGACTCTAACGAACCAATCTCCCGCATGCTCCGTAAGGTCAACTCAAAACTCCCCCCTTTTGATTTTAATCTGAGCACTTCTTGTCTTAAAATTGATCTACTCCACCATTCCCTTACTAGTTACTTCAAGCTTGTATTAAGCGAAATAAATGGGGGCGTTAGCCCCCACTAAATTAATTAATTACTATAACACAGAAGTCCAAATGCTCGCAAATCAATTGAAATTGAATTATTCAACCGGATAATGCGTTTTCTCATTTCCTAATTTCGTATATGATAAAAAATATTACTATATAGAATATTTATTGGCATCATTCCGCAAAATTGTGTATCTTGCACTCTAATTTTTTCTTTAAATCAGTTCTAAGCCATAAAGCAATACGTAAAAACAATTTGGGAATTCTGATGCGACTTTTCTAATTTTTTGGAATTCTAAGTAACTAACGTTTGAGGCAGTTTGACGCAGGCGTTTGAGAATTAAATTTACATTGTCTGGTACTCGTAACATTTTTTCAAAATGGATTGGAAAGACTTTTTGAGTTCGATTAATAATAATTCTGAAATATTTATGCAAATGAATGTTATGTAACGATGTAATATTTCCTCGTAGTTCTTTAGGTGATCGACGAGTTTTTTCGTACATTATTAATTATTAATCTGCCAACTTTCTTCGTAAATATGAATTGTTAAATATTATAAATATATCACAATACTTCGGAACTGCATGGTTCAGATACAGAAATAGTCAATTGTTAGCAAACAAGAGATCATTGATGAACATTAAATGAGAGTCGGAGACAGAACGGAACCCTGGGGCACATCAGCATTTATTTTTTGAATATCAGATTTGAAACCATCCAAGATAACTTTAATTGAACGTTGCGGAAAGGAATTTTTAATCCATAGAAAAAGAGAGTTGTTGATCCCAAATTCACGCATTTTCGATAAAAAAGCCTGTGTCAAACTCTATCAAATGCCTTAGAAATATCAAGTTCAACTATCTCCCTTTCGCCAGATTGACGTATGCATTGGTTCCACTTCTCATTGAGACACGACACAAATCACCGGCGGACCTGTTGTTACAAAAGCCGTACTGAGAAGAGAGCGAAAAAGATTCGTCTTCTTTAGGGACTGGCTGGACAAATACCGTTTTCCATCTACTCGGAAAGAGTCCTAAAGTGTAGGATTGCTGAGTAAGGTTATTACTCAGTGGATTTGCTTGCATGGAAGAACACCTCTTCAGAAGAAGGGAACATCATCTGGACCAGCGGATTTGTGAAAGGCCTTTAAGTACTCTTGGTACTACACGAGTACGAAAGTGGATTCGTCCCATTGAAAATTTGACGCACTCAAATGTAGACGGAGACAAAGCACAATCTGGAAGTGGTGAACTGGCCGCTAAGTGTGCAGCAAGCAAATTGGGCTTGTTCAAAGAGCTGACAGCTGGAATGAGCATTGGGATGGAGGATGGCGCAGAATTTCTAATATTTTTAACGATCGACAAATAGTTATCAACTATTTTTTGCCTCATTTTTTGGTCGTCCTGAAATTTCAAACGCTTAAGAAAGATATTGCGGTCATTCCTCGGTCGTTTGAAATTTTTTCGGTTTTCCTCTGCCGGGTTGGTCTTGAAGAACCGAAAAAAAACGTGTCATAAAACACGCTACTGAAGTGAAACTTCGCCGAACTCACAGACATACTAGGCAAGCGGTTAGAAAATTTGATTGAGGATATTACTTCCACATTATCAATTGTAATATTTTAATTTTTCATCATTCTACAAGTATACCAGGAAAGGGTTAGGAAATTTGTTAAATGATATTATTTATACACTATGAATTGAAATTTTATCAATTTTTTTTTCAATTTATTATCGTTCTACATTATCATTATTATCTGAATCGTTCTCCAAGCATGAAACAATAGGCTTATGATAACTACAATATGAAATATAAATTTTCGATCATAATTTATCTAAATATCTAACAAACACTGCATCAATTGTACTACCAGATTTCGTAGTGGATGTATTACGATCACTATTCATTTTTAGATTAAATTCGCGATCTAAAAAGTCTATCAATGGTTCTGCCTCTTCTAAAGCGAAATTGATATTAAAATTTCCACTTAAATAGAGAGATGTCTCTATATAATAGAGAAATATCTTTATTTATATACTCGCTATCGGGAACTAAAGTTACTATAAAGTAGAATAGATTGGCTCTCACCGAAGTACGTTTGAGTTTAACGACACATTACAATTTTATACATTTACACTTTCATCATTGTTTAGCCATGTTTCCGATAAAAGCAGATAGTTCGATATTTGTAGTACGGTATCCGTTAAATCTTGTGCATGTAAAGCACATAATAACTTTGAGAATTAAACGAGAAAAATGAAATTCCATTTCTTTTAGTGATGAAGTCCTGTAAGATGGAGCCAATAGTTAAAAGGGGATTTAATGTGAACTTGCGAAGTTCTTCTTGTAAATGAATCTTTGATTGTGCCTTTTTTCTTCCGTGATAGAATTTTGAGGTCATTCTTATCGTTTATTATGTAGAGACCATTTATGCTCTTGACCCGCTATAGTGTTACGTACAAAAGTTGCTGTGATTGACATCGATCATATTGATAAACGATTTCATCAAACGTTCCTCCTTGCGATTTATGAACGGTGATTGCACAAGCTGAGATGATAGGGAAATGATTTCTTTTTGCTATCATGGTCTTGTTGTTATTTAAAGCGGTGCTTGAAGTCCATCGTGCGATGGGTACAGCAAAGTGACTAATGTTATTGACTTCAATGTAAGCGGCAACTTTCATTCGTACTTTTGCTCCTATTTTCCGAGAATCTGTGAATTCTAACCACAGTCTTGTCACTTCATTCTTCTCGTCACGTTCAATATGGACTAATTTACCTACAGCGCCGTTTGCTAAACCATCATTGACGTCTATATTAGTGGTCAACATGTACGATTTATTTAACATAAAAATAATTTCGTACGGTAAATAGGTGGTCCGACATTTTATAATATTTTTGACGAACAAATGCACTTTGTTCAGCATTGTGACAGCCAATATAGATGTCCGTCGCTATTGATACAATTTTGTCAGGGTTCGAGATTAGAATTGCTTGGGTATAATGATTCACTGATTGATTTGTATGAAAAAGCCGTATACCGTTTGGACAGATCTGATCAATTCCTTCTTTCAAGAAAAATCGAGATTCTATTAATAATAATTCATTCACAACATGGAAGAAAATACAATGTCAGTTTGTCGCATGATTTCATTTAATTCATAAAATTTGAGTCTACACCAAAGAGTAGGTCCTGCGATTCGTGTTTTTACTTTCCTGTAAATGGGAGTGGCTCGAACTGGAGGTAGTTGCCGCAAATCACCAATAAGTATTACGAGTATATTTATTCCGCCAAAGTTAATGTCACATTGCCCAGTTATTTGATTGAGTCTGCTATCAATTTGAGCCCATAATTCTGCTCCTATCATGTTGATTTCGTCGATAATGAGAACTTGAACATATTTGAAGAGTGCACGATATTGCTGAGCTACCTCTCCAGAAAGGGGAAGCAGTTTTGATAATGTTATTTTTAACGCTGTATGAACTGTAGTACCATCAATGGCTACTACTGCTTTTCCAGTGGATGCACATGTTATGCATGCGTTATAATGAACATCTGTATTTGTGAATCGATTCTAAATGTCAATGAGTAATCGAATCAGAAAAGTCTTACCACATCCAGCTGGACCAGTGAAGAAAATTTGAAAAGATTGTCGGTCTTGTGATAAGAGATTATTTATCACATGTATCAGTAAGTTACGCTGTTGATAGTTTGCTTGGCACATTAATTGGTAAAATTGATCATTCGGTATTAAATTTTCACGTTTTTTTGCTATCGCACCAAGTTTCTTGGGTGTTGCCAGCCTCAGGTCGTCGTTTATATCAAAGATTTCATTTTGATACAGTTGTTGAAAGGGATCAGCTTCTGGTACTCTATTTGACACAGTTTGCGCTTCTTCCTCGTTGTCATCAATCACAGTTCTTTAAAAATTTCAATTGTTTTATGGATATCCAAATCCGACTCGAATTCCTTACGATGTTGTAAAATCACTTCCTCATTTTCATCATATATGCCAATAAACTTCATCTCAGACAGTATATTCAATTCTTCATTCCGGAATGGGGAATGTAATGTCACTATTTCGCGTTTGTAATCATTAAGATTCTCAGTCATGTCATGGTTTCAACAACGTATGATCCGCGAATTGTGTCTACGCGTATAAACCTTTTGCGAATTCAAGGTATAATGTGCGACGAATTGGGCCAAAGTAACGTTTTCCAAATCCTCTGGTCTTTTTCATATTTGTCAAACCAATTTTCTTTCCATATATCCGTAGTCATCGTCCGCATCCATTTGATTGAGTTCTTTCAATGTTTTTCGAATCCGCTGACGTTCGACAGTCGATACAGTCGGAAATACTATGACTGTTGAACTTTTAGACATCGGTTCACGCAATAAACACCAAGTAGCTTCTTGGCTTGAAATTTCGACAGCATTTAACATGTCAACACTCATCTTGCTGGTAACTTCAACTATGTCAAATTCAGGATATTCGTTCATGATTGTAACTATTTGTCTTTGTAAACTGCTGACTCCTGTACTGGTTTTATTCATATACTCTACGACATAAGCTGCGCAGGAATATTCTTCTGTAATGAACTGGATGTCAGTACTGGACATCAAAGTATTAAAAATAAACGGATTAAATGGATTATGCAATTTTTTAGAAGGCGTTGGCTTGAGAAAGACTTTAGGACGAGTAAATCCAGCACGAAGAACATCAATGTAATCTTGATCTGATATTATTTGATTTTTTTTCAAAGAATGCATCTATATTCAGGTAATCGTTCTATTCTAAATCAAGCCTCATATTTTTATACTGCTCTGCATATTTCACGAATCCAGGTTCTGTCTTTGGCATCGGTGTGAGTATCAATGTAGCACGAGAAGGTAAGAAGGGAGTTTCAAAACGACACTTCAATTGTTTATTTGGCTGGATTTTTTGTAACAGGTAAAGGTATGCTTATGAGTCTGGAGTTTAATATTTCCTGATGCTTTTTTTGCTTGAACTGAAATCAGCTGATCGATCAAATTAATAGCATCTTGTTTGTTACCTCCGAGTGGATCCTTTGGAGCTTTCTCGAGCCATAATAAAATGTGTGAGTGAGGACTTCCGCGATGTTGGAACTCCATACGTTTAAAATATTCAAACACTCTGTAATTTCCAAATGGGCTGATTTTTTTGGACTGAAGAATAGTTATTAATATATTTACTAATTTATGAAAATAAGTGCGCAAGTGACCGCATCTCCATTAATCAAAGTACTTTTCTCAAGATAATGTAATGAATCAATTTCTTACTCAGTTCAGCTCCGTCATTTTTAAATCGACACAAGATCAGTAAAAGAGAAGTCCAACCTATTTCGTTAGCACTTAATGTTAGGAAGATAGTTCGTTTACCAAGTTGCCTTATCATGGAGAACAAATCCTTTTTCCTTTGTGCTCAATACCAGGCAGAGTTGGGTATTGTTGGTAAAAAGTTCAAATTACTCTCCAAACAAGTGTTATTTGTTGTCTCGTTACATTTGTATTTTTGCCAATATGTTTAAAGGCAATAGTAAGGCTGTCTCGAACTCGTAATCTCATTATCTTCATGGACATGTACAGCAGGTGATAAGGAGTTACTCCGCGCCGATCAGATCGTCGGAGTTCGCTTGAAGCCTTCTTTGAAGCTTCTAAATTGGCCAAGATAAATACTGGGGAAAGATAATTCTTCAGCATGTTCGTCAAATAGCAAGCTTTGCGGAATATTTTGTTCTCCTGGTACTATTCGCAAATATTTGTCGTTGTTCCATAGTAGAGTATGCTGTTGTGTAGTCAAACTCTCTTCGATTGGTATTTCTTCACGGATGTCGTTTTGAGGAACTGGAGCAATCGAATCAGAATTTAAAAAGGAGTCGTCTATTTTTATATTAATAAATTATATAGTGGTGTTGTAATTAAATATTCTAACCATATCTTAATGTTTCGCTTGTTTACAAGTCCCATTAGATAGCTCGACTTATGTATCTTCTTTCTTTTGATGTGTACATTATCACAATGATCATCATCTACTAATAATTTAGTCTCCCCATTAAATGTTGGATGCCACCCATGGAGCGAAATAACCACTGAGCCCAAATATCTTTCTTTCTCTCTCTGTCCCATTTTCCTCAAAACTTAACACGTGTTCAGGCATTTTAATACCCACTTGAGTGTTAAGTTCTTTAAAAAAAAAAATCTATGTTTTTTGGAAAAGAATTGACCAAAAATGCCAAATTGACCATGAACGTCGTATTTTCGTGAATGAGTTTGGGCAAATGCGCTAGTTTTTCTGGATATTTAAATCCATTGAATTTGGATAATGTAGTCACATTACCTCTATTTAATGATTGATTGCAAGATTTACAAGCATTTATGGCATTGTCGTTATTTTCTGGAAAAGCATTGCGAATGATTTCTTCTTGTTCGTGAGAAATAGATGTAATGTCATTTTTAAACCATAATCTGTCACAAATTGAACATGCTGAACCGAACGGATTATTTATAAAATGCAACTCGAAGTTTGCTAACAATTAGATTAGATTAGATTGTATAGTTAGGCTAAGTAGTTTAAGGTTTAGTATAAGTTAGCAAAAATAGTTAGTTTAAGTAGTTTAAGTATTTATACCTCTAGTATAAGTTTTATGTAAATACAAAAAAATGCTAATTTACTAAGTTTTTTCTTAAACAATTAAATTTTTCTTAGTTTAACTATAATAGATGTTAATCAACAGTAATTAAGATTGAAAATTGCAAATTAGACGTCGAAAGACATAAAATAAAAATGTATTATAGTTTAGCTTAGAGCGCCCGTTTTTTGGGCCAGTAAGTTAGAATAAGTTAATTAAGTTATAATAAGCTAGCAATTAAGCATTTTTTCTGTTAGCATGTAAGTTCAGTAAATTTAAGATGAATAAAATAAAATGCATTAAAAACGAAAACGAACGGATTATTTATAAATTGTTTTTCAAACTGTTTATGAGCACTTTGTGTTCATTAAAGCTAGTATATGGTTTACATGGTATTGAAGTGATTGTGTGGTCGACGTCGAACTGCAATTCAGTGGAAGGGCCTGCTACCTGAGCTATGTCTCCCAATATTTGTGACGTATGATGACTAACAATAGCAGCTGCTGCTTTCAATGCCTTTTGACACACTCGTTGTGCACCGTTTTTTGGCGGCGGTATAGCTTGGGCTTGCTGAGATTTTCGCTGACGGTGTATTCTCGATCTCTCTGTTGATGTTTTCGCCATGATTATCACAAATATATCAAATTGAATTCCACACACACCGCGCACGCACACACACTATAAACTGTATTGGAATATCTCTGATGTTATGTTTTTAGGTTATATTATTTTATAACGTTTACTATAATATCGGTTAGTCGCCACTCGATTTTATCGTATAAAATTAGGTAAAATTATATTATCTATTTACACTATATAATATTATTTATGTGTAGAAAATGGAATTTGAAGTTCTTTTTAACTGAAATTTTCACAAAAATCTTTCCCCAAAAAGAATATAATGCTGTATACAATGTGGCCGCTGGGCTAACTGGTGAGTAGAGTTTTGTGGTGTCGTTTCGACTACATGCACATATACACACAAACACATTCATACATATAGGGCTATATGCGGGAGATGCCTGCAACGAAACGTTGCATTGAAGCGCTCACAGCTCTACCCGTAACAACGATTTCGATATGAGGATGCAGAGATACAATCCTTTGAATGGAATTAGACAGCGCATCAAACTCGTTAAAGGTTTGGGGCTTCTGTTAATAAATAGTGGATAAGTTGTTTATAGATATTTATATTTAACCACATGAAATTGAATTCCAAATTGAAACAGTACACCAAGAAAATTCATATTCACAACCGCTATCCATCAGTTGTTACACAATCACTTCCCGTACCGTATGATGAAATAATAGTAGGACCGAGCGTAAACAACAGAATGTTTTTTAAACACGATACGAATGAAAATAGGGTGGAGATATAACTAATTCTTTTTTTAAATTTTATGAAGGACATTTTTGACTTCGAAGAAGAGGCGACCACTCAGAAAATTCATTTATCGCCGTTTTTAAATATGCGATGAGGGAATAAAAATGGTCATCATTTGTTTCTAATACGGTATCGAATTATCTAAAATATCTGCAGAGTCGGGTTAAAATATTATTTTATTTACACAAGTATAATAAATACTAGGAACTTTAAGGTCAATTTTTTTGTTTAATCTTTCCGCAACTAATTATACTTTGTAAGTTGAAGATAAGCTATTATTTATCATAGTCTGTAATTTTTTAGCAATTGTATCTAATATTATATTTAATATTTTCAGTACGCTTCCAAAAAATATGGAGATAGATGAAGCTATTAACAATCTTAATCAGTTATATGCGGTAGTCGGAAAAGTGCAAACCTATGATGAATTAAAGCTAAGTGCTTTACAAAGCATTATTGACAAGAACAATATGACTACATTGAACTTTTTAAAACTTGTTCGTTGGAATTGCGCAGATCTTATGTACCGCTGTCGTTTTCAGTCAAAAATTATTAACTGCAGTGATATATTCTTCCCCTCAAAAACATACACTGGATACTGCTGTTCTTTTAATATTAATGAGTTTGGGTAAAAAAAATTTGATGTATTAATCATTTTATTAATTTTGTAAGAATTACTCTAGTATAAATTTGATCAAAACACAAAACACTGCTATTAAATTTGGACCTGAGGGTGGCTTATCTATAATACTGAGAAATACTAAACCAGATCAAATGGGTGTGAATCAATTTATTTCATCAGAGTATGAATTAATCGTTCATCAAAGTGAGGCTTTTCCCCATGAGACAACGACATCAAATTCTATTCCATTGAATCGGGAGATATTTGCGGTGATTCGACCCATCGAAATTGTATGTTCAGATGAATTTAAAAATATTGGGGTTAAAGATCGGCAGTGTTTACTTCCTCATGAACACAATATGCGGTTTTTTAAAATCTATAACACAGATAACTGCGAATTTGAATGTCGTGTTATGAATAGTTTTGATGTTTGTGGATGTATCCCATATTTTTATGTATCAGCTTTAGAAGCTAAAGCTTGCGATTTTACGGAACTTCCATGCTTATATAAGACATTTAGTTATTTTCGTAAGCTGAATTTTAAATTTATATTCTACACCTTTCTTTTTAATATCAACTTTTAGAAAGCATTGCTGATAAGAACGAAACCATCAAAACCTCCAGCTCTTGTTACTGCCCAAATAGTTGTCAAAGTATTGAATATGATGTAGCTATAACATACGCCCAATTACAAACTATAATCGATTCTTTTGATCCATTCTAGTAAATAACTTATGCTGTACAATTATTTTTGTATATCTATATTAATAAAAAAATAAATTAGTAGCGGCATTCATGAAAACTCCTCCGTTTTACACGTGTATATGAACTCACAAGTCTACAGACGATTGCGGAGGGATACATTGTCAGACATTATTATACTAATAGGTAAGCCAACATTTTTTTAAGCAATGATTCCGTTTTTAAATTTACTAATTTCTTTATAGGAAATCTTGGCAGTTCTTTTAGCCTTTTTGTTGGCATGAGTGTGATATCATTATTAGAAATCCTCTATTTCTTCACTTTAGTTTTGTGGCAAAATTATAACTGTCAATATTAACATATTGGAATAATAGTAGTGTTGAAATTTTTCATTATAACACTCGAATGTCGCGAGTTTTTGAGATTATAGGATGGTTCATTTAAAACCCAAAGGAATTTGCTAAGGTTATTTGTTTTATACTCGTATGTTCCAGTTTGAACACAAATTGTGTGCGGTGCATTTTTTTAGGTTTTAACTTCTGATATAAAACATTCCTCGATACAGGTTTCAAACAACTTTTGAGTCCAAAAAGTAAAGAAACAAACTTACTGTTCATAAGGCTTCATTTATGTATATTATGTATTTTCTTTTTCTGTCAGATTTTGCGCTGTTTAAATTTTAAATTCGCAAACAACATACAATTTGTTATGGATTTTAAGAATCAATTAAATTTCAGCATATCAAATTCCGCTCATTTTGGAGAAAGTACTCGCAGGCTGAAACAAAAAGGATCAAGCTTTGCTTTTTACGATTTATCGAAAGATGAAAGCATATTTAATGGACAATTTTCTGGACCAATGAAAAGAATATCCGATAAACAGTTAACGGTACGAAATAGTGGTAAAAGAAGCACCTATCTTAAAATGCGTTACAATCACAGCCCAGATTCAAAGTATTATTATCCAGAAGCGACAAGTTGGCGGTATGGATGGTTGCATAATATTAAATGTAAAACAGAAAAGCATAAGTTAAATACATGAACATATGTTCTTTCAATTATTTATGATTTATCCTTGTATCAATAAAATGATTTTGTGGTTTTTAATGCCTTTTCATGTGATTACCGAAAAATTAATTAAGGGAACGGAGGTCCAATGCATTAATCATCATTTATTTATTCGGTACCGTAAATGGGCAAAAATTCAAGGAAGTTTTTTTTAGATGTACGGAAATTACAACAATTCGGGCTCAATGTGTTCCGAAAGTATATACGAGTATATACATATACTATATATCCAGAAAAGTACAGGAAAAATAAAAAGAACTAGAAATTAAAATTTTTAGAACTAATAACAGGAAATTAGGAGTTGTGAGGGCTATTAGTCAGGTTTATTTGAAACACCCCCGCCTAGAATTTCCACTTGTGGCCTTGTCCTACATTCATCTTTCATGATGCCTTGGAAGAAAGGATAAGACTTCTTTCACACTCCTTGGCTCTGGACGATTCCTGATGGCTTCTATCTTTTTTGGACCCATACTGATAAAATCTGCATTTATCTTTGTTAGCGTGTAAATTGAATATTCGCAGTCTTTTAAAAACTTTTCCACTGAAAAACACTGAAATATTGCAGAGGCATAATCGTGTCATAACGACGCAAATTCTTATCCCTCCTTCTTTCTTAGGCACCATTACCACTGGTGCAGCCCATGGCGATTAACATTCCTGAATTATTCCGCTTTCAAGTAAGGCATGTATCCCCGTTTCGAGTGGCTCTCGCTCTTGCGACGCAAGCCTATGGAGACTGGATCACTATCACCTGTATTACTTCGATGCGTTGCAAAAGGAATTGCTACTACGAATACATTTAAGTTTTCTTTAAGCAATCCATTTAGATCTGTGTTTCTTAAGTCTCTAGGTTGATTCCGTCGCTTTTAAAAGGGCGATTTTGATCGAATATAGTGGAAGCAAAAAAGTCGGTGAGTATTCCTCATCACTAATTTGTATCGTTTTACCTTCGTTGAAGAGTTGTTCAGTTTTTTTTCGATTAGGGATTACTTAATTTATTGGTAAATCATCCTTGAAAATGGCTTGGAAAGAATGTTGTGAATAATAGTTTCTTCTTTTTTCCAACGGTTCAACACTCGGCCTATAGTTTTCTTTATTATCATGTTTTGATATATTGGCTGTTAAGTTTCATAATAACTGTACGATCTTATCGAAATGTTAAAGTAATAAGATCTTTCACTAGACAATACTTCGATAAGATCATATTATTATAAGTTCTCACACATTCCATTATGTCTGCATTAAGCGCGAATTAACAAAACGTTCCTTCGTGTGGGAACGGAAGCTTGAATTTAGTTCTCACACGGTTTTGCTTATGGTTTAGTTGTAAAAAGCAAGCACGTACATAATTTTGAAGAAAAAATTTATAGGTAATATTTTCAATAGAAATATTTCTTAATAATGACACTTGAAAACACTTCTACTCGGTGGGAACGGCCTATTGAGGTTCAAGTAAAAGTTCATCCAAATCACGCGATTTCGTTTCCGTGGGAACATGTGTACATAGTATAAGTGTTTCAATAAATGAATTTTGAAAAGCAAGCACTTTAATTATTTGACAAAAGAATATTATGTGTGCCATGTAAGACTTTTACCTGAAGACTTGTCATGAGCTGGAGGTTCCGGCGGCATTTCTTTGTATAGTTGATCAGGTACAAAATTAGCAGGATGATAGTTACTACAACACACATTGGAAGTGAGTAATTTTGTTGTTGGTTAGTGTTTTCATCATCCAGGGTGATAAATTCTGTGCTGGTAAGGTTTCCCGGGGTTAGTCTATTGATGCTTAATCGGTCTATAGGATAATAAAGACTTATATTAGTGAATATTAAGGATATAATTTGTATTCTATTCCAAAATAAGTTTGTATTGCCCTTATATACCACGTTGTTTAGGGTTACATCGCATTCTTCGTAGTGCGGTAAAAGTGTTTCCTGATATTAACTTGGTTTCGATTCCCCACATGGAGGACATTTCTATATTGGTAGATTTTACTAAAGTACCATATATAATTTTCTTCTGGTTGCATGATGTTGGCTTGGTTCAGGTCTTCCAGTTCAGTTTTAAAGCATTTTACTTCCTTAATCATTACTCTTACATACTAACAAAAAATGCTTAAATGATAGCTTAAAATTACTTAACAATCTTATACTAACTTACTGGTCCCACACAGGCACTCTAAGTTACGCTAAATTCTTATAACTATGTCTTTAGACTTTATGTACATTTTCTTTACTAATATTTATTTACTATACTTAAAGCTAAGAAAAAAATTGCTAACAAAAACTTAGCATATGGACATAATTTTTTATACAAACTTAATATCTAACTTAAAATAAACCTTAGCCTACCTAACCTACATGCACAATACACACATACACACATATAGACATTATACACAATTAAATACATAAATTAGTATATACCTTTGCATATACTAATACATGTATATATTTCTTAGATGCTAACCTAAACCTATGTAAGCTGGCCATCGCTATTTACCGAGAAAACAGATTGGTCAGCTCTGCCTCATTAGTGAGGCTGGGCCGTAATTGACGGAAACGACGACGAAACATCTTCTTCATCATTCAACCACCAGAAATGCTGGTGCTGCCGAACGACATCCCTCTTATCGCGATTCCCCACCGCCCTACTGAACCTGAGGCGATCCACACTGCCGTGTGCGACGTCTCTGTTGTAGTTGAGTCGCCTGTCCACAGCTGTCCGAGCGACATGGAAGATTAACGGCACCGCTGATCTATCCCGGATCAACCCTATCTGATCTAGGTAGAGGAATGCTTCCGGTGGAACGAAGCCGTCAGAGCGCACACTCTCGTGGTAAAGGTAATTGGGGTAGTAAGCCCCAGATATCATGTTATTCGTCGAGGTCATTGCTCTTGCAATGTGCCTTCGAGTCAGCTTAATTACGAAGTTCTCCACTCGTATAAGGTTCGTCCTGTTGTAAAGGACCTCAATAGGATAAAATTTCTTGTACTCCGACTCTGGTGTTCTGTACAAGCGAAGACAAGCCCTACCGCAAGCCCTCTCAAACACCTGAATCCTTTCCATTAAGCTTGCGCGTACATTGAACCACACAGGACAACCAAATACTAGCATGGGCCTAATAAATGCCATGTAGCAGATTACCTTTACCCTCGCATCGAGTTCGCTGCTATAAAACAGTCTCTTTGTAAGGGCAAAAGCACCTTTAGCTCTGGCCAGAGCAGCATCTACATTTTTGCCAAAATACAGAAACTGACATAGCCAGATTCCAAGGTATCTGACTACATTTCGACAGGCAAGAGGTTGTCCGTGTTGTCCAACGATAGAGAATATTCGACAATTTTTTCTGGGATCCCTAGAGGCTCCAGACAACGGCGTCCTAAAGAGAATGGTTTCCGACTTCTGAAAGTTGATTTTCAATCGTCTTATCTTATCGAAGTCACGCTGCAAGAGAGTATTAATGACCTCGATTTTTTTACCCGTTCTGTACGCTACCAAATCGTCTGCGTACGCAATAGTATGGAGAAGTGAACCTATCAAGTCGCTTGTAAAAACGTTGAAAAGAATCGGCGAATTGACCGCGCCCTGCTGAAGACCATTTTTAATTTGAAATATTCCAACAGAAGTCACATCACCATTTTTCATGATGAACTGTCTGTTGGTTAGCATATTATAAATTATGTACAAGAGTGGTTGAAAAAAGAAAAGACCCTCTAACCATACGATGTCGAAGGCCTTCTCCAAGTCAACAAGGCAGGCACCAGTACATTGTTTTTTGCCTTTATTCCATTGGATATCGGACACCAGTTTAGACGCGGCATGTGAGATATCATGTCCTGCCTTAAAACCGAATTGATTATCTGGAACTATATGTTTGTCCTCAACCCACCTATTGATTACCTTTTCAAAAACCTTACTGATATTCGGAAGGAGACTTATCGACCGAAGATTCGCCGGATTGGATATATCCTTTCCCTTTTTTTGGATAGGTTGAACCACCGCCGTTTTCCAATGCGCTGGATAATGTGCACTATTCATTGCATTATTAAACAGGGTGGTGTAAATATCCACCTCTTCTAGAGGAAGATGTCGAAGCACGATGTTCGGAATACCATCGGTCCCCACTGATTTCTTAACTCTAATTGTGTCGAAGATCTCATGGAGTCCTTCCTTTGAAATGAACGGGGGTAGGTCACCCTCTCTGGAAATGACATTATTTGCCATATTTCCGTCGCTGAACCGGGTAAAACCAGAGCCCTCGGATCGCCAGTTCACTATTTCATTTCGAATGCCGAAGTTGTGCACCAAGACGCGATTGTCCAGGTCATAATTAGGGCCAATGGTGTCAGTGGCCTTGTATACTTCCTGGAAAGTCGCTCCTATGGTCTCAACCTTCTCCTGTGGATCCTCGATCACAAAGAAGTTGTCATCATCAGCGGCCTCACTTGGATCAATACCTGCTATTGTCAGTAATCGTTCGTTGTCTGTTGTCCGGGCTATTTTAAGACACTGAAGGTCGTTTTGATTTTTTCTCCGAAATAGTTTATTGATTTGCTGAAACATATTCGGGTTGCTGGTGTTTACAGCCCGAACCTTGTTGTTCCAATACAAGCTTACAGAAATTCTGTAATTCTCTTTTATTAGCGTTTGAATATTTTTAATCGACGGCTTCAGTGTCCTAATCTCCGGGTCTTGTCGGTCAGTTAACTGTCTGTACAAGTTTTTGAGCCGTGTCAGAAGCCTACTTTTCTGTTGGTGCAGTGCGTCAATAGCAGGATTGCGGAACAGGTCTTTGTTAGTTGTACGTCGATACTGCGGTATTGTAGTGTCCATAGTTTGTTTAATTGTCTCGTCCATTTGTTTTAGGTAATTGTCGATCTCCTCGTTTGACAAATTCCTATTGGACGGCGGGTGGAGCGTGTTCGAGGAGAGCGCTCTTTTCAAGGTTGCGAAGAAGCGTGTCCATCGAGTTTTACTGTAGTTGTAAGAATATCTTTGGACAAACTCCTCCAATTCCGCAATTTCGTTGGGAACTGTAATTTCGGTGCTAAAACCGCAATGGTCACTGTCATACACGAATGTGCGCAGACAGTTTAGCGTTTGTAAATCCGTACCTGTCAGTCGTATACGTTCATCATACAGCAGTAGATCCAAATAAGACCCGCCTCTGGGAAACGACGGGTAATCCGTCGCTTTAAGAGTGAGTCTGTACATGACATCGTGCTGACTCCACCAATCGAGTAGTAGGTTCCCTTTAGTATTTGGCAAATTATTTCCCCAATCTCTGTGTTTAGCGTTGAAATCCCCGCCGATTGTAAAATAATTGTCCTCTGATTCCAGCCTCAGAAGTCGAAAAAGAGTTTCGAGCTTTGTAATAAATAAAGTGGATTGTGAAGCCTCAGGTGCATAAACAGAGGCCAATTACAGCCGCTTTTCACTGCGGAGCGGTATGTAAATGACGACTGCTTCCAACACCCGGAACCTGCGCAACACCCCCTTGTACACTCTGTGAAGTTTTATACCTTCTTTAATGAAGATAGCGACACCGCCTCCACGTTTGGATCTGGGCCAGTTTCTTCTTCTAACAATTTAATTATTGTACTCCAGTTTGTGCTTATCGGTTAGCTTGGTTTCGCTAGCGAAAAGTACATCAGGAGTTTGGTCTTGTAGCAATTTGAACATCGTGGCTCTTCGTTCAATCCTAATCAGTGAATTAACATTCACCGCAAGGACCTTCAAAGTTTGCTCCACAATGTGCGTACCCATTACGGCATGTGTTGCGTTAGGCCCGGCAGCAGCGCGTAGATCTGGTCCACCCGCTTGGCCTGTTCTTGAACCTGCTTTTGCAAGCTGATCCATCTGCCCTTGGAATGAGAGCAAGATAGCCAGCATGTTAGTGCAGCTTCCGTTGTTCTCGGCATTGGCGCCGGAGAAGCAACAGTCGCTTGCCATACCGTAGCTCTACCAAAAGCCGTTTGGGCGTAGGAAATTTGGGACGTGACGGCTGGTGTTTCATTGTTGAGCTTATGCTAAGCGCACCGCAATGCCCACACACCTTATCCATTTTGCCGATGTTTACACTGGGATGCAAACTGTAATCGTAGTTAATTTAATTTGGTGGGGGCCATCGCCCCCATTTATTTCGCTTAATACCAGCTTAAAGCACAGATAATAAATCTATACAGATGTCTCATTCATATGGGAAGTTTTGTCCTATGAAAATGAAATCGAACCATAACTTGTTATGCAATGTAAATTAATGGGGGTAGGAATATAATTTTGAAGATCATGAGATCGTTGGTCCTGGATGTAGACGCGCAGGAGGGGGTGGGTATGACGTTGCACCACACTATAAAAGTGGTTGATATTTGAAGCACGAGGTGTTAAGGGCTAAGATATATATATGTACATGAACGCTAGAGCAATTTCCCGATTTTAATTTTTGTCAAATTTTGTGCTCAGGACATTAAGTACTTACAAAATTTGATAGATTTCCAAGCATTTAGCAACATCGAACTTATTAGGAAAATGTATATTTACGAGTACATATTTGCTCCCTTTTCTTTCAAGTTATGTAAAAGTGAGTTTTTAAAACTGTACGCAAAATATTTGTATATAAAGATCGAAATCTACAACGCAGTAATGTACGGCTGAATATATGGTAGTTCGAATAAATGGAATGGGATCCCAACCAACTTGGAGTGTCGCACCGCTGGAAACAGCTTGCGAAAGATCGTGCCAAGAGGAAAGGCATGTTGGTTCAGGTCCTGGTCCACCCCGGACTGTAGCGCCACCTAAGTAAGTAAGGAAAATATTGGAAATATTTTTCCGACAGCCATGAATGAGCCATATTTTAACTAGCAAAATCAATACTATATAGAGAAGTAGAGACTTTGGATCCAATTTGTTAAACCAGACCAGTTGCCTAGGCTTATTCTGGCCGTAATCTTCGACAAGGTGTCATTTGTTCAGTTTGCATTAACCCAGAGGAAGAGGAACTCCTATAAAGTAATGAGGATTTACAGTGACAAATTGTACGATTTGGTAGATGACGGGGTTATCTTTGCTCGATAAAATATAGTTTACAATGGCAGCAGATTTTGGCCACCCTGAAGTGTCTATATCAATGACGTGTCCCAACATTTGGGCTGTGCTGTGCCTATACCTGACTGCGGTTATATAATACGAGTATTTTAATATGAGATTGAAAAAAAAACATATTATATGAGCGTATCTATTTGCCGGAATTCGGTGGAGGTTTTGAAAAATTCAGAGGTTTTGTTTCCGAGCTGTAAGGCGCATCGCAAATTCTCTAGTATGATGCGACAGTGCTAGTACAATGGAGGCTGTCATAAGCATAGGTGGTAGGTATTGACTTGGAACTGGCTAGTTCTTTGCAAGACTTTCCAGTACATTCACACAGCGTTCACACAGTACACTGAATAGAATCATAATGCCGACATTAGGCAAACATATCCCTCAGAAGCGGGCGTTATCCATGGTCATGCTGCACAGACGGACGATTTTGGCAGGGATGTCAAGACTAGACATTGCTCTATATAGCTCGTCTCTATAAATGCTGTCATAGGCAGTCTTAAAATCGATAGGAAGGTGGTGGGTATCGATCTGGACTTCTTGGGTTTTCTCCAAGATCTGCCGAAGCGTGGAAATCTAATCGATTGTGGACTTTGCTGGCGTGAAACCGCACTGATAGGGTCCAGTCAGGTTGTTTACAATGGCTTCAATCAAACCAATCCCAGAAGAAACATGTTTTTATCAGTGATTTTGTCAAATGAATCCGGACTGGGCCCCGTGCGACTTTTTTTTATTCCCCAAATTCAAAACTTATCTTAAGAGTAAGTTGCCGCTTAATTGGGTATATCACCAAGATAATGACCCCAAGCACAAGGGAATCAATGGGATTAATGTCATGGAGTGGTCTGCTCAGTCTCCAGATCTTAATATCATTGAAAACTGATTGGCTGATGTTAAACAAGAGGTTTTTAAGGCAGAACCAAAAAACGTTGGTGAATTATGGATTACAGTGCAATCTGCATGCTCAGGTATTTCGAGAGAGAGCTGCATGCGCTTAATCGACTCTATGCTACTTCGTTGTACTGCAGTTCTGGCAAACAAACGCCATTCAACGAAGTATTAAGTAAGTGCAACATATTCAATTTTCAATTTTTTTTTTAAATGAATTTTGCAACAATGAACTTGTATTAAATTTTGCGTAAAAAACGGATTTAATGGTGCGCGAACATTGGAAATGTTGGAAAATTCGGCAACGATTCTCTAAAGAAAATGGTCGTTTACCAGTGGCACGAGCGGTTCAATAGTGGTCGTGAGTCAATTGAAGATGATGAACGCAGTGGAAGACAATCGACGTCGAAAACCGACGAAAACATTGGTGGAGTAAAAGAAATGTTGGTCAATAACCGTAAATTAACCATCAGACAGATAGCAGAGGACGTGAGTTTATGAGTACGACACGCAATCCAAACATCAGGCAAGTGAATGGGGTTGACCAAGTGAGCCGGGACAAAAAAACACGTCGTTTTCAGTCAAAAAAGAGTATTATTTGGGAGTTATGAGGCGTTTGCGTGAAGCAAAATTCGCCAAAAGAGACCAGAATTGTGGACAGAAAACTCGTGGATTTTGCACCATGATAACGCACCGTCGCACAGTACCACATTATTCGTAATTTTTTGACGAAAAATGCAACAAACACCATCCAACGGCCACCGAATTCACCTGATTTGGCTCCCTGTGACTTCTTTCTGTTCAATCGAGTTGAAAAACCACTACGGGGAACGCGTTTCAGCAGCCGAGAGGAAGTAATGGAAAAATCGCAGGAAGCACAAATGGACATACCGAAAACGAATATAAAAAATGTTTCGAGTATTGGATCAAGCACTGGCATAAGTGTGTTGCAGTCGATAAGAGATTACTTTGAAGGGGACAATATACATTTAAATGAATAAACTTGTATTTTTAATTTTCTGAATGGATTCCTTTTGAACAAGGTGGTATTTTAGGTTTTCTATAAGAATAGTTAGATACTTAATTTCAAATTCAATACTATGTCTTTAGAACATTAGAGAAAGAAAAAATAAATAATTAAAATACAGGTGCTATAAAATTGGTTTTATTGTAAAATAAAAAGTTAAGCATCTAACACTGCTATTATTTTGCACACAGGTGTATCTGCACTGCGTATTAATAACACGAATGCCTAATATTTTGCTCGTCAAACTTCAATTACAAAATGTAAGGAAATATTCGACTTTTCCCGCCTTTGAATTGTTCTTTCTTACATACACACCCATACGCTCAAACAAAATACCAATTCATGAAAAATTACATAATTTCCTATTGCATTCGAATGAAAACAAACAGCTAAGTCTTCATACTCCTTCCCGCAATCCCTTGCAATTGTTTTTCATATTCCTTTTGCCACTGCCATCAACTTGTGGTGAGAGAAAAAAAAATCGATCAGTAAACAAAGCAAGAAAGAGCGAAAATAAAAAAGCTTTACATTATTCCGAAAGCTCGTGTCGGCTGGACGAGTGTCGGCTAGCCGACAAAAATTGAACCATTTTTTTCTACAGCGATGAGACATCTGTATAGATTTATTATCTGTGCTTAAAGTAACTTAAAACCTAGGACTTAAAAAGTAACAAGAGTTAAGGGTTAGGAAGTAAGGGTGTGGTGGAGTGGTGGAGGAGATCAAATTTAAGACGAGAAGTGCTCAGGTTAAAATCAAACGGAGGAGGTTTGAGTTGACCTTACGGAGCATGCGGGAGATTGATTCGTTAGAGCCATAAGAGGTACGGTCGGTTGGGATATAGAAGAGACGAGTAAAGCGTAAATTACGAGGGTTAGTGTTGAAAGAAATAGAATTGTAAAGGGAAGCGCAGTCCAGAGAACCGGAGAGTAGTCGATGAATGAAGAGAATGTCAGCTACGTCTCTGCGTTTCTCTAGGGTATTGAGGTTAAGAAGTTTGAGGCGGTCGCGATAGGGAGATAAGATAAATGGGTCACTCCAGGGTAGTCCATGAAGAGCACACAGAAGAAAACGACGTTGAATGTTCTCGATTCGGGATATATGAATTCGCTGAAAAGGGGACCATGCTTGGCTGGCATATTCAAGGAGGGGCGGGACAAGGGTAATATAAATAAAGGGTTGCAAAATTTTTTAGACCAACGTTTGATAAAGCTTAACTCTCTATCCTATAAAATTCAAAGATCGCGAAAGGATTGAACCTGGGGTACAGGTTGGTCATGAAGAAAATAAGGTCGAGAGGGGGATTGATTGGACTTAAGAGACAAAGTCATAGATTGGTATTTGGAGACTTTAAGCTCAAATCAATTTTTTAGACGCCAAGTAGAAAACCGATCGAGGTCTTCTTGAAGGAGAACAGAGTCCTGGGGTGAAGAAATAGTTTTGGAGAACTTAGTGTCATCGGCGTAAATGGATACGGAGCAATGTTTGATAATCTTCTCAAGATCGTTTATAGTTAAAATAAAAAAGAGGGGACTTAGATGGCTGCCTTGCGGGACACCAGAAGTGGCTAAAAACGGGTTTGAGAAGGCTCACCTAAAGCGAACGCTATAGTAACGGTTCTCCAAATAAGAAGATATAAATTTTAACAATATGGGGTCAAAACCGAAGGAAGACAATTTGAAAAGGATCAGTTGATGTGATATTTTATCGAAGGCTTTAGGTCAATTTAGTGCCATTTTCTAGGGCTGAAAGCATAAAGGATACGAATTCAACTAAGTTTGTAGTAGTTGATCTACCTTTTAGAAATCCATGGTGACTGGGTGATATAAGTGACTTGCACTGAAAGCTGAGAACTTCATATAAGAAACTTTCGACCATTTTAGGCATATGAGAAAGCTTAGCAATGGGACGGTAGTTGGTTACTTCATTCTTTGATCCCTTTTTGTGAACAGCGGTTATGAAAGAGGTCTTCCAAACTTGGTGGAATTCCCCTTGTGTGAGGGATAGATGAAAGAGGGAGGAAAGTGTGGGATCAAAAAGTTGAGAGAGAGAGGGGCTAATTGAGAAATTGGGAAGGTACTTGAAATAGATGGAGTCGGGTACGAAGAGGTTGTCTGCAAATGACTGTTTAAAAAAGTTTGCAAAATAGTTGGAAATAATATGTGGATCGGTCAATGTTATATTATGGAACGAGGGAGAGGGGGGTTAACAGTCTGATTTTCTTTTGTAGTTCAGGATTTGATAAAATGCGATTAGGATCGTTGATAAGGTTGGTTTGCGCTGTGTCGAGAAAGCGCTGATAGAGGCAGCTATAGAGCTGGGTGAATTGCAGGTAAATTCGAAGATAGTTAGAGTAGTCATAATAAGAATTGGTGCGAAGAAAAACTGCCCATAATTTGTTTTTTCTGTTTCGTAAAAATCGAAGTCTTCTGTTGTACCATGGAGGGGAAATAGATAATGTTTTATGCTGTAAAAAGGGGAAGTAGAGAGAAATGGAATTAAATATTTCACTGTAGAAAATGGAGACATCATCTAAGAAGGATAGGTTGGTAAAATCAAAAGAACATTTGCTAAGATATGTTAGGTATTGATTTTGCGAAAATTAGCTTATGGAAGTTTTAAGAAGAGATGGTAGTTGAAGAAGTGGGCTGGGATGGAGAGTTATGAAAAAATGAGAGAAGAAGAGGGGGGTGAAAGTTGTCGATAGTTGATAGGATAAAGGGACACAACGTTACTGTGGAGTTAATAGGATCACTAGTGAAAATAAGGTCTAGTTGCCTACCGATAGAATTAGGGACGTCACTTACTTGACACAGGTTTGAGTCAGTTATGCTATCAACGGAAAGACATTCCTTGGATGAACTGCCGTTTGACGCGGTAAAAAATAAGTGATCATCCGATGGAGTCCACTTTAGCAGGGGCAGATTAAAGTCACCAAAGAAAAGGATATCGTCGATGGAATCACTTAGGTCAATTAGTTGGTCTATTGCTTTAATAGCAAGGATGTAGGATTCAATAGGTTGAGCTGGGAGAATGTAGCAACATATAACGTACAGGGACCTGTTGGGAAGTGTTATTTTAATTGAAACAATTGAGAGAAGAGTTGGGGTTATTGTGTATGGCAAGTAGGACACCTCCACATGGAGAATCAACTTTAGGAATGGCAGGATCATTAAACATAGGGAGAGAGTGATCGTCATCTCGGAAAACATTATAAAAAGATGGAAATAGCTCCTGGTTTTTTATGTCGGGGATCAGAGTGGTTTCTGTAAGAGCATAGACGTCGAAAGAGAGACCGTGTGATTTAGACAAGACAGCACGAATTTTAGTGCGCAAGCCCCTTACGCTTTGATAGTAAAATGTAAGAGGTAGTTTGTGGCGTGGAGGAGTAGAGGAGTGTAAATGAGATGCAGGCAAAGAAGGCAAGTTAGGAACGAAAAAATTTGCCGTGGTCAGCTCGACTGCGCTGAAGGTGGGAAACTCTTTTAGAGTGTACATAGTTGCGGAAAGCAGAGAGGCCATCGGCAACCTTTTGAGGAGATGTGTCGAAGATTTCGTGGTGCCTGTTGTAAAGCTTTCTGAGACTAGTTATATCGCTAGGAAGACCTTCCTGTTGGATGGAGACCATGACACTTGTTTTCGTTTTTCCCTCAAAGCAAGCAGAGTCGGATTTGTCCTAAAGATATGAGAGAAAGAGACGTATATTTTCGTATATATTTTTACCCCTTAACCTAGAGAGAGCGTAACGGCATTCTGTGGTGTTTATATTCTTTTGGGTCAATTTAACGTTAGGCGGCGAAAGGGGATCAAAAATAGGGACTGAGGCCCGTGAAACAGAGGGAGAAGGCGAGCTGGAAGCGGGATTTAAGATTTGCGAGCTGATAAAGTTTGGGTACTTGACTTTCCTGTAAGGTCAAAATTGGGAAAATTATCCGTGGGAGGGGGTGTGGGTGGTTGAGCAGTGATGGTATTATTAGGGAAAGGCGTGTGTGTTAGGGGTTGATTGCTGGGAGTTTGAGTTGTGGGTGTTAAGTCAAAAGAGACACGTTGACGTCGGGGCTTAGTTTGTGGTGGAATAGAGGAAGTTGGAGTATGGGTGGGAGGCTTCAAATTAGTAAAAATTTTAGTTTTAAAGCTCCAATTGAAGCTGGGTCTGTTTTGAGAAGAGGAGGTGGGTCTTGGCAAATTGGATTTGCTTGCTAACTTGATAGATAGTTGAGGTAAGACGGACTGCTTGACTTTATCCTGCTTCTTTGTCGTATTTTCCAACCATTTGCAAACACGCATCTTTCCAAGGTTGAAATTGTTGCTGGCTGGTTTAAGGAATAGCCATTCGTATTTGGCCGGAATATTGAGCTTGAAGCTGCGCTTACTTCTGTGGTGTTGGAAGTAAATTGCAGTGGCTGATGGTGATGCCATATTTTTTTACGAAGAAATTCGAGATCCAATCAGCATCAGCGTTTGGTGGGGCGCCTTTGATAAGAAGCGTAGTGACCAATTGATTTTTCGAAGCAAGCTTATCAAGTCTACGCTGCCATTCGGAAAGTGTCAAAGTTGAGTTGAAGTGATTGATAAGCTTCCGTGGGGCAGCGATTGGAGGTGTTGACATATGTGTTCTTTATTGTCAAGTGATCGAGGATCCGCAGGAGAAGGTTGAGACCATAGGTACGGCTTTCCAGGAAGTATACAAGGCCATTGATATCATTGGCCCTAATTACGACCTGGACAATCGCGTCTTGGTGCACAACTGCTACATTCGAAATGAAATAGAGAATTGGCGATCCAACGGCTCTGGTTTCACCCGGTTTAGCGACGAAAATATGGCAAATAATGTCATTGCCAGAGAGGGTGACCTACCTCCGTTCATTTCGAAGGAAGGACTCCATGAGATCTTCGACACAATTAGAGTTAAGAAATCAGTGGGGACCGATGGTATTCCGAACATCGTGCTTCGACATCTTCCTCTAGAAGAGGTGGATATTTACACCACCCTGTTTAATAATGCAATGAATAGTGCACATTATCCAGCGCATTGGAAAACGGCGGTGGTTCAACCTATCCCCAAAAAGGGAAAGGATATATCCAATCCGGCGAATCTTCGGTCGATAAGTCTCCTTCCGAATATCAGTAAGGTTTTTGAAAAGGTATTCAAAAGAGCTCTGACTAGGTGGGTTGAGGACAAACATATAGTTCCAGATAATCAATTCGGTTTTAAGGCAGGACATGATATCTCACATGCCGCGTCTAAACTGGTGTCCGATATCCAATGGAATAAAGGCAAAAAACAATGTACTGGTGCCTGCCTTGTTGACTTGGAGAAGGCTTTTGACACCGTATGGTTAGAGGGTCTTTTCTATAAGCTGACTCTTGTACATTCTTTATAATATGCTAACCAACAGACAGTTCATCGTGAAAAATGGTGATGTGACTTCTGTTGGAATATTTCAAATTAAAAATGGTCTTCAGCAAACGCGCGGTCAATTCGCCACTCCTATTCAACATTTTTACAAGCTACTTGATAGGTTCACTTCCCCATACTATTGCGTACGCAGACGATTTGGTAGCGTACAGAACGGGTAAAAAAATCGAGGTCATTAATACTCTCTTGCAGCGTGACTTCGATAAGATAAGACGATTGAAAATCAACTTTCAGAAGTCGGAAACCATTCTCTTTAGGACGCCGTTGTGTGGAGCCTCTAGGGATACCAGAAAAATATGGCGTAAGTTCTCGATCATTAGATAACACGTCCAACTTCTTGCCTGTCGAAATGTAGTCAGATACCTTGGAATCTGGCTAGATGAGTTTCTGTATTTTGTCAAAAATGTAGATGCTGCTCTGGCCAGAGCAAAAGGCGCTCTTGCCCTTACAAAGAGACTGTTTTATAGCAGCCAACTCGATGCGAGGGTAAAGGTAATCTGCTACATGGCCCTTATCAGGCCCATGCTGGTATTTGGTTATCCCTTGTGGTTCAATGTACGAGCAAGCTTAATGGGAACGATTCGGGTATTTGAGAGGGCTTGCCTTCGCTTGTACAGAACTCCAGAGTCGGAGTACAAAAAATTGTATCCTAATGAGGTCCTTTACAACAGGGCGAACCTAATACGAGTGGACAACTTCGTAATTAAGCTGACTCGAAGGCACATTGCAAGAGCAATGACCTCGACGAATAACCTGATATCTGGAGCTTACTACCCCAATTACCTTTACCACGAGAGTGTGCGCTCTGACGGCTTCGTTCCACCGGAAGCATTCCTCTACCTAGATCAGATAGGGTTGATCCAGGATAGATCAGCGGTGCCGTTAATCTTCCATGTCGCTCGGACAGCTGGGGACAGGCGACTCAACTACAACAGAGACGTCGCACACGGCAGTGTGGATCGCCTCAGGTTCAGTAGGGCGGTGGGGAATCGCGATAAGAGGGATGTCGTTCGCCAGCACCAGCATTTCTGGTGCTTGAATGATGGAGAAGATGTTTCATCGTCGTTTCCGTCAATTACGGACCAGCCTCACTAATGAGGCAGAGCTGACCAATCTATTTGCTCTGTGAATAGCGATGGCCAGCTTACATAGGTTTAGGTTAGCACTTAAGAAATATATACATATATTGGTCTATACAGAGGTATATATAGGGTTTTCCAATAAGGACTTGACAACTGTTTTTTAAATAAAACGCAAACTATTTGAGATATTTCAATAACTTTATTATCGGTTTGAAGTACAATCAAAACATTTATGAATGGAACTCGACTTCGTTCATAGGGCCACCGCGGGCACGTTTGCAGCGGTCGATTCGTTGGACCTAATTTTCAACGACTCGGGCACACAATTCGGTCGAAACGGCCGCTATTTCGCGTTCAATGTTGGCTCTGGCCTCTTCCAATGTCATCGGCGTGTTAGCATAAACCAATGACTTAACGTAGCCCCACAGAAAATAGTCAAGCTACGTTAAATCGCACGAACGAGGCGGCCAATCGACTGGCCCATTTCTTGAGATAGCACGCTCACCACACTTACTCTTCAATAAACCGATTGTAGCGTGTGCTGTGTGGCTTGTGGCATCATCCTGTTGAAACCACATGTCGTCCAAGTCCATATCTTATAATACGGGCCAAAAATATCCGGTGATCATGGCGCGATAACGCTGACCATTCACAGTAACGTGACGATCGTTATCGTCGACGAAAAAATATAGCCCAATAACGCCGCCGCCGGCATGCAAACCGCACCAAACAGTTATTTTTTGTGGATGAAGTGGTGATTCATGAAGCACATGTGGATTTTCACCCGACCAATAACGCATATTTTGCTTATTGACAAACCCATTGAGCCAAAAATGTGCTTTGTCACTGAATATGATTTTGCGATGATATTCATCATCTTGGCGTATCTTCTCCAGAACACAATCGGAGAACGTACGTCGCTTCAAATGGTCCATCGGCTTCAATTCTTGAGTCAGCTTGATCTTGTATGGGTGTAAATGATCCTTACGCAAAATACGCCATAATGTGGTTTGAGCGATGCCCAATTCATGAGAACGCTGTGGAATTGATTGATTTGGGTCGTTTGCCACCAATTGTCGGACGCCAGAACGGCAGCGATATTTTCGATCAACCCGTTGTCTCACTGACACGGCATGTAGAATATGTAGACTCAAATTTTTGCACTAAACTTGTAATTGCCTGTCTACTAAGGCGTGAATTACGACCGAAAATTGGAGTTAACGCTCTTAAAGTTGCAGACACCGACTCCGAATTTAGGTAGAAGATTTTTATAATTTGCAGACGTTGCTCGTCCGTGTACTTTACCATGATGAAAATGTTGAATTTACTAATAAATTGACAGTGACAGTTTGATGATTAGTGAAAGAGTGCGTTCACAAATTAAATTCAAAGTTGTCAAGTCCGTATTGGAAAACCCTTTTCTAATATATGTATATTAATGTCTATATGTGTGTATGTGTGTATTGTGTATGTAGGTTAGGTAGACTCAGGTTTATTTTAAGTTAGATATTAAGTTTTTATAAAAAATAAAAAAATGTCCATATGCTAAGTTTTTTGTTAACAAATTGTTTTTTCTTAACCTTAAGTATACAAAATAAATATTTTTAATAAATAAAACGTAAGTAAAGTCGAAAGACATAGATATAAGAATTTAGAGTGCCTGTGTGGGGCCAGTAAGTTAGTATAAGATTGTTAAGTAATTTTAAGCTAGCATTAATTTTTTGTTAGTATGTAAGAGTTATTGATTAAGAAAATAAAATGTATTTAAAACTGAAACTGAACGGCATCCTTACATATGTTACTCATAGTGTCCATTTGGAGTAGAAAAAGCCGTTTTCTTTTAATCCTCTGGCTTGACAAAGATCTGGTGAAATTCTTTTTCCAGATCCAAAGTCGTAAAATGTTGGGCTTTAACCAATTTGTCCAGGATGTTTTCCACATTGGGAATTTTGAATTTATCGTCTATCGTAACATCATTGAGTTTACGATAGTGGATAACTATTCGCCGTTTTTTTTTTGTCCAGAATTGTCCGACTTCTTTGGAACAATCCAAAGTGGGGAATTGTATGGGGAATGCGTTCTTTAATTATTCCTTGTGAAATCCTTTCTGATATTTATCTGTCTATTTATTTTTCATGTGCCTGGGGATAGCGATATATTTTTGAGGAAATGTGATTACTGACGGTGGTGATGATTTCATGTTCTACTTCATGTGAACAGGTTAATTTGTCACCCTCTTTGAAAAAGAGCTCTTCGCAGTCTCGCAGTAGATTTGTAATTAGTTTATTTTCCTGATCATTTAAATGATTCAGTTTTAAAGAACTAATAGTACTTCTTTCATTTATTTCTAAATTATTAATTTGATTTATTTCATACGGATAATTATCTTCAAAAAAGATTTTGTTTCCGTTCACTTCTAATAGCATTTCTCCTATATTTATCCCAATGACGTTAATATGTTCTGTTCATATTTCTTAATGTGAACACTTTCCATGCAATTAGCTATTCCTTTGCTTAAAAATTCTTTTGTAAGTGGGGTAGCTACTCGTACTTTATGATGAACTATATTGGTGCCATTAATTGTAGTGTAGTATATGACATATTTTAGTTCCATTTCGGGATAGTTTTGTAGAAAATTAGGTTTTATTATTATGTTTATTATTATGACCCGGTGTCGATCAAGCATTTAATTTGTTGGCTACCTATAGATAGTGTTACTATCTGTAATTACATAAATGAGGCCCTCTTGAAAAATTTCGACTCTCCCTTATGTTTAATATCTCCATTGGTTCTCTGTTGTCATGGAAATTTTGGCCGGTTCTCGTAAACCTAGAGTTATTTCGTTACTACAGGATCTGCCAGAATTAGTTGAGTAATTATTACTTCTCAACTGATTATTCTCTCGGGTTTTCCTTGATCATTATTTATATTTCTTTTACTCTTATCGTTTTGTCTGTACTTATTATGTCGGCTAAAATCTCTATAAGTGTTTCGTTTTCGGTGAGCAATATCAATTGCTCTTTCGTAATCTAGCAATCTGAACTCAGCAAACCTATTGTACATTTGTATAAGTGAATCGTTTTTGCTTTAATTTCCACGAACTAATGGTCTAATTTTTCTCTAACATTACTACAAGATACTTGTCGTTGTTATTATTAATCATATATAAATTAAAACATTTAAAATTCAAATGTTTTAAAAAAAACTTTATTTGGGCAGCGTAATTGCCTTACAAAAATGTACTTAAAAAACTGAGTACATGTTTCTAAAATCAAGAGCTTAAATACCTAAATTATGCTGACCAGCTAGCTACTTGTCGTGGGAACGGATGTGATTAGATGAAACGATGTCATATTTTAATTTGGTGGATACAGTGTTGCTTGCTGCTTGTTGCTTGTTGTTTATGCTGACGATGTAGTTTGGACTGTTGCCAGTGAAACGTAGGTATCATATATCGAACGTTGCAATATGTGCGATCTTCTGTCGTTGACTTGTAATGCTGTTTATGCTGACGAATCGAATGTTGATCGTGTGCGAACTTATGCTGTGTTAACTCCTCCCGTCTTAAGTTCCAACGTCCTCGTTGGACATTCAAAAATATGGAATTTGGTTATAGCTCATAATTTTGGATGATTCGGGATATTTTATCTCTTTGGGTATTTCCTCTGTTCTTGAACCTGTTGGTAAGTGAAATGAAATGGGTAATGCGGGTGATCTTGGCTTAAAGCATCTGTTTTTAAGTGCAAAGATGGCGACAGCTATTATTTTGAACGTTGTTATGCTAAAGTTTGCCATCAAGCCTAGCTGATTCCTTGTCCTCAAGAGTTGTATTTCGTGCGTTTTATTAGCATGAGGCTCCTTCAGTGTTTCTAAAGTGAGGATTACTTCGAACGCTTTCTGGGCAGTATCAGGCTATAATATGGCTGGCAATGGTTTGTATCCGGGGATTTATTTTGAAGTAAAGTTTTTACCATTATCTTGATATTTTCGTTTACAAAATGAATGACAAATGTTTGAGAATGATGGAACCATTGTATTGATTTAGCAGAAGGGTTCATGGTTATATTATTTGTATCGTTGGTAAAAGCTGATGATATTTTTATAGTTTGAAATTAAATTGCTTAGTTGCTTCTTCGAAGTTTATATATGGTATTTTAATTTTTTCAAACGCTTCTTTTATAATGTTTAGTTCCTTATCATCTAAAATAAATGAATTTATTATTATTAATAATAATTATAATTATTTCTTCTTTTATTATTTCTAACTATAATTTCAAATTTATTGCTAGTTGGTTTCTAAACGTGTCGCTTTTTGTTCAAATCTCAGAATTTGGTTAGTTACGTTATTGAGTTTGTTTTTTCTCTCTAATACTACTTTGTTTAAAATTACTTGTTTATTGTTATTTTCAAGAACATTATTAATTTTTTCTGTTAGGATAATTACATCATCGTGGTCTGGATTCCCAGCAATCCATTTCCACGTTTTGCCTATAAAATCCAAGGATCTTTTGGCCTTTTGTTTAGGTTTGAGTCTATTTAGGTGGGTTTGGATTTGGGAAAGTTCATGGATAAGGAAAGGATAAATAGGGTCTCTGTTGGTCACTCGTGAATTTATGGTTGCCTTAATTTCATTAACTTTTTCCTGATATTCATCTAATGCAATTATGTGTATTAATCGGAATGTTCCTGTCTGAATTCGTGCGTTTCCCATGTGCTATGCTATGCATGGAGTCAGGAGGAATCTGTAAGGATAAATGCTAACTTTTAATGCGGTTTTTGTGGATTACCTTTCCAGATTGTGTTAGGACTGTTGTTGTTTTGTCCTCCCTAACTGTTTCCTTCTTGAACCTGGGAGATAATTTAGTTCCTAGACGTTTGTTAATCTTGACGTAGATAGTCTCACCGGGCTTGTAAGTTTTAATTGTCTGTTTACTCTTGTTGTAATAAATTAGATCTTGAGCTTGTTCAGCTTTCAATCATTCAACGTTTTCTTGCCTGTCTTTTTCGTAAGTTTCAGGGTTAATGCTTACTGCACGGCCAAAGAACACTTTTGGTCATATCTGTCGTTGAATGGGTTGAATAATTGTACTCGTAAACTGAACGATTGAGTAACTCCTCAAAAGATCTGTGTATATTATCAGTTTTGAGGCAACACATGATTTTGGATAGCGTTGAGTGGAATCGTTCCACTTGTCCATTGACTGTACTCGTATAAGGGGGAATCGGGTAGACTTCCATTCCTAACTGATCTTGGAGCAGGAATCGGATGGATGCTGAGTTGAAAGACTTTTCGTTGTCAAAAACGACGATTTTAGGGACGCCAAAGGCGAAAAGGATCTCTCACATCCTCTGTGGCTTTAGACTTCAGAATTCGGGTCTGGGCATATTTTGAGAATTTATCCACAGCATTCAGAACTAAATTCTTCTCAGTAGAGTAGATATCTATGTAGATACTGTGACCGGCACATTGAGGGATTGGCGTAGATTGTTATTCTGGCCTATTAAGGTGGTGATCGTATTTATATTCCTTACAATCTGAACATTGTCGGACTGTCTTATCCACATCGGATCTCATTTTCGGGAAGAAGAAATGTTGAATTAGTTGGTTTTTATTTTCTAAACTATTTCGATGAGCTCTTTTGTGTTCCTTTAATATTTCTATTCTCATTCTATTGGATCTGTAATATCTTTTACTAATGTTTGTGCAAACCTAGATTTATAGGACCTGAAATGCAGTGGATAGATTTTTTGAATCTGTCCCATCATGGGTTCTGAAACATAAAAGCCATTTATAACACTAGGGTTTAAATATCTTTTTAAAATTATCCGTATTTATTATCTTCTTCAGTGTAATTTTTTCTAACGATGGTATGACGATGGTAGGTTGGGAAAGGGATTTCGATATTATAACTTTCTTCATCTCCAGTTGATAGCATTATCTGACTTTTGAAGGCATTTATGGGTGCTTCCACAGCTGGTATTAGTTCATGCAATGAACTTTCATCACTGTGTATAGTGGGTGTCATTGAGTTAATCTGAGTTATTCTTAAAAGCGCATCAGCCACTACATTGCTCCGTCTGGGTTTATACTGGAGTTCATAGTAGTACTCCTCTAGAATAACTTTCCAGCGCTTCATTTTGGAGATATGGTTTTTAGAACACAATGCATAAGTCAGCGGGTCAGTAAAAACTCTGACCTTTGCTGTACCGAACATTTCTTTCTCATTTTTTCTCATTGCGGCATAATTTTCCTCAGTCTTACTCAAGGTCCGAGAAATGAATGTTATTAGCCGATTGTCTTGATATAAGAGCGCCTAAAGCTGCATTTGAAGCATCGGTTGTTAGTTCGGACGGATATGATAGAATTAAATCTTGTGATACTAATGTGCTTTTAATTTTTTTTGAATGCTTCTAAACCTTCAGAATTCAGAGTAATGGATGTCTTTTGAGATTCCGTTTTCGAGATTCGCCCTTCTTCTCCTCTTAGTAGGGAAGTTAAGGGTTTCGCGAGTTGTGCATAGTCTTTAATAAATGGTCTATAGTAGCCGGAAAGGCCTAGGAAGGATCGAAGTTGTTTTAGTACTTTGGGAACTGGAAAATTTGCGATTCCCTCTACTTTATCAGGATTCGTCCGAATTCCATGACAAGAGACGATGAACCCAAGAAACTCCATCTCATTTTTAAAAAAATTACATTTGTCCAGTTGGACTTTCATATTAGCGTTCTGAAGGATGATGATATCATCAATATAGACGTTCCTATAAACGCGCAGAGTATATGATCTAGAGCTCGTTGGAAAATTGAAGGCGCGTTCTTCAATCCGAACGGAAGCCTAGTGAACTCGTATTTTCCGTTATTAACCGAAAATGCGGTTTATTCTATGTCGGAATCTTTTAGCGGCATTTGATGAAATCCGCTGCGGAGGTCGAGAACTGTGAAATATATATTGTTGATAAACTGGAAAAGAACTTCGTTAATTTCCGGTATCGGATATCGATCAGGTATTGTAACGGTGTTTAATTTCCCATTCTGTATTACTTATTCCCTTGGGAGCCGCATTTTTTAGGTACGATCCATACCGGTGAATTATAGGGTGACCGGGACTGTCGAATAATGCCATCAGTTAAGAGTTTCTCAATTTGAGTTTCAATTTCAGATCTTAAGGATGCAGGGTTCGGATATGATTTTGTATAGACTGAAGTATCACTATTAGTACGGATTTCACCTGTGACCCTGGTCGTATAGGTGAGTCGTTCGTCAGGTTCAGAAAATAAATTTGAAAATGTTTGTTTGCCAATTTGTCATCTGGTTAAATTTGGTTTCAAGAGAATTAACTGAAGGGGGCTTGAGTTGATTTATTTTGATTTTGACGTTGTTAAGGATTTCTATCTATAGATTAAGAAATGTGTGTTGACTAACCGTAACGTCTCCCGCAATAGACTTAGCGTAGAAGCAAAAATTATTCAAGATGGGTTTTTCCACCAGTTTCGACTGGATATAGTTCTTACTCGATCCAGTGTCTATTAGAAAATTTAAAAACTCGCCACTCTACGTTTTACACTGGAAGTAGGGTAACGAAGAGTACGTTAACCTAAAAAATTAGTTTCGTTTACAAAATGAATGACAAATGTTCCGGAGAGATTTGTTGTAACGTTGTTGAGAATGATGGAACCATTGTATTGATTTAGCAGAAGGGTTCATGGTTATATTATTTGTATCGTTGGTAAAAGCTTATGATATTTTTATAGTTTGAAATTAAATTGCTTAATTGCTTCTTCGAAGTTTATATATGGTATTTTAATTTTTTCAAACGCTTCTTTTATAATGTTTAGTTCCTTATCATCTAAAATAAATGAATTTATTATTATTAATAATAAATATAATTATTTCTTCTTTTATTATTTCTAACTATAATTTCAAATTTATTGCTAGTTGGTTTCTAAACGTGTCTTTAGAAAATGTACACCCGAATTCGAATAGAACAAATAAAAGAAACGAGCCGATCTTATTTAACAAACTGTTTAATTCATTTAATTATTCATTATTTGTATTCTTTACAATATTGATTATTACCGAATCACACGAATGCTAATGAACGACTGCGAATTTGATATAAGAAAAACGATAGCAAGAATTTCCATGTATGTGTAACAAGAGTATGTATGAGTAGTATTTGAATGTATGAAAAGTATGTAGTATAGAAGCTTATATGTATGTAGATAATTCATTTTAAGTTACATTATTATTAGTTATTAAATTTAAGATAATAAAGCGAACGATTTTTCAACATCCTCCCGCCGCAAAATTAACAGATGAGTTTGTTATCTCCAAAGGATAAAGAAGTTGTATTGGTCTTCTCAAAATGGAACCACTTGAAAGTCTAATCGCACAGGCACGCACCTTATTGTCTCTTCCAGCAAAAAGCCTTTCAATTACCGGTAAATGCCAAAGCGCTCGAGGAAGTGATGTATCTTCAACCAATACTACATCTCCAATCTTCAAGATAGATCCTATATTATTTTTGGTGTGATGCAATGATCGGAGTTGATATAAATACTCCTTATAACATCGCTTCTTGAATGTAGCTATGAACTGCAGCCGCTCCTTCCATTGCTTGCGTAGGTCTTTACCACTTCGATTCTCAGGTGTTGATGCTTCCAATACTCCATACTCACCGATCAAAAAATGTGCCGGAGTGAGCGGTGCAAGATCTAGGGGATCGTCTCCTGAATAAGTTAACGGTCTCGAGTTCACGATGCCTTCAACTTCCGTTAACAACGTATGCAACTGGTCACTGTTTAATGTTGAACGCCTTACAGCTGCTCTAAGTGCCGACTTGACCACACCGATTAATCGTTCCCAAAAGCCACACCACCATGGGGCACGCTCAACTATGAATTTCCACGTCACCCGACGTTCAGCCAAAAATCCCAATAATTTCTCATCGTTTCTCACGTTTTTGATTTGATTTAGTTCGCCAGAAGATTTCTTAAACGTAGTAGCGTTGTCTGAATACATTATGCGAGGTACTCCTCTTCTTGAAAAAATTCGTCGAATGGCAAGAAGACAACTCTCCGCGGTCAAGTCGCTGGTGCATTCAATATGTACGGCACGAACTGCGGCGCATGTAAACAGTAAAATATATCGCTTCTTTCTTTGACCATCATTGTCTGCTATATATAGAGGTCCCGCAAAATCTACTACTGTGACTTCAAACGGTCTGGATGAGAGAACCCGATCTCTAGGAAGAGGTGCAAACTTCTGCGTAGCTGCTGATCCTCGAAGAACTTTACACACAAAACAATCCTTGATGATAGTTTTTATAAGCTGACGACCCTTAATAACCCAGTATATTGTGCGCAAATGAGAGAGAACTGCAGATGACCCACTATGGAATGATTTTTCATGTGCATCGCGAACTAAAAGTTTTGTTATATGGGATGACTTCGGTAAATTTATAGGATGAGCCACGTTCTCATCTGATGTTACATGCTGAAGGCGACCACCTACTCGCAAGTGTTGGTCGGTAGCACCTAAAATTGGAGAAAGAGAAATCAATTTTGAGTTAGATGAAATATTTTTCTTCATTCGAAGAGCAGAAATTTCTTTAGAAAAATGAAGCATTTGCACATGAGCTATCCAAAACTTTTCAGCACGATTTATATCTTCCGCTGACAAATGCTTGGTATGATCACATTTCTTCTTAAAAACGTCAACAGCTCTTAGGACGTAGGCTGTTACCCTCAGAAGCCGCATCCAGTTACTAAAGCGTTTGCTGTCGATAATTGAGGTGTTGCATCCTAAAGTTGTACCCTCTAAATCCTCTATATCGTCCTCTTCAATATGCGTAGTCGCAATACACAGCGAAGTAGAATCGATTAGTTTCGAAGATGGCCAATATATTTGCCCTTCCTTAAGCCAAGCAGGCCCATTTAGCCAAACAGAAGAATTTACGAGGAATGTGGCGCTAATGCCTCTAGTTAAAAGGTTAGCTGGGTTTTCAACACCAGGAAAGTGCCTCCAGATCGATACATCAGTCAATGATCGTATTTCTTTAACCCTATGCTCAACGTAAGGCTTCCATCGCCTTTTGGAACCCAAGATCCAATACAGTACAATCTGAGAATCAGTCCAAAGAAAAGATTCATTGATTGTTATCGGAAGACAAATTTGAAGATAAATAAGCAGGCGCGCAGCCATAAGTGCAGCAGTAAGCTCCAACTTTGGAATAGTCAGTTCAGCTTCGTTGTTGGTTTTCAAAGGGGCAACTCTGCCCTTAGCACAAATAAGATTCACTGATACTTCTCCATTATTATGCAAGGTTCTGGCATAAGCCACATCTCCGTATGCGTAGTTACTCGCATCAGCAAAAACGTGTATCTGTGTCGAATTTTGACTAGTTATAAAATGACGTGGTATCCCCATTTCATGAAGTTGCTCGATCTCCTCCCGACAAGAAACCCAAGTGTCTTGCAAGTCCGATGATAAGTTTTCGTCCCAATCAAGATTTCTGCGCCAAACCTCTTGAAATAGAATCTTTAACCGCACAAGCCACGGAGCCAGAACCCCAATCGGATCGTATATTTTAGCCATAACTCTTAAAATTCTTCGCTTTGTACCTTGAACTGCCTCCACTTTCAACAAATCTAGTACAGGATCAAGAACCACTTCAAGTTCGTCCGTGGCTATTACCCATCGCAAACCCAGCACCTTCTGCGTATCCGAGGATCGTTCTTCTGCTTCGAAGCACTCTCTTACTTTCGCACTGTTGGAGTTCCATTTATGTAATTTCATTGAGGCACTACTAAATATCCTGGTTGTTTCTCGATAAATATCCTTCAGTGTATCCTCGTCATCAATGCTAGTGACAAAGTCGTCCATGTAGAAGCTTTTCCTTAGGAGCTCGTATATTCTTAGCATAGCTTTAATGCTCGTCTCTGATAGCGCGTCCGATGTTTGAGTTCGCGACACAGCCTCCTTTATCAATTCCTGAATCATGGCACCAAGAATGTAGGGACTGCTTTTAACGCCAAATGTTAGCCGCGTCATTCGGTAAGTTCTGATAGCAGGTAAGATCTTTTCATCGATAATTTTTTCCACAAACCAGAGAAAACGATGACTATCTCTATCCGACGGATGAAGTAAAATTTGGAGAAACGCCTTTTCTATGTCGGCAATAATTCCAAATTTCCCAACTCGAAAATTAAGAAGAATCACTAAAAGATCAGGCAAATAATTTTCACCGACTTCTAAAACATCGTTGAGTGACGACTGATTAGGTGCATGTGCCGAAGCGTCGAAAACAATCCGCAATTTAGTCGTTTCTTTGTCATTTCGGTATACTGGATGATGAGGAAGGTAATAAGTTCGGTTTTTACTTAATTCTGTGTCTGTAGCAGGTTCAGCAATGCCTGAAAAAATAATTTTATTCATCGACTCATCGTATTCGGTGAGTTTTCCAGCTGAACATAGTTTCCGAACTAGTGTTCGTATCCGAACTAATGCGCCAGTTCTATTGTTGTGTAGTGGAGTTGATAGTTCCTTCCAAGGAAGTGACGCCTCGAATCTATCTCCTACTCGACGAATGTGTGCGGATACGTCATCGCTTAATACCCTTTTACCATCAGGAACAATCCCCAACACATCAAGCTTCCAGAAATTTTGAATGTCTTCACATGCGCAGACGTTAAGAGATAGTGTATGAGAAGAATGGAATCTATTTTGATTTACATCCGATGGCCCTTGAATTGTCCAACCCAAAATTGTGTTTATCGCAGTCAACCTTTCAGTGAGACGTTTATATTCGCCAGTCGCAAATTGCCAATATGTGTCGGCGCCAATGAGCACACTGATCCCATCCTCTACTAATTGCCCTTTTGCACGAGCATCTGCTAAATTTAGATCGGAAAGTGGGACAGTTCCGTTGTTAGTGGGCACAGATAGCACATCAAGGCAAATTGCAGGAACTTCTATTGCATCTATCGAAACAGCGCGATCATCATACTGACTACGTAGAACTATTCGAACCTTGTTACACAATTTGGAGGGTTTGGGCTTATCGCTTCCAAAGGGTATTACGCTTAGTCTATGTACTCCCACAACAGGTAGATTGAGATTACGCGCCAGAGTTGACTTGATGAACGACAGTTGACTTCCACCATCCAAAACGATTCGCACAAACATAGAAAAAATAGAAAACTCACTACTAGCATAGGCGCATGCTGTTTGCAAGTATACATTACCCTTCTGCATTCCTTCTGCCGTGTACAGATTTAACGATGAAGTATTGACTAAACTGGGTACTGGGTCCTTATTTTGGTTGGAAGACGAAATGAAGGAACGTTTTGGTTGAGAAAACAATGGATCGCACATGCTTGTTGCGTGCCGGCCAGTACATGTCCTGCATGATATCCCTTTCACCTTACACATCCGGGAATTATGGCCTTTTTTACAGCAACGGTAGCACCTGCCTTCAGCTTTCAATAAATTTTTCTTTTCGATTAATCCCTTGTCACTAGAGCAATCTTTGGTTTCGTGATTATGTCCACAGCAAAATAAACAATTCTCCTTAAATTCAGATGCGTACAAACCCAAAGCCGTTTTGACAGATCTCTTGTTCGTGGGGTTCGATATGCTAGAGCGAGATGACTGTATTCTTGCTTCGTTGGCCTTTTCTAGCGATTCAACCTCTCTTCGCAAGAATTTTAGTAAACAATCGACTTGCTTATCGCCGATTGCCTTTGATGAATTTTCTGACATTGAGGAAATGCTAGCTGCATTATCTTCATATTGGGCATGCGAATTTTGTAGAGTCGCTGTGGTGTCCTCGTAGTATCGATGAAAATCTACTCTAAGTTCATTTGGTAGACAACGTAATAAAACACCCTTTAACATAACAAAATAATTTGGCGATGGTATGCCTAATGAGGAAAGCGAACGAGTTGAAGCTTGCACCGAAGTATATAGCCGTCTCAGAGCGAATGCATCTGCCTTAGAAGAAACAGGCTGGATGGATAGCAAACGTTGCATTGTGAAATCTACAATTTTCTCACTATTGCCGTACTCTTCCTTCAGCAATGCTATAGCTGTATTATAGTTAGCTTCGGAAGGAGTGAGACCAGTTAATGTTTCGGATGCCTTTCCAGTTAACACCGTTTCTAGATAATTAAATTTATCAACTGTTGTAAGAGAAGAGTTTTCGTGAACGAGAGCACGATACTGCTCCCAAAATGGTACCCATTCTTTGAAATCTCCAGAAAACCGTTTTGGCTGCAATTTTTTTAATTTCACAGCACTGCATGTAGATGTCGGTGGCGGTAACGGGGGCAACGTGACGTTGCCGTTTGCAGAAGTGGTGTCATTCGGACTTACTGAAACTACTGGTCGACCTTGGTGAAGATGAAGTTTGGAAAGACGGCATTTTATGCGAGTGATGGTCGCGATCGCTTTATCTTCATAATCTGCCACAGCTTCGGCTTCTCTTACCTGGTCCTCTGGTTTAATCAAACTCACCACCTCTGCGTTTGTTTTACGCAAACTTTCATGTGCGGCCGTTAAGCGGTTCTGCAAAACGTTTAACTCTTCTTCAATGTCGTCGAGATTATTCAAATTATCCGTTATTTTTGAATCTTCGGATTTAAGATAATCGGTCGCGCTTTTGACAAGTTTGGTCACTTGACCACGATAAGAAGCGCGACTTGCCAAATCCATTTCTTTCGACTGCAAAGAAAACGACAAACACTCGTTCTTTTCGTTAATGTTCTCCGTTCCTATCCCGGGTTTCGGCACCAGATTTAGAAAATGTACACCCGAATTCGAATAGAACAAGTAAAAGAAACGAGCCGATCTTATTTAACAAACTGTTTAATTCATTTAATTATTCATTATTTGTATTCTTTACAATATTGATTATTACCGAATCACACGAATGCTAATGAACGACTGCGAATTTGATATAAGAAAAACGATAGCAAGAATTTCCATGTATGTGTAACAAGAGTATGTATGAGTAGTATTTGAATGTATGAAAAGTATGTAGTATAGAAGCTTATATGTATGTAGATAATTCATTTTAAGTTACATTATTATTAGTTATTAAATTTAAGATAATAAAGCGAACGATTTTTCAACATCCTCCCGCCGCAAAATTAACAGATGAGTTTGTTATCTCCAAAGGATAAAGAAGTTGTATTGGTCTTCTCAAAATGGAACCACTTGAAAGTCTAATCGCACAGGCACGCACCTTATTGTCTCTTCCAGCAAAAAGCCTTTCAATTACCGGTAAATGCCAAAGCGCTCGAGGAAGTGATGTATCTTCAACCAATACTACATCTCCAATCTTCAAGATAGATCCTATATTATTTTTGGTGTGATGCAATGATCGGAGTTGATATAAATACTCCTTATAACATCGCTTCTTGAATGTAGCTATGAACTGCAGCCGCTCCTTCCATTGCTTGCGTAGGTCTTTACCACTTCGATTCTCAGGTGTTGATGCTTCCAATACTCCATACTCACCGATCAAAAAATGTGCCGGAGTGAGCGGTGCAAGATCTAGGGGATCGTCTCCTGAATAAGTTAACGGTCTCGAGTTCACGATGCCTTCAACTTCCGTTAACAACGTATGCAACTGGTCACTGTTTAATGTTGAACGCCTTACAGCTGCTCTAAGTGCCGACTTGACCACACCGATTAATCGTTCCCAAAAGCCACACCACCATGGGGCACGCTCAACTATGAATTTCCACGTCACCCGACGTTCAGCCAAAAATCCCAATAATTTCTCATCGTTTCTCACATTTTTGATTTGATTTAGTTCGCCAGAAGATTTCTTAAACGTAGTAGCGTTGTCTGAATACATTATGCGAGGTACTCCTCTTCTTGAAAAAATTCGTCGAATGGCAAGAAGACAACTCTCCGCGGTCAAGTCGCTGGTGCATTCAATATGTACGGCACGAACTGCGGCGCATGTAAACAGTAAAATATATCGCTTCTTTCTTTGACCATCATTGTCTGCTATATATAGAGGTCCCGCAAAATCTACTACTGTGACTTCAAACGGTCTGGATGAGAGAACCCGATCTCTAGGAAGAGGTGCAAACTTCTGCGTAGCTGCTGATCCTCGAAGAACTTTACACACAAAACAATCCTTGATGATAGTTTTTATAAGCTGACGACCCTTAATAACCCAGTATATTGTGCGCAAATGAGAGAGAACTGCAGATGACCCACTATGGAATGATTTTTCATGTGCATCGCGAACTAAAAGTTTTGTTATATGGGATGACTTCGGTAAATTTATAGGATGAGCCACGTTCTCATCTGATGTTACATGCTGAAGGCGACCACCTACTCGCAAGTGTTGGTCGGTAGCACCTAAAATTGGAGAAAGAGAAATCAATTTTGAGTTAGATGAAATATTTTTCTTCATTCGAAGAGCAGAAATTTCTTTAGAAAAATGAAGCATTTGCACATGAGCTATCCAAAACTTTTCAGCACGATTTATATCTTCCGCTGACAAATGCTTGGTATGATCACATTTCTTCTTAAAAACGTCAACAGCTCTTAGGACGTAGGCTGTTACCCTCAGAAGCCGCATCCAGTTACTAAAGCGTTTGCTGTCGATAATTGAGGTGTTGCATCCTAAAGTTGTACCCTCTAAATCCTCTATATCGTCCTCTTCAATATGCGTAGTCGCAATACACAGCGAAGTAGAATCGATTAGTTTCGAAGATGGCCAATATATTTGCCCTTCCTTAAGCCAAGCAGGCCCATTTAGCCAAACAGAAGAATTTACGAGGAATGTGGCGCTAATGCCTCTAGTTAAAAGGTTAGCTGGGTTTTCAACACCAGGACAGTGCCTCCAGATCGATACATCAGTCAATGATCGTATTTCTTTAACCCTATGCTCAACGTAAGGCTTCCATCGCCTTTTGGAACCCAAGATCCAATACAGTACAATCTGAGAATCAGTCCAAAGAAAAGATTCATTGATTGTTATCGGAAGACAAATTTGAAGATAAATAAGCAGGCGCGCAGCCATAAGTGCAGCAGTAAGCTCCAACTTTGGAATAGTCAGTTCAGCTTCGTTGTTGGTTTTCAAAGGGGCAACTCTGCCCTTAGCACAAATAAGATTCACTGATACTTCTCCATTATTATGCAAGGTTCTGGCATAAGCCACATCTCCGTATGCGTAGTTACTCGCATCAGCAAAAACGTGTATCTGTGTCGAATTTTGACTAGTTATAAAATGACGTGGTATCCCCATTTCATGAAGTTGCTCGATCTCCTCCCGACAAGAAACCCAAGTGTCTTGCAAGTCCGATGATAAGTTTTCGTCCCAATCAAGATTTCTGCGCCAAACCTCTTGAAATAGAATCTTTAACCGCACAAGCCACGGAGCCAGAACCCCAATCGGATCGTATATTTTAGCCATAACTCTTAAAATTCTTCGCTTTGTACCTTGAACTGCCTCCACTTTCAACAAATCTAGTACAGGATCAAGAACCACTTCAAGTTCGTCCGTGGCTATTACCCATCGCAAACCCAGCACCTTCTGCGTATCCGAGGATCGTTCTTCTGCTTCGAAGCACTCTCTTACTTTCGCACTGTTGGAGTTCCATTTATGTAATTTCATTGAGGCACTACTAAATATCCTGGTTGTTTCTCGATAAATATCCTTCAGTGTATCCTCGTCATCAATGCTAGTGACAAAGTCGTCCATGTAGAAGCTTTTCCTTAGGAGCTCGTATATTCTTAGCATAGCTTTAATGCTCGTCTCTGATAGCGCGTCCGATGTTTGAGTTCGCGACACAGCCTCCTTTATCAATTCCTGAATCATGGCACCAAGAATGTAGGGACTGCTTTTAACGCCAAATGTTAGCCGCGTCATTCGGTAAGTTCTGATAGCAGGTAAGATCTTTTCATCGATAATTTTTTCCACAAACCAGAGAAAACGATGACTATCTCTATCCGACGGATGAAGTAAAATTTGGAGAAACGCCTTTTCTATGTCGGCAATAATTCCAAATTTCCCAACTCGAAAATTGAGAAGAATCACTAAAAGATCAGGCAAATAATTTTCACCGACTTCTAAAACATCGTTGAGTGACGACTGATTAGGTGCATGTGCCGAAGCGTCGAAAACAATCCGCAATTTAGTCGTTTCTTTGTCATTTCGGTATACTGGATGATGAGGAAGGTAATAAGTTCGGTTTTTACTTAATTCTGTGTCTGGAGCAGGTTCAGCAATGCCTGAAAAAATAATTTTATTCATCGACTCATCGTATTCGGTGAGTTTTCCAGCTGAACATAGTTTCCGAACTAGTGTTCGTATCCGAACTAATGCGCCAGTTCTATTGTTGTGTAGTGGAGTTGATAGTTCCTTCCAAGGAAGTGACGCCTCGAATCTATCTCCTACTCGACGAATGTGTGCGGATACGTCATCGCTTAATACCCTTTTACCATCAGGAACAATCCCCAACACATCAAGCTTCCAGAAATTTTGAATGTCTTCACATGCGCAGACGTTAAGAGATAGTGTATGAGAAGAATGGAATCTATTTTGATTTACATCCGATGGCCCTTGAATTGTCCAACCCAAAATTGTGTTTATCGCAGTCAACCTTTCAGTGAGACGTTTATATTCGCCAGTCGCAAATTGCCAATATGTGTCGGCGCCAATGAGCACACTGATCCCATCCTCTACTAATTGCCCTTTTGCACGAGCATCTGCTAAATTTAGATCGGAAAGTGGGACAGTTCCGTTGTTAGTGGGCACAGATAGCACATCAAGGCAAATTGCAGGAACTTCTATTGCATCTATCGAAACAGCGCGATCATCATACTGACTACGTAGAACTATCCGAACCTTGTTACACAATTTGGAGGGTTTGGGCTTATCGCTTCCAAAGGGTATTACGCTTAGTCTATGTACTCACACAACAGGTAGATTGAGATTACGCGCCAGAGTTGACTTGATGAACGACAGTTGACTTCCACCATCCAAAACGATTCGCACAAACATAGAAAAAATAGAAAACTCACTACTAGCATAGGCGCATGCTGTTTGCAAGTATACATTACCCTTCTGCATTCCTTCTGCCGTGTACAGATTTAACGATGAAGTATTGACTAAACTGGGTACTGGGTCCTTATTTTGGTTGGAAGACGAAATGAAGGAACGTTTTGGTTGAGAAAACAATGGATCGCACATGCTTGTTGCGTGCCGGCCAGTACATGTCCTGCATGATATCCCTTTCACCTTACACATCCGGGAATTATGGCCTTTTTTACAGCAACGGTAGCACCTGCCTTCAGCTTTCAATAAATTTTTCTTTTCGATTAATCCCTTGTCACTAGAGCAATCTTTGGTTTCGTGATTATGTCCACAGCAAAATAAACAATTCTCCTTAAATTCAGATGCGTACAAACCCAAAGCCGTTTTGACAGATCTCTTGTTCGTGGGGTTCGATATGCTAGAGCGAGATGACTGTATTCTTGCTTCGTTGGCCTTTTCTAGCGATTCAACCTCTCTTCGCAAGAATTTTAGTAAACAATCGACTTGCTTATCGCCGATTGCCTTTGATGAATTTTCTGACATTGAGGAAATGCTAGCTGCATTATCTTCATATTGGGCATGCGAATTTTGTAGAGTCGCTGTGGTGTCCTCGTAGTATCGATGAAAATCTACTCTAAGTTCATTTGGTAGACAACGTAATAAAACACCCTTTAACATAACAAAATAATTTGGCGATGGTATGCCTAATGAGGAAAGCGAACGAGTTGAAGCTTGCACCGAAGTATATAGCCGTCTCAGAGCGAATGCATCTGCCTTAGAAGAAACAGGCTGGATGGATAGCAAACGTTGCATTGTGAAATCTACAATTTTCTCACTATTGCCGTACTCTTCCTTCAGCAATGCTATAGCTGTATTATAGTTAGCTTCGGAAGGAGTGAGACCAGTTAATGTTTCGGATGCCTTTCCAGTTAACACCGTTTCTAGATAATTAAATTTATCAACTGTTGTAAGAGAAGAGTTTTCGTGAACGAGAGCACGATACTGCTCCCAAAATGGTACCCATTCTTTGAAATCTCCAGAAAACCGTTTTGGCTGCAATTTTTTTAATTTCACAGCACTGCATGTAGATGTCGGTGGCGGTAACGGGGGCAACGTGACGTTGCCGTTTGCAGAAGTGGTGTCATTCGGACTTACTGAAACTACTGGTCGACCTTGGTGAAGATGAAGTTTGGAAAGACGGCATTTTATGCGAGTGATGGTCGCGATCGCTTTATCTTCATAATCTGCCACAGCTTCGGCTTCTCTTACCTGGTCCTCTGGTTTAATCAAACTCACCACCTCTGCGTTTGTTTTACGCAAACTTTCATGTGCGGCCATTAAGCGGTTCTGCAAAACGTTTAACTCTTCTTCAATGTCGTCGAGATTATTCAAATTATCCGTTATTTTTGAATCTTCGGATTTAAGATAATCGGTCGCGCTTTTGACAAGTTTGGTCACTTGACCACGATAAGAAGCGCGACTTGCCAAATCCATTTCTTTCGACTGCAAAGAAAACGACAAACACTCGTTCTTTTCGTTAATGTTCTCCGTTCCTATCCCGGGTTTCGGCACCAGATTTAGAAAATGTACACCCGAATTCGAATAGAACAAGTAAAAGAAACGAGCCGATCTTATTTAACAAACTGTTTAATTCATTTAATTATTCATTATTTGTATTCTTTACAATATTGATTATTACCGAATCACACGAATGCTAATGAACGACTGCGAATTTGATATAAGAAAAACGATAGCAAGAATTTCCATGTATGTGTAACAAGAGTATGTATGAGTAGTATTTGAATGTATGAAAAGTATGTAGTATAGAAGCTTATATGTATGTAGATAATTCATTTTAAGTTACATTATTATTAGTTATTAAATTTAAGATAATAAAGCGAAAGATTTTTCAACAGTGTCGCTATTTTGTTCAAATCTCAAAATTTGGTTAGTTACGTTATTGAGTTTGTTTTTTCTCTCTAATACTACTTTGTTTAAAATTACTTGTTTATTGTTATTTTCAAGAACATTATTTATTTTTTCTGTTAGGATAATTACATCATCGTGGTCTGGATTCCCAGCAATCCATTTCCAAGTTTTGCCTATAAAATCCAAGGATCTTTTGGCTTTAGGTTTAGGTTTGAGTCTATTCCGGTGGGTTTGGATTTGGGAAAGTTCATGGATAAGGAAGGGATAAATTGGGTCTCTGTTGGTCACTCGTGAGTTTATGGTTGCCTTAGTTTCATTAACTTTTTCCTGATATTTATCTAATGCAATTATGTGTATTAATCGGAATGTTCCTGTCTGAATTCGTGCGTTTCCCATGTGCTATGCTATTGCTTGCTAATTTGAGTAACCCAAATTTGAATGCTGCCGAGGCATGGAGTCAGGAGGAATCTGTAAGGATAAATGCTAACTTTTAATGCGGTTTTTGTGGATTACCTTTCCAGATTGTGTTAGGACTGTTGTTGTTTTGTCCTCCCTAACTGTTTCCTTCTTGAACCTGGGAGATAATTTAGTTCCTAGACGTTTGTTAATCTTGACGTAGATAGTCTCACCGGGCTTGTAAGTTTTAATTGTCTTTTTACTCTTGTTGTAATAAATTAGATCTTGAGCTTGTTTAGCTTTCAATCATTCAACGTTTTCTTGCCTGGCTTTTTCGAAAGTTTCAGGGTTAATGCTTACTGCACGGCCAAAGAACACTTTTGGTCATATCTGTCGTTGAATGGGTTGAATAATTGTACTCGTATACTGAACGATTGAGTAACTCCTCAAAAGATCTGTGTATATTATCAGTTTTGAGGCAACACATGATTTTGGATAGCGTTGAGTGGAATCGTTCCACTTGTCCATTGACTGTACTCGTATAAGGGGGAATCGGGTAGACTTCCATTCCTAACTGATCTTGGAGCAGGAATTGGATGGATGCTGAGTTGAAAGATTTTTCGTTGTCAAAAACGACGATTTTAGGGACGCCAAAGGCGAAAAGGATCTCTCACATCCTCTGTGGCTTTAGACTTCAGAATTCGGGTCTGGGCATATTTTGAGAATTTATCCACAGCATTCAGAACTAAATTCTTCTCAGTAGAGTAGATATCTATGTAGATACTGTGACCGGCACATTGAGGGATTGGCGTAGATTGTTATTCTGGCCTATTAAGGTGGTGATCGTATTTATATTCCTTACAATCTGAACATTGTCGGACTGTCTTATCCACATCGGATCTCATTTTCGGGAAGAAGAAATGTTGAATTAGTTGGTTTTTATTTTCTAAACTATTTCGATGAGCTCTTTTGTGTTCCTTTAATATTTCTATTCTCATTCTATTGGATCTGTAATATCTTTTACTAATGTTTGTGCAAACCTAGATTTATAGGACCTGAAATGCAGTGGATAGATTTTTTGAATCTGTCCCATCATGGGTTCTGAAACATAAAAGCCATTTATAACACTAGGGTTTAAATATCTTTTTAAAATTATCCGTATTTATTATCTTCTTCAGTGTAATTTTTTCTAACGATGGTATGACGATGGTAGGTTGGGAAAGGGATTTCGATATTATAACTTTCTTCATCTCCAGTTGATAGCATTATCTGACTTTTGAAGGCATTTATGGGTGCTTCCACAGCTGGTATTAGTTCATGCAATGAACTTTCATCACTGTGTATAGTGGGTGTCATTGAGTTAATCTGAGTTATTCTTAAAAGCGCATCAGCCACTACATTGCTCCGTCTGGGTTTATACTGGAGTTCATAGTAGTACTCCTCTAGAATAACTTTCCAGCGCTTCATTTTGGAGATATGGTTTTTAGAACACAATGCATAAGTCAGCGGGTCAGTAAAAACTCTGACCTTTGCTGTACCGAACATTTCTTTCTCATTTTTTCTCATTGCGGCATAATTTTCCTCAGTCTTACTCAAGGTCCGAGAAATGAATGTTATTAGCCGATTGTCTTGATATAAGAGCGCCTAAAGCTGCATTTGAAGCATCGGTTGTTAGTTCGAACTGTTTTTGGAAATTTGGATATGATAGAATTAAATCTTGTGATACTAATGTGCTTTTAATTTTTTTTGAATGCTTCTAAACCTTCAGAATTCAGAGTAATGGATGTCTTTTGAGATTCCGTTTTCGAGATTCGCCCTTCTTCTCCTCTTAGTAGGGAAGTTAAGGGTTTCGCGAGTTGTGCATAGTCTTTAATAAATGGTCTATAGTAGCCGGAAAGGCCTAGGAAGGATCGAAGTTGTTTTAGTACTTTGGGAACTGGAAAATTTGCGATTCCCTCTACTTTATCAGGATTCGTCCGAATTCCATGACAAGAGACGATGAACCCAAGAAACTCCATCTTATTTTTAAAAAAATTACATTTGTCCAGTTGGACTTTCATATTAGCGTTCTGAAGGATGATGATATCATCAATATAGACGTAGCATGATCTTCCTATAAACGCGCAGAGTATATGATCTAGGGCTCGTTGGAAAATTGAAGGCGCGTTCTTCAATCCGAACGGAAGCCTAGTGAACTCGTATTTTCCGTTATTAACCGAAAATGCGGTTTATTCTATGTCAGAATCTTTTAGCGGCATTTGATGAAATCCGCTGCGGAGGTCGAGAACTGTGAAATATATATTGTTGTTAAACTGGAAAAGAACTTCGTTAATTTCCGGTATCGGATATCGATCAGGTATTGTAACGGTGTTTAATTTCCCATTCTGTATTAATTATTCCCTTGGGAGCCGCATTTTTTAGGTACGATCCATACCGGTGAATTATAGGGTGACCGGGACTGTCGAATAATGCCATCAGTTAAGAGTTTCTCAATTTGAGTTTCAATTTCAGATCTTAAGGATGCAGGGTTCGGATATGATTTTGTATAGACTGAAGTATCACTATTAGTACGGATTTCACCTGTGACCCTGGTCGTATAGGTGAGTCGTTCGTCAGGTTCAGAAAATAAATTTGAAAATGTTTGTTTGCCAATTTGTCATCTGGTTAAATTTGGTTTCAAGAGAATTAACTGAAGGGGGCTTGAGTTGATTTATTTTGATTTTGACGTTGTTAAGGATTTCTATCTATAGATTAAGAAATGTGTGTTGACTAACCGTAACGTCTCCCGCAATAGACTTAGCGTAGAAGCAAAAATTATTCAAGATGGGTTTTTCCACCAGTTTCGACTGGATATAGTTCTTACTCGATCCAGTGTCTATTAGAAAATTTAAAAACTCGCCACTCTACATTTTACACTGGAAGTAGGGTAACGAAGAGTACGTTAACCTAAAAAATTCGGATCTGTATATTCAGGAACGATCAAGATATCTATAGCGCTGTTAGTGTGGTTCTCCGTAGCGCTAGGGATTTCTTCCGTAAGTGAATACTGGTTACGAGTCTGGTTGTAATTTGCGTCTTCCATTGTCATAGCTTGGAAATAATTTTCAAGATTTATTTGTTCTTTATCTATATGATAATTTCGTTGGAGTTTATTTGGTATATGCTGTTGTGGGCGAGGTCCGGGAGGTCTCTTTGTGGCAAATCCAAATGGTGCTGAAGGCTTGCTTTGATCATTTGCAGCTGCTGTTTTAATCGTTGAAGCGTCCATAGGTTCCGGCTTCGGTTTAGGTTTCGTAACGATTTGAGGAACTCCGTTTGGTTGAGAGAAGTGGGGTTAAAAATCGTATCGACGGAACTGTGGTTGGTTTCGATACCCTTGCGGTTGAGTTGGCCAGGTTGGTCTAAGTTGAGGAACTTGGTAGAATTGTGGTGGCAGATATTTTAAGTGAGGATAAAATTGCTGAATAGGAATGTGTGGATTGGGTTTACGAGGTGGCTGCTGATGTGGTAAGCCGTTAATAGGCTTCTTTGCCGAATTTTGACTGTTGTTAGCACAGGCGGCACGAAAGTTTTGATTCTCAAGCTTAAGGCTCAAGTGCAAAGCTTGAGGGAGGTCTGCTGGTTCACGGATACCCAACAGTCTAGTCTAGGCAGATCGTCTTTGAGCCCTCTTACAAATGTGTCTAACGCTTGTGTGAGAAGGGTCGTAGACTCTTGAGAGACTATACGCAATTTTGTTTAAGATTAACGTCAAATGACTGTATACGGCTTGATAAAATTCGTGAATGGTAGAATGCCCCTGTATAAGAGAAGTAATTTGGTACTCCAAGGTACCCAGATCTCTCTTATCCGCGTAACGTAAGGTCAGGCAACGCGATATGGCTCTCCATTCTAGCGGTGTGCTATATGATTCGAGTACATTTTTATTTTATTACGGATCACCGATAGTATACCGTAATACTTAGGGGTTCCTCTGAGGTGTTCGTAAATACATAGGATCCGATCTACGCTTTTCTTGCACGAAGAAAACTCTATCGGGTTCCCTGAGAATTCCCTAAGAATTTTTCCAAATCGGATAGATTCTCTGGCAGTTCGGCTCGGATTTCCTGATCCCGTCCGCAATGTCGGCATTTGGGTTAAGGATAGAGTTAATGACTTGTCTGCCCTCACTCTGAAACACTCTATTTACTATTTCCGTCACGAGAACAACTAATACTGGGGTTAGGTTTTGGGTAGGTCTGGAAGGATTAGGTTGAGCTTGTTCTGGGTTAGACATATTTGTTTGTATTATTGGAGAAAACGAGTTCAAAATGAGAGAACGAGTTTAAAATATAAAAAGAGTGAATTTAAATAATGGCACAAAATAATAAACAATGATTTCTTAAAATTACATTATTAATTACATTTTAACTTTTCTTAAACAATATTAACTTAGTTTAGCTTAATCTAACTTACAATAATATCGAAAGCATCTCCACAATGGTGTTGTGGAAGTCTCCTTTTTGTCCGTTGGTTTGCTTAGATCCCTCGGTGACTCAGGTTTAAACTTACGCACTAAAGGGTGTTGCTCACTAAGGGTGTTGCTCACTAAGGGTGTTCTTAGTACCGTCTTAACGAAACTTTCGTTTGGACCGGTAACCGAATGTTCTGAACGCACTTGAACTACTTGAGGACTTTTGGCGGTCAATATCGAACTTATTCGGTCGAACACTACGCGATACCGGGCGCTAATTAAAACATTTAAAATTCAAATGTTTTAAAAAAAAACTTTATTTGGGCAGCGTAACTGCCTTACAAAAATTTACTTAAAAAACTGAGTACGTTTCTGAAATCAAGAGCTTAAATACCTAAATTATGCTGCCCAGCTAGCTACCTGTCGTGGAAACGGATGTGATTAGCTGAAACGATGTCATATTGTAGTTTGGTGAATACAGTGTTACTTGCTGCTTGTTGCTTGTTGTTTATGCCGACGATGTAGTTTGGACTGTTGCCAGTGAAACGTAGGTATCATATATCGAACGTTGCAATATGTACGATCTTCTGTAGTTTACTTGTAATGCTGTTTATGCTGACGAATCGAATGTTGTCCTTATGTGAACTTATGATGTGCTTACTTATATAATAGGTTTATCTCTTTCGTTCTCAAAGCAATATACTTCATTCGACTAATAATTAACTGACCTAACCTTATAAAGTTGTTCTCTAAGATTTATTACCTTAAAGTTGCGGCATTCCTTTATTAAGTTCGTCTTGTGCTGTTTCCCACGTTAGGTCATCTCCAAGTCCTTGAACACAACGTTTGGCCTCACCCTGGATCTTTTCATTCAATACTATGCTGATGGCGTACTGTCTGAGTGATTCGCTGTTGCAGAGTACTATCGCCTTGTCAACTGATTTGATGAATTCCATTAATTTGAAGTCGTCCTTGCCGTTAAAGTGTTTCATGTTGCGGAGATGGTTGAGAGACTGTCCTGGTGACAATTCGAAGATGTCATTTCTATCTTCTCGTGCCAAATTTGGTTATCCCAAATGTTGGTTCAGTTGCAACTGCAATCGAGCAATGTGACTTTGTTGCTCTTGCATTGATTGCATCAACAATGTTAGTTCTTTCTCATTTTCCATTATTTCACTGTCACTATCACTACTATAAGCACTATTACAGTCTAGATTACGGTTCGAATAGAATACTTTATTTAGCTTATTTTTCATATGAGAGTTCGTTCACATAGGGTTCATATCCCTATTTTTCTTTTCTTTTGAAAATAAAATTACCGACTGCGCCAGTTACCTATTTTTCTTAAATTTTGGTTTTCTTCGGAACCGCAGAAAATCTTGGAAATATGTATTATTATAAAAACACAAACAATTTCTTTGGAAATATTTATTATTACTTATTCTTAATCTTCTCTTGGGAGAAGTCTGTTCCGTCCGAAGCTTGAAGTAAAACCCCTTTTTTGATTCTCTTTTTTTTTCTTTGACAATGTGGAAATAATAATTGCTTACTCAGGTGTTCCCCACATTGAGTTAATTTTGGTTACTCAGGTATTTCCTACACTGAGTTAATTTCGTCAATCAGACTGAGTCGCGATCGGTTTAGATTTTCAACGAAATTCACGACTTCAGATATGGGGCAAGTTTTCTGATGTATCGAATGAATATGATTTCCTTCAAGCTTCGGTTTTGTGAAGTGTAACTCCCGCGACCCACCGAAGACTCAATTTAAAAAAAAACTAATTTCTGCTTTCTTTTTTTTTCACTGCAATATCACTATACACTGTACTTATCTTTTTTTGGCGGTGATGTGCACTGGCACAATCTAGCGTCCTGCTACTCCTGCTCCGCTATCCTTCTTCTATCCCTTCTCTCGATTTCCTCTTCCTTTTTTCTATTGTTTCACTTTTGTCGTCACCAAAGTTACTTCCAGATCTTTTTTGTTTCACAGCTCCCGCCAGACACACACACATTCACTCGAACATTCATTCAGCTCTGACGGACCCAACGACGGGATTATTAGCTACACTAGCAAGCTTTGCTAGCTCTCTTCAGCTGCCCGGGTATTTTTCTTCCATCGGATTACACTAATAAAATTTATTACAAACAAAAGGAGAAAGGAAATTCGGTGGAAAGGTAGCTGGAATATTGGGACGAAAGTTAAGGAGTCTAGATACAATCCAAAGCGGATTGTATCTCGATCCAACCATCCATTTTATCACCGCCCCCAACAAAAGCTAGATACGGTGTATGCGTAATTTGTTACGTTTTTATCCGCGGATCCCTAACTACTCCGGTAGATCGCCGTTCAGATTTGGGGGGAAAGGGGACTGACCTCCTTACAACTATTTGTCACTCCTTACAATTATTTATTTCTTTTATTTTTTGTTGCTATTGGGCCCTTCTGCCCTCTGCCCTGATGCCATAATAAAGAGCAACAAGAAAAAAAGCGCTGAAGCGACTTTAAGCACCTTCTTCACGATTGCTAAGGTATCCTGGACAATTCGAGTGGTATGATGCGAGTATCCAACAGCTTCTTGCAAACAGTGTTGCAGAATCAATTCCATCAATTAACAATAGTGATAAACGTCGAGTGTTTTACTTACCTCATCGACCAGTATTTAAAGCAGATAGTGCGACTACCAAAATGCGCATAGTGTTCGACGCATCGTCACGAACCTAAGAAGCACCGTCGCTGAATGATCAACTTCACGTAGGAGCCAGTCTTCTTCAAGATATCCTCAAAATACTGCTGAATTTCCGGCTGGAACGTTTTGGAATCGTCGCCGATGTTGAGAAGGCATTTCTGCAAATCGAGCTCGATGAAAGGGACCGTGACAGCCGCAGATTTCTTTGGTATATGGCAATGAAAACAGCAAGAAGCTCCAAACCGGAAATTGTGGAATACCGGATGACTAAGGCAACCTTCTGTGTAAATTGCAGCCCGTTTTTACTGACAGCGACCTTAGGTTTGCATTTCCAAAGCGAGGAAAAGGAGTTTCGAATTTTAAAGGAAAGCTTTTACATGGACGATCTAGCTACAAGCGTTTATACAGAGGATGCAGGAGGGCGAATCAGTTCATAATTTAATAATGAATGAAGCAGGCATGACCCTTAGGAAGTGGAATTCCAATAGCGATATTGTGCACAAGGCTCTTTACTCAGATGAGTCATCTAGTAAACAAAATATTTTAGGATTGATATGGTTTATAAACACTGATGAGATTGGGGTGCCATTGGAGTCGGTTGAAAGTCTGCTGTGTTCCAATTTAACAAAAGGGACAAAATGTAATGTGCTACAAACAATCGCCAGAATCTACGATTCTCTTGGAATGCTCCTCCAGGTTGTAATAAGAATAAAAATTCTTTTTCAAGCTATCTGGAGAGAAAAACTTTCTTGGGATGGGTTGCTTACTGCTGAACTTTTAATGCAGTGGGAGGACTGTGTAAAAGGCTTACGAGATTTAAAATAGCTTGCTTTCTTCCGCAGGTCCAATACATGTTCATATATTGCCGATGCCAGCATGAAAGTGTGTGGAACTGTAGCTTTCAGTTTTTTGGGAAAACTTTGTCTCAACCATTTGGCCCAACCCCCAATTGAACGTATAACGCTCTAGAAAACAATCGACTGTGTTGGCATAGATTTCGCCGGGACGCTTTACTACCTTGATAGTTCCACAAACCAAATGAACAAGTGCTATTTAATGGTTTTCACTTGTGCTGCTATTCGTTCTATTCATTTGGAGATTGTAACGAGTTTGCCAACAGAAAGCTGCATCATGGGGCTAAGGCGTTTTATTGCTCGGCGAGGTGCTCCATCCACAATTTTCTCCGATAACGTGCGTACTTTTAGAAGAGTAGCTTTAGAGCTTAATGACACCAATCAAGCGCCGGATAACGAGCTTATGCAAGGGTTTCTATCAAATAAGCGAATACGATGGAAGTTTATCGTCGAACGGGCTCCATGGTGGTGAGGTTTCAGGGAGTGGCTAATAAGGACATTAAAAAATGTTTTAAGGATTGTCATCAGAAGGGCAAGGCTAACATTTGAGCAGTTATGGACCGTAATTTTAAAAGCAGAAGGTATCGTCAATGTCAGTCCATTAACTTACGTGAGCAGAGATCCGTTCGATCTTTCACCACTCACTCCTTCACACTTCATTCATGGATATGGTGGTTTAGTAAACCCTCAAAAACAGTGACATCGCCAAATGACATTCAGAAACTATGGACTCAGCGGATGAAGCACACAAATATGTTTTGGAATCGGTGGCGTACCGAATATTTGCAACTCTTAAGATCATTTCATCACAGCCAAGGTTATTCTTCAACCCAACACAAACCAAAAGATGTCGTATTGGTGTTTGAAATGTTCGGGCATATGAGATTCGTTATGCCGATGGGTTGAGAACCCGAAGACCAGTTCAATTTTTGTATCCTCTGGAACTTTCTTCTACTTCCCGGGCGGAGGATGTTAAAAATGAATTGAGTTAGCTATTGAAACTCTTACTAATTACCCTATAATAATATTGTTTTCTTACTTACACTTAACATTATTATCTTTTTCTTCTGTTTTATACTCATAATGAAATTTCAATCTTTGTTTCCTTTATATGAATTACCATCGTCATTTGTGCTTTCAAGGAGTTCAGTCCTTTCAATAAAATATCGGTTTCTTTTAGTTTTGGTCTTCCTATTTAACGACGAACAAAGTGTTTTTTCCCATAGAAACAAAATTCGGATCTCCACCTACAGAGACCAAAGAGGTGAACGACTACGTGGATGACTTGCGTAGCAGGATTCGTAGATTGAATGAAAACACAAGAGAAAAGATGAAGCTAGCGAGTAGACACATGAAGAGTAGGTACGACCTCAAGGCGAAATCTTCCGGCTTCAACGAAGGAGATTGTGATAACCCGCATTAATGATCCAACGTGGGGATCGAAGAAAATTAGATAGAGTGTGTCATTTGAACGGAATGACGAATGACGGAGTTATTTGGGACGAACAACTTTAGGGACGAAGCAATGTGATAACCATTTGAATACGAATTTTCTCTCGAAATGGAAAATTGTATGGAACGCTAGGTGGCACAGATTGCTCTCGAAGTATGTCAGGCGGATGTCAGCATCCCAAACTATGCAAGTCAGTTCATCAGTTGAATTTGCAGTGCGAATTAAGAGAAGTGATTAAGTGGGTGGCCCTGGCCCAAGTGGTAGTGGACTGGCTTCCAAATCAGAAATTTCGGTGATGGAATCCCAACCTCGCCCGAAAGACATTCATTTTTCCAGTTAACAAAAATTAAGTAAAATAAATAGTGGACTGTAAATCCACTAAAAATTTAGTCTGCCCATTAAATGTTGGATGCCACCCATAGAGCGCAGTCGTTCGCAGATCTCCACAGAGAATAAACGTGTTTCGGCTTTTCCTAGAGTGAAAAAAATAGTGATACAGGTATCGCAGTAAAGCTAATTGGTTGCAGTTCTGTTATTTGAGTCGATAGCCAAGAGGTAGGTTAGCGGCGTCGATAATACAGAGACGTTAGGGGGCTACGGTACAGCAAGCGACTATTGCTTCTCCGGCGCCAATGCCGAGAACAACGGAAGCTGCACCTAACGTGCTGGCCATCTTGGTCGCAATCCAAGGGCAGTTGGCTCAGCTGCAAAAGCAGGTGCAAGAAAAGGCCAAGCGGGTGGACCAGAACTACGCGATGTTGCCGGGCCTAACGCAACACATGCCGTAATGGGTACGCACATTATGGAGCAAACTTTGAAGGTCCTTGCGGTGAATGTTAATTCACTGATTAGGATTGAACGAAGAGCCACGATGTTCAAATTGCTACAAGACCAAACTCCTGATGTACTTTTCGCTAGCGAAACCAAGCTAACCGATAAGCACAAACTGGAGTACAATAATTATATTGTTAGAAGAAGAAACTGGCCCAGATCCAATCGTGGAGGCGGTGTCGCTATCTTCATTAAAGAAGGTATAAAATTTCACAGAGTGTACAAGGGGGTGTTGCGCAGGTTCCGGGTGTTGGAAGCAGTCGTCATTTACATACCGCTCCGCTGTGAAAAGCGGCTGTACTTGGCCTCTGTGTATGCACCTGAGGCTTCACAATCCACATTATTCATTACAGAGCTCGACACGCTTTTTCGACTTCTGAGGCTGGAATCAGAGGAGAATTGGGCGGGGATTTCAACGCTAAACACAGAGATTGGGGAAATAATTTGCCAAATACTAGAGGGAACCTACTACTCGATTGGTGGGGTCAGCACGACGTCATGTACAGACGCAGTCTTAAAGCGACGGATTACCCGTCGTTTCCCAGAGGCGCGTCTTATTTGGATCTACTGCTGTATGATGAACGTATACGACTGACAGGTATGAATTTACAAACGCTAAACTATCTGCGCACATTCGTGTATGACAACGACTATTGCAGTTTTAGCACCGAAATTACAGTTCCTAACGAAATTGCGGAATTGGAGGAGTTTGTCCAAAGATAATCTTACAACTACAGTAAGACTCGATGGACACGCTTCTCAGCAACCCTAAAAAGAGCGCTCTCCTCGAACAAGCCCTACCCACAGTCCGATAGGAATTTATCAAACGAGGAGATCGACAATTACCTAAAACAAATGGACGAGACAATTAAACAAACTAGAGACACTACAATACCGCGGTATCGACGTACAACTAACGGAGACCTGTTCCGCAATTCTACTATTGACGCGCAGCACCGACAGAAAAGTAGACTTCTGTCACGACTCAAAAACTTGTACAGACAGTTAACCGACCAACAAGACCCGGAGATTAGAACACTGAAGTCGTCAATTAATAATCTTCAAACGTTAATAAAAGAGAATTACAGAATTTCTGTAAGTTCATATTGGAACAACAAGGTTCGGGCTGTCAACACCAGCAGCCCGAATATGTTTCCGCAAATAAATAACCTATTTCGGACAAACAATCAAAACGACCTTCAGTGTCTTAAAATAGCCCGGAAAACAGACAACGAACGGTTACTGACAATAGCAGGTATTGATCCGAGTGAGGCCGCTGATGATAACGACTCCTTTGTGATCGAGGATCCACAGCAGAAGGTTGAGGCCATAGGGGGCACTTTCCAGGAAGTATACAAGGCCGCCGATACCATTGGCCCTAATTCTGACTTAGACAATCGCGTCTTGGTGCACAACTTCTACATTCGAAATGAATTAGAGAACTGGCGATCCGAGGGCTCTGGTTTCTCCAGGTTCAGCGACTAAAATATGGCAAATAATGTCATTGCCAGAGAGGGTGACCTACCCACGGTAATTTCGAAGGAAGGACTCCATGAGATCTTCGACACATTCAGAGTTAAGAAATCAGTGGGGACCGATGGTATTCCGAACACCTTCTAGAAGCGGTAGACATTTATACCACTCTGTTTAATAATGCAATGAATAATGCGCATTATCGAGCGCATTGGAAAACGGCGGTGGTTCAACCTATCCCCAAAAAGGGAAAGATATGTCCAATCCGGCGAATCTCCGGTCGATAAGTCTCCTTCCGAATATCAGTAAGGTTTTTGAAAAGGTAATCAATAGAGCTCTGACTAGGTGGGTTGAGGACAAACATATAGTTCCAGATAATCAATTCGGTTTTAAAGCAGGACATGATATCTCACATGCCGCGTCTAAACTGGTGTCCGATATATATCCAATGGAATAAAGGCAAAAAACAATGTACTGGTGCCTGCCTTGTTGACTTGGAGAAGGCCTTCGACACCGTATGGTTAGAGGGTTTTTTATATAAGCTGACTGGGCTGGGGATCAGAAAACTACTCTTGTACATTCTTTATAATATGCTACACAACAGACAGTTCATCGTGAAGAATGGTGATGTGACTTCTGTTGGAATATTTTAAATTAAAAATGGTCTTCTGCAAGGCGCGGTCAATTCGCCGATCCTACTCAGCATTTATACAAGCGACTTAATAGATTCACTTCCCCATACTATTGCGTACGTAATACTTATAAATAAAATGTAAATAAAGTCGAAAGCCATCGATATAAGAATTTAGAGTAGCTTAGAGTGCCTGTGTGGGGCCACTAAGTTAGTATAAGATTGTTAAGTAATTTTAAGCTAGCATTTAAGCATTTTTTGTTAGTATGTAAGAGGTAATGATTAAGAAAATAAAATGCATTTAAAACTGAAAAACTGAGCCACCCATGGAGCGAAATAACCACTGAGCCCAAATATCTTTCTTTTTCTATCCATCCCATTTTCCAAAAACCTTAACACATGCCACTTGAGAGTTAAGTTCTTTAAAAAAAATTAATTAAGAAAAGAGATAAGCGATTAACTTGTGAATTGTAATTGTATTGAAAAAAGCGATAGTATTGACAAGAATAAGTTATATCATTTGAACCCACACAAACATTCCACAATGCATTCAATCACAAAATATAACCCTTCTTCCCCCGACTATAACCGAAACCAATTGGGAAAAATTACGACAAGAACCCAAAAAGGAATCGCTAAGCTAAATAAAACTCGGAGTGATCCCACGCATAGAGCGAACGAGAATTAATTAAAAACTTAGGGTTCCATAGTATCAAATATCTACAAATACAGGGTGTCCCCTAATGCGTCAACGATAATTTGAGAAATGATTCCTGGGTATATTCTATGAACAAATCGTTCTACAGTAAGGGTCTATCTCCAATGTTGACATGGTTTTCCAAGAATTACTAATTTCCAATATTTTTTTAATGAATTTTATTTGACTCTTTGTCAAAACCCTCATTTCCTTACCTTGTTCCTTAACCCTTTCGCTACTGCGGGGACACTGGTGTCCCATGGCATTTTGCAATTCGCATTTGAAACTCAACCAAAAAGTCCCAAATAGTAGTTTTGAACATTATTTGTAATTTACAGTTATCTAAGCCGCACATTGTCGCCTCTGGATTTTGTTTTCATTAGATTTTTGTGAGCAGTGGCTGCGTTCGGGCCATATTTAGGCATTATTTATAACAAAAAATACATATATTTCAAAGCGGTGTTGTTTTTTGAAAGCAAAATAGTGCACTAATGCTGATAAGTAAATAAGTATATTTTTATAAAAGATATTCGAAGAAAAAGAAAAAAGAAAAAATGTTAGGACGTATGTGTCCCATGTGGCATACAGTTATTTGTTTTCTTTTACCGTTATTTTTTCGTTTTACGATATTTAAAGTGGTAAAAATGTCGAAATTGAATACTGAAGATATACGCGCAGTATTTCAAGAATATGAAGATGACACCAGTAAATCGGAAACTAATTTTAGTGGAGGTAGTGACGATAACTATAGTCCTCCGCGAACCACAACCACTGGCAGTGATGATTCTCTTAGTGATCCAGAGAACAGCCAATTGAGCCAATTCAATTCTGTCTCGAATGATGCAATGGACGATCAACCTATGCGTGATGAAGGTGTTCATGGTGGACCTGCAGCCACATTTGTTTGGGGCACACCAGATGAATCGTTCATTACAAGAAAATTGGTTACTTTGTCACTGACAATGCAGAATTGCAGGAAACATTTCACGTCACTCGTTGCTACACGAAATTTTTCCCAAATTATTTCCCAGAAGCATGTCCTTGTACAAAACATTGCTCAGTGCACCAACGAGAGGCTCAAGAAAGTTCCTTTATCGGGACAGAACAGAAAAAAAACTGCTGAAAACAGACTCTGGCGAAATCGATATAATACTTGGATGCATATTTATTATGCCGTATAATTATGTGCCATCGCTAAAAGACTATTGGTCGAATCATACTTCATTGGACAACGAATATATAAAGTCAGCCATACCATGTGATCGTTTTGAGCAGATAATGTCTAAGCTGTATTTTGTCCATGTAGATAAGCCTGCGGATGTAAGTAAAACGTACTACATAGACGATTTTATTAATTGCTTGAAAACAACGGTCAGAGTCTGCCGCGATGATAACAGCTTTCAAAGCATCGATGAGCGGATGACGAAATTCAAAGGGTGTACATCACTCAAACAATATATGCCTTTGAAACCAATAAAACGGTCCATCAAAATGTGGTTCCGCTGTGATTCTCTGAGTGGATACACCTATGACATGAATATTTACAGCGGAAAAGAAGGTCCTCGACTTGAAGGTACACTCGGGGAACGAGTTGTAAAGGATCTTGCAGCTGCGATTTCGAATCCTGACGTGACACTTTGCTTTGATAGATTTTTACCACCGTCATTATACAATACCCAGCTTTAGACATGCATGTCCAATCGCAAGAATGTGCCAAAAATCCCTGATGAATTCCAAAGAGGCGAAGCCCTTTTCAAACTTTCATAATAAAGTCGAAAAAAAAAACCAAAACTGTTTGCCAAGCCTGTAAATTGCCGTTCTGTATAGATTGCTTGGCTTCTGCACACTCATTGTCGTTGCACGGACAATTTCCCACACTCCTTCCTTCAAAACAAATATCGAACTATCACGATAATCCACAACGCCCAAGTTGGATTCAGTTCAATTTTATTTTCGAAAAGAAACAATTTAATTTATAATATAATATAGATACACAAAACTTAAACTAACTTACATTGCTTTAGGGAGCATGTAACTTTTGAAATTCAAATTTGCAACGACTTTTATATAAAAATCACTCTCAAAAGAAATCTTATTAATTCCTTTGTTCTTTATACTAAAAAAAAGGTAATTAGGCAACCCCACACAGTTAAACATAAAAAAGCAAAAACAAACGGAAAAAAGCTGTGAACTCCTAGTTTACGGGAAAGAGACAAGATAATAATAATTGACTAAACTTGGTAAATATCAAAGAGAGTGGTGTTGCCAGCAATTTGATTCTAATCTTATACTAAGTAATTCAAATACAATTTCTTTTAAAACTAAAAAAAAATCAAAAAATAAGAAATAAAAAAATAAAAAATTAAATTCACATAACTAGCTCGATGACACTCCAGGGGCCGTCTGAAACTATTTTGAAGACTCTAAGTCTAAGACGGCGACCCTTACGACTGCCCTCTTCAATTTCGTTAATCCACTTGGTAACCGTACATCAGCGGTCAACACAATACCATCTGAAGCTAGATAAATTTTACTAATGCGGTCCAGCTGCGAGGCAGAACGGATCTCATTGGGCTCAATGAGAATGACGATGTTGTCCACTGCTACTGGTTTCGTCTTCTTATGCCACTTTGACCTGCTCGTAATCTCTGGCAAATATTCTGCATACCAGCGTCGCGTGAATTGCGCCATCAAATGTTGCGCCCGACGGCTATACAGTCTGCTAAGGGCATCCCGTTCGGAAAACAATCCAGGGGCCGTGACGTCTCTATCTCCATCACCAAAGAGCATCGAAATCGGCGTAAGGGGTGCTGGGTCCTCGGGGTCAACAGGGATGTGCGTCAGTGGTCGGCGGTTGATTTGACCTTGAGCTTCAATCAGAGCATTGCGAAGGACATCTTCTCGTGGAACCACACCCCGAAGAATGAAATCGATCCTGCCTTTGATGGATTGAATCAGCCATTCCCAGGCTCCACTCATCCACGGAGAGTATGCAGGAATAAACCGCCACAAGATGCCCTCGTACCTCGCCGAATATTCACTCAGGGCTGCATTTCCTTGATGTCTCTGTCCAAAAGATTTTTCTAACCGACGAAATTAAGCCCATTGTCGCTGTATAAAAATTTAGTAACGACCCGGTTTACCAAAAAGCGACGAAGTCCCATTGTGCATTGGTCCAGACTCAGATCGTTCAGCAGCTCGATTTGCACGGCTCGAAACAATAGGCACGTAAAAATCATTCCGTACCTTTTTACGGTTCCTCTCCCGAACTTCACGAGCATGGGACCAAAACAATCCACCCCAACGTGTGTAAACGGCCTGTCGCCGAAGCTAGTCGAGCTCGAGGAAGTTGTCCCATTAACGGAGTGACTGGCTTCGCGGTCATCCTCTTGCACATATTGCACCTTGCGACAGCTCCGCGAATGCTGCTAATCTAAGCACGTTCTCTTATGTCGGAAATTGTTAGCGCTGTCCCGACATGAAAATTTCGATCGTGGTGATGTTGAATGAACACGTCGACTAAATGATGATTTTTTGGAAGAATTGCCGGATTACGGGCGGCATATGACACCACCGCTTCCTGCGCTCTGGAACTCATACGTATTGTCCCCTCTGCATCCATGAACGGAGAAAAAACAAATATCGAGCTTGCCTTTGAAACTTCCCTCTTCGATTGTAACCCAATCACTTCTTCACGAAATGCGTCCTGTTGGATCTTTCTGAATAACCAGGCCTCAGCGCGATCAAACTCCCTTGGCGTCACGAACGTTGTGCTTTCGACTTCCTTTCTTTGGCATATGTACATAAAACGGAGAAGGAAGCCCATAGCTCTAACGGCCGACGTCCACCTTCCCCTGAACCGAGGCCGCAATTCCTCAAAAACGGAAAAGCTTACCCCCTTGCTACGTTCAAGAACGAGAATTCTTATCCCGTCCTCTACCAACTCCAGCGCTTCGTCCGCACTACCCGGCGTGATTGGCCATTCCTCAACTGGCTTTAGAAGAAAAGCAGGGCCCTTAAACCAACGCGCCTCCTGATCCGCCGATCATCTCGTCAGTCCACCTCGTTCCGTCATCTGCTACATTGTCCACTGTCTCCACATAGAACCATTGTCGAGGAGATGAAGAATCTAAAATTTCGCCCACTCTAGTAGCCACAAACGACGGGAACATCAACTTCGTTGAGTTAATCCAGGCGAGAACCGTCTTAGAATCTGACAGGAAGATCACCTCGTGGATTGGGACCGTGTGCAAGCTCCTTATGGTGGTCAGCAGTCGAACTCCTAGCACGGCGGCTTGTAGCTCCAACCGTGGCACTGACAATCTTTTTAAGGGCGACTTTAGCCTTAGCCATAACCAACGCGACTTCTACCTGTCCTTCCCGCTCGAAACGAAGATAAGCGGCAACAGCAAAGGCTTTCTCCGAAGCATCGACGAAGATGACTAACCCGTTCTCTAGAGTTGTCCGGGTTCCATTACACGTTACGCCGAGGAATTCTATGTCGGTCAATGCTACTTAAATCCGTCACGAATGAAATCCACTTATCCCGTAGATTCTTTGATACTGGTTCGTCCCAGTCAAACCCTTCCCTCCAGACTTCTTGCAGAACAATGCGACCACGGATGACGTAGATGGAGATAAGTCCAAGTGGATCGAATATCCGCATCACAACTCTAAGTATTTCCCTCTTGGACACCTTAAAATCTGGCAACTGCATCTTATCGAACATCACGTCATCTAACACCTGGTAAGTAAAATGATCCATCCTTGGGTGCCAAAAAATCCTTAAGACCTTGGTGACAAAAAATTCCGACTCACTTGGATTGATACTCACGAGTTTGGGGTTGACATGGCTCTCCGGCATCTTCGCTAGGAACTCTCGACTGTTTGACTCGACTCCAACGAGACTGAAACCCATGGTTTTACAAATCTAGATTGCATCACGAGTTACTTTGACTGCCTCCACACTAGGGTGTCCCAGGCTATAAGGGTTAAATTTTTTTTTTTAGATAGAGATACGCATACCTTTTTTTTTTTTCTATTTGACCCAGATAAGTGAAATATCAAATATTATTGCGATCGGATGACGATAACCCGTGCCGACTTAACGCCAAAATCTAAACATAAAAATTAGTATGGAGCAATGGAGGGAAAAGCAAAACTCATTTGTTTTTGAAATAAGGCATCCGGTATTGGACTTTATTATTATATTAATTGTTGAAAGTAGGTTAATTATTTATTTTCTTTTTAATGTTTGTTTTTTACAGTCAGGATACTTTTGTCGATGTTCTTGTACGCAACGAAATAAAAATTGCTTTTGCTCCTCCTGAACAGTTAGCAGGCCGTGAAAATCTTGCATCAACTTGACTGCTCTTTCAGCAGAGTCATTAACTGCTTTCAGTTTTAATAGCTTGCTTTTAGCATGTTGGTACAAAGCATTTTTAAGCCACAAAGAGGGGCACTCGTGGAGAAAAGCACCATCAATTTTCAATCGACTAAATAAGGACTTGCTTTTGACTGAAACAAAGTCATCGATGTTTTTTTCTGAAAACAAAAAAAGGAGGATTATTGATATAATTTTTTAGTTATGTAAATAAAAAAGTTAAAAAAACAAACTTAATTTTCAAACTTTCCATAAAGTCTGCCACAAAGTTCTTCTTGCAACCATTTTGACTTTCGTTTCTTGGCTTACATCATCATCAAATAGAGACAAGATAGACACTTCGTCTGTCAAATACCACAAATGCAAGCAAAACTTCTGTAATGCTGCTTTCGAGATGCTTTCATCTATTGTTTCATAAGATTTTATAGCTTTCAGAAAACACAAATCCTGGTAAGGTGCTTTTACTGCTAAAATGCATTGCAACCAAGGCCTAACGTATATTGTCACGATGAACAGGCAGACGTCTAACAGAGCTTCTTTATCTTTGTTAGAAATTCTTAATTGATCACCAAGTAACGATATTTTTAATGAGTAAATCGCTCTCGCCATCCATCGAGCTTGGTGCATGGCACCTGGAGGCCGGATCTTAAATTTTTTTTCTGCATCGCCGCCAAGAAATATTATTGAAAGTTCGATTAACTCTCTGTAATCATCCCTAGTAATTTCTTTAGTTAATTCAATTTGGTAAAAATCGATAAGTCTGTTGATCTCAGAAACATTCAAACATGATAGCTTTTCTGTACAGCTCTGTATTTTCTCGGGATCGACATTCTTCCAGTTCTCTCGAAATTTCTTGAACATTGGAATGTCTGGGCTTGTGGTAACTTGGCAGATTTTTGCTTCAAACACGCTTTTTAGTACTAATTCGTAGACGTGATGGCGGCAAGCAAAAATAATCATTTCCCTGCCTAGTTTCTGTTCGAGAAGTACACAAGTACCATTGATTCGACCAGTATTTGAAGCAGTCGTATCACAACACAAAATCTGCACTTTATCCTCAAGATTCCAATCAATTATAGCATTCCAAAGTACCTGGGCCTGTTCCTTTCCTGTAGAGTTATCCAACTTTGGTACAGCGATAAGTTGTTCTTTATCGTCAAACGTTATAACTATCGGCAGACGTTCTTCCTTAGATTTGCATGAATCTAAAGCCGGCAAAAGTTTACCATCCCAGTGGAGTGTTACAATATCCGGAACCTGGTTTTGAAAATTAACCTTTATGGCTTCCGCTCGCTCTTTTCGCTTTTCCGCACGAACCCTTTGAATAGTGGACTTGCTTATAGGAAATTTGTCTGTGTTATGTCCAAGAGCTTCAATAGTTGCTTCAATAATAAACACAGCATCTCTCACACTCAATTGACACCGATCTAATGCTGCCACTAATTTTGGAGTGATAAAATTCTTCCTCATAACAGTTTTATTTATACTGGATTCGGTTTTGGTTAGGTTTGGCAAAATTTCCTGTAAATCCATCAATTCTGAATCAGACGACAAACTTTCTTGTAGCGGGTCATAAGATGATGTTGAAGGAGCTAAGGATGAAAAATATTTAGCACGTCGTTTTTGCTCCTCGACGTTTCTAAGGTGCGCTCTTTCTTCTTTGTGTGTTTGTTTTTGGTCAACTCCGGCTAAATGACCAGGTCGGCCTGGTTCTCTTTGGCGCTGCAAAAAAACCCTATCTTCATCTATCTTTATTAATTGAAGTGCATCCGCATGTGCAATGTCAAACAAATTGTTTAAGTTTGTAACAAACTCATGTCGACGCTGCTCAAACACGTTTTTTGTTTTGTTTGCATTTTTTTGCAAATTTCTCCAAACTTGATACAATGTAATTAATTTTTTAACACAATTAGGTAGAGATCTTGTCGGGATACGGGCCTTTTCCCAATAAATAATGCACTCACGAATAGTAAGATTTGCGCTCTCATTGACACTTAAATTCACTTCACGAATATTATAGAACAAAACTGCCAGTACTTGCCCATTAGAGGGAAGTTTTGAACCAGTAATTTGATGTTTAACGTTCCCTATTAAAAATATCTCCTTTCTACAACTGCGTAACTCCACCGACATGTTAACAGAACGAGAATAATGTGTTTACTAATAAAATAAACATGCAATAACAAGTTATCGATATGTTATTACTCGCGTGCCATGCCTTGCAAGTACTGACATGTTTAGATGCAAGTCGGCACGGGTTCCTCTGGTTCAAAGTACATGAAACTTTATTTACTATTGTTTTGACAGTATTCGAATAAAATAAGAGGGTATGCGTTACAAAAATTTAAACTTGATTTTTTTGGGACACCCTACTCCACACCTTGGAGGACTGTTGAAATAGTCGTCCACGTAAGTCCTTTTCGTCAACCCATCTACTGCTTCGGGGCACTCGGACTGGAAACGATTCGCGTGATTGTTCTTTACGAACTGGGAGCATACTGGTGAACACCTAGGACCAAACATCATGACCTCGAAAATGTACACCACGGGATCTGCCGAGACGTCTGCATTCCTCCACAGGATGCGTTGGCACTGCTGATCCTCTACCCTGATCTTGATCTGGTCCGTCCGCATTCACCGCAACCCTTCGCTCCCGCAACTTGAAGAGTCCTGCATGGAGGGGGACTAAATTATCCGGTCCTTTCAGCAGAAAGGTGTTCAAAGACACACCCTTAACCTTAGCGGCCACGTCAACAACCAGTTGCGGCTTGGAGGGGACCTTATTCTGATTCTGCACAATAAATGTGGGCGCATACCAAACCCGCGGCAACTCCTGTCTCTATGCGATCCTGCCATACCCCTTTGACATCAGACTGGACATGTGGTTTTTCACCCAGGTTAGCAACTCGGATTTCTTCTTTAAGGACTACTCCAGTCCCATAAGCCTATTCAAAGCCATAGGGTAGCTATCCGGAAGCCTAACATGATCAGAAGACCAGAGCAACCCAATTTCATACCGGCTATCATCTAGCCTCAAAGTCTCTTCCATGAACCGCAGCGCACGCGCATCATCCCTGCTAACTAATTCACCCTTCGGAGCCGTAACTCCAAACTCCTCAGCGGTGAAGTGGCGTCGTACCAGCTCGTGCAGATCATCCTCTGCTTTGATGGCCTCATGGAACAGAAGACGCATGGTTGGTTTAGCTGCTTCGCTGATTTTCGGTATCCACCCCAAAAGTGTTTTAACTGCACAGGGTTCTTCCTCTTTGCCGTGACGATGACCATCACCCATTAAGAATTTGGCTTGATCTAACCCAATCAGTATCTTCGGCTTAGCTTCGACTAGATTTGTCAGCGGGAGCCCTCGTAGATGAGGATAAAGCTCTTTTAATTTCCTAACGTCAACTGATTCAGATGGCAACCCTAAGTCCTCAACTGAGTATACGCTCTTCAAATAATGCCGCTTTCGATGGTTGACTCCAGCCACAGTCAGATCCGTCCGCATCGTCTTCTCAGACCAGGAAACGCCTTTAGTCCACTGCACCGTTAAGTCCTCTGCAGACGTTTCCAAGTCCAACGCCTCGAAAAGATCACGCTCCATCAACGTCAGGCACGAACCGTCATCGAGAAATGCAAAGGTGTCGCTGTACTTCGCGTTCTTCCCAAAAATCCTAATGGGGGCAACCTTGTACATGACTGGAAGGTCTGCTTTAGCGTGCGCCTATACAAAATTGGTTGACGGCTCAAATGGAACAGCTGCTACATTCAAACTAACCTCGTTGCTGGCGACTGCTGGGTACAGCAGCCGATGGTGTCGGTTAGTGCATCCATTAAGGCCACACACCTTCTTCTTTGCACATGATCCCCAATCATGCTTCACTCCACTTAAACATCGAAAACAGAGCTGCTTCTGCTTTGCAAACTTGTACCCCTGGTCTGGTGACATGGCCTTGAAGCTTTCGCACTGTGCTAGCATGATTGCTACAATTAACACACGGCTCTGATGATGACGAGTCCACAACCGGTTGGTGGGTAAATACTTGTCGCGTTGGTTTGGATGTACTTGGTTTCTTCGAGGCTGCACCAACTCCGGGGGCAGGTCGATTACCTTTTCCATAAGGAAATCGGCAAAATCCGATATCAAAGGGAGTGGTGTTGCCAGCATTTTGACTCTGATCTTATACTAAGTGATTCAAATACAATTTATTTTAAAACTAAAAAAAATTCAAAAAATAAGAAATAAAAAAATAAAAAATAAATTCACATAACTAGCTCGATGACACTCATAAATTCAATAAAATTTCAAAAGATATGTTACTACCCTGTTGGAACAAATATTTCCCAACCCATATTGATTTTTACGCATATAAAGTTGCATTGGGTCTCCAAAAAGTCGAAAATAAAGTTTGTGCAAACGCCCTGCAAAAGTCGTAGCGAAAGGGTTAAAGGTTCTCAGAAAGAGTTAGGTTTGGGATTTGAAGGCCTATTTCGAAAATTTACCAAACAAAATTGGTATAAAAGATTGGAAAAAAAAAACGAATTCATCAGTTTAACTTTTTACGTCAGGGTTACAGTTGCTTAGAAACGCTATTTGAAATGTCTGCATTTATAAACCAAGAATACGAAGACATTATTTACTTTAATATGCTGTGCAATGGAAGTTCAACTAGTGCGCGACAAATATACCATGAAATTTATACTAACCGACGACCTAGTAAAGGAGTATTTGGAAATACGAACCGAAGGCTTCGAGAAACGGGATCAGTTTCAACGACCGAATGCGGAAGCTCACAAGTAAGAAGTATTTCGGCTTATGAAAGAATATTGGAGGCTGTTACAACTGATCCATCAATCAGCATCAGAAACTTAACTTTGCAATTCAATGTTTCAAGACATAAAATTTCTAATGTACTGCATGTAGAAAATCTTTATCCATACCACCATACAACTGCACAAGAACTGCTTCCCAAAGATTTGGAAAAGAGACTTAAGTTTTCTTACTGGTTGCGGGAGCGGAGCTTGGATGACAACGAGTTTATTAGCAGAATTGGTTGGACGGACGAATCTCGATTTACAAGAGATGGGATCACAAATTTTCCTAATCTTCATACGTGAGCTGCGGACAATCTATATACAAGGAGACATAAGTCATTTCAACACCAATTCAGCGTTAATATGTGGGCAGGTGTACTTCGAAACAAGTTAATCGGCCCCTTTAAATTACCATCTAAGTTAAATTCTACAAACTATCTGGAGTTTTTGCGAAATGATTTACCAGAACTATTGGAGGACATTCCACTGATTCAACTAGCTTCATCATATTTTCAATAGGACGGTGCTCCGGTGTCGTGAGGTTAAGAATTGGCTATACGAAGAGTACGGTAACCGTTGGATAGGAGGAAATGGACCAGTTTACTGGCTGGCATCTCCTAACCTTACAGTATGGGATTTTTTTGAATGGGGAAGAATAAAAGAACTTGTTTATTCAACCGAAATGGCAACTTCAATTGAATTGGAAGAGCGTATTCTCGAAGCGTCTTTAAAGGTGAGGCAGCAGTTAGCATCAATAAAAAGTTGCAGTGAAATCGCAAAACGGGCTCTAGCATGCACACAAAACTAAGAAAGACACTTTGCGCACCTGCTATAACTATTTTAGTACACACATAAAATAAAAATTACCTAAGACTACACAAAATCACTTTTTATTCAAAGCCTTTGGAGCTTAAAGCAAAAACAACACCCTTTTTTCATAAATTTTACCTGCTGCAGGTTTTTCCAAGTATCATAAAAACTTGAGTTTTTCATTTCACTCATTGATGATTTTTTTTTGAAGTGAAACTTCTTTGCGCTCGGTAGAGTAAGTTCGTTTCATGGGAATGGCTATGGAACGAAAACGTGCAACGCTATCACCTCTACCGCCACGCAGTCGAGTTGGTAGTGGGAATCGCTGGAGCTGTGAGCCCTATATGTATAAACGTGTTTGTGTGTATATGTGCCTGTAGTCGAAGCGACGCCACAAAACTCTACTCCCCAGTTAGCCCAGCGGCCACATTGTATACAGCGGTATATTTTTTTTGGGGAAAGATTTTTGTAAAAAATTCAGTTAAAAAGACTTTCAAATTTCATTTTCTACACATAATTAATATTATATAGTGTAAATAAATAATATAATTTTATACGATAAAATTGAGTGGTGACTAGCCGATATTATAGTAAACGATATAAAATAATATAACCTAAAAACATAACATCAGAGATATTTATTGGAGCACTCTATCAACACCACACAACAACGATATTTATTGAATTATAAATCGTGAATTGTAAATTGTTTGAATTAAATCAATAATCGTCATTGTACTAAATTTCGTTAATATTTAAACTTGGCACCTACGAATATCGAGCCGCCATATTTATTGTATTTAATGATTGTTAGCTTTCGTTAAAATTTATACCAATTGAATTGTATAAAAAGCAATAAACGCTCAGTTTCGGCCTCTTTTCTCTTGTTCACGCTTGGTTTTTGAATTCGTCGTCTCCTGTCGCTGCGTCATCTGTCCTCTCGCTGTGGAAAAAATCGTAAAAAATATAGTACACCCGGATAGACCCACAGAATCCATAAGCCCCCAGTTCAAATTCATTTCTGATGTGAATTTTCCTACAAAAAAATAAAGTAAATTTTTGCATCAAAGGGGTCAGACTCGCTGATCGTACATTTTGGCGCCAAAACGTGAGGCAATCTTTTCGGTTTCGAGTTGTATCGGTATTCGGTATCGTTGTGCAAAAAAACATACAAACTCTAAAAAAAACTTAAAAAAAAAACACGAGTTCGGTTATCGGTTTACGCTAATACGGAAAAAAAGCAAGGTGAGTCACATTGGAAGCACCAGCCCCAATCACCACCACCAAAGAAGAAGAGGAAAGGAGAGCCAAAAGACATTTATTGTCTCATCGACTAAAAAGTACAGGGAAAGCTAAGTATTCTCCATGCAAAGGTACGTAAGAAATACTTCATCTATTCGAATGTGTGTTGGCTAAAACTCGGAGAAGATCAAAATTAGAATCCACAAAGCTAATTTCGCTGTTTCTTACGTTCCACACATTTTTTTCAATTTGGCTGTCTTCGCTCATTCGCAAAATATTGTAGCTTTCGCCCACTCAAATCGTCGTTTGCTTCCTCATTCACGCATACAGACATCTTATATATAGTAATCCAGGCAAATCGTTGCCCATTCGCTCGATCGCTTTATTTCGCTTTCTACAGGAGACAAACAACTCAATCGACATTAGACATTCGTTTGGCAACAGGTTCCACACAATTGAGCATCATTCTGCATCGCAAATTTATCGGCCGATTCTTTTGATATCGCAGCAGAACAAAAGCTCGCAGACACATATCATCATTGGACATGATTTTAATAGTTTAACAGCAGTATCAGTTGATTTTTTGAAGCAATAATATTCGAATTTTTATTGGAATTTCGGGGTGAAGCTAGCAGGCAGCAGCTTGTTGGAATTAATCTTACAATATCGTTGTATTCTTCGTACAGACACGGTGCTAGTACAATTTCGAGTTCATTGTAAATTTATAAATGGTCATATAAGGGCTTAGCTATACTTTTAGTTTATTGTATCTTCGATCTCATTCTCGCAATTGAAAGTTCGTCCATAGCTATATAGTTTCGCATCATTTTTCATTTCTCCCAGACCTTAGAGCAAAAAAATCATTTCACGTTCGTTAGGTTTCTGCACTTTGGCAAACTTCATTATCAATTGTATTTTTTGATCCCTTTTCATAATGTCGGAAACATCGATAGAGGAGTTAAAGCAAATTCGTTCTTCAACCAGAATAAAAAATAGTATCAAAGATGAATTGTCACTAACAGAATTAGAATGTCGCTTAGGTACTTCAAACAACTTTTAGTATATCAAACTCAAATTGAATGTTTCACCCCTACGGATACGGCAAGAGGTTAGCTTGAAGAACTTTACATTTCCACAAAAACGAAAATACTAGCGGGTCTAGGATCAGTACGGAACAGTACTTTAGAAACTATATTCTCAGTTCCACAATCGTTCAATCATTTGCAGAAATTAAGCTTGCCTAAGTTCAATGGCAAATATTCAGAATTTAAGAACTTCATTAACTCGTATACTAAACTCGTAGACTTTTGTCTACGTCTTTCAACAATCGAAAAGTTTAATTATTTACTGACCTGCTTAAGTGGTCAAGCACTCGGCACAATAAAAGCTTTTCAGGTCACAGAGGTTAACTACCCTAAAGCACTTGCTCGACTCAAAGACCGTTACGATAACGATTGTCTTATATTTTTGGAAAACATATCATAACTCTTTGATTGCCTAAGGTTTCGAAGCCGTCAGCGTCGCTTTTACGTAGTTTATGTGACAACGTCTCTGCATTGTTCGATTCTTTACAGTCAATTGGAACTCATGCAGACATATGTAATGCTGTAATTATTTACATCAAGATGTCCAAAGTCGACGAAGATACTCGAGTCAAGTGGGATGAGCAGTGCGACTTTAAGACACTTCCAAGTTGGGATGCGTGCGCTAAAGTTTTAAATAAACGATGCCAATACCTGGAAGCACGCGATGGTCAGCAGCTGCGTTCGGACCATTATAGGAAATGGCCAAATAAAATTAGAAAGTCCTTTGATCAACGTCTACAAACTTCTTTGACTGTGACTCAAAGATCGTGTGCATTTCGTAAAGAAACCGCCCATATAGCAATTGTACCAATTTTAGCAAAATCTCTGAATCAGATCGCTACCCCTTTGTTTAAACTGTTTAGGTAAAGGTCACACTGTATCTAAATGTACATCAACATATAGGTGTAGAACTTGTAAGCAACCACACCATATCTTGCTGCATCGAATTCAACAACCGCCAACAGTGACCTCGGAAAATATCCAAATATCTACTAGTTCTGCAGCTTCGCATTCTGCGTTGGATAAAGAATCCACCTTTAGGACAGCACAGGTGATTCTAGCGACTGCTTTGATTTTGTTCAAGGACGGCTTCGGATGTTTCCAAATGGGCCGCGTGTTATTAGATTCAGGTTCACAAGTCAATTTTATAAAGGAGCGCTTCGCTAACTCCCTAAATTTACATAGGCAAAGGAAAAATATGGATATAGTCGGAATCGGATCAACTGAAACCAAGATTAAATTCCTTACTCAAACTACCATTCGCTCAAGACTCAATAATTTTGAAATTTCTTTGGAATTCCCCGTTACACCAACCATTACAGGATACAAACCTGATTCAGAACTTAAGATAAAGGACTGAAACTTACCCAACCATATTGAACTTGCAGATGAGCATTTTAATGTACCATCGCCTATCGACATGTTACTTGGAGCTGAAACCTCTGTGAACTACTTCTGGCAGGTTAAATTAAGCTCGGACCGGAACTTCCCTCACTGCAAAATACACATTTAGGATGGATTGTATCAGGGAAATACAGGAGCCAGCTGCAACCCGAAAAACAGATGTGCTGTCTAAGTTCATCGGAAGACCCATTAGATGCATTTGTCGAAAAGTTTTGGGAGCTGGAGGCAGTGGATGCACGCAAGTCAAAGTTGACAAAATGGCATGCAGATTATGAAACATACTTTCGAAAAACTATTGAAGAACTACCCAGTGGAAGACTAATGGTTCAACTCCTATTCAAGCATGATCCCGGGTGCATAGGAAATTCTTATGACATAGCTTTGAGGAGATTTTTATCGTTGGAGCGCAAGTTTTCCAAAGATCCTTCACTAAAATTTGAATATGTTAAATTTCTGCAGGAATATAAGGATCTTAGGCATATGTCTTTGGTAGAGAGTGAAGGAATCTCATTATTACTTACCTCATCCGGCAGTTCTGAAACCAGGAAGCATTTCAACTAAACGAAGAGTAGTATTTGATACCTCATGCCGGACATCATCACAGATATCCCTTAATGAAATCCTCATGACAGGTCCGACCATTCAGGACGATTTATTCCTCATTCTACTGAGATTTCGTTTTCATAGATACACCTTGACTGCAGATGTAGTTAAAATGTATAGACAGATACTAATGCATCTTTCTCATCGTAAGTATCAATATATTTTATGGAGGGAAAGCGAGCAGTCATCCATACAAAGCTACGAGCTGAATACTGTTACCCATGGTACAACTTCGGCACCATTCCTGGCAATCCGCTCGCTTATGTACCTTGCAGATAAATTTAAAAATAAAATAAAATTAGGATCCAAAATAATTCGCTCGGACTTTTACGTCGATGACATTCTCTCTGGAGCTGACAATCTCGATGAATTACGTCAGATACGAAGGGAAGTGATGTCAATTTTGAAGTCAGCAGGCCTTGAACTCTCAAAGTGACATAGCAATGGTTTGGATGTTGAACAACACAATCCGAAACACAAGGATATAAATATAGCAGACTAAAATCTAACGAGTACCTTGGGAATAACTTGGGATCCTAAAAACGACAATTTTTCATTTAGTTACAAAAATAATCGCACATATACCAGTTGTACGAAAAGATCTATGTTCTCAGTATCATGTGCTCTATTCGATCCAATGGGTTTGCTAAGCCCAATAACACTGGTCAACAAAAAAATATTTATTTTTTACTCGGAGATAAAATTATGTGATTCGTAATCGTTGGAGTTTACATAATCAGAAAAACTATATAAAATAGCCAGGTCACATCGGGATTTTGTGAGAAAATGCTTTTCTGAATTTAAGAATTTAAAAAAAAAAATATTACCGAAAAATGTTATTTCTTGTCAAATTTTGTTGTTTTTTGGAAGCATCTGCATTCCGTTTATAAGAACACCTCGGAGTCTCTCTTATAAGCAACCAGCAGTAATCTGCCATTTTCCTTGGTACCGTTGCTCTATTGCAGCAATGTCTTGGTGGAATCTCTCGCCGTACTCATCGCTTACATCACCCATATTTTCAGAAAAGAAATTGAGATGAGAATGCAAAAAATGAAGTTTTAGCGACATGTTTCATCCCATTTTGTGATAAGCATCCAGCATTTTCTTTACATCATCTGCATAACCTGGAGTCTTATTGTTACCTAGGAAGTTTTCTGCTACTTTCACAAATGAACACCAGGCCTGTTTTTCTAATGAATCCAGAGTAGGAATGAAAGCTGAATCTTTTATAAGCTTTCTAATGTCTGGAACCACAAAAATACTTTCTTTAATTTTTGCTTCGCTTAGTGATAGGAATTTTTTTTCAAAAAATTTAAACCAGGTTGGTCTTTCTTCATCGCCTTTACAAAGTTTTTTATAAGACCCAATTTGATATGTAATTGTGGTAGAATAACACGCTGTGTTTCGATCAATGAAGGATTCCATATATTTTTTTCTCCACAAATAAAGTTTGTTCTTATAGGCCAATCTACTCTCACAAAGTGCTCCGATCGTACTCTACTATCCCACTTACATAAAAAACAACAAAATTTGGTATAACTTAATTGTAGTCCAAGAAGTAGAACAACAACTTTTATATCCGAACATATCGACCAGTTATATTTTTTATATTAAATTTTTTCCAATATAAATTTCATAACATCGTAGGTTTCTTTTAAATTCACACTATGCGCTAGAGGTATTAAAGGAAACTTATTACAATTATGAAGCAATACAGCTTTCAAACTAGCCTTTGATGCGACGATGAATAGCCGCCATTCTTCGGTTTTGTGCTCATAACCTAGTGACAGCATTAAGCCATTAATATCATTACAATACACTAAGTTATCGGCTTTCGAAAAATAAGGAACAAATTCACTTTGTCGCGTACGGTACTCTGTAATTTTTACCTCAGGCTTGAGCAGATTCCACTGCTTTAACCTTGAGCTCAGTATTTTAGACTTTTGTTTTGAGAAATCCAAGTCTCTGACGAGGTCATTAAGCTCAATTTGACTGATGAGATGTGGTGCATCAGAATATGTAGGGAGCTCAAATTAGGGATCATTCATGATTTCTTCTGAACTATATGACGAACTTATTTCTGTGTCCCAAAGGCGTCCGGAAGGTGGCTTTGGAACTGGCAGAATTTCTGTATGAGGTGCTGGTCTTGTTACAGAAGAGATATCTGCATATTTTATGGAATGCTTTGATCTTCGAGAAAATCCCTTCACATTGGTGCAACAAAAGTAACTATCTGTGTGACTCTGGGGCTCTCTCCATATCATAGTCATTCCAAAAGGCATTGCAGAAAATGACCCGTTAAACCAACCAGTTAGCTGTCGGTGACACCTAAGGCAGCAAATGTATGGTGCCCAGAGTTTATCCTGATGGTTTATTTTAAATTTAAAATAAGAAAAGCAACACTTTTCAATAAATGGTGTTATTTTCTTTTTACGGAAACTTGGTGTAAATTCTTCACAAATATAGCAGAATAAATCTGGACAATTAACACAAGACCGTGCCATTTTATCACTTTAATGCACTTCTAATATTCTTCTTACGCAAATTAGTTTATTTTTTTAAATTACTAACAGAAAAACCGATTTAAACGATGTGCGATTCTATTAGAACTGACCTCGTTCGTTAAAGATGTAAAAGTGTGTGCCGTTAGGTTGCTGTACGTGACCTGAGCAAAATATTATTTTTCTCGTTATCTACAGGTCGAGTACTATAAGAAACACTATTCAGTATGTCCGAGTATTTTTCATTGCTGCCCAGTGTAATCATTGTTGAAAAAATCATGCTCCAAAAGGTCTGGATTAAAATTGAAGTTAAACTGGGATGTGGCAGTTCCGCATAATATTGAAACAGAGTGGCGTCAATTTATGTTGGATTTAGATTCGCTCAAAAACATTTCTGTTCCGCGATTCGTTTTATCTGCAAATACTATATGCCCGCTCTGTGTACAATCACCTTAAGTGTATTCAAACCCCTTGAGCGCGCGCTGACTATAACAAAAAATATCCCTGGATGTGGATTCTGCACTCCATAAAATCGTTTGGATTATTCAAACATATTATTTTGCTGATGAAATCGACCTGATTCAACATGGGCTCCTAAAGGAGCCATCAAGTGTTTAAGCCCGTTCATTGATGAGTCCAACGGAATTCAATTGCTAAAAGTAGAAGGTCGACTGAAAAATGCGAACGTTCCAGAGGAGCAGAAACATCCATTTCTTCTTCCAAAGGAGTCAAACTTTGTTCTCTCAATGGTTAGGGATGTACTGTACATATATAAAATTTTCATGCAGGACCCAAGACTCTTGTTGCACTAATAAGACAACGATTCTGGATCGTCAACGCAAGAAATAGTGCTAGGAAGGTCGTCAGAAACTGCGTATCTTGTACAAGATACCGTCCGAAGCTACTTCAACAGGTCATGGGTGATCTACCTGCTGAAAGACTTGTCTCGTCTCGGACTTTTTCTCGTTGTGGTGTGAATTTTTGTGGATCAAGTCATACTTTTTATAGGATTCGTGGCAAGATTCCCTACACGACGTATGTTGCAGTTTTCGTCTGCTTTAAAGCAGCAGCTGCTATTGTTAGTCATCCTACGTCACAAATATTGGGAGACATAGCTCAGGTAGCAGGCCCTTCCACTGAATTGCAGTTCGACGTTGACCACACAATCACTTCAATACCATGTGAACCATATACTAACTTTAATGCACACAAAAGTGCTCATAAACAGTTTGAAAAACAATTTATAAATAATCCGTTCGGTTCAGCATGTTCAATTTGTGACATATTGTGGTTTAAAAATGACATTACATCTATTTCTCACGAACAAGAAGAAATCATTCGCAATGCTTTTCCAGAAAATAACGACAATGCCATAAATGCTTGTAAATCTTGCAATCAATCATTAAATAGAGGTACTCGTAATGTGCCTAAATTATCAAAATTCAATGGATTTAAATATCCAGAAAAACCAGCGCATTTGCCCAAACTGGATTTAATTTCAGAACGTCTCATTTCACCTCGTATACCATTCATGTTTGCGGCACGTTCGTGGTCTATTTGCATTTTTAGACAAATAATAAACGTTCCTGTGTCGGTGAATAACATGTTCAATTCTTTGCCAAGAAACATAAATGATGATCATTGTGCTAATGTACACATCAAAAGAACGAAGGCACATAAGTCGTACTATCTAATGGGACTTGTAAACAAGCGAAACATTAAGATATGTTTACAATATTTAATTACAACATCACTCTATAATTTATATGATATAAAAATAGACGATTCCTTTTTAAATTCTGATTCGATTGCTCCAATTCCTCAAAACGACATCAGTGAAGAAATGCCAATCGAAGAGAGTTTGACTGCACAACACCATAGTCTACTATGGAACAAAATATTCCGCAAAGCTTGCTATTTGACGAAATTTCCCCAGTATTTATCTTGGTCAATTTCGAAGCTTCAAAGAAGGACTAAATGCTACACCATATATGATGGCTTCAAGCGAACTCCGACAATCTGATCGGCGTGGAGTAACTCCTTATCACCTGCTGTACATGTCCATGAAGATAATGAGATTACGAGTTCGAGACAGCCTTACTATTGCCTTTAAACATATAGAATCCAAAGAGTATATTAACACTTGTTTGGAGAGTAATATGAGCTTTTTACGAACAATACCCAACTCTGCCTGGTATTGGGCACAAAGGAAAAAGGATTTGTTCTCCATGATAAGGCAACTTGGTAAACCAACTATCTTCCTAACATTAAGTGCTAACGAAATAGGTTGAACTTCTCTTTTGCAGACCTTGTGTCGATTAAAAAATGATGGAGCTGAACTGAGTAAAGAAGAAATTGATTCATTACATTATCTTGGGAAAAGTACTTTGATTAATGAAGATGCGGTCACTGCGCAATTAAATTAAATATATTAATAACTATTCTTCAGGCCAAAAAAATCAGCCGATTTGAAAATTACAGAGTGCTTGAATATTTTAAACGTATAAAGTTCCAACATCGCGGAAGTACTCACTCACACATTTTACTACGGCTCGACAACGCTCCAAAGGATCCACTCGGAGCTAACAAACAAGATGCTATTAATTTGATCGATCAGCTGATTTCAGTTCAAGCAAAAAGCATCAGGAAATATTAAACTCCAGACTCATAAGCATACCTTTACCTGTTACAAAAAAATCCTGTCAAATAAACAATTGAAGTGCCGTTTTGAAGCTCAGTTCTTACCTTCTTGTGCTACAATGATACTCATACCGATGCCAAAGACAGAACCTGGATTGGTGAAATATGTAGACCGGTAATAAAATATGAGGCTTGATTTGGAGAAGAACGATTACCTGGATATAGATGCATTTTTTGAAAAAAAATCAAATAATATCAGATCAACATTACATTGATGTCCTTCGTGCTGGAATTACTCGTCCTAAAGTCTTTCTCAAGCGAACGCCTTCTAAAAAATTGCATAATCCATTTAATCCGTTTATTTTTAATACGTTGATGTCCAATACTAACATCCAGTTCATTACAGAAGAATATTCCTGTGCAGCTTATATCGTAGAGTAATTGAATAAAACCAATAGAGGAGCAATTTACAACGACAAATAGTTACAATCATGAACGAACATCCTGAATTTGACATAGTTGAAGCTACCAGCAAGATGAGTGTGGACATGTTAAATGCTGTCGAAATTTCAAGCCAAGAAGTTGCTTGATATATATTTCATGAACCGATGTCTAAAAGTTCAACAGTCATAGTATATATTCCGACTGTATGACCTGTCGAATGTCAGCGGATTCGAAAAACATTGAAAGAACTCAATCAAATGGATGCTGACGATGACGAGTATTTGTAAAACGTTACTTTGGCCCAATTCGTCGCACATTATACCTTGAATTCGCAAAATGTTTATGTGCGTAGAGGCAATTCGCGGATCATACGTTATCGAAACTATGACTTGACTGAGAATCTTAATGATTACAAACGCGAAATAGTGACATTACATTCGCCATTCTGGAATGAAGAATTGGATATTCCGTCTGAGATGAAGTTTATTGGCATATATGATGAAAATGCGGAAGTGATTTTACAACGTCGTAAGGAATTCGAGTCGGATTTGGATATCCGTAAAACAATTGAAATTTTTAAAGAACTGTGCCGCGAAGAATTGATTAATGACAACGAGGAAGAAGCGTAAACTGCGGCAAATAGAGTACCAGAAGCTGATCCCTTTCAACAACTGTATAGAAATGAAAACTCTGATATAAATGACGACCTGAGGCTGACAGCACTCAACAAGCTTGGTGCGATAGCAAAAAAATGTGAAAATTTAATGCCGAATGATCAATTTTACCAATTAATGCGCCAAGCAAACCATCAACAGCGTAACTTACTGATACAAGTGATAAATAATCTCTTATCATAAGACCGACAAGGATGAATTTGTATCCGGTCCAGATGGGCTTCCAGCAATATTTCTCAAAAATTGTGCCTCCAATCTTTCTCACACACTTTCCTCCCTCTTTCATCTGTCCCTCACACAAGGGGAATTCCCCCAAGTTTGGAAGACCTCTTTCATAACCCCGATTCACAAAAAGGGATCAAAGAATTAAGTAACCAACTACCGTCCCATTTCTAAGCTTTCTCACATACCTAAAATGTTTGAAAGTTTTTTATACTTTTCAACGGACGAAGGAGTCATTTCACAAAGGTTGGACAATTTACGAGAACTGGTAAGAAAAATAGAAGAAGTCGTTATATTTCAAAGAAGGCTAGCTGAGTTGAACAAACCAACAAAAGACAATCAATCGTCGTACACATTTCGCGATATTGAAGACACAATGCCGATGTTTTCCGGAGATGATAACTATCGTGTTTCAAAGTGGATCGGCAGTGAATCGGAAAGATTTGTGTATGCTAAACGTTTGCTGAAGGGAACAGCAAAGTTATTCCTGAGATCAACGTCATGTCGTTCCTGGAGTGCCTTGAAAAAAGCCTTGCTAGCAGAGTTTAATGAGCACGCCACAGCTACGGACGTTCACAATATGTTACGAGGTCGTGGAAAGCGCAAGGATGAAACTTTTCAGCAGTATGTGCTTATGATGCAGGAGTTAGCATCTTTAGCAGAGATCGGTGAGCAAGACGTCATCAGTTATATTATCAAAGGAATTCCTGATTCAATTTTCGTCAAACAAATTTTACTGACTGCCAACAATATCACCGAACTTAAGGTGATACTGAGAAAATATGAAAAGATGAAATGTGAGCTGCAACCGTCAACATCAGTGTGTAACAAGATAGCCCGACCACTAAGTAATTCAACAAGTAAGAGTGCAAAGGGCAGGTGCTTCAATTGTAACGAAGGTGGACATATATCAACCAATTGCCCAAAGCCCCGAAGAGAAAAAGATTCCTGTTTTCGATGTGGTCAAAAGGGCATGTTGTTAAGGACTGTGCTCAACCAACAGTTCTTGTGGTTCAGAATGCTAAGCCACAAACAGAAAACAAAATGTCTTCCATCCTGCGTGACTTTCAGAGTGTTTTCGATTATGAATTTCAAGAAGATGATTTTGGGGCAGTCCGGTTTTCAATGCATGTGATGACGATGATTGACACTGGAAGCCCAATCAGCTTTGTGCAGCAACGCTATGTTTCGCCTTTTCCGCTGCCATGCATGAATATGTAGGTATAAATAATTCTAAATTAATTATGTATGTTAGGAAATGTATTTTGCAATGTTAAGGTCAGCGATAGTTATGTTAATTTATGTTTATTTATTGTCAAAAACGATACGATGAAAGATGCAATAGTGGTAGGGCGCGACTTTTTACAAAAAACTAATATAAAACTTTGTTTAGAAGAAGAAAAGATTGAAAAGAATGATTCAAATAACACTCTAAGTGAAGAGTTTGAAAAAGAAATTTTAAGTATTGACACATTGCATATTTTAGACAAATCGGTTTGTTTAAGAATTAATGATAATTTAAATTATGGTGACAAAAGTTTAATTATAAATCTAATTAAGCCTTCTATTTTCACAAAAGACGACTTTTCAAATGATTTTGAAATGAAAATAATTTTGACGAATGCGAAGAGTGTTTTTAATTGCGTACCTCGACGATTGCCTTATGCTCATAAATTAGAACTTCAAAAAATACTAGACGAGTTACTAGAGAAAAATGTTATACGTGAAAGCAATTCACCTTTTGCCTCGCCAATTGTCTTAGGAAAGAAAAAGACAGACGAACTGCGCCTTTGTATAGATTTTCGTCAGTTGAATAAAGTGACACTGAAAGACAATTTTCCCATTCCTCTTATAGAAGATCACTTGGACAGATTACGTGGCAAAAAGTATTTTTCACTTTTGGATCTGAAAAGCGGTTTTCACCACGTTAAGATGGCTGAAAATTCTGTCACATTTACTTCCTTTATAACACCACTAGGACAGTTGGAATATTTGCGCATGCCTTTTGGGCTTAAAAATGCACAGTCTGTTTTCCAGCGGTACATTAACATGCTTTTTAAAGATCTTGTTAGTTCAGGAAAATCGCTTGTTTATATTAATGATTTTCTTGTCGCAACGGAATCCAAAGAAGAACATTTTCAAATTTTAAAAGACGTTATGGATCGTTATAAAGAATCATTTGCAATTGCGTTATGATAAATGTCTTTTTATGTTTGACAAAATTACCTATTTAGGGTATGAAATTTCTGCCAATGGTATAGGGCCGAATGTAAATGGACTTAAGGCCGTTTCTGCATTTCCTATACCTACAAATATTAAAAATTTACATTCGTTCTTGGGCTTAACCTCATATTTTCGAAAATTTATTAAGGACTTTTCAATTGTCTCTAAACCGTTGTTTCATCTATTAAAAAAAAGATGCAAAATTTGTTTTTGGTGAAGACGAGCTAGCCGTTTTTGAGTCATAAAAGCAAAAGTTATTGAATACACCACTTCTTAGAATTTACAATCCTAATGCAGAAACAGAATTACACTGCGATGCAAGCAGATTAAATGCATAATCCATTTAATCCGTTTATTTTTAATACGTTGATGTCCAATACTAACATCCAGTTCATTACAGAAGAATATTCCTGTGCAGCTTATATCGTAGATTAATTGAATAAAACCAATAGAGGAGCAATTTACAACGACAAATAGTTACAATCATGAACGAACATCCTGAATTTGACATAGTTGAAGCTACCAGCAAGATGAGTGTTGACATGTTAAATGCTGTCGAAATTTCAAGCCAAGACGTTGCTTGATATATATTTCATGAACCGATGTCTAAAAGTTCAACAGTCATAGTATAATTCCGACTGTATGACCTGTCGAATGTCAGCGGATTCGAAAAACATTGAAAGAACTCAATCAAATGGATGCTGACGATGACGAGTATTTGTAAAACGTTACTTTGGCCCAATTCGTCGCACATTATACCTTGAATTCGCAAAATGTTTATGTGCGTAGAGGCAATTCGCGGATCATACGTTATCGAAACTATGACTTGGCTGAGAATCTTAATGATTACAAACGCGAAATAGTGACATTACATTCGCCATTCTGGAATGAAGAATTGGATATTCCATCTGAGATGAAGTTTATTGGCATATATGATGAAAATGCGGAAGTGATTTTACAACGTCGTAAGGAATTCGAGTCGGATTTGGATATCCGTAAAACAATTGAAATTTTTAAAGAACTGTGCCACGAAGAATTGATTAATGACAACGAGGAAGAAGCGTAAACTGCGGCAAATAGAGTACCAGAAGCTGATCCCTTTCAACAACTGTATAGAAATGAAAACTCTGATATAAATGACGACCTGAGGCTGACAGCACTCAACAAGCTTGGTGCGATAGCAAAAAAATGTGAAAATTTAATGCCGAATGATCAATTTTACCAATTAATGCGCCAAGCAAACCATCAACAGCGTAACTTACTGATACAAGTGATAAATAATCTCTTATCATAAGACCGACAAGGATGAATTTGTATCCGGTCCAGATGGGCTTCCAGCAATATTTCTCAAAAATTGTGCCTCCAATCTTTCTCACACACTTTCCTCCCTCTTTCATCTGTCCCTCACACAAGGGGAATTCCCCCAAGTTTGGAAGACCTCTTTCATAACCCCGATTCACAAAAAGGGATCAAAGAATTAAGTAACCAACTACCGTCCCATTTCTAAGCTTTCTCACATACCTAAAATGTTTGAAAGTTTTTTATACTTTTCAACGGAGTCATTTCACAAAGGTTGGACAATTTACGAGAACTGGTAAGAAAAAAAGAAGAAGTCGTTATATTTCAAAGAAGGCTAGCTGAGTTGAACAAACCAACAAAAGACAATCAATCGTCGTACACATTTCGCGATATTGAAGACACAATGCCGATGTTTTCCGGAGATGATAACTATCGTGTTTCAAAGTGGATCGGCAGTGAATCGGAAAGATTTGTGTATGCTAAACGTTTGCTGAAGGGAACAGCAAAGTTATTCCTGAGATCAACGTCATGTCGTTCCTGGAGTGCCTTGAAAAAAGCCTTGCTAGCAGAGTTTAATGAGCACGCCACAGCTACGGACGTTCACAATATGTTACGAGGTCGTGGAAAGCGCAAGGATGAAACTTTTCAGCAGTATGTGCTTATGATGCAGGAGTTAGCATCTTTAGCAGAGATCGGTGAGCAAGACGTCATCAGTTATATTATCAAAGGAATTCCTGATTCAATTTTCGTCAAACAAATTTTACTGACTGCCAACAATATCACCGAACTTAAGGTGATACTGAGAAAATATGAAAAGATGAAATGTGAGCTGCAACCGTCAACATCAGTGTGTAACAAGATAGCCCGACCACTAAGTAATTCAACAAGTAAGAGTGCAAAGGGCAGGTGCTTCAATTGTAACGAAGGTGGACATATATCAACCAATTGCCCAAAGCCCCGAAGAGAAAAAGATTCCTGTTTTCGATGTGGTCAAAAGGGCATGTTGTTAAGGACTGTGCTCAACCAACGGTTCTTGTGGTTCAGAATGCTAAGCCACAAACAGAAAACAAAATGTCTTCCATCCTGCGTGACTTTCAGAGTGTTTTCGATTATGAATTTCAAGAAGATGATTTTGGGGCAGTCCGGTTTTCAATGCATGTGATGACGATGATTGACACTGGAAGCCCAATCAGCTTTGTGCAGCAACGCTATGTTTCGCCTTTTCCGCTGCCATGCATGAATATGTAGGTATAAATAATTCTAAATTAATTATGTATGTTAGGAAATGTATTTTGCAATGTTAAGGTCAGCGATAGTTATGTTAATTTATGTTTATTTATTGTCAAAAACGATACGATGAAAGATGCAATAGTGGTAGGGCGCGACTTTTTACAAAAAACTAATATAAAACTTTGTTTAGAAGAAGAAAAGATTGAAAAGAATGATTCAAATAACACTCTAAGTGAAGAGTTTGAAAAAGAAATTTTAAGTATTGACACATTGCATATTTTAGACAAATCGGTTTGTTTAAGAATTAATGATAATTTAAATTATGGTGACAAAAGTTTAATTATAAATCTAATTAAGCCTTCTATTTTCACAAAAGACGACTTTTCAAATGATTTTGAAATGAAAATAATTTTGACGAATGCGAAGAGTGTTTTTAATTGCGTACCTCGACGATTGCCTTATGCTCATAAATTAGAACTTCAAAAAATACTAGACGAGTTACTAGAGAAAAATGTTATACGTGAAAGCAATTCACCTTTTGCCTCGCCAATTGTCTTAGGAAAGAAAAAGACAGACGAACTGCGCCTTTGTATAGATTTTCGTCAGTTGAATAAAGTGACACTGAAAGACAATTTTCCCATTCCTCTTATAGAAGATCACTTGGACAGATTACGTGGCAAAAAGTATTTTTCACTTTTGGTTCTGAAAAGCGGTTTTCACCACGTTAAGATGGCTGAAGATTCTGTCACATTTACTTCCTTTATAACACCACTAGGACAGTTTGAATATTTGCGCATGCCTTTTGGGCTTAAAAATGCACAGTCTGTTTTCCAGCGGTACATTAACATGCTTTTTAAAGATCTTGTTAGTTCAGGAAAATCGCTTGTTTATATTAATGATTTTCTTGTCGCAACGGAATCCAAAGAAGAACATTTTCAAATTTTAAAAGACGTTATGGATCGTTATAAAGAATCATTTGCAATTGCGTTATGATAAATGTCTTTTTATGTTTGACAAAATTACCTATTTAGGGTATGAAATTTCTGCCAATGGTATAGGGCCGAATGTAAATGGACTTAAGGCCGTTTCTGCATTTCCTATACCTACAAATATTAAAAATTTACATTCGTTCTTGGGCTTAACCTCATATTTTCGAAAATTTATTAAGGACTTTTCAATTGTCTCTAAACCGTTGTTTCATCTATTAAAAAAAGATGCAAAATTTGTTTTTGGTGAAGACGAGCTAGCCGTTTTTGAGTCATAAAAGCAAAAGTTATTGAATACACCACTTCTTAGAATTTACAATCCTAATGCAGAAACAGAATTACACTGCGATGCAAGCAGTTTAGGGTTTGGTGCAGTTTTATTGCAACGACAAGAAGATAAGTAATCCCACCCGATTTTCTTCTATTCTAAATGCGCTACTGCTCAAGAATCGAAATACCACTCACATGAGTTAGAGACCTTAGCAATTGTATCCGCTTTAAGAAGGTTTAGAATTTACCTCACTGGCATTCGATTTAAAATAATAACGGACTGTAAGTCTCTGACCCTTGCTTTGAATAAACAATTAATAAATCCGTGAATCTCACGATGGGCTTTAGAGCTTAAAGATTACGATTATGCCATAGAACATAGAGGTGGTAAAAAGATGAAATATTTCGATGCTCTGAGCAGGTGTCATAACATTTTAATCATTGAGTCAGGTTCTTTCGAACATGTACTTGCAGCATCACAGAAAAGAGATCCTGTAGTAAAAAAGTTGGTTAAAATGCTAGAAGAAAGAGAAAGCCCTGCGTATGAGTTAGTTAATGGGCTAGTTTATCGCAAAATTGATAAAAAATTATATTTTTATGTCCCAGCTCAGATAGAGAGAAGTGTTATACAAACACCCCATGAGGCACTTTGCCATATCGGGGTTGAAAAGTGTTATAATTTTTTTAAGAAAAACGTACTGGTTCCCAGTTTTGCATAACATTCCAAAAGGTGATAAACCATTTGATACCATCCATGTTGACCATTATGGTGAGTTACCATCATCTGGAAGAAATTATAGGAAACATATCTTTTTAATTGTTCACGGATTTTCGAAGTACACTAAGGTATTTTCCGTTAAAAGCACTAACAGTAAGGAAGTAATTCAGTGCTTGGAAACTTATTGTTCGACCTATAGTAAGCCAAACCGTTTAATTTCGGATAGGGGAAGTTGCTTCACTTCCGAAGAATTCGCATCATTTTGCGAAAAATATTGTGTCTAACATATTAAGGTTGCAACTAGTTCACACTTCACTTAAAGTACAGCTTTAAGCCCAATTATTTTGCTTTTTGGTGTTGTGCAAAAGGGAATTGTTAGCGAGAAAATTATGGAATATTATATTTAGAAGAAAACGTGATTATTAAAGACACGAGATATTTAGAATCGTTGAGGCAAGAAGCAAGTAAAAAAACTGTTCATAGTCAGGAATTACATAAGATTTATTATAACAAACATCATAAAAAACCTCACAAGTATAATATTGGTGATTTTGTTATGGTCAAAAATGTTGTAACAACTGCGGGCATCAGCAAGAAACTTCTATTTAAATATAAAGGCCCATTTAAGATATATAAAAGATTACAAAATGATCGTTATCTAATAAACTATCTAGAAAATCTTCAGATTTCTCGCATTCCTTACGAAGGGATTACATCTCCCGAAAATATGAAACCCTACGTTTCAATTTAAAGAAAATGCCAAATTTTTTTAACGTGTATCTGGACTTGGTATGGTTTAAATTTTTCAAATTATGTCTTATTGTTAACGTTATGTATTAAAATTTTTGTTTCCGAGCAATATATATAAAATCGAGGGTGATTATTAGTCAGATTGGTCGAGCTGTAAAATGTATAATAAATAATAGCTGTAAGAGTTCGTTTAAGTAAAATGTGTAATAAATAATAACTTTAAGAGTTCGTTTCTGTAAAATGTATTATAAAACATGTGCTCACTTTAAAATTGTGAAAACAACTAGCCCAATGTTAGCTGTATTTTAGCTGTATACTCGTACGACTTTAAGAACAGCTCTTTTTCTGTTAACATATGTTTGCTTTTCTTATGTAATTCTTGTTTGTAAGTACAGTCGAAATAAAGCCATCGTCCAAACTAGTCAGGTCTTTTGGTATTTCGTTCACACCTTCAAGAAGACCTCGATAGCTTTTCTACTTGGTGTCTAAAAAATTGCTTTGAACTTAATGTCTCCAAATGCCAATCTATGACTTTGTCTCGTAAGTCCAATCAATCCCCTTCTCGACCTTATTTTCTGCAGGACCAACCTGTACCACAGGTTCAATCCCTTCGCGACCTTGGAATTTTATACGATTGAAAGTTAAACTTCTGTTCGCATATTGATGAGATAATCCTTAAAGCCAACTCATCGCTCGGTTTTATCAAATGTTGGTCTAAAAAATCTTGCAACCCTTATGTGACAAGGTCACTTTACATTACCCTTGTCCGGCCCCTCCTTGAATATGTCAGCCAAGTATGGTCCCCCTCTCAGTAAATTCATATATCCCGAATCGAGAACATTCAACATCGTTTTCTTCGGTTTGCTCTTCGTGGACTACCCTGGAGTGACCCATTTATCTTACTTCCCTATCGCGACCGCCTCAAACTTCTTAACCTGAATACCCTAGAAAAACGCAGCGACGTAGCTGACATTCTCTTCCTTCATCGACTACTCTCCGGTTCTGTCGACTGCGCTTCCTTTTACAATTCTATTTCTTTCAACACTAACCCTCGTAATTTACGCTGTACTCGTCTCTTCTATATCCCAACCCACCGCACCTCTTATGGCTCTAACGAACCAATCTCCCGCATGCTCCGTAAGGTCAACTCAAACCTCCCCCTTTTTGATTTTAACCTGAGAACTTCTCGCCTTAAATTTGATCTTTTGAAGGAGAACAGAGTCCTGGGGTGAAGAAATAGTTTTGGAGAACTTAGTGTCATCGGCGTAAATGGATACGGACCAATGTTTGATAATCTTCTCAAGATCGTTTATAGTTAAAATAAAAAAGAGGGTACTTAGATGGATGCCTTGTGGGACACCAGAAGTGGCTAAAAACGGGGTGGAGAAGGCTCACCTAAAGCGAACGCTATAGCAACGGTTCTCCAGATAACATTTTAACAATATGGGGTCAAAACCGAGGGAAGACAATTTGAAAAGGATCAGTTGATGTGATATTTTATCGAAGGCTTTAGCGAAATCTGTAGCAATAACGTCAATTTAGTGGCATTTTCTAGGGCTGAAAGCGCAAAGGATACGAATTCAACTAAGTTTGTAGTAGTTGATCTACCTTTTAGAAATCCATGCTGACTGGGTGATATAAGTGACTTGCACTGAAAGCTGAGAACTTCATATAAGAAACTTTCGAGTATTTTTGAGGTATGTGAGAAAGCTTAGCAATGGGACGGTAGTTGGTTACTTCATTCTTTGATCCCTTTTTGTGAACAGCGGTTATGAAAGAGGTCTTCGAAACTTGGTGGAATTCCCCTTGTGTGAGGGATAGATGAAAGAGGGAGGAAAGTGTGGGATCAAAAAGTTGAGAGAGATAGGGGCTAATTGAGAAATTGGGAAGGTACTTGAAATAGATGGAATCGGGTACGAAGAGGTTGTCTGCAAATGACTGTTTAAAAAAATTTGCAAAATAGTTGGCAATAATATGTGGATCGGTCGATGATATATTAAGGAACGAGAGAGAGGGGGGATAACAGTCTGATTTTCTTTTGTACTTGACGATTTGATAAAATGTCTTAGAATCGTTGGTAAGGTTGATTTGCGCTGTATCGAGAAAGCGGTGATAGAGGCAGTTATAGAGCTGGGTGAATTGCAGGTAAATTCCAAGATAGTTAGAGTAGTCATAATAATTTCTGTTTCGTAAAAAGCGAAGTCTTCTGTTGTACCATGGAGGGGAAATAGATAATGTTTTATGCCGTGAAAAGGGGAAGTAGAGAGAAATGGAATTAAATATTTCACTGTAGAAAATGGAGACATCATCTAAGAAGGATTGGTTGGTAAAATCAAAAGAACATTGCGAAGATACTCGTATGTTAGGTATTGATTTTGCGAAAATTAGCTTATGGAAGTTTTAAGAAGAGATGGTAGTTGAAGAAGTGGGCTGGGATGGAGAGTTATGAAAAAATGAGAGAAGAAGAGGGGGGTGAAAGTTGTCGATAGTTGATAGGATAAAGGGACACAACGTTACTGTGGAGTTAATAGGATCACTAGTGAAAATAAGGTCTAGTTGCCTACCGATAGAATTAGGGACGTCACTTACTTGACACAGGCTTGAGTCAGTTATGATATCAACGAAAAGACATTCCTTGGATGAACTGCCGTTTGACGCGGTAAAAAATAAGTGATCATCCGATGGAGTCCACTTTAGCAGGGGCAGATTAAAGTCACCAAAGATAAGGATATCGTCGATGGAATCACTTAGGTCAATTAGTTGGTCTATTGCTTTAATAGCAAGGATGTTGGATTCAATAGGTTGAGCTGGGAGAATGTAGCAACACATAACGTACAGGGATCTGTTGGGAAGTGTTATTTTAATTGAAACAATTGAGAGAAGAGTTGGGGTTATTGTGTATGGCAAGTAGGACACCTCCACATGGAGAATCAACTTTAGGAATGGCAGGATCATTAAACATAGGGAGAGAGTGATCGTCATCTCGGAAAACATTATAAAAAGATGGAAATAGCTCCTGGTTTTTTATGTCGGGGATCAGAGTGGTTTCTGTAAGAGCATAGACGTCGAAAGAGAGACCGTGTGATTTAGACAAGACAGCACGAATTTTAGTGCGCAAGCCCCTTACGCTTTGATAGTAAAATGTAAGAGGTAGTTTGTGGCGTGGAGGAGTAGGGGAGTGTAAATGAGATGCAGGCAAAGAAGGCAAGTTAGGAACGAAAAAATTTGCCGTGGTCAGCTCGACTGCGCTGAAGGTGGGAAACTCTTTTACAGTGTACATAGTTGCGGAAAGCAGAGAGGCCATCGGCAACCTTTTGAGGAGATGTGTCGAAGATTTCGTGGTACCTGTTGTAAAGCTTTCTGAGACTAGTTATATCGCTAGGAAGGCCTTTCTGTTGGATGGAGACCATGACACTTGTTTTCGTTTTTCCCTCAAAGCAAGCAGAGTCGGATTTGTCGTAAAGATATGAGAGAAAGAGACGTATATTTTCGTATATATTTTTACCCCTTAACCTAGAGAGAGCGTAACGGCATTCTGTGGTGTTTATATTCTTTTGGGTCAATTTAACGTTAGGCGGCGAAAGGGGATCAAAAATAGGGACTGGGGCCCGTGAAACCGAGGGAGAAGGCGAGCTGGAAGCGTTATTTAAGATATGCGAGCTGATAAAGTTTGGGTACTTGACTTTCCTGTAAGGTCAAAATTGGGAAAATTATCCGTGGGAGGGGGTGTGGGTGGTTGAGCAGTGATGGTATTATTAGGGAAAGGCATGTGTGTTAGGGGTTGATTGCTGGGAGTTTGAGTTGTGGGTGTTAAGTCAAAAGAGACACGTTGACGTCGGGGCTTAGTTTGGGGTGGAATAGAGGGAGTTGGGAGGCTTCAAATTAGTAAAAATTTTAGTTTTAAAGCTCCAATTGAAGCTGGGTCTGTTTTGAGAAGAGGAGGTGGGTCTTGGCAAATTGGATTTGCTTGCTAACTTGATAGATAGTTCAGGTAAGACGGACTGCTTGACTTTATCCTGCTTCTTTGTCGTATTTTCCAACCATTTGCAAACACGCATCTTTCCAAGGTTGAAATTGTTGCTGGCTGGTTTAAGGAATAGCCATTCGTATTTGGCCGGAATATTGAGCTTGAAGCTGTGCTTCCAAGCTGTGGTGTTGGAAGTAAATTGCAGTGGCTGATGGTGATGCCATATTTTTTTACGAAGAAATTCGAGATCCAATCAGCATCAGCGTTTGGTGGGGCGCCTTTGATAAGAAGCGTAGTGACCAATTGATTTTTCGAAGCAAGCTTATCAAGTCTACGCTGCCATTCGGAAAGTGTCAAAGTTGAGTTGAAGTGATTGATAAGCTTCCGTGGGGCAGCGATTGGAGGTGTTGACATATGTGTTCTTTATTGTCAAGTTGGAAGAAACTTCGCAGGAATCAGTAGGTGAACCGTCCGCAGATGACTTGTGTGTGGGGGTGAGCGTGAATCCACTTCAGGTTCCATTAATTCAGCCATTAGCGATGTATTATATGGAACATTCTGGTAAGGCTGCGGGAAGTTTGGTGGGTCAACGATTTTGCTGTTTATTGTAGCGATGTGATGTTCAATATCGCATACGAGGGATCGAGTCGCAGTAATTTCATCACTGACATCGTTCACTTTGTCGAAGATAAATTCGAGCATAGGATCGGATTGTTTAGGAGATGGTTATTTGCGGGGACTGGAGGACTGGAAATGAATATCAATGGAAATGGACTGGAAATGAATATCAATTTCGTCACGCAGAGAGCTTATCAACTCGCAAGTTTTTTGGTTGGATATAACTTGCGTAGAACAGATGGCTTTGATGTCACTTAACACTTTATTAAGGTGACGTAAGGGAGTTTCTTCATTCCTGGATCTCCTGGAGTCGAACTCGATCAGACCAGCAATTTGTTTATCCATATGCTTTACTTTGGATTTTATTAGTTCGGCTGAGGTCTGCACTGAGTTCCGTAACTCTTCAACACTTTTAACACTGCTTTCGATGACCGATATTTTGTCAGTGATCTTTTTCGCGAGTGCGTCTTGGTAGGAGTCATTGGAATCGCTTAGGCATTTTATTGCCAAAGGAACATGAGAGAGTGAGATACACTTGCACTCATCACAGAAGAAAAGGAGGTTATCAGAGAATTCCTTGATACTCGTAAACACCGTATTTCTTTTGTTTAACCCGACACAAATGGCATGAAAGGCTTTCCCACAGATGCCCTTGGAAGTCAGCACTTCAGTCATCGATTACACAATTGGTAATTCCGCAAGACATGTTTAAATTAGTTGTGTAGGTCAGTGAGGGTATAAATATTAGGTCGAATTATTGCTTGGTTGCAATTTTATATAGTTAGGGGCTTTGCACTAAAAAAATTAAAGAATTCAAGCACTGGGGTTAAGAACCGGAAAATGCAATTTGACGCAAATTAATTAAAGGGAAGACAAAAAAACATGTCTGTCTGGTTTGAGTAACTGTCTAGAACTTCATCATATTGAAATGCAGCAAGGTGCAAATCATCATGTACTGTTCGTCGAGATCGAGTAGCTCGTGAACAATCTATTTCAGTTCTCGCTGCATGTTAGTCTTTGATTCTGATGAGCACGATATGGTGGCTCGCGAACGTTTTCTTTCTAGATTTGGATGAACGTGCATCATCAATTCGTATACGATCTGCTTCATTGCTCGCTTGTCGTTGCTCGATAGTTAGAGAAGCTCGATTTCGCTTATGTCTACGTACTGCGCTGATACGAGTAGATCTACTAAGTGACGAGCCGACCTTGAACCGAACGTGTTCGTGTACCTCTATTATGTTATCATTGTAACGGAAACATTTGAGCAGCACCTGTTTGTATTGAAGGCTGTTTTGTTGCGAATACAAGAAGCCGGACTGGTCCTCAGTCGGAAAAAGTGCAAATTTGGTAAGGGCGAACTGAAGTATCTGGAGTACAACGTCAACGAAAAAGGGTTGTTGGTCGATCCAGACAAAGTTCGAAGTATGGTAGAATACAGGTGTGCTACAGGCGTACCACGACTTGGTCAGAACTTCTCCCACTTGGTCGCCCCTATTACCGAACTCTTGAAGAAGAAGAGGAAGTTCGTCTGGAGTGAGCAGTGCGAGAGCTCATCCCTTGAGTTGAAAGTGAAATTGGTTCACCCTCCGATAATGACTTGCCCAGATTTCAGCTTACCCTTTACAGTTCACACAGATGCATTTGGCTTCGGTATTGGCGCTGTGCTTACTCAGACACACCCAAGGGAGGTGATCAGTTACCTAAGCAGGACTTTGTCGAGGACGGAACGCAACTTTTCTACGACGGAGCGAGAGTGCCTTGCAGTTCTTTGGGCGATTGAGAAGCTCTGTGGGCAGTTAGAATAAGTTGCTTTGGTAGGGAGCCAAGATACTTGTTCAAATAGAATGAAAGGACTGGTCATCAAGAATCCTCAAAAGTATCGTCAGTGGAAACTCAAGGATGTGGTTTTATACCGACATGTTCCGACAAATTATCCAGCGCTCGTAAAGCCCGAAGACCTCTGGAAAAAGGTCATTCCAAGGGAGAGTAGGATCGAAATTCTTTGTGAATGTCACTATCACATTTTAAGTGGGCATGGTGGTATTCAAAAAACTCTCGATAGGGTCACGTCTAAGTACTATTGGCCCAAATTAAGCAATATGATTTCAGGTTATGTGCGACGATGTAAAGTGTGTCAGGTCTCCAAACCAAGTCTCCAGGAACCAGGTCTTATGGCAACTATAAGCGTAGTCACTAAGCCATGGCAGATGCTGTGTATCGATTTTGTCTGCACGCTCGACAAGAGGGTATCGGTATATCTTAACCGTGATAGACTATTCCTCAAAGTTTCCGTTGTTTTATCCGGTGAGACCAGCCACGACAAAATAATTCTAGAGGAGCAGGTGTTCTTGGTTTTTGGCGTCCCTAGATGGATCGTTTGTGATAACGGGGTACATTTTAAAAGTCGGGAACTGTCTGAGTTGACATCAACTTATGGTGTAACGCTCGATTTCAGAGACTTTTACCACCTTCAGGCAAATCCAGCTGACCGTTACAACCAGGCCTTGAAGACGAAGCTCCGTGCTTACATAGCCTACAATCACAGCTCGTGGGACATACTGCTCCCGAAAGTTTCCTGCGCGATACGAACTTCTACACATGAAGTACTTAAGACCACTCCATATTTCGTACTCTATGGTCGCGAAATGCAAGTTATTACTCTTTACTAGCCGGCTATTCCGGAAACAGGATATACTGCAGATAGATCAGGGGATATTCAAGTCTGGGCTAAGAACCTGAATGGCGTGATCAGTGATGTTAGGAATAGGATACTCAGTTGTTCCCAACAATCCGCCCGACAGTACAACCTAAGGCGAAGGGATACTCAGTTTTATCCAAGGGACAAGGTGTTGAGAAAGAATTTTGTGCTGTCTGATATGGTTCAGTACTTTACCGCCAAACTTGCACCAAAAGATGTAGGTCCATTTGAGGTGTTAAAAAGAGTATCGCCTTGGACATATGAGTTGAGAGATCTTAGGGGAAAAACAGCGGGAATATGGCATGCTAAGGACCTCAAGACTTTTAACGATCCAACTGATCTTCTGTAACAAAAGTCCTTTTACGCGAAAACCTTTTTGAAAGAAAGGGGACTCCCCTTGTTTGTCCTTTTTTTTAGTTTTTCGCCTAAATGCAGGCTTTATTCTTTTTGTCTCTCCTTTTACCTTTTGTTGTTAACGCAAAGTGTGTAGGTTCGAATCTCAATGAGGACCAATTTTTATGTTGAAATTTTTTTTTTGGAATTCGTCTTTCTCAAATCACCTGAGTAGCGGCGCTATGGCGCGAGGTGAACTACAGTGAATCGGGAAACAGCGAATCAGATAAGTAGTCCGGTTGGAAGTTAGGAGGGCGAATAGACAATTCGAGACTGGGTTTTGTTTGTTTTTAGTTAGGACCAGCGTAAGGAGTAGACGTCCATTGAGATAACAAATTCGACAAAAAAATAAAAAAAAGATAAAGATAAAAGTACAAAGAGATGGTCGTGTGACCATATTTTTTTTTTTTCGTTATTTATTCGGAATTGGCGTTATTATTTTTTTCTCTTTTGCATTTATTTATGGAGTTTAGATATAAGTTAGTTTTTAAGATCTTTTGTATTAGACTAAGTAAAGCAATTTGTAAAATATATATTATACATATAATAAAAAAGAGAGTTGTGTACACGTTCGTTCACGGACTTTCATAGAGTGCTGCGTTAAATGAAGTAAAGTTTTAGTTTTGCGTTTTAATATAAAGCTTTTGTGCACCCAGTTGGTCTAATGGAAGCATACGTGGTGTGGAAGTGTACAAGGCGAATGTTATCAATGACCCAAACCACGATCTGGAGCACGATCCTTGCGCACAATTTCCACCTTCGAAATGAAATTGTGAATTGGCGATTCGAGAGCACGTGTCACACCCAGTTCAGTGACGAGAATATGGCAAATAATGTCATCACCAACGATAGGGTACCATCCCCGATCATTTCGAAGGAAGAGCTCCAAACCATCTTCGAATCACTTAGAAGTAAGAAATCAGTGGGAACCGTTGAAATACCGAACATTGTGCTTCGACATCTCCCTCTAGAAGCGGTGAACATTTATACCATCCTGTTTAATAATGCAATGAATAATGCACATTGTCCAGCGCGTTGGAAAACTGCAGTAGTACATCCCATCCCCAAATACACCTCCAATCCTGCGAATCTTCGCTCGATCAGTCTTCTTCCAAACATCAGTAAGGTTTCCGAGAAGGTGATCTATAGAGTCCTGACTATGTGGGTTGAGGACAAACATATAGTTCCGGATAATCAATTCGGTTTCAAGGCGGGGAAAGTTATCATTCATGCTGCGTCTAAACTAGTTTCTGATATCCAATGGAACAAAGGCAAGAAACGGTGCACTGGTGCCTGCCTGATTGACTTGGAGAAGGCCTTCGATACCGTGTGGTTAGAGGGACTCTTTTTCAAGCTGGACAGGTTGGGAGTTAGTAAACCATTGCTGTATATTCTTTTTGATATGCTCTCCAGTAGACAGTTCATCGTAAAGAATGGCGATGTGACTTCTGCTGGAACATTTAACATTAAAAACGGTCTGCACCAAGGTGCGGTAAATTCGCCGATCCTTTTCAACATTTACACAATTGATCTGATAGGTTCACTTCACCATGCCATAGCGTACGCAGACGACTTAATCGCGTACAGATCGGGTTCAAAGATTGAGGTCATTAATATGCTTTTGCAACGTGACTTCGACAAAATTAAGCGATATTGCAATGACTGGAAGTTGAAAATCAACTCCCCATTAATTTACATTGCATAACAAGTTACAAACAAAATAACAAGCACATGTACATAAACCCAAGTAAACCGGTTATGCTGGGCAACGTCAACGTATGTTTTTTTTTATTTATTTCTTTTGTTCACGTATTGTTTTTGCATAGGAGTGCGATGCGTATTGTTTTTGCAAGGGCGAAAAAAAAATAAAATGATTTTTCTGCTCTTTGTAAAAACTTGCAGCTTTTTAAAAAAGCTATTTTTTTAGTTCGATTTCATTTTCATAGGACAATTTTCCCATATGAATGAGACATCTGTATATATTTATTATCTGTGCTTTTAGTTTTAAGTTTTATAATAAAATTAAAAGAGTCCATGTACTAAGTTTTTTAATCATGTTTTCTTAGTTTAAGCTGTAGTTAATTAGAAAGGCATAATATTTAAGTATTATGTTTGACTTAGAGTGCCCGCATGGGGCCAGTAAGTTAGTTTAAGATAATTTTAAGTTATTTAAGCTAATTTTTAAGCGTTTTTTTGTCTAGCATGTAAGAGTAAATTAAGTAACATAAATAAAAATGCATATAAATTGAAGAGATGTGTACACATCGCTCTTTTTTTATTTAATCGGTTACGATCGCGAATGCCGGTCGTTAGTCGCGGTTCTAACCAGTGGTAGGTCGAACGGAAGGGCTATCGCGTGGCGCCCAAATACCATATTCACTCATGACCATTCTCCAAGTTGGTCCGGCTCTGTCTGTTTTACAATCAAAGTAGTGCACCTAGAAGTAGTATCCCACTTATCCAGTCAGGGATTGATTGCAGCGCTTAAATCGACGTGGTTTGGGTCGATACATATTCTGCGATATGTCTAGCAGAGTTCCGGAAAACGTTCATGGAGCAGCAGACGCAAGATAAGATCGTGGCTTGGTGTGTAGCCCAGGAGATAAAATTGCATCACATCCCCCAAAAGCACCGCATTTCGGTGGGCTCTTTGCTTGATGTCCAGCGATCCCAGCGATGAGTCAGTATTAACACTAGGACATTTTTTGCTTGGGGCACCTCCGAACGCTATTGTCGAACCCTTAAATCATCCAAAATATTGTGAATTACATACGTATTCTAGTACTAGCACGAAATGCAATGTTGGCCTAAGAACTAAATTTTGCTGAATGGAAACGTTAACAGCTAAGTTGCTTCATAAACAAAATAACCAATGTAGGGAATTTTAAATTACTGAACGGAAGAGTCGAGCTTCATTAAATTAACGCTATAAAAAAAAGTAGGGCTTCCTTTTTAATTTTGTTTGTTAAAAACTTCTTAGTTACGGGAAGTTATAGTTGCAGTTCCGAAAAACTATACCGAGCAGAATCAGTTCTTAATTATGTTCTGACATTGGTCTCCACCTCCTTCTGATGTTTTTAAGCCTTAAAATCAATCTGTGATTGCTATTCTTGAGATCTTTTTGTTCTTCGCGCTCCCTTGGTACCAGTTGCCTACCGGCTGTGGTTGGCGGATTCTCAACTTCTTCTGTTGACACACTGGAAACAGTTGACTTATGTTACGCCTGAACAATTTGTCCCCCGCTTTTACTGTCACCTCGCAGTTCTTCCTGTCAATCGCCTCGAATTCCGTTGGGTCAAAATTTTAAGTAAGTTTGCTTGGGAACGTCGCATTTCTTATGAAAACCTTACCTTCCGATTTCTGAATCCTTTGCTCCCCGTAATTTACCTACTCTTTCCTTCCCCTTTTGTTTTTTAATGGCATCGCGACCTTTGGCTTCCAAATCAGGCATTGTTTCTTCTATATTCAGCTTTCCCCGTTGTACCGTATGGAGTAACATTGTAATATAAGGGTAAACTTCGGCATTTCTCCTTTGCAATCGCCTCCATTGGAATCGGCTATTTTTAAACGTTTTAGAAACGAGCGATTCATGTTTTCCACTTCACCGTTCGCTTGTGGCCAATAGGACGGTGAAGCAATTAACTCAATTTTATTCTCTTTACAGTAGTTTTTACACTCTGCACTGATAAACTGACGTCCGTTGTCCGCGGTGATCATTTTGTAATACAAATTATGCAAATTATTTCTTTCATAAAAATAACGTCACTGGAAGTTACCATTTTCAAAAGCTTTAACCCTTGGTATGTGGAATAATAGACAATCATGACGAGGGTGTAGTCGTGTTGTTGGGTAACGGACCCAATAAATCCTTTGCCAAGTTGGACCAAGGTCTATCAGGAATGGCGTGTCTGTTCATAGGGACAAATTGAATAGGTTTAGATACGAGTAGAAAAATTCGGCAGTTTAGTTTACCTGGTTGATATATCACTTTAAACTTAAATGCTTGTTACCTTAACACCCACATTTCTATGCGGGCTGGTGGCTCTGATGTAGGCTTAAATATCGTTTCATTCTTTAAATCGAAGTACGAGAGAATGGACCAATCTGCTAACAGTTCTTTCAAACGTTGACATCACTTTTGTTGCTCTTCTGTCCATTTAAACTTGACATCGTTCTTTATGAGACACCTGAGTGGTTCGGCTACATCAGCTAAATCAGGAACGAATATTACTAGATATGTCGCCAATCTCAGAAAACACCTTGTTTAGTTGAGAATATTCTGACTCCTTACCACTGGTGGGGGGAAGTCAATAACAACACAACTATTTTAACGAACTGAACTTTATTTAAATTAATTTTGCCTTAAATACTACAGTTTTGCTTATTCTACATTATTTACACACCTTAAGCAGGCTAAGAAACAAATCGTACGAGGTATTCAGTTACGTGGCATGTGCAAGTAACTTAATAAGCTGTGCGCTTTGGAATGCACTGCTTAGTTCTCAAAAAAATTGCAGAGTTTTAATTTGTGCGTTGTTTGTCGTTTGTTGTTTGATGCTTGTTGTTGTGATTATTCACAACATGCTGGGGCCGGCTTAAATGGACGTCACGCAGAAGTCTGATTCATCAAGTTTTCGGGTTGTAGAGGGTTCAATGCTATGTAGCTGCGTGCTTGTGGTTTTACCTGGTTTGTTTTTGAAGAATCGCGTTCTTATGTTTATAACTATGAAAATAAATGCAGCTATAAAGAGCAGTGTCGTAACAGAGCCGATGGTGGTGTAATGTTGGATCTTGTGTGTCCTCAGTAACAGCAGCAATTTTTCCTGACTTTGTTGGACTTCAAGAGCATTTTCTACCTTGCCAATATCTTTAAATATGTCTGGTCGTAGAACTGGAGCTTCTTGCCTCATGTGCGTGAAATTCGTCAGCTGCTGCGATATGTTGCTTGTTGGCAAAAACGATGCTTGCAATCGACTTGACAGAATTCGTTTCCCAATGATAATCATCTCTTCTTGACGTATCATGCAGGTTTCTTGCAGACTTATGGTTCCGCTGCCAAATAATGAGATCTGCTTCGTTTCTTGGTCACAGATAACGTCTACACTTCTTTTAAAGGGCATGCTAAATATCCAGGTATTAGGATGATGCATCTCTACCCAATATGCTCTGGCAGGAACTGTATGGGTAGTACAGGCTGTTGAGAGTAAGTTGTAGTGTTGAAGTATGCTCATCTCGCATGCACTAATGGTGGAGCCAGGTGTATAAATTGGATGGACTAAATTGCTCCAGTACATGCCAGCTGACCTCTGCTTGCAGGAATTGATTTCTTGCTTTGTCATAGGGTAGTATCGATCCAATTGTAGACTAACTAATAGGTACTCTGATGATGGTACTAAGTACGTGAAATTCCCGTTATGCCAAGTTGGTACTGGTAACACATTGAAAACCTTGAATTCCTCGTTGAACAGTAAGGGAATCGTGATTTCAATAATAATGTTTTCATCTGTTACTCTTCCCTTTGGATGAAGGTCTTTATAGAGTTGGAGAATCGGTTCATGTTGTCGTTCCCCCGGTATCATTAATGTGCGAGGGATGTTGTCATGTATCCTTATCAATTCATTCTGCAGCTGGTTCACACTAAGTATAAGAGGATGCAGTCTGCCCTGATGTGTTGATAGTACAATATCCAGCATTATGTTTTGAGTGTTCTGGTAGTTGATCATCATTAACATTGCATTCATTGCGGTAGATACCAAAATTTTAAATGAGTTGAACTTATCGTGTTGTTTATTCAAGTCATTTATAAGAGAAGTCAGAAAGGCTTGTTGTTTTTGGTTGGACATTCGTTCTTTCTTGAATATATTGATTGTTGAATCGATGATGGTAGTTTGATTCTTCATTAACTGTAATATGTGTTCTTCATTTCCTTGCACCATTTCAATTGTTTGCTCGTATTTTTGAGCAAATCGTTGATCCAGCACTCCAAAGAGCTCATTTGCTACAGTTCCCATGAAGTCGAATGGTGATCGCTTACTCCTTAATGGCACGTTGTTTGCGTGCAATAGCACATCGTTATTCAGTTCTATCTGCTGCAATTGTTGTTCGAATTGTGCCAAGGTATTATCGCAAAGAACTGTAAAGCCTTCTGATATATTTCTAATGCAAACGTCTTGCATCCGCCTCACGCATTCCTTGTATGTATAAAATTCGGACCAGTAGCTTGTCAAATTAAAAAACACGACAGCTTTCCATGTACTGGCGATCATGTTTGCGCGGCCAACGTCTTCAAAGAATATACCAGGCTGAGTTTCGAATTGATTGACGTGGACTTGGTTCATATTCTGATCAGACATAGCTGTGGTGATAAATGCTGCTATTAAGCATATCCAAAAAAGAGGATTGTTTTTTGTTATATTATGTCTACCAGAGCGCTTTCCCTGGCCTTGAGTATCTGTATTTATTTGATTGGAATTTGTTAAATCTTTAGTTGCAATTTGAGTTTGAAGTATTGCATTCTCTTCAGCTGTATTTAGTTCATTATTGGGTAATGGGCATAGTTTAGCAATCGGTCTTTTGTAGTGTGAGCCGTTACTCAGAACTGTTGCAGCTCGAACCCTTTTATCTTTTCCTGGGTGTACCTCCGTCACCCTTCCTAGTAGCCATTTTGTAGGTGGCAGTCGGTCATCTTTAATGAGAACTACGTCACCGACACTTAAGTTTGCTTCCTTTTGTTTCCATTTGGAGCGTTGCTGAAGTTGTGATAGATAGTCATTCGACCAAGCTTTCCAGAAGTCGTGAGTCATTTTTTGGATTAACATCCACCGGGAGCCGTAACTACGTGTTTGGTCAATTACTGGTTCAGGTAAGGCGTTGAGCGCAGATCCAATTAAAAAGTGTCCTGGAGTGAGTATCAGCTTATCTTCAATATCGTTGCTTACAACGGTAAGGGGTCGAGAGTTTAGGCATGCTTCTATTTGGGTAAGTAGCGTTGAAAGTTCCTCAAACGTAAGCGTTGTTTCACCAATTATTCTTTTCATATGATATTTCACCGACTTAACACCTGCTTCCCATAGTCCGCCAAAGTGTGGGGCAGCAGGCGGAATAAAATGCCATTTGATACCATCAACTGCCAACTTCTCAGTGATTTCATCTCTCCACTGTGCTATAGTCAACTTGATTAAGCTCTGTATTTCTTTGTTTGCTCCTATAAATGTCGTGCCACAATCAGAGTAAATATCTGAACATGTGTATGTTCTTGATGTAAATCTTCGGACGGCAGCCAAAAACGCCTCTGATGTGAGGTCGCTTACTAGTTCTATGTGAATAGCCTTAGTAGCTAAGCACACAAAAACTGCTATGTATCCCTTTGTAGTGCGATTACCTCTTCCTTTGGATAAAAGAATTTTTAGTGGGCCAGCATAGTCTACACCAGAATGAGTAAAGGGTCTCGAAGGTGTTACTCTTGGTGTTGGTAATATTCCCATTATTTGAGCTTTATTTATTGCTCTAAAGCGATGGCATCGTACACATTCGTGAATTGCTTTCCTGACAACTCGTTTGGATTGCAAAATCCAATAGGACTGTCTTAAAGTTCCTAAGGTCAGTTGAATACCTCCATGCAATGTTTTTTCGTGAGTGTGTTTCACCAACAACCTTGTAAAAATACTACGGTATGGTAGTATAATTGGATGTTTCTGGGATTCTGTCAGAGGTGCATTTTCCAGTCGACCTCCGACTACTATGATGTTGTCCTTGTTCATTAGAGGATTCAATGATAACAGCTTACTCTTCCTGTCTAGGAAACGCCCACCTTGCAGACAGGCCCATTCTTCTTTGAATTCCCTTTGTTGAACGACGCGTATGACGGTCTTACGACTGGCTTCTAACTCCTTTGTTGTCAATGGTCCTACGTGTGTATTCGTCCTTTTGCACTTTGAAATGAAGCGTTTACAGTACGCAGTAACTCTTATAAGTTTGTTGTATGAGGAAAATCTTGTGAACATGCATGCGGCCTCAAACACCGACAGTGTCATAGTTATCTTTACCTCAGGAACTGTAACGTCAACAGCTACTTCTGCCGGCCAATGGGATGAAGGGAGCTTTAGCCATTCGGGGCCAGTCCACCATAACGAGTGATCCTTCAATTGGTTTGGTGCAATTCCTCTAGAGGCACAGTCAGCGGGATTTTCAGACGATGTAATGTGTCTCCAGTGCTTTGTTGCAATTTTTTCATGAATTTGCGATACCCTATTAGCTACAAATGTTTTTAACGTAGAAGGACATCGCTTAATCCATGCTAGGGTAATCGTCGAATCTGTCCAGGCAAAAACATCACCCAGTTGTGTCCGGAATACCTGTTGCGTTTCCCAGAGTAACCTTGATAGCAAATGGGCTCCGCACAATTCTAGTTTTGGAAGTGTAATTTTTGTTTTGATAGGTGCGACCTTTGTCTTTGCCATCAATAATGTTATTCGGTATGAACCATCTTGGAGAGATATTCTGGAGTACACTACTGCAGCGTAAGCGGATTCTGAAGCGTCACAAAACCCGTGTAAGTCAATTTTGTGTTTCTTATTAGTTCCCATCCATCTTGGGATTTTTATATCTTCAATAGTGTTCAAATTATTTCTGAGACTATTCCAGGATTGTTGTAGCTCTGAAGTTAAAGGTTCATCCCACGATAAGTTGGTCTTCCATAGTTCTTGCATTAATAATTTTGCCCTAATAGTGACAGGTGCCAACCATCCCAACGGGTCGTACAACTTAGCTATTTCCGAAAGTGTGGCACGCTTCGTTAAAGTTTGTTGATTTGGTTCTTTCTTGACTTTAAATTGAAGTGTATCAGACGAAAAACTCCAGTGTATACCTAGTGCCTTGATTGTGTCTTCTTTATTAATTTCAATTTCTCGGTGCCCCTGATTATCAACTTCTCTGTCTTGTAGCTTAATATTGTTCGTTGCCCATTTCCGGAGATTGAATCCTGCTTCTTTCAAAAGTTGAACGAGCTGTGCCTTTGCTTCTTTGCATTCGCTTAACGTGCTTCTTCCAGACATCAGATCATCTACATAAAAATCATTTTTAAGGATATCGGATCCAATTGGATACCTTTGTTGCTCATCAATGGCCAATTGTTGAAGGGTTTTGACTGCTAAGTACGGTGCCGATGCTGTTCCATATGTCACAGTGGTGAGTCTGTATTCCTTCATCTGTTCCCTTTCTGAGTTTCGCCACAAAATTCGTTGATAATCCTGATGATAGTTGTTGACCTTTATTTGGCGGTACATTTTCTCTATATCCGCTGTGAAAACGTACTTATGACGTCTCCATCGCAATAAGATTGTTGTTAAATCTTCTTGCAGCTTGGGCCCCACCAGCATGAGTTGGTTTAAACTCACGCCTGTTGTAGTTTTAGCCGATGCGTCAAACACAACCCGTAGCTTTGTTGTCGTGCTATCAGGTTTATGAACTGCGTGGTGCGGCATGTAGTAGACATCACTTATGGTATTGTTGGCTAGAGGCACTTCGACCATATGTCCAAGGTCTAAAAACTCCTTCATAAACTTTGTGTATTCTTCTTTTAATTTCAAATCTTTACTAAACTGCTGTTCCAGTTGACGTAGCCTGGCTATTGCCTTATTTTTAGAATCTCCTAGTTTATGGTTTTGCATCAATTTTATGTTGAATGGTATATTCACCACATATCTACCATTATCATCTCTGTAGTGAGTTTCACTGTATATTTGCTCACATTCCTGGTCTTCCTCTTTTAGATAGTTGCGGTCTTGAAATTCTTCTAGTTCCCAGAATTTTTGAAGCTGCTTTTCTAAGGAGGTTTGTACTACCATCCCAGTTACCCACCATAGCCTTTCTGGGAAGATGTTCGACCTGTTATGAGCCACCCTAAATGAGAATTTTGTGCTATTGGAAAACCCTTTGTGCCCTTTCGCACTCCTTCTAGGATTATTTCTCCATATATGTCAGCACCTAGTATCATGTCGATAGTACCTGGAGCATTATATCCTGGATCGGCAAGGGTAAGCTCTTGAAACTGTTTGGCTTTTAAAGTTATTGTTTTCTCGGCTGGCAGCAATCTTGTTAGTTTTGGTAGAACAAGAGCTTCTACCTGTATCTTGAATTTTGATGCTACTCTTGATGATATGGTGAAATTTACTTTACTACGTGCAGTTCCTGCATCTGTTGCTCCTAGACCACTAACAGGTACAAACACTCTTTCTTTAGATAGTCTAAGCGATTGAGCTACTTCTTCTGTGATCAAAGTAGCTTGTGAGCCTGGATCAATAAGGGCTCTTATTTGCCTGCTTTCCCCGTTATTATTTTTAGCAATGATTATGGCTGTGGCAAGGAGGACGCTTTGGTTATGATCGCCATGGTTAACTTGGGGTTGCTCTGATTGAGTTATATTAGGTTTTCGTTTTTCGAAATGTTCCATGTGCAAAAGTGAATTATGCCTTTTATTACAATGTTTGCACAGTCTCTTGCTGAGGCATGCACTCTGTTTGTCATGGCGTAAGCAATTCACACACAGTTTTGCTGATATCACTTGTTCATAACGCTTTTTTGGGGTCCAGCTCAAAAATTTATTGCAAACGTAAACAGCATGTTCACCTTTGCAGAATGCGTATTCAGTTGCTGTTCCAATATGGCAGTTGCGCGCTGTAAATTTCAATTCCTCTCTTGGTGTCTTCTGCTTTGATGACGACAATACTTCCAATGCTCGGTATCGTCTTGTTAGAAACTCAAAGAGTGCTTCTTGAGTGGGCATCTTGTTTGGGTTTTCAATGCTTTGCTCAAACAAGTTCCTGCTTTCTGGATCTAATGTTTTCAATATAAGATGAACAATGATTGGTCCACATGAGGAAGTGTCGAAGCCCATGGTTTTCAGAGCCGCAATCCCTTCTTTATTTGCGTCCATGATTTGCTTAAGATGATTTGATGATGGATGGTTCCCAGTATGATTTCCTTTAAACATTCTGTCCAGATGCATGGTAATGATTTTTCTTTCATTGGCATATCGTGCCTTTAGGGTTTCCCAGGCATTTTGATAATTATCACTTGATATTGTGAAATGTTGTATTAACTGAAGAGGTTCGCCTTCTAAGTGAGTTTTAAGATACTCCATTTTTTCTGTTACGCCCAGAGTAACTTTGTTATGAATTAATGTGGTAAAAATGTCGCAAAACGATTGCCATTCTAAATAATTACCCTTGAATATTGGTATTCTCAATTGGGGAAGGCGGATTTCTGGAGTGGAAGAGGAGTGGTTTTGATTATTCGTATTTGTTTCTGATGATTTCAATGCCATTTGTAAGAGACAGTTGTTTACATCATCCTCAACTCCCTCGTAACGATTTTCCTGCATGTAGGGAATCGTATAATCCTGTTCTGATGCTTTCGACAAGAATTCTTCGTGGAGTTCAGTTAGGTTCATCCATTGTTCCAGCAATATTTTCTGTTGGTATTCATGAACTTCTTTTGAATACTTGTGAAATGTCTGCTCGAAAGAATCAATGCTCCTTGATATCGCCGCTATTTTAATGTTCAATTTTTTGAGCCTCTGTGTCTGTTGCTCATTTCCTGCTAGTTCTTCTTCATTACTACTAGCCGAAGATACATTTTCCAAGGCATTTTTCAATTTTTCGTACATAGATTTAACCACTTGAACGGTGTCTCTTTGTATGTACGGTGTGTCCGGTTTAATCACCTCTTTAATTTTTTGGTGATTGGTTTGGAATTCAGTCCAGATTTTTTCGATTTTCTGTAGTCTTTCCTGTATGTAGCGAGTTGTCTTTCTAGATGTGCTGTCTTTTCCGAAATTTGTTTGTATTTTCTCCAGTTCCGTTGCAAGAGATTTTTGTCTTGCGACGATAAGGTAAACATCCACATCCTCCATATTTTTGTTACTCTTTTATTTGTTCTTTTTTTTTTTTATAATTTTATTTCACAAAAAAATACCCAGTGTTGCTAGCCCTGGTAACGCTTTTTTTCGTTTTTGTTAATTTTTAGTTTTGACTGTGTATGTATTTTCACCAATGTTTGTAGCCCTGGTGACGCTATGTTAAAAATAAAAAAAATTTTGTTTCACTTAGATGTACCAGTGTTTGTAGCCCTGGTAACGCTTTCCTTTCTTATGGCTTCGAAGGACCAATGTTTAGTTGAGAATATTCTGACTCCTTACCACTGGTGGGGGGAAGTCAATAACAACACAACTATTTTAACGAACTGAACTTTATTTAAATTAATTTTGCCTTAAATACTACAGTTTTGCTTATTCTACATTATTTACACACCTTAAGCAGGCTAAGAAACAAATCGTACGAGGTATTCAGTTACGTGGCATGTGCAAGTAACTTAATAAGCTGTGCGCTTTGGAATGCACTGCTTAGTTCTCAAAAAAATTGCAGAGTTTTAATTTGTGCGTTGTTTGTCGTTTGTTGTTTGATGCTTGTTGTTGTGATTATTCACAACACACCTGGTTTCTTTCTTACTTTCTAGGGATCGAGATTCTAGTACTATCTTTATTTTTTCTGGATCCGGACTAAATCCTTCTGTGGAAAGGTTGTGTGCTTAAAATTTTAGTTTCTGAACTTTTCACAAACATTTTTCTTTATATAGTGTCACATTAAAATCTTTAAAGATATCCAACACTATTTTTAATCCGTTATCTTGTCTTTTTTTCGGTGCGGCCCGGTTCTAAATATCATCCAAATAATTAATAGCGTTTCTACAAGGAGCTAAAAGATTTTGTCAGTTTTTGAAATATTTCCGTAGTCGAATTAACGTCAAATAAGAGTCTTCATATCTAAACATACCCTTGTGGGTTATGAACGTAGTGATGCGTCTACTCTCTTCTTCTAATTCTAGCTGGTGATAGGCATTTTTGAAGTCCAGCCTTGAAAAGTATTTAGCACCGTTTGTCATTACAGCTTCCAATGTGGGCAGTGGAAAATGTTCTCTCTGTATGGCCGCGTTTGTCCGAATCTCATTTTTAAATGCAGCCACAATCGGTGTTATCCAAGAACTCGGTGCTGGCTAGGGGGCTCTATTCGACGGTCACAGTTTTGGCATTCTACGATTTCGCTCATGTTACGAGTAACATCGTTCCCCTCTACAACTCGAAAGCAATCGTGTTCTGCCAACTTAGTATTTTCTTCGCTCTCAACCGTGCTTCTTTCTTCCTCAATGAAACGTACCCTTGTAAACCCCGAATTCCCTAAGTGACCTCCTCGACCACACCTACTACAATCATCGTTTTCATTTTTTTCTCCCGTAGAGGGATAAAATCTTATTGACGTATGTACTGGAAGTTGATGTTAACATTTCCTCCGATTTCCTCGTGAATATGACACATTTTAGTAATCTCTATTAGCGAATATTCTTTTTCAAGCAGTCAGATTTTTAGATCATTTGTGGCCCAGGAATCTATAATTTTATCTTTTGCACTTACGTATCTCCAGAAAGTCTTCTTTGGTTGTTCCAAACGAACATTTCGTCGCCTGACTGTTCAGCCTAATCATAAATTTGTTTATGTTTTCGCCATGTTCTGCTTTCAAAGCACGGAACAATTTTTCTGTGGAGAAAAATCTAGTTTACTGACCAGAACTTAGAAAACTTCCACACCTACCTCTTGGGGCTGTAGTCCTCCTAATTGTAAGAGTTTGTTTCTTTTCTTTATTTTGACTTTTAACTCATCTGCCGCCAATTAAAAAAAAAATTACCTATACCAACTTTCCCACTCTCGTCTTACTATCGACTTATCTAAGTCTTCCCATAAAAATGGTTTGATCTCGCTCACTCATTCACACTGTTTATGCTGTAGTACCCTCTTATCGTCTTTTTTTTTGACTTCATATAAGATTAAATGCTTGCGCTTGTCATGAAGCTGCCCATCATAATTTAATGCAACGTTATCTGGTATAATTTAATGTGCTCTCTGGCCTCACACAATTTAATGTGGCATTGTCCTGCTCTCTCCAATTTAATGGTATCTAGGTAACAATTTAACGTTACCGCTATCAAGATGCAATGCTACAAACTATAACAAGAAAAGAAAATAAAAAAAATTATGTGCAAATTTTGTAAACCCTGGAATCCACAATAAAACATTTTAATTTATACGGGGTGTCACCTAATTCGTCAATGATAATTTGGGAAATGATTCCTGGGTATATTCTATGAAAAAATCGTTCTACAGTAAGAGTCTACCTCTAATGTTGACAGCATTTATCGAGAATTTAAGACAAGGCTTACTTTGGTGTACCCTGACCCATGTTAACGGAAATTACTCTAATGGTAGAAACTTCATGTAGGACTTTGTTTTTAGAAGAAACACTAGCCTAACGGAGTCTAAATAAATTTAATATCTTGTTTGAACCTTTAGATATCCAATTTCTAAACCTGTTCCATTTTCATTGCCCAGGCTAGTTTTTGACTATGAGGTCATTTTTCTCCAGAAAATGTCTAATTATCATAACGTTTTACTATTTTTTTTTATGAAAGTAACAATAATACGAAAAACATCATCATCAAGTTTGCACAAAAACCCATAGATTTTATGATACTTGGGAAAACATGCAGAAATTATGATTTTTTACCAATGTTTCTAACAATAGTTTACAATACTCGTAAGAGTGGTATTCCAAGAACTACTAATTTTCTAATATTTTTTTTTAAATTGCATAGCTATTAACGAGTTCTAAAGCGTGCTTGTCAAAACCCTAATTTCCTTACCGTGTTTCTTAAAGGCTCTCAGAAAGAGTTAGGTTTAGGATGACAACGACTTTATTAGCAGAATTCTTTGGAAAGACGAATCTCAATCTACAAGAGATGGGATCAAAAATTTTCTTAATCTTCATACGTGCGCTGCGGACAATCTGAATTCTACAAACTATCTGGAGTTTTTGCGAAATGATTTACCGGAACTTTATTTACAGGACATTACACTGATTCAACTGGCTTCATCATATTTTCAACAGGACGTTGCTCCAGCCCGCCTTGGTCGTGAGGTTAAGAATTGGCTAGATGAAGATTACGGTAACCGCTGTATAGGAAGAAATGGACCAATGCAGATCAGTTTTGGATTTTTTTTGTATGGGAAAAAATTAAGGAACTTGTTTATTCAACCGAAATAGCAACTTTGTTTTTTCAGATTAGATTTTATTTCGTTCTTAAAATATTACAAAAGAGAATAACTGTTGAAAATATATATTTTAAGATTTCACATTCTAATAATCAAGCGTATAGATATTATTGCTGCATACACTGTTTTCTGCAAAGCTGATACATCTTAACAGATTGTTTAATATGATTTCACACATATTTATATGAATTCCAATGTATAGTAATGTTAGCCAAATCTCTCAATCTTGCTTGTTTTAGTTTTAGTTTATCATTTGCTGTCATTAGACATACATCTTATTGTAATAAAATTTTGTTTATCCTATATGTTGGAATTAAATTTTCTTGAAGTCTAAATCGGCTCGTGTTATTTATTAATATTCTGAATTCGGGTGCTTAATTTAAAATCTGGTGCCGAAACCCGGGACGCAGAAGTTTAACGAAAGTTCGAGCACAAGTTGAGAATTTAATTTAGAATAAGTGGAGATTTACAATATGCGGATCGTAAAGAAAAAAAATGGATCTTGCTAGTCGCGCATCTTATCGGGGTCAAGTGACCAAACTCGTTAAAAGTTCAACCGATTATCTAAAATCGGACGAAGCAAAAATTAGTGAAAAGCTGAATATCCTTGATGACATAGAGGAAGAATTGCAAGTTAGTTTAAATCGCCCGACCGTCGCACATGAAAGCTTACGTAGAGCAAATACTGAAGTGGCATCATTAATCAAGCTAGAGGATTTTGTAAAAGAATCTGAAATGATGGCAGAGTATGAAGAGAAAGCCATTGCAACCATAACCCGTCTGAAATGTCGTCTTTCTAAGATTCATGAACGTCAAAATCCGTCAACAGTTACCGACAATGCACATGAGTCCCCCTCTCAGTAACGGCAACGTCACCTCATCTAACATCGAATCAATCAAACGCCGTTAAATTGAAGAAATTGCAGCCGAAAAGATTCTCTGGAGACTTTAAAGAGTGGGTCCCGTTTTGGGAGCAGTATCGAGTCCTTGTTCATGAGAATGCTTCTCTTAGTACAATTGACAAATTCAACTATCTAGAAACTGTATTGACTGGTAAGGCTGTAGAAACCTTAGCGGGTCTCACTCCTTCGGAGGCAAATTACGCCACTGCTATCACATTGTTAAAAGAAGATTATGGTAACAACGAGAAAATAGTAGATTATACTATGCAGAGTCTGCTCTCAATTCAGCATATTACTTCCAAGTCTGATGTTTTCGCATTAAGACGTTTGTATACTTCAGTTCTAGCATCCACTCGTTCCCTCTCCGCTTTAGGTATTCCATCTGCAAATTATTTTGTAATGCTAAAAGGTGTATTGCTGCGTTGTTTACCAAATGACCTTCGATTTGATTTTCATCGCTATTATGAAGATTCCACTGCAATTATCAACACATCCCGAACGGAATAAAAAATGACGCTAGCATTTCATCTGTTTCAGGAAGTTCATCGGATTTAATTGGAGATAAGCAGGTAAAATGCTTATTGCAATTCCTAAAGAGAGAGGTCGAGTCATTAGAGAAGGCGAACGAAGCAAAAGTAAAGCCTCAACGCACAAACGCATTGGATTCGAAACCTGTTAAAACGGCTCTAGGTTTATTTGCTGCTGAAACTAAAGAACAAGCTTGTCTTTTTTGTAAAGCTGTCAATCACGAGACTAAAGAGTGCTGCAGTGCCATAGGTTAATTAAAAAAAAAACAACTATTAAGAAAAGAAGGAAGATGTTATCGCTATTGTTAAAAGGGGCATAATTCTAGGATGTGCAAAGTGAAATCTATTTGCAAAACATGCAAAAGGCGCCACGCGACAACCATGTGTGACCCTTTGTTTATAAACAATCAAAATCAACCAAATCCCACTGAATCACCAAACGTTAATTTGAGTAACGGATCATCATTGAATCTATACACAGTGGAAAAGGGTCAGGGGGGTCATGTATATTTACAAAGAGCGTGTGCATTGGCTAGTAGTGAATCCTCTACTTTTTGCATGTTCGTGCGTATTGTATTGGATGGTGGGAGTCAATTGTAATTTTTTAAGTCAAAGTTGGCACGGCAACTTAATTTACCGATTATTGGTGTACACAGTTTGAGTGTTATTCCATTTGGTAGTGAAAAACCTAGGCCTAGAAAGCTATGTAACAAGGTTCGAATAGTTTTACGCAGCCAATATGACGATCAAACTGTAATATTTGACGCAATTGAAGTTCCCGTCGGTACTGTCGGATCCAGCGATTTCTTGTGATAAATTAGGGTTGGTGGATGCCCACACAGTTGGATTACGGCAAGAGGATGGTATCAGTGTTCTTATTGGATCCGATATATATTGGCAGTTTGCTACAGGGGAACACAAACGTCTTACTGCAAAGTTGAAAGCAATCAGCACTATCTTGGGATGGACGATTCAAGGACCATCATGGAACACAGCTAATTTTTCTTCTGCAGTATCTTTAAATGTATGCGCTTGTGATGATCTTCAAAAAATTTGGCAACTTGATACTTTGCGGACAGCTTCAGAAAATAGGAGCCCGGTGAGTACAAATTTATCTTTACTTATTCGTAGAAAGCGCAATCGATTCGAAGCATCTCCTCCATGGAAAACTATGAACGAAGTCCTACACGACAACCCAACGCTTTGGTACGAATGCGGTCGCTTATTCGAAAACTTTGCTCAGCTGGGAGAATCGCTGAGTATGACGCTTGCATGAGAGAAATTCTGTCCAATGGTATCGCAGAAAGTGTCCCAAGCAAGAGCGGTGGACGTAAATCGGGTATACTATCTGCCTCACCGACCTGTGTTTTTTTTTTTTTTTTTTATAATTTACGCGCGCCTAAGGGGTTGATACGCTTTTACTGTTGCCAGGGCGCGGGCGGAAAGATAGAAGGAGGAGAAAGGAAAATTGTTTTTGTAGTGGTTTGAAACTCAGGTGTGTTTGGTTTCTATGTTTATTCTCCAGGGGTGGGAGTCCGAATAGGACGGAGAGTTTTTTCTTCACTCAGAGTGATTCGAGATATAATTCCCAGTATTTTTTTCATTGCTTGAAACTCTTATAACAGCCAAATCTACGTGTCAGTGTTATGCCTTCACTCGCAGAATTTTTTTGTCTGAGTTCCAATTATACAATGAAAAACTGATTTTGCCATGGGCAGGATTCGAACCTGGACCCTCCGAGTGAGAAGCGTTTGCTACTACCACTACACCACGGCCACCCCGAAAGGATAAGGAAACAACAAAGCTACGCATCGTATTTGATGCTTCAGCACATGCACCTAACCGTAGGTCGCTTAATGATTTGCTTGAGGTTGGGGATAATTTTTTAACTGATCTCGTCGTCATTCTATTGAATTTTCGTGTTGGAAAGGTGAAATTGATAGCTGACATCGAAAAGGCTTCTCTGCAAGTAATACTTCACCCTTCAGATCGAGAGAGCCATCGTTTTTTGTCGTTTGCCGACAAAATTGTTAATGAAAAAGATTTACCCGTCATCAAAACATATCGAATGACGCGTCTAACATTCGATGTTAAGTGCAGTCCCTTTATTCTTGGGGAACGATTCGGGAATTAATAAAAGAAATCCAGTTACGACTCGAAAGCTCAAATGATAAGTTACAGAATATTAAAAAAGAAAGTTTACACTACGGCCAGCTATTTGAGCTGTTAAGCAAAAGCTTTTATTTGGATGATTTTGTCGCAAGCGTTGAAGACGAATATTCAGCAAAAATAATATATCGGAAACTTACCACAATTTTCTCTACATAAATGGCATTCAAACAAAGAAAGTGTTCGAGATTGTTTTAGTGTTCGATATGTGGCGTAGGAAGCTTGATTAGGATGAAGATTTGCCGTCTGATTTTCAAAGCATATGGACCACTTGTCGGAATGAGATGAAGAAACTGAGAGAAATTGCAATACCCCGCTATTTCATAGCGAACAACCATTCAAATCAAGTCCACGTTTTTGCAGATGCCAGCCAGTATGCCTTTGGAGCAGAATATAGTAGAATATAGCAGAATATAATAAATAGGTAGATAAGTAGTTAAAATTATATTGTATAATTAAATAAATAAACAAATAACTAACGAGTAGAACAAATAGTTGTAATATAACATATAAATAACAAATAAAGAAATTGACTCTTAGTACTCGTATATAGAAATTAATAGTAAAGGTATATGTGTAGGAGCTTTGTTTAAATAAATTAATAAGTTAACAATTTAACGCCAGAAAAAGATACAAAACTTTCAAATAAAATGTACAGGGTTTACAAAAAATATGTCGAATTCAGATCACGCTGTTCTGTGATGAATAGTATTACGTTCATTTATTAAAGGGTTATCAGAGAGGTTATATCTGATCCTAAATGTTTCGGTAAGCTTCCATACTGTGTCAGGGATCAAGTCAACATTAGCTTTGTTATGCAGATGGCGGGTTGAGTGATGTAAAGGGAGGTTGAGCATTATTTTGAGTCACTTGTTTTGCTATGTTTGCAGCCTTTTTGTATACATTTGGAACATGAGCCCCATATTTAACATCTATATAGTAGCATAGCTTGAAAAATTACTTTATGAATCACTATTTTATTTTCATTTCATATACGGAATTTGTATTGATAAACTGGTATAGCATATTAATTGCGATATTTATTTTATGTAATGTCCTAGTAATATGATCCTTAAAGGAAAGTTTATTGTCAACATGTACCCCCCTAAATAATTCACACTCGACTCCCATTTTATGTGCTGGCCGTAAACAATTAATTGGTTAGGCCATAGAAAGCAGGACTTTTTTTTCTAGTGAAAAATATAATTTGCATCTTTTCCGCATTTACTTTTATTCGCTTGTTTAGATAATTTATAAATATTTCAGCCGCATATTGTAAATTTGTCGCAATGTTAACACCAAATACATGCGACGAAAATATTACGAAAATCATCGGCATATAGAGCAAATTCGCAATCCGGTAAGCGAAAGGCAAGATTGTACAAGATTGACGCAAAGACAGAGCCTTGGGGAACACCTGCTGAAACAATTAGTAAACGTGAAGGATTATTATTGACATAAACTTAGTATGAACGATGTGACAAAAAACTCTTGACATTTTTACAAAGAAATTTTGGAAAATTATATTCAACCATTTTAAATAAGAGGCTTTTGTGCCACAAATGCTTCCTCAATATCCAGTAGTATCATTCCGTTTGATTTGCCTAAAGTACGATTTGTCTTGACACTATTGCAAATTCTTAAGATTTGGTGATATGGTAACGCCGAAAATCAAATTGTTCATTGGGAAAGATACTTCGTTCATCGATTATTTTCAAAAGTTTCTCCTTTAATACTTTTTCATAAATTGGGGATAGGAAAACTATGTGCTTCCTTCCAGGCGGTCGGAAAATAATACATTTTTAGACATGCTTTATCATAAATGTTAAAAATATGGTATCAATTTTAGGCAATTTCCTTAGGTAGATATTTTCTACTCTGTCTACAACCTTAGCTTTCCTTATGCTTAGGTTATCTGTAAAATATTTAACATCAGCATTAGTTACAAAGGCACCTAACGGAGTTTCAGTTAATGTGGTATTCAATGTCTATATAGATCCATGTATTTGCGTCCCTTACTTGTTGCGAATCATTGTATTTTTGCGCAAAAGTATGGCTGAGAATATTAGCTCTGTCAACATCGGTAAGGTAAGTGTTACCATTGCTAAGATACAGAATTTGCCGTTTTTTTTTTTTAGTAACTTACACGATATTCCAGAATGGTTTAGATGCCTTATATAGAGAGTTAAGCTTCGTGTACCACTCATATTACGTTTTTCTGGAACAGATTTGGCTATTAGATTGTACAGGTAATATACCATTCTTCACGAAATGGCAATTTCGTCTGTGCAGATTTCGCGGTTTTATGAGTTCTAAGATGTGAGGTGGAAGTTGCGTACTAAAATATATTTTTTTTTTACTTTTGGGATGCTACTATCGGCAGAACAACATCTTCTTTAGTGTTTACACTTTCTAAGTCAATAGGGAGGTTTCTGAATTTATATTTAATTTCAGAGCGAAAATTAACCCCGTTTGCTTTACTGTAGTTCTGAATATATTGCAATCGTTTCTCACCTGAACACGGGAGTCAACAAATGACTGGATTATGATCTGAAGGAAGGTCATTTATAGCAACAGGCTAGGGAATATTACTAGGAAAATTAGTGATAAAAAAGTCAATAATAGATGGACTGTCGTCCATCTCGTTGTCACGAGAACAAGTTGGATAATAAGTAGGACTGGACGGAAACAGACCACGTACAGGTAATATAGCAATAAGGTCAAATAGGACATTACCCCATGAATTTTCTTAATAGCAGCCCCAGTCCCTGTGTCTGGAATTTAGATCACCTCCAATTAAAAAATCTCCACTAATAATAAATACTTTCCTGAAGTCGGATTTCAGCTGCTGCTTCTTTTCAATATTTGAATTTCCACCAGGAAAATAGTGGAGTGACTCCTCCACCCAAATTTCCAACATGTTGCTTGTGAACACTTCTTAAAAGCTCGTGTTGAATTGACCGGATCGCTACCTCACCACCAATTCTATTTGTTCTATCCATCCGATAACCTTTAAAAATTGAAGTTGATATGTATTCGCATTGATGAACTCAACCATGTTTCTGTGACCAATGCGATATCAATATTATTATTGCTTGAAAACTCAATGAATTCACCATGTTTTTTTACACTTATCTCTTGCGTTCCATGTCACAATATTTAATATTAATTGTATTATTTAACATTCTTATACAAAAACTTAGTTGCTAATTGTGCGATGGCATTAAATTGTTCTTGTCTAGTTTTACAAGAACCTATTTTAGTTATCATTTGTAGCGTCAGCCTTTTAGAACAAATAAATATGTTTCATTGTGATGTTCGATTTGTGTTCCGTCACTGTACCAAATCCAATAAATGTACCTCTTTTTAAAAACAGACCTTTTCCCCTCCCAATCTATCAATTGGTCCTACTAATCTCTCTTTCCGAACTTACAACAAAACCTAACTCTATCAAACGTCCCACTATTTTCGAATTCCCTCATTCCACTTTCTTCGTAGGCTCACTCTCTCCCTGTGTTCTTGTTACTATGGTGTATATGGTATGTCTCTTTTGTCGTAGAGAGTTGTGTTGACCAATGTAAATCCAGGAGGAGGTGGTGGCAAGCTTCGCTAAGGAGATAGATCGTGTGGGAGGCAGTTTATTATAGGTAAATTTAGGCATGAACCCACAGTTGATAGGCAGAGATTAGAGAGGGGAACAGAAATAGGCTAAAGAAGCAAGAGACCAATTATATAGGTCAATAGCCTTTACGGGTTTCGATCAGCTGATCAAATCAGCCGACGAAATCGGGTTTTTTCTTTTATGACTGTCTGGGGACACAGCGACAAGGTCGTGTTGGGTGGGATTTTTTTTCCCCCCCATTGGGAGTTAAAAGTCGGACAGTCGATGTCTAAAAATAGAGCGATAAGGTCGCATTTGATTCGGGGTCCGCTCGTTATTTTTGATTGTTACGCGAAACGAAAAAAAAAAAAATTTTTTTACTGCGGCGCGTAAGGTTTCCCGCTCCGTATATACGGGCAGATTCCTTTTTTTTATATATCCATATATATCCACCGGGTGACCGCGCTTGTTTTTTTTTAAATAAAAACCAAAGTTAGCCGACAAAAAAACTCCCCGGGCAAAAAAAAAAAAAAAACATAAGCAAAGTGCCGCGGTACAACAAAAAAAATTAAAATTGTTGAACCCCCATTTCACCTACGCGGTGCGTAGAGAAAAAAAAAAAAACCAAAAGGGTGCGAAGTACGATCCCCCACCCCATACATACTCGAACATCCATAGCTACATCGCCGACAAGAGGTGCTCCGTGGAACAACCACCACCACAACAACAACAACAACAAATAAAATAAAAGTGATTAAAACAAAAAAAAACAAACAAGAAGATAAAATTGACTTATGTCAGTAGTTAAGTGAGAAAAAAAAATATCTATATTTGTATTGAAAAAAAAAACAAAGTATATTTGTTATATTATATATATATGGTGAATTTAGTGATTAGGTTAAGTTCTAGATTTGGGTTTTTTTTAAATTTACTGGGTAGAGTAAGGTTAGGGTTAAGAGTCTTGTTTTTGAATTTTATTTTTATTTTATTTTTGCTTGTGCGCGGAAACAAAAAAAAATATTTGCTACAATATATTAAATTTTATAAAGCGATTCTTCAAGTGCTGGCGCCAGAACTACGAGGGATCCGCTAAAACCGGTAAGTCCTAGATGTAAGTTTCTTTTTAATTGGCTTGAATTATTGTAAAATAGTCATAAGATTCTAGGATAAATATAATAAAATTCAAAAACAAAAAAGGCCACGATTATTATAAAATAGATATTAAGTTTCCTTTTTTTGTGAATTTAGCTTTTTTTAATAAACCTGATATTGTCATGAATTGAATTAGTTCTTCTGTTTTAATGATGGAGTAAGACCGTCGTCGCAAGTGGTGTGTGGATGGGCGGACCGACCGTCCTTCGATGGGGCGACTGGGACTAGACATGACGCACAAACGATGACGACATGACGGGACTGACTTCCGCTGATTTTTTTTACAGGTGGCGACTGGGAGGAACTTCGTTTAGGGGCTACCATTCACAGATCTGGCCAGAATGGTAGCAATTGGTCGCATCCAAGTGCGATAAGGGTGGGTTGGCCATCCTCAGCCAACAACACCTGGCTTATTTCAGGTCGTAACGAGCTGTCATCGCTGTGTGATACTGGGACACATTATTCGGTGTAGGGGACATAGGGTTAAGTTAGCTTTAGGTTTAGTTATTATCCGTTAAAATTAAGTTCGGTATTTAGGGATTAGGTTAGAGTAGGATTAGTTAGTTTTAAGCGCGCTAGTCCCGGTCTTGCACAGTGGTGATGGCACGCAGATGTGATCCTGCTATTTCTTTTCTTCTTTTTTTCTATCATCTTTCTCTCTTCCTATCTTTTGAGTCCGTCCGTGAAATAACGTAGCTTTCTCCAGGCTATCCTTGTTTTCTCTTTTTTTTATAACCCGGCACGAAAACAAAAAGGTAAGTTTTCATTGCCAGACTGCAACACTATTGGGTTATTGTGTTTCCAAGCATTAGAGACAGAGTTGTTCTTGCACTCTACTTCTATTGTCCGCTTTGCAGCAACTCGTTTTGGTAGAGCTGGAAACACGTTCATTGCGTGTAGAGAAATGGTAGCGCTGTTATAATTATTGTACAATAATAATTAATAATTACATAATTACACCGATTCTATTTAATGGAACCAGAAAATCGGAGAGAATTCATGGTGGGATAGACCTTAGTGGAGGCAAAGAACAACATGGTCCCTGTAAGGATTCTAAATCCAAAGACATTCAGTGTAAAGGTGAAAAAGGGGGAGATAGTGGAAAAATTCGTACCTGTTGGCGCTATATCGACCACAACGGAAAAAAAAGGGTGCAACACCGGTCACAACAGTTCTGGATGAAGATCAGCGAATCCTGGCGGAAAAACTAATCGGTGAGTACGCTAATATATTTGGTACCCAAGACGGAGAATATAGACGTACGCATATTGTTCACCACCACATTGACACCGGAGACGCTCGAATAATTCGTCAACCTGCAAGGCGTCTTCCATTGGCAAAGCAAACAGAAGTTGCCGAAATGATGTCGAAGATTAAAGCTGAGGGAGTGATTGAAGAATCGTAAAGTCTGTGGGCATCTCCAGTGGTCCTCGTGAAGAAGAAAGATGGCTGCACGAGATTTTGTGTAGACTACCGACGTCTCAATGATGTCACTAAAAAGGACAGCTACCCACTTCCAAGAATCGATGACACTTTGGATATGCTTTCTGGAGCGAAATGGTTTTCAACACTTGACAAGAAGAGCAGTTACTGGCAGGTAGAGATAAATCGTACGGATCGTGAGAAAACTGCCTTCACTACAGGAAGCGATCTTTGACAGTTTGCTGTGATGCCGTTTGGACTGTGCAACGCTCCGGCCACCTTCGAGCGACTAATGGAACGAACATTGCAAGGGCTCACCTGGAAAACCTGCCTAGTATATTTGGACGACGTTATCGTCATAGGCAAGAAGTTCGAGGAGCACCGCGAATATCTAAAAGAAGTGTTTGAGAGGCTGCGAAGTGCTCATTTAAGTAAAATATCTGGGTCACATTATATCAGTGGAAGGAGTAAGGACCTGACAAAATCGAAGCCGTGAAAAGTTGGCCTTCTCCAAAAGATAAACACCAACTGAGAAGCTTCTTGAGACTCGCCACGTATTACAGAAGGTTTGTAAAGGATTTTTCTGGTATTGCAAAGAACCTGCATCAACTTACGGAAAAAGGCCGACAGTTCAGGTGGTCTGGAGAATGTGAAAAAGCATTTCAAGAACTGAAGCGACAGCTGTGCAATGCCCCCATCTTGGGTTACCCCACCCGGAAAAATGATCATCGTGGACGCAGATGCTAGCAATGTTGGGGTCAGAGTTGTGATCTCCCAAGTCCATGACGGTCAAGAGAAAGTGGTCGCATATTACAGCAAAGTACTCTCCAGACCTGAACTGAACTACTCTGTAACCCGGCGCGAGCTTCTGGCTTTATTTCCGGCTACGAAGCATTTCCATAAGTACCTCTACGGACAAAAGTTCATTCTCCGAACAGACCACGCAGCTCTGAAATGGCTACTCCAATTTAAGAACCCTTAAGGACAAGTTACAAGATGGATCGAGCGGTTGCAGTGCTACGACTTTGAAGTGCAACACCGCAAGGGAACACTCTACTCAATTGCTGATGCTCTTTCGTCGACCGTGCTGAGTAAAATGCGAACACTGCAACGGTAAAGAAGCAAAAGGACAGGCAACCATCCAAATGATCAGGACTGAGCCAATAGAGGGTTGGATTATAGACGAAATCCGTTCCTCCCAACAGGCAGACATGACATCGAACCAATATTGGCCTGGAAGGAACACGAGGAAAGAACAAGCTGGCAGCAGATATCAAATCGGAGCCAAGCTCTGAAGACATACTGGGCACAGTGGGACTCGCTTTTTGTGCAAGATGGATTGCTGAAGAGAAAATGGGAAAGTGCAGATGGGACAACATCTCGTATGCAGCTAATAGTGCCACGGTCCAGAGTCAAGTACTCCATGAAATACATGACGGAATCTCAGGCGGCTAAGCGCTAAACAAGATGTCGAGAATTGTTGCAAAAATTGCATAAGGTGTGCGGCTATTATTCGTATATCGTTATTATTCGTTCTTCGGCACTAATTCTTGTGCAGGAGCATTAGATAGATGCTACATCCCTGACAAAATGTGTTCCCCTAGAAGCCTGATTGGCTGCTTCCATCGCCAGAGCGAAGGCAAGTGCTTCAGCAGGAGTTCTTTTCCCGACCATGCTTACTGCTGACTGTAGCTTCCAATCTGCAATTCCCCTGATAAATGCTTCTTTTGCCATTTCGTCGATAATTTCCTGGCCTGCGGTGCCGGTCTACTCACGTTTGGTTGGAGCTGCTGCAGTGCTTCTCCTCGTTGCTGCGTTCGGCTTTGCAATTGGACCTTGTAGACGTCCTGCATGTGGCTATCCCCAAACTGTTTCTCGATAGCATATACTAAAGTCACATAATCTTTATGCTTTTCGATGTCTACTGTTTGCAACAATTCTACTGCAGGACCGTGCAAGGCCATTGTTACGGCAAAGCATTTTTCCTCATTGTCCCAGTCGTTTGTACAGGCAGCCATTTCAAACTGCTTCTTATAAGTAGACTATGAGGTCTGGCCATCGAATGAAGGATGCTTCAACTCTTTTCTCCTTGGACCGCTTAAAGCACATTCTCGGAATTTCTATGTTCGCACCGTGTCGAGCTCTTTTGCTAGTTGCTCAACTTTGCTGTCCATTTGTTCGCCAACATTCTTCTCTATTCTATCAAAGTTGTCATCAACGTTCTTCTCTATTCTTTCAAATTTGTCATCGATTTCTTTTTTTTTTCGTCGAATTTTCGTTCAATGCTGTTCTTCCAGATTTTTCTTCTGTTCGTCCAAGAGTTGCATCATCGCAGCCAGTCAACGTTGAAGGAGTATGTATCAGGATCATCTCCCTCGTTGTTCAAAGCCTCCTGAAGTCGGAGTACCAAGTCACTTTTTCCTCCACTGGCGCTGAGGCTTCTCTTGTTCAACTCGGATTTGAGTTGGACGAGGGTCAACTGTAATAGTTTTCGACCCACTCTAGCTTTCTGAAAGAGTCACAATTTTTTTTTTTTTTTTTTACACACACAATAAGTCCTATCCCACTTCAGACACCAATGCTAAATGTTTGTGTGGGTACAAATGATAGAACTTATTCTTTTCAATAGAAATCCCTTTATTCAGTACAGTTACAATTCACTATTTAATTGTTTCTCTCAATACAATCCAATTTCTCAACCTAAGCGGTTGAAAACTTTTCTTATCTTTTACTTAAACCACTTAATCACTTCTCCTAATTAACACTTCAAATTCAACTGATGAACTCACTTGCATACCTTGGGGATGCTGGTATTTATACTCGAATCACAGATAATAAATCTATACAGATGTCTCATCGCTGTAGAAAAAAATGGTTCAATTTTTGTCGGCTAGCCGACACTCGTCCAGCCGACACGAGCTTTCGGAAAAATGTAAAGCTTTTTTATTTTCGCTCTTTCTTGCTTTGTTTACTGATAGATTTTTTTTTCCTCTCACCCCAAGTTGAGGTCAGTAGCAAAAGGAATATGAAAAACAATTGCAAGGGATTTGCGGGAAGCGGTATGAAGACTTGGCTGTTTGTTTTCATTCGACTGCAATAGGAAATTATGTAATTTTTCATGAATTGGTATTTTGTTTGAGCGTATGGGTGTGTATATAAGAAAGAGCAATTCAAAGGCGGGAAAAGTCGAATATTTCTTTACATTTTGTAATTGAAGTTTGACGAGCAAAATATTAGGCATTCGTCTTATTAATACGCAGTGCAGATACACCTGTGTGCAAAATAATAGCAGTATTAGATGCTTCACTTTTTATTTTACAATGAAACCTGTATTTTAATTATTTATTTTTACTTTCTCTAATGTTCTAAAGACATAGTATTGAATTTGAAATTAAGTAACTAACTATTATTATAGAAAACCTAAAATACCACCTTGATCAAAAGGAATTCATTCAGAAAATTAAATTTATTAAAAGTTTATTCATTTAAATCTATATTGTCCCCTTCAAAGTAATCTCTTATCGACTGCAACACACTTATGCCAGTGCTTGATCCAATACTCGAAACATTTTTTATATTCGTTTTCGGTATGTCCATTTGTGCTTCCTGCGATTTTTCCATTACTTCCTCTCGGCTGCTGAAACGCGTTCCCCGTAGTGGTTTTTTAACTCTATTGAACATAAAGAAGTCACAACGAGCCAAATCAGGTGAATTCAGTGGCTGTTGGATGGTATTCGTTGCATTTTTCGTCAAAAAAATTATGAATAATGATGGTACTGTGCGACGGTGCGTTATCATGGTGCAAAATCCACGAGTTTTCTGCCCACAATTTTGGTCTCTTTCGGGGAATTGCTTCACGCAAACGTCTCATAACGCCCAAATAATACTCTTTTTTGACTGAAAACGACGTGTTTTTTTTTGTCCCGGCTCATTTGGTGAACGCCATTCACTTGCCTGATGTCTGGATTGCGTGTCGTACTCATAAACACACGTCTCGTCTCCAGTAATGATCCTTTTGATGAATCTGGGATCGGATTCAGCCTCGCTAATAATCTCTTTTGCGACGTCAACACAGTCTCTTTTTTGGATGAAATTGAGGTCTCTTGGCACCAACTTTGCTGCTACACGACGGAAACTCAAATTATTAACCAAAATGTCTTGGACGGATCCATAGGTAATGTTCAAGTCCTCCGCTATCTCTCTGATGGTTAATTTGCGGTCATTGACAAACATTTCTTTTACTCCACCAATGTTTTCGTCGTTTTTCGACGTCGACGGTCTGCCACTGCGTTCATCATCTTCGATTGACTCACGACCACTATTGAACCGCTCGTACCACAGGTAAACGACCATTTTCTTTAGAGAATCGTTGCCGAAACACTTTTCTAACATTTCCAATGTTCGCGCACCATTAAATCCGTTTTTTTTACGCAAAATTTAATACAAGTTCATTGTTGCAAAATTAATTTCAAAAAAAACTGAAATTTGAATATGTTGCACTTGCTTAATACTTCGTTGAATGGCCTCTTTTTGCCAGAACTGCAGTACAACGAAGGAGCATAGAGTCGACTAAGCGCATACACCTCTCTCTCGAAATACCTGCCCATGCAGATTGCACTGTAGTCCATAATTCACCAACGTTTTTTGGTTCTGCCTTAAAAACCTCTTGTTTAACATCAGCCCATCAGTTTTCAATGATATTAAGATCTGGAGACTGAGCAGACCACTCCATGACATTAATCCCATTGATTCCAAACCAATTTTTAGCCAATTTACTAGTGTGCTTGGGGTCATTATCTTGGTGATATACCCAATTAAGCGGCAACTTACTCTTAAGGTAAGTTTTGAATTTGGGGAATAAAAAAACGTCGCACGGGGCCCAGTCCGGACTCATTTGACAAAATCACTGATAAAAACATGTTTCTTCTGGGATTGGTTTGGTTGAAGCTATTGTAAACAACCTGATTGGACCCTATCAGTGCGGTTTCACGCCTGCAAAGTCCACAATCGATTAGATTTCCTCACTCCGGCAGATCTTGAAGAAAACCCAAGAAGTCCAGATCGATACCTACCACCTGCTTATCGATTTTAAGGCTGCCTATTACAGCATTTATAGAGACGAGCTATATAGAGCAATGTCTAGTCTTGGCATCCCTGCCAAACTCGTCCGTCTGTGCAGGATGACGATGGAAAACCCCCGCTTCTGAGGGATATGTTTGCCTATTGTCGGCATTATGATTCTATTCAGTGTACTGTGTGAACGCGTAAAACCTCTTCGGTCCACAAAAATTTACCGAAAGCAGTGTGACTTCCGTCCTGGAAAATCAGTCCATTTTCCGAATAAGTTCGATGTTGCTCAATGCTTGGAAATTTATAAAATTTTGTAGGTACTTAATGTCCTGAGCACAAAATTAAAATCGGGAAATTGGTCTAGCGCTCATGTACATATGTATATCTTCAACCCCATAACATGTATTAGCCCTTAACACCTCGTGCTTCAAATATCAACCACTTTTATAGTGTGGTGCAACGTCATACCCACCCCCTCCAGCACATCGATCACATGATCTTCAAAATTATATTCCTACCCCCCTTTAATGTACATTGCATAACAAGTTCCAAGCAAAATAACAAGCACACGTACATAAACCCAAGTAAACCGGTTATGCTGGGCAACGTCAACGTATGTTTTTTTTTATTTATTTCTTTCGTTCACGTAGTGTTTTTGCACGATAAACGACTTCGCATGGGTGAGTGATAAGTGGCAAGAGCAAAAAGCGAAAAGAAATAAAATGATTTTTCTGCTCTTTGTAAGAACTTGCAGCGTTTTAAAAAAGCTTTTTTTTTAGTTCGATTTCATTTTCATAGGACAAAACTTCCCATATGTGTATGACGTTGAACCACACTATAAAAGTGGTGGTAAAACTCAAAACTTACCTTAATAGTAAGTTGCCGCTTAATTCGGTGTATCACCAAAATAATAACCCCAATCACACCAGTAAATTGGCTAAAAATTGGTTTCGAATCAACATTAATCATGGAAATGCCTGCTCAGTCTCCAGATCTTAATATCATTGAAAACTTATGGGCTGATGTTAAACAAGAGGTTTTTAAGGCAAAACCAAAAAACGTTGGTGAATTATTGACTACAGTGCAATCTTCATGGGCAGGTATTTCGAGAGAGAGGTGCATGCGCTTAGTCGACTCTATGCCACTTAGTTGTACTGCAGTTCTGGCAAACAAAGGCCATTCAACCAAGTATTAAGCAAGTGCAACATATTCAATTTTCAGTTTTTTCTTTAAATTAATTTTGCAACAATGAACTTGTATTAAATTTTGCGTAAAAAACGGATTTAATGGTGCGCGAACGCTGGAAATCTTGGAAAAGTGTTTCGGCAACGATTCTCTAAAGAAAACGGTCGTTTACCAGTGGCACGAGCGGTTCAAAAGTTCAAAGGTTCAAAAGAAGATGATAAACGCAGTGGCAGACCATCAACGTCGAAAACCGACGAAAACATTGGTGGAGGAAAAGATTTGTTTGTCAATGACCGCAAATTAACCATCAGAGAGATAGCGGAGGACTTGAACATTACCTATGGATCCGTCCAAGACATTTTGGTTAATAATTTGAGTTTCCGTCGTGTAGCAGCAAAGTTGGTGCCAAAAGACCTCAATTTCATCCGATCCCACATTCATCAAAAGGATCGTTACTGGAGACGAGGCGTGGGTTTATGAGTACGACACGCAATCCAGACATCAGGCAAGTGAATGGCGTTCACCAAATGAGCCGAGACCAAAAAGACCACGTCGTTTTCAGTCAAAAAAGAAGGCAATGCTCACGGTTTTCATGGATTACAACGATGTAGTGCATCATGAATTTTTGCCAGAAGGCCAGCCAGTAAACAAAAAGTATTATTTGGGCGTTATGAGACGTTTGCGTGAAGCAATTCGCCGAAAGAGACCAGAATTGTGGGCAGAAAACTAGTGGATTTTGCACCATGATAACGCACCATCGCACAGTGCAATCATTATTCGTAATTTTTTGACGAAAATGCAACAAATACCATCTACCAGCCACCGAATTCACCTGATTTAGCTCCTTGTGACTTCTTTCTGTTCAATCGAGTTAAAAAAACACTACGGGGAACGCGTTTCAGGAGCCGAGAGGAAGTAATGGAAAAATCACAGGAAGGACTAATGGACATACCGAAAACCGAATATACAAAATGTTTCGAGTATTGGATCAAGCGCTGGCATAAGTGTGTTGCAGTCGATAAGAGATTACTTTGAAGGGGACAATATAGATTTAGATGAATAAACTTGTATTTTTAAATTTCTCAATAATTCCTTTTCATCAGGTGGTATTTTAGGCTTTCTATAAGAATGGTTAGTTACTTAATTTCAAATTCAATACGAAGTCTTTAGAACATTAGAGAAAGAAAAAATAAATAATTAAAACACAGGTGCTATAAAATTTGTTTTATTGTAAAATAAAAAGTTAAGCATCTAACACTGCTATTATTTTGCACACAGGTGTATCTGCACTGCATATTAGTAACACAAATAATAATTTGCTCGTCAAACTTCAACTACAAAATGTAAAGAAATATTCGACTTTTCCCGCCTTTGAATTGTTCTTTCTTACATACACACTAGAGCCCTGCATGAGTGGAGTCAAACTTCAAATAACTCATCTCATTTAAAAATGACTCTGAATGAATCGTGTGATTTGAAATGATTCAGTCTCATTCAGAACAGTAACTGCAGTGAGGAGTTATTTTTCGTGTGTTGTGAGTGGTGTGATTCATTGTGATTCACTGTGATTGCATTTGATTCGTTGTTTTGAAAGACGGTTGGAGAAAATAATAAGTGGGAATGGAAAATATGCAGCACTTAATGAATATATGACATATTCTTAAGGAATATGTTTACTTAAAAAAAATAATTTAAGAAAAGTAACATTTAATGAGATGTTTAATTTGAATACAGAATTGCAATTGTAAGAGTTTAATAAAGAAAATAAAATAATAAAAAACTTACGCTTTTGTTTTTAGAGCGTGATATCATGAATGAACAATAATTTGTAGTTGTTGTTTTTTTTTGTGGGATTAATTTGGTGCTTATGCTCTGAAACTTTTTTTATCGTAAAAGTTTTGAGTGTAGTTATGATGCAATAAAAAGGATTTTCTGCGTGTACTCAGTTAACATTTTCATAACAAGTTATTTTCTTTTATATGAATAGAAAACACACTAGTTAAGAATTGCAACAAAAAATAACAATACAGAATTTCCGGGTTAATTTTTGCATAACACTTTTTTTCTACTTCCTACTTCAATTACAAAAAATGTAAGTTTCCTAGAATTCCTGAATGAAGTTTTTTGAATTTTACGACCTAATTGCCAAATCCTCATTCGTTCCTTCATATTTTTATGAGTGGAAGAAAATATAATTAACTCGCCTAATCATTATCCTTTAATTATAATCTAATAAAACACATAATATTAAATTCAATATATCCTAGCTTCCAAAATCTTAAACTAAAAAATCATTTTTCGCTTCCGGAAGTAATAAACAATAAAAAAAAAACTGTTGTAATAAAGCGCAACAATTAAGAAAAAGGAAATTCCAAAATTATCAGCGGTTTCCTTCTAAAGGGTCCGCCATCTAACGTTTTTTTTTCAACTAGTGCTTATTTCGTGAATGGTAAAACTCAGCTAATGTCTGATTTGACAGATATTTAGTTTTATCCTTCCGCTGAACGAATATGGTTGTGTATACGCTTGAACAACGCTGTGAAATATTGCGACATTACTTTGAAAGTTTGACTTTGATTTTGCCAAAAAAAAATCATCTTTTCAGATGAAGCTCATTTCGATCTTGGCGGGTATGTAAACAAGCAAAATTGTCGCATTTGGGCACAGAAAACCTGCACGCATACATTGAAAAGCCGATACACCCAAAACGAGTCACTGTTTGGTGCGGATTTTGGTCCAGAGGCATAATTTGGCCATTTTTCTTCGAAAATGAGCAAGGAGTGGCCGTTACAATCAATGGCGATCGTTATCGGGCCATGTTGAACGAATTTTTGTTCACAAAAATTTAAGAGGAGCATATTAGCAACATTTGGTTTCAACAGGACGGCGCTACGTACCACACAGCCGAAGCTACACTCGATGTTTTGCGCCCTGTTTTTGAAGATCGCATTATCAGCCGCAGAGCTGATGTCGTTTGGCCACCTCGGAGCTGCGATTTGACACCGTTGGACTATTATTTGTGGGGTGCCGTAAAAGATAAGTGTTACGCCGACAAGCCAGAGACAATTGACGCTTTAAAGGACAATATTCGTGAAGACATTGGTGAAATACAGCTGCACACAATCGATAATGTGCTTAAAAATTGGACCGATCGTGTAGGCTACTGCATGGCCAGCCGAGGCAGCCATTTGAATGAAATTATTTTCCATTATTAACCGGAAGGATAAAACTAATTATCTGTCAAATCAGACATGAGCTAAGTGTTACCATTCACGAAATAAGTACTAGTTGAAAAAAAAACGTTAGATGGCGGACCCTATATATGTATATACATAGTAAATACTCACAATTAATCCGTTCTCGTTTCTAGTGAAATATCGCAAAAAAATACATTTTCGTTAAGTTTGTGCCTTCTTAATAAATGAATATGTAACATATACATACATACATATGTACGAGTACATATGTTGCTTTTATATAAAATGCTGCAACACATAGAGAACAATCAAAATCAAAAAAAAAAAATACAAAAAACCCTTTTTCAATAGTACATGATTTACTGTGAGTGAATTGATACCGCACATTCTAGATCATGAAACATGATCCACACGAGTCATAGGAAACTAATGATTCATTTGGATTCATTCAGAAGCAATGAGTGATTTGTGTTCATAGCACACTATATGATTCATTAACTTAAAAATTCATATTTTACTGTGGTAGGATTCATGAATCTGAATCAGTGTGAATGGGTTGACTACTGTGCACAGTACTTTGACTCCACTCATGCAGGGCTCTAATACACACCCATGCACTCAAACAAAATACCAATTCATGAAAAATTACATAATTTCCTATTGCAGTCGAATGAAAACAAACAGCCAAGTCTTCATACCCCTTCCCGCAAACCCCTTGCAATTGTTTTTCATATTCCTTTTGCCACTGCCCACAACTTGTGGTGAGAGAAAAAAAAAATCTCTCAGTAAACAAAGCAAGAAAGAGCGAAAATAAAAAAGCTTTACAGTATTCCGAAAGCCGACAAAAATTGAACCATTTTTTTCTACAGTGATGAGACATCTGTATAGATTTATTATCTGTGCTTAAACCCAAAACAATTCTCAATATGCACCCGCAACCATAACTATGCGTTATCAGAACTTGATTTGCACTGAAAACGAAAAATGAATTAAGGAAATTCAAGGCTTTTCGCCAAGATGTTTTTTATTTAGCTTTGCCCCTTCCCTTATACTTGTTGCGTTGCGACAGATAAAAGACGGCAAACATCCGCTCAAACGTTCACTGATATCATCAGTCCGAATCCACAATAGCAACAGATACAGAAAGTAAGCAAAATAAATGTTGGGGTTGGTACTCGTTGTTGAGCATTTTTTCGACGCAATACCTGCATGATCATAGAATTAACGAAAAACAGAACAAGTGGAACCATCTACATAAAACAACTGAATTAAACTCGATGTACACCATATTCTATATATTTCTCTTGTCTGTGGCTCAATAAAACCCAATTTATCAACTACTTATACTTTTCTTATCTTTTACTTAAACCCCTTAATTGCTTCTCCTAATTAACACTTCAAATTCCACTGATGAACTGACTTGCATACTTTGGGGATGATGATATTTACACCCGAATGACATATTTCGAGAACAATCCTCGTCATCCAGCGTTTCATACAATTTTCATTTTGCTGGAAAATCCCATTCCACTCTCCATTCACCAATAGTTGAGACTTTGCTATTCAAGTATCGAAATCTCCCCACGGTTGCAAGCCAAGTGGGACGAAATTCGGATCCCCACCTACGGAGTCCAAGGAGGTGAACGTCTGCGTAGATGACATGCCTTGCAGGATTCGTAAATTGAATGCAAACACAGAATAAACGATGAAGCTAGAGCACAACCGCATGAAACGACATTAAAGCGAAGGAGACCTGGTGCGGCTGTATAATCCTCTGCGAAAGAAAAGGAAATCACAAAGTAGCAGCAGGATTGGGATGGTTCATACAAGGTGATAACCCGCATTAATGATGTTAGTCTACCGGATCCAGCGTGGGAATCGGAGGGAAATGAAGGTGGATAGAATATTGTAAAATGTTTGTGTGGGTACAAATAATAGAACTTATTCTTTTCAATACAAATCCCTTTATTCAGTATAGTTACAATTCACTATTTAATTCTTTCTCTCAGTACAATCCAATTTCTCAACCGCTTATACATTTCTTATCTTTTACTTAAACCACTTAATCACTTCTCCTAATTAACACTTCAAATTTCACTTTAGAACTGATTTGCATACCTTTGGGATGCTGGTATTTATACTCGAATGACATACTTCGAGAACAATCCTCGCCATCCAGCGTCCCATACAATTTCCAATTTGCTAGAAAATTCGATTCCACTCTCCAGTCGAGACTTTGTTATTCCAGTATCGAAATCTTCTGGTCTTCGAGTATCGACATTTTCTGCTAGATGTCGCTGCTCACATTTAAGTGGTTATCACAATATGTTATTTCAACGGAACGATGAATGACGGAGTTGTTTGGGACGAGCAACTTTAGGGAGGGAGCAGTGTTATAATCTCTTATTTTGACATAAAATCAGTGTCATATATTTGAATAGCATAAGATTTGTATATTTGAATAACAGAAGACTCAACCAATGGGGAATGGAGAGTAGAAATTTTTAGAGAATATTCTGGTAAAATGGAAAGTTGTATGGAACGCTGGAACAGAACGTTCTCGAAAGATGTCAGAATAAATATCAGTATCCCGCAAGAGGTGTAAGCCAATTCGAAGGTGGAATTTGAAATGTAAATTACGAGTAGTATCATTGTATCCACACAAATATTTTACAGTATTTGTTGGAGTTAACGCGGGTAGCAACAATGCTTCCATAACTTGTATGAGAGCGCAAAACCATGTATCGCATTTTGAAGAAATAAATTGTCAGTGCTGCCAAAATATCCCAATGCTAATAGTTAATCCTCTGTACATTGCAGACATTAGTTTTAACTCTCACTCTCAATTTCTCTAGTAGTAAGGTCAGAATCAGATGCCGTACGCAAAATAGCTCGTTTTTCTCTGGGCATTACAGATGTCGGTCGTCCACTACTGTGGACGGGATCTTTAGGCAAATTCATAATTAGTTTTTGACTTCTCCATAAATGTTTTTTGATTTCATATTTGAAGTGTAAATTCCGCTAATGTTAAGCCGTTTGCCTTTTTAAACAAAATGTATTGTAAAATGTTTGTGTGGGTACAAATGATAGAACTTATTCTTTTCAATACAAATCCCTTTATTCAGTACAGTTACAATTCACTATTTAATTCTTTCTCTCAGTATAATTCAATTTCTCAACCACATATACTTTTCTTATCTTTTACTTAAACCACTTAATCACTTCTCCTAATTAACACTTCAAATTTCACTTTAGAACTGATTTGCATACCTTGGGGATGCTGGTATTTATACTCGAATAACATACTTCGAGAACAATCCTCACCTAGTTTTCATGCGGCTGCTTGCTAGCTTCATCTTTTCTCTGGTGTCTTCATGCAATTTACGAATCCTGCTGCGTAAGTCATTCACGTACTCGTTCACCTCTTTGGGCTCCGTCGGTGGGGATCCGAATTTTGCTTCACTTGGCAACCGAATTGTTTGACCAAATAAGATCTCGGATGGTGTGTGCCCTGTTGAGCTATGGACCGCGTTTCGGTGGGCCATTAAGAAGAGGGGTATGTGTCGATCCCAATCCCGCTGGCAGTTGCTGACAACCTTAGATAGATGCTCATTCAAGGTCCGATTGAATCGCTCGACCATTCCATCAGATTGAGGGTGTAGTGGCGTTGTCCTTGTCTTTCTTATTCCCAAATATTGGCGTATTTCCTGGAAGACTTTAGATTCAAAGTTTCGCCCTTGATCAGAGTGCAGCTCCATTGGGACCCCAAATCTGCTCACCCAGTTGTTGACTATCTGTTCGGCTACGGTCTTAGCCTCTTGATTTGGGATGGCAAACACTTCCGGCCACTTACTGAAGTAATCCATGACTACGAGAGTATATCGGTTTCCATTAAAGGTTTCGGGAAACGGCCCAGCGATGCCGATGGCTATTCGTTCGAAAGGTGCTCCGACATTGTATTAATGCATTTGTCCATGTCGCTTTACTTTTGGGCCCTTGGTAGCCGCACATCTTATGCACTTTTTGCACCAACTCTCGACATCTTGTTTAGCGCTTAGCCAATAGAAACGTTCCCTTACCTTTTCCAACGTCTTATTTATTCCCAAATGGCCTCCTGAGATTCCGTTATGTATTTCATGGAGCACTTGGTAGACTCTGGACCGTGGCACAATTAGCTGCATACGAGATGTTGTCCCATCTGCACTTTCCCATTTTCTCTTCAGCAATCCATCTTGCACAAAAAGCGAGTCCCACTGTGCCCAATATGCCTTCAGAGTTTGGCTCCGATCTGATATCTGCTGCCAGCTTGGTCTTTCCTCGTGTTCCTTCCAGGCCAATATTGGTTCGATGTCATTGTCTGCCTGTTGGGAGGAACGGATTTCGTCTATACTCCAACCCTCTATTGGCTCAGTCCTGATCGTTTGGATAGTTGCCTGTTGTTTCGCTTCTTTACCACTGACTACTTCTGCTGGGAGGCTTTCGTTGCATTGTTTTACCTGTGAGACTGGGATAATTACCCTGGAGTCGACTCCTGCTACAGACTTCTGCCCCGCGAAGTAAACATTTCCTAACTGATGGCTTCTGGAAATTTGACCGGTTTCTTGGTAGCCGTTTCTGCCGGTTTTTCTTTCTATTTGCCTGTAACCCCAGTGCAGACAGCCTTCTCGTCGTACCGGTTCTTTACAATGCCCTTGCAAATGTCCTACTTTATCGCAGTTCCAGCAGCGCATTCTTCGGCTCTCCCGCGGGATATTTCGTTGCATAGTAGTTGGTCTTGAGCAGGAGCATTCACCAGATACTATTTCCCTTACGAAATGCATTCCTTTGGAAGCCTGATTGGATGCTTCCATCGACAGAGCGAAGGCAAGTGCTTCAGCAAGGGTTCTTTTCCCGGCCATCCTTACTGCTGATTGTAGCTTCAAATCTGCAATTCCCCTGATGAATGCGTCCTTTGCCATTTCGTCGATTATTTCTTGGCCTGCGGTGGGATATGACAAATGTGCCAGTCTACTCATGTCTGCTTGGAGCTGTTGCAGTGTTTCTCCTCGTTGCTGCATACGGCCTTGCAATTGAACCTTGTAAACTTCCCGCATGTGGCTATCCCCAAACCGTTTCTCGATAGCCTGCACTAAAACCATATAGTCTCTATTCTTTTCGATATCGATTGTTTGTAACAATTCTGCCGCAGGACCACGTAAGGCCATCGCTAGGGCAAAGCACTTCTCCTTATTGTCCCAGTCGTTTGCATAGGCAGCCATTTCAAACTGCTTCTTATAAGTAGACCATGAGGTCTGGCCATCGAATGAAGGAGGCTTCAAATCTTTTCTCCTTAGACCGCTTAAAGAACATTCTCGCAGTTTCTGTTTTCGCACTGTGTCGAGCTCTTTTGCCAGTTGCTGAACTTTGCTGTCCATTTCCTCGAATTTTTCGCCAACATTCTTCTCTATTCTATCAAATTTGTCATCAACGTTTTTCTCTATTCTTTCAAATTTGTCATCGATTTCTTCGAGTTTTTGCTGGAGAATGTTCTTTTGTTCTTCCAGATTATTCTTTTGTTTATCCATTTTCTGTTGAAGACCGTGCAGATTGTTGGTTTGTTCGTTGAATTTTTGTTCAATGCTGCTCTTCTGCTAGTCCAATTTTTGTTCCAGACTGTTCTGGAGAATGTTCTTCTGTTCTTCCATATTTTTCTTTTGTTCGTCCAGCTTTTGTTCGAGGCTGTTCTTCTGTTCGTCGATTTTTAATAAGAGGAGTTGCATCATTGCAGCCATGTCATTGCCGGTACTTGTCTGTTCATCCTCGTCAACATCAAAGGAATATGCATCAAGGGGTGGCCGTGGTGTAGTGGTAGTAGCAAACGCTTCTCACTCGGAGGGTCCAGGTTCGAATCCTGCCCATGGCAAAATCAGTTTTTCATTGTATAATTGGAACTCAGACAAAAAAATTCTGCGTGTGAAGGCATAACACTGACACGTAGATTTGGCTGTTATAAGAGTTTCAAGCAATGAAAAAAATACTGGGAATTATATCTCGAATCACTCTGAGTGAAGAAAAACTCTCCGTCCTATTCGGACTCCCACCCCTGGAGAGCAAACATAGAAACCAAACACACCTGAGTTTCAAACCACTACAAAAACAATTTTCCTTTCTCCTCCTTCTATCTTTCCGCCCGCGCCATGGCAACAGTAAAAGGGTATCAACCCCTTAGGCGCGCGTAAATTATAAAAAAAAAAAAAAAAAAGGATCATGTCCCTCGTTGTTCAAAGCCTCCTGAAGTCGGAGCACCAGGTCACTTTTTCCTCCACTGGCGCTGAGGCTTCTCTTGTTCAACTCGGATTTGAGTTGGACGAGGGTCAACTGCAATAGTTTTCGACCCATTCTAGCCTTTTCAAATAGTCAGAAAACACTTTTTTTTTTTTTTTTTTTTTCTACACACACAATAAGTCCTATCCCACTTCTGACACCAATGTACAATGTTTGTGTGGGTACAAATGATAGAACTTATTCTTTTCAATATAAATCCCGTTATTCAGTACAGTTACAATTCACTATTTAATTCTTTCTCTGAGTACAATTCAATTTCTCAACCAGATATACTTTTCTTATCTTTTACTTGAACCACTTAATCACTTCTTCTAATTAACACTTCAAATTCGACTTTGGAACTGATTTGCATACCTTTGGGATGCTGGTATTTATACTCGAATGACATACTTCGAGAACAATCCTCGCCACCCAGCGTCCCATACAATTTCCAATTTGCTAGAAAATTCGATTCTACTCTCCAGTCGAGACTTTGCTAATCCAGTATCGAAACCTTCTAGTCTTCGAGTTTCGACATTTTCTGCTAGATGTCGCTGCTCACATTTGAGTGGTTATCACAGTATTGTAAAATGGAAATGGAAAAAAATGGAAAAATGGAAATCGATTTATTCAGTACAGTTACAATTCACTATTTAATTTTTTCTCTCAGTACAATTCAATTTCTCAACCACTTATACTTTTCTTATCTTTTACTTAAACCACTTAATCACTTCTCCTAATTAACACTTCAAATTTCACTTTAGAACTGATTTGCATACCTTGGGGATGCTGGTATTTATACTCGAATAACATACTTCGAGAACAATCCTCGCCATCCAGCGTCCCATACAATTTCCAATTTGCTAGAAAATTCGATTCCACTCTCCAGTCGAGACTTCGTTATTCAAGTATCGAAATCTTCTGATCACCGAGTATCGACATTTTCTGCTCTGTGAATCTAGATGTCGCTGTTCACATTTAAGTGGTTATCACATTGCTCCGTCCCTACAGTTGTTCGTCCCGAACAACTTCGTCATTCAGCATCCCGTTGAAATGACACATTATATCCAAATGGTCCACTTTCAATTTTCCTCGATCCCCACGCTGGATCCGGTAGACAACGTCATTAATGCGGGTTATCACCTTGTATGGACCTTCCCAGTCCTGCTGCAATTTTGGTGATTTGCCTTTCTTACGCTGAGGATTATACTACAGCCAAACCAGATCTCCTTCGTTGAAACCGGAGGATTTCGCCTTGATATCGTACCTAGTTTTCATGCGGCTGCTTGTAGGCTTCATATTTTCTCTAGTGTCTTCATGCAATTTACGAATCCTGCTGCGTAAGTCATTCACGTACTCGTTCACCTCTTTGGGCTCCGTCGGTGGGGATCCGAATTTTGCTTCACTTGGCAACCGAATTGTTTGACCAAATAAGATCTCGGATGGTGTGTGCCCTATTGAGCTATGGACCGCGTTTCGGTAGGCCATTAAGAAGAGGGGTATGTGTCGATCCCAATCCCGCTGGCAGTTGCTGACAACCTTAGATAGATGCTCATTCAAGGTCCGATTGAATCGCTCGACCATTCCATCAGATTGAGGGTGTAGTGGCGTTGTCCTTGTCTTTCTTATTCCCAAATATTGGCGTATTTCCTGGAAGACTTTAGATTCAAAGTTTCGCCCTTGATCAGAGTGCTGCTCCATTGGGACCCCAAATCTGCTCACCCAGTTGTTGACTATCTGTTCGGCTACGGTCTTAGCCTCTTGATTTGGGATGGCAAACACTTCCGGCCACTTACTGAAGTAATCCATGACTACGAGAGTATATCGGTTTCCATTAAAGGTTTCGGGAAACGGCCAAGCGATGTCGATGGCTATTCGTTCGAAAGGTGCTCCGACATTGTATTGTTGCATTTGTCCATGCGGCTTTACTTTTGGACCCTTGGTAGCCGCACATCTTATGCACTTTTTGCACCAATTCTCGACATCTTGTTTAGCGCTTAGCCAATAGAAACGTTCCCTTACCTTTTCCAACGTCTTGTTTATTCCCAAATGGCCTCCTGCGATTCCGTCATGTATTTCATGGAGTACTTGGCTGACTCTGGACCGTGGCACAATTAGCTGCATACGAGATGTTGTCCCATCTGCACTTTCCCATTTTCTCTTCAGCAATCCATCTTGCACAAAAAGCGAGTCCCACTGTGCCCAGTATGCCTTCAGAGTTTGGTTCCGATCTGATATCTGCTGCCAGCTTGGTCTTTCCTCGTGTTCCTTCCAGGCCAATATTGGTTCCATGTCATTGTCTGCCTGTTGGGAGGAACGAATTTCGTCTATACTCCAACCCTCTATTGGTTCAGTCCTGATCGTTTGGATAGTTGCCTGTTCACTTCTTTACCACTGACTACTTCTGCTGGGAGGCTTTCGTTGCATTGTTTTACCTGTGAGACTGGGATAATTACCCTGGAGTCGACTCCTGCTACAGACTTCTGCCCCGCGAAGTAAGCATTTCCTAACTGATGGCTTCTGGAAATTTGACCGGTTTCTTGGTAGCCGTTTCTGCCGGTTTTTGTTTCTATTTGCCTGTAACCCCAGTGCAGGCAGCCTTCTCGTCTTACCGGTTCTTTACAATGCCCTTGCAAATGTCCTACTTTATCGCAGTTCCAGCAGCGCAACCTTCGTCTCTCCCGCGGGATATTTCGTTGCATGGTAGTTGGCCTTGAGCAGGAGCATTCACCAGATACTATTTCCCTTACGAAATGCATTCCTTTGGAAGCCTGATTGGATGATTCCATCGCCAGAGCGAAGGCAAGAGCTTCAGCAAGGTTCCTTTTCCCGGCCATCCTTACTGCTGATTGTAGCTTCATATCTGCAATTCCCCTGATGAATGCGTCCTTTGCCATTTCGTCGATTATTGCTTGGCCTGCGGTGGGATATGACAAATGTGCCGGTCTACTCACGTCTGCTTGGAGCTGTTGCAGTGTTTCTCCTCGTTGCTGCATAAGGCCTTGCAATTGAACCTTGTAAACTTCCCGCATGTGGCTATCCCCAAACCGTTTCTCGATAGCCTGCACTAAAACCATATAGTCTCTATTCTTTTCGATATCGATTGTTTGTAACAATTCTGCCGCAGGACCACGTAAGGCCATCGTTAGGGCAAAGCACTTCTCCTTATTGTCCCAGTGGTTTGCACAGGCAGCCATTTCAAAATGCTTCTTATAAGTAGACCATGAGGTCTGGCCATCGAATGAGGGAGGCTTCAACTCTTTTCTCCTTGGACCGCTTAAAGAACATTCTCGCAGTTTCTGTTTTCGCACTGTGTCGAGCTCTTTTGCCAGTTGCTGAACTTTGCTGTCCATTTCTTCGAATTTTTCGCCAACATTCTTCTCTATTGTATCAAATTTGTCATCAACGTTCTTCTCTATTCTATCAAATTTGTCATCAACGTTCTTCTCTATTCTTTCAAATTTGTCATCGATTTCTTCGAATATTTGCTGGAGAATGTTCTTTTGTTCTTCCAGATTATTCTTTTGTTCATCCATTTTTTGTTCCAGACTGTTCTGGAGAATGTTCTTCTGTTCTTCCATATTTTTCTTTTTTTCATCCATTTTTAATAAGAGGAGTTGCATCATCGCAGCCATGTCATTGCCGGTACTTGTCTGTTCATCCTCGTCAACATCAAAGGAATATGCATCAGGATCATGTCCCTCGTTGTTCAAAGCCTCCTGAAGTCGGAGCACCAGGTCACTTTTTCCTCCTTGGCGCTGAGGCTTCTCTTGTTCAACTCGGATTTGAGTTGGACGAGGGTCAACTGCAATAGTTTTCGACCCATTCTAGCTTTTTTCAAATAGTCAGAAATCAGTTTTTTTTTTTACACACAATAAGTCCTATCCCACTTCTGACACCAATGTAAGATGTTTGTGTGGGTACAAATGATAGAACTTATTCTTTTCAATACAAATCCCTTTATTCAGTACAGTTACAATTATACTTTTCTTATCTTTTACTTAAACCACTTAATCACTTCTCCTAATTAACACTTCAAATTCAACTGATGAACTGACTTGCATACTTTGGGGATTCCGGTATTTATACTGGAATGACATACTTCGAGAACAATCCTCGTTATCCAGCGTCCCATACAGTTTCCAATTTGCTAAAAAATTCGATTACACTCTCCAGTCATCAATGGTCGAGACTTTGTTATTCGAGTACCGAAATCTTCTGGTCTTCAAGTATCGACATCTTCTGCTCTGTAAATCTAGATGTCGCTCCTCACGTTTTAAGTAGTTATCACAGTATATATGTATTTAGTTCTTAAAAGTACGAAGAGATGATTTTCTTACAAGAAATAAAAAATCCGAACGAATTGAACGATGGTTCAAAATATAATTTGAATTTATTGTATACTGCTATTAAAAACAATTGGTCAACGGTCACATGGGCAGAGCGTAAGCGTATGAAGGCGCATGGAGCGCACGTCCTCTTCCATTTGCTTTTTTTTTCTCGCTCAATTTCGTAAATTTGCTGTTGTAACGTTCCTTTTTTTAAATTTGAATTTTTGTGAAAACAAATTTAAGAGACCTGCGCAGTAGACCGCCCAGTTGTTTTGAATGGCATTATGCTATGCTGTGCTATCATTTCGTCGTTTTTTTCAGAATAACGGCGAATCTTTGTCAGTGCTTTTACCCCTATGAACTCAAAGAAATACATTCAACTGTTCTCAACTCTAAACGAACAGATAAGTGCTCAAACTCATTGCTAATTTTTATTTTGGGAAAATAATATGAATTTGCTATCTTTTTGTCGCGATATGTATATCAGAGGGAATATCCAAATTTTAGCGTTGTGTTCTAGTGGCTATTGAAGCGGTTTTACCTATTTAAACTGGTCCTAAAATCTCCTGCTAAAGATCGAAGTTTTTACATTTGTGCTTTATTGGGAGTAGTAATTGAAACCACATATTTGATTTTTTTTTCTTTTTTTTTTCACAACTTAAAAAAAAGTTAACTAAAAACATACATTTACCTATATATTTCGTTTCATATAAATTAACAACTTAAAATAAATATTGAGGAATATTTTGTTTTTGTATTAATATTTTCATGGTCGCTGTATTAGAAAAATTTGGTTTACACTCATTCAATAAGAGAAAAAGATAACATTAAAAGAAAACATTTTTGCAAGGTCTATATATGAAAATTGTGCCTGCCCTTACCACATAAAAGATTTATAAGGTGGTTATCACTTAGTTCAATTTGTTTTGTATTTTTGTTTTTAGGTTTTTTTATTTTATAATATTTTATTATTACAACTTTTTTATGGTACAATATACACAAATTACTACCACCGATATTTATGATTTAGTTTTGTTATTTGTTGAGTTCAGTTTTGTACACTCAATTCTACCTTCTCCATGTCAAAGCATTTTATCCTTTGGATTAACTTGAGTTGGATTTGATTGGGGCGGAATTGTTGGCGAAATTTTTGTTGAAATACTAGCTGTATTCTTTGGTAATATAGTTTCATTCTGTTTGTCAGTAGGTTTCTCTGCTTTTTCGCCTTTAATCAACTAAATAAGAAAAATATTAACATATGACAGATACGAGTATAATTTTAATTTTTCACTTACGTCATCAACGAGGTTGTTTTTATCATCCTGAAAGCTAAGGTCCTTCGCATTATCTTTCAAGACTGGGGCCATATCCTGAATTTCTTCAGCAATTTTCATTGCATTATCTGCTTCCTTTATGCTTTTAGCGATAGCTTTTTCGACTTTAACTTCGGCTTCAATAATTTGCTCCTTATCAAGAAGATCAAGCAGTTCTTCGACTTGTTTCTCGCTAAGTTTAACATTTTCTCTGCCAATCGTTTCCAAAACCTTTAAATAAATAAGTTTTAAAATGATTTGGATAAAGTAATCATTGACATAATTTAATTGTATTGTGATAACCACTCAAATGTGAGCAGCGACATCTAGCAGAAAATGTCGAAACTCGAAGACTAGAAGATTTCGATACTCGATTAGCAAAGTCTCGACTGGAGAGTGGAATCGAATTTTCTAGCAAATTGGAAATTGTATGGGACGCTAGGTGGCGAGGATTGTTCTCGAAGTATGTCATTCGAGTATAAATACCAGCATCCCAAAGGTATGCAAGTCAGTTCCAAAGTTGAATTTGAAGTGTTAATTAGAAGAAGTGATTAAGTGGTTTAAGTAAAAGATAAGAAAAGTATAAGTGGTTGAGAAATTGGATTGTATTGAGAGAAAGAATTAAATAGTGAATTTTAACTGTACTGAATAAAGGGATTTGTATTGAAAAGAATAAGTTCTATCATTTGTACCCACACAAACATATTACAGTATCTAGGCACGTTTCAAAAAGTACCATTTCGTGCATGAAAAAAACGAGTACGTCTTCTCATAACATTGTCAACTATCGAAAAAAAATTTTTTTTTAATAATTCAGATATTGTGTATATATGTATGTATTAATTTCATACATATGTGCAGGATGGGAAGGGGGAGTTCAGTAAATGTGTCAAAACGCAGAATAAGCTTTCCAAAGCCTGAGATGTGCTCGAGCTGCAGCAGAAACACAATGACTTCGTAAGAAATCCAGAAAAGTATTTGATGGGTCACTTAACCGTTTAATTGTTTATGTCGGCTTTGAATGCTCAAAATAAAAATAATTATTATATTTTTTTAAATTCGCGAAGTCGCGTGAGTGGCTAAACTCTGCGGAAAAGGAATTGAAATACCTTTTGTCCGCGAAACGGACCACGCAGGTAGAATTTAGATAAATCCTGCATTTTTTTATTATAGATCCGCAGTAAAAAGATACATTAAAAAAAAATGATTCATCCACTTTTCGATTTTTTGTGGCCAAAAAACCAGATGACCCCGCGAAAGTAAATAATTATATTCTGGTCTTATATTGTTTTTGTTTTAATTGCTATAATGCCATAAATTTATCTTTATTTGGTTACCAATGAAATAAATTTTGATCGTTAATAACGAATAACAATTTACATTTTCTAAAAAACCAACAGACAACTCTTAATTTTTTGTCATAATTAGTTAATTTTACAGCATATAAAAATGGTCTCTGTTTTCCACGAGTACACTCGTCTTCGCTAAAAAATAAGTAAGCATGCACAAAAAGCTTTTTGAAACAAAATTAAACAGCTAAAACGTTAATGCTATCTGAGATAACGAGAATGTTTGGAGATCAAAGAAAAAATAATAAAGCAGGCTATACTATAAATCTAATATTGTAGAGCGAGACTCTTCAATACAGAGTGTTTTCTTCATAAGAAAGTAATTACTTCGATAAATAAGAATTTAAAAAAAGTAATCCGGTTCGTTTTACTTAGAGTAAAACCGATAATACTCTATGTTGAAGCTGACTTTTGTTGGGATTATATACTCTATTACGCAACCACAAAAGAGAGCTTTTACACTTGAGAGCTTTATACAAAAAACAAACTTTAACATAGGGTAACTAAGTTGGCAATATAATTATGTATTTAAAAAAAATAATTATTTACAATTTATAAAAAAAGAGAAATGATACGCATTTAACGCAAACATTAATTAAAGCTCTGCTTCAATATAGCAAAGCAAACCTTTTACTACACAAGAGCGTTGGGCATATGCATTTATCCATATTGAGAGTACCTTCGACCGTGCTGTTTTCACGGAGTCAAACATTGCCAAGAAAGGATGGAAACCTACAGAGTCGTTTATAGACAGCTTCAACCAACCTATCTCAAGCATGTGCGTTAGCGGATGACATAGAGCTCTTTGCAAATAGTGAAAAAAATATGCAAAAAGGAGTGTAAAAGTTTGGAAAGATATTGTATTTTAGCAACGCAGAAACTAGAGCTTAATGTTGATAAGACAAAAGTGGTGATCGAAAATGTAATTGGAGTAGCAAGAGTAATGGTGATTGGAAAATTCATTGAGCAGGTGCAAAGATATGAGTATCTGGGCAGTATTATAAAAAGCAGAGGTAATTCGGAAGACGAACTGATGGCGAGGATAAAAGCAGCAAATAAACTGTACACAGAATGAATAAAAAAGTTCCTAGACCGTAGCGAGAACACACAAGGAGCAAAAATATCAATTTTTAAATTGATGTAATTACCTATGCTGCGAAATAGGTTCGGTGGCGAAAACTGAATACTTACAGAAAGACTTATAGAAAACAAATACAAGCTATGGAGATGAAATACCTCAGAAGAGTTATAGGAGCCAGGAGAATAGACAGGAAAAGGAGAAAATACACATTTATAAAAACAAAAGCGCAAAAAGAAAACATTTCCTGAAGATGAATGCGTTTACAAAATATACGAATATCAATTAAAAAAATTAAGTTTTTAACCATCTCCGAACAACACCTCGGATCCAAATTGGCGGCATCACATCAATACAATTCGTATTGTGACGAAATAATCACCTAATTGTGGATGGCGATGTCTGCATCTACAAACTCTGACAGAGAATTGTCTCTCAGATGGGTTGCCGGTTTAAAATTGAAATCCAAATTTTAAGGCTATACTCAAAATCCATTATTTTCGGTATGTTATGGCTTTATTAGAAGGAGCAAATATTCGCATTAGCATTGGAATACGATTGCATTGATATGACTACCTAGGCTCGCTTCGCAGTAGCGCATACCGTCAACCCAATTTTCTAAGACCTTGTTGACTTTTTCTGGCTCTATCTCACGAATTGCTTTAAGGGCTTGAATCATTTCTGGATTTTCCACATAACATCGATCTTTAAAGGAAACCCACAAAAAAGGTCTAACGGGTCCAATCGCAGCTCCCAGGCGTAATCCGAAATCTTTGTGCAAAATTCTCATCAGGCTGGTACGTGAAATGTTGAGTTCTTGAGATCGATGGCTGGATGTTCCTGGATTGAGACGAACACTCTCGGCTACACAACCACAACGCAACCACATTCTCGTCGATACGTACCGTAGGATGACAGAGACCGTGAGTGTTGTCCGAAAGCAAGCCAGTCTCATGAACTTTTTGCAGAAACTTGCGTACAGCAGGGGGGTGGAGTTTGTAGATCTAATTTCAATAGAACATTACGAAGTGATTTTAACAAATGAGGGAAATCATAAAAACAAAATATTTTTTCATCATTAAAAATTATAAATGGGTTTTCTTCAGAAACACCTAACATTTTATAAGCTTTTCTATTATTGGCCCCGTTAGACCAAGTTCTTAACAGATTTTTAAATTGTTTTTTATAATTTTGCTTAGGTTATACCCAAGCAAAATTTGCACCTTCTTTCTACACCAAGGTCTTCGAAACCATCTATTAAATCATTTTTTATATTATATGTGAGGTTTTTACGAATCCTAATTTCATCAAATATCAGGACAACACAATGTTCTCGCTGGTTTAATAAAGCGAACTTTGACTTAAGATACGAATGAGCATTGTTTTCATATCCTGATTGTAAACCTTTTACAGGAGCCCATCTACAGAAAGAGGAAATGTGAGGAAGTTTAAAGCCAAGTCTATCTCTCAAAAATTTATATGCGCTTTGTGATCTATAATAAATATTTTGGGAAAGTTCTTTTTCGTGGCTGTTGTATTTTGTAGTCTTTGATTCTTTCAGAAGCATTTTACAAAATGTATTTGAATGGTCTGAAATATTGAGCCTTTCGATTTGAGACGTCGTGGATATTTTATTTTTATTAAAAATTTTTATGGCAGTATGCGCTCTGTTTCTTTTTTAATGTTTAATTTTTAAATTTCTTAATTTAAGTTGTTAACTTAAAAATATTTGTTGTAAAGTTGCATTTTTTTTCCTCTTTTACATATCTTTCCAATCGCACCTTGCACACGATATCTGCAACTGCTCGACGTTCCTATTCGTTTAGTTAAAGGAGACTTCAGATCTTCTAAGTTCAAGTTTGAATCCAAATCAGAATTTAAATTTAAGGAAGGAACAGCGTCCGCCTTAAGATATCTTTTTCCTACAAACTCGGGACAAAAATGATCTCCACAAACAAAGTATTTGCCTTCATTTTTAAAACCACATGCCTTCATCCACAAATTATTTAACATTTCATTTTTTTCCCTAGAAGGACATTTAAAAATTGTCAAGCCAGGGTAATTACTTTTAGTTTTCCTACAAACAGAACAAGAAACTCCAGATAATCTCTTGTCACCCATTGCTATCGAAAAATAAACTGCAAAAAGTACCGCTGACAAAATTTACTAAGAAAAATTGTTCAGTCACATAAATAAACATCCAAATCGGTCGAGAGCCGACGGCGAATGAGGTAAAGCAACTACACAGCCAGCGGGCGCGCCGCGCAGCTCCGTGAACTGTGGTTGTTTTATGTATGAAGATAAGGGTTGAAAACAGAAACCACAGACACATCTGTACGGCGCGGCGCATGCCTGCTCGTCGGCTGAACACAATACAAATCGTTCAGAACTTGAAGTTCGAAGTAAAAACAGGCAGTTAAAAACTGGTTATAGGGCCCATACACTACGCAGACACGTCTGCACAGACCAAGAAAATTTCAAAATATTTTATATTTGCTCAGACCGTCGTTGCAAACAGACGACATGGATACACATTTTTGCAACAACAAAATATATATGTCTGCAGCGACAGTTTGTGTAGTGTATGGGTCCTATTGAATTTTTTCTTTCGGCGTGCAATATTTATGTCAACTATAGCTTCTGTGACATAATTCAAAAAGAAACTTATAATTGGACCATCCGCTACATATATGTATACATACACACAGGCAGGCATATAGACAAATAGACGGACACATTTAAAGACCCAACGAAAGCAAAACTTGATATAATATGACATTTTCACTGCTGATTCTGAGATAATTTTTAAAATTGGATTAACTGAACATCTGCGGAAGCTCAGAACAAGCCAAAGTTACCTCAAATTTTGACCGTATCACAATAAGCGAAAAGGCCGTTCATTGCACTCTTGTACCTATTAGCAGATCTTAATCATTGGGATATGAAAGACAAAAATATGCAGCAACGAAACAACATTGGGCCTGATGGGAAATCAAAAGTTTAATTATTTAATAAAGACAGGACACCTTATTAAATGCTTCCAAATTATCTTTCCTCCTTGATTTGAGCATTTTATAAAATCTGAGTTGTATTCTTTCATTTAGGAAATAAAATATTTCTTGTACAGTAGTCAAACATCTTAAATTCCCTTCAAACATATGCCCTTAAGGGCATATTCCCGAAATTCCGCCGTGCAAGAAATTGTATGTCAGGGGGGGGGGGGGGGGGGTCTCACTACATTTCAAGTGGGCCCATCAAAGTGTGTGACATCTAATTTGGAGGTGTAACCACTTTAAACGCTATAATTTCTAAACTAGTACGCTTGACGAAAAATGGCTTTTACTAAAAAATCTGTTGATCCTACGTAAAAAAGTTTCTAAACATAAATTTTAAGAAATTTTGCAACGATGAAAATTTCATAAAATTTCAGAAAATTTATTAAGTAAAAATTTTAAGAAGAATGCATTTTAAGTAAAAAAAATTCTAACAGCAAATTTTCATAATTTTGAGTTTAAATGAGCTATAACCTTTTTATTGCTGCACAGATGTACAAAGCATTTAAGACTTGTATGCACTACTAAATTATCTTTCTAAAATGTCCAAAACTATTTTTGTACCTGTACTAGTTTATAAATTATAGCGTTTAAAGTGGTTACACTTCCAAATTAGAGTTCACCCACTTTAATCGGTTGTAAATTGAAATGGAGTGAGAATAGACCAGAGTGCCATAGAATTTCTTGGTCGGCGGAACTTCGGGAATATCCCCTTAAAGGATTATACTGTTTAACTGAGACACCCTGTATATTATATTCAGGGGTTCCAGTTTAGGTTTTCGTCCTGATAGCTGAAGATTCCTGAAGTTATGGCAAACAAAAAATTTTATTGCGAGGGGGGAGGGGGGGGGTCTATTATCACCCTCTCCAAGTTATAGGCCGTTAAAGTGAGGAACCTCTGATTTCGAGGTAAAACTTTCTATTATCACCCTCTCCAAGTTATAGGCCGTTAAAGTGAGGAACCTCTGATTTCGAGGTAAAACTTTTAAATGGCCATCGCTTTCTCTAAGAAACCGTGTTGCACATTTTTGAAAGAGAATTTCAGTGTGCATAAAATACTTAAAATTTCGTCGAGTTCGATGAACGCCAACGAAAATTATGGCATTTTAAAGCTAACATTTTGAAAAGTCGCTGGACCAATTTCATCAGTAAAATGCGTTTATCTCGAAACTTTCAACTTTTAGGTTAATTTTTTTTATCAAAACTTTTGTCTATCAACTTTATCCTATCCGACGACTTTCTAATAAAGGAGTATTTGGAAATACGTATCGAAGGCTTCGAGAAAAGGGATCAATTTCAAATACACGACCGAATGCGGGAGCCCCACAAGTAAGAAGGATTTCGGCTGATGGAAGAATACTAGAAGCTGTTACCACTGATCAATCAATCAATCAGCATCAGACGCTTAGCTGTTTCTAGACATAAAATTTCTAATGTACTGTATGGAGAAAATCTTTATTCACACCACCATACACCTGTACAAGAACTGCTTCCCAATGATTTGGAAAAGAGGCTTGAGTTTTCTAACTGGTTGCTGGATGACAACGAGTTTATTAGCAGAATTCTTTGGACGGACGAATCTCAATTTACAAGAGATGGGAAGACAAATTTTCATAATCTTCATACATAGGCTGCGGGCAGTCCGCATACATTTCAACACAAATTCAGCGTCAAGTCAATATGTGGGCAGGTGTAATTGAGAACAACTTAATCGGTCCCTTCAAACTACCAGCTAGGCTGAATTCTACAAACTATCTGGGATTTTTGCGAAATGAGTTACCAGAACTATTGGAGGACATAACACTGATTCAATTAGCTTCATCATATTTTCAACAGGACTGTGCTCCAGCCCACTATGGTCGTGACCGCCCACCGATGGATAGGAACAAACGGATCAGTTCACTGCAAGATTTGTATTGGTTTTTTTTTTGTATTAGGAAGAATGAAAGAATTTGTTTATTCAACCGAAATAGCTACTTTAAGTGAATTAGAAGTGCGTACCCTCGAAGCGTCATCAAAAGTGAGGCAGCAGTTATCATCAATAAACATTTGCGGTGAAATCCAAAAACGGTCTCTGGCATGCATACAAAACCAAGGAGGAGGAGCGCATGCTGACTCGCTATATAATCTTATATATATATAAAGCAGGTGGTACGATTTGCTCTCAGTACGACACAGCGGCTTGCACATAGATTTTTCAAGCGGCATGACCGACGTATAATATATTGTGCTGCTATAGCAAACTGTATTTTGAGCTTTGACCACGTTGTTTGACATTAGTAACATTGAATAATTTTGTATTCATATTTATTGAAGACATTTAACGTTATATTTAACATGAATGATTTCAATGTCAAAACATTAATGCAACCGGCACGTCATGGGAATTACATTTAATATATGTCCTTTTTTAGAAAGAAAACGAAACATAACATTCTGATTGTATACTATTCCATTAGATAAAAAAATTAAAGGTAACACGATATTTCACTTATTTATAACAAATACACTATGTTATAAGAACCCAATAATAACAAATAAAGTAGAAATGTATTATACATAGATCCTTACCTTAAGAACCTCATTAGCGCTTATTGATCCATCCCGATCGGAGTCGATCTTACTTAAAACCTTTTCTATTGTTTTTACTTTTGCTTCATCGGATGTTTTTTGCATCTAAGATAAGAAACAGCCATTAAATATTTAATTCTAAATTAAAATCTATATATATACAGGGTGTCCCAAAAATCAATGTCAAGCCGGAAACGGGTGGTGTCGGTTATCACAAAATTATAAAAAAAATTTAAGTCATGTGCTTTTAAAATTATTGGCACTCAAAAAAAAATTGAGAAATTTGAGAAATTGACCGCAAATCTTTACTTTTCTTCGATTTTTTTTTGTCACGTAACTCTGAGTAACTCTTCTGTAAATTACGGTCCAAAATTGAAACATAACTATATCCGTTTTAACTAAAATATTCCTTTTTTGTCCATCTATATATCTGAAAATCATTAATCACGCAATTTGAACTGACTGTACAAAATGGTATGACACTTGCTAGACTAACGCTTAATTGAGGACAAAAAAAATATTTTATTAAAGAAACCCGTTTCATAGTTAATTCTTTTTAATAAGTTAAAATGAGTACCAAGTGTGAGCGAGATAGACAGTGACGCCGTGATTGAGACGGATAAACACGCCATTTCGACTAGTATGAGTGAAACAGATAGAGATGCCACCCTTGTTAAGTAGTGACGCATAGGCACATCGTGCAATACTGCCGTACGTTACGATCCTTCGCTTACAGCGCATTATTCTGTATTCGTGTTGATTTCGTGCTTACAATTTTGGCTTTCTTTATTGGACTTACTCGTAATTGCATTGCGACTTTGATTTGCTATTTGACCTGGATTTCTTCTGGACAAGTGTTGATCGTTGATCCCGTGATTGTGTATTGCGAATGCCATCTCGATTCACTGCTCAGGAATATGCTAACATGCATCCCATTTATGGGGAATGCAGGTGTAATGCTAGTGCTGCAGCCAGACTTGAGAGATACCCAAATGTTCAACGTCATCCGGATCATCGAGTGTTTGTAAATGTGCATCGGTCATTCTCAGAGGGTCGCTTTCCAAATCTAATGGTTAGTGAGAAAAGACCCGTCATGCCCTACGAGGACAAAGTCTTACAAGCAGTCACAAGACCCTAGTACTTCAGTACGTGCAATTGAAGAAAGCATACATAGGAGTACCCAAAAGTACAGCACACCGAATTCTAAGGAAAACCCAGCTCCATCCATGTACCATGTACAGCAAGTCCAAAGTCTGCTACCCCGAGATTATCCAGAAAGAGTGCAATTTTGCCTAACGATGGTGCAGAGGTTCAGAGAAGACTCGAAATTCTTCGAAAAAATTCTATGGTCGGACGAATCAAAATTTAAAAGGGACGGTTACATTAACCTCCACAATTTGCACGAGTGGTACGTGGAAAATCCACATTTGATGCGGGAAGATAGATCACAGTACCGTTTTAAAGTAAGTATGTGAACGGGAATTTTGAATGGTAGAATTATTGGCCCATTAGAGCTGCCGCAGAATTTGAATGCGGAGGTTTATTTATATTTTTTGGAGAACCACTTCCCAAATTTATTGGAAGACGTGCCACTTATGGTATCAACAAGATGGCTGCCCACCGCTCTCACAGTACGAGAGTTCCTCGATCGTGAATACTCCAACAGGTGGATAGGGCGGTCTGGCACAATTTCGTGGCCAGCCCGTTCACCTGATTTAAATCCACTCGATTTTTTTTTTACTGGGGACCAGTAAAAGAAAAAATTTATTCTAAGTCGATAGAAAATTTAAACAAGCTGCGCCAAAAAATTGCAGAAGCCGTTGAAGACATCAACTTCAGAAGATATGCCCGTCCTATTACCAGATCATTTGTAATAAGATGCAGAGCTTGCATTGCCGCTGGAGGCAAACAGTTTGAACATTTGTTGTAAGATACAAGATCGGTAGATGGCGTTTAGTCGCGCAACAAACAACAGTTGTATAAAGCGATCCTAAGAGTATACACCAAGAGAACGAAGTGTTCTGTATGATCTGTGACGGGAAAAAAATGAAATAAAATGACAAGCGTGGCATCTCTATCTGTTTCAGTCACACTAGTCGAAATGGCGTCTCAATCATACTAAGTTTTTACTTAAAATTAATTTTCTTAGTTTTAGTATTAATTAATGTTAAAATAGGAATAAAAGTAGACTGTAAGATTCGTCGAAAGACATAGTTTAAGTGTTAGGTTTAACTTAGAGTGCCCGCATGGGGCCAGTAAGTTAGAATAAGATTATTTGTAAGTAATTTAAGCTAATTTTTAAGCGTTTTTTGTTTAGCATATTAAGAGTAAATTAAGTTAAAAAAAGAAAAATGCATAAAAAAACTGAACTGGCGTCTCAATCACGGCGTCACTGTTACTCATTTTAACCTATTAAAAAGAATTAACTATGAATCGGGTTTCTTTAACAAAATAGTAGCAAGTGTCATACCATTTTGAAATCCAGACTAAATACGCCATCTTTTAAAGTTACTTGCCAAAATGGCATAGTACATTTTTTTGTCAGTACAGTCAGTTCAAGTTGGGTGATTAATGATTTGCAGATACATGGATGGACAAAAAAGGAATATTTTAGTTAAAACCGATATAGTTGCGTTTCAATTTTGGACCGTAATGTACAGAAAAGTTACTCAGGGTTACGTGACAAAAAAAAATCGAAGAAATGTAAAGATTTGCGGTCACAGCAGTTGTAAGATCGTCACAGGCTGTCAGATTTCTCAATTATTTTAAAAGTACATGACTTAGATTTTTTTTATAATTTTGTGATAACCGACACCACTTGACCTATCACCCGTTTCCGGCTTGACGTTGATTTTTGGGACAACCTGTATATATATTATTACGTACAAGTTTTATAGCATTAACCAGTTCATCAACTCGCACTTGTGCCTCTGGTTTATCTGCAATTTCACCAATTGATTCGTCTACCGCTGTAGTGGGATCTGTTTTCTTTTGTAGCTGCTTACTTTTTTCTTCAAGATCATTAAGCACCTGATCTAATTGCCCGACCATAGCATTAACCTTCTTAAAGAGAATTTTGGCACCTCGGCTCTCTTTTACTGCTTCTTTGATCTTAGTTGTTGTTATCTATAAAAAAAACAAGTTCGCATTATATGGACATACAAATATACAAATATTTACTTCACGTAGCTCTTCAACATCCTCTTTATAATCTGCTATTTCTTCTTTGAGATCTCTGATAGTTTCTTTTTCGACTAACAACTGTTCATTAGCACCAATCACCGACTTTAAAGCCTCACCCAATAACTCGACGTCCTTAGGTGAAATATGCGCATCTACGGCGATTGGAGACTTCAGTTCTGATACTGCAGAACTGCTTGAGGTAGCCGAGACTATTGTATCAATAACTGGTGCCTTATCAAGTAAAAGTTCAGATTTTTGTTTTTCATCTTCCCGTTCCTCATCATGCTCTTCTTTAATTTTACGTTCTTCCTCTTTAATAATTTCAATTTTTGTTTTATTATCGATTTTGCCTTCACGCTCTCCGATAGCTGCTTTAGTCTGGGCACCAAGCACATCAGGCAAAACACGGATAGTCTCTTTAAGCTTATGGGTTGTTGGAGCTTCATCAGCAATCATTAAAGCTCTAGATAGAAGCAAAAGGGTGTTAGGAACTTTTTCATTCATACTCAAATCAATCCATTCCTGCAACTGTGAACGAAGTTTTTCTCCCGACAAACCATATGCACGCATACCGCGGGTTTTACAAGCTTGTTGTAATTCAAATAGATCTAAAGCACTCACCCCTTCACGAGAAATAACTCTATCATCAGCCGCTAAGCTTCTTAGTTTCAAGCGCAACTGAAAACGTAAAAAGTTTGTTGTTCCTACGGTATTTAGCTCAAGTACACGACACAGAGCTACCAACTGATCACGACTTAGAGAATCCAGCGTTATTTCGTCTTCGAATTGTTTAGAGAACTTAATAATTTCTTCATTATCAACAAACTCATTTGGGTTTTTGATTTTTCTAAAAAACTCCGCAAACGCTTTTGCCTCTTCACTTTTATGTTCTTTATGCTGTACAGCCATTTCATCTAGCGTTTTTTGAAGAAATTTAGCCATTTCTAATCTCACCTGGAGGTTCTGCTTAAGACGATTCTCACGCTCCTTAGCCGTTTGAAAGGTTGATGGCAACATTCCAGGAAACAGCTTTATAAAAACGGGCAACAAAAGTTCCATAAACGGTACAATAATAAAAATGGAGAATGGTATAAGACGAAACAGATCAGATGTTGTTCTAACCAAAAGTTTATTTTCACGACGTGTTAGTGTTTTACCATTCAGTACTCTTCCCAATAGTTTTCTACAGATGTTTATGTCAATAAACAACAACCGAAAGCCATGATAAAAATGTAGAATTTCTTCCCATACTCGTTGCTTAATTGATTTTTTCAATGCGACCGGTTTAGGAATTTCAGGAGATGAGGTCTTTACCTGATTATTTTCTTTTTTTAACTCATCTTCTTGTTCCTTTTGCTTATTTTTGATTGACTTCACGGTTTCTTCAACTTTTGATGATGATTGTTCAAACATACGACTGGATAATACAATTGATCGTTTTTGAAATAACATTGGATCATATGTGTATCTATTTACATATTGTGTGTTTTCTCCGAAGTTAATCTCAGACATTGAACAAGCATTATGAGCAACATGTTTGTAATTTACTATTTCCAGTATATTTCTTCGTATTATATAAGATCGATAACTTTGCCGTCTGTCTATATAAAGAAAATACGCACTTAATGACATGAACAGTTTTTTGATATTATACATTATATATGTTTGTGCGGGTACAAATGATAGAACTTATTCTTTTCAATACAAATCCCTTTATTCAGTACAGTTACAATTCACTACTTAAATGTTTCTCTCAATACAATCCAATTTCCCGACCACTTATACTTTTCTTATCTTTTACTTAAACCACTTAATCACTTCTCCTAATTAACACTTCAAATTCAAATGATGAACTGACTTGCATACCTTGGGGATGTTGGTATTTATACTCGAATGACATACCTCGAGAACAATCCTCGCCACCCAGCGTCCCATACAAAGTCCAATTTGCTAGGAAATTCGATTCCACTCTCCAGTCATCAATGGTCGAGACTTTGTTATTCAAGTATCGAAATCGACTGTTCTTCGAGTATCGACATCTTCTGCTCTGTAAATCTAGATGTCGCTGCTCACATTTAAGTGGTTATCACATTACTCCCTACCTACAATTGTTCGTCCCGAACAACTTCGTCATTCAGCATCCCGTTGAAATGACACATTCTATCCAAATGGACCACTTTCAATTTTCCTCGATCCCAACGCTGGATCCGGTAGACAACGTCATTAATGCGGGTCCTTGTATGGACCTTCCCAGTCCTGTTGCAATTTTGGTGATTTGCCTTTCTTACGCTGAGGATTATACAGCCAGACCAGATCTCCTTCGTTGAAACCGGAAGATTTCGCCTTGATATCGTACTTAGTCTTCATGCGGCTGCTTGCTAGCCTCATCTTTTCTCTGGTGTCTTCATGCAATTTACGAATCCTGCTGCGCAAGCCATTCACGCCGTCGTTCACCTCTTTGGGCTCCGTCGATGGGGATTCGAATCCGTTCCCTTACCTTTTCCAATCATGGAGTACTTGGCTGACTCTGGACCGTAGCACTATTAGCTGCATACGAGGTGTTCTCCCATCTGCACTTTCCCATTTTCTCTTCAGCAATCCATCTTGCACAAAAAGCGAGTCCCACTGTGCCCAGTACGCCTTCAAAGCTTTGCTCCGATTTGATATCTGCTGCCAGTTTGTTCTTTCCTCGTGTTCCTACCAGGCCAATATTGGTTCGATGTCATTGTCTGCCTGTTGGGAGGAACGGATTTCGTCTATACTCCAACCCTCTATTGGCTCAGTCCTCATCATTTGGATGGTTGCCTGTTCTTTTCCTTCTTTACGGTTGCAGTGTTCGCATTTTACTCCGCACGGTCGTCGAAAGAGAGCATAAGCAATTGAGTAAGTGTTCCCTTGCGGTGTTGCACTTCAAAGTCGTAGCCCTGCAACTGCTCGATCCATCTTGCAACTTGGCCTTCAGGGTTCTTAAATTGGAGTAGCCATTTCAGAGCTGCGTGGTCTGTCCGGAGAATGAACTTTTGTCCGTAGAGGTACTTATGGTACTGGCTTCGTAGCCAGAATTAAGGCCAGAAGCTCGCGCCGGGTTACACAGTAGTTCCGTTGAGGTCTGGAGAGTACTTTGCTGTAATATGCGACCACTTTCTTGACCATCATGAGCTTGGGAGATCACAACTCTGACCCCAACATTGCTAGCGTCTGCGTCCACGATGATCATTTTTCCGGGTGGGGTAACCCAAGATGGGGGCTTTGCACAGCTGTCGCTTCAGTTCTTGAAATGCTTTTTCACATTCATCACCTGAACTGTCGGCCTTTTTCTGTAAGTTGATGCAGGCTCTTTGCAACGCCAGCAACATCCTTTACAAACCTTCTGTAATACGTGGCGAGTCCCAAGAAGCTTCTCAGTTGGTGTTTGTCTTTTGGAGAAGGCCAGCTTTTCACGGCTTTGATTTTGTCAGGTCCTTAGTCCTTCCACTAATATAATGTGACCCAGATAATTTACTTCCGGACGGAACAAGGCGCACTTTTCTGGGTTGAGCTTTAAATGAGCACTTCGCAGCCTCTCAAACACTTCTTTTAGATATTCGCGGTGCTCCTCGAACGTCTTGCCTATGACGATAACGTCGTCCAAATATACTAGGCAGGTTTTCCAGGTGAGCCCTTGCAATGTTCGAAGGTGGCCGGAGCGTTGCACAGTCCAAAGGGCATCACTGCAAACTGCCAAAGACCGCTTCCTGTAGTGAAGGCAGTTTTCTCACGATCCGTACGATTTATCTCTACCTGCCAGTAACCGCTCTTCAAGTTAAGTGTTGAAAACCATTTCGCTCCAGAAAGCATATTCAAAGTGTCATCGATTCTCGGAAGTGGGTAGCTGTCCTTTTTAGTGACATCATTGAGACGTCGGTAGTCTACGAGTACACAAAATCTCGTGCTGCCATCTTTCTTCTTCACGAGGACCACTGGAGATGCCCACAGACTTTGCGATTCTTCAATCACTCCCTCAGCTTTCATCTTCAACATCATTTCGGCAACTTCTGTTTGCTTTGCCAATGGAAGACGCCTTGCAGGTTGACGGATTGGTCGAGCGTCCCCGGTGTGAATGTGGTGTTGAACAATATGCGTACGTCCATATTCTCCGTCTTGTGTAGCAAATATATCAGTGTACTCACCGATTAGTTTTTCTGCCAGGATTCGCTGATCTTCGTCCAGATTACAGAGGCTGAGAATTTTGTTCTTGATTTTTATGCTCTGATCTCTTGTGACCGGTGTTGCACCCTTTTTTTCCGTTGTGGTCGATATAGCCTCAACAGGTACACATTTTCCCACTATCTCCCCCTTTTTCACCTTTACACTGAATGTCTTTGGATTTAGAATCCTTATGGGGACCATGTTGTTCTTTGGCTCCATTAAGGCTCTTCTATTTTCTGGCTCCATCAAATAGAATCGGTGGCTACCAGGACCACCTTCCACTTTTGCCCACAAAATTGCTTCTTGCGAAGGCTCTAGACTCTGATTGCTGCAGATGACGACATTTGAGACTGAGGTTTTGGCGTTTTCGTATATCATTGGTATCTCCATGTTTCCGTATTTCAGAGTTTGTGCCTCCAAGTCGACTACAAGTCCATGTTCTCTCATGAAGTCTGTACCAATGATGTACTCGTCACATATGTCAGCTACCAGAAGCGCGTGAGAGAATGTTATTCCGACCAGTTGGATTTTTATGCGGACTTCACCATATACCTTAATCGTTGCTCCTGCAGCTGTTCGCAAGCTGCAACTGCTAGTGTTATGCAGCCAAGACTTCTGCACAAGATTCATCCTGATGATTGAGGCCGTGGCACCGGTGTCTATTGTTGCCATCCATTTCTCTCTTCCACTGACTACTTTTACTAGAAGGCTTTCCTTGCATCGTTTTGCCAGCGAGACTTGGACCATCGACCATCGACTCCTGCTACCAACTTCTGTCCCGCGAAGATGGTGCTTCAGCATTTCCCGACTGATGGCTTCGGGAAGGTTGACCGGCTTCTTGATAGCTGTTTCTGCGGGTTTCTTCCTCTATTTGCTTGTCACCACTGTGAGGGCAGTCTTTTCGTCGCACCGGTTCTTTACACTGCCTTTGAAGGTGTCCTATTTTATTGCAATTCCAGCAGCGCATTATTCGTCTATACCGTCGAGTATCTCGTTCCTCGGCACTAATTCTTGTTCAGGAGCATTCGATAGATGCTACTTCCCTGACGAAATGTGTTCCCCTGGAAGCCTGATTGGCTGCTTCCATCGCCAGAGGGAAGGCAAGTGCTTCAGCAAGGGTTCTTTTCCCCACCATCCTTACTGCTGACTGTAGCTTCGAATCTGCAATTCCCCTGATAAATGCTTCTTTTGCCATTTCGTCGATAATTTCCTGGCCTGCGGTGGGGTATGACAGATGTGCCAGTCTACTCACGTTTGGTTGGAGCTGCTGCAGTGTTTCTCCTCATTGCTGCGTTCGGCTTTGCAATTGGACCTTGTAGACCTCCTGCATGTGGCTATCCCCAAAATGTTTCTCGATAGCATGTACTAAAGTCACATAATCTTTATGCTTTTCGATGTCTACTGTTTGCAACAATTGTGCTGCAGGACCGTGCAAGGCCATTGTTAGGGCAAAGCACTTTTCCTCATTGTCGTTTGCACAGGCAGCCATTTCGAACTGCTTCTTATAAGTAGACTAATAGGTCTGGCCATCGATTGAGGGAGGCTTCAACTCTTTTCTCCTTGGACCGCTTAATGCACATTATCGGAATTTCTATTATCGCACCGTGTCGAGCTCTTTTGCTAGTTGCTCAACTTTGCTGTCTATTTGTTCGAATTGTTCGCCAACATTCTTCTCTATTCTATCAAAGTTGTCATCAACGTTCTTCTCTATTCTTTCAAATTTGGCATCGATTTCTTCGAACTTTTGCTGGAGAATATTCTTTTGTTCTTCCAGCTTTTGTTCGAGGCTATTCTTTTGTTCTTCCAGATTTTTCTTTTGTTGGTCGAGACTATTCTTCCGTTCGTCCATTTTTAATAAGAGGAGTAGCATCATCGCAGCCATGTTACTGCCGGTAATTATCTGTTCATCCTCGTCAACATCAAAGGAGTATGCATCAGGATCATATCCCTCGTTGATCAAAGCCTGTCGGAGCACCAGGTCACTTTTTCCTCCACTGACGCTGAGGCTTCTCTTGTTCAACTCGGATTTGAGTTGGACGAGGGTCAACTGCAATAGTTTTCAACCCATTCAAGCATTTTCAAATAGTCAGAAAACACTGTTTTTTTTTACACTTCTGACACCAATGTAAAATGTTTGTATGGGTACAAATGATAGAACTTATTCTTTTCAATACAAATCCTTTTATTCAGTACAGTTACAATTCACTATTTAAACGTTTTTCTCAATACAATCCAATTTCCCGACCACTTATACTTTTCTTATCTTTTACTTAAACCACTTAATCACTTCTCCTAATTAACACTTCAAATTCAACTGATGAACTGACTTGCATACCTTGGGGATTCTGGTATTTATACTCGAATGACATACTTCGAGAACAATCCTCGCAATCCAGCGTCCCATACAATTTCCAATTTGCTAGAAAATTCGATTCCACTCTCCAGTCATCAATGGTCGAGACTTTGTTGTTCAAGTATCGAAATCTTCTGGTCTTCGAATATCGACATCTTCTGCTCTGTAAATATAGATGTCGCTGCTCACATTTAAGTGGTTATCACAATATCTAAAATATTTTAAAATGTTTGTGTGGGTACAAATGATAGAACTTATTCTTTTCAATAGAAATCGCTTTATTCAGTAAAGTCACAATTCACTACTTAATTGTTTCTTTCAATACAATCCAATTTCTCAACCGCTTATACTTTTCTTATCTTTTACTTAAACCACTTAATCACTTTTCCGAATTAACACTTCAAATTCAACTGATGAATTGCTTGCATACCTTGGGGATGCTGGTATTTATACTCGAATGACACACTTCGAGAACAATCCTCGCCATCCAGCGTCCCATACAATTTCCAATTTGCTAGAAAAATCGATTCCTCTCTCTAGTTATCAATGTTCGAGACTTTGTTATTCAAGTATCGAAATCGTCTGGTCTTCGAGTATCGACATCTTCTGCTCTATAAATCTTGATGTCGCTGCTCACATTTAAGTGGTTATCATAATACTATACATATATACTCGTAAGTACATAAAAAAGTAAGCATATTCTTAGCCCAAAGAAAAGAAAATCAATTTCACTATTTAAACATTAATATAAGTCAATCTTATTGAGTAAAAATAATCCATTTTGTTACAATAGAAAATTACAGAAGGAACTATTTTTCCATTGCTAAATTTAATCTATAATTCCGATTATAAACTCACATCTTGAAAACACTGCAGTAGACAAGTAAGTTGTACTAGTACGAGTATATGATACAAATATTTTAGTACATCGGTTTATTTTTATGTTTTATTGAGACTGATTTTCGAATACATTGATTTATGTAAAGCATTTGTTTCATAAGAGCTAGAACTAAGACTGTCTGGATTAAAAGTAACAATTGCAACTGATCGAATCCACCAAACGAAAAGGTGTAAATCGAAACGGGACGAAATTCAGGGGAGATAACGTAAAACGACACGATTAAGTAGGAACACGAAAATAAGAATGTGAAGAGCTCGAACGAATCATCAGCGTTTGCTTTACTTGAAATAGAGGATATATTTTTTTAAACGATTCGTTAAAAGTGAAGCAATTAAGGGCTTTTATGAAAGCCAATAATCTTTCAACGAAGGGAGTACGAGTAGAGTTGCTTTCCCGCATCATCAAAAACACCAATTCCGACGAAATCGATGCTGACGTCATCATAGAACCGAGGGAAGATGAAGATGTCCCCGTTCGACATGATGTCGAACAACTCAAAAGCACGGTGGACAATCTAAATCAGCAATTTAAACTTTTATTAACATCACTCAATTTCAATTAGCAAACGCAGCAGAACCACCCTATGCTGATCAAACTAATACCTTAAATCCATCGACAATTGCAACAATTCAAACAATAGAACCATTAAATACATTTACTAGACCGGCAACAGTAACTACATTGTCTACGATAGAAATGCAAAATCTATTTCCTGAGTTCAACCCGTGGGATGATCTGTCTCCACTGGGACGAAAAAAGTGTTTTATACGTTGAACAAAACAAAACAAGAGGCCCAGCAAAACAATGGTCAGATTCATTACTTGGAGACATCCAATCGTATAATGCATTTTTACACCGTCTCGTCGAAGATTTCGGCAACTTTGTGAGTGAGGCAGATGTTCACTTCCATATGGTCGATAACACACAAAAACAAGGCGAGAGAATTATCGATTATTTCTACCGTATGCGAGCACTCGGACAAATAAATTAACTGAGCGATCTGGCAATAATTAAATATATTCGACACGAGATGAATCACAACGAACTACAATCGGGATTGGCTACCATGCACCTCACACAATTTAACGAACTGCGTAACACCATCGAGCGATTCTTTACAAACCATCCGGGAACATCACTTGCAATAAGGTCACGAAAAGCAATGCCCAAAAACGAAAATTTACCAAAATTAAATGTGAAATCGACAAACACAATACCATTCGAAACCCGCCCTAATCGTACAGATGAGAGTATTTCGTCTTCGATAGCATGTTATAATTGCTCGGAAGCTGGCCATATATCTATCAATTGCACGAAACCGCAGAAAAAATCCGTTGCAATACCTAATCGATCGCAATCGATCCTAAACGACGAACAGTAACATCTTAAAAATCGCACAGGAAGACATCGAAAAGAGCAATCGAACGAAAATGCTAAAATTGAATGATCATGATGTGCATGCATTCATCGATCCTGGGAGCGACCGTTCTCTTATACAAAACTCAATTGCTAATCATTTTGGAAAAGTGGGAAAATGTAATGCATTCACACTCAGTGGTTTCGCCGGCGGAGAAATGTCTGGCAATCGCAGCGTTCGTGCAAATGTACAGGTAGACGGAATGGGAGAAATGGTACATGATTTTCTTGTAGTTCCTGACGAAACGATATTATACCCGCTTATCCTTGGAAATGATATACTATGCAAAGACAACCGATGACTTGTTTTGAAAATGAAACATGTCACCTTAAATAATTCAAGGGTGATGAGTTAAGGATGAGTATTGGGTTATTTTAAGAAAAAAAAAACAGAGCTTATCAACGAATACTTTGTTTGTTTTATCGAAACACTTGAGCGCCTGGGATTGTGCACCACGACGAATATGGACATTAAGCTGACGTCAACGATCCCAATTGTGAAACGACCTTACCGAGTACCATTTGCAAAAAAGGATATAATTGATAGCATTGTCGACAAGTTATTAAAATAAGGAATAATCTGACCCAGCACGTCTGCGTACTCTTCGCCTGTTGAATTGGTGAAGAAATCATCAGGAGAGCATCTTATGTGCGTGGATTTTAGAGCGCTTAATGTCATCACAGTGAAAAAACCATATCCTATACCTAACGTGGAGGAAATTTTATCGATAACCGCTGGAAAGGAACATTTTACGACAATGGAAATGATGTCTGGGTATTACCAGATACCAATCGATGAAAATTGTCGATCTTTTACTGCTTTCATCACGCAGTCAGCTCAGTACGAATTTAATCGTATGCTCTCCGGCGATGTCTAAATTCGTGAAGCCGATGAGCCGGACGAGCTTTCAGTTACTTGGACGAGATAATCATACCGAGCAGAAATAGGACGGAGGCTCTCAACAGTCTAAGAGATTTGCTTAATTTGGTTATAGAATCTTGTCTTAAGCTGCGAATAAGTAAATACGTATTCATGGCCACTGAAATCACATTTCTAGGACATCGACTAACAAAAAGTGGAATTAAACCAGGATAAGAGAAGACAGCAGCGATCGAAAATTTTCCTCAACCGAACTCCGAAGATTTCTTGGTTTAGTTAACTACTTTAGGAATTACGTTCAAAATTTCGCACTCATCGCTATACCGTTAACTTCCGTGTTACAAAAGAAATAAAATAAATTTATCTTTTTGTTGGGAGAAGGAGGACACCGAAGCATTTGTAAAGTTACGCAGTTCATACTGTCGCCAGCTCATGCGGATTGGCTGGGATATTGTTTCAAACAGAAGACGTTTCCGCGGAGCGTAAACCCGTTTTCTACTTCAGTCGAACATGCACGGCAGCCGAATCGAAATATTCGAAATATGAAGTGCTTGGCTTTGTTGAAAGTTTAGATCGTTTTTTGCGATAAAATTTACCACAACAAGCTGGACTCTTTTTCCTTGAAACCTTCGCTTCACTCCTTCGAACGTTCCCATTTTAACAGTTGTTCGTCCAAAATTCTGAGAGAGTAATAGGCAGCCATGGGCGCATCAGCCATAGGTGCACTTACTCAGCAGCTTGCAAGGACAACATTAATAGGTACGACGGATGGTCAAAAAACTCTAGGAAGAACCCCGCAGAACAGGCGGACGGACTGCCACAAGAGCGCAAGGAAAACGCTATTAGTTTTGGTTGTTTTGCAAGGGCCCAACACGAAATAGCCGACCCTTGTCCCAAATGTGGTTTTGATTCCCCTAATGGGTAGTTTGCAATCGTAAGTAGAGCTAAGGCATCCGGTGCGTCCTTCCAGCTCCTAACCCCTTCACTTTTTGACTCGCTTTGTCTGTTGTGTCCGTTATTGCTTTGTAGGAACGTATTTGTGGGAAGCACCTGTGGATTCTCCCAATCCCGGACTTCTGCCTTTACGGCTCCTCGGAGGTGATAACCAGTAGGTCCACCCTGGAAAGACAGCCAGGCGGACGGCCTGGAACACTTTGAACATGTGGCGGGCGGTCACGTTATACTATATACGCCTAGGATCAGATGGACGGTCGGGAACCCTCTGTGTTAATGAAACACCTGCAACCTACACCAGTTGTCTACAGCCAGGCGGACGGTCTGCAACTCTCTGCAATACACACGACGCAACACACCCACAAAAGCACAGGAGCAAACGAAACACAAGACAAAAATCAACAATAACAATAATAATATCTAATTGTACAAAAAAAAAAAACGTAACCAGTGTAAAGAGTGGGACGCTATCTGATATCCCCTTTTTCTCCCCAAAATCTGCACGGAAGTCCACCTGGTCCACCTTTTTTTGTGAACTAAATTCGAAAAAAGCTTCCTTCTTCCTTCGTCACAAAGGCCAAACATCATTTTCAAAAGTTTTAACTAGATACCCCTAGATCCTGACTTGGTTCCTGACTGTCTTAGCCCCAAATGCATACGAAATGAACATTTTTTGTGACTTCGACTTACCTCTGGGATCAGAACTCGGAAATTTCCCCGAAAACCTGGGTAGCGAAAGTGGCACGTTTCGGTGTATGAAAGAGCGGTCTAGCGGTGTTCCAAGAAATGGTTACACTCTCCAGCTAAGTAGCGGAGAGCTGTACACATATACCAGACATTGGGCCCGCTAAGAACCGATTGGATGTACGCATGAATGTGTGTGTGGGTGGCCAATGGTCTGAGTGGACATAAGTTGAATTAGGGCGGCCACTTCTTGGTTGACCACAAAGCTCGGTAGAGGTTTATTAAACAAAAAAAAAGCAAATAAAAAACAAGATTTAAGTCAAAGTGACAAAAAAAGAGAAAAGAAAAGTACGAGTAATTTACATACAAAATTAAACAGTAAAACAAAAAGAAAAAAATTACAAGTGGAAAGTCAAAGGAAAAGACCTCTAGAGACAGGATAAAGGGAAAACAAGACAGAATCAGGGAACAATAGGGAGAGTCAAGAAGACTAGGGAAGAAGGATACAAACAACAGCTAAGTATTATGTTGTGAGACTGTGTAGTGTGATCCCGGTAGGTTTTCGCCCGCGTAGAAAAAATAATTCCCAAAAAAAAAGAGAAAAAAACCGAAAGACAAACGGGACACGCGACTCGCTAGAAAAAAATTATTATTACCGTTGGGGAAGACCGATAGCGGCCCACTCTGAAGCGGTTTCCATTTCGGTAGTTTTAACTGTAATCAAATTAACTTTCACCAGTAAATTTTTGATACCGCTCAATCGATTGTGCCATAAAAGATTCCGATAAATAAATCGCTGGTTATAACGTGACTTTTAACTTTTGTTTTTTTCTTTTCCATCATATTTTTTTAAAATTTCGCAATTCCTTTCCCAAAAAGACTGCATGACGCCTACGGACACATTTGTGTATTTTTATTTTAAGATTAGCTACTTCCGTAAATTTTTTTCCTTGTTTTAACCATAAACCCACCCCTAGCTGAGCAGCCGAAAGTGGCAGCACTCAACCTGCTGCCTGTTCAAATTTCCCTTGGGTTTTCTTTGTTGACATCACAATCCGCCATTATCGATCAAACCACTACCTGTGTGGTTCGGGCTCGTTTCTTTACTTTGAAAAATTTGTAAATTTGAACTTGGATATCAACCCCGGGAAAAATACAGAATAATAATAAAAAATTGCAACAATTGGTAAAATTGCAACACGTTTCCTCATGTATGTACCTACTCGGACGAAAATTTAGTGTTGTAACGGAGTGCTCAGCAGTAAGTTCAATAAAAGCAACGTCATCGCTTATTTCTCGCGTAGCCAGATGGTGGTTGCGGTAGCAAGAATTCGATTTCTCGATTATTCTCCGAAGTGCTAATCGTATGGCACATATTGGGAGCCCGATACCGTCGCCGCCAATGTTATGAGAGTTACCATCAGTCAAAGGTAGTATAGGTATACCAATCGCTACGTGCAAACTAACACTAAAGCTGGATGCCAATAAAAGAACAGACCTTAGGTGGACTGCTGGGCAAACATGTCTAGCGACCAAACAGATCTGGCCAAGGCTGGATCTGAGTTGCTCTAAGTGTCTGATCCTTTTAGATAGGAAACATCTCAACGCCATAATAGGTGTCATTACTGGACACTGCCTCATAGGCAGGCACGCAAGAAGGCTTGGCGCTTTTACTAATGATTTCTGTAGAAGCTGCATGGATGAGGAAGAGGACTCTGCACATGTACAGCTCTCTCCCAGAGAAGAAAGCTTCATCTGGGAGCTTTCTTCTACAACGACCTAAACGATCTAGAAAACTTAGACGTTAACAGTCTCCTACGCTTTATTATAAGCTCAAACTGGTTCCAGTAGTAAGAGGATTATAGATCCACGTGGCATCACAATGGGCCAATAGGCCTAAGTGGGTTGGTATTTCTAACAGCTACTATTACCTAACCTAACCTACCATCAGTCAAGATGATTGGATTACTTGTATGAACGACAAGACCCAAGACTAGCAATCATCACCAGACCACTCGAAGGAAGTGAGGAAGGCTGAAGGCTTTATAGAAATACACGAAGGAAAATTAAAGTTAGAGGTACCATCTAGCATTCGATGGAGAATCGTCAAGCATTTTCACGACGATATCGGACACTTTGGCACCAAGAACGTCCTACAGCGTATTAAGAAATTCTTATGGTTTAGATTAGACGAATGCGAAACTACGTAAAATCTTATATATCATCTTTCCACAAACGGAATCACGGAGCGTCCGAAGAAAAGTTGTATATCGGTCACGTCACTCCCATTCCGTTGCGAACACTTCACTTGGACCACTTGGGTCCGTGCCTAGGTCATTAATATAGATGCATTTAGTAAATAGGTATGTGATGGTCAAGGCTGTTAAGGATACGAAGACCAATCCAGTAATAGAGATGCGATGAATATTCACCTCATTTTTTTTTTTGAAGAACTTAACACTCAAGTGGGTATTACTAAAATACCGGAGCACGTGTTAAGTTTTTTTTGGGAAAATGGTAGTTATTACGCTATATGGGTGGCACCCAACATTTCATGGGGAGGCTAAATTATTAATCTAATTTGACTTATTGTTGTATTCTAGGCAACTGCGAAGACAATGGAATACGACGTACAAAAACGGCTGTTCGAACTCCGAGGGCTAATGGTCAAGTCGAGCGGATAAACCAAACGATGCTGCAGTTTCTACGAACTTCCGAAGTTGACAGTGTTGATTGGGACTTAGAATTACGAAAACTGCAATGGACAATCACCACGCAACGTAATAAAACCAACGGATATAGCGCGAATCAAATTGTTTTTGATTTTAAACTGAAACACATCTTGGTCAATCGTTTTGTACAAGCTGTACATGACGTCATCGATGACAAAGAGTGCATTAATATGTTACAACGACGGTCGGAAGTTGCTCAACGAATACGTGACGAGAGAGAAAAATGGAAGACGAGGTTCGACGCAAAACATAAACAACCAGTAATATACAACCACAGATAATAAAGTTACATAGATATCGCATGCAGAGCAAAAAAAAGACCACTTTTTCATCGACAATAAAATTCTCAAACCTAAGGGTTGTTGCATCAATTCGCTACGAAACCATTTTAAGTTGTATAGTCGTGGATATTGTCATAGAAATAAAACGCGTCTTTACAATTCATGAATTCTTTATTTCTGATTCTTGTTTTCTCAAAACTGTCAAAAGAAGAGAGAGACAGTGCTAGCCCCTAACACCTCTTCCCCTCACATTTTTCTTCACTTAATATAGTTTTTATTTTTAATATGTTTCATATAAATAGAATTTGAGAATAAAATTAGTTATTAATTATATTGCAAAATCTTTAAATCGTTCCGGTGGGCGAAGAGCCTTTTTTGGAACGACGTAAGGGAATTTCATGAGTCTTGCTAACCTGATGGTACATCGGTGGCGCAGTTTTCACAAGGTGATGGTAGATCGTTAGCTGTTGGCTCGGTCACTTTTGGTAAAGAACAAAGGTAGTCTAGCGACTGCGGTATATTTTCATCTATTGTCGGTGGGAGAGTTTTTTCTGGGACATCCTTATGAATTGTGGGGATTATTATTTGATCTCCAATTTTCCGAATTTGGCCAACATGCCGCTTCCACACTTGCGTATCGTCTAATGTTATTTCGTAGTGCAAGTCACCTTGTTTCCCTGTCACGCTTCCATGCTTCCATTTGTCGTTCGATAGATAATCTCTTGCAGCCACTCTTTCTCCGAAAAGAAATTGTTTTTTTTAATAATTGGGCTCTTGGCTCTTTGGGAATAAGCAAACCTAGTCGAGATTGTATTTGACGTCCATAGATGGCGATTTCACGGTGCGTGTATTGCTCGGCGGTAAGTAAACAGAATTTTCGAAAATTCATTCTTCAAATCACATGCGTGGCATTTAACAGTTTTTAGTTTGGTTTTTTATCGTCTGTACGAACCGTTCGCTAGACCATTGGCGGCTGGATGGTATGGGGCGCCTTGTCATTATTTTTTACAACTACAATTTTGAACAAGTTTTTCTATATCGCCATCCATCTCACTCCACCAACAGTAAACGCAAGGTAATGCCTTCATCTTCGTTCTGCCGAAGTGAGCTGAGTGAAGTTCATTAAGTACACGTTTCCGCAAACTTTTGGGTATATATACTCTAACCCCTCTCAATATGCAACCTTGTTGTAATGCGAATTCTGTTTGCAAAATGCCCCAACGATGTTTACCGTTGCATTCTCGACCGTACTAATTTAAGCTTTCTAAAAGAGTGCGCACTTTAACATCTTTATTGTTTCATCCCTTAATTCGGTTACGTGAACTGGTAAGATTTCCAGATACTCGTTTTCAATAATATCTATTTCTTCTATACTGTGGTTTACGCCTTGAATAGATAACCTGGATACTGCATCCGCGTTCACATTATGTTTTCATTTTTTTAAACGAATTTCAAAATCGAATGATTCTAGGAAAATGGCTTAAAGTTGTATTCTTGTAGCACTCGAAACAAAAATTCTTGGGCAAACATGTATGACACACAACATTATTTTTTCGAGTTTGTGCGGTAGTGTACTATTAATGATTTTTAATCTCGTGTATGTCTCGTCAAGAATGAATGTTACCGAACGGATGGATGTCTCCATATGCATGAATTCATCGTGAGTGTATGGTATATTCGAGTGTTTCGAGTATCTCTATTGTCTCGATTGTGTTCAACCACCCGAACAAACGAGAATGCGTTAACTTTCATTCTTTACTGATAAAGAACAAAATTCATAATTACAACAAACAAAAAAACAAAAAACACTACATATGAAATGTAATATTGTTTTGTGTATGGGCATGGGTAAGGGTATATTCGAGTGTCTGCAGTATCTCGATTGTGTCGAGATCATTATTTGCTAATACTGCATAAAATATCAGAACACTCGAATGCATGTATCTACATGACTCGAATGTTTCAACCAACATGTATTTTTTAAGTTCATGAGCAAGCGATTATTCCTTGCTGCTCAACGAAAGTGATTGCTTCAAACAAAATCTGAGTCATTGATCATTGTCATTGATGGGTATACACAAATACAAAGTACCCGTTGCAGCTCTCTGTTGCGTATGCCATAAATGATAGCGTAAGCTTCTTTATCGATTTGACTATATCGCTGCTGAACCATAGACAATGTTTGTGACGCGAATTGTATGGGTCTTTCTCAACTATTCGGATATAAATGACTTAATACTGCCCTCACAACATAAGGGTTTGCGTCCACTGCCAACAATACCGGTGGTTTTGGGTCGTAATGTGTCAAAATTGTACCAGACAGTATTTGTTTTTTAACATCCACAAACGATTTTTCGCAAGATGAGTCGCCAAACGAAGGGCACTTTATTTTGTAAAAATCTATTGACCGGAAAGAGAATTGTACTTAAATTGTATATGAAGCGGCCATAGTAGTTAAACAGTCCAAAATGAATTTCGTCCTTATTTGTTGGTCGCTTCATATTTTGCACAGCCTCCACCCCTAAATTTCCTCTCCGGATCCTATGTTTATCGATTATGTAACCACAATATTCAATTTGTTCTTTCATAAGCTCTGATTTGTTCTAATTTACTCTCACGTTGTAATTATTGAGACGTTTTAAGACCTCGTTTATACGTTCTAAATGCCGTTCGTACGTAACAGAAGTGATTCGTATGTCGTCTAAGAAAACGGAAACTCCTTTTATTCCGTGCAAAACCATCTCCATAAAACGCTGCCATTTTGCGGGTGCGCACGCAACACCATACATCATCCTGGTTGGTTGAAACAAGCCCAATGGCGTGTTTAGCGTTAAATAATACCTACCTTTTGGATGGATCTCCAATTGCAAATACGCTTTGGATAAGCCGATCTTCGAGAATTACTTCCCTCCCGCCATTGTGCTAAACATTTCATCGACGGTAGGTAATAAATGTTCATCTACTCTTAGCGCTGGGCTCAGGGTGATTTTATAATCTCCACACATTCGTACTTCGTTGTTTCTCTTCCGCTAAACAACTACTAGTGTCACCCACTCGCTAGTGTCAACCTTTTCTAGCAACCCTTCCCTCACTTGTCTTTCAATTTCTTTTTCCGCCGCTTCCGATAATGGGAATGGTACTCTTCTAGCTTTAAACAATTTTGGCAATGCATTCTCTTTTATATGTAACCTAGCTTGGTGTCCCACAATTTTTCCCGTTGAAGGTAAGAATAAGTATATTCTGGAATGTGTCTGTTTGAATGTTGTTCACATCGGTTCTGGGTTTTTGAAGTTGCTCGGCGATGATTCGGTTCCAGTTGATTTTAATAGTACGGAGCCATTCGCGCTCCAGCAATGGTTTCCTCTCCGAACGTACCAGGTACATCTTTACTAGGTGTTTCGTTGTAGATGTTGTAACTGTGACCCTGATATATACCAAATAATCAAATGGAGTCTTGCAATAACTGTATAATAAGGTATCATTCTCCAATATCTTAGGCTCACCAAAGAGTCTTTCTTTATCACCCAAGCTCACGATCGTCACTGGTGCACCTGCATCAATTTCAAAATTTAAAACAGAATTATTAACTTTAAGATTGCAAAATAATTTTTGAACGATTTAAGTACAAACCGTTATTTTTAATGTTGTTAACCCTTCCCTCATATATTTGAAACAATTCCTCTACTAAGATATCATCTACAGCAATTTCTCCTTCCGAGACTTGGTTAGCTTGTCGTTTCTCTTTGAGACAAACCTTCCGAAGGTGCCCTTTAGTTTTGCAGGATCCGCAAACCGTCTATTCATGGTGGCATTGATCGCCAGGTGCGATGAGCTACCGCAGCGGTAACATTTCCTTGGAAACAGTTGGGTGGTTTCTACACTCGCTGGTTTCTCGGGCATCTTGTTCCTCGTCCCCTTTTTCCTGTCCACACACGTATTCACTGTGTTTTCTCTGATTTCATTAACTGTATTTTCCTTTGCCGTGCTTCTTTTTCAGCTGTTTCATATGCATTCGCCGTGTTGGCTGTAGCCGACTCTGAGTTTTTTCATTTTTTAACCCGAAAACGAACTGATTGCGCAGAGCTGTATTTAAGTAAGATCCGACATTACAATTTGCCGAAAGGCGTTTAAGCGCAACCAAGTATTCGCCACATGATTCGCCCTCCTTTTGTTTTCTTAGATGGAAACGATTATTTTCTAGGATTTCGTTCGGTTTTGGGTCAAAATGCTCCTCCAAAATTGTAATAATTAAACATCGCAATTGAACATATCCAACGTTGTTTCGAAACGTTTTACCCAACGCGACCATGTGGTGACACTGGCGTCAAAACCGTCGTCGCCAAATTGTCGTAGAAATAAAACGCGTCTTTACACTTCACGAATTCTTTATTTCTGATTCTTGTTTTTTCTAAACTGTCAAAAGAAGAGAAAGACAGAGCTAGATTCTAACAGCTATCAACCATCTCCAGTGCGTTATAACTTCGATATACACGCATTTTTTCCATATTTCGTTTTGCTGCAACTCTTTATTTTGTTTTACGTCTCAAACGATCTTGCAAATGAACATATACGAATGACTGACTGTGCCGCTGGTGTTTATCTGATCGCTACACTGCACAGTGATTCAGCCGTAGGTCATAGGGCCGTAATACCGATGTTGCAAATATGATGTTATTTTACCGTTAGTGGAAACATAAAAAACCCTTCTATTCACAGGTATAAAAAACATTGCAATTACAAACACGGCACAGTTAATTTTGTGGTAACATCTGATTAGTGCTCATTAATTTATTTATTCACATAAATTGGTGTTGTTATTAAAGTGTGGTTTCTCCGAGAAATTTATTGTTTGCGATATAATTGTGCAATGGATATTCACATTGAAGGTATTTACGATATTTTTAAAGTACTTATGTTTTCCTTAACAATGCGACTATTCATAACTAGCTCCGTCAAAACACGCCTTCCACTTTTTTTGTTTTTAACCATTTTCCATATTCAACTAAGCATTTACTTATGAAGGCACGAATCGCCATAAATGAGTCATATATCAATATAATCTCTTATTTTCCTAGTTTTAATAACCGCAAAGTCTAGGTGCTCTGAGAGTTGTTACAGGTCATTGAGGAGACTAGGTCCAGTACTAGATTTTTTTTTTTCAATTTTTTGTGTTTTTATTTTGCAGGTGCAACCATTATGTGTTCTTTTATACTTGTTTTTAATACGTGGATAGCTTCACAAATAAAGAAAATGAAGCAGAAGAAGCTAGTGGCCAAATACGAAAGCTGGTTAAATGAGACCGAAGTTTGCATACTTAAAGTATCTGATGGGAAGTATGTGGAAACTACAACGACGAGCAAAAGGAATCTCTTCAATCTACAAGTGGAACGCGATACAGGAAGGAGTTTGGAAACTGCAGCAAGAGGTCCAAACGTCGCAGATTAGCAGTTTTATCACAGATGGACGATTCGGCTGTAGTTACTTTACTTAGCAGTTCAAATCAATCAGAAAGTTCTTTGGACTTTAGCACGGATGAAGTTTATTGATAAAGCTAAGCTTTCTAAAAACCAATATTTATTATTAAGAGAAGTGATTCATTCTAAAATACCAAATGTTTTTCCGTCCTATCATAAAGTGCTGGAAGCCAAAAAACGTTGCTATCCAACTGATATTCGCATGACAGAATCTTCTGCTGAAATCAATTTGCAATCATTGTTAGACCATACATCAAGTCGCATTGTTAAATCTCAAAAAGCTGTGATTGAAAGTCTTCACAAACCTAAGGGTGACTTAGTTTTAATTGGTAAATAGGGTTTTGATGGCAGCACAGGCCATAGTGAATATAAGCAGAAATCTTCAGATTCAACTATCGAAGATTCGAGTTTAGTTGTCACATCTTATGTACCTTTTCAACTTGTTTATAAACCAAATACCTGTGATGAATCAATCATTTGGAAAAACCCACGCCCTTCCTCTACTAGGTGGTGCAGACCAATTCGTTTTCAATTTAAAAAAGATACAAAGGAAGTCACCTTGCAAGAAGAAGTTTATTTCAAAAGCAAAATTAACCAGTTAGTCCCTACTTCAGTGCTTATTAATGGCCAAACTATTCAGACGCGATAATACTAGGAAACATTCCCGATATGTTACTAACATGGATCTCTTGCACATTCTTCTTCTTAATTCAGATCCACTTATTTCTAGTTTAAGAAAGTTGCAGTATAAAAAGAAGTCTGCGTTAGTAAAAGAAGTGTTGAATTTATTAAGTTTTTGAGCTTTATTGTAACTTTATTATATTATATTACTTGAAATTTTTAATACTATGTAAATAGCACTTGTTTCATGTAAAATACTACGTTTTGATAAGATAAACAAAACTAATTTTATTGTTATATAACCCGATTTTTTTGTGAGATTATGTTTTTTTATATATGATGAATATTTCTGTGGTCACAAGCAATAACAGCCTAAGTCGAAAATCATGGTTTCGAGAAAAATCCCTTTTTATTACAGAAGCGTTTCTGAAAAAATTAAGAAAGTGTAAAAAAATTGTGTGATTAATTTGGTTAAGAACACTTACTCGTATATGCTTGAACAAGCACCACGAACAGATAATGCTTCATGCCACATAAGCAATGTGCAGTCGTGAATAGTCAAATTATATATCCAAAGTTGTCTTTTGTACAAACTAACTGAGTTGCTTAAGAATGCTTCTTAAATTTTATATTCATGCCTGCATAACATTCTTAAGTGATGAGGTAACAATTTCAAAAGACAATACAATGTTGACAATCCCATGTAGGAATTAAAATAAAAAAAGGAATCCGGTTTTTAAAGGCAATTATTATAATTCAGTTATTCAAGTTTTCTTTTAAAGACAATCAAGCTTTGTACAGCGAATATTCACACGATACAACTTTGACGCATTCAAAGTCAAGCATATCTGTTGGTAGGCATCATGCAACCAATTTTTACCAACATTTGGAGCACCATCATGCAGTACAACGTCGGCTTTCCATGTTTGCAACTCTTTAGTCAATGAGCTCTTACACTTCTCCGTTGTAATATCTTCTATCAAACCAATGCAACCAGGTATAGGCCGAATTGGATACAAATCCACGCCGACTACTATCGACGAGACGGGCATATTTTGTTTGGCAACTTGCATCCAGCCACCAGGAGCAGCACACAAATCGATACATACCTGTGATTGTTGGAGAAATCCAAATTTCCGATTTAACTGGATGAGCTTGAAAGCTGCACGAGAACGGAAGCCAGTTTCCTTGGCTAATTTGTAGAACTTATCCTTGCGGGCCTTTCCGACTTTGGTCTTTTTACCCATTTTTGTGGAATTTTTTAAAGAAAAACTTAAATAATCGCGAAAAACCAAATTCACTTGGACTAAGCAAATTCGGTCAACAAAACGCACGTGTGAAAGAAGTTTGGAATGTAGACAATGTTGTAGCGACACTTGCGTACCATACTGTATATCCCGCTATGATTTTGTGAAGTTGACATTCTCTTTATATACAATAACAATATGTACATTAGAACCGTACACATACTTATTTACATACAGACATTTGTAACAATGTAAATAGCGAGAGTTTGGACTAATCAATTAATAAATGTATTACTGAATTCAAAGCGTAAACATCGTTTCCTTTCCCACATTTGGTGACCCCGTTAAAGTGAAGCTAAGTTGTTTGTGTAAATTTTAAAACATGCCACAGCATGAATCGTCACAGTTTCGTCAAGCGCTTCTTCTTCTTGACCGTTGGAAGTTACGCCGCTGCAGCGCTTTACCGTTCGCCCGCCTGCTTTTGCTGCTGATCGCCCCGCTTTGTGGTTTGCACAGCTTGAAGGCCAATTCCATCTCGCCTGCATTAGCGACGAAACCACAAAATTCTATTTTGCGTCCTCGCATTTGGATACTTCTGCCGCCTCCGAAGTTCAAGATATAATATTGCATCCACCTACTGAGGAACCGTACTCCAGCTTAAAAACAACGCTTATTGAAAGACTCACTACGTCACAAGAAACAAGGCTCCATCAGTTGTTGGACAAAGAAGTTTTGGGCGACCGAAAACCATCCCAATTTTTGAGACATCTAAAAGGCCTTGTGGAAAACATTCCAGACAACATTCTTCGGACGAAATGGCTAAGTAGACTTCCACATTCTGTTCAAACGATCCTAGCTACTCAACAAGATTCACCACTGGAGAAACAAGCAATGCTCGCAGATCACGTGATGGAAATATCACCATCAAACTGTTTTTCAGCTGTGGAAGCAATTCGAGATGGAGACGTTTCGCATTTGGAGCCCCGTCTCTCGAGGATAGAAGCCACAATCAGCGAGCTGGTAGGTTCTCTAAGTAATTCAGCGCACAAATAATCATGTTCAATAGTGATCAGTAGTGTTAATATTTGCTCTGAGTCTTTTTCAATTTTCTGTTTAGTAATCCTATTTATTAATAACCGGGATCAGTACTGTCATCTGTTTTTAACCACAGTGTTTCCATTGCGCATAAAACTTTGTAGTGTTCCATTCACGTTCTTCCTAAATTTGTTATATTTAAATATACACCTAAAAATTATATATTGAGTAAAATGTCATCGGGAACTCGTACAAAAATGGCTCAACAACCTGCACTGAACAGCACTCCAACGAATACGAATGCACTCAGTGCAACCGAACTTTGGAACCGTATTGAAAGGCGTTTTACTCTTTTCTCTGAAGAAATAAACAGTAAACTCTCTAAGCTGTCACTTATTGAAGAGAGAATTCTCCACAAAATTAGCGAGATTGAGTTAAATATCCTCAGTAAAATTAACAAACTGCAAAACCACTACAATGAACTTGAGTCTCGTCTTGATGACCTTGAGCGGAAACAACTTAGTGGTGATGCTATCTTGGTGGGAGTGCCAGCTACAGAGAACGAAAACCTCCATGAAGTGCTGAGCAAAGTATGCACTGCAGTAAACATCAAAGTTCCAGTAATGAAGAAAATTTTCAGAGTCAAGCCCTCCAATCCAACTGGCAAACTCTCTTCGTATGATGGTACTATCATTATGAAATTTTCTGATCCCCATGAGAAGAATATCTTGCTCAGAAGTTGTCTAGCTAGGTATAAACAAAATAAGATTGGATTGACACTACGAGATATTGGTTTGGAGTCTGATCAGAGAATCTACATAAATGAGAGTCTCACGAAAAAGAATTTCCTACTCCAACGGAGCGCACTGAAACTGTAAAAGAGAACGACGTCTCTGCAGTACACATCAACAACGGGCAAGTGCATGTACGAACAACAAGTGGGAGGATGCTCTTAATCACCAGAGATGAAGACTTGGAGCAGCTTAAAAGAATATAATGACGCACAGTAAACAAAATATTGTCACACTTATAAAATTTTCTACTTTTAATTTTTCTCTTAATTTTTATTTCTTTGTGTATATTTCTTACTTTCTCTTACTTTCTCTCTCGTTCCATATTATTTTCTATTCTTTATTATTTTCTAAAGTAAAATTATCATTATTGTCAAAAGTCACTGTCATGTTAGGTTTATGTCATTCATATTTTTGTTTATTATTGTTATTAATGAACGTTCTCTCTGTGTTCGGTTTACATGAAGGTATCTTGTTTTTCTTCTTCCCCTATCATGTGCACGTCAAACTCGAGTGAATGGGGGAGTTGCATACATCCATGGGGGGAGTTGCATACATCCATGGGGGGAGTTGCATGGATATATCAAAGGTGCTTTTAAATATTGCGGCAAAATTTAGAGAAGGATTAAAAATATGCCACGTTAATTCGCAAAGCATAAGGCATAAAATTGATGAAATGCGGTATCTTTTTGGAGATGGCTGCATGGATATAATTGGCGTTTCTGAAACTTGGACTAAACCTAATATGGAGTCAGACTTATTTAAAATTAATGGCTTTAGAATGTTTCATGCTGACCGACTTAGAGATAAAGACTGTGGGGGAGTGGCACTATACATAAAAAATGAATACAACTGCAGAATTGTCAAACAATCTACTAAAAATGATGAGGCTGAGTTCGTATTTGTGAAAATTTCTAGCAACGAGACCAATCTTTTAGTGGGCACATTCTATATGGCCCCTGATGTAGCTAGCTTCACTCATATACTAGATATTCTGGAGGAGTTGGGTCCACTATATCCTAAAATTGTTATTTGTGGTGATCTTAATTTGGACACTCTAGCTAACAAAAATAGAACTTTCATTGATATTGTGATAACCACTCAAATGTGAGCAGCGACATCTAGCAGGAAACTCGAAGACTAGAAGGTTTCGATACTGGATTAGCAACTGGAGAGTAGAATCGAATTTTCTAGCAAATTGGAAATTGTATGGGACGCTGGATGGCGAGGATTGTTCTCGAAGCATGTCATTCGAGTATAAATACCAGCATCCCAAAGGTATGCAAATCAGTTCCAAAGTTGAATTTGAAGTGTTAATTAGAAGAAGTGATTAAGTGGTTTAAGTAAAAGATAAGAAAAGTATAAGTGGTTGAGAAATTGAATTGTACTGAGAAAAAGAATTAAATAGTGAATTGTAACTGTACTGAATAAAGGGATTTGTATGGAAAAGAATAAGTTCTATCATTTGTACCCACACAAACATTTTACATTGGTGTCAGAAGTGGGATAGGACTTATTGTGTGTAAAAACAAAAAAAAAAACACAAAAAAAAGTGTTTTCTGACTATTTGAAAAAGCTAGAATGGGTCGAAAACTATTGCAGTTGACCCTCTTCCAACTCAAATCCGAGTTGAACAAGAGAAGCCTCAGCGCCAGTGGAGGAAAAAGTGACCTGGTGCTCCGACTTCAGGAGGCTTTGAACAACGAGGGACATGATCCTGATGTATACTCCTTTGATGTTGACGAGGATGAACAGACAAGTACCGGCAATGACATGGCTGCAATGATGCAACTCCTCTTATTAAAAATGGACGAACAAAACAAAAAAATGGACGAACAGAAGAACAGTCTGGAAGAAAAAATGGACGAACAGAAGAACAGTCTGGAACAAAAAATGGACGAACAGAAGAACAGTCTCGACCAACAAAAGAAAAATCTGGAAGAACAAAAGAATAGCCTCGAACAAAAGCTGGACGAACAAAAGAAAAATCTAGACGAGCAGAAGAGCAGCATTGAACAAAAATTCGACGAACAAAAGAATAGTCTAGAACAAAAACTGGAAGAACAAAATAACGTTCTACTCCAAAAGTTCGAAGAAATCGATAACAAATTTGAAAGAATAGAGAAGAACGTTGATGACAAATTTGATACAATAGAGAAGAATGTTGGCGAAAAATTGGAACAAATGGACAACAAAGTTGAGCAACTGGCAAAAGAGCTCGACACAGTGCGAAAACAGAAACAGCGAGAATGTTCTTTAAGTGGTCCAAGGAGAAAAGATTTGAAACCTCCCTCATTCGATGGTCAGACCTCATGGTCTACTTATAAGAAGCAGTTTGAAATGGCTGCCTGTGCAAACGACTGGGACAATGAGGAAAAGTGCTTTGCCCTAACAATGGCCTTGCACGGTCCTGCAGCAGAATTGTTGCAAACAGTAGACATCGAAAAGCATAAAGATTATGTGACTTTAGTGCAGGCTATCGAGAAACGGTTTGGGGACAGCCACATGCAGGAGGTCTACAAGGTCCAATTGCAAAGCCGAACGCAGCAAAGAGGAGAAACACTGCAGCAGCTCCAAGCAGACGTGAGTAGACTTGCACATCTGTCATACCCCACCGCAGGCCAGGAAATTATCGACGAAATGGCAAAAGATGCATTTATCAGGGGAATTGCAGATTCGAAGCTACAGTCAGCAGTAAGGATGGCCGGGAAAAGAACCCTTGCTGAAGCACTTGCCTTCGCTCTGGCGATGGAAGCAGCCAATCAGGCTTCCAGGGGAACACATTTCGTCAGGGAAGTAGCATCTGTCGAATGCTCCTGCACAAGAATTAGTGCCGAGGAACGAGATACTCGACGGGATAGACGAATAATGCGCTGCTGGAATTGCAATAAAATAGGACACCTTCAAAGGCAGTGTAAAGAACCGGTGCGACGAAAAGACTGCCCTCACTGTGGTGACAAGCCAATAGAGGAAGAAACCCGCAGAAACAGCTATCAAGAAGCCGGTCAACCTTCCCGAAGTCATCAGTCGGGAAATGCTTAAGCACCAACTTCGCGGGGCAGAAGTTGGTAGCAGGAGTCGACGGCCCCAGGACCATCATCCAAGTCTCGCTGGCAAAACGATGCAACGAAAGCCTTCTAGTAGAAGTAGTCAGTGGAAAAGAAAAATGGATGGCAACAGTAGACACCGGTGCCACGGCCTCAATCATCAGGAGGGATCTTGTGCAGAAGTCTTGGCTGCATAACACTAGCAGTTGCAGCTTGCGAACAGCTACAGGAGCAACGATTAAGGTATATGGTGAAGTTCGCATAAAAATCCAATTGGCCGGAATAACATTCACTCACGCGTTTCTGGTAGCTGACATATGTGACGAGTGCATCATTGGTACAGACTTCATGAGAGAACATGGACTTGTAGTCGACTTGGGGGCACAAACCCTGAAATACGGAAACATGGAGATACCAATGATATACGGAAACGCCAATACCTCAGTCTCAAATGTCGTCATCTGCAGCAATCAGAGTCTAGAGCCTTCGTCAGAAGCAATTTTGTGGGCAAAAGTGGAAGGTGGTCCTGGTAGCCACCGATTCTATTTGATGGAGCCAGAAAAGAAAAGAGACTTCATGGTGGGAAAGACCTTAGTGGAGCCAAAGAACAACATGGTCCCTGTAAGGATTCTAAATCCAAAGACATTCAGTGTAAAGGTGAAGAAGGGGGAGATAGTGGGAAAATGCGTACCTGTTGAGGCTATATCGACCACAACGGAAAAAAAGGGTGCAAAACCGGTCACAACAGTACAGAGCATAAAGATCAAGAACAAAATTCTCAGCCTCTGTAATCTGGACGAAGATCAGCGAATCCTGGCAGAAAAACTAATCGGTGAGTACGCTGATATATTTGCTACACAAGACGGAGAATATGGACGTACGCATATTGTTCAACACCACATTGACACCGGAGACGCTCGACCAATCCGTCAACCTGCAAGGCGTCTTCCATTGGCAAAGCAAACAGAAGTTGCCGAAATGATGTCGAAGATGAAAGCTGAGGGAGTGATTGAAGAATCGCAAAGTCCGTGGGCATCTCCAGTGGTCCTCGTGAAGAAGAAAGATGGCAGCACGAGATTTTGTGTAGACTACCGACGTCTCAATGATGTCACTAAAAAGGACAGCTACCCACTTCCGAGAATCGATGACACTTTGGATATGCTTTCTGGAGCGAAATGGTTTTCAACACTTGACTTGAAGAGCGGTTACTGGCAGGTAGAGATAAATCGTACGGACCGTGAGAAAACTGCCTTCACTACAGAAGCGGTCTTTGGCAGTTTGCAGTGATGCCGTTTGGACTGTGCAACGCTCCGGCCACCTTCGAGCGACTAATGGAACGAACATTGCAAGGACTCACCTGGAAAACCTGCCTAGTATATTTGGACGACGTTATCGTCATAGGTAAGACGTACGAGGAGCACCGCGAAAATCTAAAAGAAGTGTTTGAGAGGCTACGAAGTGCTCATTTAAAGCTCAACCCAGAAAAGTGTGCCTTGTTTCGTCCGGAAGTAAAATATCTGGGTCACATTATATCAGCGGAAGGTGTAAGAACGGATCCTGACAAAATCGAAGCCGTGAAAAATTGGCCTTCTCCAAAAGATAAACACCAACTGAGAAGCTTCTTGGGCCTCGCCACGTATTACAGAAGGTTCGTAAAGGATTTTGCTGGCATTGCAAAGAGCCTGCATCAACTTACGGAGAAAGGCCGACAGTTCAGGTGGTCTGGAGAATGCGAAAAAGCATTTCAAGAACTGAAGCGACAGCTGTGCAATGCCCCCATCTTGGGTTACCCCACGCCCTGAAAAATGTTCATCGTGGACGCAGACGCTAGCAATGTTGGGGTCGGAGCTGTGATCTCTCAAGTTCATGACGGTCAAGAGAAAGTGGTCGCATATTACAGCAAAGTACTCTCCAGACCTGAACGGAACTACTGTGTAACCCGGCGCGAGCTTCTGGCTTTAATTCTGGCTACGAAGCATTTCCATAAGTACCTCTATGGACAAAAGTTCATTCTCCGAACAGACCACGCAGCTCTGAAATGGCTACTCCAATTTAAGAACCCTGAAGGCCAAGTTGCAAGATGGATCGAGCAGTTGCAGGGCTACGACTTTGAAGTGCAACACCGCAAGGGAACACTCCACTCAAATGCTGATGCTCTCTCTCGTCGACCGTGCGGAGTAAAATGCGAACACTGCAATCGTAAAGAAGCAAAAGAACAGGCAACTATCCAAATGATCAGGACTGAGCCAATAGAGGGTTGGAGTATAGACGAAATCCGTTCCTCCCAACAGGCAGACAATGACATCGAACCAATATTGGCCTGGAAAGAACACGAGGAAAGACCAAGCTGGCAGCAGATATCAGATCGGAGCCAAACTCTGAAGGCATACTGGGCACAGTGGGACTCGCTTTTTGTGCAAGATGGATTGCTGAAGAGAAAATGGGAAAGTGCAGATGGGACAACATCTCGTATGCAGCTAATTGTGCCACGGTCCAGAGTCAACCAAGTGCTCCATGAAATACATGACGGAATCTCAGGAGGCCATTTGGGAATAAACAAGACGTTGGAAAAGGTAAGGGAACGTTTCTATTGGCTAAGCGCTAAACAAGATGTCGAGAATTGGTGCAAAAAGTGCATAAGATGTGCGGCTACCAAGGGCCCAAAAGTAAAGCCACATGGACAAATGCAACAATACAATGTCAGAGCACCTTTCGAACGAATAGCCATCGACATCGCTGGGCCGTTTCCCGAAACCTTTAATGGAAACCGATATACTCTCGTAGTCATGGATTACTTCAGTAAGTGGCCGGAAGTGTTTGCCATCCCAAATCAAGAGGCTAAGACCGTAGCCGAACAGATAGTCAACAACTGGGTGAGCAGATTTGGGGTACCAATGGAGCTGCACTCTGATCAAGGGCGAAACTTTGAATCAAAAGTCTTCCAGGAAATATGCCAATATTTGGGAATAAGAAAGACAAGGACAACGCCACTACACCCTCAATCTGATGGAATGGTCGAGCGATTCAATCGGACCTTGAATGAGCATCTATCTAAGGTTGTCAGCAACTGCCAGCGGGATTGGGATCGACACATACCCCTCTTCTTAATGGCCTACCGAAACGCGGTCCATAGCTCAACAGGGCACACACCATCCGAGATCTTATTTGGTCAAACAATTCGGTTGCCAAGTGAAGCAAAATTCGGATCCCCACCGACGGAGCCCAAAGAGGTGAACGAGTACGTGAATGACTTACGCAGCAGGATTCGTAAATTGCATGAAGACACCAGAGAAAAGATGAAGCTAGCAAGCAGCCGCATGAAAACTAGGTACGATATCAAGGCGAAATCTTCCGGTTTCAACGAAGGAGATCTGGTTTGGCTGTATAATCCTCAGCGTAAGAAAGGCAAATCACCAAAATTGCAACAGGACTGGGAAGGTCCATACAAGGTGATAACCCGCATTAATGACGTTGTCTACCGGATCCAGCGAGGGGATCGAGGAAAAATGAAAGTGGTCCATTTGGATAGAATGTGTCATTTCAACGGGATGCTGAATGACGAAGTTGTTCGGGACGAACAACTGTAGGGAGGGAGCAATGTGATAACCACTCAAATGTGAGCAGCGACATCTAGCAGGAAACTCGAAGACTAGAAGGTTTCGATACTGGATTAGCAACTGGAGAGTAGAATCGAATTTTCTAGCAAATTGGAAATTGTATGGGACGCTGGATGGCGAGGATTGTTCTCGAAGTATGTCATTCGAGTATAAATACCAGCATCCCAAAGGTATGCAAATCAGTTCCAAAGTTGAATTTGAAGTGTTAATTAGAAGAAGTGATTAAGTGGTTTAAGTAAAAGATAAGAAAAGTATAAGTGGTTGAGAAATTGAATTGTACTGAGAAAAAGAATTAAATAGTGAATTGTAACTGTACTGAATAAAGGGATTTGTATGGAAAAGAATAAGTTCTATCATTTGTACCCACACAAACATTTTACAATATGATTGATTCACTAGGTTTCCATTTAGCAAATGCAAATAATCCCACACATTTTTTTCCAAATAAAACTCCCTCTCTTCTTGATGTTTTTCTTCTCTCTCAAAATGAGTTAATAGCACACTATGACCACATTATTTGTCCTGGTCTTTCTCACCATGACTAAATCGTTCTGTGTCTGAATGTTTTTCCCCCTAGGGGTAGTAGCCTTGTTCAACAATATCGTCACTTTCCGTCAGTCCATGTGTTGTCCTTACTTGATGATTGTCATAATCTCAACTGGTCACATATCTATTGTACGTCTAATGTTAATGAACAAGTTTCTGTTTTTAATAAGCATATTGACTTTCTGTTTAACAAGCATGTACCTGTGAAAACCAAAAGAATAAACAACGTTAATTTGCCGTGGTTCACGTCAGAAATAACAAAGAAAATAAAATAACGCGACGCTCTTTACTATAGATGGCGTCGATACAAATGTCCCGATATGTACAATGATTTTAAGAAAATGCGTAATTCAATAACCTCGTTAATACGTAAGAGTAAAAGACAGTACTATGAAACTAAATTTCATACGAACCAGTCGAGTTCTGCATTCTGGAAAACAATTCGTGATGTCGGTATTAGTTCTAGCAATGAGTCTGCTCTAGGAAATGTTGATGTCAATGACCTGAACAGAAAATTTGTTGCATCCTGTTCCCAAGCAAAGCCGATTGACTTTTCCGTCTTTGAACGCAATACTACGAATCCAGCGCGGACATTCTCATTACAATGTGTTGATGAAAATTGTGTTGTGAATGCTATTTTCTCCATCCGGTCAAAAGCAGTGGGGCTGGATGGTGTGCACCCGACGATAATTAAAATGCTCTTACCGGCCTTAAGCAAGCACATCACACATATTTATAACACCATCATTACTACCAGGGTATTTCCCAACGATTGGAAAAATGGAAAAGTAGTACCAATTCCTAAACCAAATAATACTGAACTTAGGCCGATTACAATTCTTCCATTTCTGAGCAAAGCCTTCGAAAAAATTGTAAGCAACCAAATGAAAGAGTATGTTGAAGAAGTGAAACTCATAACGGATTTTCAATCAGGGTTCAGAAAAAAGCATAACTGCATCACAGCCTTACTTAAGGTTAGTGATGATATACGTTCTGGTTTTGATAGGGGCTTGATGTCGGTAGCTGTCGGTAGCTTCTTGATTTCTCAAAAGCATTTGACTCAGTAAACCATGAAATTTTGATATTTAAACTCAGGAATCAATTTGCTTTTGAGAACTCCATCTGTCAGCTCATTACATCTTACCTTCATAACCGAACTCAAACAGTCTTCTGTGAAGGTATAGTCTCAACGAGTCTAAATGTCGTATCAGGTGTGCCTCAGGGCTCCGTTCTCGGTCCGCTCTTATTCGTACTATTTATAAATGACATATCGAAGTGTATCAAAAGGTGTGAGCATCATATTTATGCGGATGATGTACAGATTTTAAAAAGTTTCAAGAAATCTGAAGAATTAACCGCAATAAATGAGTTGAACGGAGATATCAATGCCGTCTATACCTGGTCCAAACAAAATGATCTAAGCCTAAATCCGTTAAAAAGCAAATATATGACCTTCAATAGAACGCCTGGAGATATTACTTCGTCACTTCTTCAAATTAACAATACTACCATCGACTTTGTGAAAAAATTCAAAAATCTGGGTATTTACTTTAATGAGTGTCTAAATTGGAATACTCATGTAAACCATATTGTTTCTAAAATTTATGGTATTCTCCGTGGATTAAGTCCCACCAAACAATATCTACCTATCAAAGTTAAATTGAAGCTTATTAAGGCATATGTTTTATCTATTATCCTTTATGGATGTGAAATCTTCTCGAACCTGGACTCTGTATCTACCAGAAAGCTAAATGTCGCCTTTAACAACTGTGCCAGGTATATCTTTAATATCCGTCGCTGTGATCACATCTCTACTTATGTAAAACGAATCATTGGCTGCTCCTTAACCACGTTGTTAAAAACACGTACTATCCTCGCATTGTTTAATATTATAAGAAGCAAAACACCACATTACCTATTTTCAAAACTAAGCTTTGTGCAATCCAAAAGAACATTAAACTTAATACCGCCAAGACACAGATATTTAATTAGTAGTCGCCAGTTTTTTATTCATGCAATTCATCTATGGAATCAACTTCCTCCAAGTTTAAAAAGGCTGAACACAGAGAATCGTTTTAGAAAGGAATTATTTGAACTCATTTAACCTGACATTGGCTTACTCACCCTTCTACTTTCTTTCTTCTTTCATATCTTTCTATTTTTTTTTCTCTCTTTATTTTTATAATATTTTAAACTATAATTTATATGCATTGTTATTTATAATTATAATTGTTCTATTAATTGTTTTTATTGCTTTGAAACCTGTGCAAATCAAAAGTCAATTATAACTTAATATTGTACAGAGATACATCATTATTATTAAATAAATTAAATTAAATTAAATAAATTAAAATCACGCAGCTTCAGTCGACCGAGATCCCGCCGAAGATCTGATTCACGTCCCCCTTTGCAATCAACATGCAGTAGCGGCTATTGTTGGTATCATGCGACCTACGGAGAGCTGGCTAGAAAATGTCGCAACCCATGTTCTTTTGTGGGAAACGAGATAGGGAATCGCTAGAGACGGTATGCGATTCCAAACCAAAATCACACTGCCTTTTCGTTTCAGATTGTTCAACAAATATTTGCTTTCTCGTAGATACCGGTGCCGATTTTTGTGTTTACCCCGGAAAGCTGCTAACAGGTCGTCGATTCGAGACGGACTATTGTCTCTACGCTGCTAATGGTTCACAAATAAAGACGTTTGGCTGCATTTTGCTCGATCTCAACTTCGGACTTAAACGGAATTTCACCTGGCGCTTTGTGGTAGCCGATATCGAAAAATCTATTGTCGGCGCAGACTTTCTGGCTTATTGTGGCTTGCTACCAGACTTGAAAAATAGTCGTCTTTTAGACTCAACAACTGGACTTACTGTACATTGCATCAGCCGTACAATTTCTGATGTTTCCTCAATTAAGGTGCTACCGAACTCTTCGTCATGATTCGATATATTGAGTGAGTTTCCAAATATAACTAAACCCGACGGAATTTGCAAACCAGCAAAACACGATACGAAGCATCACATCACAACAATACCTGGTCCTCCATTGTCAAGTAAACCTCGCCGCCTCGCTCCAGACCGACTAGCTATAGCCAAGCAAGAGTTCATTAAGATGCAAAAGCTTGGAATTGCTCGTCGCTCAACCAGTGCGTGGTCGTCGCCACTCCACTTGGTTCCCAAGAAATGTGGAGAATGGAGGCCTTACGGAGATTACCGGCAACTTAACGCGCGGACTGTGCCAGACCGTTATCCTGTTCGAGTACTCGATGACTTTATATCTAATCTCAACGGAAAAAATATATTTTCCACAGTCGATTTGGTGCGTCCATTTAACCAAATCCCCGTCTCGCCAGACGATGTGTGTAAGACAGCAATCGTAACACCGTTTGGACTTTTCGAATTTCCTTATATGACCTTTGGCCTTCGGTACGCCGCTCAGACCTTCCAAAGGTTTATTGATGAGGTCACAAGGGAACTCGATTTTGTGTTTCCGTATATTGACGACATTTTGGTAGCCTCAAAGAACGATATCGAGCATCAGCAGCATCTCCGGATACTTTTAAGTTAAACGTTTATCTGAATATGGAGTTGTAATCAACACCTCGAAGTGTAGATTTGGTCAATCGGAAGTTAATTTTCTTGGATACCATGTGTCTGCAAATGGAATCTGTCCGCCGAAGGAAAGGGTGGAAGCCATTATGAATTTTCGCCGCCCACAAACAATTAAACAGTTACGTGAGTTTCTTGGAATAATAAATTTTTATCGTAAATTTCAGAAAAACGCTGCAAAGTGCCAAGCACCACTACATGAATGTCTTCAAGGCTCCGGCATTAAAGGATCGGACAAAGTCAACTGGACCACTGAACGGAATTTGCTTTCGACGAATGCAAAAAACAGCTGCAAGAGGCTACACTTCTTGTCTACCCGGACACAACCTTACCCTGGGCTTTATTCACAGATGCATCCCAAAATGCCGTAGGCGCAGTTTTACAGCAAAGACGAGGAGCGATATGGGAGCCACTTGCATTTTTTAGTCATAAACTGACATCAGCTTTGAGGAAACGAAGTCCGTACGATATGGAACTCCACGCAGTCTACGTAGCCGTAAAAAAATGTAAGCACATGTTTGAAGGCCGTCATATAACTATCTTTACAGACCACAAGCCGCTTATAAACGCCTTTTCGACCCAGACAAGGCTACGCCCTGGCAATTTCGTCGCCTGGATTTCATAAGCCAATATTCAACGGATATCAAACATATTTCAGGGAAAAACAACGCTAGACTAACGCTTAATAAAAAAAAAAATATTTTATTAAAGAAACCAGTTTCATAGTTAATTCTTTTTAATAAGTTAAAATGAGTAACAAGTGTGAGCGAGATAGACAGTGCGCCGTGATTGAGACGGATAAACACGCCATTTCGAATAGTGTGAGTGAAACAGATAGAGATGCCACCCTTGTCATATTATTTCATTTTTTTCCCATCACAGAGCACACAGAACACTACGTTCTCTTGGTGTATATTCTCAGGATCAGGCATGACAGGTCTTCCCTCACTAAATATTAGATTTTGAAAGGGACCCTCTGAGAATGAGCGGTGCACATTTACAAACACTCGATGATCCGGATGATGCTGAGCATTTGGGTATGTGTCATGATAGGCTCCAGCACTAGCATTACACCTGTATTCCCCATAAATGAAATGCATCAGTTTTCAGTCAGTTTATATGCATTTTTATTTATATTGTGATAACCACTTAAATGTGAGCAGCGACATCTAGCAGAAAATGTCGATACTGGAATAACAAAGTCTCGGCTGGAGAGTGGAATCGAATGTTCTAGCAAATTGGAAATTGTATGGGACGCTGGATGGCGAGGATTGTTCTCGAAGTATGTCATTCGAGTATAAATACCAGCATCCCCAAGGTATGCAAGTCAGTTCTAAAGTGAAATTTAAAGTGTTAATTAGGAGAAGTGATTAAGTGGTTTAAGTAAAAGATAAGAAAAGTATAAATGGTTGAGAAATTGAATTGCACTGAGAGAAAGAATTAAATAGTGAATTGTAACTGTACTGAATAAAGGGATTTGTATTGAAAAGAATAAGTTCTATTATTTGTACCCACACAAACATTTTACAATATTACTTAATTTACTCTTACATGCTAGACAAAAAACGCTTAAAAATTAGCGTAAATAACTTAAAATTATCTTAAACTAACTTACTGACCCCATGCAGGCACTCTAAGTTAAACATAATACTTAAATATTATGTCTTTCGACGTTTATGACGGATTTTATTCTTATTCTACAGTAACTTAACTACAGCTTAAACTAAGAAAACATGCTTAAAAACTTAGTATATGGGCTATTTTAATATTATTATAAAACTTAAACAACAAAAGGCTACATACTACCTAAAAGTAAATCTTAATCTACTTAACCTACTTACACTTCTACCGTGAGCATCGAACTTGTCGAGTTGTAGAGGCTGAGTAGGGTCAATGACTCTCGAGAAGAAATTCTCCAGACGAGTCCTGAAACCAAAGGATGCTCCCCCCCCCCTTCCCCAACTCCCAAAGCACTCCATCATTCCCCTGGGCTGGATCAAGGTGTTATACGACCCGTGCCGAAGATCAACCTGGCTGAGGGCCCAGTATCTCCAAAAATAGCTCAGTCGCAAACGGAGTATCCGGATACCTGGCGACCTCCGGATTAGCTAGCCTTATCTGTATATGGCGGATCTCTGTACAGATGGACATCCCTTTCTCCGCTACTCGTGGGACTATTATGGACAACAACCTGACAACAAAAACCGAGGCCGGTACTCCTCAATTACCGGGCGGTGGAACGGTGACTACACCGACTACCGACAAGGCTCCTACATTGCCGAGAGGAGGCAAAACTGTGGCAGGCCATGGTGCGCCATCCTCTAAAGGCAAAAGGAACAAGCCAAATAAAAAGAATTCAGGAAGTGTTAAGACTGTGGCAGGCCATGGTCCTATCACCTCCTCCACCCCTAGCAGCAGCAAGTTTGTGGCAGGCCACGGACTTGTCGCGGCTACCAAAACTCCTTCAGGGAGTGTTAAGACTGTGGCAAGCCACGGTCCTATCACTTCCTCCGCCCCTAGCAGCAGCAAGTTTGTGGCAGGCCACGGACTTGTCGCTGCTACCAAAACTCCTTCGGGGAGTGTTAAGACTGTGGCAAACCATGGTCCTATCACTTCCCCCCCCCCCAGCAGCAGCAAGTTTGTGGCAGGCCACGGACTTGTTGCTGCTACCAAAACTCCTCCCTCCAAAGAGGAATCTGGAGCTCAGCTGCATCGGCAAGCTCCATCTAAGGCGCTATACATAAGACGCCGAAATGCCTCACGCATTATCAAAACCTTCGGATCCATTCCGGAGGTGGAGAGAAGTGCGGAAATAAAGAGCAAGGTTGAGTGGGCTAAAAACATCCTAAAAGACGGATTTCCCACTGCTTCCATTGCTCACAAAATGTCAAAAGACTCCTCTAAGCGTCAGAGATCGTTGGAGGAAACCGTATCGGTTTCCAAGAGGCCCAAAATTCACAGTTCCACAACCCCTGGGCCATCCAACAGCAGATCTCTGAAGTCTTATAACGAAGTCCTAAAGGACGCATTGGTGATCGCGGTGATCGATAGAAGCGATACCGACGGTTCCATTACACCGGAACGGTGGCAATTGGTCAAGTTGAAGCTCTCCAGCAACTTCTTGGCCATCATGCGGGAGAACCCAGGACCACCTCCTATCACAAGCGACGCTGGCTGGCACCAAGGCCATGTCAAGCTCATCGCTTGCTCCGACCAGAGATCTCTCGATCTCTTCACCAAGGCCATCGATGGTTTAGGAGAGGTTTGGCCAGGTGCAAAACTCGAGGTCGTATCTAAGGAAGACATTCCTAGTAGACCTCGAACTCGTACCTGGATTCCAGCCGAACCCTCCTCTCCAGAAAACATCCTGGAAATCATCCGGCTCAGCAATCCGACTCTTCCGACTCATGACTGGAAAGTCGCGAAACTGGAGGAACTAAGGGGTTCTTATAGATGCGCGTTAATTGTGATCAATAAGGAATCCCTTAATCCTCTGGCGCAGACGAAAGGCATGATTCGGTTTGGATTCGAGTCCATTCATTTAAGGGTGTACAAAAAGGATGAGTTGGATGCTGATAAGCAACCTCCTCCTCCTTTAACACCTGACATCACAACCGTGGATCTTGGAGCATCGATATCCTTTCCAGAATTGGATAGCGATGACTCCAATCTGTCCGAGGTGACTACAAAGCCGTCGGTCTCCGATTCTGACACATTGTCGGAAATGGAAACCGATGGCGAAGCAAATAGAGGTTCTATACGATCAGAGATTGAAGATGAGCTCTTGGGCACATCTTCAGAATCGGAGGACCTCAACAACACCGTGGTGGAGGCGACTCTGGAAGACTGTAGCAATGATACGGTTTCTCCAGATTAATCTCCACCACTCAAAAAAGGCTTCGGCCACACTCATTCTGCGTCTTTCCAAAAGCGCAGAAGACATTATCCTAATCCAGGAACCATGGATTGCAGAAGGCGTGGTTCGTGGACTTAGGACACCCTCATACGTTCCGCTCTATACAAGAGACAAAGGTAAGATTAGAACTTGTATATTAGTGAAACGTAGCCTTAATGTATTTCTACTTCCCAACCTCAGTGACCCCGACCTAACCGTTGCCAGATTAGAAACTGCCAAAGGCTCATACTGGCTGGCATCGGCTTACCTTGGCCACGACCAAGTGGGCCCTCTCCCTGGTGATAACCTAGAAAGGGTGGTACTGGAAGCGGGAAGGCAAAAAAACTGGCCTCATAATCGGATGCGACGCCAACGCACATCATACGGTATGGGGCAGTACCGACATCAATGATAGAGGTGAGTCACTTTTAGACTATATTTTAAGTACTAACCTCTTAATTTGCAATATTGGCAATGAGCCCACTTTCATAACAAAAAACCGACAAGAAGTTTTAGACATTACTCTTGTCTCCGACAGCATCACCCAAAGGCTAACAAACTGGATGGTATCGTCTGAACACTCCTTTTCGGACCATAGGTACATCCAATTTAGTCTGAGTGATGCTCCCCCTCTCCAACCAACTTTCCGGAACTACCGGAAAACTGATTGGACAAAATATAGAGGAATCCTATCGGAAACGATATCCTCCAAACTATCAAGTCCCCCGCGTGACACCAATGAGCTCGACATGAAAGTCAGGGAATTTACTCTGACTCTCAATAAGGCTATGGCCGCTTCCTGCCCTCTTATTCAACCAAGAGGCAAGAAAAAGCCACACTGGTGGACATCGGCACTAGGACTGCTCAGAAACACATGCAGAAAACTTTTCAACGCAGCAAAAAGCACAAGAAAAGTGACCGACTGGGACTCATATAAAGAATCCCTCAAATTATACAAAAAAGAACTGAGGAAGGCAAAGCGACAATCCTGGAGGTCATTCTGTGACAAAATCACAGAAACCTCTGAGGCTTCGCGGCTAAGAAAAATCCTCTCCACAAATCCTATGATGCCCAGCTGTTTGAAAAAAACCGATGGCTCTTGGACAACCTCAAGTGATGAATCACTCAACCTGCTTCTGGACACCCACTTTCCAGGTAGCTCCCAACTCGCGGCCAGTAGCAGCCCAAACAAGCCTACTGCAACCGTGACCAAAATTCATAGTCTGATTACGAGAGACAAACTGCTCTGGGCACTACATAGCTTCAAACCATACAAGTCTGCTGGTCCGGACGGTATTATACCTGCCGAGCTACAGAGATCCTCAGATATTATTCTACCAGTGTTGGAAAATATTATGAGGAGCTGTGTAGAACTTATCCACATTCCACTGTTATGGAGAGAAGTCAATGTAGTATTCATTCCCAAAGCTGGAAAATGTTCTCATGTGGTCCCAAAGGACCTCAGACCCATAAGTCTATCGTCATTCCTTCTGAAAACTTTAGAACGACTGATTGATATCCATATTCGAGCTAAAGTTGATCCAAGACTTCTGTCTACGGCTCAACATGCCTACTGTAAAGGAAAGTCGGTGGAAACGGCTTTGCACTCTCTGACTAGCCACATCGAACGATCCCTACAATATAAGGAGTACACAATGGTTGCTTTCCTGGACATAGAGGGCGCCTTTAACAACGTCAACACATCCGCAATCACGACTGCGTTGTCAACTCTGCAGGTAGACGACTCACTTGGGGAGCTGATTAATCTAATGCTGACAAGCAGGATAATCAACTCCAAACTGGGTGAGACTTCTGCTAAAAGATATGTCAGTAGGGGTACGCCGCAAGGCGGTGTCCTCTCCCCCCTTCTTTGGAACTTAGTGGTTAACGAACTACTGATATACCTGGAAGCGGGGGGTAGCAGAGTGATTGCCTATGCGGATGACGTTGCCATAGCCGTCTCAGGAAAACATTTAAATACCATTAAAGAACTCCTCCAAGTAAATCTTAACAGATTAACCTGCTGGGCAGATCGCTGTGGATTGGGAATAAACCCCCATAAAACTGATCTTGTCCTCTTTTCTAGGAAATATAAAATTCCAATCATAGACCCTCCTTCAATAAACGGTACCAGTTTAGCTTTCTCCGATACAGCAAAATATCTGGGTCTGATTTTTGACAGGAAACTAAACTGGAAACCTAACATTCAAGAAAGAGTCAATAAAGCTACAATAGCTTTATTCTCTTGCAAGAAAGCCATTGGGAACAAATGGGGCCTTCAACCTCGCATAACCCACTGGCTATACATCTCGGTCATAAGACCGATACTCACTTACGGGGTGGTTGTCTGGTGGACGGCCTTGGAAAATGCAGTCAACTGCACTAAACTAAGCAGAGTCCAAAGAACAGCATGTCTATGCACAAGCGGAGCCTTGCGGTCTACCCCCTCTGCGGCATTAGATATTCTGCTTCACTTGACACCCCTCGACATTTTTAGCAAGCAAGTAGCTGCGACTGCAGCTATTCGCCTTAAAGCGACTAAACAGTGGACAAATAATTCATTTGGCCACGCCAATATTCTTAATACATTAGGAATCCTCACAGAGAACACCGATTACACCATACCTGAACTTTGGTTTGACAAAAACTTCCATGTAAGCTTCCCCTCTAGATCATTCTGGGAGGAGGATGCTTTCATGGAGGACAAGTCAATCCATCTCTACACAGATGGATCTAAAACCGACAGCGGAGTTGGTGGCGGTGTTTTCTCAGATAAGCTTAACCTAAGCCTCTCTTTCCGCCTTCCAAATCACTGTAGCGTGTTCCAGGCGGAAATTTTGGCGATTAAAGAAGCTCTGTCCTGGCTGAAGAAAAACGTGATATCTGCAAAGGATATCCGCATATTTTCGGATAGTCAGGCCGCCATCAAATCCCTGGACTCGGTCTCATTGTGTTCTAAAACTGCCCTTGAATGCCGTTCATCTCTCATGGAGATGGCAGAGCAGTTCAACATTCACCTCTGTTGGGTGCCGGGCCACAGAGACATTCCAGGGAACTGCAGAGCCGATGAACTCGCCAAAATTGGAACCACTCTACCTATCCTACCGGACAAAGGTAGTATAGGTATACCAATCGCTACGTGCAAACTAACACTAAAGCTAGATGCCAATAAAAGAACGGACCTTAGGTGGACTGCTGGACAAACATGTCTAGCGACCAAACAGATCTGGCCAAGGCTGGATCTGAGTCGATCTAAGTGTCTGATCCTTTTAGATAGGAAACATCTCAGCGCCATAATAGGTGTCATAACCGGACACTGCCTCATAGGCAAGCACGCAAGAAGGCTTGGCGCTTTTACTAACGATTTTTGTAGAAGCTGCATGGACGAGGAAGAGGAGGAGACAATCCCCCACCTACTCTGCACATGCCCAGCTCTCTCTCAGAGAAGGAAGCTTCACCTAGGAGCTTTCTTCTACAACGACCTAAACGATCTAGAAAAAATAGACGTTAACAGTCTCCTACGCTTTATTAAAAGCTCAAACTGGTTCCAGTAGTAAGAAGATCATAGATCCACGTGGCATCACAATGGGCCAATAGGCCTAAGTGGGTTGGTATTTCCAACAGCCACTCTTACCTAACCTAACCTAACCTAACCTACTTACATCTACATGCATATATATATATATATACATGCATATATATATATATATATATACATGCATATATATATACATAATATATATATACTTCATATATAAATATATGTATATATATATATTTTGTTTATATTTCTATAAATTTTTTTTTCTTATATATTTTTTTTTCTTAAAATCTAACTTAAACCTACCTAAACTATGTAAGCTGGCCATGGCTAGAAAAAAAAATTAGGCTGGCCCACCTTGCTTCACATGAAGATAACTATCACTGGAGGAGTTCGACGACGAAGCATCCACCCCTTCAACAAGCCCCCAATGCGAAGGTTTATTTATATTTTTTGGAGAACCACTTCCCAAATTTATTGGAAGACGTGCCACTTATGGTATCAACAAGATGGCTGCCCACCGCTCGCACAGTACTAGAGTTCCTCGATCGTGAATACTCCAACAGGTGGATAGGGCGGTCTGGCACAATTTCGTGGCCAGCCCGTTCACCTGATTTAAATCCACTCGATTTTTTTTTACTGGGGACCAGTAAAAGAAAAAATTTATTCTAAGCCGATAGAAAATTTAAACAAGCTGCGCCAAAAAATTGCAGAAGCCGTTGAAGACATCAACTTCAGAAGATATGCCCGTCTTATTACCAAATCATTTGTAATAAGATGCAGAGCTTGCATTGCCGCTGGAGGCAAACAGTTTGAACATTTGTTGTAAGATACAAGATCGGTAGATGGCGTTTAGTCGCGCAACAAACAACAGTTGTATAAAGCGATCCTGAGAGTATACACCAAGAGAACGTAGTGTTCTGTATGATCTGTGACGGGAAAAAAATGAAATAAAATAATAAGGGTGGCATCTCTATCTGTTTCAGTCACACTAATCGAAATGGCGTCTCAATCACGGCGTCACTGTTACTCATTTTAACCTATTAAAAAGAATTAATTATGAATCGGGTTTCTTTAAAAAAATATTTTTTTTCCTCAATTAAGCGTTAGTGTAGCAAGTTTCATACGATTTTGGAATCCAGACCAAATACGCCATCTTTTAAAGTTACTTGCCAAAATGGCATAGTACATTTTTTTGTCAGTACAGTCAGTTCAAGTTGGGTGATTTATGATTTTCAGATACATGGATGGACAAAAAAGGAATATTTTAGTTAAAACCGATATAGTTATGTTTCAATTTTGGACCATAATTTACAGAAGAGTTACTCAGGGGTACGTGATAAAAAAAATCGAAGAAAAGTTAAGACTAGCGGTCACAGCACTTGAAAGATCGTCACAGGTTGTCAGATTTCTCAATTTTGTTTTGAGTGCCAATAATTTTAAAAGTACATGACTTAATTTTTTTTTATATAATTTTGTGATAACCGACACCACTTGACCTATCACCCGTTTCCTGCTTGACGTTGATTTTTGGGACACCCTGTATATTACCGTGCTTTATTTAATTAAGCAAAGGGAAGCTTAAAAAAGCAATGGAAAATTGTTAATGGCTTACTTAATAAATCTACTTTCTCGATAAAACCTACAGTTTTATGTATTGAGAAATCTGACGTGCACGACAAAGTCGCTATTGCTATTTTTAAGGTTGCCTCGAGTCTGCAACCGAGTTCTGGTCAATTTATGTGTTCCATCTGTCCGTTTGTTTGCGACATTGCAGAACCTTTGCTTAGTAATATCTTTGTGGTCAATCCTATTGAAATTCTAAAAGTGATTGGTACTTTACCAAATTCGTCGTCATGCGGAGCTGATGGTATTTCTAACTTTACAGTTAAACAAATTGCATGTTTCATAGTTTATGTATTGTCTCATATTTATAATCGTTGCGTGTTTGAAGGGGTCTTTCCAGATGAGCTTAAATGTGCTGATGTCATACAATTACTTAAAAAAGGTTCTGCAACCGAAATCGGTAATTACAGGCCCATTTCACTTCTTGCGGTTTTTGGAAAAATCTTTGAAAAGCTCATGAAAAATAGGATACTGGTTTTCTTAACTAAAACTGGATTTTTCAATCCCACTCAATTGGTTTTCAAAAAGGCAAATCGACGGAAGATACGTTATTGAATTTTTGTTCCCAATTAATGGCACACCTTGATGCTAAAAAATGCACCGCGGGCTTATTCATTGACATTACCAAAGCTTTTGATATGATCAACCACAATATCTTGCTAGATAAGCTGTATAATGCTGGATTTCGAGGATTTATACTCGATTGGTTTAGATCGTATCTAAAAAATAAGTCCCAAAGTGTTTTAATTGACAAAATAAGGAGTGAAAAAATGTTTTTCAATGTGGGTGTTCCTCAAGGGTCTGTATTAGGCCCGATTCTATTCTTGGTGTATATAAACTCACTATTTGCTCTTCAATTTAAAGGCTCACCTATTGCATTTGCCGATGCCATTGGTTTCTCTTACGGCTTGAACAGTCTTTTGGATCTAATTTCCAATGTTAATTGGGACCTTAATTTATTAAGGCTCTGGTTTGGTAAACACAATCTAGATATAAGCTCAAAAACTAAGATAATGGCTTTTGGCTTATCTACCTTCATTTGGATACAAATGTGTGCTTTCACTCGCCTGAGTGTCAAAGATATCGCCTTTTAAACTGCAATTTTAACTCCAGTTTTTCCTGTCCGACTTGTTGTTTGTGGTAATAAATGTTTTTTAATCGAAAAAGTGGATAACTTTAAGTATTTGGGGCTCTCCCTGGATTCCAGGATGACCTTTACAAGCCACATAGATGCATTAAAAAATATTTCCGATCCACTCTCAGACACTTTTACTATTTGAGTAATGCCTGTTGAGGATGTGTACATCGAAATAAAATACAATCTTTATTGACTCTGCAAAAATATGTTCTTAAAAAAATTTGTCGTAAATCCAGTATTCCAGCTTTCCCTTATTCTGCAGCCTAAATATTCTTCCTGTTCGTCATTTGTACTGTTTTAAAGTATTGAAAATGTATTTTATGAGTTCTGTTAACCGTAATTTTCGTTTGATTCCCCATTATAATCTTCGTGGAAAGCTTTCCTATCTTCTGCCTTTACCAAATTTCCGTACTACTTTCTTCCGTAACTTATTTTCTGTCCTAACTTTTGGGCTATTTAATAAACTCCCTAGTTCAATAAGGGCTGTTTCAATACCCCACGTGTTTTTAACAAAAGTAAAAAATTGGCTCTTTCGATATAATTACTCTGAAATTGAATCTCCAATTTCAGATGTTTTGGTATAAAATTTTGTTTTTTATTTTCCTTTCCTCCTTTTGTTCTTTGTAAAACTGATATTATCTTACTTGAATGAGTTATATCTAAATTTTTTTTGAGGGTCACCCCACCCAAAATTAGTTCATTATGATCTTAATCCCATTGAAGTGTCATTCGACACTATTTTTTTTTACTTTAAAATACTGAATGTCATGAATTTTTCTTATTCTTAATTTCTGTAATGATTATATATTTTAAATTATTTTGTACAATGAATTATAAGAAAAATAAATCAAATTTAAAAAAATCTGTATAAAAAATTCTGTAATTCTGAATACCAACAGAAAGTGTTGTTGGCACAGTGGAGGAACCTAACTGAACTCCAGGAAGAATTTTTGTCGAAAGCAACAGAACAGGATTATAAGATTCCCTACATGCAGGAAAATCGATACAAGGAAGTTGAAGATGATGTAAATAACTGCCTTTTACAAATGGCATTGAAATCATCAGAAACAAATTATCAAAACCACTCCTCTTCCACTCCAGAAATCCGCCTTCCCCAATATTCAAGGGTAATTATTTAGAATGGGAATCGTTTTGCGATATTTTTACCACATTAATTCATAAGAAAGTTACTCTGGGCGTAACAGAAAAAATGGAGTATCTTAAAACTCAATTAGAAGGCGAACCTCTTCAGTTGATACAACATTTCACAATATCAAGTGATAATTATCAAAATGCCTGGGAAACCTTAAAGGCACGATATGCCAATGAAAGAAAAATCATTACCATACACCTGGGCAGAATGTTTAATGGAAATCATATTGGGAACAATCCATCTTCAAATCATCTTAAGCAAATCATGGATGCAAATAAAGAAGGGGGCTTCGACACCTCCTCAATCATTGTTCATCTTATATTGAAAACATTAGATCCAGAAATCAGGAACTTGTTCGAGCAAATCATTGAAAACCCAAACAAGATGCCCACTCAAGAAGCACTCTTTGAGTTTCTAACAAGCCGATACCGAGCGTTGGAAGGATTGTCATCATCAAAGCAGAAGACACCAAGAGAGGAATCGAAACTTACCGCACTCAAATGCCATCTTGGAACAGCAGCTGAATGCGCATTCTGCAAAGGTTAACATGCTGTTTACATTTGCTATAAATTTTTGAGCTGGACCTCAAAAAAACGTTATGAATAGGTGAAATCAGCAAAACTATGTGTGAATTGTTTACGCCATGACAAACAGTGTGCATGCCTCAGCAAGAGACTATGCAAATTTGATAATAAAAAGCATAATTCACTTTTGCACATGGAACATTTCGAAAATCAGAGCAACGCCAAGTTAACCATGACAATCATAACCAAAGCGTCCTCCTTGCCACAGCCATAATCATTGCTCAAAATAATAACGGGGAAAGCAGGCAAATAAGATACCTTATTGATCCAGGCTCACAAGCTACTTTGGTCACAGAAGAAATAGCTCAATCACTTAGACTATCTAAAGAAAGAGTGTTTGTACCTGTTAATTGTTTAGGGGCAACAGATGCAGGAACTGCACGTAGTAAAGGGGATTTTTTCCATATCATCAAGAGTAGCATCAGAATTCAAGATACACTTACAAGCCCTTGTTCTACCAAAACTAACACGATTACTGCCAGCCGAGAAAACAATAACTTTAAAAGCGAAACAGTTTCAAGAGCTCACCCTTGCCGGTCCAGGATATAATGATCCAGGTACCATCGACATGATACTAGGTGATGACATATATGGAGAAATAATCCTAGGAGGAGTGCGAAAGGGCACAAAGGGTTTCCTAATAGCACAAAATTCTCATTCAGAAGGGCTATGGTGTCAGGGTAACTGGGATGGTAATACAAACCTCCTTAGAAAAGTAGCTTCTAAAATTCTGGGAACTGGAAGAATTTCAAGATCGCAACTATCTAAAAGAGGAAGACGAGGAATGTGAGCAAATATACAGTGAAACACACTACAGAGATGATAATGGTAGATTCAACATAAAATTCATGCAAATTTGTGATTGATGCAAAATTCTGATTGATGCATCGGCTAAAACTACAACAGGCGTGAGATTTTAACAACAATCTTATTGCGAAGGAGACGTCATAAGTACGCTATTACGGCGGATATAGAGAAAATTTACCGCCAGATAAAGGTGAACAACTACCATCAGGATTATCAACGAATTTTGTGGCGAAACTCAGAAAGGTAACAGATAAAGGAATACAGACTCACCACTGTGACATATGGAACAACATCGGGACCGTACTTCCAAACCATAACAACAAAGGTATCCAATTGCATCCGACATGCTCAAAAATGACTTTTATGTAGATGATCTGATGTCTGGAAGAAGCACGTTGAGCGAATGCAAAGAAGCAAAGGCACAGTTCGTACAACTTTTGAAAGAAGCAGGATTCAATCTCTGGAAATGGGCAACGAACAACATTAAGCTACAAGACAGAGAAGTTGATAATCAGGGGCACTGAGAAATTGAGATTAATAAAGAAGACACAATCAAGGCACTAGGTGTACACTGGAGTCTTTCGTCTGATACACTTCAATTTAAAGTCAATGAAAAACTAGATCAACAAACCTTAAAGCATGCCACAATTTCGGAAATAGCTAAGTTGCACGACCCGTTGGGGTGGTTGGCACCTGTCACTATTAGGGCAAAACTCTTAATGCAAGAACTATGGAAGACCAACTTATCGTGGGATGAACCAGAGGAATTGCACAAAACCAACTGAAGGATCACTCGTTATGGTGGACTGGCCCCGAATGGCTAGAGCTCCCTTCATCTCATTGACCGGCAGAAGTAGCTGTTGACGTCACTGTTCCTGAGGTAAATATAACTATGACTGTTGTGTTCTGTTATCGGCTCGCTAGCTTACGGGGTGGTTGTCTGGTGGACGGCCTTGGAAAATGCAGTCAACTGCACTAAACTAAGCAGAGTCCAAAGAACAGCATGTCTATGCACAAGCGGAGCCTTGCGGTCTACCCCCTCTGCGGCATTAGATATTCTGCTTCACTTGACACCCCTCGACATTTTTAGCAAGCAAGTAGCTGCGACTGCAGCTATTCGCCTTAAAGCGACTAAACAGTGGACAAATAATTCATTTGGCCACGCCAATATTCTTAATACATTAGGAATCCTCACAGAGAACACCGATTACACCATACCTGAACTTTGGTTTGACAAAAACTTCCATGTAAGCTTCCCCTCTAGATCATTCTGGGAGGAGGATGCTTTCATGGAGGACAAGTCAATCCATCTCTACACAGATGGATCTAAAACCGACAGCGGAGTTGGTGGCGGTGTTTTCTCAGATAAGCTTAACCTAAGCCTCTCTTTCCGCCTTCCAAATCACTGTAGCGTGTTCCAGGCGGAAATTTTGGCGATTAAAGAAGCTCTGTCCTGGCTGAAGAAAAACGTGATATCTGCAAAGGATATCCGCATATTTTCGGATAGTCAGGCCGCCATCAAATCCCTGGACTCGGTCTCATTGTGTTCTAAAACTGCCCTTGAATGCCGTTCATCTCTCATGGAGATGGCAGAGCAGTTCAACATTCACCTCTGTTGGGTGCCGGGCCACAGAGACATTCCAGGGAACTGCAGAGCCGATGAACTCGCCAAAATTGGAACCACTCTACCTATCCTACCGGACAAAGGTAGTATAGGTATACCAATCGCTACGTGCAAACTAACACTAAAGCTAGATGCCAATAAAAGAACGGACCTTAGGTGGACTGCTGGACAAACATGTCTAGCGACCAAACAGATCTGGCCAAGGCTGGATCTGAGTCGATCTAAGTGTCTGATCCTTTTAGATAGGAAACATCTCAGCGCCATAATAGGTGTCATAACCGGACACTGCCTCATAGGCAAGCACGCAAGAAGGCTTGGCGCTTTTACTAACGATTTTTGTAGAAGCTGCATGGACGAGGAAGAGGAGGAGACAATCCCCCACCTACTCTGCACATGCCCAGCTCTCTCTCAGAGAAGGAAGCTTCACCTAGGAGCTTTCTTCTACAACGACCTAAACGATCTAGAAAAAATAGACGTTAACAGTCTCCTACGCTTTATTAAAAGCTCAAACTGGTTCCAGTAGTAAGAAGATCATAGATCCACGTGGCATCACAATGGGCCAATAGGCCTAAGTGGGTTGGTATTTCCAACAGCCACTCTTACCTAACCTAACCTAACCTAACCTACTTACATCTACATGCATATATATATATATATACATGCATATATATATATATATATATACATGCATATATATATACATAATATATATATACTTCATATATATTATGGTGGACTGGCCCCGAATGGCTAGAGCTCCCTTCATCTCATTGACCGGCAGAAGTAGCTGTTGACGTCACTGTTCCTGAGGTAAATATAACTATGACTGTTGTGTTCTGTTATCGGCTCGCTAGCTCACGCACCACGTCTTTACTCATCGGCTGTTGTGTATCGACTCACTCTCTCGCCTGATAAGCTCACATGGTACATAGCCGGAGACGACAGTAAATTGAGATTAGTCTTGGTCACTCAAACAGAGTAGTAAATGTAGAGATGCATATGAGTACCAATACACTACATACCTTCCTTGTTATTATTTAATTTGTTTCTGTTTCAATCTTGAATTGAAAATAAATAAACAAAACATGTACTCAAATAAATCACTTTATTCATATGTATATGTACATACGAGGGGCGTTCAACATATTCTCGGTATCGGGGTGAAGCTGTGGTTGTATATATAAATTGACTTATTTATCAAGCAATACTATTATTTTAGTACATTCATGTAAAATTTCATATAAATGTGATCATTAATTCGCGTTTTATCTCTAGTTAAACAGAATCATAGTGGCAACTGAGACGATGATGGTGAAAATTGAGCATCGCGCAGTAATTAAATTTCTCACTAAGCAAGGAAAAAGTCAAAAAGCTATTCATGAAGAGATGGTGGCTGTTTACCAGGGTTCCGCACCTTCATTATCAACTGTGCAAAAATGGTCAAGTGAGTTCAAGAGAGGCAGAGAGAGCATTGAAGACGACCCCCGCTCCGGCGCCCCGGCTACTGCTTGTACGAGAGAAAGCATCAAAGAAGTCGAAAAACTTGTTCTTGAGGATGCCCGAATAAAGGTGAAAATGATGGCAGAGATCACCAAGCTTTCAATTGGTACCATTCACACCATTCTTCATGACCATCTTAACCTTTCAAAGATCAGTGCAAGGTGGGTGCCACGAATGCTCACAGCGCCTCAGAAAAAAGTGAGAATCGTATTCTGTAGAGAGCTTTTGGAGATGTGTAGTGAGAACGCGGACGGTGTTATGGATCGAATTGTTACTGGGGACGAAACATGGGTCCACCGCTATGACCCTGAAAGCAAACAAGAGTCCATGCAGTGGCATAAAAAAGGAACAGACCCCCCGAAGGAGTTCAAATTCACTCCGTCTGCCGGGAAGCTCATGGCCACAGTTTTTTGGGACTCAAAGGGAATCTTGCTCATTGAGTACAAAAAAAAGGTGAAACCATCAACGCCACATCCTACGCTTCCACTTTGCATAATTTGCGGGAGGAAATTAAAAAGAAAAGACGGGGTAAACTCGCAGCGGATGTGTTGCTTCTTCATGACAACGCTCCTGTTCACGCGAGTTTTCAAGGCTGCTGCGCGAGATTGTGGTTTCGAAGAAATCCAACACCCACCCTATAGTCCAGACCTTGCCCCTAGTGATTATTTCCTGTTTCCGGATTTGAAAAAATGTCTTCGTGGAAAAAGATTTTCGGATGATGAAGAACTCAAGTCGGCAATAAATGGGTATTTTGCAGAGAAAGAGGAAATTTATTTTTTTGAGGGTTTAAAAAAGCTTATCTCAAGATGTAACAAATGCATTGATGTTAGGGGAGACTACAATTTAAATTGAATTCGCATTTTCCTTCATATCGATACCGAGAATATATTGAACGCCCCTCGTACGAATGGAACTCGACTTCGTTCATATGGCCACCGCAGGCACGTTTGCAGCGGTCGATTCGTTGGACCTAATTTTCAACGACTCGGCGAACGACTCGCGTTCAATGTTGGCTCTGAGCTCTTATAACGTCGTCGGCGTAGTGGCATAAACCAATGACTTAACGTAGCCCCACAGAAAATAGTCAAGCGGCGTTAAATCGCACGAACGAGGCGGCCAATCGACTGGCCCATTTCTTGAGATAACACGCTCACCATATTTACTCTTCAGTAAATCGATTGTAGCGTGTGCTGTGTGGCTTGTGGCATCATCCTGTTGAAACCACATGTCGTCCAAGTCCATATCTTCCAATTCGGGCCAAAAGTAATCGGTGATCATGGCGCTATAACGCTGACCATTCACAGTAACGTGACGATCGTTATCGTCGACGAAAAAATATGGCCCAATAACGCCGGCATGCAAACCGCACCAAACAGTTATTTTTTGTGAATGAAGTGGATATGACATGTGGATTTTCACCCGACCAATAACGCATATTTTGCTTATTGACGAACCCATTGAGCCAAAAATGAGCTTCGTCACTGAAGATGATTTTGCGATGAAATTCATCATCTTGGCGCATCTTCCCCAGAACCGAATCGGAGAACGTACACGTCGCTTCAAATGGTGCATCGGCTTCAATTCTTGAGTCAGCTTGATCTTGTATGGGTGTAAACCAAGATCCTTACACAAAATACGCCATAATGTGAGCGATGCCCAATTCTTGAGAACGCCGTGGAATTGACTGATTTGAATCGTTTGCTACGGACGCCTGAACGGTAGCGATATTTTCGACACTTCGACCAACCCGTTGTCTCACTGACACGGCAACATCACACAAAGAATATGTAGACTCAAATTTTTGCACTAAACTTGTTATTGCCTTTCTACTAGGGCGAGAATTACGACAGAAAATTGGAGTTAACGCTCTTAAAGTTGCAGTCACCGACTCCGAATTTCGGTAGAAAATTTTTATAATTTGCAGACGGTGCTCGTTCGTGTACTTTACACTGATGAAAATGTTGAATTTACTGAATAAATTGACAGTGACAGTTTGACGATTAGTGAAACAGTGCGTTCACAAATTAAATTCAAAGTTGTCTAGTCCCTATTGGAAAACCCTTTATTATTCACTGTGGATTTAATACTGAATAAAAAAAATAACTACAAAACCAATTTCTTCATATTACACAAGTCCTTTGTTTACATTTTTTAAACCACGATTCTATTTAAACAAAGCCATCGAAATACTTTACAAACACTTATTGCAAAACTTACGTATCTTTTCTCGACATTTTAACACAATACGTATTTGAAATCAAAAATGTCTTTAACAAATTTATTAATCTTATTTCATACCGAATTTTAACTTCCCATACGAATTTGTTCCAGCCAACGAACTGTCAGAAATTAATATAGGATTTTGAGAACATACAAGAAATATCCGGCAGAATTTTCGTTCCGAGTCTCAATTGACACGATCAATTCTGAAGTGTACTGATGACAGCTGAACAAATTGACTGATTCACTTAAACGGAAAAGGCCAGAGTTGATCTATAGAAAATGTGTAGTGTTTCACCAAGATAATGCGAGACCTCAAATAAGTTTTCAACACCCACCATATTCTCCAGATCTGGCACCTTCTGATTATTACTTATTCGGGTCTCTACAAAATTATACGGTAAAAACTTTACTTCAAATGAGGTAAAAAAAAACACCTGGATCAATTTTTTGCCAGCAAAGAAAAAACATTTTATGAGCATGCCAGAATGATGGCAAAAGGTATTGGACCAGAATATTTATTCACTATAAGAAAATCGTCTTTCATTTTCATTAAAAAAAAACGAAATTACTTTCCGAACAACCCAATAAATAATTATTAATACCTACTTATCCGAAGGAACTTTTGTAAACACCTATCACACAGTGGGTGTTGAATATAGACCCTCCCCCATCTCCCATACGATTTGTTTTCATAACATGAACCAATGAATCAGACCTCAAGATATGTGTATACCAAACCGGACCACCCTGTATACTTAAAAACTCAGATACAGAAACTTGCGGCCCTTTGTGGTAGTGGTAGAGAGATTTGATTTGGTCAGCCAAATTTATATTATTTTTTCTCTGTCTCACTGAAGAACTACAGCGGTGTGCAAAATTATAAATTCAAACCCAAATTTTGATTTTTCTTGTAATGAGTAATAAAATAAGCATTTACTATTGTTTTTGCTCCAAAATATTGTCATACGACATTGTCAACATATCGAACAAAAGGATTACCAACTGTCCGAGGAAAATTTGTCAAGCGGATTGGTGTCCGCGATTGAAAAAAACTGTCATCAATTTATGCGCATCTTAAATCAAAATAAGTCGCAGATTATAGATTCACTATAGAGAAAGAATTTCAAAAAGAACAAGGAATGGTTGGAAAATTATCTCCATATCAATACTGAAAGATGTACATCAAATCCATCAAGAGGAAGGACAAGGAAATCACAAACTGAGGGCTCGACGTTCACCATAAAACAAAAACTAATAAATTCTACCGAAAACAAAACCACTGAAGATCTTTATAATACCTTGCAATAAAGTATAAAAAGGATCAAGAAAAGATGAATGCTGATGTAACCAAGGCAGTCTCTGCCGCAAGTCCACTGCGAGTCAAAGTAATAAAAGAGAGCATTTCCACTCCATAAAACGATCCTATCAAGAGAATGCAATGGCTTTGTTTCTGAAGAATATACGAGGGCGGGTCAATAAGTCCTTGACTTTTTGAATTTCTAACCTCTTTACTGAAACAGCAACACTGCTCCTGTCAACAGGCATCTGTCAGTTGACTCCTGTCAAAATTTAAACTTGCTGCGTCAGTTAGTTTGTGTTTGACAGCTATTTTTATCAGACTACTCACTAATTTGAGGAGAAAATGGAAAAAAGTGAATTTCGTGTGCTTCACTTCACAGGAAGGTTTGGCGTTGTTTAATCGCAATATGGAGGAGTTTTTGCGCCGTTTTGTAACCGTGGACGAAACATGGATCCATCACAACACACCAGAGAACAAACAACAGTCAAAACAGTGGGTTTCTAAGGGTGAATCGGCGCCAAAGAAGGCCAAGGTGGGTTTGTCAGCCAATAAAGTTATGGTGACTGTTTTTTGGGATGCACGCGGGATAATCCACATTGACTACCTTCAAAAGGGAAGAACAATCAATGGGGAATATTATGCCAACTTATTGGACCGATTCAATGACGATTTGAAAAAAAAACCGACCTCATTTGGCCAAGAAAAAAGTTCTTTTGCACCAAGACAATGCAAGGGTGCACACATGTGCAGTTGCCATGGCAAAAAAAAAAATTCATGAATTGGGCTATGAATTGCTCCCTCATCCACCCTATTCTCCAGATTTGGCTCCGAGCGACTACTTCTTGTTCCCAAACCTGAAGAAATGGCTTGGTGGAAAAAGATTTGACTCCAATGATGAAGTCATCTCGCAAACAAAGGCCTATTTTGAGGACCTCGACAAATCATTTTTTTTGGAAGTGATAAAAAAATTGGAGAAGCGTTAGACAAAGTGTATAGAGCTCAAGGGAGACTACGTTGAAAAATAAAATTATTTTTTTATCAAAAAATCTGTGTTTTATTCCAAAAGTCACGGACTTATTGACCCGCCCTCGTAAGAATTTGAAAATTTCCCTAAGAAAACACAACACTAATTATTTTCCATCCTACAGAATGACATTTAACGAAACAGAGCTAGATTAAGAATTCAAGTCATAATGGATCATACTGCAAGGTGGCTTTTAAAAAGCAACAGTGAGGGGGAATTAAATGTACTTAAAAGAATTCTTACATTACAAAGAAAGTGGGGCTATGATGGATCATTTAGGTAAGATGCCTACAAGCAAAAAATAAATACGCCAGAGGGTGAAACAGACGGAAACATGTTTATGGCCTCAGTTGTTCCACTGAGGCTTAACAGTTCAAATGGTCAACATTGGAGGAACCCCTGTCCATCATCAGTTCATTTTTGCTGACTCATAATGTTCCAATATGCAAATAAAACTAGAGAACTCATAAATAAACTATATTCAAAAGTCATATTGCTAATCTTCAACCTACTGAATATAAAGTTAATGAGTCCATCACTGTTTTGTTCGGACTAGCTTTTAGACACCCGGTTATCACTTCAGTCATGAATACTTTTAAAATAAAATATTATGTATAGCATATCCCTATATCCCCTTTGGTGAGAAAATCTTATTTTAGCAGAAGATTCGGAAAGACCCTATAACGCATTTTTCTCAAAATTCACTAATTTAATAGCCCGGTCACGATATTTTTATTCGTTTATGAGTTACGAGTATGATTTCTGTAAGCAAATAAATCGAAATGAGCAAATGTCGGTTAAGCAAGTAGAAAAGAAACATCGCGCCAGGGGATTGAACGACTGGCATGGAATATACAGGGTGCCGTCTATGTGACAGATCGATTTGTTTTGCTTTCATTTCGGTTTAACTGTTATCTGACAGTTTTGGATAGTAGTCGACTATTTATTTTCAAACAACATGTTAAAGTTATAAAAATGTTTTCTTTAAATATTGTGTTCTTTAAATTGTAAATACGTGAACAAAAATCCCGAACCAACTATTCAGTTACAAGCATGCTTTCTTATACAAAAGAATATTTTTACTTTAACTTCTTAATAGTGAAATAATGAAAAGTCGAGCGGGGAAGAGCTGTCCGTGGCAAAATAACATATGACTAAAAAAAAAACTTCTATTTGGTCCACCCGTCATTTACGTTATTTTTTCCTGATCTGTGCAAGTATTACTGTTTAAAATCTTCAAAACAAATTCGACGATTGAATAAAATATATTTTTTTAATTCGGCTTCTATTTTCTAATTTGTGCTTTGTTTATTTGCTTATTGAAAAATTAATGTTTTTGCACCGTAATTATGAAATGACAGACGGCAATTTTTGACGTTTCATTTTGAATGTGTAAGAACAAGGGTGACCGTGGTGTAGTGGTAGTAGCAAACGCTTCTCACTCAGAGGGTCCAGGTTCGAATCCTGCCCATGGCAAAATCAGTTTTTCATTGTATAATTAATTGGAACTCAGACAAAAAAATTCTGCGTGTGAAGGCATAACACTGACACGTAGATTTGGCTGTTTAAGAGTTTCAAGCAATGAAAAAAATACTGGGAATTATATCTCGAATCACTCTGAGTGAAGAAAAACTCTCCGTCCTATTCGGACTCCCACCCCTGGAGAGCAAACATAGAAACCAAACACACCTGAGTTTCAAACCACTACAAAAACAATTTTCCTTTCTCCTCCTTCTAACTTTCCGCCCGCGCCCTGGCAACAGTAAAAGGGTATCTAACCCCTTAGGCGCGCGTAAATTATAAAAAAAAAAAAAAAAAAAAAAAAAGAACACATCTGAGATAAGCAGTAACTAGTTCCAATTGAACGCCCCGGAAGAGATTCTTGCTTCAAAACACAGAAGAAGCATTAATTTTACCCAATAGAACCCTTTACCTTTCAGTTGTGGAAACAAAAAAAATTCATTATAGTGTGATAATTGGTGCTGTTAATTGTTAATTTATCAATTAAAAGAAAATACCAAAAAGTAATATTTACACAACATCTTCAATAGTAGGATTATTAGTTTCGCTGAAGCGATATGATGTTTAGCCTGTGAACCATGAAACGCACCCTTTATAAGCACTTCAACTATACAAATGTTTGCAACTATCCGATAAATTGTTATTAGTGTCAACGCAACCGCAATAACAAGACTACTCTCTCCATTAAGGAATTTTCTTGTACTCCGATTGTAAAATTTATAAAAAAACATTTAGATACACATGCAAATATGTACATACATATGCATAGGTACTATAAAAATTCGAGCATATTCGTTTGCGAGTGATATGCTACTAACTTTTAAAAAAGGTTGAAGTCTTATATAAGCGCACGGGTACCAAAATTGCCTACCAGACCATTTCTAAATGTACTTCTAAAGAAAAAAAGAACACTTGCACAAGGACATCCAATCTTCGAACAGCTGATGTAATCGGTGATGAATAGTGGAAAATTTATAAACCAAAACAACAAATACTTACATTTGCTTAATAATCCCGCTGAAGAATTAAATCCAATTTTGAAAACATTCTTTTGATGACGAATTAATGAATTCATGTTGGCACTTTCTTAAATTATATATTATTATAGTGCGTTTCGTAAAATTTTTCGAAAATTACAATTTTAATTATAATTATAAAATGTTACTGACACAGTATTTTTCTTGAAAGTAACCAAAGTAAATGAGAAAATGGAGGACCATTTACAAGATTGTCGTAGAATTTATAAAGTTATTTTTTATCACTTCGGCAAGCACCAAATACAAAAAAAAAAATACGCATATATTGTGTTAAGTTCTAAATTCTGAATATACAGTATACACAACACAATAAAACAGTTGCCATTACTGAAAGCGTTTTGAAAATGACGGCAGTCAAATTTGACAACTATTTTTGTTAATTTTCGTTCTCCCTGTCGATGCCAGCGACTAGGCAAGCAAGTGAAAAAAACATATTATTAAGTTCTGTTAGCTCTGTACTCTGACTTAGTTCATAGGTTTATAAAGAAAAAAACCAAACATTATTCAGGTACTCGTATGTATATTATTCAGGTATATATATGTATGTAAAATGTTTTGTTGGAATTTTGTACATACATATCAGATTTCAACGGAATCAATATAATCAATTTGATGTATAAAAAAGTTGTAAGAAAATAAGGAAAATAAAGTTATGATGGCATTTAAAGAAATCAACGAACTTTTTGTAGATATAAAACTCGATCTTTTAGTGAATAACATCCAGCTTGGAGCTTGGGAAAGAACTACAGAATCTAAGAAAAAATTAAAAAACAACTGCGGGTATTATATACCCACTAGAGATTAAAACCCTATTAAATAAAAACCGGAAGCCAGAAAGAAGTGACAAATCTGCCGGACATCTGAAAACAAAGCAATATTTAATAGATACTGCAACGAGTTAAAAGCATTCTTGAAGGAAATTAAAAACGAAACTTTTGCTAAAACCTATCAGCCAAAAAAGACAAAAAATATTCATTGTGGAAAGCATCAAAAGCAATAAAAAGACCAATACAGCAAAACCCGCCGTTAAAAAGGAAGAATGGACAAGAAGCGCGTCTGAAAAAACTCAAATATTTGCAAACTACTTTGTCCCAATTTACGCTTTCAAACTTTTCGATCAACTGCATTTTCTCAAAAGTCATTGCAGTACCAGGCCTTCGCAGTCAAATATCGATGAGGTAAGTAAATCATTTAAAGTTGATTCCGTAATTTTGGCATTTAAATATTTACAAAATTTTATATATTTGTTTTAAGAGTTCTAACTCCAAGGAAAATTTCGCGGGACATGAAGATGTCAACCACCAACAGTCACCAGGTAGAAAGTAAGTTTTTTTTCTTTATAGTTTAGAATTTGGCAGTCAACTTTCCCTTTTTCGTTAAAGTATGCCATAAAACTTTGACGAACTTTTTCCGCTTCTCCTTTGCGAGGATTATTTATTGCTCGCGATGTTGAAGGTTTACTATCCTGGCTTACACTTGGTATGTTATTGGGAATGAAAATATCATCATCCAATAAAAAATTGTGCAAAACGCAACAAGCTAATGTTACGATTTCAACATTCTCCACAAGCAGTTGCCAGAAATCTTAATGTAGCAGCCAGTTTTTCAGCAGGAGTAATTCCACTCCTCATTAACGTTTCTTTTCGTTTAATATCATTTGTTATGCAAGAAAGTAAGAATTTAAACTTTGTTTCCCCCATTCGCAAATAATTTGAAAAACCTGGCTCATCTTCAAAGTTCAATTCTTTCATTAAAAAAGAAAACGATCCTTTGGAGGTCCTAGCATTTCTCCACGGCTTTACCCAGAAACTTATTTTTCTTTTCTTCGGCAACGACAATACTTCTTCACATGTCTCCAGTAATTTAAATGCTATTTCACTTTTACTTTCTGCAATTGCTATATTGGTACACTCTAATAAATCTACAATTAAATTCAAACGTTCGTCACTCATTTTATAGTTTTCAAATTAAATTTTAAAGGGAACAGAACACACGAAAAAGACGAAGCGCAACCAACCAAAGTGCCTGTTTACATTGATGACACCATGAACGTCGTGTTTACATTGTAATGGGGTTAAAAGACTTTTTGACAAGTGGAACACTTGAATCGGACCATTTTTAATTTTTAAATTTGCGCAGCTGGCCAGAAACATACCATTCCTATTCTTCACACTTCCTTTCTCATCAACTATCAAAACTAAAATGAAAAAATATGTCAGAAATTTAACGATATGGAAAAAAATGGAAGTGGAAGTAACCCTTCCTTTTCCCACTTCAATAAAGAGCATTCCCTCTCTTTCGTACAATCTTCCTGCCCGCGCCAATGTGAACAGGCACAAAAACACACTTCGAACGAAAATAGCAATTAAAGTAACGAAAAAGAAATCGTAATCGATTGCGGGGCATTGAACGTGTGTCTATTTATCAAATATGTTTTAAGAACTTGACTGGAAAAGTTTGAAAGTGTAAATTGGGACTTTGATGATACATTAATATCATTTCCAATTCAAACGGCGGAAGAAAGTTCTTCACTCGTGTAATGGAAACATTTAATCATTTTAAGAAAATTAAATATAACGAGTTTTCGTAACGCCATCTAATTGTAAGCATTGAAGTATTATACTGGAACAAACGTCACTCAGTCACGGAAGGGTTACTGACTTCCGTTTTGACTAGAGTTGTGGTAAGAAAAGTGCGAGAAAATAAAGAAAGAAAATCATTTAATATCTCAGATGTGGGGTTACCACCTTAATACAACATAATTTCATCCGATAAAAAATATATTTGGAAAAGAAAAAAACAAATTATTCCGAGTGAAAATGGTGCAAACACAGGCAGAGTTGGCAAAGAAGCTTGAATCCCTTGGGGTGGCCTTTCCGCCTAGTGCCACGCCTAACCAGCTCCGCAATCTACTCGTTTCCAAAGGCATTGAAACCGATCTCGACCCCGCAATCAACAGGTTCTTCGTTATCAGTGGATGACAAACCGACAGGCGTTCCGCAAATTCCCTAGTAGTTAAGCACCCCCCGTTATTGGCTCCATCCAATTGCCACCCTCAAAACGACGTTCAAACAGCAGTACAACCAGTCGGTCAATGTGACCACCATTTCAAGTACGTATCAATGCGAAGGCTTTTGAAGGGCACAGTGGCAGTGTATTTACGCTCCAGCGATGCATCAAATTATGTTGAGCTGAAGGCTTGCTTAAACAATTCAAGCAAAACGTCTCGATCACCGATGTCTACCAACAGTTGCAAAGACGTACAAGACTTAAGGGTGAACACATCATAGCCTATATGCTATCAGTACAAGAGATCGCCGCACAAGCCCAATTCAGCGAGGATGAAAAGATCAACTTTGTCATGCTGTACACAACAACAACATGGGAGCAGCTAAAAGACCTACTAACGATAGGAAACGTTCCGGTGATCAGGCAGTCCAAAAGGGTTCGGTTTCCGATCAAGATATGAGGTCCACCCGGTGCTTCAACTGTTCCCAATATGGACATTTGTAAGCGCAGTGCACCCAAAAAAGGCGTGCTTTGGGCTCATGTTTCCGCTGTGGTAGCACCAGCCATATACTAAAAGACTGCAAACAGTCAACGAAGCTCAACGCTATCAAAGGTGACGAGGATGCAGAACAGGGATGCAGGGGATTAGGGTCAACTGTTACAACCATTCCAAACAGAAAGTATTGCCTTCCAAAACTGTGTCTCCAGTAATTATAGTTTTAATTGTAACTCATCGATCGACAGTGGGAGTCCAGCTAGTTTCATCTTAACAATTTATACCGACAAATATTGAAGTCCAATCATATTATTGCAATTTTCATGGAATTGCGGATGCTAAACTGCTCACCTACGGTAAAATCGATTGTAACATTTCCTTATTCAGTAAGAAGAACAAAATTTACTTGTTTATAGTTGAACGGGATATTCTTCCTAAGCCTATTTTACTAGGGCATGATTTTCTAACAGCATTCAACATTAGTTTCGTTATGGACACCACTGCAGCTATGCAAACTAAACCTAATCAAGCCAATTCATCAAAATCCGAAAACAATTCAACCCCATTTGTTGCTATGACTCAAGACACAAAAATCCTTTGTAAACGTAATATTTCTAATGTGACTTCAAATAAATATAAGTCGTTTATAAAAAATACGATTGTTAACTCCGTAAATTGGGAAACGAGCCTAGGTAGTGATTGCTCTGATTAAGTAGTGATTCCGCTAATAAGTCGTCAGAGAATGCTATTGAATCTAGCAGAAGTGAAAGCACAGTCAATCTTCCGGAAATTTTCAATATTAATATCGACGAAGTGAATCAGTGTAAAGAATTAGACATAAACCCACCAATAAGAAATGATTTCCGTAACTCCTGATTTCCGTTCAGGAAATTACAAAGAATCTTTTAGAAAAGCGCATAATCGTACATCGATTCCCCTTACGCCTTTCCTATTGTATTAGTGAAGAAGAAGTCCAGTGAGACTCGCATGTGTGTCGATTACAGGGTCTTAAATAAGATAACTATTAGGATAACTATCCATTGCCGCTTATAGAGCATTGCCTAGAGTACCTAAAAGATAAAAAATACTTTAGCTTATTAGACTTGAAAAGTGGTTTTCATCTAGTGAAAGTGGCCGAAGGTTTAATGAAATTTACGTCATTCGTTATTCCAAATGGACAATTCGAGTAACCAAAATGCCATTTGGATTAAAAAATAGCTTCATTTCACTCATTTTAAAAAAAACTTTATCTAAAAGGTTATAATAGTTGTCTATATGGGTGATATACTAGTAGCCGCTAAGACCTTAGTGGATCATATGGCAATTTTGAAAGACGTTATGAACTGTTTAGCTGAGAATGGTCTCGAGCTCGATTTCTTGGGCTACAAAATTAGTGACCAGTGGATACAGCCCAATGATGATCACAAAAAATTGATTCTCCGATTTCTCGAACCAAAAACCGTTAAACAATTGCACTCCTTTGTGGGCCTATGTGCATATTTTAGAAAGTTTGTCCCCATGGTACAACTTGCAAAAGAAGAATGCTCAATTTAAGTTCGATGAGGAGTGCCTCCGGGCGTACGATAAGTTGAAAAAACTACTCACCAACTCGCCAGTGCTAGCAATCCATGATCCCCAAAAGGAGACTGACCTTCACTGTGATGCCAGTATAAGTGAATTTGGCGCCGTGTTATTACAGCGGCAAGCGGATGGCACATTCCATTACGTGTTTTATTTCTCGAAGCGTACTACCCCACCTGTAACTAGGTATCACAGTTTCGAATTTGAGACGCTGGCCATTATTTATGCCCACAGGAGATTCCGAGTTTATTTAGAAGGCATAACGTTCAAAACTATTACTGAGTGCAATTATATTACGTTAACCTTAAACAAAAATAATCTTAACCCGAGAATAGCGCATTGGGTTCTTGAGCTACAAAATTTTGGCAACACAATCAAGCATCGAGGTGGAAGCAACATGTGGCATGTGGGCGCCCTGAAGCGAAGTGAGACCGTCTAAGTAATCGAAGTTATTCGTTGGCAATTTAAAAAATTTAATTTTTTTATTATTTGGAGACACAAGTCTCTTTATTCAAGCCACACTTAAATCTAAATCGTTCTGTTACTTAACATCTATTTATAATCTTCAAGTTGTTGATTTACTTGCAGTTGCATAGGAAAGTATTTCAGAAATACTATCCTATTCGTATGCACCTGAACAAATATCCAATTAGCGAAGGTTTGGGTTGGCGCGTGTGCTGACCTGGCAAAAGTTGTTATGATACATTTTGGATCTGTATCGGCACGTGTGCTGAATCAGCAGCAGTCAGCGTGTAATTATATTGAATTTACCTAACTTTTTAACATTTCTTAGGTGTAAATCATTCAAAAATTCAAAATCTAGCTTACGTCTTTAATGTTGGATTGAACTATTGTGGGCAAAATCTGGAAGGTTCTTATTTCTTGGTTGGTGTACTTCCTGTCATTTACAGATATGGTTTCGATGTTTAACTGCACCAGGAATATTCCGTTCAAACTCTTGGTTTCATTAGAATATTGAAGGGCTCCATTAAAGTTCGCTAGGAAAACAGTATTTTCAGTTAGAAGTTCAATGACAGGTTTCTTATCGATCTGGTTGTCGCAATCCGTACCTTTGCCTCTGATCGTTCGACTAATGTAGTGATTCGTGGATAACCCCTGCAGTTGGTTTTTGAGCATAACCCCTTAACTGCGAGTATTTCTTCATGCGATACAAATAGTTCGTTTGTATCATGGTGTATTCTCCTACTATTTCTTACAGTGGATCTGATCACCACGTGATTAAATTCCCTAGGTCGGGTCTTTGGTAGGGACACAGCGTACAGTAAAATTTATTCCTTTTGCAATATTATAGGCTCTGCGAATTCTATCGCCTCTATCTCATTGTCATACGGAAGGTTTTCTATATGCGAAAACACATCTAGAATTTCTTCTTTATTTAGGAGGTTAGTGTTAATGATTCCTCTCTTTTTCAAGTGCGCCGCTGAGACTATTTCGCTGAGTTAGTCCTTTATTAAACTAAGCTTGTTAATCAGCATCGGTTCATACTTATCAATGCTGGAATTGTCGATTCTTTTAATAACCCTGTTGTAACCTTCCAATATCTCTCTAGTAACTGATGTAAGAGGCGTTCATTAATTTTGTACTGGATATTGTTATTGTATATTATTGTATTCTGGGTTTTATGTAATTCATCCCAATCCGTCGCATCAGGTGTACCGGCTATCCACTTCCAAGCGGATACAATCCAGTTGATTGATCTTGGTTCTCTTGTATTTTTCCAGCGTCGTCTTTCTAATAATTGATCAATTTGTTCGAACCGATGAATTAGTTGCGGTCGTAGGATACTAGTTTTATCGATTTGATATATTATCATGGGAGTGAATTGGTTGACAATATCCTCGTAGGTTGAAAGATTAATAATGTGCACCATTCTGCAAGTTCCACCGATTATTTTACCATGCACCAACTTCAATGTTGCTATGGGGGTGTTGTATTCATATATGTTGACTGTTCCAAACACCAAACGTTGCATCATCCTGCAATTAAACAGAGCCTTTATTGAGAAATATTTTTGATGTGAGACTTGTGGATATTTTTCCCTGATTCGGTTACCACAGTAACCCTGTTGTCTTTAAGGATCTTTTCTTTCGTATACAAGGGTTTTTGCTTACCGTCACGGCGTTTAACTGCTGCATAATTAGTTTCTCCCGAATCGTATTTCTTTGGAATACGAGTACATCTTTTGCGATTTTCTCAGCTTTTTTTCCTCCTTTGATTTCTCTTACTTAATAAGTTCGACAAGGTCTTCACTAACTTTCTGATAATTAATACGCTGGCTTCTCCCGAAGAATACATCACTGGGCTTCTTTTTTATTACTGAATGAAACGTGTTATTATAACGATCGACTCTAATTTCTATAATTTAATTCAACCTAAGATCAGGATACTCCTTCCTTAGGCACCTAGCTATTTCCAGAATAGTGGAGTTAACCCTTTCCACTGTTCCGTTCACTTCACTTTTTTGGGACGGAGTCAAATAGATTTTTATACCAAGCGATTTGATGTAATTTAGAATTATTGTACTTAAAAATCTGCCTTCATTGTCTGTCAGAATAACTTTCGGTGCGGAAACTAATACAGTATTTTTATAATTTTCTTCCTTAGATAGAGGGCCGATTTTTCCTTTATGATAAGAACTCATCTACGCATATTATGAATTTTTCCCGGTCAAGCTCCAAAATGTCCATATGTAGGATCTCCGTAGGATATGTGGGATTAGGGGTTTCCTGAAGCTCAGACGTCGAAGGATGTCTGTCATACTTACTTGTTTTGTATACCTCACAGGCCCTTGCAACTTGGTTTATGAACTTATTCATTTTTGGAAAATAATATTTTTCCTAGATTTGTTCCTTGTTATCCCGGTCATTGCGATGCGCCCTATTATGTTCTTCTTGGACGATTCTCATTTTATTCTCTTCGTTACATAAGTCTGCGTTATGCGGATTTTAAGTTTGCTAAAATGTTCCTTATATATGTCATTGAGGAGGGGATATATATTTCTGGTATTTTTATGCCGTTAACTATATTAGGATTAAGCTTCTCCCTGAGAATCCTGGTCAGGTTCTCTTTTGTGATGTTCTGAATGCGTATATAGTGTCTATGGAAAGTTGGATGGAGTTCTTCGTGGGCAAATACTCGTAATTCGCGTTCTTGAGAGGTGACTAACTGATTCCTAAAAACATTTAACGGAACATCGTGTTAGGGAATCAAATCTGTCCTGTCTTCTTCAGCACTGTGCCTGGTTTGTGAATCCGATGTTAGGGTATTGTTAGGGCTTCTGTTTTTAGTCGCGATAAGGCATCTGCGACTAAATTTGTTTTTCCAGGCCTATAGATGAGTTCTTAGTTGTACTCTTCAATCCTGGTTTAATTTTTCAAGTCGCCTCGCCTTCTTTGGGTCTGGTCTTATAACCTTGCTTGTTATGAGGTACCCTAAGAATTCTGTTTCTTGTTTCAAAAATTGAGTCTTGTTGAGATTTACCTTAAAATTTGCCTTCTCCAATACGGTTTAAATAATTTTTATGTTTTCAAGATGTTCCTTTTCGCTTTTCCCGAATATTATAACGTCGTCGATTACGACGATAGCAGATCTTCCCCATGTGTGCTTTGAATTCGTTGTCTACTGTCCTTTGGAATATAGACGGGGCGTTCTTCAGTCCAAAGGGGACTCGTATTTTCCGTTCATCGTCGAGAATGCAGTCTTTCGAATATCTGCTTCTTTCATCTTGATTTGGTGAAACTCTGAAGTGAGATACAAAGTTCTGAAGAGTTGAGCTTTTTCTAGGCTGGATATTATGTTGTTAATATCGTGTATCGGGTAAGTATCAGAAATAGTCACGGCGTTAAGTCTTTTAAAGTCTATTACGAGTCTGTATTTCTTTTGTCCTGTGCAATCAGATTTTTTCGGCACTACAAATAGTGGGGAATTATACGGGAAATTCGAGGGTCGTATAATGCCATCCTTTAAAAGTTCCTGTATTTGGGTATTGTCTTCCTGCCTTAGATGCACCGGGTAAGGATATGATTTGGTATACATTGGTTCTTGGGTCGAGGCCTTTATCTCAGCTCTGATGTTAGTGTCTATTATTTGTTCGTCGCTTATTGGTCCGAAAACTATTTAGTGTCTAGTGTCTATTAAGATGTTAAAACCGCCGCTGTATTCAGTCGCCCTTTTACTTTACTCCATAATTTGTGAATTTCCTATTTCGCTTTAAACCAATCTAATAACCTAATTTCTTACCCAATAATTGTTATCGCCGACGCGCCTTTTTGTTTCTTTATTGTTGACCTACTAGCACAGATAATAAATCTATACAGATGTCTCATCCATATGGGAAGTTTTGTCCTATGAAAATGAAATCGAACTAAAAAAAAAGCTTTTTTAAAAAGCTGCAAAGAGCAAAAAAATCATTTTATTTCTTTTCGCTTTTTGCTCTTGCCTCTTGTCACTCACCCATGCAAAGTCTTTTATCGTGCAAAAACAATACGTGAACGAAAGAAATAAATAAAAAAAACATGCGTTGACGTTGCCGAGCATAACCAGTTTACTTGTGTTTATGTACGTGTGCTTGTTATTTTGTTTGTAACTTGTTATGCAATGTAATTTAAATGGGGGTAGGAATATAATTTTGAAGATCATGAGATCGATGGTCCGGGATATGGACGTGCTAGAGGGGGTGTGTATGACGTTGCACCACACTATAAAAGTGGTTGATATTTGAAGCACGAGGTGTTAAGGGCTAATACATGTTATGGGGTTGAAGATATTTTAGAAGAATTTTTGTCAAATTTTGTGCTCAGGACATTAAGTACTTACAAAATTTGATAAATTTACAAGCATTGAGCAACATCGAACTTATTCGGAAAATGTACATATATTTACGAATACATATTTGCTCCCTTTTCGTTCAAGTTATGTAAAAAGGAGTTTTTAAAACTGTACGCAAAATATTTGTATGTAAAGATCGAAAATCTTCAATTCCGAGACTCGGGGACAACGCAGTAATGTACGGCTGAATATATGGTAGTTCGAACAAGTGGAATAGGATCTCAACCAACTTGGAGTGCAGCACCGCTGGAAACAGCTGGCGAAAGATCGCGCCAGGTGGAAAGGCTTGTTGGTTGAGGTCCTGGTCCATCCCGGACTGTAACGCCACCAAAGTAAGTAAGGAAAATATTGGAAATATTTTTCCGACAGCCATGAATGAGCCATATTTTAACTAGCAAAATCAATACTATATAGAGTATGATTTTGTTCCTTGGAGTAGGGACTTTGGATCCAATTTTTTAAACCAGACTGAAGTAGCACCGGTTGCCTAGGCTTATTCTGGTGGTAATCTTCGACAAGGTGTCATTTGCTTACAGTGACAAATTGTACGATTTGGTAGACGACGGGGTTATCTTTGCTCGACAAAATTTACTTTACAATGGCGGCAGATTTTGGCCATCCTGAAGTGTCTATATCAATGACGTGTCCCAACAGTTCGGATCTGGCCCCGTGCGACTTTTTTTATTCCCCAAACTCAAAACGTACTTTAAGAGTAAGGGTTCGGCACGGTAGAAAATGTAAAAAAGCTACGACCAAGGCTTTGAAGGCGATGTTAGAAATTGCTTTCCAGCATTGCGACGAAGAGTGGCAGCACCGTTGGGATCGCTGTTTACGCTCTCAAGGGACCTACTTTGAAGGTGACAATTCATTTTATGCTTGATACATGTGTTTTAAAAAAATCATTCTCATTACCTTTGGTACACAACACGTATATATTCCAATATATGTACATAGTATTATCTATATATATACCTGTATAATAATTGATCACTGCTCTTGGCCTACTTAAGTAAAGGCGGCTTAAGTACAAAATTGGAAAACTAATTCTAAGAAATCACATGTTTTAACAAATTATAGTTAAATCACCCTTACTTAAGTAGTTTCCAGGGGACACGAGCGAGGACGTGGCAGGACATCGACCCCCACCCTCCCAACCCTCCAATAATCGTTGCCAATTTATCGTTAGCGTTAGCGTCATTTTTAAGCGTTCATTACATTTTGCAATTTTCTTATTTTATTTCTGGGAATCGTGTTTTTATTTCTGTTTTTATCAAGGACCCATTTAAAATTTTTCCAGAGCAATACAATTATTAGGAAATTTATTAAATTAATCTTGTGCTCGTAACATTCACTAGAGGTATCAAACCATTTCGGAAAATTCATATTTGTTGCCTTTATACATTCTTTGATTATGTTTTCTCTTAAATTAGATGCAAAAGGCAGTTTTTCAAAGTATGCGGAGAATATTTGTATATGAAGACGGCATACTTGAAAATATTTTTCGGACGGCCACAAGGGAACTGTATTTTCTTTCAAATTCTCATATTCTTTTAATTTTATCAGTACTTCTGTTAGATTGAAATCGTGTTTGTCTTTTAACATTTCTCCCGCACAATTTTCACAGATTGTATTCATCTTTTTTATTGTTTTGAAATAGCAGTATCCTGCAAAATATCTAATAGCAAGGTCGTTGACTTGCGGTACCTTAACTGATACTGTGTTTTCATCTAATGGGTTAATTATATTATTAGTATTCATGTTATTTTCAAAACAGTTTTCATTCTGAAGAACGTTCTCATTAAGCACTGTTTGCTCCTCTGTATCATTCTGCAAAACGGCGTTCCAATCCACCTGCAAGTATTCCGAATCTTCTTCCTCGCAATTTGAACATTTCGATTTAAATAGAAATTTAATCGATATAACTTTGGCTATCAATGAGCTAAATTCAGCAACACTGGGGTTACTTTTATTTATGTTCCGCGCTCTTATTTTGCCAAATAAGTTTTCTAATGGATCTTGATTAAATTTATTTACATAAACGTAATATAAATCATCATGATTCATGAATAACATTTCCCTTATTCTTAAAACGCTCCCTATAGTTAGAGCTAAACCTTTGAAACAGAATGATCTATTTGTCCCGTTAATGGGTTTAATATTTATTATATAATCCTTCATTTCTATTATAAACTGGATATTTTTATCATTCCGCAGAAGAGCTGGTTTTCCATTTAAAAGATCGAAAAGGCGATCTATTTTTTTAATAAATTCAGCTGTCGGTTTCGCAAATTGGGCTATATGTCCTGGGAATTTGTTCAGTTTTATTAAAGCTTCAATTCCACAGGATACAGATCTGCTTAGAACCTGTGCAGCCAGCTTCACGTTCATCTTTTGAAATTCAGTAGGGTCAATATGTGCCGCTGTCAGTCTTGGGCATATTTTGGTAGTATTATTTTTTTCTGTGTTATAAAGGTATTCAATTACCTTCTAACTAACAATTCCATCAAAAGTGGTCAAATTGTATTTTATTAAGTTGTTTCGAATACTTTTCAAAAGATGCGGGATATCATACATTCCATATATGGATTTGTTCTTGTAAATAAAGCTTAGGGTTGTTTCATTTATACTAAGCTTACTATATAAACTACGATTAGTGGGCCCTTGATCACAGCAAATAGCTCTTACATTTAATTTCAACTCTGCGCATATATCAAGACACTTATATACCTCAACTTCAAGTTCTTTGGTGGGTATATTGCTCGGACAGACGACGTGATATAAAACTTGTTTAAAATTTCCACATATGCTCCGAATCATAAAGACGCATGCAGACTTAGCGTATGAATTATATCTTTGATTTCTTCCGTAATCAACAAAACCTTCAATTTCATCTTTAAATTTATTGTAGGTTAGATCTGTCTGAAGGCTCATCTCGTCAAATATAACCAAAACTTCTCTTTCTTTTGGTGGTAATTTCGAGGTTATTTCCTTAATTTCCTGCATAACATTTCTATTCAAGCCAGGGGACAGACTTTTAATTTTAATCCACCTGTGCAATGAAGATGGATGCGGCAAGTGTATCTCAAGTTGATCCCGCAAAAAGTTGTATCCGGCAGCTGAACGAAAAAAGATGCACTGCGAAATCCATTTCTCCTCTTCGGTGTATTCATTTTTACCCTGTGATAAGATGAGCTTCGAAAATGTCATAGCATTCTGATGAATACCAAGCAATGAATCGATTTTCCCTTGAATGTTTTGCTTTTCACGCGCTTGTAGCTTTTTCTTGTCCTCTTTTAAACGACGAATTTTCTTTAATAAATTTGGTTTCGATTTTCGATTTTCTTTAATAGTTATTCTCAAGACATTGTTCAATTTCTTGAGCTTTTCAATTCTCCTAATGTAAAAAGATTGCCTTTTTACATGAGCCTCACAATTGGCGCAAGCAAATTCAATGTGATCATTGAATTTTGTCCTTAATAAATTTTTAGAAGCCAAATTTAGTTCCCCTATTGTAGGTTCACTCGAACTCAGTTTTAAATCTTTATAATTTTCATAAGTAATCTTAGCTTTGACTGGATCAAAGCAAACAGAACCGTCTTCAGAGTTCGGAACAGTCTCGCTTCGTTTTAAAAAGAGAGAGGGATAAGCATTTGTTTTTAAATATTTTTTTCCCAAAAAGGCAGTTTCAAAATGTTTGCTGCAGATGTAAGGTTTTTAAGGCATTTTATATGTTCACGAGACTCCTCCGTCAAAGCTAACCATTCATCATATTTAACAGTGCCTTTTTTAGGGAAACGAAATAATTTCATATCCGAAAACTCATTTTCGGTTGCACAAAATGTGCTATTGCGCACTTTGTTCTCCTCCAGGACATTTTTATTTGTAGATTGTTGTTCAGATATATGTAGATGTGTTTACCTACTTTTCAGCTTTTAGAAATACGTAGATATGTAGGTAGTTTGTGATTAACCTAAAAATCTTATTAGTTATAATAGGAGCAAAACAGCTCAAATTGTATTACCAAAATCAATACATATATACCTACATAATATGCATATATATAAATATATGTGATGTAATACATGCACCTAAACGCTAGTTGTTTTATATAAAAATTTAGTGAATATATATATCAAGTAATACATATATGGATAAAATATATTGAAATAAAAATAGATACCTATTTTATAGATTAACCTGTGCACTTTAATTATCACTTCAATTCAGTTCAATTACTTATTATTTACCTGCACTACAGATTAACAACACGAATGATATTTTGCTCGTCAAACTTCAATTACAAAATGTAAAGAAATATTCGACTTTTCCCGCTTTGAATTGTTCTTTCTTACATACACACCCATACGCTCAAACAAAATACCAATTCATGAAAAATTACATAATTTCCTATTGCAGTCGAATGAAAACAAACAGCCAAGTCTTCATACCCCTTCCCACAAACCCCTTGCATATTCCTTTTGCCAATGCCATCAACTTGTGGTGAGAGAAAAAAAAAATCTCTCAGTAAGCAAAACAAGAAAGAGCGAAAATAAAAAAGCTTTACATTATTTCGAAAGCTCGTGTCGGCTGGACGAGTGTCGGCTAGCCGACAAAAATTGAACCATTTTTTCCTACAGCGATGAGACATCTGTATAGATTTATTATCTGTGCTACTAGTATGTTCATTTCGCAACAGTGCGTTTAGTGCATTTTTCTTTTTTTTTCTCTGCAATTTGTTTTTTGTTTTCTGGTCTTCGTCATGTCTTCTTATGGATTAACCAATTGCTCCATTAACGACAATAATGCTGACTTTGTTGCCTGTAAGGGGATCTGCGGCAAAATATTCCATGCTATTTGTGTTGGCCTAAATAAAAGAAACACGGTCTACCTTAAAGAGTTCTCCGAAAATCTACAGTTCTTTTGTGATGAGTGTATCAGTATTTCTCTCTCACATTTGCTCCTTGTAATCAAGTGCCTCAGTGACTCCAATGCATCCAACCATAACTCACTCGTCAGACTGGTAACGGACAAAATATCAATCTTTGAACAAAGTATAAGATGTGCGGAAGACTTTGGTCATAGCATTGAAATACAAATTGCGCGTTTAATTGAGCTAGAAAGTGCAAGATCCAGAAATGAAGGAACATACAAGCGCCACATTGATACAGTCCTAAGTGAATTTATATAAATCGGATCCGCAATGATGGATTCAAGCAAGAAAACATGTAATTCCATAAACTCTCTCCGGGCAGACATCGATATTCATCTCCAATCATTCACACCCAATCTCCATTTCGAACCTGCAACAAACCGCCTTCTCCCTCGGTTTCACGGCCCCAGTCTCTTTTTTTGATCCCCTTTCGCCGCCTAACGTTAAATTGACCCAAAAGAATATAGACACCACAGAATGCCGTTACGCTCTCTCTAGGCTAAGGGATAAAAATATATACGAAAATATACGTCTCTTTCTGTCATATCTTTACGACAAATCCGACTCTGTTTGCTTTGAGGGAAAAACCAAAACAAGTGTCATGGTCTCCATCCAACAGGAAGGCCTTCCTACGAATATAACTAGTCTCAGAAAGCTTTACAACAGGTACCACGAAATCTTCGACACACCTCCTCAAAAGGTTGCGGATGACCTCGCTGCTTTCCGCAGCTATGTACACACTAAAAGAGTTTCTCACCTTCAGCGTAGCCGATCTGACCACGACCAATTTTTTCGTTCCTAACTTGCCTTCTTTGCCTGCATGTCATCTACACTCCCCTACTCCTCCACGCAACAAACTACCTCTTACATTTTACTACCAAACCGTAAGAGGCTTGGGCTCTAAAACTCGTCTTGTCTAAATCACACGGTCTCTCTTTCGACGTCTATGCTCTTAGAGAAACCAATCTGATCATCGACATAAAGAGCCAGGAGTTGATTCTCCATGTAGAAGTGTCTTACTTGCCACTTACAATAACCTCAACTCTTCTCTCAATTGTTTCAATTAAAATAACACTTCCCAACAGGTCCCTGTACGTTATGTGTTGCTACATTCTCCCAGCTCAACCTACTGAATCCTACATCCTTCCTATTAAAGCAATTGACCAACTAATTGACCCAAGTGATCCTTATCTTTGGTGATTTTAACCTACCCCTGCTAAAGTGGATTCCATCGGATAATCACTTATTTTTTACCGCGTCAAACGCCAGTTCATCCAATGAATGTCTTTTCATTGATAGTATAACTGACTCAAGCCTATGCCAAGTATGTGACGTCCCTAATTCCATCAGTAGGCAACTAGACTTTATTTTCACTAGTGATCATATTAACTCCACAGTAACGTTGTGCCCCTTTATCCTATCAACTGTCGACGACTTTCACCCCCCTCTTCTTCTCTCATTTTTCCATAACTCTCCATCCCAGCCCACTTCTTCAACTACCATCTCTTCTTACAACTTCCATAAAGCTAATTTTCACAAAATCAGTACTTATCTTAGCAAATATTCTTTTGATTTTACCAACCTATCCTTATCTGATGCTGTCTCCATTTTCTACAGTGAAAAATTTAATTCCATTTCTCTCCATGTCCCCTTTTCACGGCATAAAACATCATCTATTTTCCCTCCTTGGTACAACAGAAGACTTCGCTCTTTACGAAACAGAAGGAACAAATTATGGGCAGTTTTTCTTCGCACCAATTCTTATTATGAAATTACCTGCAATTCACCCAGCTCTATAACTGCCTCTATCAACGCTTTCTCGACACAGCGCAGACCAACCTTATCAACGATCCTAAGACATTTTATCAGTTCGTCAACTTCGAAAGAAAATCAGACGGTTATCCCCCCTCTCTCTCGTTCGATAATATATCGTCGACCGACCCACATATTTGCCAACTATTTTGCAAACTTTTTTAAACAGTCATTTGCAGGCAACCTTTTTGTACCCGGATTCCATCTATTTTAAGTACCTTCCCAATTTCTCCATTGGCCCCTCTCTATCTCAACCCTTTGATCCCACCCTTATCGAAGACAATTTACAAAATCTCAATGATGAATTTGTATCCGGTCCAGATTGGCTCCCAGCAATATTTTTCAGAAAGTGTGCCTCCAATCTTTCGCACCCACTTTCCTTCCTCTTTCCTCTGTCCCTCACACTAGGGGAATTACCCTAAGTTTTGAAGACCTCTTTCATAACCCCGGTTCACAAAAAGGGATCAAAAAATGAAGTAACCAACTACCGTCCCATTTCTAAGCTTTCTCACATACCTAAAATGTTCGGAAGTTTTTTATATGAAGTTCTAAGCTTTCAGTGCAGTCACTTATATCACCCAGTCAGAACGGATTTCTAAAAGGTATATCAACTACTACAAACTTAGTTGAATTCGTATGTTTTGCACTTTCAGCCCTAGAAAATGGCAACGAAATTTACGTTATTGCTACAGATTTCGCTAAGGCCTTCGATAAAATATTACATCAACTGATCCTTTTCAAATTGTCTTCCCTCGGTTTTGACCCCATATTATTAAAATTTATATCTTCTTATCTGGAGAACCTTTACTATAGCGTTCGCTTTAGGCCAGGCTTCTCAACCCCGTGTTTAGCCACTTCTGGTGTCCCAAAAGGCAGCTATCTAAGTCCCCTCGTTTTTATTTTAACTACAAACGATCTCGAGAAGATTATTAAACATTGCTCCTTATCCATTTACGCCGATGACACTAAGTTCTGCAAAACCATTTCTTCACCCCAGGACTCTGTTCTCCTTCAAGAAGACCTCGATAGGTTTTCTACTTGGTGTCTTAAAAATTGCTTTGAACTTAATGTCTCCAAATGCCAAACTATGACTTTGTCTCGTAAGTCCAATCAATCTCCCTCTCGACCTTATTTTCTGCATGACCAACCTGTAACCCAGGTCCAATCACTTCGCGACCTTGGAATTTTATACGATAGAGAGTTAAACTTCCATTCGCATATTGATGAGATAATCCATAAAGCCAACTCATCGCTCGGTTTTATCAAACGTTGGTCTAAAGAATTTTGCAACCCTTATGTGACAAGTTTGCATTACCCTTATCCGGCCCCTCCTTGAATATGCCAGCCAAGTATGGTCCCCCTTTCAGCGAATTCATATATCCCGAATCGAGAACATTCAACGTCGTTTTCTTCGATTTGCTCTTCGTAGGCTAACCTGGAGTGACCCATTTATCTTACCTCCCTATCGCGACCGCCTCAAACTTCTTAACCTGAATACCCTCGAAAAACGCAGAGATATAGCTGACATTCTCTTCATTCATCGACTACTCTCCGGTTCTGTGGAGTGCGCTTCCGTTTACAATTCTATTTCCTTCAACACTAGCCCTCGTAATTTACGCTGACCTCGTCTCTTCTATATCCCAACCGCACATCTTATGGCTCTAACGAACCAGTCTCCCGCATGCTCCTTAAGGTCAACTCAAACCTCTCCCTTTTTGATTTTAACCTGAGCACTTCTCGTCTTAAATTTGATCTCCTCCACCATTCCCTTACTTCCTAACCCTTGACTCTTGTTAGTTTTTAAGTTACTTTAAGCTTGCATTAAGCCTTAGCCCCCATTAAATTAATTTCCTGGTTTCGATGCTCAGATGATCATCTTTTATTCCCATATTGTTAACCTGGGCTGACTGTTTTTCCTCCAGCTGTGTCTTTATTCCTGGTTTAATTATTAAGAAGTTGCTTTCTCTATCAATGATGGCTTCCATCTGCTTGAGGGTATCATCGCCGATTATACCGTCGAATGTTTTAAGACCTGGAAGAACGAAAAAGTTTAAGGCAGTATCGTTTCCGACACTTTTAAAAAACTTTCCACACATATTTTAATCAATACGAATTTCACCTCCCGCTGATTGGAGCCGGAAGTTCTAATTCTGGTTTCACAAAGTTTTTATTTGCACCCGTATCTACCAGAAACTCAAGGACACGGCCTGCTTAAGTGACATACCTTAAGTATGGTAAAAATTTTACTCAGAGTTCTGCCTCTGGTTCTTCTAATTGAGGTTCAGCTTTACCTTCTTCAGCAAGCTCTTGTTCATAATTTTCAAGATATTCTTCTTCAACCTGGGTTTGTATATTAAACAATATTATCGGAGTTGAAATTGTTCGTTATATGCTTGTTGGTATTGACCGAGCTGCACTGGAATAGCAGGTCTGTTTGTATAGTTGGCTTGCCGAGTCTGAACAGACGTTTCCATAGGAACTGGCTGTGTTGGTCTTGGAGGCGGAATATTGGTCCTCTGTGGCCTCGGTTGTTGGGGTTGCCTCATATGATGCTAATTGTGATGGATGTTATAGGCCATGTTCCTTTGCTGTGGTGTTAAAGCTTTCTGAGGATTTTCTGGTTTCGGTTGTCCATGTCTGTTCTGGGAAAATATCTGATTTATTGGAGTTGTTATAGAGTTATTACTGTTTTTCGCATGTATAGCCATACTCCTGTAATTTAGATTCTGGATCTCCAAACACGAAGCGTAAGCTTCTGGGAGAGTTTGCTACTTTTGGATAATGAGCATTTTCGAGAGGTCTCCATTAAGTCCTCTAATGAATACGTCAAGAGCTCGATTCCTGTAATTGTCTACGAGAGCTTGGATAGTTTCAGGACTATAGTCTTCCATTTTTATCTTATTAATGATCAATGAAAATTCATGATTCACCGACGCATAGAATTCATCAATATTTAAGTTGTCTTGCGATAAGATGTTAAGTTGATGTTCAAGGGTGCGGATATCCCTTTTGTCCGCATAGTGGAAGGATAAGCACTTCTTGATCGATGTACAATCATTATCGAAAATGTTGTAAGAAATCAGGGCCGCGTAATCCCCGCCTCTAATTTTCTGCCTGATACTCTGTAGTATCGCTCTGTAGATAGGGTTTTCCCTAACGATCTCATAATCCCCTAGTATATTCTCCACATTGTGGATTTTGGGGATGTATTGTACTGGATTACAATCTAAAGTTTGAAGGTCCCTAACTCCGTCAGGAAATCTGCTGATCTGTTTTAGATCCTCCTCGCTTCTAGGGATTGCAGGTGCTGTTGGGTTTGGGTGTGATCGTGCGTTAGTAAGTTTCATTGACCTAAGCCTTTGCTCTATTTCCTTAATTCTCTCGATTTGAGCATTCACTTCTCCAGTAAGCTGGACAACAGCTGTTTGAAGTGCTTCCATTTTTACAGTAGTAATTTATGTTCTTAGGCTTATGAGTTCAAGTTACAGGCTTAAAGTGGATTGCAAACATAGGGTTATAAATTTGAATTTAAGTTTGTTAGATTCGAGATAAAAATTTGATATGAAATTTATGTTTGTGTGACAGTAATTTGTATGCTTAGGGTTATATTATAATATTATGGCAAAAATAACAACTGAGTTGAAACAATTCTTTCCTTTATTTCAATCTATCTTATAAATTTGTGTTGGTGTGACATCAATCTGTGTACCTAAAGTTTTACTTAATTAATAGTTACATTTACAATTGGTTTGCTATATTTTATAAAGGTTTTTATATCTTTAAAATGTACTTTTACGTAAAAAGTTTGTTTTTGTTTCATTGTTTTTTATTTATTATTCTTTGATTTCTTATTTCCTTAAAATTAAAATGTTTGAGATTTAAGTAATGGACTCGACTTACATGAAGATTATGATGCTTATCATCTCTCTTCTGGGTAGGTATGCTGGAGAGCTGGTGAACGCTTGTTGGCTCCTTCGTAGAGGTCCTCTGTTGTAGTCGCCTTTTTGATGCACTCACACTTTGAACAGATTGACTTTGGAAGAGGTGTATTACTCCTTTTTAGCCACTTCGTAGTGATCTTATCTCTGTTGTAACAGCCTACTGCGGTACACTTAACTATCACTAAGCGCGTTTGTTCACTCTTAAGCTTCTTTAACTCGCGTATACTTTACGTTCGCGATGTCCCTGCTGCTCGGGCGCCAGTAAACGAAATTTTTTGACAATTCGAAAAAATATAATTTGTTTATTATTTGGAGACACAAGTCTCTTTATTCAAGCCACACTTAAATCTAAACATTTCTGTTGCTTAACATCTATTTATAATCTTCAAGTTGTTGATTTACTTGCAGTTGCATAGGAAAGTATTTCAGACGAAATACTATCCCATATGCACCTGAATAAATATCAAATTACCAAAGGTTTGGGTCGGGCCTGTGCTGACCTGGAAAAAGTTGTTATGATACGTATGGGATTTGTATCGGCGAGTGTGCTGAATCAGCAGCAGTCATCGTGATAACTTCTACGCTATCAACGAAGACGATATAGAATTTCAGTTGGAAGCTACACAACAGAGATACCAATATCCTAAGTTTACGTGCTAAATTAGTGAGAGAGAGTAGCAAACAATTTGAAATGAAGAATGGCCTAGTATATAGAAAGTCTCGCGAAATTATATGCCTGTACGTCCCAAGCGAGATGGAATTAAGCGTGATCAGGTCTGTACACGAGAAACTCTGTCATTTAGGGGTGACCAAGTGTTATAACAAAATAAAGTCAAATTATTGGTTTCCCGACATACGAATGGAAATTGAGAAATTGGTGAAGAATTGTCTTAATTGTATCCTGTATCGCGCTCCCGCCAAATCCAATGAAATGGACCTCCATAGCTTCCAAAAGAACTAATTCCGTTCGATAAAACCCATATAAATCACTTAGGACCATTGCCTTCAGTTAAGTCTTAGCGGAAACATTTATTAGTAGTGATTGATGCCTTCACGAATGTACATATTCATGGCAATAACTACTTGTGTAGTTCCATAAAATCTGGTCATCTACAAAATTCCTTTCAGAAGTTACTGAATGTAGAATTACGTTGGAAGTGTTTAGTTCTAAAGGGTCCGCCATCTAACGTTTTTTTTCTTTAACTAGTGCTTATTTCGTGAATGGCAACACTTATCTCGTGTCTGATTTGACAGATAATTTGTTTTATCCTTCCGCTGAACGAATATGGTTGTGTATACGCTTGAACTACGCTTCGCTAAGTGGGCCTGTGATCGACTTAGAAAAGATGCCGATTTTGCAAAAAAAATAATCTTTTCAGATGAAGCTCATTTTGATCTTGGCGGGTATGTAAACAAGCAAAATTGTCGCATTTGGGGCACAGAAAACCCGCACGCATACATTGAAAAGCCGATACACCCAAAACGAGTCACTGTTTGGTGCGTATTTTGGTCCAGAGGCATAATTGGGCCATTTTTCTTCGAAAATGAGCAAGGAGTGTCCGTTACAGTCAATGGCGATCGTTATCGGGCCATGTTGAACGAATTTTTGTTCACAAAAATTGAAGAGGAGGATATTGGCAACATTTGGTTTCAACGTTGGACTATTATTTGTAGGGTGCCGTAAAAGATAAGTGTTACGCCGACAAGCCAGAGACAATTGACGCTTTAAAGGACAATATTCATGAAGCCATTGGTGAAATACAGCTGCACACAATCGATAATGTGCTTAAAAATTGGACCGATCGTGTAGGCTACTGCATGGCCAGCCGAGGCAGCCATTTGAATGAAATTATTTTCCATTATTAACCGGAAGGATAAAACTAATTATCTGTTAAATCAGACATGAGCTAAGTGTTACCATTCACGAAATAAGCACTAGTTGGAAAAAAAAACGTAAGATGGCGGACCCTTTATTAAAATTAGGAACAAACTGTATAGCAAATGGAAGCGTGGACCTTTCACTGCAGACTTTTCCGAGTAAAAAGCGGAGCGTAAATTCGTTATACGTAACTCCAAGAAAAGCTATTATGCACTTAAATTAAACACGCCCTCCCTGCAGGGAAACTTTGGAGCAACCTATGTAAAGTTGGCATTTCCAGTAGTAATGACATTAAATGGCCACTCGATCGTGATGAAATTTTTTCTTGGTTATGATCCCATAAATTGTAATTTATATCATAATTGGGCTGATCATCTGGACCTGATACCTAGACTGAACTAAGTCTCATGTAATTCCTATTTCTAAGAAAAACTAAAGTCTAAACCTATTACATGCCTTATACCTCTACAATAACAAACTTAAAACTCTTGAATCTGTCACTATGTCTACATATTAAATCGAAATTTTGGGCACAGTGAAGGGAGACCTCCGATTCCGATCAGTGGAAGAGCGAAAGACTTCCTCATAGAAAGAAGATTACCCTTTCAGAGGCTTTCCATTGCCCGCCGAGAAAATATTTAGGTCAGAAAAATAAATAAATTTTTCTGTTTTTCGGTGTTCATCGGGATTTTAGGCGAGGCCTTTTTGCATAGTAGACGTCGAATTTATTTATTTTATATGCGTTTTTGGTCGGGGTAAAAGTTAGTTCAACTAACTTGTTCTAACATACTTGTACGCTTTAAACAAACCTTTAACTCCTATGTCAATGGGCCTTATTATTATAATAACGAATCTATTCGTTAATTAAAATATTAATCGACTTAAATATTATATTAATCCACTTAAGTATAAACTGTACCAATAATGTTTTAATAGTCAACTTTTGCTTAAAATTTATCAAACAATGTCAAAATTCGCGAAGATTAAGGGGTGACGTCTCCCATATTAATCTGACGCGGTGAATACCGATTTTGACATTTCTCATGTTTCTAACTCTAATTTCGTGTAAGCTGCAAAAAAAATTAATGTGAAATAATAATTTTCCTTATTATATTTTCTATGAGCACAAAAGAAGAAAAATCTAGACATCTGGATTAAGAAGAAATAATTTTCTACAAAATACTGCTTCCACCAACAGATTGCCAAATGAGGATGTGCCAAAAGCATTTGGAATAGTTTGTTTACATTTTCTTGTGAGTAAGTAAAGACATTTTAATTTCAAAATAATTTATTTTACTTCTCCTTTACAGAAGGAACAATAAACGTAATTGTGCTATTCAAGAGCTTGAATATATGTGGATAATTGATACTAACTAAAAACATGTGAGTAAAAAGTATACATTTTAGTTTAGTCATAAATTTAATGCCTTTTTCTTTGCAGAGTACAACGACAGAATTTTTCTTCATGCCTCTGTTTAATATATTGTAAAATATTTATGTGGGTACAAATGATAGAACTTATTCTTTTCAATACAAATCGCTTTATTCAGTACAGTTACAATTCACTATTTAATTGTTTCTCTCAATACAACCGCTTATACTTTTCTTATCTTTTACTTAAACCACTTAATCACTTCTCCTAATTAACACTTCAGATTTCACTTTAGAACTCATTTACATACCTTGGGGATGCTGGTATTTGTACTCGAATGACATACTTCGAGAACAATCCTCGCCATCCAGCGTCCCATACAATTTCCAATTTGCTAGAAGATTCGATTCCACTCTCCAGTCATCAATGGTCAAGACTTTGTGATTCAAGTATCGAAATCTTCTGGTCTTCGAGTATCGACATCTTCTGCTCTGTAAATCTAGATGTCGCTGCTCACATTTAAGTGGTTATCACAATATGTAAATACTTAATGTCTTTTTCTCGATTTTTGTTTTGATTTTTTTATTCAATAAATAAAATAAATTTAAAGTAATTATTTTTTTTTCTTGGATTATGCAATTCATCACCACCTTTGAGGTATGTATAGCGTGCGTTACCGATTTTTTTACTGGGTGTTCGGTTCCCCTTGTAGGCCTATTGCACCCATTCTGCATTCTCAAAAATGAAGAATAAAAGAAGACTTAAATTAAAAAGATTATCTCATTTACTTAAAAAAGAATGTTTTTTTTTTCTAAACCTACATTCTTATTCTATAAACAATCCTATCATGCAAATGAAAAAAAAACGGTGATTGTTCTGAATAACTTCTATTCTCTTATGAAAGCAACTTTTGAGTGTCTATTACCATGAATTAGACGTACCAAATCACTTAAAAACGCGAGTTTACGTCTTTTTTGTTTTTCTGGTGATGGTGCTCTAGGTTCAGCATCTGTGCTTCCAAGCTAGTCAACAAGCAGTGGTTCACGAAACATCATTGCACATAAACACAATCTATTCTAGATGATTGTAGGGCAGTGATATCGTTGATTGCCGTTTTCATGCTCCCAAATTGTACTGATTAATCGTGGTTAGATTTTTTTGGTTTTCTTTTCTTCACCAGACGTATCGGGGCAAAATTCATCTTCGATTTTGAGCTCTTCATCGCTAAAGTGTCCAGGTATTATAAACCATTCGTTATCGAGTATGTTCCGAAACAATGTAAATTACAATTCATGAATACATTGGATTTTTAGATTTGGTGGAAAATACATATATGCAATTCAATTATTGTATTAACTTTTCATAAGAAGTAATAGGAACGGATTGATTGTTTTTATTTCTGAAAATATAACTTTACATACAACTTTTGCAAAATTGAATTTAAAATATTAGTAATAGCAACAAACAAAACAATAAACAGAGTAAACAAAATTTATGCTTTATAAGTCCATTTGGTACAGCAGAGAATTGACCAACTCTTTTTTAAATAGATATAAGTGTGACTTATATTCAATGTTTTTGTGCCACTAATTTTATTACTAACATTTCCAAATTCAGTGCTCAGTTTTCGCATCAACAAATTTCCGAGAAGAAAAATATCGATGTAAACACAACGCTGAACTTCTCACAAATATCACGTTGTAATGCTAAAATTCAGCGGGATTGCCGTGGATGTCAACGAAATCGGCCTAACGGAAGCAGCGTACAACCTACGCAGGTGGATACAACGAACTGAGTATAAATCATATACCGCTAGATAGAAACCTTTTATCAACGAAGTAAATAAAAAAACAGAAGTCCTTACTGATAAATACGAAAACAAAGGATTCGACTTATTGATTTTTTCAGAAGAGTCAAAATTTAACATTTATGGATCAAATATTCCTTCGAAAGCATAAAGACAACCAAATGAAGCTTTGATACCAAAAAAACAAGGAAAAAAGTAAAGTACGGAGATGGTTGTTGTATGATGTCGGGCTAAATGTACTTTTGGGGTCGGTAATTTAGTCATAGTCATTAAAATCATGACGAAAGAAATATACTAAAATATTTAGAGGAAAAATTTGCTTCAGAGTACACAAAAAATGGTTATCGCGAAAGGTTTTTACTTCCAACAATGATTCCAAGCATGTCGCACAAATGGTAAAGATGTGGTGGATACTCATACATAAAATCCCTCACTTGCGAGTAACAACACCGCAAAGCCTCGATCTTAACCCAACAGAACGTCTTTGGAATCATTTAAAGAAGAGCTTACGAAAATATGTCATTACATCAAAGTCTCAGTTAAAAGCTTTATTTTTAGTGGAATGATAAGAAATAACAGGTGAACATCTGGAAAAGTTGACACATTCCATGCCAGATCGGATTAAAGAAGGTAAAAGGCTTAAAGGGTACTCAACAAAGTCTTTTCCGCAAAATTAAAGCATAAACTAACACTTTTCATTAAGGGTATCAACACTCTATTTTTATATTTTTTTTGTGAACGAAATATTATTGTTTTGTTTCTGCCTCTAAGAAAGTACAAACGAACGTTTATTACAGAATGAATGAATGAATGAAACAGAACTGTTTAAAACAATTAAAAGCATAATTCTCTTCCACAAAACGCATTTAAGTTGGGATATAGAGTTTTGCTGCACATTGTACGAGTATGTTGGCCATCCTCGATTTTTTTTTAAACAAATTAACACTTAAAATACCACTCCTTTTGTACTTTATAATGTGAGAAAAAAAACATTCTCGAAATATTTTGGAAAACCTTTAAATTCAATTAGAAAAAACTAATATTTTCCTAAAAAAAACTAAAATATTGTGATAACCACTTAAATGTGAGCAGCGACATCTAGAGCAGAAGATTTCGATACCCGAAGACCAGAAGATTTCGATACTTGAATAACAAAGTCTCGACCATTGATGACTGGAGAGTGGAAACGAATCTTCTAGCAAATTGGAAATTGTATGGGACGCTGGATGGCGAGGATTGTTCTCGAAGTATGTCATTCGAGTATAAATACCAGCATCCCGAAGGTATGCAAATGACTTCTAAAGTGAAATTTGAAGTGTTAATTAGGAGAAGTTATTAAGTGGTTTAAGTAAAAGATAAGAAAAGTATAAGCGGTTGAGAAATTGGATTGTATTGAGAGAAACAATTAAATAGTGAATTGTAACTGTACTGAATAAAGCGATTTCTATTGAAAAGAATAAGTTCTGCCATTTGTACCCACACAAACATTTTACGATATGAACAAAATTTTACTTATTAGTATTATTTAATTAATTTATTTACTTAACACATGTCAAACTAAAAGAACAACAAGGAAATTGATTTTAAAAGATTCCATTAATTAACAATCCTTTTCATTGATGTCCAGATTTTGTGCCTAAATTTGCAAAATGCTTATACCACAGATAATAAATCTATACAGATGTCTCATTCATATGGGAAGTTTTGTCCTATGAAAATGAAATCGAACTAAAAAAAAAGCTTTTTTAAAAAGCTGCAAAGAGCAGAAAAATCATTTTATTTCTTTTCGCTTTTTGCTCTTGCCACTTATCACTCACCCATGCGAAGTCGTTTATCGTGCAAAAACACTACGTGAACGAAAGAAATAAATAAAAAAAACATACGTTGACGTTGCCCAGCATAACCGGTTTACTTGGGTTTATGTACGTGTGCTTGTTATTTTGTTTGTAACTTGTTATGCAATGTAAATTAAATGGGAGTAGGAATATAATTTTGAAGATCATAAGATCGATCGTCCGTGAAGGTGGACGTGCTAGAGGGGGTGGGTGTGACGTTGCACCACACTATAAAAGTGGTTGATATTTGAAGCACGAGGTATTAAGGGCTAATACTTGTTATGGGGTTGAAGATATACGTATGTACATGAGCGCTAGACCAATTTCCCGATTTTAAATTTGTGCTCAGGACATTAAGTACCTACAAAATTTGATAAATTTCCAAGCATTGAGCAACATCGAACTTATTCGGAAAATGTATGTATATGTTATTTACGAGTACATATTTGCTCCCTGTTCTTTTAAGTTATGTAAAAGGGAGTTTTTAAAACTGTACGCAAAATATTTGTATGTAAAGGTCGAAAATCTTCAATTCCGAGACTCGGGGACAACGCAGTAATATACGGCAGAATTGTTCGAACAAGTGGAGTGCAGCATCGCTGGAAACAGCTGGCGAAAGATCGCGCCAGGTGGAAAGGCTTGTTGGTTGAGTTCCTGGTCCACCCCGGACTGTAACGCCACCTAATTAAGTAAGCAAAATATTGGAAATATTTTTCCGACAGCCATGAATGAGCCATATTTTAACTAGCAAAATCAATGTTCCTTGGAGTAGAGACTTTGGATCCAATTTCTTAAACCAGACTGAAGTAGCACCGGTTGCCTAGGCTTATTCTGGTGGTAATCTTCGACAAGGAAGAGGAACTCCTCTAAAGCAATGTGTCTTTACAGTGACAAATTGTACGATTTGGTAGACGACGGGGTTATCTTTGCTCGACAAAATGTTTTTTACAATGGCGGCAGATTTTGGCCATCCTGAAGTGTCTATATCAATGACGTGTAACAAAAGTCCTGACCTTGACCCGTGCTACTTTTTTTTATTCCCCAAACTCAAAACGTACCTCAGAAAATGTAGGTAGAAAAATGTAAAAAGCTACGACCAAAGTTTTGAAGGCGATATTAGAAATTGCCTTCCAGCATTGCTACGAAGAGTGCACCGTTGGGATCCTACTTTGAAGGTGACAATTCATTTTATGTTTGATACATGTGTTTTAAAAAAATTATTCTCATTACTTTTGGGACACACCACGTATATATTCCAATATATGTACATAGTATTATCTATATATATACCTGTATAATAATTGATCACTGGTCTTGGTCTACTTAAGTAAAGGCGGCTTAAGTACAAAATTGGAAAACTAATTCTAAGAAATCACATGTTTTAACAAATTATAGTTAAATCACCCTTACTTAAGTAGTTTCCAGGGGACACGAGAGAGTACGTGGCAGGACATCGACCCCCACCCTCCCAACCCTCCAATAATCGTTGCCAATTTATCGTTGCTTACGTTGCTTACGTTGCTTACTTACATTTTTAAGCGTTCATTACATTTTGCAATTTTCTTATTTTATTTCTGTTTTTATCAAGGACCCATTTACAATTTTTCCAGAACAATACAATTATTAGGAAATTTATTAAATTAATCTTGTGCTCGTAACATTCACTAGAGGTATCAAACCATTTCGGAAAATTCATATTTGTTGCCTTTATACATTCTTTGATAATATGGATATATATATACATATATATAAATATATGTAATGTAATACCTGCACCTAAACGCTAGTTGTTTTATATAAAAATTTTGTGGATATATGTACATATATATATCAAGTAATACATATATGTATAAAATATATTGAAATAAAAATAGATACCTATTTTATAGGTTAACCTGTGCACTTTAATTATCACTTCAATTCAATTCAATTACTTATTATTTACATGCACTGCATATTAATAACACGAATAATATTTTGCTCGTCAAACTTCAATTACAAAATGTAAAGAAATATTCGACTTTTCCCGCCTTTGAATTGTTCTTTCTTATATACACACCCATACGCTCAAACAAAATACCAATTCATGAAAAATTACATAATTTCCTATTGCAGTCGATTGAAAACAAACAGCAAGTCTTCATACCCTTCCCGCAAACCCCTTGCAATTGTTTTTCATATTCCTTTTGCCACTGCCATCAACTTGTGGTGAGAGAAAAAAAATCTCTCAGTAAACAAAGCAAGAAAGAGAGAAAATAAAAAAGCTTTATATTACTTCGTAAGCCGACACTCGTCCAGCCGACAAAAAGTGAACAATTTTCTTCTACAGGGATGAGACATCTGTATAGATTTATTATCTGTGCTTATACAATTGACTTACAATACAAGCTGAAGCTTGATTTCAGAATTGTAAGAGTTGCAATTCATATATATTGTAAAATGTGTGCGTGGGTACAAATGATAGAACTTATACTTTACAATACAAATCGCTTTATTCAATACAGTTACAATTCACAATTTAATCGTTTATCTCAATACAATCCAATTTATCAACCGCTAATACTTTTCTTATCTTTTACTTAAAGCACTTAATAACTTCACTTAATTAACACATTAAATTCAACTGATGAACTGACTTGCATACTTTGGGGATGCTGGTATTTGTACTCGGATGACATATTTCGAGAACAATCCTCGCCATCCAGCATTCCATACAATTTCTATTTTGCTGGAAAATTTGATTCCATTCTCCATTCACCAATGGTTGAGTCGTTGCTATTCAACTAAGGAAATCTTCTGCTATTGAAATGTAGATGGCGCTGTTCACATTTAAGATATATCACACTGCTCCCTCCTTAAAGTTGTTCGTCGCGAACAACTGCGTTATTCGTATGACACATTCTATCCAAATGGACCACCTTAAATTTTCCCCGTTCCCCACGCTGGATCCGGTAGACAAAGTCATTAATGCGGATTATCACCTTGTATGAACCTTCCCAATCCTGTTGCAATTTTGGTGATTTGCCTTTCTTACGCTGATGATTATACAATCAGATCAGATCTCTTTCGGTGAAGCCGGAAAATTTCGTCTTGATGTCATACCTAGTCTTCACGCGGCTACTCGCTAGTTTCATCTTTTCTCTAGTGTTTTCATGCAATTACGAATCCTCCTGCGTAAGCCATCCACGAAGTCGTTCAACTCTTTGGGCTCTGTAGGTGAGGATGCAAATTTTGCTTCACCTGGCAACCGAACTGTTTGACCAAATAAGATCTCGGATGGTGTGTGTTGAACTATGGACCGCGTTTTGGTAGGGCATTAAGAAGAGGAGTATGTGTCAATCGCAATCCCGCTGGTAGTTGTAAACGACCTTTGACAGAGGTCGTTTCCGACCCGATTGAATCGCTCGACCATTCCATCAGTTTGAGGGTGTATTGGCGTTGCTCTTGTCTTCCTTATTCCCAAATATTGGCACACTTCCTGGGAGACCTTTGATTTAAAGTTTCACCCTTGCTCAGTGTGCAGTTCCGCAGGGATACCAAATCTGCTCACCCAGTTGTTGACTATCTGTTCGGCTACGGTCTTAGCTTTTTGATTTGGTATGGAAAACGCTTCCAGCCACTTACTGAAGGAATCCATGACCACGAGGGTGTATCAGTTGCCATTAAAGTTTTTGGGAAATGGCCCAGTGATGTCGATGGCTATTCGTTCAAATGGTGCCCCGGCATTGTATTGTTGCATTTGTCCATGAGGCTTTACTTCTGGACCCCTCCTAGCTGCACACCTTATGCACTTTTTGCACAAATTATCGACATCTTGTTTAGCGCTTAGCCAACAGAAAATTTCCCTTACCTTTTCCAATGTCTTCTTTATTCCCAAATGGTCTCCTGAGATTCCGTCATGTATTTCGTCTAGTACTTGGCTGACTCTGGACCGAGGCACGATTAGCTGCATACGAGATGTTGAACCATCTGCACTTTCCCATTTCCTCTTCAGAAATCTATCCTGCACACGAAGCGAGTCCCACTGTGCCCAGCCTTCAGAATTTAGCTCCGGTCTTTGGCCAGCTGGGTCTTTCCTCGTGTTCTTCCAGGTCAATATTGATTCGATGTCTGTCTGTTGGAAGGAACGGATTTCGTTTATACTCCAACCCTCTATTAGCTCAATCCTGATAATATGGATTGCGGTCTACTCTTTTACTTCCTTACCACTGACTACTTCTGCTGTTAAACTTTCATTGCATTGTTTTGCCTGTGAGACTGGGATAACTGTCCTGGACTCGCCGACTTCTGCCCCACGAAGTAAGCATTTCCCAACTGATGGCTCGGGAAGTACTCTTCCAGTTTATCTTGAGCATTCTCCAGATGCTATTTCCCTGACGAAATGTAGCTGATTGGCTGCTTCCATCGCCAGAGCGAAGGCAAGTGCATCAGCAAGGGGTCTTTTCCCGGCCATCCTTACTGCTGACTATAGCTTCGAATCTGCAATTCCTCTGATGAATGCGCCCTTTGCCATTTCGTGGATTATTTCTTGGCCAAAGGTTAGGTATGACAAATGTGCCAGTCTACTCACGTCTGCTTGGAGCTGTTGCAGTGTTTGTCCTAGTTGCTGCATACGAACCTTGTAAACCTCCCGCATGTGGCTATCCGCAAACCACTGAAGCTATATCGACCACAACGGAAACAAATAGTGCAACGCCGGTCACAATAGTTCAGAGCATAAAAATCAAGAACAAGATTCTCAGCCTTTGTAATCTGGACGAAGATCAGCGAATCCTGGCAGAAAAACTAATCGAAGAGTACGCTGATATATTTTCTACACAAGACGGAGAATATGGACGTACGCATAATGTTCAACACCACATTGACACCGGGGACGTTCGAGCAATCCGTGAACCTGCAAGGCCTCTTCCATTGGCAAAGCAAACAGAAGTTGCCGAAATGGTGTTGAAGATGAAAGTTGAGGAACTGATTGAAGAATCGCAAAGTCCGTGGGCATCTCCAGTGGTCCTCGTGAAGTAAAAAGAGGTTTTGTGTAGACTACCGACGTCTCAACGATATCACTAAAAAGGACAGCTACCCGCTTCCGAGAATCGATGACACTTTGGATATGCTTTCTGGAGCTAAATGGCTTTCAACTCTCGACCTGAAGAGCGGTTACTAGCAGTTAGAGATAAATAGTACGGATCGTGAGAAAACTGCCTTCACTACAGGAAGCGGTCTTTGCAGTTTGCAGTGATGCCGTTTGGACTGTTCAACGCTCCGGCCATCTTCGAGCGGCTAATGGAACGAACATTGCAAGGACTCACGCGGAAAACCTGCGTAGTGGATTTGGACGACGTTTCGCCAGATTGATGTATGCTTTGGTTCCACTCTTCTGTTGCTACGAAAACCATACTGTAGCTCATTAAGAAGTTTTTTTACGGACGAGTTGAACAAATGCTGTTTTCCATCTGATCGGAAAGAGTCCTAAATAGTAGAATGATGAAAAAGCTTACGCAGTGGTTTTGCCACCGAGGAAGAACACCTCTTCAGAAGAAGGGAAGATATACCATCTGGACCAGCGGATTTAAGTATGTTGAGTTCCTTAAGTACTCTTGCTACTACAGGAGTGCGAAAGTAGATTCGTCCCATTGAAGATTCGACGCACTCAAATGTAGGCGGAGACAAAGCACAGTCTGGGAGTGTTGAACTGGCCGCAAAGTGCGCAGCAAGCAGATTGGCCTTGTCCAAAGAGCTGACCGGTGGAATGTCTGTAAATGAGCTTTAGGATGGAAGATGAGGCAGAGTCGTTATGACGTGGTGAAAGTTTTTAATTTTAAATTCAGAAGTGGGATACTAACAGCGCAATTACTTGTTTTGTTATAGTTGTATTGTTATATATTTCGTCCACACTGGTCCCGCTATTCATGCCGTCCCGTCAGTGTTCCCGCCGATATCGCCGCCAATTTTGCTGCTACTATCCACACTGGGGATGGAGGTACCCCTGAGCTAGAGCAGAAGACGCCTGGGCATGCACAGAAAACTGTTGCTGTTGCGCCGAGAGATCGAGCTACTTCAAGGACAACTTCAACATCGTCACCGGTCAATATATCGCTAGTGGATGCCATGGTTAATCGATTCACAGGCGATCATAATTATGATGTTAAAAGATGGTTCGTCGAGATGAATAAGGTTCAAGCTCATGAAGTGCAACGAACCCAACCACTGAGGTTGATGCTCGGTTATCGGAGGAGGAGGCTGAGTTGGTGAACACAGTACCCTATGTAAATGGTAAGGGTTGCCTCATGCACTAAACCCACTAAATTGGTAACCGTTCTTGATTCGGGCAGTCCAAGGAGTTTTATTAATCTCTCCGTAGTTCCTTTCGAAGTCAACAGCAAATTAAAATCCACTCAATATCGAGGCGAGGGTAATATAAATGATGATGAAGTCTTATGCGGGATAAAGCTTGAAGGAAATTTAATTGAACACATTTTGTTAGTTCTTCCAAACTTGGATCTTTCGGCATTTATGCTGATCGGACGGGATCTTTTGAAAGAATTTAATATTTTCCTATGTAAACTAAAAAATAAAATAAATGCGAAATACTCAAAGAAAAAATTGTAGTTGTAGTAATTCTCAATAATAATAATCTCCAATAAATTTTTTCCTCGATAATGCCCCTCGCTACGCAAAGGGGTGGTTTGATGTTAGGAACCAAACTATTATCGAGTAGCCCTCCTCTTCTTACAAGTTCATCTGCTTGTTCATTTCGCTTTATACCGTAGTGTCCTGACACCCAGCACAGTCTCACCTGGTTCTGACTGCATAATACCTTGAGCACTGTGCGATAGCCCCTGACTATATCAAAATTGATTTTGGTCGATTCGGTGCGGCCTGGCTATCGATGTAGGTAGCGATATCTCTTCCGGATACCGATCTCATCTGCTCAGCCGCCCTGATTATTGCATTTTTTTGCCAGTCCTCCCACTTCGGGTATATTATATAATACGTAATGTCGAAGTCGATCAAGAAAGGAATTTTATCCGCTAGAATTGGATTGCTGGCAGTAGCTTTTCTAGGACCGTGGTGTATTCGAAACTACTGCTCTTAGAGTAACCCAAATTAGTGAGTCGTATCGCACTGTTGCAAGCAAGTTTTTTCATCTCTAAATCAAGCGGTGTCAGTTTTGTTTGTTTATTTATATACATGCTAACACAGTAAGAAATACTTATAAACCTGTGAGAAACTAACAAAATATTGAATATATAATTTGATTACATTTAAATCATATCAAAATAAATTTAAGCAAAAATTAAATTAAATTAAATTAAACAATATTATAAATAAATTTATATAAATTTGAGAGATTGAGATTAGGATTACAATAATAACAATAATTAAGTTGAATCATAAAGAAAATTAAGACATTATTTTGACATATTCGTATTCCGTTTAAACAATTAAATGCAAATTCAAATAATAATTAAAATTGATGCTTGAAGTGGGTATAGGGTGGGTATAGCTGCTCGGAAGGTAAAGTTGAAGCTCATTTCTAAAACGCTGAATGCTGTCTTGCTCTCGTATACTACGGGGCAGTGAATCCCAAAGACGAATGGCAGCGACGAAAAATTGCCTCTCAGATGTTAAACAAGTAAATCGCGGTAGTATGTAGGTGCAGAAAGGTGTCCAATGCAGCCGTAGGGCTGGTACCTAGAGCACCTGTAATGGCTATGGAAGCCATTCTTTGAACCGTCGCTAATTTTCCGTAAACCGTTTTCTTCTTTGTTGCTATCCACCATACTAGGGCGCCATATGTAAGTATGGGTGTTACCACCACCATATATAACCAGTGCACCATAGCTGAATTGCAGTATCTTGTACTTTCTGGTAAAAAGAACCAGTTTCGTTTTGGAAGGCTTGGTATGGCGACCACAGCTTTTTGCCCAAGTACTGATCGTCAACAGGGCAACCTGACCTGCACTATTATGACCACTTCAGCTGCGTATGCCGGGGCACTTATTCCCATCGTACTAACCTTTTTAGTGATGTCATTGATAACCAGCATCTACAGGAGTGGCAAAATGACTCCCCCTTTTGGGTTCCAGTGGTTACAGACATTCTAACCGAGCTTTGCCCAATGGAACCGTTTATTTGCCTACTTGCAAGCACTTTTAATGGCGCTGCACTTCAAGTTATTGAAGAATCCTTCTATATCGCATCGCAAACTCACCGAAGTATAGACTTTTTTCTATTTTCCTCATGGCGGTTTCTACAGATACAGCGATGCGACTCAATCAAAATTTTTTTGGATTGCTACCTCTGGTGCTTTCTGTAGCATAATCGGTGGAATACCATCCGGACCGGGAGATTTGTACGGCTTATAGGACTGGGTTGCCAACCGCAATTTTTTCCTATTGTATTAATAAGAACACCTGTTTCCTATTCGGAGAAAGAGAGATTAATGTTCTCAGTGTGCCGTGATAATGTGGATCATCCACGAAGTCTGGGTTTCCACCAAAGTTAGCAGAACCTCTTGGCTACTTTCAGCCCATGTAATTTTTGCCTGAGGCTCGCTTCTTTTAAAAGCATTTTGCGCAACATTGAAGCCTCGTGTGTTACCGCGATAGATTCGCAGTACTTCTGCAATGAAGGCCTTTTTGACTTTCCAACTAGGTACTTGAATTGTTTTTTACATTCGTAGTACTCATTCCATGTACTGTCATTTCTGAAAAGCTTCACTCTATTGTAGAATTTCCTAACCTCTTTCCTTTTTAACATATTTCCCTATTCCATCATTTTGGTTGAGCCTTGTTAGGTGGTCTGTTAGCCGGACAAGCTTTCTCGAACCCCATTGTTAGTGCCTTACTAATATTTTCTACCGCCCTATCTAAGTTCACAATATTATCGCAGGTGATTGATTGAGTATTCAAGTATATATTTACCACTTCTGTATATTACCACTTCGTGTCCTGTTCTGAAAGTTCACCTTCAAGCGTATCCATCGGTGATCCGACATCGACGCTTTGTCGACTACTCTCCATTCCCTCATTTCTAACCCTTCTGTATTTGAAGCAAGGGTGATATCTAGTACCTCCTTCCTATTTTTCACAACAAAAGTGGGTGAATTCCCTCTATTGCAAATATTGAGGTTGGAAGATATAATGAAGTCATACAAACACTCAGTTTTTGTGTTAATATCACCGCTTCCCCTTTGTGTATGATGGGCATTTGCGTCACAACCCAGCATCTAGACTTTCTGCCTTGCCAAGACCTTTAGTTTCTCCGAGATAGCTACCTCTAGGGGAAGTAGGCCGAGGTCAGATAAAGTGGTGTGCCACACTCCCTTTTGCCTGAGTCCCTGGATATTGTTGTGCTTATTGATCCAGGGCTCTTGTATGTGTACGGCTGCTACGTCCTGTCTGGTGATGTACTCCACCGGCACTGCCTTACTATGGTGCAGGTTTATCTGCAGCACTTTCGTCATCTTTGGGTGTTCCTCTTCGTCCTTGACCTTGGTCGATGGCTTAACCATCAATCTTTCCATGCTGTACCTTACCATTTCTTTTCGGGGTATGGTAAGCAATCCCTGTTTAGGGACATCAGAAAATGCTACCCGTACTGCCGTCTTGGTCCCGTCTAAAGAACTCTCCATGCATCGGTTTTTAGTTCCCGATTCTGCAAACGGAGTAGTCCCAGATGCTTCTCAGGGTACGTGTAATGACACGGAACCCATACTCATGCCGTCGACAGAGTATACTTTGCCAACTTTGCCACCATCGTGCATTTCAGTTTGATGTCCTTCCAAGTATCGCACACCTCGAAAATGAAGCGTATGAGGAAGTCCAAAGAAGGCTAGTTTCCTTGCGTCTGTCTTCCCTACCTCGCCTTCCCTTACTGGCCACCTGTTGAGTAAGCGATTCGTTGGCCAGGATGGCGGCTTTTTCCCATTCGCTTGGCTTGCTGGGATCTCAACCCTCATATTTTGCTACCTTACGCTTACCATTACGTAGCAAAATCCTTGCGCTTTGGTGTTCGTTCATCGCTCTCTTAGCAGCGGTGATGGAGGTAGCAGGCACAGCGACTGTTCGACTGTTCACAGCAGCATTTCCCTGATTTTTATGGTTCTTGGAGGTAGCTTCGGCAGCGGATGTTCCAGCTGCCTCGGTTACCCCTTCGACCGAGGACCTACCCTGTGCATCACCGGTGTGAGTGCCAGCCTGCTCACCGGTAAAATCGCTCTCGTTAGTGAGTGTTCTTTTGAACTTCTCACTTTTTCTTTTGATTTTTAGTTTTTAAATTTTAAATAAAATTTAAATTTGATTCCCACGAGTACGGCCGAAAATAAAAGGTCAGCCCAGCCAGAGAAGTATAACAGGCCCGCGCCAAGGCCCCTGAGAGAGAACTCGTTCGCTGTTGGTTTGGCCCCCAACCTTGCATCCTTCACTACGGTTTACTATATGGTATGCTCACACCACCACTGGAATAAGGTTTGGCGGTTCTTAGTTCGCCACTCCTCAGCCGACTGCAGTCGGTTGAGTCTTTGCGACTTAAGCCTCCGCACCGGCGCCATTGAAGATGACGCTCGTGTTATCAAGCAAGTGAGTATGAATAAGTGCCTGTTAAGTTTTTTTGGAAAATGTGATAGTGAGAGAAAGAAAGATTTTTGGGCTCAATGGTTATTTCGCTACATGGGTGGCATCTAAACTTCATTGGGGAGACTGAAAAACGCCCCTGCTTTTTTTCAACGATTCATTTATAACATTTTACCGGACTTGGTGGACTCTGGAAAAATATTTTTATAGACGATATTACTTATTCCACAGAAGATTTTAGCACTCATGTACGACGGAACCTGAGAGCAGTCGATGAATTAAAAGAATGTCAGGAATATTCCTACGTTCTGTTGCAAAACCCGGGGAAAAAATTTAATTTATTTAGAATGACAAAGTTCGCTCAACGCAAAAGCTGCAAACAACACAACAGGTAGGCGTCACCCAATTTTTAAGGCAAAATTGGGAAAACAGATGGAAAAAAAAACATACGAATTATCTTTTCCCTTATGGGAAATTTATACTTATATTTGATTTTTTTTCTTGTTTCGTTTGAGGGAGATTACAGGGTATGCCGAATTTTTTTCCAAACCAATTTTGTTTTTAAGAAATTTTAATTAATTTTGATTGAGTGGGTCGGCCAAAGGGAAGACCCACAGTTCCGCGTTGTCGTACCGGTAAAACTAGCGGGTCGCGCAATGAACGAAATCTAACCGTCTTACGAACGGTTTCCGCGTAAACGGTAAGAAGGCTTACGGACGCGGTTTTAAGGCACAAATATGTGTTATTTGAAAAGGGGTACTTAGCTGTTTATGGGTTTCCTGCCTATGCGGGGTCGCTCTCATGCTGGGTCTCTGCTGGTGGAGGAGGGTAAACCGTCTCCGCCATAATCACCGACTTTTGTCCGGTCGTGTCCGTTGTGTGTTGTAATTTCCTTTCCTTTGTCCTTTGGTGTGTTTCTTGTCCTCGGTTGTTTAAATTTTGTTGTCCGTGTTCTTGTTCTCATTCTTGTTATTTTTATCGTTTTCTTTTGGCTGGTTTTTTTTTGTTCTCTTTGTCGTCGTTTGGGGTTTGTTTTTTTAGGCTCTGGCCAACAAGACGATAAGCTATCGAATGAGCTTACCGCGCTTTTTGGCTATCGCCGCCATTCGTCCACACACACACACACACACACATGGGGTTCCGTCAATTCAGCTGTTAGAGCAAAGGGAATCACATCCAGAGCTCCAACAGCTTCTCACGAATCCCCAGCCAATCACACACGTCGATGTTCTATGTTTGTGGCTCGTGTTTGTTCGTTCTGTTTGTTTTGTCGTCCAAGTGATTGCTTTGGTTCGAAGCCAGCCCTCTGACCCGAAACCGAAGCTATCGTTGAGAGCTTCCATTGGGACCGCCAGATAGGGAGGAAAACCTAACTTATTAGGGGTCCAATGGGGAGTCAGTAAACCTTCTTGCAGACATATGGAGCAGTAGAACGACCGCGGGGAATTGTGGGCTTTCCTTTACAATTTTTAACTTTTGGCGGGGGTAGGGGGTTATACAAATTTGTAGTGCTGGGGCAAACAATGTCGGATAGGGTGGGCTCGCGACCATTGTTGATGGTGTTGACCTCTCGGGGCTTCAGGGGGCGGACCGTCCGTCCGCTAGAGACGGACGGCCTGGAGCGTCAGCCTGGCTCTATCAGGGTACCTATGTGGTCATCTCTGGAGCGGTAGGCCGGGGGAGGGAACTGAATTTAGAGGATCCAGTGAATCCCACCTGTGCCGTGGCATCCAGAGCATGACGGAAGAAAGAAAAGAAGGGACAGCACAATAAGAGGGAGGAGAAATGGAGAGGTCAACAGACAACAGATGGAAAAGGGAGTGGAGGATTTTTGGGGCGTGATTTGCACGCAACAGTTCTTCTTCTACGTTCATATTGAGAAGTTTTAGGCGGTTCTGATAGGGAGGATAGATTAAAGGGTCATTCCAGGGCACGCCACGGAGAGCAAATCGGACAACGACGTTGAATACCCTCGATTCGGGAAACATGAACTCGATAAAAGGGGCACAGAGCTTGCCTGGCATACTCAAGCAGGGCGAACAAAAATAACATAGAGAGATCTGGTTACGTACGGGTTAGAAAATTCCTCCGATCACCGTTTAATAAAGCCAAGTGATGAGTTGGCTTGAGGATCACCTTATCGATATGCGAACGGAAATTAAGCTCGCAGTCGAATAATATGCCAAAGTATTGAAAAGACTGAACCAGGGGAATTGGTTGACCATAAAGAAAGAAAATTCGGGAGAAGATGGGTTGCATTTACGTGAGATAGTTATAGATTAACATTTCTATATTAAGTTCTAGGCAGTTTTTGCAGCACCAGATTGAAAACCGATCGAGGTCTTCTTGAAGAAGGGCAGAGTCATAGGGATAAGAATTAGTTTTAAAAAAATTTGTGTTGTCAGCGTAAAGGGAGAGGGAGGAGTGTTTAATGACCCTATCAACTTCGTTAATAGTAAGAATGAAGAGACGAGGATCAAGATGATTGCATTGCACAACTCTAGAGGAGGCCAGGAATGGAACAGAATGGGCGTATCTAAACCGAACACTATAATAACTGTTTATTAGGTAACAATCCATTTTAATAGGTTAGGTTAGCTAAGAGTGGCTGTTGGAAATACCAACCCACTTAGGCCTATTGGCCCATTGTGATGCCACGTGGATCTATGATCTTCTTACTACTGGAACCAGTTTGAGCTTATAATAAAGCGTAGGAGACTGTTAACGTCTATTTTTCCTAGATCGTTCAGGTCGTTGTAGAAGAAAGCTTCTAGATGGAGCTTCCTTCTCTGGGAGAGAGCTGGCCATGTGCAGAGTAGGTGGGGGATTGTCTCCTCCTCTTCCTCGTTCATGCAGCTTCTACAGAAATCATTAGTAAAAGCGCCAAGCCTTCTTGCGTGCTTGCCTATGAGGCAGTGTCCAGTAATGACACCTATTATGGCGCTGAGATGTTTCCTGTCTAAAAGGATCAGACACTTAGAGCGACTCAGATCCAGCCTTGGCCAGATCTGTTTGGTCGCTAGACATGTTTGTCCAGCAGTCCACCTAAGGTCTGTTCTTTTATTGGCATCTAGCTTTAGTGTTAGTTTGCACGTAGCGATTGGTATACCTATACTACCTTTGTCCGGTAGGATAGGTAGAGTGGTTCCAATTTTGGCGAGTTCATCGACTCTGCAGTTCCCTGGAATGTCTCTGTGGCCCGGCATCCAGCAAAGGTGAATGTTGAACTGCTCTGCCATCTCCATGAGAGATGATCGGCATTCAAGGGCGGGTTTAGAATATAATGAGACCGAGTCCAGGGACTTGATGGCGGCCTGACTATCCGAAAATATGCGGATATCATTTGCAGATATCACGTTTTTCTTCAACCAGGACAGAGCTTCTTTATTCGTCAAAATTTCCGCCTGGAACACGCTACAGTGATTTGGAAGGCGGAAAGAGAGGCTTAGATTTAGCTTATCTGAGAAAACACCGCCACCAACTCCGCTATCGGTTTTAGATCCATCTGTGTAGAGATGGATTGACTTGTCCTCCATGAAAGCATCCTCCTCCCAGAATGATCTAGAGGGGAAGCTTACATGGAAGTTTTTGTCAAACCAAAATTCAGGTATGGTGTAATCGATGTTCTCTGTGAGGATTCCTAATGTATTAAGAATATTGGCGTGGCCAAATGAATTACTTGTCCACTGCTTAGTCGCTTTAAGGCGAATAGCTGCAGTCGCAGCTACTTGCTTGCTAAAAATGTCGAGGGGTGTCAAGTGAAGCAGAATATCTAATGCCGCAGAGGGGGTAGACCGCAAGGCTCCGCTCCTCTGCATAGACATGCTGTTCTTTGGACTCTGCTTAGTTTAATGCGGTTGACTGCATTTTCCAATGCCGTCCACCAGACAACCACCCCGTAAGTAAGTATCGATCTTATGACCGAGATGTATAGCCAGTGGGTTATGCGAGGTTGAAGGCCCCATTTGTTCCCAATGGCTTTTTTGCAAGAGAATAAAGCTATTGTAGCTTTATTGACTCTTTCTTGAATGTTAGGTTTCCAGTTTAGTTTCCTATCAAAAATGAGAGCCAGATATTTTGCTGTATCAGAGAAAACTAAACTGGTACCGTTTATTGATGGAGGGTCTATGATTAGAATTTTATATTTCCTAGAAAAGAGGACAAGATCAGTTTTATGGGGGTTTATTCCCAATCCACAGCGATCTGCCCAGCGGGTTAATCTGTTGAGATTTACTTGGATGAGTTATTTAATCCAGAGAAGGGGAGAGAGGACACCGCCTTGCCGTAGACAGACGTCTTGGATCAACTTTAGCTCGAATATGGATATTAATCAGTCGTTCTAAAGTTTTCAGAAGGAATGATGATAGACTTATAGCACAGATAATAAATCTATACAGATGTCTCATCGCTGTAGAAAAAAATGGTTCAATTTTTGTCGACACGAGCTTTCGGAATAATGTAAAGCTTTTTTATTTTCGCAGTTTCTTGCTTTGTTTACTGAGAGAATTTTTTTTCTCTCACCACAAGTTGAGGGCACTGGCAAAAGGAATATGAAAAACAATTGCATGGTGTTTGCGGGAAGGGGTATAAAGACTCGGCTGTTTGTTTTCATTCGACTGCAATAGGAAATTATGTAATTTTTCATGAATTCGTATTTTGTTTGAGCGTATGGGTGTGTATGTAAGAAAAATTCAAAGGCGGGAAAAGTCGAATATTTCTTTACATTTTGTAATTGAAGTTTGACGAGCAAAATATTAGGCATTCGTGTTATTAATACGCAGTGTATTTTAATTATTTATTTTTTCTTTCTCTAATGTTCTAAAGACATAGTATTGAATTTGAAATTAAGTAACTAACTATGTTGCATTTTTCGTCAAAAAATTACGAATAATGATGGTACTGTGCGACGGTGCGTTATCATGATGCAAAATCGACGAGTTTTCTGCCCACAATTCTGGTCTCTTTCGGCGAATTGCTTCACGCAAACGTCTCATAACGCCCAAATAATACTCTTTTTTGACTGAAAACGACGTGGTTCTTTTTGTCCCGGATCATTTGGTGAACGCCATTCACTTGCCTGATGTCTGGATTGCGTGTCGTACTCATAAACACACGTCTCGTCTCCAGTAATGATCCTTTTGATGAATCTGGGATCGGATTCAGCTTCGCAAATAATCTCTTTTGCGACGTCAACACAGTCTCTTTTTTGGATGAAATTGAGGTCTTTTGGCACCAACTTTGCTGCTACACGACGAAAACCCAAATAATTAACCAAAATGTCTTGGACGGATCCATAAGCAATGTTCAAGTCCTCCGCTATTATGATGGTTAATTTGTGGTTGTTGACCAACATTTCTTTTACTTCATCAATGTTTTCGTCGGTTTTCGCTGTCGATGGTCTGCCACTGCGCTCATGATCTTCGATTGACTCACGACCACTTTTTAACCGCTCGTGCCATTGGTAAACGACCATTTTCTTTAGAGAATCGTTGCCGAAACACTTTTCCAACATTTCCAATGTTCGCGCACCATTAAATCTGTTTTTTACGCAAAATTTAATACAAGTTCATTGTTGCAAAATTAATTTTAAAAAAACTGAAAATTGAATATGTTGCACTTGCTTAATACTTCGTTGAATGGCCTTTGTTTGCCAGAACTGCAGTACAACGAAGTAGCATAGAGTCGACTAAGCGCATGCACCTCTCTCTCGAAATACCTGCCCATGCAGATTGCACTGTAGTCCATAATTCACCAACGTTTTTTGGTTTTGCCTTAAAAACCTCTTGTTTAACATCAGCCCATCAGTTTTCAATGATATTAAGATCTGGAGACTGAGCAGACCACTCCATGACATTAATCATATTGATTCCAAACAAATTTTTAGCCAATTTAATGGTGTGCTTGGGTCATTATCTTGGTGATATACCCAATTAAGCGGCAACTTACTCTTAAGGTAAGTCTTGAATTTGGGGAATAAAAAAAAGTCGCACGGGGCCCAGTCCGGACTCATTCGACAAAATCACTGATAAAAACACGTTTCTTCTGGGATTGTTTTGATTGAAGCCATTGTAAACAACCTGATTGGACCCTATCAGTGCGGTTTCACGCCAGCAAAGTCCACAATCGATTAGATTTCCACACTCCGGCAGATCTTGGAGAAAACCCAAGAAGTCCAGATCGATACCCACCACCTGCTTATCGATTTTAAGGCTGCCTATGACAGCATTTATAGAGACGAGATATATAGAGCAATGTCTAGTCTTGACATCCCTGCCAAACTCGTCCGTCTGTGCAGGATGACGATGGATAACGCCCGCTTCTGAGGGATATGTTTACCTAATGTCGGCATTATGATTCTATTCAGTGTACTGTTTGAAAGCGTAAAACCTCTTCGGTCCACAAAAATTTACCGAAAGCAGTGTGACTTCCGTCCTGGAAAATCTTGCAAAGAACTAGCCAGTTCCAAGTCAATACCTACCACCTATGCTTATGACAGCCTCCATTGTACTAGGCTTCATAATTCGATGGCCTAATTCAGGGCCCCAAGAAAACTTATCCGGTTGTGTCACATCATACTAGAAAATTTGCGATTTGTCTACAGCTAGGAAACAAAACCTCTGAATTTTTCAAACCTCCACCGGATTCCGACAAATAGATACGCTCTCATAATATGTTTCTTTTCAATTTCATATTAAAATACTCGTATTATGTAACCGCAGGCAGGTATAGGAACAGCACTGCCCAGCTGTTGGGACACGTCATTGATATAGACACTTCAGGGTGGCCAAAATCTGCTGCCATTGCAAAGTATATTTTATCGAGCAAAGATAATCCCGTCATCTACCAAATCGTACAATTTGTCACTGTAAATGCTCATTACTTTAGAGGACTTCCTCTTCCCCTGGGTTAATGCAAACTGAACAAATGACACCTTGTCGAAGATTACGGCCAAAATAAACCTTAGCAGACTGGTTTAACAAATTGGATCCAAAGTCTCTATAGTATTGATTTTCCTAGTTAAAATATGGCTCATTCATGGCTGTCGGAAAAATATTTCCAATATTTTCCTTACTTACTAAGGTGGCGCTACAGTACGGGGTGGAGCAGGACCTCAACCAACAAGCCTTTCCACCGGGAGCGATCTTTCGCCAGTTGTTTCCAGCTGTGCGGCACTCCAAGTTGGTTGAGATCCCATTCCACTTGTTCGAACTACCTTATATTCGGCCGTACATTACTGCGTTGTCCCCGAGTCTTGGAATTGAAGATTTTCGATCTGTATATACAAATATGTTGCGTACAGTTTTAAAAACTCACTTGTACATAACTTGAAAACATTTTCCGAATAAGTTCGATGTTGCTCAATGCTTGGAAATCTATCAAATTTTGTATGTACTTAATGTCCTGAGCACAAAATTTGACAAAAATTAAAATCGGGAAATTGCTCTAGCGCTCATGTACATTGTTACCGCCGAATTCTCCGTTCAACGCGCCGTACCACGGAAGAGTGCCCGACCACTAAGGAGAGTGGTCGTATGTTAAGATGTTAAAATGGGCGCCACGCGATTGCTCTTCCGTCTTACTACCCGCATCCAGAATCGCGACCAAATGGGGGATTCGCGCTCCGAGAGGACAAAACAGAATAATGAAATAAAAAAAAACAAAAACGGAGGAGGAAAAAATAAGAACAAATCGGTTTCTACAAACGTTACAATTTTTAATGACTTCTTAAATATAAATTTACAATATCTCTTAAAACTAGCTTAGGTCTCAGTTATATAGTCTTAAATCCATAAATCTTAACATTTTATAATATAATTAAATTCAAAAAAAAAATGATTTAACTAACATGATAATAAAAACAAAAGCAAAAAAAAAGAAAAAAAAAAAAAGGAATTACTCGGATACGAAACCCGGAATCGAACTCGCCTCCTCTGCTTTCCACGTCGCGTCGAAGTCGAACGCCAACGAACTCACTTATAATCTTTATTATCTTACTCAAAACCCGATTAATGCCCTAAATCGTAAACGGATAAAAATACTTATTTTAATAGCTTGAATACTTGCAACTTATGTTATATTCTTCTCCCCGAGAAAACATCAAATTATGCATCTTTAGCCACTCCTTCCAGCCTGGTTTCGCTCTTTTCCACAATGTTGCGCTAGTACTACGTCAACTTATACAACTGCAACGTCAACTTATACACTCAAAAAAATCAATCTCCAACCACAATAAATGTATTTATCACAATTCATTTGGGACTAATCGGTGAACTACGAGTATTTGATAGTTTCAATTCAATTCTTTTTTTTTCCTTTTACTTTACTGCATTTTTTTTTTTTTTGTGTATTATTTCACTTTAGGTATCTAAAATTTAATTTCTATTTGTTTTTCCTTTTTTTCCGAGAACATCTAGTTTTCTTTCCGGCACTCTCTAGCTTCCTATTTTTTTTCTTGATAAATTCTTCTGGAAGCTATTATCACTCACTAGCTAGTTACTTTTTCTTTCTTTTCTTTTGTTTGTCCTATTTTTTTTTCGTATTTCTTTTCTCGTACACTACTAACTATTTTTCACCGGACTACCGAACTGCTTGCTTGACTCCTTCCAACTGACTCTCACTTTCAATCGCAGCCTTCCCATTTTCCCACGCCCTACCAGTCGCCTGTTTTCACCAAACTCGTACCACCTACCATGATCCGTTTTTTTTTCGTGTTCAACTGGTTCATCAGATCAGACCACATCTCCTGATTTCTACATCCGCTAATCCTTACCGAAGGAATATCATACGATACCATGACGTCGGATCGCGCAATGTGGAAACTAGAGCAATTGAAACGGAAAAAAAAATAAAATGTTCCTACACGGAGATTCGAACCTGGGAACCGAGAATTGCTTGCCGGGTTGGTAACCCACTGACCCAAGTTATTGCTGCCGTCGATGGTGCCAAGATATGAACAGGTGCTAGTGATGGTTGGAAGAATATTAATATTAATTAATATTAATTACCAGCGGACGAAAACCTGCTCACTACAACCCATAATAACATATGTGTATCTTCAACCCCATAACATGTATTAGCCCTTAACACCTCGTGCTTCAAATATCAACCACTTGTATAGTGTGGTGCAACGTCATACCCACCCCCTCCTGCACGACTACATCACTGACCAACGATCTCATGATCTTCAAAATTTTATTCCTACCCGCATTAATTTACACTGCATAACAAGTTACAAACAAAATAACAAGCACATGTACATAAACCCAAGTAAACCGGTTATGCTGGGCAACGTCAACGTATTGTAAAATGTTTATGTGGGTACAAATGATAGAACTTATTCTTTTCAATACAAATCGCTTTATTCAGTACAGTTACAAATCACTATTTAATTGTTTCTCTCAATACAATCCAATTTCTCAACCGCTTATACTTTTCTTATCTTTTACTTAAACCACTTAATCACTTCTCCTAATTGACACTTCAGATTTCACTTTAGAACTGATTTGCATACCTTGGGGATGCTGGTATTTATACTCGAATGACATACTTCGAGAACAATCCTCGCCATCCAGCGTCCCATACAATTTCCAATTTGCTAGAAAATTCGATTCCACTCTCCAGTCGAGACTTTGTTATTCCAGTATCGAAATCTTCTGGTCTTCGAGTATCGACATTTTCTGCTCTGTGAATCTAGATGTTGCTGCTCACATTTAAGTGGTTATCACAGTATGTTTTTTTTATTTATTTCTTTTATTCACGTGTTGTTTTTGCATAGGAGTGCAAAGTTCTGTAAGAACTTGAAGCTTTTTAAAAAAGCTTTTTTTTTAGTTCGATTTCATTTTCATAGGACAAAACTTGCCATATGAATGAGACATCTGTATAGATTTATTATCTGTGCTTATAGGTCTGAGGTCCTTTGGGACTACATGAGAACATTTTCCAGCTTTGGGAATGAATAGTACATTGACTTTTCTCCATAACAGTGGAATGTGGATAAGTTCTACACAGCTCCTCATAATATTTTTCAACACTGGTAGAATAATATCTGAGGACCTCTGTAGCTCGGCAGGTATAATACCGTCCGGACCAGCAGACTTGTATGGTTTGAAGCCATGCAGCGCCCAGAGCAGTTTGTCCCTCATAATCAGATCATGAATTTTGGTCACGCTTGCAGTAGGCCTGTTTGGGCTGCTACTGGCCGCGAGTTGGGAGCTACCTGAAAAGTGGTTGTCCAGAAGCAAGTTTAGTGATTCATCACTTGAGGTTGTCCAAGAGCCATCGGTTTTTTTCAAACAGCTGGGCATCATAGGATTTGTGGAGAGGATTTTTCTAAGCCGCGATGCCTCAGAGGTTTCTGTAATTTTGTCACAGAATGACCTCCAGGATTGTCGCTTTGCCTTCGTCAGTTCTCTTTTGTATAATTTGAGGGATTCTTTATGTGAGTCCCAGTCGGTCACTTTTCTTGTGCTTTTTGCTGCGTTGAAAAGTTTTCTGCAGGCGTTTCTGAGCAGTCCCAGTTCCGATGTCCACCAATGTGGCTTTTTCTTGCCTCTTGGTTGAATAAGAGGGCAGGAAGCGGCCATAGCCTTTTTGAGAGCCAGAGTAAATTCCCTGACTTTCATGTCAAGCTCATTGATGTCACGCGGGGGACTTTATAGTTCAGAGAATAACGTTTTTGACAGTATTCCTCTGTATTTCGACCAATCAGTTTTCCGGTAGTTCCGGAAAGCTAGTTGGCTGGGTGGAGCATCACTCAGACTGAATTGGATGTATCTATGGTCTGAAAAGGAGTGTTCAGACGATATCATACAGTTTGTTAGCCTTTGGGTTATGCTATCGGAGACAAGAGTAATATCTAACACTTCTTGTCGGTTTCTTGTTATAAAAGTGGCCTCATTGCCAATATTGCAAATTAAGAGGTTAGTACTTAAAATATAGTCTAAAAGTGACTCACCTCTATCATTGATATCGGTACTGCCCCATACCCTATGATGTGCGTTAGCGTCGCATCCGATTATGAGGCCAGTTTTTTGCCTTCCAGCTTCCAGTACCACCCTTTCTAGGTTATCACCAGGGAGAGGGCCCACTTGGTCGTGGCCAAGGTAAGCCGATGCCAGCCAGTAGGAGCCTTTGGCAGTCTCTAGTCTGGCAACGGTTAAGTCGGGGTCACTGAGGTTGGGAAGTAGAAATACATTAAGGCTACGTTTCACTAATATACAAGTTCTAATCTTACCTTTGTCTCTTGTATAGAGCGGAGCGTATGTGGGTGTCCTAAGTCCACAAACCACGCCTTCTGCAATCCATGGTTCCTGGATTAGGATTATGTCTTCTGCGTTTTTAGAAAGACGCAGAATGAGTGCGGCCGAAGCCTTTTTTGAGTGGTGGAGATTAATCTGGAGAAACCGTATCATTGCTACAGTCTTCCAGAGTCGCCTCCACCATGGTGTTGTTGAGGTCCTCCGATTCTGAAGATGTGCCCAAGGGCTGAAAGGCATGCCTTTCGTCTGCATAGAGGATTAATGGATTCCTTATTGATCACAATTAACGCGCATCTCTAACAACCCCTTAGTTCCTCCAGTTTCGCGACATTCCAGTCATGAGTCGGAAGAGTCGGGTTGCTGAGCCGGATGATTTCCAGAATACTTTCTGGAGAGGAGGGTTCGGCTGGAATCTAGGTACAAGTTCGAGGTCTACTAGGAATGTCTTCCTTAGATACGACCTCGACCTGGCCAAATCTCTCCTAAACCATTGATGGCCTTGGTGAAGAGATCGAGAGATCTCTGGTTTGAACAAGCGATGAGTTTGACATGGCCTTGGTGCCAGCCAGCGTCGCTTGTGATAGGAGGTGGTCCGGGGTTTTCCCGCATGATGACCAAGAAGTTGCTCGAGAGCTTCAGCTTGACCAGTTGCCACCGTCTCCATCTTAATAATAGAGATTCAAAGCCGAGAGCAGACAATTTGAAGAGGATCAATTAATCAGATATCTTATCAAATGCTTTAGTAAAATCAGTAACATCGATTTCTTTGGCATTTTCAAAGGCTACGAGGGCAAAAGACATGAATTCAACTAGGTTTGTGGTAGTTAATCTACCCTTTAGAAAACCATGCTATCGGGGCGAAATAAAAGGCTTGCAATTGAATCTTAAGGCTTCGTATAAAATGTTTTCAAAGAGTTTGGGTATATGAGAGAGTTTAACAATGGGGCGATAATTGATAACTTCATGCTTAGATCCCTTTTTGTGTATTGCGATTATAAAAGAGGTCTTCCAAATCTGGGGAAATTCTCCCTGTGTAAGGGATAGACGAAAAAGACAGGAAAGGGGTAGAGACAGGTTGGAAGAGCATTTAAAAAAAAAAAAACGGCGGGGAGTCCATCTGGGCCAGGTACAAAAATTTTATTTAATTATTTATTTATTTTATTTTATTTTATATTTGCTAACACAGTAAGAATTCAATTATAAATCTTTGCAAGATACACATTATTCAGCTTAAGCTTTAATTTGAGTTTACATTTTAACTTTTTTAGAAAAATGTTTATTTAAAATTAAGTTTAATTTTGATTGAAATTGCCTGAGAAGGGGAGAGTTTTGGGTAAAGCTAGTTGCTCTAATTTTCAAGGAAGTGTTGAAGTCCGTCTAAAGTGTCGTGAGTTATCTAGCTCTCGTATAGTACGTGGGAGTGTGTTCCAAAGACGTACAGCAGCAATATAAAACTGTCTCTCTGGTGTTGAACATAAAACATGAATAAATTCATCTTTAAGATTTAGTAACTTTTCTTCAATAACTGCAGGATCGATATTTTGAGTGAGAAATGGACCAACGGAAAAATATGGTAAGAAATATGGTACGAAGGAGTTCCTGGCAAATGATTGTTTGAAAAATGTAGCAAAAAGTTGGTGATGGTAGGAGGATCACTTGAAGATTTAGTTTCGAAAGCGAGGGAGGAAGGATAACCATCAGTCTTACTTTTGCAATTGACAAATTGAAAAAAGGACTTGGGGTCATTTATAACATTGGTTTGCCCACTATGCAGGTAGCGTGGATAGAGGGAGTTATAGAGTTCATTGCAATGAAGGTATGTATCCAGATAATTTGAATAGTCGGAAGAAAAGTTGGTGCGAAAGAATACTGCCCGTAACTTGTTTCTTTTGTCTCGTAGAGAGCGGAGTCTTCGATTATACCAAGGAGGGGATGTAGAAGAAGTTTTATGGCGAGAATGGGGCACATAAAGGGAGATGGGTGATACGGGTGGCCGTGGCTCAAGTGGTAGTGTATTGGAAGTTTCTGTGTTCGAATCCCAGTCTCGCCCGAAAGACATTCTTTTTTTCAGGCAACTTAATTCATGTAAGACGAATGGTTGCCTGTAAATAATACAACAACAAGTCCAATTACACTAATAATTTAGCATTTAGAACTAGCCTCAATCAATAAAGCGTTTATTGCAACGTACGAGTACATAGATTTTCATTGACACACATACCGAGAGTGAAAAGTTTGTCTGTTTCAACGATGAAGGACAGCAGACAGCATTATAGTTAATCGCACTCTGTTGGTGGTTTCCCGTTTAGTAATGCTGTTTATATAGGAATTTAATGAACTTAGCATACGCTGCCATTCCCGTTCTGCAGCCGAAGAGCAGGGAAGTGATTCGTTGATGATATTATTGCTATCGCTTGCAATGTTGGCAGAAGATATACTTGTCCCTACACTGATGACGCTTTGAAAAAAACGCATACATGCATTTAAAAAAAATACCATCATGTCTGGAGAAAACATGCCAACAATGGAGCTCCAAGCGAAAGCTGTCGACCAACAGATGTTGATGCAGCAAGTGAATTATTGCAAGAAGAGATATCCCAGTTGAAAGAAGCAGCCCAACCAACAGAATACAAATACGACTTCTACCAACATTGCGAATAATAGCAATAATAATATCAACGATGGAAACCAAACGAGTGTAATTGCTGCCATTACTACCCATAAATTTCCTAACTTCGGGAAAGGTAAGCAAGTTGTAAGCAAGGTAAGTAAGTTGCAATTTCAGAAGACATCATTATGGTGCCACGCAGCGACAATAAATATACGGACTTAAAGGACAATCTCATCAAACAATTCGCCGACTCATCCGAACGTCAATTGCACAAATCGTCGTCAGAAATTGAAGTGGGGGACAGCAAACCTTCTCCATTTATTCGATCCATGAATATCAGACGATTTATTGCGAAGAAAATGGCTTGGACTTCTACCCACAAGTGTACATAGCATCCTGAAAGTTGTCAAGAATGCTACACTCACCGAGCTGGCAGACATCGCTGACAGCATCTCGGAAAACAACAACCAGAACCCATACGTCATGTCCATAAGCACCGACATCAAGGAGCAGCCAACTACGCACATATCCCGTAAGGACAGAAACATTGAAGAGAGGATAACCAAAATCGAGCAGACATTGGCGAAGATACTGGCAACCATAAAATGCCCAACAAACAATAAGACAATAATTTTGACCCACGGCGCAATGTCGCTCTTTTTCAAAAACTCATGAAGCTGATTGAATGTGATATTCCCACGCCAAGTTTGGTCCAAAAGCCAGAACATGTTTCGCACCTTGCACCTTCAAAGTAACCTCCATTTCGGAAAACTAAACCAACTGTATTCCACGGAGGTGGTCGGCGACAGCATTAGAATCAACCACGGATACTGCCTATACCTTCATGACAAGTCGACTAACAAGCAATTTTTGATCGATTCAGGATCAGTTGTTTCAGTGATTCCACATACTTGGAAAACCACAACAAGTTCCATTGAAACCCAGCACAAACTTTATGGATCCAATTCGACCGTCATTAAACCTATAGGCAAGAGCTTATCACTCTCAACTTAGGTCTACGACTACCCATGAGGTAAGAAAAGCAATCATTGGAGCTGATCTCATGACACACTATGGGCTTACCATCGATCTGTTGCGATCGTGGCCAATTAAATGCTCAAACAACGCCAGGCAGATACCCACGACCACTAATCCAAGACCTATTCCCAAATTTACATGGCAAAAGAGTATTCTCCACCTTGAATCTCGTCAAGTCTTACCGGATGTGCGTTTTTGCTTACTGCTATGTGGACGATTTCCTTGTCATGTCGGAAACACACGAACAACACACCGAGCATCCTCGCATCATCTTTGCAAGGCTAGAAAAGAATCAACCCTCATTCGTAAAAACTGACGTTGACTACCTGGGTTACACCATCAACGAGACTGGCTACAAACCACCCACTGGCAAAGCAAATGCCATCAGAAACTGTTTCAAGCCAACAACAATCGAAGATCTTAGAAAATTCTTTTCATGCATTTCATACAATTAACTATCGTAGGCTCATCCCAGATGCAGCGAAGATCCAAGCATCGTTGAATGACTACGAGTGTTTAACAGATTCAACAAAAAAAGGACAAAATAACAGTTAAATTGGCCATTGCGACAGAAAGGCATCCCAGGGCATATAAGAAGAACTTGCCTCAATATCAACAACAACACTCCAACTGCCAATTTGCTAATTATGTCTGATACTAATATTCATTTCAATAACTCTTTTTGTATATCTTCTTCTAGTTTTAATAATATTGATGTAAACCTTTCTTTTCATTCCGAACATTTCAATTGTTACTCGTATTGTATAAATCATTCAATAGATGAACAATCTTCTGGTTTCTCAGTAATCCACCAGAACATTCGCGGCATGAGAAAGAATTTTGACACATTTTTCACTCATCTCTCATCTTTAGAACATTTACCAACCAGCGCTAGTGCCAGCCTTTTATATTAACATTATAATTTATTCCTTGTTAATAAAGTTATAATAATAATAATAAATTTTAGTTTCGGAAATCTGGATTTTTAAAAATGGGAATTTTAAAAATTAGTATTCCAGATTTTTTTTTATGCAACATGTAATAATTCTTACGCAGCTGGCGGTGTTGGAGTATTCGTTGAAAATGCTATTGCAGATATGCGTAAAAGTTAAAAAATATCATTTGCAAAGTGCTGACGTTATCCTCAAATTGTGTCCTGGTTATCGGAGAATGACGAGAATTATTGTTCATTTGATAGAATGTGTTGAAAGCTTTAAATGCCTGGGTATAATCTTGGATAATTAGTTAAGTTCGTCCGAACATACAAACTATCTAAGGCAATATCTTTAACAAAGCAGTAAGACAGCTATATCACCTTAGTCTTTATTGTCTTAATTTAAATCTACAATTTGTGTACGACGGTTTATTAAAATCCAAATTCGAATATGGTATCACTTGTTGGGGCGGTGCCAACTTTACTAAAACCGATGTTTTATTATTAAAGCAAAAACATTCAATTTGTATTTTATGCAGGGAAAACCACAGAACTCGAAGTTTTAATCTGTTCAGCAACCTTAAAGCTCTTCCGTTATGACATCTCTATTATTATAAAGTTCTTAAAATATTTTTCCAAAATTTGAGGTTTTTCACAGTCCGAAACACTGATAACTATAACTTGCGAGGTAATTCCAGAAATTTTGTTGAGTTCCACCAGTTTATAAAGTTCATTTTGGACGATTTTATTTTTAATTACTTTCAGATTCTCTAAGATGTGAAAGAGTGAAAAATGTATTTGTTAATGGTATCAAAAAATGGCTCTTATTTTTTGACTATTCAAATATTAATAATTTGATCATTAATAAATTTTGTTCTTTTAATGTTTAAATAGTAGATTTATCTCTTTGTTCCTTTCTGGCCCTTTGAATTCTCCCCTCAACAACAATAATTATCTTCCATGTATAGACAATCCATAATAAATCTTGGAAAGTATAATAAGGTACTTAATAATATATGTAAATCCTGGAGGTTAGTTTTTTACTTAAATTATTACAATGTGGAAGTTAAGTGGGAAGTTTATTTACCAAGAGTGTTGGTACAAGGGGATCCCCAAGAGATACTCCAACAGTTAAGAGTATCAAAAGAGCCTACAATTTCTTCTATGTCTTTAAGTGTGAAATTTTTAAATTTTAAAGTGATATCACCATAAGTTTGAATTTAAATACAGTCAACTTCCCCTAAGTCGAATCGCCATAAGCCACAAAAATGTCTTCGAGTTAGGGGGATTTCTAGTAAGGGGATTAAAAACAATAACGCAGTTTTTTAACACAAATTCAGTTTTATTCATAACATTCAGTTTTATTAATTGAATTCATTTAAAATTAAAAAAAAGTGAAAAACTTACATGAAAAAAAATTAGATACACTTTGGTATTGTTGCGAAAACTTGGCAGCACCAGAAAAGGGAAACAAAAAAGTGCGTGTTCACATTGGCGCGGGCAGGAAGATTGTCCGAAAGAGAGGGAACGCTTTTTATTGAAGTGGGAAGAAGAAGGGATTCTCGGGTGCAACACATCGTTTTTTTCCATTTCGTTCCATTTCTGACATATTTTTTCATTTTAGTTTTGATCTTTGAAGAATAGGAAAAAACGTTTGTTTCAGGCCAGCTGCGCAAGTTTAAAAATTAAAAATGCTCCGATTCAAGTGTTCCTCTTGTCAAAAAGTCTTTCAACCCCATGACAATGTGAACACGACGTTCATGGTAAAGACTTTCAACCCGTCGCCAATGTAAACAGGCACAAAGAAAAAAGAAAACCTCTCGGGAACCAGACACATTTTGACTTTTGACCATAGACTAACTATAACTAGATATCAAACTTTCCAGATATTGGAAAATCAAAACCGGTTTTCTTCTGAAAGTCCCTATCCGTGTGAACCTGTCCGTGAATACGTGAGAATTGTCAACAATGTCAAAATTCGAAAAGTTTTACGAGTGACGTCACCCATATAAAAATGACGCGGTGAATTTCGATTTTGACATTTCTCATATTTACAAATCTAATTTCGTGTAAGTTGCAAAAAAATTTTATGTTGAACAATAATTTTGTTTATTATATTTTCTAGGACAACAAAAGAAGAAAAATTTACACATTTGGAGCAAGAAGAAAACATTTTCCACAGAATACTGCGGCCACGAACAGATTGCCTTGGATTGGAGGTGGCAAAAGCAGTTGGAAAAGTTTGTTTACATTTTCTTGTGAGTAACTACAAACATTTTAATTTCAAAATAATTTATTTTACTTCTTTTTTACAGTAAGAACAATGAATCTAAATGCACCATTCAAGAGCTTTAAGAAATGTGGATGAGTGATCTAACTAATTACATGTAAGTAAAAAGAATACATTTTCGTATAGCAATACATATAATGCCTTTTTCCTTGCAGATCCAACATTTGAAGTGCAATGGTTTCAAGAAAAGCGTTCCCAGTGTGGAACCATCGTGAGCTGATCAAATAACTGTGAGTAAAAAGAATACATTTTCGTATAGCTATACATATAGTGCCTTTTTCCTTGCAGATACAACATTTGAAGTGCAATGACATTTGTTCATTTCACCACGGTGTGGGTAAGTTTTTCGCTTCACCATGAATGTTTTCATCAGGAGAGCATGTTCCGAAAAAATGTAAATTACAATTCATGAATAAATTGGATTATTCGATTAAATGGAAAATATTGTATTAACTTTTCATACGAAGTAATAAATAATAAATAATGATTATTTGTTTTTATTTGTGAAAATAGAACAATAAATAGAAAATTAGTGCTTTATAGGTCCATTTAGTACGACAGCGAATTGACCAATTATTTTTTGAAAAAATATGGATGTGACTGGACAATTTAGCTCATATTTAATGCTTTTGTATTACTAATTCCATTACTAACGCAACATTTCCATATACTTTGCTCAATTTTTGCATCAAAAAATTTCCGAGAAGAAGAAAATCGATGTAAACACAACGCTGTACGTTTCACAAATATCACGTTGTAATTCTAAAATTTGGCAGGATTTTCGTGAATGTCAACGACATCAAATCGGAGTATAAATCTTATACCGTTAGAAAGAAACCTTTCGTCAGCGAAGCAAATAAAAAAAAACAAAAGGACTTTGCTAATAAATAAAAAAACAAAGGATTTGTCTTCTAGGATTTCTTCAGAAGAGTCAAAATTTTGCATTTATGAATTAAATAGGCCTTCGAAATCATGAAGACAACCAAATGAAACTTACAGTCCAAATACACTAGGCAAAAAGTAAAGCACGGAAATGGTTGTTGTGTAATATGGAGCTAAATATCCACTGTTGAGATCGGTAATTTAGTCACAGTAATTCAGAAAAAGAAGTATACTAAAATATTTAGAGCGAAAATTTGCTTCAAAGGACACAAATAATGCTTATTGCGAAACATTTTTTACTCCCAACAGGACAACGATTTCAAGCATAAGTCCATATCCACATAAAGTCCCTCACTTGCTAGTAACGCCACCACATAGCCCCGATCTTAACCCGTTCTCTTTGGAACGCCTTTGGAATCATTAAATGATGAGGTTACGAAAACATGTCATCACATCGAAGCCTCAGTTTAAAATTTTAATTTTTAGCGGAATGGCAAGAAATAATATGTGAATATATGGAAAAGTTGACGCATTCTATGCCAGACCGGCTTAAAGATGTTAACAGCATTAAAGAATACTCAACAAAGTAGTAGCAAAATCTGTTGAAAACAATTATAAACAAAAATTCCCTTCGACAAAACCAAATTAAGTTGGGATATCATTTCACATTGTTTGTCAAATTCTGGAAATAAAAAAATAAACAATTAAAATACCACCGCTTTTGTACTTTATAATGTGTGAAAAAAAAGATTCTCGAAATATTTTGGAAAAGCTTTAAATTCAAATAGAAAAACAAATATTTTCCTTAAAAAACTAAAAAATGATCAAAAATGTTAATTGTACTTATCAGTATTATTTAATTAATTTATTTACTCAACACATTCAAACTAAAAGAACAGCAAGGAAATTGATTTTAAAAGTTGCCATTAATTAATAATCCTTTTCATTGATGTCCAGAGTACAGAGTTTGTGCCTAAACATAAAAAATGCTTGTACAATTGACTCTCAATACAAGCTTAAGCTTGATTTCAGAATTGTAATAGTTTCAATTCATTTATATCTTCAAATGAAACTTTCAAAATATAATCCTTAGGTCCTTTTTTAATTTTATTCTGAAACGATCCCCTTTTTGTTCAATTGAAACAAAAAAAAGGGTTTTTTTTTTAAATATATTCTATTATCTTCACTTTTTCACCACGTTGAATTAAATATTCACCAGCGAAAAATATTTTTCCTTTTATTTTTGCCTTTATTATATATACTTAGCGAACATTACGTGAAATTTGTTGTCATTTTAGTCATTCTGACAGGTTATAGAGATTGAGAATGTGTTGGTGATTCACTTACAGTGTGTCTGTGCGAAAGTTAAACGTTTGCAAAAGTATTAGTAGAGTTTGATATCTAGTTATAGTTAGTCTATGCTTTTGACAAAGAAAGAAGGAAGAAAAAAAGGAGACCACGTTTTTTGTGAAAATCAAATTTTTAAGATTAACAAAAAAAAAATCCAATGAAATTGTTAACGTAGATTCTTTTCTTTTATTGGTTTTGTTCAATAAGCGAAGGTTTCGCGACACTGGTGTCAGGTGTGGGGTACAGAAATATTTGAAGTTCAAGTATTCCCACAGTAACCATGGACGAGACTGCATTAAAAGAAATGTTCGACACGCTTTTCTTGTAATTCACTGCTGTCAAGCGCGAACTAAGCGAAACTGTTGCAGTCCAAATTGCACACCAAATTGGAGGAAAAGCTCAGCAGCTAAAGCACATCTATGGAAAAGCGATTGGAAGAAATAGAATCCACGATTGGCAATTGGAATGTGATAATCTTACCGCAACGACAACGAGAGCCCTCTCCACATAACGCTGCATCAACTCGGATTATTACGAACGCCAATGAATTGCATCAAGCTGAAACAGGCACACCTGAAACAAATTCTTTTGGAAGTCCTAATCAATTAGCATCCAATTGGCAGGTGCCAAAAGAGAACCGTGCAGATCAGCCTGCCATACCTAAGGTGCGTACGTTGAATATTCCTGAATCATGTGTTAATAACAGAAAATCCCTTACTGTTTCGGTGACACCGTACGACGGCAATGATTCCTGGTTGGCATATGAGAGCCAATTCGAAATAGTCGCAAAACACCAAGACTGGACAGAGGAAGAGAAAGGCGAAATGCTAGCAGTGAATTTGAGGGGAGATGCTTTGGCTGTATTGAGAGTGCTGCCATCCGGCGAGCCACCAAATTACTTACTACTTGTTACTTAGCTCCGTCAAAATTTTTCTTTGGACTCACAGGCAAGTTTTACACATCTGCGAACAGAGTACAGTGAACTAGGGAATAGCTGGCCGAATTTGCAGACAACCATATCAAGTGAAAAAAACGACCGGACGAGTCGAGGGAACAGGCAAGCAAAAACAGAAAAATCCAACGGATCTTCGACATTGAGGGAAGAATTCTCGATGCCATTAACGTCGGGAAACTAATATCCACCAACTTAAGGGGTAGCGAGCCCCAACAAAGTAATACGATGCTACCAGCTGTTCAGAGTGCTGCCGATAGACGAAGGCCTCATACCATCGGTGCTTTTGCACTGGGTATCACTAGTTTAGTGGTAAATGGATTAGTGAATGGGGGTTACTGTGAAATCCCTTCACTCTGTCACTTCTTAACATTTCACTCGTTGAAAAGAATGCATTAAAATCAAATAAACATGGCATAAGAGGAATCTCAGGTAATGAAGTGATGGCTGAAGATCGAAGCAGAGAACAGTGGAACTCCATGGATCATCGTTCCAACACGAATTTCTCGTGCTATGCGTAGATGTTGCGTGTATCCTAGGAGTTGACTTTTTGCGAAATCACTGCAAGGTTTTGTGTTGACTACCGCCGACTAAACGATGTCACGAAAAAGGATTCCTATCCGCTGCCTAGGATGGACTACATTCTCGGACATTTCTCCGGCGCACGTTGGTTTTCCACTATAGACTTATGTTACACAGTGGTTATTGGCAGGTGGTGATGGAGGACGGCGATAAAGAGAAGACAGCCTTTTCTACGGGGACAGGTTTGAGGCAATTTAAAGACATGCCGTTTGGCCTATGTAATGCTCTAGCCACATTTGAGCGCTTGATAGATCGGTTTTCCATGAACTCTCTTGGGATGTCGCATTGATTTACCTAGATGACATTATCGTCGGCGCGGTGCTTAGTCAATCAAAGGATGGTGTCGAGACCGTAGTGGAATATTACAGCTCTAACTTAAACAAAGCAGAGTGAACTACTGCGTCACCCGGAAGGATTCAAGCGTTAAACACTTTCATCATTACCTTTTCGGCCGAAGATTCACAATAAGAACCGACAATGCAGCGCTCTGATGGCTCCTAAATTTCAAGCAACCGGGGGGACAGATGGCTAGATAGTTGGAACGTCTCCAACAATACGACATGGACATTCAACATCGGTCTGGTTCTCGCCACGGCAATGCAGACTCATTATCCCGACGACATTGCTGGTACTGTCAGCACTATAAGGCAGCCGAATTGAGGGAGGTGAAATCAACGACAGACGTAGGATTGGTAAAACACATCTCTGCCGTAGAAATTCTTGGCGACGACTTAAAAGCAAGGCAAGATGAAGACTTGTGCTTATCACTCGTTAAGTCATGGGTCAGAATGCAAGCAAAACCTTCCAGGGAAAGTGTATTAGGAGAAGGACGTGAGGTGAAAAGCTATTGGAGTCAGTTTGAAAGTTTGGCGTTAGAAGACGGAGTGCTGATAAGGCGATGGGAGCAAGCTGAAGACGCAACTACTAAACAACTAGTGATACCTCGAATTTATGTGGCGAAGATATTGCAAAGACTTCACACGGGGCCGACTGGTGGTCATTTTGGTCGAAGTAAAACTCTTCGCAAAGCAAAAAGCAGATTTTACTGGATCGGGCAAACGTGTGATGTCTTCGGATAGTGCACAAATTACGAGACATGCATCACGAGAAAAGGACTAACGCAAAAGACTCGTGGACAACTGAAGATTTCTCTTAGTGGTGAACGGTTTAAAAGGGTGGCCATCGATATCCTTGGACTTTTACCTCGAACAACAAATAACAACTGGTACATCGTTGTCCTGATGGACTATTTCACAAAGTGGCCGACCAAAAAGCAAAACTGGTTGCAGCAAAACTTACGCAAGAAGTGTTTAGCCGGTTTGGGGTGCCTCACATCTTACACTCAGATCAAGGCCGCAATTTTGAATCAAATGTTTTTCAACAGACAATGCATCGACAGACAAGCATCGAGAAGGCTCGAACCACACCTCTGCATCCAGAGTCCGATGGGCTTGTAGAGCGGTATAATCGAACATTACTGGACTATTTGGCGAAGTATGTAGACAAAAACCAAACTAACTGGGATCAAGTTCTGCCATTAGCGTTAATGGCATATCGTTCTTCTTTGCACGAGGCCACTAAGTATACGCCAGCGATGCTTATGCTTGGAAGGGAATTACGTGTACCAGTTGATTTAATATTTGGACCCTGACCTACCTCACAACAATCGGTCGCAACATTTGTTGAGAAGCTTAAGCAACAATTACACAATGTTCATGAAGAAACCCGGGCAAACTTACGACTTGCAGCCGAAGTAATGAAGAACAGGTACGACTTACGAGCTAACCCTATCTCTTTCGTTTCAGGTGATAAGGTCTGGTTGTTTAAACCTGAACGTAGAATGGGACTGTGTCCTTAACTGCAGCGAAATTGGGAGGAAGGGGAGCACAGCCGCAAGCGTCGGGTCATTCATGTCAATCGTCTAGCACCCTATACAATCGAAGTTGCGGAAAAATCATCGGACGGAGCTGCGATGCTTTAAGAGGGGTTGCGAAAACTTGGCAGCACCAGAAAAAGGAAACAACAAAGAAAAAAAGAAAAAGAAAACCTCTCGGGAAGCAGACACATTTTGACTTTTGACAAAGAAAGAAGGAAAAAAAGGGAGACCACGTTTTTTGTGAAAATCAAATTTCTGAGATTAAGAAAAAAAATCCAATAAAATTGTTAACTTAGATTCTTTTCTATTTTTGGTTTGGTTTATTAAGCGAACTTTTCGCGACAGTATTATTTAAAGAAATCCGTTATTTTCGTATGAATATATTCTTTTGAGTTCAAAAACTTCTCAATTTTGTTAAAAATCAAATGAATAATATCATCTGGAACACTATTACGCCTTTCAATTGCTGCTTGAATCGTTTCCAAGGACCGTTGAATATCGCCCAGCTGAGGTATTAATTCATTATATAACACGGAGATAGCGTCTTCATCATTATCTGACCCGATAACTGTTCTGGGGACTACATCTTCTAGTATTTCATTATCATCAGGATAATCGAAAATTAAAATGTTGTCAACGTTTATATAGTCCTGGAAATTATTTTTCTCAAGAGTGGCATCTCCTTCCGACAATACAGACCAAAAGCTTCTTATTTCTTGTTCAACAAGTAAGTTGATCCCTTATGATCGTCAGTGGTAAATCATCTTCATTATCCCAAACGCGGAAAAAACTTGAATTGAATCCATGTTAATTCCGACTGAATCTCCTTCGTGTGGGCTGGACAGTTGTCTAAGAACAAGAGTATTTTACGCTTTTCTATAGCAATTTTTTTTTCCAATTTTTTAGCCCAGCTCGTGAACAACTATGCCAAGCCCTCCATCCAAGCCCTACGGTTTGCGACATAAGCTACTTCCGATGACTTGATCCCCCCATAGAGAATTGACACTGTTACCAATTACCAAAACTTTTAATTTTTCTGTGCCCGTCAGATTTGCGATCATACACGTTACACGCTCCTGTGTGTAACGTGTATGCTACACTGTGTTTTCCACCGAAACACTTTTCCCCTTTGAATGCCAATGTTTATTAGGCAGGCACTTGAAAAATAGTCCTGTTTTGTCCGCATTAAATGTTTCTTGGTTCATAGCCTGTGATCAGTTTTAATAAATTTTGCTTCCAATTTATTGTCTCCTCAGGATTTATTGCAGCACCTACAATACTATACACAAAACTTTTCCCATAATACTCGTATTATGCCTGGTTTTAATTTATTCAGCCGTCCTTCACTAGCCAAGAAATTAGTATGTTCCAACCTCTGCACAAATTGAATTGGTTTACGTTTTATTATGGGCCCGCTTATGGGTGTATTTTTTAATCTTGCAGATTGAAACCACTGAAAAACAGCGGCATCGACGTTTTCAAAAATGCTAACTTTTCTCTGGACATCGGTTCTATTTTTCCAAATCCTCGACAATGTACTTGGAGGTATACCAAATCTTAGCACAATATCTTTCTTCTTACCTTATTATATCTATAACTTATTGCTTCACTAAGTTTTACCTTAATCTGTAAAGTTAGACATTCGCATTTACGCGCTGTCATGTTGTACGCTCTATGCATAAAAAAATAATAAAACAGAGTGAAAATTAATAACAGAAGACAAAATTTGCAAAATTTTGTGTAGAAATTTTGAGAAAAAATGTCTTGTATCCATTGTTCGGTTCAAATAACCCTCGTAGCACAGATAATAAATCTATACAGATGTCTCATTCATATGGGAAGTTTTGCCCTATGAAAATTAAATCGAACTAAAAAAAGGCTTTTTTAAAAAGCTGCAAGTTCTTACAAAGAGCAGAAAAATCATTTTATTTCTTTTCGCTTTTTGCTCTTGCCACTTGTCACTCACACATGCAAAGTCGTTTATCATGCAAAAACAATACGTGAACGAAAGAAATAAATAAAAAAAAACATACGTTGACGTTGCCCAGCATAACCGGTTTCCTTGGGTTTATGTACGTTTGCTTGTTATTTTTTTTGTAACTTGTTATGCAATGTAAATTAAATGGGGGTAGAAATATAATTTTGAAGATCATAAAATCGATGGTCCGTGAAGGTGGACGTGCTGGAGGGGGTGGGTGTGACGTTGCACCACACTATAAAAGTGGTTGATATTTGAAGCACGAGGTATTAAGGGCTAATACTTGTTATGGGGTTGAAGATATACGTATGTACATGAGCGCTAGACCAATTTCCCGATTTTAAATTTGTGCTCAGGACATTAAGTACCTACAAAATTTGATAAATTTCCAAGCATTGAGCAACATCGAACTTATTCGGAAAATGTATGTATATGTTATTTACGAGTACATATTTGCTCCCTGTTCTTTTAAGTTATGTAAAAGGGAGTTTTTAAAACTGTACGCAAAATATTTGTATGTAAAGATCGAAAATCTTCAATTCCGAGACTCGGGGACAACGCAGTAATTGTTCGAACAAGTGGAATGGATCTCAACCAACTTGGAGTGCAGCACCGCTGGAAACAGCTGGCGAAAGATTGCGCCAGGTGGGAAGGCTTGTTGGTTGAGTTCCCGGTCCACCCCGGACTGTAACGCCACCTAAGTAAGTAAGCAAAATATTGGAAATATTTTTCCGACAGCCATGAATGAGCCATATTTTAACTAGCAAAATCAATGTTCCTTGGAGTAGAGACTTTGGATCCAATTTGTTAAACCAGACTGAAGTAGCACCGGTTGCCTAGGCTTATTCTGGTGGTAATCTTCGACAAGGAAGAGGAACTCCTCTAAAGCTATGTGTCTTTACAGTGACAAATTGTACGATTTGGTAGACGACGGGGTTATCTTTGCTCGACAAAATGTATTTTACAATGGCGGCAGATTTTGGCCATCCTGAAGTGTCTATATCACTGACGTGTAACAAAAGTCCTGACCTTGACCCGTGCTACTTTTTTTTATTCCCCAAACTCAAAACGTACCTTAGAAAATGTAGGTAGAAAAATGTAAAAAGCTACGACCAAGGCTTTGAAGGCGATGTTAGAAATTGTCTTCCAGCATTGCTACGAAGAGTGGCAGTACCGTTGGGATCCTACTTTGAAGGTGACAATTCATTTTATGTTGGATACATGTGTTTTAAAAAAATTATTCTCATTACTTTTGGAACACACCACGTATATATTCCAATATATGTACATAGTATTATCTATATATATACCTGTATAATAATTGATCACTGGTCTTGGCCTACTTAAGTAAAGGCGGCTAAGTACAATATTGGAAAACTAATTCTAAGAAATCACATGTTTTAACAAATTATAGTTAAATCACCCTTACTTAAGTAGTTTCCAGGGGACACGAGAGAGTACGTGGCAGGACATCGACCCCCACCCTCCCAACCCTCCAATAATCGTTGCCAATTTATCGTTGCTTACGTTGCTTACTTACATTTTAAGCGTTCATTACATTTAGCAATTTTCTTATTTTATTTCTGTTTTTATCAAGGACCCATTTACAATTTTTCCAGAGCAATACAATTATTAGGAAATTTATTAAATTAATCTTGTGCTCGTAACATTCACTAGAGGTATCAAACCATTTCGGAAAATTCATATTTGTTGCCTTTATACATTCTTTGATAATATGCATATATATATACATATATATAAATATATGTAATGTAATACCTGCACGTAAACGCTAGTTGTTTTATATAAAAATTTAGTGGATATATGCACATACATATATATATCAAGTAATACATATATGTATAAAATATATTGAAATAAAAATACGAGTAGATACCTATTTTATAGGTTAACCTGTGCACTTTAATTATCACTTCAATTCAATTCAATTACTTATTATTTACATGCACTGCATATTAATAACACGAATAATATTTTGCTCGTCAAACTTCAATTACAAAATGTAAAGAAATATTCGACTTTTCCCGCCTTTGAATTGTTCTTTCTTACATACACACCCATACGCTCAAAGAAAATACCAATTCATGAAAAATTACATAATTTCCTATTGCAGTCGAATGAAAACAAACAGCCAAGTCTTCATACCCTTCCCGCAAACCCCTTGCAATTGTTTTTCATATTCCTTTTGCCACTGCCATCAACTTGTGGTGAGAGAAAAAAAATCTTTCAGTAAACAAAGCAAGAAAGAGCGAAAATAAAAAAGCTTTATATTACTTCGAAAGTTAGCCGACACTCGTCCAGCCGACAAAAAGTGAACCATTTATTTCTACAGGGATGTGACATCTGTATAGATTTATTATCTGTACTCGTAGTATATGCCTTTTAGCACAGATGCTATAGCTTACATAGATATTGCATGCCGAAGGAAAAAATCTAACCAGTATTTAATTGCCTGTTTTTACTTCGAACTTCAAGCACAGATAATAAATCTATACAGTTGTCTCATTCATATGGGAAGTTTTGTCCTATGAAAATGAAATCGAACTAAAAAAAAGGCTTTTTTAAAAAGCTGCAAGGAGCAGAACAATCATTTTATTTCTTTTCGCTTTTTGCTCTTGCCACTTGTCACTCACCCATGCAAAGTAGTTTATCGTGCAAAAACACTACGTGAACGAAAGAAATAAATAAAAAAACATACGTTGACGTTGCCCAGCATAACCGGTTTACTTGGGTTTATGTACGTGTGCTTGTTGTTTTGTTTGTAACTTGTTATGCAATGTAAATTAAATGGGGGTAGGAATATAATTTTGAAGATCATGAGATCGATGGTCCACGATGTGGACGTGCTGGAGGGGGTGGGTATGACGTTGCACCACACTATAAAAGTGGTTGATATTTGAAGCACGAGGTGTTAAGGGCTAATACATGTTATGGGGTTGAAGATATACGATATACGATATCGTACAATATACAATTTCCCGATTTTAATTTTGTGCTCAGGACATTAAGTACCTACAAAATTTGATAAATTTCCAAACATTGAGCAACATCGAACTTATTCGGAAAATGTATGTATATGCTATTTACGAGTACATATAGCTCCTTTTTCTTTCAAGTTATGTAAAAGGGAGTTTTTAAAACTGTACGCAAAATATTTGTATGTAAAGACCGAAAATCTTCAATTCCGAGACTCGGGGACAACACAGTAATGTACGGCCGAATATATGGTAGTTCGAACAAGTGGAATGGGATCTCAACCAACTTGAAGTGCAGCACCGCTGGAAACAGCTGGCGAAAGATCGCGCTAGGTGGAAAGGCTTGTTGGTCGAGGTCCTGGTCCACGCCGGACTCATTTTCCAGGACGGAAGTCACACTGCTTTCGGTAAATTTTTGTGGACCGAAGAGGTTTTACGCGTTCACACAGTACACTGAATAGAATCATAATGCCGACAATAGGCACGAAGATGATGAACGCAGTGGCAGACCATCGACGTCGAAAACCGACTAAAACATTGGTGGAGTAAAATAAATGTTTGTCAATGACCGCAAATTAACAATCAGAGAGATAGCGGAGGACTTGAACATTACCTATGGATCCGTCCAAGACATTTTGGTTAATAATTTGAGTTTCCGTCGTGTAGTAGCCTCAAAGACCTCAATTTCATCCAAAAAAGAGACTGTGTTGACGTCGCAAAAGAGATGATTTGCGAGGCTGAATCCGATCCCAGATTCATCAAAAGGATCATTACTGGAGACGAGACGTGTGTTTATGAGTGCGACACGCAATCCAGACATCAGGCAAGTGAATGGCGTTCACCAAATGAGCCGGGACAAAAAAAAACCACGTCGTTTTCAGTCAAAAAAGAGTATTATTTGGGCGTTATGAGACGTTTGCGTGAAGCAATTCCCAGAAAGAAACAAGAATTGTGGGCAGAAAACTAGTCGATTTTGCACCATGATAACGCACCGTCACACAGTACCATCATTATTCGTAATTTTTTGACGAAAAATGCAACATATACCATCCAACAGCCACCGAATTCACCTGATTTGGCTCCCTGTGACTTCTTTCTGTTCAATCGAGTTGAAAACCCACTACGGGGAACGCGTTTCAGCAGCCGAGAGGAAGTAATGGAAAAATCGCAGGAAGCACAAATGGGCATACCGAAAACGAATATAAAAAATGTATTGGATCAAGCACTGGCATAAGTGTGTTGCAGTCGATAAGAGATTACTATGAAGGGGACAATATAGATTTAAATGAATAAACTTGTATTTTTAATTTTCTGAATGAATTCCTTTTGATCAAGGTGGTATTTTAGGTTTTCTATAAGAATAGTTAGTTACTTAATTTCAAATTCAATACTATGTCTTTAGAACATTAGAGAAAGAAAAAATAAATAATTAAAATACAGGTGCTATAAAATTGGTTTCATTGTAAAATAAAAAGTTAAGCATCTAACACTGCTATTATTTTGCACACAGGTGTATCTGCACTGCGTATTAATAACACGAATGCCTAATATTTTGCTCGTCAAACTTCAATTACAAAATGTAAAGAAATATTCGACTCCTTTGAATTGTTCTTTCTTACATACACACCCATACGCTCAAACAAAATAACAATTCATGAAAAATTACATAATTTCCTATTGCAGTCGAATGAAAACAAACAGCCAAGTCTTCATACCCCTTCCCGCAACCCCTTGCAATTGTTTTTCATATTCCTTTTGAATCTGCCGTCAACTTGTGGTGAGAGAAAAAAAATCTCTCAGTAAACAAAGCAAGAAAGAGCGAAAATAAAAAAGCTTTACATTATTCCGAAAGCTCGTGTCGGCTGGACGAGTGTCGAGTGCCGACAAAAATTGAACAATTTTTTTCTACAGCGATGAGACATCTGTATAGATTTATTATCTGTGCTTCAAGTTCTGAACAATTTGTATGAACAAAATGTATTATAAAACCGAAGTCAATTTTTGGGATCGTATGTGTTGTATAGTGTGTACAGCCGACGAGCAGGCATGCGCCGCGCCGTGCAGATGTGTCGGTGGTTTCTGTTTTCAACCCTTATCTACATACATAAAATAACCACAGTTCACGGAGCTGCGCGGCGCGCTCGCTGGCTGTGTAGTTGCTGTCGACTCTCGACCGATTTGGATGTTTATTTATGTGACTGAACAATTTTTCTTAGTAAATTTTGTCAGCGGTACTTTTTCAGCGATATAATATTTTGCAGTTTATTTTTCGATAGCAATGGGTGACAAGAGATTATCTGGAGTTTCTTGTTCTGTTTGTAGGAAAACTAAAAGGATTTACCTTCACTTGAAAATTTTTAAATGTCCTTCTAGGGGAAAAAATGAAATTTTAAATAATTTGTAGATAAAGGCATGTGGTTTTAAAAATTGAGGCAAATACTTTGTTTGTGGAGATCATTTTTGTCCCGAGTTTGTAGGAATGCTGATGCTGTTCCTTCCTTAAATTTAAATTCTGATTTGGATTCAAACTTGAATTTAGAAGGTCTAAAGTCTCCTTTAACTAAACAAATTTCGTGTGCAAGGTGCGATCAGTTATTGGAAAGATGTGCAAAAGATGTGCAACTTTAAAAAGAAATATTGTTAAGTTACAAAATAAATAATGAAATATGTGTTTTCATGCTAAATGGTTTGTTTGATAGTTGGAAAAGTGTTTTAAACTATTTTGTGTCAGCAAACGGTGTAAATGGGGATAACCTAAGCGAAATTATAAAAAACAATTTGAAAATCTGTCAAGAACTTGGTCTAAGGGAATGTGCTATTGTTTGCGACCAAGGGGCCAATAATAGAAAAGCTTATAAAACGTTAGGTGTTTCTGAAGAAAACCCATTTATAATTTTTAATGATGAAAAAATATTTTGTTTTTATGATTTTCCTCATTTGTTAAAATCACTTCGAAATGTTCTATTGAAATCAGATCTACAAACTCCAGATGGTAAAGTGTCTTTTGATTTTATCAGAGAAATATACAATTTGGAAGTTGAGAACGTAGCTAAGACATGTTTAAAATTTAGAAATTGTCATATAGCACCAAATGCTTTCGAAAAAATGCATGTTCACCTTGCAACGCAAATATTTAGCCGGCATCGATTCAAACTGCTTTTGAACTTAATTGCTTAAACGAAAGCTCTAATAAAGCTGTAGCAACGAAAGAGTTCGTACTAAAAGTAAACAATGTATGTGACTGCATGGATAGTGGTTCACATATTGACAAGAATGTTTTAAGGCGGGGAGCTCAGCTAGAGAATACAGCTTATAATGAGTTGAAGCAATTTTTGTCTTACTTAAAAGATATACAAATATCAGTTAACCTTCCCAGAAACTTTTCTTTAAAAGGAATGGAACAAACTACAAAATGGCCTATATGAGAACGTGGATTATTTACTAACAAGACGTATTAGAAAATTTATTTTCTATTATTCGCATCAAAGGTGGTTAACAAAAATCCGCCTGTTTACGAATTTAATGTTTTGATCTCGAAAATTCTCTCGTCAAATCTTATTAATTTCAGTAACTGTGATGATGATGATGTAGAATTTTTAAACGTAGACTTATCCCCAACTCAAACTAATATTCCAAAAACTTCTTCATTGCTTAAGGATCGTAAGAACATCGTATGCGATGAAACTCTGTACCAAAAAGTCATTTGTGATATGGAAATCGAAACTAAAATCACATTAGAAACAACAGCAATGTGATATTTTACTGGATATCTTGCTTTTAAAATGCTTTTAAGGAACAAATGTTTAAATTGTTCCGAACTATTTTTAAAAACTGATGGAATGATCATCGCAAGGACCTTCTATACTTTGCTCTCCTCGGTCTATTACGGAAGCATTGTTTGTGGAAGATAGAATAAAACATAGCATCCAAAAATCAAAATATTTAAATTTTATGTGGAAAAAAACGTAAAACAAATATTCAATAAACACAACATTAAAGAGAGCGCAATCTGCTTTGACCCTCCTACGGTTCTCAAATATAATGTTTATTATCAGTCAAATTGAATGGAAAAATGGTTAGATTTTTTCCTTCAGGGTGCAATATCTATGTAACCTATAGTATCTGAATAGCAAAAGAGATGTGAAATGCTTTCTTCAAAAATGGTCTCAACGAAATGTCAAACGTAACTGGGGAATCCCCCAATAGTGAACTAAGTGCCTGTTCACATTAGCGCGAGCAGGAAGATTGTCCGAAAGAGAGGGAACGCTTTTTATTGAAGTGGGAAGAAGAAGGGTTACTTCCACCGAGAATCCATTTCTAAAGGATTTCCATTTCTGACATGCGGATTGCTTCAATTCACATTGAGCTGTCATATAAACTGGGTATATATATAGTTAGTGCAAACTACCAGAGACCGTTTCATGTAGTGAAGGGAGTTTTCTCTCGATCCCAATTGGTTATGCTGTTGATATCGGAATTTAATGAGCTTAGCATACGCTGTCGTTCTCGTACTACAGCCGAAGAGCAGGGCCGTGAGTCCGGGAACGAATATGAAAAGCAGAGAGTACTGTCATCAGCAAAGGAATATATTGGATTAGAAGTAGCAGACAAGAGATGGAAAACATCTGCTCGGGAAGAGTCCTAAAGAGTAGGATTGATGAAAAAGCTTACGCAGTGGTTTTGCCAGCGAGGAAGAACACCTCTTCAGAAGAAGGGGAGATATACCATCTGGACCAGCGGATTTATATATGTATGTTGAGATCTTTAAGTACTCTTGCTACTACACGAGTGCGAAAGTAGATTCGTCCCATTGAAGATTCGATGCACTCAAGTGTAGGCGGAGACAAAGCACAATCTGGGAGTGTTGAGCTGGCCGCAAAGTGTGCAGCAAGTAGATTGGCCTTATCCAAAGAGCTGACAGCTGGAATGTCATTGTAAATGAGCGTTGGGATGGAGGATGAGGCGGAATTTCTAATGTTTTTGACGAACGACCAAAAATTGTTACTACCTTTGGGACATTGCAGTATTTTTTGCCTCAGTTTTTGGTCGTATAGGAATTTCATACGCTTAAAAAAGGCGTTGCAGTCATTTCTGGCTCGTTTGAACTTTTTTCGGTTTTTCTCTGTCGGGTTGGTCTCGTAGGACCGAAAAAACATTTCTCTAACCCTGACGGCCTCTTTACAGCTCGAGTCGTACCATGCCTTTTCTTTTGGTTTGATACTCTTCATCCGATGAGGAATAAAGGATCTCATTCCAAAGAGAATGGTGTCTGTAATCATATCAGCAGCGGCATCCACGTCGTTATCGAGGAAGCATAACGACCAGTTAAAATTCCTAAAGAAGCTGTTAAGACCGCTCCAGTTGGCTTTCTCGTATTGCCATACGGTTCTTTTAGGAATTTTTTCTCTAACTGTGTGGTCGGTGTACGAGAAATTAGCTGATATGACACAATGGTCCGACGAGCCTAGAGGGGAGAGCACATCAATGGTGTACTTATCAGGGTGAGAAGTTAAAAACAAGTCCAGGGTGTTGGCGGTATGACTATCAACGTCTGGTATTCGCGTGGGCTCATTTACAAGCTGCGTTAGGTTGTTTTCCGCAGCGAAAATCTCAACACACCGTCCTTCGGGTGTTGTCTGTCCAGAATGTCGAAGCCAGCCAGAATTGTGTATATTGAAGTCGCCCGTAATAACGATTTCAGTATGAGGATACAGGGATACAATTCTTTGAATGGAGTCAGACAGCGCATCAAACTCGTTAAAGGTTGAATTGCTGTCCAGTTTGAGGCTTCTATAAATAAAGCAGTAGTGTATAATTTCCTTACAGAGATGGAATTTTAACCACATGAAGTTGAATTCCGGATTGGAACATGAATCACATTGTGGTGGAGTTTGGTAAGCTACATCACTACGCACATAAATGGCGAGACCGCGGTGAGAGAAGAATAATGGCACTAGTTTGTAGCCAGGTAGCTTCAGATCAGAATGATCTGAGAGACGTGGGCGGGGATCTACCTGTGTTACACTAAGTGCCAAAACAGCTGGTCTGTACTTACAGACGTGGACGTACGCAGAAAAGTGACTACTTTTTAGCCCGCGTATAGTGGCTACGTCTACCCTGATTTCCCTAGTCATAATCACAGACAAACACAGAAAACACAAACACCGACGATACTAAGCAAGGCTGCGAAGTGAAAATTCTAACATTGATTTACCGGATCAAATTGTTGTAGGTTTTATGCCCTTACAACAATATGAAACAGTGCACCAACAAAATTTTCACTCACAACCCGCTATCCATCAGTTGTTACATACACTCAGCCACTACCCGTACCATATGGTAAATACGGTAACGGCAGTGACTGAGTACAAGCAACAGTACTTCGACTAGGAGCGGGTGAGGTGGGATACCCGCACTGTGTGATTTTCCTTTTCAGTCACTGCACTGCACTTTTTTTTTTGTTTTTGTATTTTTTTTTGTACAGGCGCGCGGTTTTTTTTCTTTTTTGCACAGCACACAAAAATATTGCGAGTGCACTGGTGGAGTTGTGCACTCGACGGTGGTCGACTCGGTACTCTGTGTTTCTACGGCTTGTCACCACAGTGAGGGCAGCCTTTTTGTCGCACCGGTTCTTTACACTGCCTTTGAAGATGCCCTATTTTATTGCAATTCCAGCAGCGCATCCATCTTTTGCCATTTCGTCTATAATTTCCTGGCCTGCGGTGGGGTATGACAAATGTGCCAGTCTACTCACGTCTGCTTGGAGCTTCTGCAGTGTTTCTCCTTTTTGCTGCGTTCGGCTTTGCAATTGGATCTTGTAAACCTCCTGCATATGGCTATCCCCAAACCGTTTCTCGATAGCCTATATGGTTTTCGATGTCTATTGTTTGCAACAATTCTGCTGCAGGACCGTGCAAGGCCATTGTTAGGGCAAAGCACTTTTCCTCATTGTCCCAGTCGTTTGCACAGGCAGCCATTTCAAACCGTTTCTTATAAGTAGACCATGAGGTCTGGTCATCGAATGAGGGAGGCTTCAACTTTTTCTCCTTGGAACGCTTGAAGAACATTCTCGGAATTTCTGTTTTCGCACTGTGTCGAGCTCTTTTGACAGTTGCTCAACTTTGCTGTTCATTTGTTCGAATTTTTCGTCAACATTCTTCTCTATTCTTACAAATTTCTCATCGATTTCTTCGAACTTTTGCGGGAGAATGTTCTTTTGTTCATCCTGATTATACTTTTCTTCGTCCATTTTCTGTTGAAGGCTCTGCAGACTGTTCTTTTGTTCTCCCAGATTTTTCTTTTGTTCGTCGAGACTGTTCTTCTGTTAGTCCATTTTTTGTTCGAGACTGTTTTTCTGTTCGTCCATTTTTAACAAGAGGAGTTGCATCATCGTAGCCATGGCACTTATCTGTTCATCCTCTTCAACATCGAATGAGTATGTATCAGGATCATGTTCCTCGTTGTTCAAAGCCTCCTGAAGTCGGAGCACCAAATCACTTTTTCGTCCACTGGCGCTGAGGCTTCTCTTGTTCAACTCGGATTTGAGTTGGACGAGGGTCAACTGCAATAGGTTTCGACCCATTCTAGCTTTTCAAACAATCACAAAACACACTCTTTTTTACACACAATAAGTCCTATCCCACTTCTGACACCAATGTAAAATGTTTGTGTGGGTACAAATAATAGAACTTATTCTTTTCAATACAAATCCCTTTATTCAGTACAGTTACAATTCACTATTTAATTCTTTCTCTCAGTACAATTCAATTTCTCAACCACTTATACTTTTATTATCTTTTACTTAAACCACTTAATCACCACTTACCTTTGGATGCTGATATTAATACTCGAATGACATATTTCCAGAACAATCCTCACCATCCACCGTCCCATACAATTTCCATTTTGCTAGAAAATTCGATTCCATTCTCCACTCACCAATGTTTGAGTCTTTGTTATTCAAGCATCGAAATCTTATGCTCTTCAAATAGCGAAGTCTTCTGCTATGTAAATCTAGATGACGCTGCTCACATTTAAATGGTTATCACAATATCTAAGTCGACACTTTTTTTAAGGCACGTCCGATGATTCGTTTTTAGTAAGGCCCAATATCTTTAATAACTTTCCCAAATTTTTTTTTTACTCAATCAGCAAGTTTTGAACATTTCGTATGATCTGTGATACTTCGAGAAGATTGGTCAATTCATTTTTTATATTTATAATATCGCTTTAAATAAGGAAAACGTATGGGGGCTTACGGATATCAAAACATTTATTAGTAACAAATAATTCAGACCGAATTATGAGTATAGTCCTGAATAAAGCTACATGGCAGATATAAGGCGATTTGTCAACAAATGGCAGTATTACTTGTGCAGATAAATCGTGCAGGCAGAAAGAGGCTTTGAATATTATGATCTTTCGTAGCAGAAGTAGCAGAACACTAGAGTGTTCGTGCAATTCAACCACGATAGCTAAGTTATTAAAATGTTTTTAATGCATTATCCGACTTAGATAGATTCGAAAATATTCTCAACTAGAGAACTTTTGCTTGGGCCATATGGCCATCTTAGTTGATATAAGGGTATTCATGGTTCTGACCATGGTACGCGTCGCTATAAAGCCGGCGTAGTTCGATCGGAATTATGACCACACGGATAATTGTTTGTTTAAAGCAGCTAAGAGAGCTTTTTACCACCTCAAAATTATAGTTTGCCTATATAGCCTGCTATTCGAGACGTTGATGTTAAGCATATTTTCTTGGAAACAGCATATACTTAACCTTACCCAAATTTACCGCTTAAATCATCTTCGCCGCTTATCCTTCACTGCCCCGCAAGGACTCCAGTGACAGCTCGGTAATTTATTCGAATAATTTCAATGTTTAAAATGTTTTGTCTATGTACCGCGAGCATCAAACTTGTCGGGTCAATGAATCTCGAGAAGAAATTCTCCAGACGATTCCTGAAACCAAAGGAGGTTCCCCCCCTCCCCCTCCCCAACTCGCAAAGCACTCCCTCCTTCCCCTGGGCTGGATCAAGGTGTCATACGACCCGTGCTGAAGATCAACCTGGCTGAGGGCCCAGTATCTCCAAAAATAGCTCAGTCGCGAACGGAGTATCCGGATGCCTGGCGACCTCCGGATTAGCTAGCCTTAGCTAGCGGATCTCTGTACAGATGGACACCCCTTTCTCCGCTACTCGTGGGAACATTCATGGAAAAAGCCAAGAAAACAAAAACCGAGGCCGGTACTTCTTCAATACCGGGCGGTGGAACGGTGACTACACCGACTACCGGCAAGGCTCCTACATTGCCGAGAGGAAGCAAAAGTGTGGCAGGCCATGGTGCGCCATCCTCTAAAGGCAAACGGAACGATCCAAACAATTAGAATTCAGGAAGTGTTAAGACTGTGGCAAGCCATTGTCCTATCGCTTCCTCCACCCCCAGCAGCAGCAAGTTTGTGGCAGGCCACGGACTTGTCGCGGCTACCAAAACTCCTTCAGGGAGTGTTAAGACTGTGGCAAGCCATGGTCCTAACACTTCGTCCGCCCCTAGCAGCAGCAAGTTTGTGGCAGGCCACGGACTTGTCGCTGCTACCAAAACTCCTTCGGAGAGTGTTAAGACTGTGGCAAGCCACTGTTATGGAGAGAAGTCAATGTAGTATTCATTCCCAAAGCTGGAAAATGTTCTCATGTAGTCCCAAAGGACCTCAGACCGATAAGTCTATCATCATTCCTTCTGAAAACTTTAGAACGACTGATTGATATCCATATTCGAGCTAAAGTTGATCCAAGACTTTTGTCTACGGCTCAACATGCCTACTGTAAAGGAAAGTGGAAACGGCTTTGCACTCTCTGACTAGCCACATCGAGCGATCCCTGCAATATAAGGAGTACACAATGGTCGCTTTCGTAGACATAGAGGGCGCCTTTAACAACGTCAATACATCTGCAATCACGACTGCGCTGTCAACTCTGCAAGTAGACGGTTCACTTGGGGAGCTGATCAGTCTAATGCTAAAAAGCAGGATAATCAACTCCAAACTTTGTGAGACTTCTGCTAAAAGATACGAGTATGTCAGTAGAGGTACGCCGCAAGGCGGTGTCCTCTCACCACTTCTCTGGAACTTAGTAGTTAACGAACTACTGATATACCTGGAAGCGGGTGGTAGCAGAGTGATTGCCTATACGGATGACGTTACCATAGCCGTCTCAGGAAAACATCTAAATACCATTAAAGAACTCCTCCAAGTAAATCTCAACAGATTAACCCGCTGGGCAGATCGCTGTGGATTGGGAATAAACCCCCATAAAACTGATCTTGTCCTCTTTTCTAGGAAATATAAAATTCTAATCATAGACCCTCCATCAATAAACGGTACCAGTTTAGTTTTCTCTGATACAGCAAAATATCTGGCTCTCATTTTTAATAGGAAACTAAACTGGAAACCTAACATTCAAGAAAGAGTCAATAAAGCTACAATAGGTTTATTCTCTTGCAAAAAAGCCATTGGGAACAAATGGGGCCTTCAACCTCGCATAACCCACTGGCTATACATCTCGGTCATAAGACCGATACTAACTTACGGGGTGGTTGTCTGGTGGACGGCCTTGGAAAATGCAGTCAACTGCATTAAACTAAGCAGAGTCCAAAGAACAGCATGTCTATGCACAAGCGGAGCCTTGCGGTCTACCCCCTCTGCGGCATTAGATATTCTGCTTCACTTGACACCCCTCGACATTTTTAGCAAGAAAGTAGCTGCGACTGCAGCTATTTGCCTTAAAGCGATTAAGCAGTGGACAAATAATTCATTTGGCCACACCAATATTCTTAATATATTATGAATACTCACAGAGAACATCGATTACACCATACCTGAATTTTGGTTTGACAAAAACTTCCATGTAAGCTTCCCCTCTAGATCATTCTGGGAGGAGGATGCTTTCATGGAGGACAAGTCAATCCATCTCTACACAGATGGATCTAAAACCGATAGCGGAGTTGGTGGCGGTGTTTTCTCAGATAAGCTAAATCTAAGCCTCTCTTTCCGCCTTCCGAAACACTGTCGCGTATTCCAGGCGGAAATTTTGGCGAAAAAGAAGCTCTGTCCCGGCTGAAGAAAAACGTGATATCTGCAAAGGATATCCGCATATTTTCGGATAGTCAGGCCGCCATCAAGTCCCTAGACTCGGTCTCATTATATTCTAAAACCGTCCTTGAATGCCGATCATATCTCATGGAGATGGCAGAGCAGTTCAACATTCACCTTTGTTGGGTGCCGGGCCACAGAGACATTCTAGGGAACTGCAGAGTCGATGAACTCGCCAAAATTGGAACCACTCTACCTATCCTACCGGACAAAGGTAGTATATGTATACCAATCGCTACGTGCAAACTAACACTAAAGCTAGATGCCAATAAACAGACCTTAGGTGGACTGCTGGACAAACATGTCTAGCGACCAAACAGATCTGAGTCGCTCTAAGTGTCTGATTCTTTTAGATAGGAAACATCTCAGCGCCTTAGGTGTCATTACTGGACACTGCCTCATAGGCAAACAGCAAGAAGGCTTGGCGCTTTTACTAATGATTTCTGTAGAAGCTGCATGGACGAGGAAGAGGAGGAGACAATCCCCCACCTACTCTGCACATGGCCAGCTCTCTCCCAGAGAAGGAAGCTCCATCTAGAAGCTTTCTTCTACAACCACCTGAACGATCTAGGAAAAATAGACGTTAACAGTCTCCTACGCTTTATTATAAGCTCAAACCAGTTCCAGTAGTAAGAAGATCATAGATCCACGTGGCATCACAATGGGCCAATAGGCCTAAGTGGGTTGGTATTTCCAACAGCCACTCTTACCTAACCTAACCTTTGTCTATGTAATCACAATGAAGTAGGGCTGAAAGTCCTTCCCATGAACATCTTGTTCGCATTTTTTTGGGGATAAAAGACTTTTCGACAAGCGGAACACTTGAATCGGACCATTTTTAATTTTTGAATGTGGCCAGTTGGGGTGAATCATGGCTTTTTTCCCTCTGTATTATGGTACCTACAGAAATGCGCCTGCGTTACGTTTCTGTCAGAATCGGCTCATGCCTATACATATAAAGGGTGACCAATTAAAAACGACAGTGAAAAAAATTTAAATAAAACGAGAATGGTGTGAGATCTAAAACTGATTCTGGCTTTATTTTGAAACTACGTTCAGGCCCTTATGTGTGGAATAGCACATCATTTAAATGGCCCCTCGGCTTCGCTAGCAGTGCTTCAAGCGGTTGGTTCAGTTTTTGATGACTCGGTCCAGTATGTGCGGCGTTATTCCGGCAATAGCGTGTTGAATGTAAGCCTCGAGCTTTTCGAAAGCGGTTGGCTTATTAGCGTAGACTAAGGACTTGACGTAGTCCCAGAGAAAATAATTGAGTGAATTGATGAACGCCAATTGTTGGAACTACAGCTTGAATATATCTATGTTGTCGAGCTCTGACCACAGAAAGTCGGTTAATATGACTCTATACCTGAGACCATTAACGGTAACGGTGTCTACTTCCTCATTTCGAAAGAAATAAGGTCCGATGATTCCGCCATGCCATAAACCGCACCAAACAGTCAATCTTTGTGGATACATTGATTCTTGTCCGAACACTTGTGGATTGTGTTCGCTCCAATAACGACAATTTTACTTCTTGACATAGCTAATGAGCCAAATGGGCCTTGTCCGAGATAATGACTTTTTGGCCAAAATCCAGATCTCCGGTCAATATTTCCAGCGCCCAATTAGCGAACTCAAGACATTGTCTATGGTCCTCCGGCTTCAAGTATTGCGTCAGCACAATCTTATACGGATGTAGGCCCAAATCCAACCGCAAAATAAACCGGGTTGACTGTTTGGCGATGCCCAATTCAGCTAATCGGCGCGCCGAATCCAAAATGTTGGGTCTTCCTCGATACTGGCCGCTACGGCCAATCTCTGTCTGGTTGGTGGCTTAAGATCCAAAGTGCACATTGAAGCCATGATGACGACTGACCTCATGACGAAATTCACGTTGCGTAATCACAACTGCGTACTTTGATAATATTTTTTAATAATTTACGCACATTCGGCAAGCGTAAAACGATGCATGATGAAATTTCAAACCTTGCTGAATATTTTAACAGCTTGATTGTCATTGGTAACTTTGATAGTTGCTGAACACAACATCTGAAAAAACTATCATTGCTATCTGGTCATCCGCTACTTTGTGGTACCTATCCTTCTGGTAAGGATTAAATTATACGCGAGGTAGGCATGCCTATCCTAAGGGGCGACTAAAATCCATAGAAGCGGAGATGAAAACTTCGCAGAAATTGCAAAAAGTAGAACAAATGACAAGGGATTTGAGTGTATTGTAGAACTACCTAGTAAAACTGAGTATAAAATATGGCAATGGACGAAACAGTTACTATAAATATGTCAGGTGGCATAAATACGTCAGGTGGTAAACTGTAATCTGAAAAACTGGTCAGTCTCATAGATTCTGATGGGGACCATTTACTGCTTTTACATCAAAGTTCCAAATGGAGTTCACTCACAACAAAACCAAACAAAAACGATAGCGTCAAAAGGCCTACGGCCAAAAATAATAGAATAACTAAATAACAATCTGAAATTGAGACCAGTATAGTTGAAAGTGACCATAAAATTGATTCATGAGCGTAATCAAAAAACAAAATATTACAACCAATGGTAAGCTGAATTTAAGGCAAGAATAAATCTAGAATAATATAACAATTTCTTTTTCTTAGCTTTCAAAAACCGATAAAAAAAAACTTAGAAATAAAAGTTTCACTGTTAGACTGTAATATCCAATCAATCCAGCAAGAGGATAAAAACGAATACCCCACAGATGAAGAACGCAAGGCACAAAAAGGTCCTGGAACATCAGCAATAAGTCATAATAGAGTGGCTACAGCAAAAAACACACAATGATAAAAGGCTTGAAAAGACAACCATTGGCTTGAAAAGACAACAATGACCACCTCCAATAATGATATCTGTAGGTGACAGATTTGGTGAGTTAAAAATAATAATTGAAAAAGAAACAAAGAAATCATGCAAGCTATCATTCTCTCACCTCTCCTTTCGCAATCAAGAAGATATCGAACAGAGAACAAAAATTAACATTTCTGGGTACCTCTGTTACCACTCTCCCCATCCAGCTGAATGCGCCAGGGGAGGTAGTATTGCAATTGTAAAAAGTGTTGTAAAATGATTGTGTGGGTACAAATAATAGAACTTATTCTTTTCAATACAAATCCCTTTATTCAGTACAGTTACAATTCACTATTTAATTCTTTCTCTCGGTACAATCCAATTTCTCAACCACTTATACTTTTCTTATCTTTTACTTAAACCACTTAATCACTTCTCCTAATTAACACTTCAAATTACACTTTAGAACTAATTTGCATACCTTTGGGATGCTGGTATTTATACTCGAATGACATACTTCGAGAACAATCCTCGCCATCCAGCGTCCCATACAATTTCCAATTTGCTAGAAAATTCGATTCCACTCTCCAGTCGAGACTTTGTTATTCCAGTATCGAAATCTTCTGGTCTTCGAGTATCGACATTTTCTGCTAGATGTCGCTGCTCACATTTAAGTGGTTATCACATTGCTCCCTCCCTACAGTTGTTCGTCCCGAACAACTTCGTCATTCAGCATCCCGTTGAAATGACACATTCTATCCAAATGGACCACTTTCAATTTTCCTCGATCCCCACGCTGGATCCGGTAGACAACGTCATTAATGCGGGTTATCACCTTGTATGGACCTTCCCAGTCCTGTTGCAATTTTGGTGACTTGCCTTTCTTACGCTGAGGATTATACAGCCAGACCAGATCTCCTTCGTTGAAACCGGAAGATTTCGCCTTGATATCGTACCTAGTCTTCATGCGGCTGCTTGCTAGCTTCATCTTTTCTCTGGTGTCTTCATGCAATTTATGAATCCTGCTGCGCAAGTCATTCACGTAGTCGTTCACCTCTTTGGGCTCCGTCGGTGGGGATCCGAATTTTGCTCCACTTGGCAACCGAATTGTTTGACCAAATAAGATCTCGGATGGTGTGTGCCCTGTTGAACTATGGACCGCGTTTCGGTAGGCCATTAAGAAGAGGGGTATGTGTCGATCCCAATCCCGCTGGCAGTTGCTAACAACCTTAGATAGATGCTCATTCCAGGTCCGATTGAATCGCTCGACCATCCCATCAGATTGAGGGTGTAGTGGCGTTGTCCTTGTCTTTCTTATTCCCAAATATTGGCATATTTTCTGGTAGACTTTTGATTAAAGTTTCGCCCTTGATCAGAGTGCAGCTCCATTGGGACCCCAAATCTGCTCACCCAGTTGTTGACTATCTGTTCGGCTACGGTCTTAGCCTCTTGATTTGGGATGGCAAACACTTCCGGCCACTTACTGAAGTAATCCATGACTACGAGGGTATATCGGTTTCCATTAAAGGTTTCGGGAAACGGCCCAGCGATGTCGATGGCTATTCGTTCGAAAGGTGTTCCGACATTGTATTGTTGCATTTGTCCATGTGAAATACATGACGGCCTCCTGAGATTCCGTCATGTATTTCATGGAGTACTTGGTTGACTCTGGACCGTGGCACTATTAGCCGCATACGAGATGTTGTCCCATCTGTACTTTCCCATTTTCTCTTCAGCAATCCATCTTGCATAAAAAGCGAGTCCCACTGTGCCCAGTATGCCTTCAGAGTTTGACTCTGATCTGATATCTGCTGCCAGCTTGGTCTTTCCCCGTGTTCTTTCCAGGCCAATATTGGTTCGATGTCATTGTCTGCCTGTTGGGAGGAACGGATTTCGTCTATACTCCAACCCTCTATTGGCTCAGTCCTGATCACTTGGATAGTTGCCTGTTCTTTTGCTTCTTTACGATTGCAGTGTTCGCATTTTACTCCGCACGGTCGACGAGAGAGAGCATCAGTATTTGAGTGGAGTGTTCCCTTGCGGTGTTGCACTTCAAAGTCGTAGCCCTGCAATTGCTCGATCCATCTTGCAACTTGGCCTTCAGGGTTCTTAAATTGGAGTAGCCATTTCAGAGCTGCGTGGTCTGTCCGGAGAATGAACTTTTGTCCGTAGAGGTACTTATGGAAATGCTTCGTAGCCAGAATTAAAGCCAGAAGCTCGCGCCGGGTTACACAGTAGTTCCGTTCAGGTCTGGAGAGTACTTTGCTGTAATATGCGACCACTTTCTCTTGACCGTCATGAACTTGGGAGATCACAGCTCCGACCCCAACATTGCTAGCGTCTGCGTCCACGATGAACATTTTTCCGGGCGTGGGGTAACCCAAGATGGGAGCATTGCACAGCTGTCGCTTCAGTTCTTGAAATGCTTTTTCGCATTCATCACCTGAACTGTCGGCCTTTTTCTGTAAGTTGATGCAGGCTCTTTGCAATGCCAGCAACATCCTTTACAAACCTTCTGTAATACGTGGCGAGTCCCAAGAAGCTTCTCAGTTGGTGTTTATCTTTTGGAGAAGGCCAACTTTTCACGGTTTCGATTTTGTCAGGATCCGTTCTTACTCCTTCCGCTGATATAATGTGATCCAGATATTTTATTTCCGGACGAAACAAGGCGCACTTTTCCGGGTTGAGCTTTAAATGAGCACTTCGTAGCCTCTCAAACACTTCTTTTAGATTTTCGCGGTGCTCCTCGTACGTCTTACCTATGACGATAACGTCGTCCAAATATACTAAGCAGGTTTTCCAGGTGAGTCCTTGCAATGTTCGTTCCATTAGTCGCTCGAAGGTGGCCGGAGCGTTGCACAGTCCAAACGGCATCACTGCAAACTGCCAAAGACCGCTTCCTGTAGTGAAGGCAGTTTTCTCACGGTCCGTACGATTTATCTCTACCTGCCAGTAACCGCTCTTCAAGTCAAGTGTTGAAAACCATTTCGCTCCAGAAAGCATATCCAAAGTGTCATCGATTCTCGGAAGTGGGTAGCTGTCCTTTTTAGTGACATCATTGAGACGTCGGTAGTCTACACAAAATCTCGTGCTCCCATCTTTCTTCTTCACGAGGACCACTGGAGATGCCCACGGACTTTGCGATTCTTCAATCACTCCCTCAGCTTTCATCTTCGACATCATTTCGGCAACTTCTGTTTGCTTTGCCAATGGAAGACGCCTTGCAGGTTGACGGATTTGTCGAGCGTCTCCTGTGTCAATGTGGTGTTGAACAATATGCGTACGTCCATATTCTCCGTCTTGTGTAGCAAATATATCAGCGTACTCACCGATTAGTTTTTCTGCCAGGATTCGCTGATCTTCGTCCAGATTACAGAGGCTGAGAATTTTGTTCTTGATTTTTATGCTCTGAACTGTTGTGACCGGTTTTGCACCCTGTTTTTCCGTTGTGGTCGATATAGCCTCAACAGGTACGCATTTTCCCACTATCTCCCCCTTTTTCACCTTTACACTGAATGTCTTTGGATTTAGAATCCTTACAGGGACCATGTTGTTCTTTGGCTCCACTAAGGTCTTTCCCACCATGAAGTCTCTTTTCTTTTCTGGCTCCATCAAATAGAATCGGTGGCTACCAGGACCACCTTCCACTTTTGCCCACAAAATTGCTTCTGACGAAGGCTCTAGACTCTGATTGCTGCAGATGACGACATTTGAGACTGAGGTATTGGTGTTTCCGTATATCATTGGTATCTCCATGTTTCCGCATTCCAGGGTTTGTGCCCCCAAGTCGACTACAAGTCCATGTTCTCTCATGAAGTCTGTACCAATGATGTCACATATGTCAGCTACCAGAAACGCGTGAGTGAATGTTATTCCGGCCAATTGGATTTTTATGCGGAATTCACCATATACCTTAATCATTGCTCCTGTAGCTATTCGCAAGCTGCAACTGCTAGTGTTATGCAGCCAAGACTTCTGCACAAGATTCCTTCTGATGATTGAGGCCGTGGCACCGGTGTCTATTGTTGCCATCCATTTTTCTTTTCCACTGACTGCTTCTACTAGAAGGCTTTCGTTGCATCGTTTTGCCAGCGAGACTTGGATGATGGTCCTGGGGCCGTCGACTCCTGCTACTAACTTCTGCCCCGCGAAGATGGTGCTTAAGCATTTCCCGACTGATGGCTTCGGGAAGGTTGACCGGCTTCTTGATAGCTGTTTCTGCGGGTTTCTTCCTCTATTTGCTTGTCACCACAGTGAGGGCAGTCTTTTCGTCGCACCGGTTCTTTACACTGCCTTTGAAAGTGTCCTATTTTATTGCAATTCCAGCAGCGCATTATCCGTCTATCCCGTCGAGTATCTCGTTCCTCGGCACTAATTCTTGTGCAGGAGCATTCGATAGATGTTACTTCCCTGACGAAATGTGTTCCCCTGGAAGCCTGATTGGCTGCTTCCATCGCCAGAGCGAAGGCAAGCGCTTCAGCAAGGGTTCTTTTCCCGGTCATCCTTACTGCTGACTGTAGCTTCGAATCTGCAATTCCCCTGATAAATGCATCTTTTGCCATTTCGTCGATAATTTCCTGGCCTGCGGTGGGGTATGACAGATGTGCAAGTCTACTCACGTCTGCTTGGAGCTGCTGCAGTGTTTCTCCACTTTGCTGCGTTCGGCTTTGCAATTGGACCTTGTAGACCTCCTGCATGTGGCTATCCCCAAACCGTTTCTCGATAGCCTGTACTAAAGTCACATAATCTTTATGCTTTTCGATGTCTACTGTTTGCAACAATTCTGCTGCAGGACCGTGCAAGGCCATTGTTAGGGCAAAGCACTTTTCCTCATTGTCCCAGTCGTTTGCACAGGCAGCCATTTCAAACTGCTTCTTATACGTAGACCATGAGGTCTGGCCATCGAATGAGGGAGGCTTCAACTCTTTTCTCCTTGGACCGCTTAAAGAACATTCTCGCAGTTTCTGTTTTCGCACTGTGTCGAGCTCTTTTGCCAGTTGCTGAACTTTGCTGTCCATTTCTTCGAATTTTTCGCCAACATTCTTCTCTATTGTATCAAATTTGTCATCAACGTTCTTCTCTATTCTATCAAATTTGTCATCAACGTTCTTCTCTATTCTTTCAAATTTGTCATCGATTTCTTCGAATTTTTGCTGGAGAATGTTCTTTTGTTCTTCCAGATTATTCTTTTGTTCATCCATTTTTTGTTCCAGACTGTTCTGGAGAATGTTCTTCTGTTCTTCCATATTTTTCTTTTTTTCATCCATTTTTAATAAGAGGAGTTGCATCATCGCAGCCATGTCATTGCCGGTACTTGTCTGTTCATCCTCGTCAACATCAAAGGAATATGCATCAGGATCATGTCCCTCGTTGTTCAAAGCCTCCTGAAGACGGAGCACCAGGTCACTTTTTCCTCCACTGGCGCTGATGCTTCTCTTGTTCAACTCGGATTTGAGTTAGACGAGGGTCAACTGCAATAGTTTTCAACCCATTCTAGCTTTTTCAAATAGTCAGAAAACACTTTTTCTTTTTACACACAATAAGTCTTATCCCACTTCTGACACCAATGTAAAATGTTTGTGTGGGCACAAATAATAGAACTTATTCTTTTCAATACAAATACCTTTATTCAGTACAGTTACAAATCACTATTTAATTCTTTCTCTCAGTACAATCCAATTTCTCAACCACTTATACTTTTCTTATCTTTTACTTAAACCACTTAATCACTTCTCCTAATTAACACTTCAAATTACACTTTAGAACTAATTTGCATACCTTTGGGATGCTGGTATTTATACTCGAATGACATACTTCGAGAACAATCCTCGCTATCCAGCGTCCCATACAATTTCCAATTTGCTAGAAAATTCGATTCCACTCTCCAGTCGAGACTTTGTTATTCCAGTATCGAAATCTTCTGGTCTTCGAGTATCGACATCTAGATGTCGCTGCTCACATTTAAGTGGTTATCACAGTATTTTTGAGCCTTATGAATTTCGTAAAATAGCAAAACAAACAATACAAGTAGCGACAATAAACATTTTGACTAAAACAAAGAATTTCAAATAGCTGCCAGTTAACGCGCCACGATTCCACAAGTCGAAATATGAAAAGTCACCTTGACTTCATGCATGAACTTGTGGACATCGTATTTCACCACCTAACGTAAGTCGCCGTAACACGAAGCGTGTGACGGAAACTAACAATTGTTTTCCACGACTCGAACTGGGAAACTGCTGATGCAACTTAAAACCCTTGCACGCGCTATACACTAAATGCATCGATAGGAAGGTGTGGAGTAAGTTAAGTTAGATTTTAAGTGCACTTCTGTTTTTGATATAGAGGAATAAAGTCGAAGTTTGACTTGGAATTCCGCGTTTTTATTTAAACGAACGGTTGGTTGTTCGCCACGGGCTTCAGCCCGTGGGTATTTTTTTAGATGTTGTGGTGCCAACATCTTTAACTGGCGCCCGAGCAGGGACCGTTCCAACCTCCATCTTTTGATACTCCTGGCGGTGGTCCTTACTTAAGGACATGTGTAGAACTCCCTTCTGGGTGCAAGTAGTTGTAAGCCTAAAAAGCCAGCTCACTCATCTACGCAATACTCTGCGCTATTTCTATGCGAACATAGTCAGAAGCCGCAAAAGGGCGAAGATGCGAGGTGTGAGGTCAATCGTACCCTAGTAGGTCACCGCTTGACCCTAAAAAGGCAGCGAGTTACCAAAGAGGACAAATACGATCCCTTCAGGACCGGCTTCTATGCGAAGCACTGGTTTAAGTCGGTTTCGTGCACCTTATTTTTTTAAAATTAATCTGTTCCCTTTCGGTTATCTTACAGATCGCGGTGTAACGAAATTAAGTGTTAATATTTGCATCAAAAATGATAATCTTACCAATGTAAGAAGAAAAATTAAACCATAGACCAGTGTTCGTGAATCCTAAGATAATGCAATAAAAAAAAAGAAGAAAGAAATTATAATTAAAGTTAAATTTGTGCTGTGCAAAAAGGCAAGGAATTTAAACTCCTGTAACTACGCTGAGTGTGTGTTACAAGAAAGAAAAGTAATTTTATAAAATTTTGTAAAAAAAAAAAAAAATAAAAAATAAAAAATCTTGCAATCGATGTTATTACGCTGTGAATAAGAAGAATTTTTTATTAATTCTTGTGAATCAAAAGAACATATTAAAATCCATGTGATTTCACTGTGCGTAAGTGCGTTCAACTAAAAAGCAATTTGTTGAAAATCAGTGCCTGTGCTCGTTATAATAGTTGCCTTGAGCTAACTAAATTAAATTAAAATATTAAGATATAAAATCAGTGCTTGTACCATCCGTGACAAAGAGTTCACTCGACCTCTTGATTACAGGTAAGACTTAATTTCCTTTTATCCTTATTTATCGCTTGCCAAAAATGGATTGTCTGCAAAACGCAGTAACCGAGCTTACTGGTGGTCTTAACACTGTGCTAGTCCAGCTAAGAGCAATGGAAACTCGGTTGAAGGTTTTGGAAGATAGGAGAGTACCACCTCCTATCTCCGAAGAAACACTAAGGAGCTTAGGAGATCGCCTAGCCCTCTTGGAGGAATCACGAAGCTCTACCATAGTGAATGAGCCAACAACACCAGTGTCACTCTGCCCACCTCAAACGGAAGCCGATCTCAAGGAAATTAGCCGGCTCCCGGATAGCGTAAAGGAGTTGCAGGTTTTCACGGGAAACCCAACCCAATACGTCTCTTGGGTTCATGCTGTGGAGGGAGTTTTAAAGGATTTTGAGATCATCCGAACCAAACCACTGTATCGTGCGATTTTGCAGCACATACGTGGAAAGGTTAGGGGTTCTGCGGATGCAGCCCTCGTTTCATACAACATATTTGACAACGGTTGGCAGGAAATAAAGCAGTGTCTCTCTCTGCATTATGCGGACAAGAGGGACATGCGAACCTTAGAACACCAACTTAATCAGCTGTCACAAAGATCAAGTAAGTTGGATGAATTTTATGCTGCAGTTAACCATCAACTTTCCCTGATGGTTAACAAGCTCAAAACAGAATCCTACACGGAAGAAACAGCTAATGCATTAGTCGAAATATACAGAAACAGAGCACTAGATGTTTTTATCCGCGGCCTTAACCGCGACCTATCTAGGCTGTTAATAGTTCAAAGACCCAGAACTCTCCCTGAAGCTTATTCAGCATGTCTCGAAATGCAGAATTTGAACTTTAGGAATCATTCAATCCACGCCAATACTGGCGCAAATACGATTACTTCCCCTATTAACCAAACTTTTCATTCTCAAGAGAGACCTACTGTCCCACCAAGGAGGTTTCACCCTAATCAACGACATGCCGGTGGGCAGAGGCACACTCCTCGTGAACATGGCCCCCCCTCCCCCCCCCCTCCCGAGGGTAGGTCCCAAACCTAACGAAAAAATTGAAGTGGATCGTTCAATTCAAACAAAACAAGTAGATTATGCCAATCGCCCTAAAAACAAGAATTCCCTGAAAAGAGGAGCAAGATCAGATAACCACCCTCAAAAGCATCAAAGACTTTTCAACACCGTTACTGTCCAGGACGAAGCAGTAGAAAAATACTTGGAAACTGCTGCTGAGGAAACCAGCGATGTGCTAAATTTTATGTCGGACGCCCATCCAGCGTACCATATATAGAATATGTTACGCGGGATGGAGCAACCCTGAGGTTCCTAATAAATACAGGAGCAAACAAAAATTTTATTACCGATCGAATAAAACAACAAACAATTAGTCTAGAAAAACCCTTTAGTGTCCAGTCAGCCGGTGGTAAAATACGTATCTCAAAATACGTCGAAGGGAAGTTTTTTAAATATGCAAATAGTCAAACTCTTGTCAAATTTTATGTCCTACCAGGTCTCAGTTCCTTTGACGGTATCATAGGAGATGATACGTTGAAGGAAATGGAGGCACTCATTGATAGAAAGAAAAATATATTGACCCTCAAACATAATATTAAAATACCTTTAAAAGAAAACTTGTCCGTAGGAATAAATTCTATAATAGATCCCACACTCCCTGAAAACGTTAAAGCCAGACTGTATGAACTAATAAGGAAATACGATTCACTTTTTAGTCCCCTCGACGCGAGAGTGGTAGGTGACACTTGTGTCCTTGCCGACATTAGAACAAGCACCGATGAACCAATATATTCTAAAAGCTATCCCTATCCCGCCTGTCTGAGAGGAGAGGTGGAAAAAGAGATAACTAAGTTGCTTGAAGAGGGCATAATTCGAAATTCCAGAAGCCCTTACAATTCGCCGATCTGGGTGATTCCGAAAAAACCAAAGCCAAATGGCGAAAAACAATATCGAATGGTCATCGACTATAAAAGACTGAACAAGGTAACTATTGCAGACACGTATCCTATCCCGGACATTAATTCCACTCTTGCCAGTCTGGGCAAAGCTAAATTCTTTACAACTCTCGACCTAACTTCTGGGTTTCATTAAATACCGATGAAACCGTCGGACATTCCAAAGACTGCCTTTTCAACCTTGAACAGCAAATACGAATTTCTCAGGCTACCCTTCGGGCTGAAAAATGCCCCTGCTATATTTCAACGTATGATAGACGATGTGCTAAAACCTTACATTGCCAAAATTTGTTACGTCTACATTGATGACATAATCGTCTTTGGTAATAGTGAAAGAGATCACCTGAGAAACCTTGAAACCGTCTTGGTCAGACTCAAAGAAGCAAACCTAAAAGTAAACCTGGAAAAAACACACTTCATGCAAACTGAAGTGGAATTTCTGGGGTACGTAATAACTCCTGATGGCATCAAGCCAGATAATAAAAAGGTTGATGGGATCCGAAAAATCAAACCCCCCGGGAATTTTAAAGAACTCAAATCATTTCTAGGTTTAACATCCTATTATAGGAAATTTATTCGCGATTATGCGAAGATAGCGAAGCCTCTGACTAACCTTACAAGGGGTGAGCATGCTCGAGTTAAGGCGAATGAATCCATTCGTGTTCCGATCAATTTAAATGATGAAGCACTTAGGGCTTTTAATGATTTGAAAACTCTCTTAACATCTGCAGAGATCCTAGCCTTTCCTGATTTCCAAAAACCATTTAATCTAACAACTGACGCCTCGAACTACGCAATAGGCGCAGTTTTATCTCAAGACGAGGGCGGAAACGATAGACCAATTGCATATATCTCCAGGACTCTTGATAAGACCGAAGAGAATTATGCAACCATCGAAAAAGAAATGTTGGCTATCGTTTGGGCTCATGATAATTTACGATCATACCTATACGGTGCTAAAAAAGTGCGTATTTTCACAGATCACCAACCACTAACATTCGCGTTGGGAAATAGCAACTTCAATGCTAAACTGAAGAGATGGAAAGCTCGCATAGAAGAGTACAGCTACGAATTAATTTATAAACCAGGTAAATCGAATTTGGTAGCCGATGCTCTTTCTAGACTGAAGACCTTTAATAGCAGTTGCCTACCAATACCTCAATTGAATACAATGAGGGATTCCTTAACGGAATCAGCCGAGGAAGGTAGTTCTGGTACTAACACTGCAGAATCCCATACGATAACAGCCGCAGAGAATGGTTCCTGTGTGGAAACGAGTGGAGCGGATAATGAATCAACGGATTCTGCTAGTGAGACCGTTCATAGTGCAATGCAAGACTCTTCAGATTTAATACCACATGTGGAAGTCCCACTCAATGTGTTTCGTAATCAAATCATTATAAAAATAGGAAAAGGTCTGGAAATCAAAGAGCAGCCACATCCGGGCTTCTTCAGACATTATTTCGCCTTCGGAAAGTTAGAAGAAGAACAACTAATTCAGATTTTAAAATGCAATCTTAATCCTAACACCATCAATGGGATCAAAATACCTGAAACCTATATAGGACTCTTGCAGGAGGTATACCTTGAAACCTTTAAACATTACAAGATTAGGTTGACACAGAGAGTAGTGGAAGACGTTAGGAACCAGGAGCGAATTTGGCAGTTGATTAGCAAGGAACACAGGAGAGCACACAGGAATGCGAGGGAAAACAAAGAACAAATCTTAGAGAAGTACTATTTCCCCAGGATGAACAGTCTGATCACCCAGTATACTAAAACATGTGAAATCTGCCTTTTAAATAAGTATGACAGACATCCAGTTACTCCGCAACTCCAGAAGACTCCTGTGCCCTCCTATCCTTGCGAAATCTTACATATTGATATAATGGAGATCCAGAACGAGAAGTTTATGAGCTGTATCGACAAATTCTCCAAATTTGCAAAGATTTTCCATATAAAAAATAAGTCGTCGATATACCTAAGAAACAAGTTCGCGAAGGTATTGCATTACTTTACCGTTCCGAGAATGATAGTGACTGATAATGAAAGAAGTTTCCTGAGCCCTATTGTATTGAACTTTGTGAAGATGCTGGACATACAAACGTATCAGACACCAGTAAACCGGAGTGAAGTAAATGGACAGGTTGAGAGATTTCACTCTACAATCCTGGAAATTTACCGCTGTCTAAAGGCAGAATACAAAGACTTGAATTTAAGGGAACTTCTAAACATTGCAGTTGACAGGTATAATACCACAATTCATTCAGTGACGAACAAAAAGCCGTCCGATATCTTTTTTAACCGAACCTCTAGAATAAACTTTCAGAATCTAGTAAACTATCAAATAAAAGCTAACAGCGACCTTCGAGCTAGACTGCACAAAAAACAGGAACTAGCCAATAAATGGCGAAATTCCAAAAGATCCACACCCAAAAAGTTCAAGAAAGGTAGTGTAATTTACACTCCATACAAAAGAATCCAAGGCAAGCATAAGCCACTCTATCGAAAAGAGGTGGTGGAAAAGGATAATAAGGTAACAGTGGTCACAACCACTGGTCGTAGAATACACAAGGCACAAATTAGAAACTCATAATAGCACACTTACGCGCAAATAATAATTTTACGCACATATATTAATTTTACGCCAGCACACATAGCACAAATTTCGCACCACAAAATGAAAATTATTTTATATAACTATTACTGAAAAATTAGCTTAGTTAACATTTTAATGTTTAAGAAAAAGGGGAAAGATAGACCTTTAAAATTAAATACAACCAACATTGTAAATTAAATTCATTTCTTGATAATAAAATTTATATTTCGAATTGCATGGACATGATCCTATATTAATTTCATTGAATATTTTTAATCTAAAATCAGAGTAGAATTGTTATATTCTGAAAATGTAAATTTGTTTATAAATCTTAACCTTACAATTTAATCATTATCACTTTTACGTGCAGTTTCACTGAAATATTTATTGTAATCTTTGCCATAATTATTTAAAATTGTATATTACGCAGAGTATTACTAGCAAGTGCAGTGCAAGGGTTTCACATTTTCGAGTACCATTCGCCAATCGCATCAATCAAGGATGGTAAAGCCTGGATCATCGATGGGCATTTTAAGCTAATACACATGGTCAACCTACAGAAGCTTGAAGACATACTGAAAAAAATGGCTGACCTCGTTACCAGCGAAATTCCTAAGCAGGAAACAAAAAACCTAGCGGAACATCATCTGGCACAGATCAGCGAACGCATCAGCCTGCTAAAAGGAAGAACGACCAGGAGGACGAGATCTATCAACTGGATTGGCTCAGCCTGGAAATGGTTGGCTGGAAGCCCAGACGCAACTGACTGGGATAAGGTTCTACGAAGTGAGCAAGACCTGATAGAAGGAAACAACCAGCAGTATAGTATCAATGAGAGGGTCCTTTCAATAACTGAGGAAATAACGAGAAAAATCAACTGGGTCATTGAAAGTTCCAAAAACCAAGTAGCGGCATCCAGCAAGGTTAGATTCGAGCAAGATGCAATTAATGAAATCTCAATCATCAAGGAAGAAATCAATGAAGTGGTGAGGGCATGTCAAATGGCAAAGAGCGGTATCGTCAATACAAATCTACTAGACAGAGAAGAATTAAACAGGGTGATTAACGAACTCGAGACTCTGCCCTATGCAAATGAAGTCGAAGCGCTCCAGTATGGGATTCCGTCAGTTTTTACGAATGACACTATGTTGCTGTATGTCCTGTCAATCCCTAAGCTGCGCAAGATCGAGTACAATTTCTTGATAACAAGAGCAACGATTTTCAACGGAAGGCAAGTCAACCTACCATTTGACCGAATGTTGGTGAATCACGAAGAGACATATGGTGTTGTCGCAAAATGCCTTACTATAAGTAATCTGACCGTCTGTGAACAAAACGCCCTGGAGAAAATCAACGAGGACGAATGTATTGCTCGACTGTTAAAAGGAGGACACGCATCCTGCATATACCGTACCAATACTGTCGAAATCGTTGAGCTTCTGAAGGAAGACACAATTTTCGTTACGAATTTTAAGGGCCAAATCACGACGGAAGAGACTAAAAGGAACTTATCTGGAACTTACATAATTCAAATTAAGAACGAGACAGTGCAGCTTAACAACCGCACATTTTCCAGTTTCATGGCAACATCCCTTCAAGCCTTACCATCAGTACTTACCAACATATCCACAGCGGGACATATAATAGACATCGAATACGTCCATGGAATCAGTCTAAGCAACATTAAACGACTGAGTAACATTACCAATAGGATCAAACTATCTACAGCCATGGATATAACGATCTTCCTGGCAATTGTGGGAGCAGCTGCGATTGCCTGGCACAAAATTAATAAGAAGCTCTATATACCGCCAATACGAATGTCAAGCCTGGAGCCTCATCATTCCAGAGCATCCCAACATCAGCAGGATCTACGGGACGTAGATTCTTAAAGGGGGCGGAGTTAACGCGCCACGATTCCACAAGTCGAAGTATGAAAAGTCACCTTGACTTCATGCATGAACTTGTGGGCATCGTATTTCACCACCTAACGTAAGTCGCCGTAACACGAAGCGTGTGACGGAAACTAACAATTGTTTCCCACGACTCGAACTGGGAAACTGCTGATGCAACTTAAAACCCTTGCACGCGCTATACACCAAATGCATCGATAGGAAGGTGTGGAGTAAGTTAAGTTAGATTTTAAGTGCAGTTCTGTTTTTGATATAGAGGAATAAAGTCGAAGTTTGACTTGGAAGTCCGCGTTTTTATTTAAACGAACGGTTGGTTGTTCGCCACGGGCTTCAGCCCGTGGGTATTTTTTTAGATGTTGTGGTGCCAACATCTGTAACTCTGCCATATACTACCCACTCAAGCATTCGCTATAAAGGAAGTTCCTAATGACCTTTTTCAAACTTTTGGCAGCAACTTTATCATTGGATGTGATTTCAATGAATAACACACCTACTGTGGGTCAAGACTATGCCTGCCTGATTGACTTGGAGAAAGCCTTCGATACCGTATGGTTAAAAGGACTCTTTTTCAAGCTGGAGCGGTTGGGCATTAGTAAACCACTGCTGTATATTTTTTTGATATGCTCTCCAGTAGACAGTTCATCATAAAGAATGGCGATGTGACTTCTGCTGGAACATTTAAAGTTAAAAACGGTCTACAACAAGGTCCGGTAAATTCGCCGATCCTATCCAACATTTACACGAGTAATCTGATAGGTTCACTTCACCATGCCATAGCGTACGCAGTCGACTTAATCGCGTACAGATCAGGTCCAAAGATTGAGGTCATTAATATGCTTTTGCAACGTGACTTCGATAAAATTAAGCGATATTGCGATGACTGTAAGTTGAAAATCAACTTTCAGAAGTCGGAAACCATTTTGTTTAGGACGCCTTTGTCTGAGGCCTCTAGGGATATCAGAAAGAATTGGCGAAAGTTCTCGATCGTGAGGCAGAACGGGCAGCCACTTGCTTGTCGAAATGTAGTCAGATACCTTGGGATCTGGCTAGATCAATTTCTGTATTTTAACAAACAAATTTCCGTATTTTACCATGGCTAGAGCCAAAGGTGCTTTTGCCCTTACAAAGAGATTGTTTTATAACAGCCAACTCGATGCGAGGGTGAAGATAATCTGCTACATGGCCCTTATCAGGCCCGTGCTTGTATTTGGATGTCCCGTGTGGTTCAACGTGAGAGCAAGTTTATTGGAAAAGATTCGGGTGTTTGAGAGGGCTTGTCTTCGCTTTATTCCTCCAGAAGCGTTCCTCTATTTAGATAACAAAGGTCTGATCCAAGACATATTGGCGGTGACGCTAATTCCGCGTCGCTCGAACAGCTGCGGACAGGCGACTCAACTACGACAGAGACGTCTCACATGGCAGTGCGGATCGTCTCCGGTTCAGTAGGGCGGTAGGGAGTCGCGACATGAGCGATGTTGCTCGGCAGCACCAACAATTTAGGTGGCTTCTTGAAGGGGAGGATGCTTCGTCGTCGAACTCCTACAGTGATAGTTAGCTTCATGTGAAGCAAGGTCTTTTTTTAGCCATGGCCGGCTTACATAGTTTTTAGATTTTAAGAAAAAAAAAAAATATAAAAACAAAAAAAAAAATAAAAATATATATATATATATATTGAGCTTATAATAAAGCGTAGGAGACTGTTAACGTCTATTTTTTCTAGATCGTTTAGGTCGTTGTAGAAGAAAGCTCCTAGATGAAGATTCCTTCTCTGAGAGAGAGCTGGGCATGTGCAGAGTAGGTGGGGGATTGTCTCCCCCTCTTCCTCGTCCATGCAGCTTCTACAGAAATCGTTAGTAAAAGCGCCAAGCCTTCTTGCGTGCTTGCCTATGAGGCAGTGTCCGGTAATGACACCTATTATGGCGCTGAGATGTTTCCTATCTAAAAGGATCAGACACTTAGATCGACTCAGATCTAGCCTTGGCCAGATCTGTTTGGTCGCTAGACATGTTTGTCCAGCAGTCCACCTAAGGTCCGTTCTTTTATTGGCATCTTGCTTTAGTGTTAGTTTGCACGTAGCGATTGGTATACCTATACTACCTTTGTCCGGTAGGATAGGTAGAGTGGTTCCAATTTTGGCGAGTTCATCGGCTCTGCAGTTCCCTGGAATGTCTCTGTGGCCCGGCACCCAACAGAGGTGAATGTTGAACTGCTCTGCCATCTCCATGAGAGATGACCGGCATTCAAGGGCAGTTTTAGAATATAATGAGACCGAGTCCAGGGACTTGATGGCGGCCTGACTATCCGAAAATATGCGAATATCCTTTGCAGATATCACGTTTTTCTTCAGCCAGGACAGAGCTTCTTTAATCGCCAAAATTTCCGCCTGGAACACGCTACAGTGATTTGGAAGGCGGAAAGAGAGGCTTAGATTTAGCTTATCTGAGAAAACACCGCCACCAACTCCGCTGTCGGTTTTAGATCCATCTGTGTAGAGATGGATTGACTTGTCCTCCATGATCTAGAGGGGAAGCTTACATGGAAGTTTTTGTCAAACCAAAGTTCAGGTATGGTGTAATCGGTGTTCTCTGTGAGGATTCCTAATGTATTAAGAATGTTGGCGTGACCAAATGAATTATTTGTCCACTGCTTAGTCGCTTTAAGGCGAATAGCTGCAGTCGCAGCTACTTGCTTGCTAAAAATGTTGAGGGGTGTCAAGTGAAGCAGAATATCTAATGCCGCAAAGGGGGTAGACCGCAAGGCTCTGCTTGTGCATAGACATGCTGTTCTTTGGACTCTGCTTAATTTAATGCGGTTGACTGCATTTTCCAAGGCCGTCCACCAGACAACCACCCCGTAAGTAAGTATCGGTCTTATGACCGAGATGTATAGCCAGTGGGTTATGCGAGGTTGAAGGCCCCATTTGTTCCCAATGGCTTTCTTGCAAGAGAATAAAGCTATTGTAGTTTTATTGACTCTTTCTTGAATATTAGGTTTCCAGTTTAGTTTCCTGTCAAAAATGAGACCCAGATATTTTGCTGTATCGGAAAAAGCTAAACTGGTACTGTTTATTGAAGGAGGGACTATGATTGGAATTTTATATTTCCTAGAAAAGAGGACAAGATCAGTTTTATGGGGGCTTATTCCCAATCCACAGCGATCTGCCCAGCAGGTTAATCTGTTAAGATTTACTTGGAGGAGTTCTTTAATGGTATTTAGATGTTTTCCTGAGACGGCTATGGCAACGTCATCCGCATAGGCAATCACTCTGCTGCCACCCGCTTCCAGGTATATCAGTAGTTCGTTAACTACTAAGTTCCAGAGAAGGGGAGAGAGGACACCGCCTTGCGGCGTACCCCTACTGACATATCTTTTAGCAGAAGTCTCACCCAGTTTGGAGTTGATTACCCTGCTTGTTAGCATTAGATTAATCAGCTCCCCAAGTGAGCCGTCTACCTGCAGAGTTGACAGCGCAGTCGTGATTGCGGATGTGTTGACGTTGTTAAAGCCGCCCTCTATGTCTAGGAAAGCAACCATTGTGTACTCCTTATATTGTAGGGATCGTTCGATGTAGCTAGTCAGAGAGTGCAAAGCCGTTTCCACCGACTTTCCTTTACAGTAGGCATGTTGAGCCGTAGACAGAAGTCTTGGATCAACTTTAGCTCGAATATGGATATCAATCAGTCGTTCTAAAGTTTTCAGAAGGAATGATGATAGACTTATCGGTCTGAGGTCCTTTGGGACTACATGAGAACATTTTCCAGCTTTGGGAATGAATACTACATTGACTTCTCTCCATAACAGTGGCTTGCTACAGTCTTAACACTCTCCGAAGGAGTTTTGGTAGCAGCGACAAGTCCGTGGCCTGCCACAAACTTGCTGCTGCTAGGGGCGGAGGAAGTGATAGGACCATGGCTTGCCACAGTCTTAACCCTCCCTGAAGGAGTTTTGGTAGCCGCGACAAGTCCGTGGCCTGCCACAAACTTGCTGCTGCTAGGGGTGGAGGAGGTGATAGGACCATGGCTTGCCACAGTCCTAACACTTCCTGAATTCTTATTTTTTGGCTCGTTATTTTTGCCTTTAGAGGATGGCGCACCATGGCCTGCCACAGTTTTGCCTCCTCTCGGCAATGCAGGAGCCTTGCCGGTAGTCGGTGTAGTCACCGTTCCACCGCCCGGTAATGAAGGAGTACCGGCCTCGGTTTTTGTTTTTTGGTTGTTATCCATTAACGAGTAGCGGAGAAAGGGTGTCCATCTGTACAGAGATCCGCCGTATACAGATAAGGCTAGCTAATCCGGAGGTCGCCAGGTATCCGGATACTCCGTTTGCGACTGAGCTATTTTTGGAGATACTGGGCCCTCAGCCAGGTTGATGTTCGGCACGGGTCGTATAACACCTTGATCCAGCCCAGGGGAATGAAGGAGTGCTTTAGGAGTTGGGGAGGGTGGGGGGGAGCATCCTTTGGTTTCAAGACTCGTCTGGAGAACTTCTTCTCGAGATTCATTGACCCTACTCAGCCTCTACAACTCGACAAGTTCGATGCTCGCGGTAGAAGTGCATTAGATGTAAGTAGGTTAAGATTTAGTTTTTAAGTAGTTTATAGGTTTAGTTAAAATTTTTATAGATAGAAAAGTCCAGACATTAAGTTTTTTTAATTAAAATTAATTTTCTTAGTTTTAATAAATGTAAAAATAAAATTAGACTGTAAGATTCGTCGAAATACATATCTTAAGTGTTAGGTTTAACTTAGCGTATGGGGCCGGTAAGTAAATATACGATTATTTGTAAGTTATTTAAGCTAATTTTTAAGAATTTTTTTGTCTGGCATGTAAAGTAATTTAAGTATATAAATAAAAATGCATTTAAACTGAAAAAAAAACTGGGGGTAAAGAGTAAAAACGACAGATCAGGGCGAAAATTAGACTAGGATTTTAATTTTGGCTGGATCACCCACTGGCCATCTGACCCAGCGAAAATACCAGATCTTATTGACTTTTTTATAGCAAAAGGAACCAATAGCAAATACCTAAAAGTGGTAAGCAGTGATGATCTGGCCAACAGCACAAATAAAAAAAAGTATGACTTACCAACAAAAGAACGAACTGGCGTATATTTAATGAATTACTCGAATGATTTATTAACCTCGGGTCTTCACTGATCATAACAAGCCATACTGACATGGAACTGGAACAATTCATTGCCGATATACAACAGGCAGCAGAAGATAGTGCAAAAACTTTCAACAAAAAAAACCAGCGTCGGTATAATATCCGACAGAAATTAGGGAACTTATATTTTAAAAGAGAGGAGCCCGCAGGAAATTGCAAATGTCAAGATATCTTAGTGATAAAACTATATTTAATAGACTAAATAACAGATGTAAAAAAGTATCAGTAAAAATAAATAAATATCTTTGTAACTTAACTGCTGACATAGTCGCAAACTACTTTCTTTGGAAGGTTTCCAAACATTTAAAGAAAGTTCAAGCTCAAAATGAAGAATTCCACACTGAAGCTCCAGTAGAAAATCATTTCATGGAAATACATATTCTAAGCAGTATCGAATACCATACCAATAGTTGCGATGACGAGTTTGATGGTGATGCCAATGGACAGAAATACTCGTAGTTGTATCCAAAGGATGTTCACAGAAGCTGCAAGAAGCGGCACTAACATTTTATGTCGGGTTTGCAGCTTTTAAATCGTATAAAGAACTTAATTGTGAAAACTGCACCATGATAGACAAAACAGACAAATTTCGAGAACATGTTCCGTTAATAAAATTACGAGCTAATAACACTCATGACACATCATCCGAATTTGGAAAGCTAACTGTTCCTTCTCTAGCATTTGAAGCTTATGTCACATCAATTGACACCCTCGAACACCGACGTAATGTCTCCTGTCCCACTTTGTTTTATCACTATTTCCACCACCAGTGCTCCACTGAAATCGCCAGTAGCATTCCGCCCATTCAAGCTTTCAACCGTAACATCCTCATCAGTAAGCCCATTTTCGGACGTACTCTAAAATATCGTGATTCGTTCCTAAGCCGTACAACTCGCTTATGGAATGCCCTGCCGATCTCTGTATTTACTAGTCATTATAACTTGCAAACATTTAAAAACAATGTACATCGGTACTCTTTTCTTCCTCCCTAAATTTCCTTTGCCCGCGCTGTGTAGAATCTCCCTAAGGGTACACAAACCCCTTGAGCGCGTGCTCATTATAAAAAAAAAGGTTACAAACACTTTTTGAAAGCCAATTTCCAAAAATACAACACGAAAAACACTTGATTGAAGCTTTGCTTCCGAGAGCATGAAATGTGACGATGATGAGCACAGACACTCCATTTATAAATTCATTTTAATTAGTCAAATTTTCGGTTAGGAAATCCAATAAGGATCTCTGTGGAGTTAAAAGTGTGAGCAACTGAGAACTTCACTTTATAATTCATACCTATTCATTAATCCTTTCTTTGTTTTATTAATTTGTGAATTTTTATTTATTATCTTTTTTATTTATTACAGGGACCTTAAAAAAAACTTGTTTTATATTCTACCTCATTCGGTGACGTTTAAAAGAATATCTGAATTAGAGTTGTAGGAGTCGGTTGTAGATAGATACATACATACATAGATACATAGATAGGTACATACGATCTTCGGCAATCGTCCCCCTCCCTTCCCTCTTCAAATAAAAGTTTTTCTTTCATATTAACCAGGGCGCTGATGGTAAAAGCCAATCAACTAATGTATTAGGTTGTACCACATGAAATTTCAGATTTTTCACTTAGTTCTCAATTAGAAGCTGTCGAGTTATAAGGTAAAGTGGTATGTGTGTTTGATGTGTGCGGCTTTTAGGGCCCGTTGCAAGTACAGTTTGTTTTTTTCTAGGAGTTTGTGCATCATGCTGTCGACGGTCCAAATTCGTACTCTTTTCCTTTACGAATTCAAACCGGGACATAATGCGTCTCTGGCAGCCAAAAACATAAGTGACGCATTTGAGAATATAGCGGTGAACGAACGCACCATTCGGCGTTGGTTTAGTAGGTTCCGTTCGGGAGATCTAATCCTCGAAAACGAACCGCGTAGGAAACCGGAAACGTTAATTGACGACGCCATTTTACGAGAAACGGGGGATGCAGACCCAACGAAAAAGGTGCGCGGCATTGCACACAACATGAGAATATCCCCCGTGATAATAAGTCGACACCTATCTCAAATAGGAAAAGTGAAAAAACTCGACAAGTGGGTACCCTATGAATTGAACTACGCCGTTTAGAAACCTGTGCATCACTAAGTCTAAGACACCTAAATGCACCGTTTTTGCACCGTATAATCACATGCGATGAAAAGTGGATTTTAAATGATAACGGTAAAAGATCTGGGCAGTGGTTGGATGTATGACAACGGTAAAAGATCTGGGTAGTGGTTGGATGCAGACGAAAACCCCACAAACTTAGTCTTCACCCAGAAAAGGTTATGGTGACCATCTAGTGGACATCGAAAGGACCAATCCACTTTTCATTTTTTTGAACCAGGGGAAACGATAAATATCAAATATTGTGAGGAAATCGACATATTGTATGCCAAATTGGCTGAACAGCGACCTGCATTGGCCAATAGGCACGGTCCGATCCTTTTGCATGACAATGCTAGACCAGTTGGGATTCGAAATTTTCCCGCATCCACCGTACTTTCCTGATATTTCTCCAACGGATTATCACCTTTTCCGCAGTCTGGAGTCATTTTGTCGGCAAAAAGGTGTTCCGAAACCGAACAGAGGTCATAGAAGATTTTGAAAACTTTTTAGCATCAAAAAATCAAGCCTTCTATAAAAAAGGAATAACGGACCTTGAATCACGGTAGAAGAAGGTTATAGATTCAATGGTTCATATTTTAACTAAATAAAATTTTATAAAAACGAAATATTGACTTTTAATTTTTTACACAAAAATCTGACATTTCATGTGGTACAACCTAATACATACATACATAAATGTACGTACTTGAATATATATTAATTTCTGATAAAGGCTGCCATTTTCATATACATATAATCTAAGCCTCAGTTCTTTTCTTTGTGCCTAAATTCTTCATACTTCTCCGAATGGAAGATTCCCAACATCCGGAGTAATAAAATTCAAACAAAAACAAATCTATCCATAGCCACGATACACCCCCTTGGCACTCCGCCCAACTAAAACATAATCATATCACCACCACTTGAAATAAAAACTTGACGCATAACGAAAACCTTTTTATGCCTCTACCAAACCACTACCTGATCAGAAAAACCTACATCTTTTTATTCAACAAGGAAAAAGAAAAGAAGTACACAGTAATAACCTGCTCAATGGAGTGGGAATGGAAACCCAAAACCGGTTTTGTTTACTTTGTTTGCACTCATCACTCACTCATCTTGTCATTATAATAACTCCATTCTCAGAGAGTAATAACATCTTTCTTTGCTTTGTAGCGTAGTTAACTACCAATGTCTGTAAAATTCTTGAGGACGTGTTTGCTATTAAAAGGAAACGCTTTAATTTAGTTACAGTATTTTATTTCAAAGATACTTCCAGAACAATTAAAATTCAACGTGCGCGCTTTTTCACCAAGAGAAGGAGAATGACGCTGAGCTCTTTCTTGAAATTATTATTCTCTAATCCAGGTAGATGGCATAGTAGTGGTTTGGAGGATCTTCTTCCTTCAGACATCTTGTTTTCCTTCTCATTTAATTTTGACAGCTGCCGAATGAAACCGCCAAAGCTTGCGAGAAATGAGGCCACCTAGACGGTCAAAGCAAAAAGGAAAAAATATCGCTTGATGATAATAATATACGGTTCATATACAATGGTATGACTCTGTCTGTGAATAGGTGTAAATTGTGATCAATGGCAATTTCCCTCCTTTTTATACAAACCACGTTCATTTTAACCAAAAAAACGTCCTCCATATTACACACACTCGTGCAGACCGCTCTCATTGTAGGAATTTTACTTGTACTATTTTTAATTTACTAGCAAATTTTGACAAAGTTATAGAGATGTAAAAGTGTTGGAATTCACTTACAGCGTGTCTGTGCGAAAGTTAAGAGTTTGCAAAAGATTAGTAGAGTTTGACATCTAGGTTAGTTTATCTATGTTTTGAGCAAAGCTGTTTATCTTGTTTTTTGCGTTTATCGGCTTCATAACTATGATTTTTCGGTGTTCTTAGAAAAATTTTCAATTTTACTAGATAATGAAAAATCAAAAAATCTTATAATATTGGGGGATTTTAATTTTAACATTCTCGAAAATATCGAAGCAGTTGCAACATATTTGACATTATTGGCATCACATGGGTTAGAATATTTTATAAATGAACCAACGCTTTTTATTGAAGTGGGAAGAAGAAGGGTTACTTCCACCGAGAATCCATTTCTAAAGTGGATTCTCGGGTGCAACACATCGGTTTTTTCCATATCGTTCCATTTCTGACATATTTTTTCATTTTACTTTTGATCGTTGATGAGAAAGGAAGTGTGAAGAATAGGAAAAAAGGTATGTTTCAGGCCAACTGCTCAAATTTAAAAATTAAAAATGCTCCGATTCAAGTGCTCCACTTGTCAAAAAGTCTTTCAACCCCATGACAATGTGAACACGACATTCGTGGTGAGGACTTTCATCCCGTCGCCAATATAAACAGGCACATTGACGTCTGGTACATGTTTAGATCATATTTACGGTCAATTTTCCAAAGAAGCCATTCGAATTGATTTTACTAAATTATGATCTATTCTTTGCCTTGAATCACGGCAAGATACTCTTGCAGAACCAGATGCGTCTAAATCGAACAATCTTTTTATAAAATTCCTTACCAAACATATCAACAACTGTAGTTTTAGAACAAGGATAAAAAAATAAGCTAAAAGGCTTAAACCCTGGATCACTTTGGACTCAGTATACGTAATTAATAAGAAAAATAAACTCCGACTGAAATATGAATCCTGGAAATTTATTCTTAAAAGATAAATATAAAAATTTATGTCTGGAAGTAAAGTATAGAGTTCCAAAATACCGTGATAACTTTTACATAAATCAATTTAACTCTTCTAAAGGAAATCTTAGAGGTGAATGGAAATTAGTTAATAATACAGTGCAACCTCGATGTAACGAAACTGAAGTGAATTAGAGATTATTCGCTATATCAAGGAATTCATTACTATGAGGTTCGTTATATAGAAGTTAGGTTAATCTAAGATTCTTTTACACGAGGTAAAAAGAAATGTTTAATAATCTCAACTTTACATATGTAGGTACTAATCTGATACGATTTTCACTAATGCATGCATACTAATGAAAACACATTTTAATTATATGTACGAGGGGCGTTCAACATATTCTCGGTATCAGGGTGAAGCTGTGGTTGTATATATAAATTGTCTTATTTATCAAGTAATACTATTATTTTAGTGCATTCATGTAAAATTTCATATAAATGTGATTATTAATTCGCGTTTTATCTCTAGTTAAACAGAATCATAATGGCAACTGAGACGATGATGGTGAAAATTGAGCATCGCGCTGTAATTAAATTTCTCACTAAGCAAGGAAAAAGTCAAAAAACTATTTATGAAGAGATGGTGGCTGTTTACCAGGGTTCCGCACCTTCATTATCAACTGTGCAAAAGTGGTCAAGTGAGTTCAAGAGAAGCAGAGAGAGCATTGAAGACGACCCCCGCTCCGGCGCCCCGGCTACTGCTTGTACGGGAGAAAGCTTCAAAGAAGTCGAAAAACTTGTTCTTGAGGATGCCCGAATAAAGGTGAAAATGATGGCAGAGATCACCAAGCTTTCAATTGGTACCATTCACACCATTCTTCATGACCATCTTAACCTTTCAAAGGTGGGTGCCACGAATGCTCACAGCGCCTCTGAAAAAAGTGAGAATCGTATGCTGTAGAGAGCTTTTGGAGATGTGTAGTGAGAACGCGGACGGTGTTATGGATCGAATTGTTACTGGGGACGAAACATGGGTCCACCACTATGACCCTGAAAGCAAACAAGAGTCCATGCAGTGGCATAAAAAAGGAACAGACCCCCCGAAGAAGTTCAAAGTCATTCCGTCTGCCGGGAAGCTCATGAACACAGTTTTTTGGGACTCAAAGGGAATCTTGCTCATTGAGTACAAAAAAAAAGGTGAAACGATCAACGCCACATCCTACGCTTCCACTTTGCATAATTTGCGGGAGGCAATTAAAAAGAAAAGACGGGGTAAACTCGCAGCGGGTGTGTTGCTTCTTCATGACAACGCTCCTGTTCACACGGCGCGAGTTTCCAAGGCTGCTGCGCGAGATTGTGGTTTCGAAGAAATCCAACACCCACCCTATAGTCCAGACCTTGCCCCTAGTGATTATTTCCTGTTTCCAGATTTGAAAAAATGTCTTCGTGGAAAAGGGTTTTCGGATGATGAAGAACTCAAGTCGGCAATAAATGGGTATTTTGCAGAGAAAGAGGAAATTAATTTTTTTGAGGGTTTAAAAAAGCTTATCTCAAGATGTAATAAATGCATTGATGTTAGGGGAGATTATATTGAAAAATAAAAACAATTTAAATTGAATTCGCATTTTCCTTCATATCGATACCGAGATTATATTGAACGCCCCTCGTATTTCACTTTATTTAAAAATTTATTTTTATTTAAAAATAGTTTTCTTGTCACAAAATAATGAAAATAATATTCGCATAAACATAAAAAATCAAGAATGCATTACTTAACATCAAACAGCAATGATTGTCTTACGACATACTGCTTATGTCTGAACATGTCGAGACATGTTTGCTGATGTTTTCAATAATAACTTTGCCAGCATTATCCATTCGATTTCTACTACGTCGACTTGCCAGAATTTCAGCTCCGAAGCAGCACAGAACTGTACCTTTTTCGTTGAGCCTATTACAGGGTTAGAGTTGCTGAAAACCATAGGTACCTTAAAAAATTCAAATTCTTGCGGCATGGTATTTCAAATCGGATGCTAAAGAACCATTCATGCTTTGTTGTGGATGTACTATCGGATGTTTTTAATAAAAGTGTTTTATCCGGAGTCTTCCCTGAAGCTCTTAAATGTGCGGAAGTAGTGCAACTTTTCACAAAAGGTGCTGCTAATGATGTAAGCAATTACAGGCCTATTTCGCTGCTTCCTTCTAAACAAAGTTTTTGAAAAAGCATTTTGATTCAAAATATACAAAACGCTTGTTCCGAGGTTTTATGCTCAAGTGGTTTAATTCATATTTAGCAAATAGATCTCAAAGAGTAAAGATTGAAGATGCTAGAAATGGAATTAGGATTATGAATTTAAGGGTGTCTCAAGACCCTGTAATAGGACCGATCCTTTTCTTTATCTACATTAACTCGTTGTTTGAACAACCTTTTAAAGGCGTTCTTACTGCTTTTGCGGATGACGTAGGTTTGTTCTACGGTGCGCTTAGCCCCCTCAATTGAACTGCTGAAATCAATTCGGATTTAGAATTGTTAAAAACATGGTTCGTTTTGTAGAAGCTGATAATCAGTTCCAAAACAAAAATAATGTTTTTCAATCTGTCGGCGCGAAATTCTTTTGCCTGTCCAGCCCCTCCACAAAAATATTTTGTAGCAGTCTTAATTGCAGCGAAAAGTGTTTTCAAATTAAGAATTTAATGAATTTAAATGAATTTAAATATTTGGGGTTAATTATCGATTCCAGAATGTGTTTTTATAATCACATCAACAGCCTGAGGCGATATTTTCGCGCAACACTTATTAGTTTCTTTTATTTAAGAACTTATCCTCAACAAAACTTCTTAAAATAATTTATTGTGGAGTTTTTCACTCCAAACTACAATTTTGTTGGGGAGGGGTATATTTCAACAAAATCCAACCCCTTCTAGTTTTGCAAAAATATATTATAAGGAAAATAAGTGGGAAAAATCGCATTTATGTACATTATTCTACAATCTGAAAATTTTTCCCATTTGTCATTTGTACTGTTTTAAAGTCCTAAAGTTATTCTTTTATAGATCTAGTAAATTACTCGTAAATATTACAGTTCTCGAAAGTTATAATGTACGTGGTAATCACTTGCATCCAGTAGCTGTTCCTGGCTTTCGAACTACAGCCTATAAAATTTTGTATACTGTTGCCCCTCGCCGTCTTTTTAATAAGCTTCCATTTTGGCTTAGTACTCTTAGTCTCATAAATATATTTATGAATCATGTAACATAAGGCATTGGCTTTTACCTCATGATATTAATAGTTTGGAATCCGTTGTTTGTAGCTTTTGATATTTTGGTGTTTAGTTCTTTTCAAAAAATTAATTACATTTATATTTTTTTTGTTTCTTTTCTTTAATTTAAAAAAAATTGTTTTATTTTTGAATTATGTAATGTACTAATATGAATTTTTGCTTCTGTTTTTAATTTTAATATTAAATTATGTACACTTTGAAGGGTCACCCCACCCATTTGTAATTTATTCTTAAATTAGCCTCTAAAGTGGCATCCGATACTATTTTTTATTAACAAATATGAAATGTCACTAAATTTTCTCAAGATGAATTTATGTGCCTTTAATTGTACTTCGTATACACTATGAATTATTGTAATTTATTTACTTGAGAAAATAAACTTATACTTAAACTTAACTTAGCTGTCAGCTCTTTAGACAATGCCAATATACTTGCTGCACATTTTGCTGCTAGCTTAACACTTCCACAATGTACTTTGTCTCCGCCTACACTTGAATGCGTCGGATCTTCAATAGGACGATTCCCGCACTCGTGTAGTAGCAAGAGTACTTCAAGATCTTAACATACGAGGGCGGGTCAATAAGTCCGTGACTTTTTGAATTTCTGCCCTCTTTACTGAAACAGCAACACTGCTCCTGTCAACAGGCATCTGTCAGTTGACTCCTGTCAAAATTTAAACTTGCTGCATCAGTTAGTTTGTGTTTGACAGCTATTTTTATCAGACTACTCACTAATTTGAGGAGAAAATGGAAAAAAGTGAATTTCGTGTGCTTATTGGCGTTGGTTGGTTTGGCGTTGTTTAATCGCAATATGGAGGAGTTTTTGCGCCGTTTTGTAACCGTGGACGAAACATGGATCCATCACAACACACCAGAGAACAAACAACAGTCAAAACAGTGGGTTTCTAAGGGTGAATCGGCGCCAAAGAAGGCCAAGGTGGATTTGTCAGCCAATAAAGTTATGGCGACTGTTTTTTGGGATGCACGCGGGATAATCCACATTGACTACCTTCAAAAGGGAAGAACAATCAATGGGGAATATTATGCCAACTTATTGGACCGATTCAATGACGATTTGAAAAAAAACCGACCTTATTTGGCCAAGAAAAAAGTTCTTTTCCACCAAGACAATGCAAGGGTGCACACATGTGCAGTTGCCATGGCAAAAATCCATGAATTGGGCTATGAATTGCTCCCTCATCCACCCTATTCTCCAGATTTGGCTCCGAGCGACTACTTCTTGTTCCCAAACCTGAAGACAAATCGTTTTTTTTGGAAGGGATAAACAAATTGGAGAAGCGTTGGACAAAGTGTATAGAGCTCAAGGGAGACTACGTTGAAAAATAAAATTATTTTTTTATCAAAAAATTTGTGTTTTATTCCAAAAGTCACGGACTTATTGACCCGCCCTCGTACATTAATCCTCTGGTCCAGATGGCATATCTTCCCTTCTTCTGGAGTGGTGTTCGTTCACGCGGGTAAAACCAATACGTAAGCTTTCCCATCGATCCTACTTTTTAAGACTCTTTCCGAGTAGGTAGAAAACAGCATTTGTCCAGTCTTACAGACCCATTGCACTTACATCCCTTCTTTCCAAGGTCATGGAAACGCTGACAAACCATCTGCTCATGAAATATCTCGAAACACGAAAACTTCTCAGTGACCGGCAGTACGGTTTTGGCAGCAACAGGTCCACTGGTGATTTGATGGCATGTCTAACCAGCGGCACCAAAGCGTACATCAATCTGTCAAAAGTAAGATTCTTGTACTTGATATTTCCAAGATATTTGGCAGAGTTTGGCATTAGACTCTTTTGTCGAAAATGCGTGCATTTGGGATCGACGACTCTCTTCTTCAATGGATTAGAAACTACCTTTCGGAACGTTCAGTTCAAGTTGTCTTGGATGGTGTGAAGTCTGATATTCAGAAAATAAATTCTGGTGTGCCCCAGTGTTCCATTCTGTCTCCGACACTCTTTTTAATTTTTATCAATGATCTCTTGTCTGCCACTTCTAATCCAATATATTCTTGTGCTGACGTCAGTACTCTGTGCCTTACATATTCGTTCCCGGACTTACGTCCCTGCTCTTCGGCTGTACAACGGGAATGGAAACGTTAAGCTTATTAAATTCCGATATTAACAGCACAATCAATTGGGGAAGGCTTTCACCAAACAATGCGTCTGATGTCGTTAAACCGAAATTTAAATATCCAGCCATTATCCATGATGGCACTTGCGTCATCGAAACCGAAAAACTTTCCATCCTCGGTACGTGTGCCAATGACAACGTACGTTGGAATGACCACATATTCGATGTCGCTAAAAATGCTGCAAAATGCCCAGATTTCCTCAATCGGTGTAAGAAATACTTTACCCCCTCTGATCTGGTCTCAATGTTAAAGGCATTTATCGGCCCAAAATTTTAGTACAATGCACGCATGGTGCGCATGCTTGATAGGATTAGAACTCATAGGGCATGCTAATATCACTCAGTCAATGATCACCCTCGAACACCGACAAAATGCCTAGTGTTTCACTTTGTTTCACGGGTGAATGCTCATCAGTATACTCTCAAGCCCACTTTCGGACGTACTCTGAAATATCGTGATTCTCTCCTAAGCCGAATAACTCGTTTATGGAATGCCCTGCCGAGCACTCTATTTATTTCCTAGTCATTGTAACATTCAGATCTTTCATCCGAGCTGCGTGGAAACATTTTAAGGTTACCTTAACCCCCAGAGCGCAGGCTAATTTTTAAAAAAAAAACAAGAAAACTCTATTGGTTGCTAGGATTTAATTCAGAAATCTCCACTGAGAATGGAATCTTATTATACATATAATCAAATACTAAAATCTGTTTGGACATATGATAGCCAATTATGCGGTTGTACAAAAAAAAAACGAACGTAAAAATTATACAAACATTTTAAACCAAAGTCTTCGGGGAATAATAAATTCCCCACGGTATATATGGAAATAATGATTTGCATAGGGATTTGCAGACTGATCTTGTAACGGAAGTAATTAAAAAATTCGCAATTCGTTACGAGTATATGCAGGTGCGTTTTAAACCTGAAATAGAGGACGTCTCAAATGAACGATACAATATTCGTTGATTACGAACCAAACCTCACAAACTTATAATCTATAAATTCTGAGAACTCGTATTTAAATTATAATAGTTTCTCAATCCAAATTTAACGTTGAAAGCGTCAAACTCTGGGGCTCTAAACCCTCAGTGTATTTCGAAATTTTCTCCTTCTGCAATAAAACAAAATGCCGGAAAATTATTATATGACCTTGGTGTCGAAGTCGAAGTTGCTCGAATGAGGTCAACGTATTAATTCCTCCGTCAAAACGTTCGTGTTGTTCTTTACCTTTCCCCAGCTGGGCTAAATTTGCGCATACTGCAGAATGTTAGTGGTGGTTATTCTCAGCGACTAGCCACCGCTTTCTGGCTTGAGAACATAGCCGGTCCCAGAGGTCGATAGAATGTTTACATGCGCTAATCTTTTATATCTGCCAGATCCTAGCATTATCTTTTCTTGAAATTATTCGAGTTTTTCTTCAAAAAATAGAAATCACGGTAAACATATTTATTATGTTTGCTTAAAATTAAAATCTATGCGCAATTAATATTAACCGTATTACAAGATATCAAACATAAATTTTTAACAGGCAAAAATAAACAGTTTGTAAAATAAAGGACAAACACCTTCCTTTAGGCTGAAAACATCCGATTACTTAAAACGTTTTTTGTTGACTAATTAGACATCAATGTTGAAATTTGATTTTTGTTTTTGCACTGGCGTTTATTTATTTGAGAATGTGCGACGAATTTCATAATACAAATATATAAGTCGCAAACTTAGTTTTGTCTTTTCTTAATTCACACCATACGAAACAGAAAAACGAAATATTTTGTTTTTTTACATTGTTACATTGAATTATTAAATAAAACTAAAAACTACATGACAGAAGTCTTCAAACTTTAGTGTCAATTTAGACCAAAATGCTGAACTTAAAATTTTTAAGAGCGAGTTGTATTTTTCGCATAAAAAAATTGTTAGCATTGAAACTTCTAATAATATACATTCAAAAACAATCCTCATTAATAATATCCGAGTTAACAGCTAAGCCTCTCTCTTTCAGCGCTTTTGATATAAGTCTGTGCTTTTCTTGACGCTGTTCCTGCTCTCTGCGCTGTGCATCAAGAATTTCCTCAACAGATATCTCCTTTAATGGAAGTTTAGATTCTTTATCACGATCCTAATAAGAAAGCATTTACGTTATGACTCTATTGAACGAACTGAAAGAAAAAAAGAACTCACAATCTCGCCCAAGAGAACTACGTTTTCTCCACGAATTAAGAACACTCCTCTGGGTATATCACCATATTCATTACCTACATGAATTCTTTCTATTGTCCTATGCAGAACTAAGTTGGCAAACTGATCGACCGATCTTAGGTAGCCGATAAGTGTCCTTCCATCTCTAAGTAGCACCATTAATTTTTCTGCAAAATAGTATTTATGTAAACAATATAATTAAAAAGAGAATGTGTGTGTTTTATCACAATATTTACTGTCAACTTCTTCTAATAAGTGAGCGGTGCCAGCAAGTGGATTTAAATCGTCCATTGTCTGCGCTGTAATATAAGAAAATTTATTTTTTTCCCCAAAATTGTATACTTATGTATTTATTATCACAACAAAAAATCAACGTCAGTGTGTCAAAATACCAATTAGAATGGCGGCAATAAAAAGTATGTTCTTTCCGACATGCGAAACATGTACTACTGTGAAATCTATACGGTACTTTATCTGCAACACACAGAAACTATCGACAGAGAGCTTTAATTATTAAAAAAACGATCTGATCGTTTGTAAACGAGCATCGGATTGTTATTATTATTATTATTAGATCCGTTTTTGAAGCAAAATATGTAAAAACTGTCAAATCCGGAAGACTAATGGCGTTTTCGTTTGGGCTTTTTTTTGTACTCCGTAGCATAAAAGTGATATGAAACTTTTTCCCTCATATTTCAGAAAAAAAAATTTGCTCTAGCTTTTATTTCAGAATCAAAATTTCTCCTGCATTTTATGTCAAAATGTACTAACCCCCATAAATATGTATAAACGTCAAATAGTATTGACACCCGGAACGAAAATTCTGGCGGATATTTTTTTGTACTTAAACCCCGATCAATTTCTGACAGTTCATTGGAGGAAACAAATTTGTATGAGAAGTTAAAATCCGGTACGGAATTGTTGTTTTCAAGTACATGTTTAGTTGAAATGTCGAGAAAAGATACGTAGCTATCGGCATAAGTGCTTGTGAAGTGTTTGGATGGCTTAGTTCACACTGATGTGCAAAAGTAATTATTCGGTATTTACTATTCGATACTTGAAATGAGTATCGGTACAGAATACTACTCAAAATAAGTATTCGATACTGAATACTGATACTGATTTGCATAAATATGTAAGTACAAAATTTAAACACTTTTGCGATTAGGAAAATGTAGACTGTTATGTTATAGGTCAGGAAATATTTATTTTTAATAGATAATCTGAACTACATATGTATGAACTTGTAAGTTAACACGTTGCACTCCGTCGGACCATGCTATTTGTTTTAACGGAAAGATTGCAAATAAATCACAGCATTAATAGATTCAGGGAAAACATTAAAATAAATCCTTATCGAACTGTGCAGGCGATCCTTCGTGGGATTACAGAATCCCTATCTCACTATTCACACGACCCTTCTAAGTGTCTGTTTACATTGACGATGGGATGAAAGACCTCACCATGAACGTCGTGTTCACATTGTCATGGGGTTGAAAGCCTTTTTGACGAGTGGAACACTTGAATCGGAGCATTTTTAATTTTTAAATTTGAGCAGTTGGCCTGAAACATACCTTTTTTCCTATTCTTCACACTTCCTTTCTCATCAACGATCAAAACTAAAATGAAAAAATATGTCAGAAATGGAACGATATGGAAAAAAACGATGTGTTGTAATGTAACCCTTCTTCTTTCCACTTCAATAAAAAGCGTTCCCTCTCTTTCGGACAATCTACCTGCCCGCGCCAATGTGAACAGTATCTAAGGATGCCTAAAAAGAACAGCGCAGAGCAATACTATATATAGCATGGCCAAGGAGTCCTGTAAGCAGTTTATTTTCTTCATCACAGTGTAATCATTTTAAGAAGTCGTAAAATACTTACGAAATATTTTAATATAATATAAAGGGTCCGCCATCTAACGTTTTTTTTTTTCAACTAGTACTTATTTCGTGAATGGTAACACTTAGCTCATGTCTGATTTGACAGATAATTAGTTTTATCCTTCCGGTTAATAATGGAAAATAATTTCATTCAAATGGCTGCCTCGGCTGGCCATGCAGTAGCCTACACGATCGGTTCAATTTTTAAGCACATTATCGATTGTGTGCAGCTGTATTTCACCAATGGCTTCACGAATATTGTCCTTTAAAGCGTCAATTGTCTCTGGCTTGTCGGAGTAACACTTATCTTTAACGGCACCCCACAAATAATAGTCCAACGGTGTCAAATCGCAGATCCGAGGTGGCCAAACGACATCAGCTCTGCGGCTGATAATGCGATCTTCAAAAACAGGGCGCAAAACATCGAGTGTAGCTTCGGCTGTGTGCTACGTAGCGCCGTCCTGTTGAAACCAAATGTTGCCAATATCCTCCTCTTCAATTTTTGTGAACAACATGGCCTGATAACGATTGCCATTGACTGTAACGGCCACTCCTTGCTCATTTTCGAAGAAAAATGGCCCAATTATGCCTCTGGACCAAAATCCGCACCAAACAGTGACTCGTTTTGGCGACAATTTTGCTTATTTACATACCCGCCAAGATCAAAATGAGCTTCATCTGAAAAGATGATTTTTTTGGCAAAATCGGCATCTTCTCTAAGTCGATCGCAGGCAGTATTTCCTAGCGTTGTTCAAGCGTATACATAACCATATTCGTTCAGAGGAAGGATAAAACTAATTATCTGTCAGATCAGACATGAGCTAAGTGTTACCATTCACGAAATAAGCACTATTTGAAAAAAAAAACGTTTGATGGCGGACCCTTTACTTACTTAATAAACAAATAAAGTTTGTTTTAAACAAGAAGATCTTAATATACTCGTACTGTATGATGCAAAGCATACTTATTAATTATCTGTTTATGGTTATCAAATATTTGCTATAATTTCATGATATAAGATTGTAATCACTTTTTTTCGATGAATTTTCTATGTTTGAATATTGTGGAATCTAAACTGTATGTAATTAGTATAAAAGAGCGAAGCAACAGCGAAATAAAACTCTTCTTCTTTTGTGACTTGAAAACTTGGTAAAAATCTTTTATTCGTTGCCGCATTTACATAGTTTATTTTAATTTGTTTTTAAAAGTTGAAAGTCCAGAAAACGCTTTGGACACGTACATTTCATTAAAACCATATTGTGTATTGTTGCTTTTCCAAAAAAAGAACTTTTCAAAAGGGAATAAAACGACTATATCTTTCGGTAATTTCTACGTTATAATAATTAAAATTGAAAATCTTTATTTAAATGCTAATCCAATGTTATTTTTGTAATTGACATTTGTGTCGTGACATATATTTTTGTTTTAGTACATGTTTTGTTTGTTTTGTAAATAAAGGGTTGACATTTCTATGTTTTATTTATTCTGATTACACTTAATATTGAAATTCATAGATTTATATATACATAGATATTAACTGCGTTAATATTCGAACATGTATGTAATTGTTAATGAAGCTATATATTGATATAAATTATAAATACGTAATAAGTAGTTCATTTAATAAATAGGTTAAATAATCGCTGATATGTATAAAGGAAAAGAAGTAGCATCTGGTTGCATTTTACGATGGAAGGAGAAGGGAAAAATAACTGTGATATTTGCAAAAGTATCACATCCTACATCGTTCAGAATGCTGTTTCCTCCTTTTCAAGCACTTATGGGACAAACACTGCAGTAGGATTTGTCCCAACGAATACGCCCGTTATTTCTGATGTCGCAGCTCCACTAAGAAATGTTGAAAATGAAAGTGGTGCTCCCACGTCAGAGCAAGCGAGGGCCAGGTTGATATCGCGTATGGCTAACGGCGTGCGAAATCAACCAAATATAAGTTCATACACCATGCGGCCTGTATCAATTAATCGCCAAAAAAAAATTACTGCCCTAATATTTAACATTATTGTTAATGATCTTCAACCCTTTTCCATGGTTGAAGTTGAGGGGTTTAATGAATTACTGGCAGAACTTGAACCATGGTATAAAATACCCAATCGAACAAATTTTAGCAGAAATTTGTTTGAACAGCGATATGATGAGGCAAAGGAGTTGGTGAAAAGCCTTATAAAAGGGCAAGAAGAAATAACTCTAACGGCGGATACATGGACTTCATCTTCAACGGAAAGGTATATGGCTATGACTGCGCGTTTTATTGACAAAGAGTGGGCCATTAATTCTCTCTTACTTGATTGATTTTCATTTTAAGAGCGTCATACGGCAGAAAATATGAAATAATTAAAATTCATAAAATTCAAGACCAGAAGATTTCGATACTGGAATAACAAAGTCTCGACTGGAGAGTGGAATCGAATTTTCTAGCAAATTGGAAATTGTATGGGACGCTGGATGGCGAGGATTGTTCTCGAAGTATGTCATTCGAGTATAAATACCAGCATCCCAAAGGTATGCAAATCAGTTCTAAAGTGTAATTTGAAGTGTTAATTAGGAGAAGTGATTAAGTGGTTTAAGTAAAAGATAAGAAAAGTATAAGTGGTTGAGAAACTGAATTGTACTGAGAGAAAGAATTAAATAGTGAATTGTAACTGTACTGAATAAAGGGATTTGTATTGAAAATAATAAGTTCTATTATTTGTACCCACACAAACATTTTACATTGGTGTCAGAAGTGGGATAGGACTTATTGTGTGTAAAAAAAAAAAAAAAAAAGTGTTTTCTGACTATTTGAAAAAGCTAGAATGGGTCGAAAACTATTGCAGTTGACCCTCGCCCAACTCAAATCCGAGTTGAACAAGAGAAGCCTCAGCGCCAGTGGAGGAAAAAGTGACCTGGTGCTCCGACTTCAGGAGGCTTTGAACAACGAGGGACATGATCCTGATGCATACTCCTTCGATGTTGACGAGGATGAACAGACAAGTACCGGCAGTGATATGGCTGCGATGATGCAACTCCTCTTGTTAAAAATGGATGAACAAAAGAAAAATCTGGAACAACAAAAGAATAGTCTCGAGCAAAAGCTGGATGAACAAAAGAAAAATCTAGACGAGCAGAAGAGCAGCATTGAACAAAAATTCGACGAATAAAAGAATAGTCTAGAACAAAAACTGGAAGAACAAAATAACATTCTCCAGCAAAAATTCGAAGAAATCGATGACAAATTTGAAAGAATAGAGAAGAACGTTGATGACAAATTTGATAGAATAGAGAAGAACGTTGATGACAAATTTGATATAATAGAGAAAAATGTTGGCGAAAAATTCGAAGAAATGGACAGCAAAGTTCAGCAACTAACAAAAGAGCTCGACACAGTGCGAAAACAGAAACTGCGAGAATGTTCTTTGAGCGGTCCAAGGAGAAAAGATTTGAAGCCTCCCTCATTCGATGGCCAGACCTCATGGTCTACTTATAAGAAGCAGTTTGAAATGGCTGCCTGTGCAAACGACTGGGACAATGAGGAAAAGTGCTTTGCCCTAACAATGGCCTTGCACGGTCCTGCAGCAGAATTGTTGCAAACAGTAGACATCGAAAAGCATAAAGATTATGTGACTTTAGTACAGGCTATAGAGAAACGGTTTGGGGATAGCCACATGCAGGAGGTCTACAAGGTCCAATTGCAAAGCCGAATGCAGCAAAGAGGAGAAACACTGCAGCAGCTCCAAGCAGACGTGAGTAGACTTGCACATCTGTCATACCCCACCGCAGGACAGGAAATTATCGACGAAATAGCAAAAGATGCATTTATCAGGGGAATTGCAGATTCGAAGCTACAGTCAGCAGTAAGGATGGCCGGGAAAAGAACCCTTGCTGAAGCACTTGCCTTCGCTCTGGCGATGGAAGCAGCCAATCAGGCTTCCAGGGGAACACATTTCGTCAGGGAAGTAACATCTATCGAATGCTCCTGCACAAGAATTAGTGCCGAGGAACGAGATACTCGACGGGATAGACGGATAATGCGCTGCTGGAATTGCAATAAAATAGGACACCTTCAAAGGCAGTGTAAAGAACCGGTGCGACGAAAAGACTGCCCTCACTGTGGTGGCAAGCCAATAGAGGAAGAAACCAGCAGAAACAGCTATCAAGAAGCCGGTCAACCTTCCCGAAGCCATCAGTCGGGAAATGCTTAAGCACCAACTTCGCGGGGCAGAAGTTGGTAGCAGGAGTCGACGGCCCCAGGACCATCATCCAAGTCTCGCTGGCAAAACGACGCAGCGAAAGCCTTCTAGTAGAAGTAGTCAGTGGAAAAGAAAAATGGATGGCAACAATAGACACCGGTGCCACGGCCTCAATCATCAGGAGGAATCTTGTGCAGAAGTCTTGACTGCATAACACTAGCAGTTGCAGCTTGCGAACAGCTACAGAAGCAACGATTAAGGTATATGGTGAAGTCCGCATAAAAATCCAATTGGCCGGAATAACATTCACTCACGCGTTTCTGGTAGCTGACATATGTGACGAGTGCATCATTGGTACAGACTTCATGAGAGAACATGGACTTGTAGTCGACTTGGGGGCACAAACCCTGAAATACGGAAACATGGAGATACCAATGATATACGGAAACGCCAATACCTCAGTCTCAAATGTCGTCATCTGCAGCAATCAGAGTCTAGAGCCTTCGTCAGAAGCTGGGCAAAAGTGGAAGGTGGTCCTGGTAGCCACCGATTCTATTTGATGGAGCCAGAAAGGAAAAGAGACTTCATGGTGGGAAAGACCTTAGTGGAGCCAAAGAACAACATGGTCCCTGTAAGGATTCTAAATCCAAAGACATTCAGTGTAAAGGTGAAAAAGGGGGAGATAGTGGGAAAATGCGTACCTGTTGAGGCTATATCGACCACAACGGAAAAAAGGGTGCAAAACCGGTCACAACAGTTCAGAGCATAAAAATCAAGAACAAAATTCTCAGCCTCTGTAATCTGGACGAAGATCAGCGAATCCTGGCAGAAAAACTAATCGGTGAGTACGCTGATATATTTGCTACACAAGACGGAGAATATGGACGTACGCATATTGTTCAACACCACATTGACACAGGAGACGCTCGACCAATCCGTCAACCTGCAAGGCGTCTTCCATTGGCAAAGCAAACAGAAGTTGCCGAAATGATGTCGAAGATGAAAGCTGAGGGAGTGATTGAAGAATCGCAAAGTCCGTGGGCATCTCCAGTGGTCCTCGTGAAGAAGAAAGATGGCAGCACGAGATTTTGTGTACTCGTAGACTACCGACGTCTCAATGATGTCACTAAAAAGGACAGCTACCCACTTCCGAGAATCGATGACACTTTGGATATGCTTTCTGGAGCGAAATGGTTTTCAACACTTGACTTGAAGAGCGGTTACTGGCAGGTAGAGATAAATCGTACGGATCGCGAGAAAACTGCCTTCACTACAGGAAGCGGTCTTTGGCAGTTTGCAGTGATGCCGTTTGGACTGTGCAACGCTCCGGCCACCTTCGAGCGACTAATGGAACGAACATTGCAAGGACTCACCTGGAAAACCTGCTTAGTACATTTGGACGACGTTATCGTCATAGGTAAGACGTACGAGGAGCACCGCGAAAATCTAAAAGAAGTGTTTGAGAGGCTACGAAGTGCTCATTTAAAGCTCAACCCGGAAAAGTGCGCCTTGTTTCGTCCGGAAATAAAATATCTGGGTCACATTATATCAGCGGAAGGAGTAAGAACGGATCCTGACAAAATCGAAGCCGTGAAAAGTTGGCCTTCTCCAAAAGATAAACACCAACTGAGAAGCTTCTTGGGACTCGCCACGTATTACAGAAGGTTCGTAAAGGATTTTGCTGGCATTGCGAAGAGCCTGCATCAACTTACGGAAAAAGGCCGACAGTTCAGGTGGTCTGGAGAATGCGAAAAAGCATTTCAAGAACTGAAGCGACAGCTGTGCAATGCCCCCATCTTGGGTTACCCGACGCCCGGAAAAATGTTCATCGTGGACGCAGACGCTAGCAATGTTGGGGTCGGAGCTGTGATTTCCCAGGTTCAGGATGGTCAAGAGAAAGTGGTCGCATATTACAGTAAAGTACTCTCCAGACCTGAAAGGAACTACTGTGTAACCCGGCGCGAGCTTCTGGCTTTAATTCTGGCTACGAAGCATTTCCATAAGTACCTCTACGGACAAAAGTTCATTCTCCGGACAGCCCACGCAGCTCTGAAATGGCTACTCCAATTTAAGAACCCTGAAGGCCAAGCTGCAAGATGTATCGAGCAGTTGCAGGGCTACGACTTTGAAGTGCAACACCGCAGGGGAACACTACTCAAATGCTGATGCTCTCTCTCGTCGACCGTGCGGGGTAAAATGCGAACACTGCAACCGTAAAGAAGCGAAAGAACAGGCAACTATCCAAATGATCAGGACAGAGCCAATAGAGGGTTGGAGTATAGACGAAATCCGTTCCTCCCAAAAGGCAGACAATGACATCGAACCAATATTGGCCTGGAAGGAACACGAGGAAAGACCAAGCTGGCAGCAGATATCAGATCGGAGAAAAACTCTGAAGGCATACTGGGCACAGTGAGACTCGCTTTTTGTGCAAGATGGATTGCTGAAGAGAAAATGGGAAAGTGCAGATGGGACAACATCTCGTATGCAACTAATTGTGCCACGGTCCAGAGTCAACCAAGTGCTCCATGAAATACATGACGGAATCTCAGGAGGCCATTTGGGAATAAACAAGACGTTGGAAAAGGTAAGGGAGCGTTTCTATTGGCTAAGCGTTAATCATGATGTCGAGTATTGGTGCAAAAAGTGCATAAATTGTGCGGCTACCAAGGGTCCAAAAGTAAAGCCACATGGACAAATGCAACAATACAATGTCGGAGTACCTTTCGAACGAATAGCCATCGACATCGCTGGGCCGTTGGAAACCGATATACTCTCGTAGTCATGGATTACTTCAGTAGGTGACCGGAAGTGTTTGCCATCCCAAATCAAGAGGCTAAGACCGTAGCCGAACAGATAGTCAACAACTGGGTGAGCAGATTTGGGGTCCCAATGGAGCTGCACTCTGATCAAGGGCGAAACTTTGAATCAAAAGTCTTCCAGGAAATATGCCAATATTTGGGAATAAGAAAGACAAGGACAACGCCACTACACCCTCAATCTGATGGAATGGTCGAGCGATTCAATCGGACCTTGAATGAGCATCTATCTAAGGTTGTCAGCAACTGCCAGCGGGATTGGGATCGACACATACCCCTCTTCTTAATGGCCTACCGAAACGCGGTCCATAGCTCAACAGGGCACACACCATCCGAGATCTTATTTGGTCAAACGATTCGGTTGCCAAGTGAAGCAAAATTCGGATCCCCACCGACGGAGCCCAGAGAGGTGAACGAGTAAGTGAATGACTTACGCAGCAGGATTCGTAAATTGCATGAAGACACCAGAGAAAAGATGAAGCTAGCAAGCAGCCGCATGAAAACTAGGTACGATATCAAGGCGAAATCTTCCGGTTTCAACGAAGGAGATCTGGTTTGGCTGTATAATCCTCAGCGTAAGAAAGGCAAGTCACCAAAATTGCAACAGGACTGGGAAGGTCCATACAAGGTGATAACCCGCATTAATGACGTTGTCTACCGGATCCAGCGTGAGGATCGAGGATAATTGAAAGTGGTCCATTTGGATAGAATGTGTCATTTCAACGGGATGCTGAATGACGAAGTTGTTCGGGACGAACAACTGTAGGGAGGGAGCAATGTGATAACCACTTAAATGTGAGCACCGACATCTAGCAGAAAATGTCGAAGACCAGAAGATTTCGATACTGGAATAACAAAGTCTCGACTGGAGAGTGGAATCGAATTTTCTAGCAAATTGGAAATTGTATGGGACGCTGGATGGCGAGGATTGTTCTCGAAGTATGTCATTCGAGTATAAATACCAGCATCCCAAAGGTATGCAAATCAGTTCTAAAGTGTAATTTGAAGTGTTAATTAGGAGAAGTGATTAAGTGGTTTAAGTAAAAGATAAGAAAAGTATAAGTGGTTGAGAAATTGAATTGTACTGAGAGAAAGAATTAAATAGTGAATTGTAACTGTACTGAATAAAGGGATTTGTATTGAAAATAATAAGTTCTATTATTTGTACCCACACAAACATTTTACAATATGTATATACTTCTATCAGAATATATCAACCTGACTATTTCGCTTGGTGGAAGTTGTACTTGATCCTGCTTCAATTACAACTTAAGAACCCAGCCAATTTCCACCAACTCTTCACCAACCGAAATATTCCCCTTGAAATAATATTACTATAATATTAATAGGATTCCATCTATGAACATTTTAAGTTGCATCTCACTGTATATTTATATCATATATTGAATAAAGAAATAACAAGAAAAACTATTTCTTCGCGTTTCACAAGTGCTTTTTTACAAAGCTTTGTTTAAAGCACGATTTGTAAACTAAGCTTTCCAAACACTTTACAAGCACTTATGTCGATAGTTACGTATATTTTTTCGACATTTCAACTAAGCACGTACTTCAAGTACAATTTCTTTAAAAAAAAATTATTAATTAATTAATTATTACATATTCTACTGTTTATGCATTGTGGATATAATATACATATATATATGTGGGATAGGTAGCCAGACCGACGTGGAGATACCCTACTGAATGTACGACAATCTTATACATAACACACACACATAACTACATATAAGACGCATACAATTCATACCCAAAAGAGGACAGAACGGTAAAATCATCCGTCACCAAGCAGAACGAAGACCACACGAAATACAACAAAAAACACGAGGGAATATCCGACTGAACGGGACAACAGAGTGCAAGCACACGTCAGATAGACCGACGACACTGCGACCAACGAATAAACACAGAGATCGAGACAAACAAGCCAAAGTCGACCGTTACCTTTTTAAAAAAATCCAGCAACCAAGTAGAGAAGTATTTGAGTCTTATTGGAACCATTGTGCTGGCCGGTCGCTTTTTGTCTTTTTCCCATTTAAATAAATATAAAGTAAAAAAGGCGATAGTGTTTTCGTTGTGCGATTGAAATCCCACATATATGTATATATATATAAAAGTGGGATGTTTTTGAAAGTGCAATAAAGTCCAAAATTACGTTTCCGACTTTTTTGTATAAGACCTCATTTCATAGCACCGAAATTCTTTGAATCACACACGTGCATTTTTTAAATTTTTTTAGAGCACGATTCTACACAAACTAAGATTTCTAAACACTTTACAAGCGCTTATTTCGAAACTTACATATACTTTCTCAACTTTTAAACTTAAGCTGTTTTAGTAAACACAAGTTTGTTCCCGCCAACGAACTGTCAGATATGAATTTTCAATTCTGAGTACAAAAAAATTCCACCAATGGACTCTGAAAACACTTTCTAGTCTAAATAGCCTAATGAGGTTTCCTAACTTTCCCACTAGAGATTTGCCACCGGAAGATATTTTAAATCACCCTGTTTTTCTGTCGTCGCACTTGGTCGCATTGTCCATCGTCATGTCATGTCACATATTTGTTGCGTTTGTTGTCAACTTGCTAATAAGTTTTAATCGGGAAAATGCAAGAAAATTTATCGACAAAAGAGGAATATTTTAAAAATCTAGAACAGTGGATTAATCAAACTAAGCTTATACAAAACGCGACAGCATGCTTTCCTTATTATTTGGCATCTAATTACTCCACATATTTTTCTATCAAAGGTGCCAATACAGCATCGAATACTAATTCCAACAGTCCACTCGTAAACTCATCACCAGAGCCAACACAAACAAACAACGTTCCATCAAGACGGAGTAAAATTGATTTTTCTTAAATAATAATGGTGAAAATATTTTTCTTTTCTGATTGCATTCAATAGTTTCTAGGGAGGATGGTGGATACGAATTTGTAATAGCACCTTTGTGGAAACGTTTTGTGGCTGAAATAATTGATATTGTGATGCTATTGCTCCTTAAAGTCGCAATAACATTCACACTTCTCAATGTTTTCGACTTAGATTTGTATATAGTCGCTTTCATGTATTTGTTTAACTAGATAATTAATTAATAATTGGTTTCAGAAGTTATGAATTTGACAGCGACTCACTGAAAAAATCTCTTACTGAAGATGATTCCAAATTTCTGAGTTTGGCGGATCTCTTGACGTTATCCTCTGACCTAGTCGCTTTGGAAATATTAATGAAAGTATTTGTATGTCTCTATGAAGCAATTTGGACTATGAATGGACGGGTTTTTATTGGTGGAGCAACGCCAGGAAAAATACTTCTTCGAATAAGGATTGTTTATACTGAAGTTCTTACTATTCCAAACGAACAGCCGGCAGTGAATGCAACAGGCGCACCCGTACGCGCACTCCTTTATCCGGCTGCAAATCCTGGATTTCGCCGAGCTTTTTTACGTGCTCTAGCTAAGAATCTTGTTTTAGCTTTACTGTTTCCAGTTTGTTTTGTATTTTTATTTTTAAAAAACAATCGTACTTTCTATGATGTTTTGACCAAAACTGTAGTCGTTGAAGAGAATACTGCTCCCGTATTGAGACGTCGTTAAAATTAGATTTTGTTACATTTGAAAAAATATTTTGTAAATATATAAGTGTATACACGAATGAAATAAACATGAGAGCTAAATTGAATGATTGTAATTATAATAGATAATATAAGGGACTCTGCAATAAATTTATTTACCCTCCATACATTACATGAATTTGGAAATATTAATATAGATGGTAAACTACCAGACTTATTTTGCTTACGGTGATTATTTTATCAGCGAGACATGTGAAAGCATAGTACTATTTTTATTTAATGTTTTTATCCCCTTTTTATTTAATGCTTAGCATAGCAACTATAAGTTTGATAAAGGTAGCTGTCTCTGCACTAGAGGATTATTTATTACGATAACATAATTATTTCAACAGTTTACTATGTTCAAACCCATTCACCAAAACAGTAAAATAATAACGAGACGCAAAATATTTTCGATCTTGTTAAGGCCAATGCATTTTTATTATGTAAAACATTATAAATTGAATTAATCCTCTATCTTATTTACTTAAGACTAAATATCAGCAACGTAATCAAACCCTCCATCTTCAACGATGATTTTAAGTAATAAAAAACAAAACTAATAACTATCTATTTACAAAAAAAGTAGAATAATAACAAGAAACGAAGCTTCACAAATTATTTTGAGACTCTTCGATCTCAATATATTTTTCAAGTATTTGAAACATTTCAACCTTTGCTTTTATTTTATGAACACGGGATAATTGTCGCAGATAGGCACATATGCTTTTGCAGAAAAAATCATCTTCGGTTTCATAATTGTTTTTCGCATTTTTTAATTCACCTAATTGCGTTGACTCTTCGTCTGCTGCTTCTACTGCAACAATGTCACAACCTTGTGAGCTGGTATTTCTTGGGCTACCTTCTGAAGAGCACTGCACCTGGTATTCTTCAAAAGTTTCTTCTGCTAACAAAGGTTCTTCATTTATTGTATTACGAGAGTCCATAACAATTGTCATTGATCCAGCCTTTTCTTCTTCATAATCCCGATACATTTGTTCCACGTTGACCGAAGTAACAGAAGCTTCTAATTTTCTTGAAAAATTATCGTTAACTCCATAACATCGTTTCTCTATTTTACCGTCCCAACTAGTATCCGATTTTATTCTGCACACTATTGTCCGTCGTTCCCTAAAAAAAAGCAACGTGCTAATAAAGGTGCACACGATTTTCAGTAATTAAGCTACTTTCGCTTTCGCACAAATGGCCTAAGAAAGTCCATCTCCTTAAAAAATTCATCAGGACCATACTCAGTTTTAGGATTAAGGCGACGTGTTTTTAACTCCCGGGAATATCTATCACGCAGACAAGTCCACCGCCGACGGGCATCATTTACTATAAAAAAAATTTATTTTTACATGTTTCTAAATAGAAATAGAATGAATTTTTAGGCACATGGAATAATTGCTATCATAGACTCGTAGCATTGCTCGCTTGTGCTGCCACTTTTAATCAGTAAAAATCTCAGCCAAGATGAGCAAATTAAGTTATTTCGTTGTGAGCTCCCGCATTTGCATATAAATTTCTTTATGCAATAGACAAACATAGCAATAGATTACCATGCTATGTGAGAATGACAATAAAAATATACTGTTCTCAAGGTTCACTAATATGTATGCAAACACAATTTCTCATTGAGATTTGGTATATGAAAAGTTGGTATTGATATTCAATTTGTCAAAAATCGTTTATCGCATAGGTGAAACTAACCATTGACTCCCAGGTACGAAGCTAGGTCAGTCCATATTTTTTCCTTCCGATGAGCAAACTTAAAATCTGCATTCATAGGATTAAAAAGGGCTGGTGTAGCACGAACTCCACGAACTAATTCAAGATCGGACGGATCCATGTTATTTGACTGTAGCTACAATTTCTTTAAATAGTAAACAAAACAATTGATATTCGTAAGATAATAATGACATACGTAATGGTACAGAGCGTTAATTCGAAATGTAATGTCACCAAAGTGATTTTTTTCAGTGCATAACCAAATGTCAGTAATTATCGATGTGAAACGATACTTATTGGTAGACCAGACTGTCATATTCGAAAAGAAACTGGAGGGAATTAGAAATGCCACTTTATTGATACTTTATTTTTATTGTATTTCTAAAACTAAAAGTAAATTAACCTCAAGTTTTAAGCAATTATCATATATATTGTTACAGTTTTGAAATAAATTAAAGGATCTTCAAAACAATTGCTCATGCCTTAAAACATTCCACAAGAACAATTTTCATTTGATATGATTTTCATTATATTATAGATTAGATTTTCTGATTTAAACGAATAAAAATCAAACGCAGTAATTACTGGATTAAAAACCAAGTTATGAAGTTACTCAGAAAGCAGAATTCCTAAATAGACAGCCTTGCGTCCATCATAGTTTACTCGCTACTCTTAGAATCACAATGGACTTGATAATGAAAAATAATTCTAGAGCTAGAGGATAATCTTTTAAGAAAACCCGGCTGAAAGTCTTCAGGCCTGCTTTCTTCACTTTTCCTGAAAGTTGGCTGCAAGAGTTTTAGACACTGGACCTGACCTAAGCACCGCGTAAGACCAAGACGAGCGGGGAGTAACGCGCTCATCCAAGTCGCACGCCATTTTCGTAAGCAAATCATGAAATGATATCACAAATATCATTAGCAGGGAAAATTACGCTTGACAAATGGATTAAGACAGTAGTCAAAATCATCTTAGCTATATTAAAATTAATTCCTCATCATTTCGTAACGTGAAATGGCAAAAACCGCGTCAAACTTATGGCGTGGAAATGAAGGTCGACATACCTATATGGACCGGTTTATCAAGGCTGTCATTAAAGGTCAATTCAACTTTCAGTGCGGACTTCAGATATACATTCGTTGTGATCAACAAGGAGTGTTTTGAATCACTAGTTAGAACCATCGGACTTATCAGCTACAAGTCTTCAGCAGTAACAGAGAGGAGAAACGATTCACAAATGAAAAGATAATCTGAACAATATGAAGATTGATGGTTCAAAAGCTGCCTTAACTTTTTTTTCAATTTCAGCAATTAAGACATAGTCGCAGGAAAAATTCAAGCTATGCTCAAAAAAATATTGCGTAGTCATGATTCATATCTGGCCTGTGGAACAATGGAGTCTGCGCTTTCAGGTTTACAAGAAGGAGTCGTTGCTAAACACAGAGATCGTCCTAGGATGTAACTCAAGATTGGAACATATTTAGGGATACATTTGATGAGCTAGTGGCAAATCTGCCTTATGCAACTTGTACGAAAAATCTGGACTGCCTGCTCAACTCGCTGACTTCAGTATATTGTGATAACCACTTAAATGTGAGCAGCGACATCTAGCAGAAAATGTCGAAGACCAGAAGATTTCGATACTGGAATAACAAAGTCTCGACTGGAGAGTGGAATCGAATTTTCTAGCAAATTGGAAATTGTATGGGACGCTGGATGGCGAGGATTGTTCTCGAAGTATGTGATTCGAGTATAAATACCACCATCCCCAAGGTATGCAAATCAGTTCTAAAGTGTAATTTGAATTGTTAATTAGGAGAAGTGATTAAGTGGATTAAGTAAAAGATAAGAAAAGTATAAGTGGTTGAGAAATTGAATTGTACTGAGAGAAAGAATTAAATAGTGAATTGTAACTGTACTGAATAAAGGGATTTGTATTGAAAATAATAAGTTATATTATTTGTACCCACACAAACATTTTACATTGGTGTCAGAAGTGGGATAGGACTTATTGTGTGTAAAAGAAGAAAAAAAAACAAAAAAAAAAAACAGTGTTTTCTGACTATTTGAAAAAGCTAGAATGGGTCGAAAACTATTGCAGTTGACCCTCGTCCAACTCAAATCCGAGTTGAACAAGAGAAGCCTCAGCACCAGTGGAGGAAAAAGTGACCTGGTGCTCCGTCTTCAGGAAGCTTTGAACAACGAGGGACATGATCCTGATGCATATTCCTTTGATGTTGACGAGGATGAACAGACAAGTACCGGCAATGACATGGCTGCGATGATGCAACTCCTCTTGTTAAAAATGGACGAACAGAAGAACAGTCTGGAACAAAAAATGGACGAACAGAAGAGCAGTCTGGAAGAACAAAAGAATAGTCTCGAACAAAAGCTGGATGAACAAAAGAAAAATCTAGACGAGCAGAAGAGCAGCATTGAACAAAAATTCAACGAACAAACCAGCAATCTGCACGGTCTTCAACAGAAAATGGATGAACAAAAGAATAATCTGGAAGAACAAAAGAACATTCTCCAGCAAAAATTCGAAGAAATCGATGACAAATTTGAAAGAATAGAGAAGAACGTTGATGACAAATTTGATAGAATAGAGAAGAATGTTGGCGAAAAATTCGAAGAAATGGACAGTTCACCAACTGACAAAAGAGCTCGACACAGTGCGAAAACAGAAACTGCGAGAATGTTCTTTAAGCGGTCCAAGGAGAAAAGAGTTGAAGCCTCCCTCATTCGATGGTCAGACCTCATGGTCTACCTATAAGAAGCAGTTTGAAATGGCTGCCTGTGCAAACGACTGGGACAATGAGGAAAAGTGCTTTGCCCTAACAATGGCCTTGCACGGTCCTGCAGCAGAATTGTTGCAAACAGTAGACATCGACAAGACAAGTTCCAATTGCAAAGCCGAACGCAGCAAAGAGGAGAAACACTGCAGCAGCTCCAAGCAGACGTGAGTAGACTTGCACATCTGTCATACCCCACCGCAGGACAGGAAATTATCGACGAAATGGCAAAAGATGCATTTATCAGGGGAATTGCAGATTCGAAGCTACAGTCAGCAGTAAGGATGGCCGGGAAAAAAACCCTTGCTGAAGCACTTGCCTTCGCTCTGGCGATGGAAGCAGCCAATCAGGCTTCCAGGGGAACACATTTCGTCAGGGAAGTAGCATCTGTCGAATGCTCCTGCACAAGAATTAGTGCCGAGGAACGAGATACTCGACGGGATAGACGAATAATGCGCTGCTGGAATTGCAATAAAATAGGACACCTTCAAAGGCAGTGTAAAGAACCGGTGCGACGAAAAGACTGCCCTCACTGTGGTGACAAGCAAATAGAGGAAGAAACCAGCAGAAACAGCTATCAAGAAGCCGGTCAACCTTCCCGAAGCCATCAGTCGGGAAATGCTTAAGCACCAACTTCGCGGGGCAGAAGTTGGTAGCAGGAGTCGACGGCCCCAGGACCATCATCCAAGTCTCGCTGGCAAAACGACGCAGCGAAAGCCTTCTAGTAGAAGTAGTCAGTGGAAAAGAAAAAGGGATGGCAACAATAGACACCGGTGCCACGGCCTCAATCATCAGGAGGAATCTTGTGCAGAAGTCTTGGCTGCATAACACTAGCAGCTGCAGCTTGCGAACAGCTACAGGAGCAACGATTAAGGTATATGGTGAAGTCCGCATAAAAATCCAACTGGCCGGAATAACATTCACTCACGCGCTTCTGGTAGCTGACATATGTGACGAGTGCATCATTGGTACAGACTTCATGAGAGAACATGGACTTGTATTCGACTTGGGGGCACAAACCCTGAAATACGGAAACATGGAGATACCAATGATATACGGAAACGCCAATACCACAGTCTCAAATGTCGTCATCTGCAGCAATCAGAGTCTAGAGCCTTCGTCAGAAGCAATTTTGTGGGCAAAAGTGGAAGGTGGTCCTGGTAGCCACCGATTCTATTTGATGGAGCCAGAAAAGAAAAGAGACTTCATGGTGGGAAAGACCTTAGTGGAGCCAAAGAACAACATGGTCCCTTTAAGGATTCTAAATCCAAAGACATTCAGTGTAAAGGTGAAAAAGGGGGAGATAGTGGGAAAATGCGTACCTGTTGAGGCTATATCGACCACAACGGAAAAACAGGGTGCAAAACCGGTCACAACAGTTCAGAGCATAAAAATCAAGAACAAAATTCTCAGCCTCTGTAATCTGGACGAAGATCAGCGAATCCTGGCAGAAAAACTAATCGGTGAGTACGCTGATATATTTGCTACACAAGACGGAGAATATGGACGTACGCATATTGTTCAACACCACATTGACACAGGAGACGCTCGACCAATCCGTCAACCTGCAAGGCGTCTTCCATTGGCAAAGCAAACAGAAGTTGCCGAAATGATGTCGAAGATGAAAGCTGAGGGAGTGATTGAAGAATCGCAAAGTCCGTGGGCATCTCCAGTGGTCCTCGTGAAGAAGAAAGATGGCAGCACGAGATTTTGTGTACTCGTAGACTACCGACGTCTCAATGATGTCACTAAAAAGGACAGCTACCCACTTCCGAGAATCGATGACACTTTGGATATGCTTTCTGGAGCGAAATGGTTTTCAACACTTGACTTGAAGAGCGGTTACTGGCAGGTAGAGATAAATCGTACGGATCGCGAGAAAACTGCCTTCACTACAGGAAGCGGTCTTTGGCAGTTTGCAGTGATGCCGTTTGGACTGTGCAACGCTCCGGCCACCTTCGAGCGACTAATGGAACGAACATTGCAAGGACTCACCTGGAAAACCTGCTTAGTACATTTGGACGACGTTATCGTCATAGGTAAGACGTACGAGGAGCACCGCGAAAATCTAAAAGAAGTGTTTGAGAGGCTACGAAGTGCTCATTTAAAGCTCAACCCGGAAAAGTGCGCCTTGTTTCGTCCGGAAATAAAATATCTGGGTCACATTATATCAGCGGAAGGAGTAAGAACGGATCCTGACAAAATCGAAGCCGTGAAAAGTTGGCCTTCTCCAAAAGATAAACACCAACTGAGAAGCTTCTTGGGACTCGCCACGTATTACAGAAGGTTCGTAAAGGATTTTGCTGGCATTGCGAAGAGCCTGCATCAACTTACGGAAAAAGGCCGACAGTTCAGGTGGTCTGGAGAATGCGAAAAAGCATTTCAAGAACTGAAGCGACAGCTGTGCAATGCCCCCATCTTGGGTTACCCGACGCCCGGAAAAATGTTCATCGTGGACGCAGACGCTAGCAATGTTGGGGTCGGAGCTGTGATTTCCCAGGTTCAGGATGGTCAAGAGAAAGTGGTCGCATATTACAGTAAAGTACTCTCCAGACCTGAAAGGAACTACTGTGTAACCCGGCGCGAGCTTCTGGCTTTAATTCTGGCTACGAAGCATTTCCATAAGTACCTCTACGGACAAAAGTTCATTCTCCGGACAGCCCACGCAGCTCTGAAATGGCTACTCCAATTTAAGAACCCTGAAGGCCAAGCTGCAAGATGTATCGAGCAGTTGCAGGGCTACGACTTTGAAGTGCAACACCGCAGGGGAACACTACTCAAATGCTGATGCTCTCTCTCGTCGACCGTGCGGGGTAAAATGCGAACACTGCAACCGTAAAGAAGCGAAAGAACAGGCAACTATCCAAATGATCAGGACAGAGCCAATAGAGGGTTGGAGTATAGACGAAATCCGTTCCTCCCAAAAGGCAGACAATGACATCGAACCAATATTGGCCTGGAAGGAACACGAGGAAAGACCAAGCTGGCAGCAGATATCAGATCGGAGAAAAACTCTGAAGGCATACTGGGCACAGTGAGACTCGCTTTTTGTGCAAGATGGATTGCTGAAGAGAAAATGGGAAAGTGCAGATGGGACAACATCTCGTATGCAACTAATTGTGCCACGGTCCAGAGTCAACCAAGTGCTCCATGAAATACATGACGGAATCTCAGGAGGCCATTTGGGAATAAACAAGACGTTGAAAAAGGTAAGGGAGCGTTTCTATTGGCTAAGCGTTAATCATGATGTCGAGTATTGGTGCAAAAAGTGCATAAATTGTGCGGCTACCAAGGGTCCAAAAGTAAAGCCACATGGACAAATGCAACAATACAATGTCGGAGTACCTTTCGAACGAATAGCCATCGACATCGCTGGGCCGTTTCCCGAAACCTTTAATGGAAACCGATATACTCTCGTAGTCATGGATTACTTCAGTAGGTGGCCGGAAGTGTTTGCCATCCCAAATCAAGAGGCTAAGACCGTAGCCGAACAGATAGTCAACAACTGGGTGAGCAGATTTGGGGTCCCAATGGAGCTGCACTCTGATCAAGGGCGAAACTTTGAATCAAAAGTCTTCCAGGAAATATGCCAATATTTGGGAATAAGAAAGACAAGGACAACGCCACTACACCCTCAATCTGATGGAATGGTCGAGCGATTCAATCGGACCTTGAATGAGCATCTATCTAAGGTTGTCAGCAACTGCCAGCGGGATTGGGATCGACACATACCCCTCTTCTTAATGGCCTACCGAAACGCGGTCCATAGCTCAACAGGGCACACACCATCCGAGATCTTATTTGGTCAAACGATTCGGTTGCCAAGTGAAGCAAAATTCGGATCCCCACCGACGGAGCCCAGAGAGGTGAACGAGTAAGTGAATGACTTACGCAGCAGGATTCGTAAATTGCATGAAGACACCAGAGAAAAGATGAAGCTAGCAAGCAGCCGCATGAAAACTAGGTACGATATCAAGGCGAAATCTTCCGGTTTCAACGAAGGAGATCTGGTTTGGCTGTATAATCCTCAGCGTAAGAAAGGCAAGTCACCAAAATTGCAACAGGACTGGGAAGGTCCATACAAGGTGATAACCCGCATTAATGACGTTGTCTACCGGATCCAGCGTGGGGATCGAGGATAATTGAAAGTGGTCCATTTGGATAGAATGTGTCATTTCAACGGGATGCTGAATGACGAAGTTGTTCGGGACGAACAACTGTAGGGAGGGAGCAATGTGATAACCACTTAAATGTGAGCACCGACATCTAGCAGAAAATGTCGAAGACCAGAAGATTTCGATACTGGAATAACAAAGTCTCGACTGGAGAGTGGAATCGAATTTTCTAGCAAATTGGAAATTGTATGGGACGCTGGATGGCGAGGATTGTTTTCGAAGTATGTCATTCGAGTATAAATACCAGCATCCCAAAGGTATGCAAATCAGTTCTAAAGTGTAATTTGAAGTGTTAATTAGGAGAAGTGATTAAGTGGTTTAAGTAAAAGATAAGAAAAGTATAAGTGGTTGAGAAATTGAATTGTACTGAGAGAAAGAATTAAATAGTGAATTGTAACTGTACTGAATAAAGGGATTTGTATTGAAAATAATAAGTTCTATTATTTGTACCCACACAAACATTTTACAATATAAAAAGTCAATTTTTCATCTTCTATTTTTTTTTTTAATTTCGCGGTGATTGAAAAAATCAAACTTATTATTGTATTCGAACTTTACTTATCCATTCTTTATTTCTCAATAACTAATTTCACAATGTTTTATGAGTTCAAAAAAGAAAACATATTTCTTTCAACGTAATCGTTTTATCATATGCACTTTATCATATACTGAAACCACTTTATCACTACTGTTAATTTACTTTTCGAATTTAACTTTAAAACTGTTTTCATTCCTGTTCGACGTCAGTATTTATACTCCCTGCCATCTTTCGAGAACTGTCTGTACTTCTTTCCTAATTTCCGGAAGTTCGATATCAGTTATTAAAGTGATTCCATGATTCCTCCATTGGATCAGTCTTCTACTATTCATGTATAGATCGCGATGTTCACGATAAGGGGTTATAACACTACTCTCTCTGTTGCGTGCAAATCACGCCCCAAAAATCCTCAACTCCCTTGTACATCTGTTGTCAGGTGACCTCTTCTTTTCTCCTCCTCTTCTTGTGTTGTTCCTTCTTTTCTTTCTTCCCGTCATGCTCTGAATGCCACGGTACAGATGGAATTCACTGGATCCTTTGAATTCAGTTCCCTCCCCCGGCGTAACGCTCCAAAGATGACCACATAGGTACCCATGATAGAGCCAATTGGACGGCCTGGAAACTTGATGCCCCGAGAGGTCAACACAAACAACAATAGGCGTGAGCCCACCATATCTGATATTATTTGTCCCACCGTATATTTATAACCCCTACCCCACAAAAGTAAAAAAAAAAATTGTAAAGGAAAGCACCACAATTCCCCACGGTCGTTCTCCTGCTTCCTATATCTGCAACAAGGTTTACTGGCCCCCGATTATACCACTAGTAAAACAAGTTTTCCTCCCTATCCGGCGGTCTCAATTGAAGCTTTGGTTTCGGGTCAGAGGGCTGGCCTCGAACCAAAGCAATCACTTGGACGACAAAACAAACAGAACAAACAAACATGACCCACAAACATAGAACATCGACGTGTGTGATTGGCTGGGGATTCGGTGAGCAGCTGTTGGAACCCCATGTGTGTATGAATGGCGGCGATGGCCAAACAGCGCTGTAAGTTCATTCGATAGCTTATTGTCTTACTGGCAAGATCGCCAAAAAATAAAAACTAGAAAAAAAAGAACGAAAACCAAACAAAAAAACAACGACAAAGAAAACAAAAAAACGAAAAAGAAAACAGAATAAAAATAACAAGAACACGAACGAGAATACAAACAACAAAATTAAATAAACCGAGGATGAGAAACACACCAACGGACAAAAAAAGGGGACTGCAACATCCAACGGACACGGCCGGGCGAAAGTCGGTGATTATGGCCGAGACGGCTTATCCTCCTCCACTAGCAGAAACCTCAGCTAGAGAGCGACTCCACATAGGCAGGAAAGCCACCTATAACCAGATAAGTACCTTTTTGAAGTTAGATGTGTATATGTGAATATGCACCTTTAGATTAGAAACCGCGTCCGTAAGCCTTCTTTCCGTTTTGCCTTGAAACCGTTGGCAAAACGGTTACATTTTTTAATTGCGCGACCCGCTGGCTTTAACGGTACGACAACGCGGAACTGTGGACCTTCCGTTAGCCAACCCATTAAGGTTTTCGGCATACCCGTGCGCCCCCCCCCCCAAAAAAAAAATAAAGAAGAAAAAAAAGTTAAATACATATACATATTGTGATAACCACTTAAATGTGAGCAGCGACATCTAGCAGAAAATGTCGATACTGGAATAACAAAGTCTCGGCTGGAGAGTGGAATCGAATGTTCTAGCAAATTGGAAATTGTATGGGACGCTGGATGGCGAGGATTGTTCTCGAAGTATGTCATTCGAGTATAAATACCAGCATCCCCAAGGTATGCAAGTCAGTTCTAAAGTGTAATTTGAAGTGTTAATTAGGAGAAGTGATTAAGTGGTTTAAGTAAAAGATAAGAAAAGTATAAGTGGTTGAGAAATTGGATTGTATTGAGAGAAAGAATTAAATAGTGAATTTTAACTGTACTGAATAAAGGGATTTGTATTGAAAAGAATAAGTTCTATTATTTGTACCCACACAAACATTTTACAATATGGTCACAAATTCCCCATCAAGGAAAAGATAAATTGAGCGTTGTTTTTCCTCATCTGTTGTCCCATTTTTCGCATCAAAAATTTGGGTGGAGCCTACCTGCTGTCTTTATTATCAGTTTTTGTGTTGAGCGATCCGCTGACTACTTCTACCAGAAGACTTTATTGCATCGCTTTGCTAGCGAGACTTAGATGATGGTTCAGAGGCCGTTGATTCCTGTTACCAAATTCCGGGCCCTCGAAGGGAGCATTTCCCAACTGATGACTTCGGGAAGATTGACCAATTTCTTTATAGCCGTTTCTGTCAACTTTTCCCTCTATTTGCTGAATAGAGGGTGAAGATAATGAAGATAGTCACCTTTTTAGATTTATTTATTAATAATCGATCATAACTCTTATGCGGCTAACGCTACCACTAAGTACATTTGATACCTAGATATGTTTTATACCTACACAAGCACATGCGCTAACATGCGCATCGTGTCGGATGCCCGCCAATTCAGTTTGCATATTTACAGCTTGCTGGATCGTTGGAATCACTGATTTTGCATATTGTGATAACCACTTAAATGTGAGCAGCGACATCTAGATTCACAGAGCAGAAAATGTCGATACTCGAAGACCAGAAGATTTCGATACTGGAATAACAAAGTCTCGACTGGAGAGTGGAATCGAATTTTCTAGCAAATTGGAAATTGTATGGGACGCTGGATGGCGAGGATAGTTCTCGAAGTATGTCATTCGAGTATAAATACCAGCATCCCCAAGGTTTGCAAATCAGTTCTAAAGTGAAATTTGAAGTGTTAATTAGGAGAAGTGATTAAGTGGTTTAAGTAAAAGATAAGAAAAGTGTAAGCGGTTGAGAAATTGGATTGTATTGAGAGAAACAATTAAATAGTGAATTGTAACTGTACTGAATAAAGGGATTTGTATTGAAAAGAATAAGTTCTATCATTTTTACCCACACAAACATTTTGGAATCGAATTATCTAGCAAAATGGAAATTGTAGTTAAGATTTAGTTTTAAATGCATTTTATTTTCTTAACCATTAGCTCTTACATACTAACAAAAAATGCTTAAATGCTAGCTTAAAATTACTTAACAATCTTATACTAACTTACTGGCACCTCACAGGCACTTTAAGCTGCTCTAATATCTAATATCTATGTCTTTCGACTTTATTTATATTTTACTTAGAAATATTTATTTTGAATACTTAAAGCTAAGAAAAAATATTTGTTAACAAAAAACTTAGCATATGGACATTTTTTTATTTTTTATAAAAACTTAATATCTAACTTAAAATAAATCTCAGGCTACCTAACCTACATACACAATACACACACATATACATTATACACAATAATATACATATATTAGTATATACCTTTCTATATACTAACATATATTAGTATATACCCTTGTATATACTAACATATGTATGTACTCGTATTTCTTAAATGCTAACCTAAGCTGCCCATCGCTATTTGCAGAGCAAATAAATTGGTCAGCTCTGCCTCATTAGTGAGGCTGGTCCGTAATTGACGGTAATTCAACCACCAGAAATGCTGGTGATGCCGAACCCAACCCGAACCCCTCTTATCGCGATTCCTCACCGCCCTAATGCACCTGAGACGATTCACACCGTACGCGACGCCTCTGTTGTAGTTGAGTCGCCTGTCCAGAGCCGCCCGAGCGACATGGAAGATTAACGGGACCGCTGAACTATCCTGGGTCAACCCTATCTGATCCAGGTAGAGGAATGCTTCTGGTGGAACGAAGCCGTCAGAACGCACACTGTCGCGGTAAAGGTTTGGTGTAGTAAGCTCCAGATATCAGGTTATTCGTCGAGGTCATTGCTCTCTCAATGTGCCTTCGAGTCAGCTGAATTACGAAGTTGTCCACTTGTATTAGGTTCGCCCTGTTGTAAAGAACCTCATTAGGATACAATTTCTTGTACTCCGACTCTGGTGTTCTATACAAGCGAAGACAAACCCTAAGACAAGCCCTCTCAAACACCCGAAGCTTGTCCATTAAGCTTGCTCGTACATTAATCCACCCGGGACAACCAAATACCAGCATGGGCCTGATAAGGGCCATGTAGCAGATTACCTTTACCCTCGCATCGAGTTGGCTGCTATAAAACAGTCTCTTTGTAACGGAAAAAGCACCTTTAGCTCTAGCCAGAGCAGCATCCACATTTTTGTCAAAATACAGAAACTGATCTAGCCAGATCCCAAGGTATCTGACGACATTTCGACAGGCAAGAGGCTATCCGTGAACTCCAAATTACTCAGCAAAAACTCCGAAACTTCGTGTGCTTTTTCAAAGTCCTGTCTCGAATGTTTCATCTACTTACAATACTTCAAGCACGTCATCAAGTTTATGTGCATCCTCTTCCATGTTCTCAATTAAAATGCATCCTTTAAAAAAATCAATTTCTTCCACTTCTTTAATACTAACACATTCTTCGAAATCTCGCCAAGATCCAATGCCACAGGCAACCGCAGCGGCTTCCTTATCAACTCCTGTTAATCGAAATATTTCAAGTGAAAACCCCAGATATTTTACACCACTAAAAATGGAAAGGGGTTCATTAATAGATGAAAATTCGTCTGGTACAGGTGTAAATGGAAAATCTAAAGCAATAAATGACATTAATGTCAATGCAGAGACTAGTAAAATATTGAGTCCCAAAAATCAAATAGAATTCCAATCCCGCTATAAATCGGAGCCTAATCTGAGCCTAATATTGAAGGAACGGTTGAAAGATGAAACTTTAAGTTATAAAATTAAATCCCGAAAGTATAATCTTATTAAGGGTGTTAGCATGGAAAATTTGAAGTTTCCCGATTACACCAAAAATTATTCACATTCAGTATCAAGTAACGAAAGTATTACTTTTCAAGAGGAAAATGAATCGGAAATTCGACAGGAATTTGATAACGAAAAAAACTCTCGGGAAGAAGTAGACTTTGGAAATACCGTTGAAGTTGCAGGTGGCAGTGGAACGCAACGTCTTTCGATCTACCGTAATATTGATCTCATAACAAGCACTCCATCCATACTTAACAGACGTTCAATGTCACCAATAACCAAATCAACACAGCGGATGCCTAAGGCTATGCAGGTATTTTTTTTTTTAGAGTAGGCTTATATGTTTCTGTGTACACCATATATTTACTAATTTATTTATTTGTCGTTTATTTTAATTTAGGAATCTATAATGACACCGAGATCTAGAAAACCTGTCATACTTACAACAACACTGGGGTCTTCTGAGCCTAATCAAACATTATACCAAAGCGATTTATCAAGTTTTAGAGAACAAGATGAGGACTCAATTATTATGGTTCAAAATTTAGTAAAAAATACTTCGATTCCGAACAAATTATCACCCAAACATGTTTCTACTAATCAACACACAGCTGATCAAGGAGAAACTCTCTCGAACAACTTCAAGTAAGGAAAATTGTCTTTATTTATTTATTTAATACGCGAGTACATATGTAACATATATTGATTCCGTTTTCATATAGGGACTATCTGCTCGGTCGTAGTGTGTTAACTGCTAGCCCCGAAGACTCATCATTTTCTAGCCAGCCAGACGATTTTAGTTATACACGAAATATTGAAGATCTTGAAGGAACGCAGCTTAGTAGTAGTCTACTATACTGTCTGGATGGCAATAAGCCAATAGACTTTGATGAGAAAAAAGATAATAGTAATCAGACATGTCTAAATAGTAAAACTATTTGCCGTAAGCGTGTAGCTGAAAATAATGAAAATTACGTTGAGAAAGTTGACAGCTTTTTGCTCAACAAAAAGATATTTATAAGCGATTATGACGAAAATCCAGGAGAAACGTCTTTTTAATTTAGAAAAAAATATTGTTTCAAAAGGAAATATATTTATTTTTAAAAAAATAATTGATTTTATTTAAATGAGAAAATTGGTTTCATAAGGGAATATAAATTAAAATTGATAACATACTGCCTTCATCGTACTCGTAACTGATGGTAATATTTTTATTTTTATTGCATATTTTTTTTAAATACTACACCCATTTTCTCAGTTTGTTTTGTGGTTATAGTATAAAGATCTACAAATATGGATTTATCATTTCTGGATAACAGATTTTTTTATATCGTAGATAAGCTACTCCTTCAGAGGCCTCCTCTTAAACTCCGGTGCTTTCGAAGTCGCTAGTAAGAATTGACAAATGTCGATGACCAGTAAATTTTAAACCATTTTGTTTATCCCTATCAGAGAACTGCATTGAGTACGATCGTGTCGATTCGATCATTGTCGCTAAAAATTCGATACAAGTCATTCGAACACAAACATGTATGTCTGCTATTACACGATGAAACTGGATGCATGCGACACTTCGAACACCATAAGTGCAAAAGAGAAAAAAAAATCGAAAACATGAGATGGAAAAAAATTGACCTGTGTCGCGTGGGTAAAATTTTCCGTGCATCTGTTTGACGTTTTTCTTTGCTCTTGTCCGTTTTCTTTCTATTCTCTTTCATATGGTTTCGTTGTGCAAGAAGAAAACATCGATGCGTTTTGGTTTGAATTAAATAAAAAAAATGGAGAACAATTTAATTTGGAGCAAAGAATTAATTCTTGAGCTTTTATGCTTGTACGAGATGAACCAGAACCTTTATGTCGTTAAACATACCGATTATATGAGTAGGATTAAGAGGGCCGATTCATTTCAAATGATAATGGATTCTCTTAAGCATTTGCCTCCAAACGTTACAATTGAATCCATAAAACGTAAAATTCATTCGTTGCGGAATCAATTCACAAGAGATTTACGTGAAGTTGAAAAATCAAGAAAAAGTAGGGCTGGAGTGAAAGACATTTTTGAGTTTCGTTCATTCTTAAATAATTGCAGAACGATGGCTTATCATTTTGCCTGAGCTCTCTTGTTTGAAATCTATAAGAACCTTATTGTGATCTTTCTTTCCTCCATGGTTTAACCCACATCCTTTCCTTTTTTTTTGGTTTCCAACTCTTTTGAAACATCATTACAAAGGCAAAGTAATTCCCGTACAATTTCTTCGTCATCACTGCTATCGGTATCCATTTCCTCGATACACTTTTCTGTGCACTCCAATAAGGATTCCAACAATGAGAAACTCATCTTAGAAAATAAAACTTTCTTCTACGTACCCGAAATGAAAATAAAAGAGAACTGTCAAACTAGATTCATGAATCTGTTTCAACGTGTAATAGCGCTGGAGAAACAGAATGGAATAACAAAGCAGAATTCGAAAATGATGCATGCATCCAGTTTCATCGTGTAATAGCAGACTATGAGATACAACATTATTTTTTCGAGTTTGTGCAGTAGTGTACTATTACTGATTTTTAATCTCGTGTATGTCTCGCCACGAATGTATGTTACCGAACGGATGGATGTCTCCATATGCATAAATTCATCGTGTGTGCATGGTATATTCGAGTATTTCGAGTATCTCTATTGTCTCGAGTGTGTTCAACCACCGGAACAAACGAAAATGCGTTTCCTTTCATTCTTTACTGATAAGGAACATAATTCATAATTACAACAAACAACACAACATATGAAATCTGATATTGTTTTGTGTATGGACATGGGTAAGGGTATATTCGAGTGTCTGCAGTATCTCAATTGTATCGAGTGTGTTCAACCATCCGAACAAACGATCATTATTTGCTAATACTGCACAAAATACCCGAACACTCGAATGTATGTATCTGCATGACTCGAATGTTTTAACCAACATGTATTTTTTAAGTTCGTTAGCAAACGATTATACCTTGCTGCTCAAAGTGTATTTCGATTCTAATATCAAATCACTCGAATTTGAATAATTGGCACTTAGTAATCCGAAAGTATTACTGAGAATTTCGATATTCGGATTTCAAATTCTCTCATTTTCGATGAATTCGATTCGAAAGTGTTAGAGAGTGCTAATTTAAAATAGAATCGAATTTTAGTTTCGAATAGTTTTGACTTTCGAATCGAAATACAGAGTAATCCCCAGGGTATTCCGGAAAGCGCGTCGAAGACTTTGAGGGGAGTTTTCTTAAGATATTTTGAGAAAAAAATTATTAGGGGAGGGGGGACGTTAGGTTGTAAGTAAAGACTGACGCTCCCCTATTTTGGCTTCTTTTGAAATAAAACACTTCAAATTTAGGCGCGTATTAACACATAGGGTGTCGTTGAACTCGTAATTATGAGTACTTTAAAAGTTTTACAGCAAATGTTGTCTTAAAATTAATGTTCTAAAAGTTATACGAGTGGAAGATCAAAAGTTATTTTTTTAAAAGACTTACAATTTTGAATTTGCCATAATTGTTTTCGGAAAAATATTGTAAAATGTTTGTGTGGGTACAAATGATAGAACTTATTCTTTTCAATGCAAATCCCTTTATTCAGTACAGTTACAATTCACTATTTAATTGTTTCTCTCAGTACAATCCAATTTCTCAACCGCTTATACTTTTCTTATCTTTTACTTAAACCACTAAATCACTTCTCCTAATTAACACTTCAGATTTCACTTTAGAACTGAACTTACATACCTTGGGGATGCTGGTATTTATACTCGAATGACATACTTCGAGAACAATTCTCGCCATCCAGCGTCCCATACAATTTCCAATTTGCTAGAAAATTCGATTCCATTCTCCAGTCATCAATGGTCGAGACTTTGTTATTCAAGTATCGAAATCTTCTGGTCTTCGAGTATCGACATTTTCTGCTCTGTGAATCTAGATGTCGCTGCTCACGTTTAAGTGGTTATCACATTGCTCCCTCCTTACAGTTGTTCGTCCCGAACAACTTCGTCATTCAGCACCCCGTTGAAATGACACATTCTATTCAAATGGAACACTTTTAATTTTCCTCGATTCCCACGCTGGATCCGGTAGACAACGTCATTAATGCGGGTTATCACCTTGTATGGACCTTCCCAATCCTGTTGCAATTTTGGTGATTTGCCTTTCTTACGCTGAGAATTATACAGCCAAACCAGATCTCCTTCGTTGAAACCGGAAGATTTCGCCTTGATATCGTACCTAGTTTTCATGCGGCTGCTTGCTAGCTTCATCTTTTCTCTGGTGTCTTCATGCAATTTACGAATCCTGCTGCGTAAGTCATTCACGTACTCGTTCACCTCTTTGGGTTCCGTCGGTGGGGATCCGAATTTTGCTTCACTTGGCAACCAAATTGTTTGACCAAATAAGATCTCGGATGGTGTGTGTCCTGTTGAGCTATGGACCGCGTTTCGGTAGGCCATTAAGAAAAGGGGTATGTGTCGATCCCAATCCCGCTGGCAGTTGCTGACAACCTTAGATAGATGCTCATTCAAGGTCCGATTGAATCGCTCGACCATCCCATCAGATTGAGGGTGTAGTGGCGTTGTCCTTGTCTTTCTTATTCCCAAATATTGGGATATTTCCTGGAAGACTTTTGATTCAAAGTTTGGCCCTTGATCAGAGTGCAGCTCCATTGGGACCCCAAATCTGCTCACCCAGTTGTTGACTATCTGTTTGGCTACGGTCTTAGCCTCTTGATTTGGGATGGCAAACACTTCCGGCCACTTACTGAAGTAATCCATGACCACGACGGTATATCGGGTACCATTAAAGGTTTCGGGAAACGGCCCAGCGATGTCGATGGCTATTCGTTCGAAAGGTGCTCCGACATTGTATTGTTGCATTTGTCCATTAGGGGTGGCCTTGGAGTAGTGGTAGTAACAAACGCTTCTCACTCGGAGGGTCCAGGTTCGAATCCTGCCCATGGCAAGTCAGTTTTTCATTGTGTAATTGGAACTCAGACAGAAAAATTCTGCGTGTGAAGGCATAACACTGACACGTAGATTTGGCTGTTGTAGAGTTTCAAGCACAGAAAAAGAAAAATACTGTGACATACCTCGAATCACTCTGAGTGAAGAAAAAACTCTCCGTCCTATTCGGACTCCCACCCCTGGAGAGCAAACATAGAAACCAAACCCACCTGAGTTTCAAACCACTACAAAAAACAATTTTCCTTTCTCCTCCTTCTATCTTTCCGCCCGCGCCCTGGCAACAGTAAAAGGGTATCTAACCCCTTAGGCGCGCGTAAATTACAAAAAAAAAAAAATGTGACTTTACTTTTGGACCCTTGGTAGCCACACATCTTATGCACTTTTTGCACCAATTCTCCACATCTTGTTTAGCGCTTAGCCAATAGAAACGTTCCCTTACCTTTTCCAACGTCTTGTTTATTCCCAAATGGCCTCCTGAGATTCCGTCATGTATTTCATGGAGTACTTAGCTGACTCTGGACCGTGGCACTATTAGCTGCATACGAGATGTTGTCCCATCTGCACTTTCCCATTTTCTCTTCAACAATCCATCTTGCACAAAAAGCGAGTCCCACTGTGCCCAGTATGCCTTCAGAGTTTGGCTCCGATCTGATATCCTTCCAGGCCAATATTGGTTCGATGTCATTGTCTGCCTGTTGGGAGGAACGGATTTCACCTATACTTCAACCCTCTATAGGCTCAGTCCTGATGATTTGGATAGTTGCCCGTTCTTTCGCTTCTTTACGGTTGCAGTGTTCGCATTTTACTCCGCACAGTCGACGAGAGAGAGCATCAGCATTTGAGTGGAGTGTTCCCTTCGGTGTTGCACTTCAAAGTCGTAGCCCTGCAACTGCTCGATCCATCTTGCAGCTTGGCCTTCAGGGTTCTTAAATTGGAGTAGCGATTTCAGAGCTGCGTGGTCTGTCCGGAGAATGAACTTTTGTCCGTAGAGGTACTTATGGAAATGCTTCGTAGCCAGAAGCTCGCGCCGGGTTTCACAGTAGTTCCTTTCAGGTCTGAAGAGTACTTTACTGTAATATGCGACCACTTTCTCTTGACCATCATGAACCTGGGAAATCACAGTCGGCCTTTTTCTGTAAGTTGATGCAGACTCTTTGCAATGCCAGCAAAATCCTTTACGAACCTTCTGTAATACGTGGCGAGTCCCAAAAAGCTTCTCAGTTGGTGTTTATCTTTTGGAGAAGGCCAAATTTTCACGGCTTCGATTTTGTCAGGATCCGTTCTTACTCCTTCCACTGATATAATGTGACCCAGATATTTTACTTCCGGACGGAACAAGTCGCACTTTTCTGGGTTGAGCTTTAAATGAGCACTTCGCAGCCTCTCAAACACTTCTTTTAGATTTTCGCGGTGCTCCTCGAACGTCTAACCTATGACGATAACGTCGTCCAAATATACTAGACAGGTTTTCCAGGTGAGTCCTTGCAATGTTCGTTCCATTAGATTACCTTTACCCTCGCATCGAGTTGGCTGCTATAAAACAGTCTCTTTGTAACGGAAAAAGCACCTTTAGCTCTAGCCAGAGCAGCATCCACACTTTTGTCAAAATACAGAAACTGATCTAGCCAGATCCCAAGGTATCTGACGACATTTCGACAGGCAAGAGGCTATCCGTGATGTCCAATGATCGAGAGCTTTCGCAAATTTTTTCGCGTATCCCTAGAGGCTCCAGACAACGGCGTCCTAAAGAGAATCGTTTCCGACTTCTGAAAGTTGATTGTCAACTTCCAGACTTTCAACTTGAGACGCAAAATCGTCTTATCTTATCGAAGTCACACTGCAAGAGAGTATTAATGACCTCGATTTTTGGACCTGTGAAGTGAAGTGAACCTATCAAGTCGCTTGTATAAATGTTGAATAGGACTGGCGAATTGACCGCGCCTTGCTGAAGACCATTTTTAATTTGAAATATTCCAACAGAAGTCACATCACCATTCTTCACGATGAACTGTCTGTTGTGTAGCATATTATAAAGAATGTACAAGAGTGGTTTACTGATCCCCAACCCAGTCAGCTTCTAGAAAAGACCCTCTAACCTTACGGTGTCGAAGGCCTTCTCCAAGTCAACAAGGCAGGCACCAGTACATTGGTTTTAGCCTTTATTCCATTGGATATCGGGCACCAGTTTAGATGCGGCATGTGAGATAACATGTCCCGCCTTAAGACCGAATTGATTATCTGGAACTATATGTTTGTCCTCAACCCACCTAGTCAGAGCTCTATTGATTACCTTTTCAAACACCTTACTGATATTCGGAACGAGACTTATCGACCGGAGATTCGCTGGATTGGATATACATATCCTTTCCCTTTTTGGGGATAGGTTGAACCACCGCCGTTTTCCAATGCGCTGGATAATGTGCATTACTCATTGTATTATTAAACAGGGTGGTGTAAATGTCCACCGCTTCTAGAGGAAGATGTCGAAGCACGATGTTCGGAATACCATCGGTCCCCACTGATCTCTTAACTCTGATTTTGTCGAAGATCTCATGGAGTTCTTCCTTCGAAATGAACGGGGGTAGGTCACCCTCCATGGCATTGGCATTATTTGCCATATTTCCGTCGCTAAAGCGGGTGAAACCAGAGCCCTCGGATCGCCAATTCTCTACTTCATTTCGAATGTAGTAGTTGTGCACCAAGACGCAATTGGCCTGATATACTTCCTGGAAAGACGCCCCAACCTTCTCCTGTGGATCCTCGATCACAAAGAAGTCGTCATCGTCAGCGGTTTCATTTGGATCAATACCTGCTTTTGTCAGTAACCGTTCGTTATCTGTTGTCCGGGCTATTTTAAGACACTGAAGGTCGTTTTGATTTTTTCTCCGAAATAGTTTATTTATTTGCGGAAAAATATTCGGGTTGCTGGGGTTTACAGCCCGAACCTGTTGTTCCAATATAAACTTACATAACTTCTGTAATTCTCCTTTATTAAAGTTCGACGACTTCAGTGTTCTAATCTCCGGGTCTTGTCGGTCGGTTAACTGTCTGTACAAGTTTTTGAGTCTTGACAGAAGTCTACTTTTCTGTCGGTGCTGCGCGTCAATAGTAGGATTGCAGAACAGGTCTTCGTTAGTCGTACGACGACACTGCGGTATTGTAGTGTCTATAGTTTGTTTAAATGTCTCGTCCATTTGTTTTAGGTAATTGTCGATCTCCTCGTTTGATAAATTCCTATCGGACGGTGGGTAGGGCATGTTCGAGGAGAGCGCTCTTTTCAGGGTTGCTGAGAAGCGTGTCCATCGAGTCTTACTGTAGTTGTAAGATTATCTTTTTACAAACTCCTCCAATTCCGCAATTTTGTTGGGAACTGTAATTTCGGTGCTAAAACTGCAATGGTCGCTGTCATACATGAATGTGCGCAGATAGTTTAGCGTTTGTAAATTCGTACCTGTCAGTCGTATACGTTCGTCGTAGAGCAGTAGATCCAAATAAGACCCGCCTCTGGGAAACGACGGGTTGTCCGTCGCTTTAAGACCGAGTCTGTACATGAATTCGTGTTGACCCTACCAATCGAGTAGTAAGTTCCCCCTAGTATTTGGCAAATTATTTCCCCAATCTCTATGTTTAGCGTTGAAATTCCCGCCGATTATAAGATAATTCTCCCCCGATTCCAGCCTCAGAAGTCGAAAAAGCGTGTTGAGCTCTGTAATGAATAAAGTGGATTGTGAAGCCTTAGGTGCATAAACAGAGGCCAAGTAAGCTCGCTTTCCACTGTGGAGCAGAATGTAGATGACGACTGCCTCCAACACTCCTTGTACACTCTGTGAAATTTTATACCTTGTTTAATGAAGATCGCGACACCGGCTCCACGTTTGGATCTGGGCCGGTTTCTTCTTCTAACAATATAATTATTGTACTCCAGTTTGTGCTTATCGGTTAACTTGGTTTTGCTAGCGAAAAGCACATCAGGAGTTTTGGTCTTGTAGCAATATAAACATCGCGACTCTTCGTTCGATCCTAATTAGTGAATTAACATTCACCGCAAGGACCTTCAAAGTTACCCATTACGACTTGTGTTGCGTTAGGCCCGGCAACAACGCGTAGATCTAGTACACTCGCTTGGCCTGTTCTTGTACCTGCTGTTGCAGCTGAGCCATCTGCCCTTGGATTGCGAGCAAGATAGCCAGCATGTTACGTGCAGCTTCCGTTGGCGCCGGAGAAGCAACAATCGATTGCTGTACCATAGCCCCACTACCTGACGCCATTTGGGCGTAGAAAATTTTTACGGCTGGTGTTTGAAACCTAACAGGTGAATGTTTGACCTCTACCTTCTGCTGCCGAGCCAGTTTTGCTTTTTTAACGAAACACATATATTCTCTGAACGACAAAAAAAATGGAAATTGTATGGGACGCTGGATGGCGAGGTTTGTTCTCGAAGTATGTCTTTCGAGTATAAATAACAGCATCCCCAAGGTATGCAAGTTAGTTCATCAGTTGAATTTGAAGTGAGAATTAAGAGAAATGATTAAGTGGTTTAAGTAGAAGATAAGAAAATTATAAGCGGTTGAGAAATTGGATTGTACCACAGATGCTATAAGTCGCGTTTTATTGGCAGGTCAGTAACCAGCTCAGTAAAATTTAACATTGCAAACAACAACAAGTCGAATGCTGGCGATAAATAAGCCAGCATTTATTGCTGCCGATAAAGTTTTAAAAACTTTGAAATAAAGATGGCGCAAAGTATATAAAAGTGATAATAGAACTTAGGTATTCTGAAATCCAGGGAGCGCTGACAGGGGTTGTAAAAAATGTTATTTCATGATGGTTGTCGACTTCGTTTATTTAAGGTTGTGTTCGTTGACTATTATTTTATATAATGCATTTGAGTTGCAAAAAGAAAAGAAAAATAAATCTGGGTGAAGTCGTGGAGAAAAGTGAGTGATGAACGTGGTTCAATTTCCTTTATTACAAGAGCTGCAAATTGGTGACGAGAAATCTTTCTTCAGTTATTTAAGGATGAATAAGGAAGCTTTTCAGTAGCTCCTTTTACTAATAAAAGACGATCTGCAGAAGAAAAAAAAAGCAGTAAAATGCTGAAAGTAACTACACGACATGCAGATACATGGTACATGGATATGTCTTATAGGCATATGTACAACGAAAAAACCATAACTGTTTTACGAGTGAAAATAAATAAATAGAATATAGGGTGGTTGTGCAAAAAAGAGATGGTTTAAAGTTTTACCCCGGTGTAAAAAAAGAAACGCAAGTTAAAAAATTATGTACATATATACTTATGGTATTACCTGTAAAAAACAAAATCAAAAATCAAATGCTAAGCACTATACCAAAAAAAGAAAACAAATATGCACAAAGGATGAAAAGTATATTTGTAACACACTAAAAACGTCGAGAAACAGAGCGACGACGATTCATGTGTCCATGTACAGATTGTTCTCCTATCATTCCTTTGCACAGTTGATTCGTTGTAGAAGGAAAACAAAAAATGGGACACTTTTTTGACGGACACATTTTTCAGAAAGACAAGCGGTTAGACATATTCGTGTCAAAACACCGTTATGAGATCCGTAATTACACCTGTTGCGCGTAGCTATTGTAAACTCGCCCTTAGCTAGTTAACGTAGATGCGCCCCCTGCATTCCAGCAATACGAAATCCCATCTTGTGAAGCTACCATCTTTATTTGGGTCGGCCGTATTTTTTTTATTTGAAATTTTTGGGCACAACCCGCCATATTTTTTTCTTTGTAACATTCTTGAATTTGATTTGTAAGATAGTAGTCGTTAAATATTAAAAATCTTGTGATCACTTGAAGAGATTTAAAAGACATCCGAGACAGTAAGTTGTAATTACACAAATGTAAATAATTATGTAAATAATTTATAAATTTTTAAATAAAGGAATTTTGAAACTTCACCTAAATTCGGAGATTTTATCAAATTGTCTCGCGCCGCCAACCACGCAGCTTGTCGATAGTTGCCGCCAACCCTTGCGACAACAGCACCAGAGCAAAAGCTGGCAGCAGCTTTGAGATTCCTCGCAACTTGGAGATTCTTAATTTTGACATACTTTTCGGACATATCCGTAAGCATATTCAAATGTCAACAACTGGTTTTTTAGATTGATTTTGACATCTACTAATGGCACTGGTACCCACTTTGAAATATAGATGGAAAGTGACTGTTTGAGTGAGTAAAGCGTTTTATTGGGGTTTGTTGCTGATCTGCGTACCCGGCTACCAATAAAACACGGCTATAGTTTACATAAGCCGTGTTTTATTGGTACCTATAGTTTAGCTATAGTTTACATAAGCCGTGTTTTATTGGTACCTGGGTACGCAGCTCAGCAACAAACCTCAATAAAACGCTTTACTCACTCAAACACTCACTTTCCATCTATATTTCAAAGTGGGTACCAGTGCCATTAGTAGATGTCAAAATCAATCTAAAATCCCACTTGTTGACATTTGAATATCCTTACGGGTATGTCCGAAAGGTATGTCGAAATCGGGAATCACAAAGTTGCGAGGAATCTTAAAGTTGCTGCCAGCTTTTGCTCTGGTGTAATTATGGATCTCATAATGGTGTTTTGACATGGATATGTCTAACCGCTTGTCTTTATGAAAAATGTGTCCGTTAAAAAAGTGTCCCATTCTTTGCTTTCCTTCTACCGTTCAATGATCGTACTCTGTGTGCGTATTTGGTGTTGTTGCTGGCTTTGTGTGCTTCACAACGAATCAACTGTGCAAAGGAATGGGATATTGGAGAACAGTCTGTACATTGACACATGAATCGTCGTCGTTCTGTTTCTCGACGTTTTGAGTCTCATGCTTTGTGCGTTATGTTTTCTTTTTTTGATATAGTGCTTAGCATTTGATTTTTGATTTTTTTTACAGGTAATACCATAAGTATATATGTACATAATTTTTGAAGTCGTGTTTCTTTCTTTACACCGGGGTACAACTTTAAACTATCTCTTTTTTGCACAACCACCCTATATGTACTCTATTTATTTTCACTCGTAAAACAATTAAGGTTTTTTCGTCGTATGCCTATATGACATATCCATGTACCAATGTATCTGCATGTCGTGTAGATACTTTTAGCAGTTTACTGCTTTTTTTTTCTTCTGCAAATCGTCTTTTATTAGTAAAAGGAGCAACTGAAAAGCTTCCTTATTCATCCGTAAATAACTGAAGAAAGATTTCTCCTCACTAATTTGCAGCTCTCTTGTAATAAAGGAAAATGAACCACGTTACCCAGTTTTTTTTTCTTTTCTTTTTGCAACTTAAATTATTATTATAATTATTATTATAAATTATATAAAATAATAGTCAACAACACATCCTTAAAGAAACGAAGGCGACAACCATCATGAAATAACACTTTTTACAACCCCTGTCTGCGCTCCCTGGATTTCAGAATACCTAAGTTCTACGTTCACATTTGTACTCACTTATTTACTGACCTAATTATCACCACTTTTCGTTTTTTGGTGTTGTTTTCCAAGGGATATTTTACTGAGCTGTGTACCCAGCTACCAATAAAACGCGGCTATAGACATTGCACGCCGAAGGAAAAAATCTGACCAGTTTTTACTTCGAACTTCAAGTTCTGAACAATTTGTATTAACAAAATGTACTATAAAACCGAAGTCAATTCTTGGGATCGTATGTGTTGTGTTGTGTGTACTGCCGACGAGCAGGCATGCGCCGCGCCGTGCAGATGTGTATGTGGTTTCTGTTTTCAACCCTCATCTACATACATAAAACAGCCACAGTTCACGGAGCTGCGCGGCGCGCTCGCAGGCTGTGTAGTTTCTTTACCTCATTCGCCGTCGGCTCTCGACCGATTTGGATGTTTATTTATGTGACTGAACAATTTTTCTTAGTAAATTTTGTCAGCGGTACTTTTTCAGCGATATAATATTTTGCAGTTTATTTTTCGATAGCAATGGGTGACAATAGATTATCTGGAGTTTCTTGTTCTGTTTGTAGGAAAACTAAAAGGAATTACACTAACTTAAAAATTTTTAAATGTCGTTCTAAGGAAAAAACTGAAATTTTAAATAATTTGTAGATGAAGGCATGTGGTTTTAAAAATTAAGGCAAATACTTTGTTTGTGAATGAAAATCATTTTTGTCCCGAGTATGTAGGAAAAAAATATCTTAAGGCGGATGCTGTTCCTTCCTTAAATTTAGATTCTGATTTGGATTTAAATTTGAACTTAGAAGATCTGAAGTCTCCTTTAACTAAACGAAGAAGAACGTCGAACAGTTGCAGCATATCGTGTGCAAGATGCGATCGGTTATTGGAAAGATGTGTAAAAGAGGAGAAAAAAAATGCAACTTTAAAAACATTATTGTTAAGTTACAAACTTAAATTAAGAAATTTGAAAATAAAACATTATAAAAACAACAGAGCGCATATTGCCATAAATTTTTTTAATAAAAATAAAATATCCACGACGTCTCAAATCTATAGGCTGATTATTTCAGACCATTCAAAAAAATTTTGTAAAAGCTTCTGAAAGAATCAAAGACTAATACAACAGCCACGAAAAAGAACTTTCCCAAAATATTTATTATAGATCACAAAGCGCCTATAAATTTTTGAGAGATAGACTTGGTTTTAAACTTCCTCACATTTCCTCTTTCTGTAGATGGGCTCCTGTAAAAGGATTACAATCAGGATATGAAAACAATGCTCATTCGTATCTTAAGTCAAAGTTCGCTTTATTAAACCAGCGAGAACATTGTGTTGTCCTGATATTTGATGAAATTAGGATTCGTAATAACCTCACATATAATATAAAAAGTGATTTAATAGACGGTTTCGAAGACCTTGGTGTAGAAAGAAGTAGATTGTTTGCTAATGAAATATGTGTTTTCATGCTAAATGGTTTGTTTGATAGTTGGAAAAGTGTTTTAAACTATTTTGTGTCAGCAAACGGTGTAAATGGGGATAACCTAAGCGAAATTATAAAAAACAATTTGAAAATCTGTTAAGAATTTCGTCTAAAGGTATGTGCTATTGTTTGCGACCAAGGGGCCAATAATAGAAAAGTTTATAAAATGTTTGGTGTTTCTGAAGAAAACCCATTTATAATTTTTAATGATGAAAAATTATTTTGTTTTTATGATTTCCCTCATTTGTTAAAATCACTTCGTAATGTTCTATTGAAATCAGATCTACAAACTCCAGATGGTAAAGTGTCTTTTGATGTTATCAGAGAAATATACAATTTGGAAGTTAACAACGTAGCTAAGACATATTTAAAATTTAGAAGTTGTCTATAGCACCAAATTCCTTCGAAAAAATGCATGTTCACCTTGCAACGCAAATATTTAGCCGCACAACTGCGGCATCGATTCAAACTGCTTTTGACCTTAATTGCTTAAAAGAAAGCTCTAATGAAGCTGGAGCAACGAAAGAGTTCGTACTATACCATGGCCAACAAAACATGTCAGTACAGGGCTTATGGGAAAGCTTTTTTTCTAACAGTGGTGCCTGTAGGTGGACTCAATGGCACATTACCACTGAAACACAAAGGAAGCCACTGAACTTTGTGCACAATTGTTGTTGTAATTATTTCCGGATTTAACCACAGCCACCCTATGACTTGCTTTCCCGATAGCCGTGGGCAGAATGATCATAAAATCACCATTCGCCATTACTGCTGACTGTGCATTGAAAATAATCTCATCAAAGCAGTGTTACCATTCTCAAATGTTAGCACATCGTTACTGATTTTTCAGTGTTATTGTTAAAAAGCACATGGGATTTGAGGCTTTTGAGAACACAAAAATGAATTTGTGTGTAATAATATGTATGGTGGTGTTGTCATTTGCGTTTTTTTCTCCTCTTTTTGAGAAACCGTTAAAATGTAGTCAAACAATTTGTTTCGACTTTGTATTTTAAATTTTATTCGCGCGCTATTTTAATGCATTGCAACAAAACAGTGCAATAAGTGACCATATTATTGTTGGACTATGTGCGTTTTAGTGATATTGTGTTAAATAATAGTGGTTCAAATTACTCTGTTGTGTCGGTGTTAATGTTGTGTTTAAGAAAAAAAGGATTATTTTCGCGGTGTTTTGAAACTAGAATTCCTTGACTCTGCAATTAGTGATCATATTTAATAGCGTAAGTATTAGTATATATATTGTGTCAAATTAATAGTGATTAATTAGTTTTAAGCAACTGTGTTGTGGCTAAACAGAAAAATGGCTGCAAGGTCTTCAAATGAATTAAGTGCAGAAAAGAAACAAAAAATTGTTAATGCAACTAACGAATTTTATGGCCTTCTTAAAAATAAAACGGAATCCGTGAGAAAAGCAGCTGATGTCTTTTCTGTTACGGAACGAACTGTATATAGGCTTTTAAAGGAAAATGAAATTAAAGGACACAATTCGCCTTCAAAGAAGAAAAATAATTCTGGTCGCAAAAGCAGGGTCAATGATTTTGACAAATGTGCCGTTAGGCGCATAGTCCATCAGTTTTTCATGGATAATGATTTACCAACGCTCGATAAGATATTGCATGAAGTCCAACAAAATGCAAATATTACAAAAATAAGCAGATAAACTTTACATACAATCTTAAAAGAAGATCTTAAATTTAAATTCGTCAAACGTCAGCGTAAAAACTTGTTGTTGGAAAGAAGTGATATTATTTCATGGAGACGAAGGTATTTACGCGAAATAAAAAAATTTCGAGAAGAGAAAAGAAAAATATATTTTACTGATGAGACCTGGCTCAACGAGGGACATACTCGGGAGAAAGTGTGGGTGGATCCATCCATTACAACACCACGCCAAGCTTTTAATGAAGGGTGTTCAACTGGACTGTGATCACCATCTGGAAAAGGAAAGCGACTAATTATAACCCATATTGGAATTTCTACAGGTTTCGTAGATGAAGGGCTGCTATGCTTTATTTCAGGAAAAACTGGAGACTACCACGAAGACATGAATGCCGAAGTGTACGAGAAATGGTTCAAAGATATTTTAACGCACCTGGAACCCAACTCCATAATAGTTTTGGACAATGCTTCCTACCATTTGAGAAAGAAAAATAAAGCACCAACCACTTCTACTAGAAAAGATGACATAAAAAAGTGGATGAGATCTAATGCTATAAGTTTTGAGGATGATATGGTTAAAACAGAGTTGCTTGAAATCGTTAAATGTTTCAAAGCCAAGTATGAAACCTATGTCCTGGATGAAATGGCTCAAGCTGCAGGATATAAAGTGCTTCGCTTGCCGCCTTATCACTGCGATCTAAATCCAATAGAATTGGTTTGGGCTCAAGTAAAAGGATTTGTAGCAAGCCAAAACAAGTAATTTAAAATGACAGAAATTAAATTATTATTAACAACAGCACTTATAAGAATTGACAGTGAGAAATGGCACCAATGTGTGCAACACGTTGAACAGGTTGTTGAGCCAAATATGTGGGATATGGACGCTTTCGCCGAGGAAGCAGTTGAAAGATTAGTAATAAATATAAATGACGATAGTAGCAGCACTAACTTTTCATCAGACTAATAGATTTTAATATTATAAATTAATGAAGTTATTTTTACTTTAAATTAATGAAATTTTATATTTTTACATTATACTTTACTATATTTATTATGAATTATATTTTTGTTTACTATATTTATCATGAATAAATGAAAATACATATATATTTTTTAGTTCTTTTTTCTATTTTCGGAAATTTTTTTTTTTAAACAAACTAAAAAGGGATTAGGCCTACTGGGGATACTCTTAAAAAAACGCGCCACCGCTTGATGGTGAGGAAAAAGATAAATGAAATTTATATCGTTCAGCAATATTTTTACTTGTTTATTTTAAATGGGGAGATGATAACCCTAAGCGAAATGCTCTTTCTCTTTGTGGTGATTCACCATATACACCATGGCAACCCTATGAGAGCTTTAAAGGGGGACACATTTATGCATGTTATTGCAACCAGACAAATGTCCTATCTTCCCTGTACTGACATTTATTCTTGGATAAACTATAAAAGTGAACAATGTATTTGACTGCATGGATAGTGGTTCACATTATGACAATAATGTTTTAAGGCGGGGAGTTCAGCTAGAGAATCCAGCTTATAATGAGTTGAAGCAATTTTTGTCTTACTTAAAAGATATACAAAAATCAGTTAACCTTCCAAGAAACTTTTGTTTAAAAGAAATGGAACAAACTATAAACGGGGTCTTATTACTTTGTCATGATATAAGCAATAGCCTATATGAGAACGTGGATTATTTACTAACAAAGAGAATTCATCAAGGCGAGTAAAATTCCTTTCGAAGGAGTTTTCTAAAAATAAAATCCGCGCGAACAAGCCGCGCAACTTGGATTTTTAAAATGAAACACGATTTCTAGAATACTTTATAAAATGTCATTTATTCGACCGGGTACTTGGTAAGACTGCCTAACAATGAATATAATACTTAAAATCTAACCTCGGCACAATTGATTCCAATGGCCTTGGTTCCCACGGGACAGCTCATGCAGGTTCACGCATGCAGGTGAAAAATGCATACGATGCGTCTGACTGAATACTTGAGCCTTATCGTATTTCAGTCAGATAGGTGGATGCTTACGCGTGTTAACTGCCGCTCTTTCAAATTTCTGCGTCCCGCAGATCTACATATGAACATGTTGAGCAGCTTAGGTTTCCATCGGGTTGTAGAACTTCCTTGGTAACGCGCTGCGCTGGGCAAGGGACTTTTTTGTGACGAAAGGACGCACGAAGCTCTGGAATGTTAGCTCTCCCGTAGATCTTTCCACACTGCAAACAGATTGAAATGAAGATTACTATGATGATACAAATTTCTGTAATTATAGAAGAACTAAGACTTTCTTTTAGGGATTTAATGTGTTCTATGATTTTAACACTAATGTCATGTAAATGATCAATATCAAGTTTCACCCTTTTGCTAGTTACGTTGACCAGGACAGGAGGGAGTGCTTGTAGACCCTTAGAAGTTGTACTGCAGTATGTCCGATCGTTGATGCTGATTGTTTCGTTGTCCAGCTGGATCAAGTAGGTGCTTTCTAAAGGAATTGAGGAGTTTCTATCTAAAAGAGAGCCATTAAAGTTAGTAACAAAAATAGTGTTTTCTCCAATCAATTCTAAAGAATTCAATATCTAAAAGAGAGCCATTAAAGTTAGTAACAAAAATAGTGTTTTCTCCAATCAATTCAATGATCTCTGCATTGGTCTTTCTGCAGTCGTATGCTGCAGTACCACCTTTGAGGATTCTTGGTAGACAAGTATCTTCTGGTAATTTTTTTACTGCACTTTCACATACGGAAATATTTCCTATATGAAGGCAGTCACCCTCTAGTCCGTACGTTTCGTCATAGTTGATAAGTAGCTTCGTAAAATTTAAGTCAAGTTGTTGTCCGTCATTAATTGCAGCGCGAGAGTTCACTAGATGAAAAATGTTAGGCCCAACCTTCGGAATTGATAAGACGTAAAGCAGTAAAGTTCCATTTGTGAACACAGATGGTCGCCCGTACTCTACGGCTTCCACGACGTTTTGGTAAGGTAGGGTTTCTAGCTCGTTTATGATGGTATTGACCTCTTCAGAGTCTAATATGTTGCTATTTACTATCCCTGTCTTAGCCATCTGGCAGGCCCTAATAACTTCATTTACACCCTCCTTTAGTATAAGTATCTTGTCAAGTAAGTCATGTCTTAGTTTCTCAGATTCTCTCTTCTGTAAAGCGTTATTGTAGCGGTCGATTATTTTGTTAACTTTGTACATAACCTCATACGTTGCGTCAAACAACTTCTCGTTAATTTTGTATTGGTGGTCATTGTTCTTTGCTAAGTCGGTCTGTGTTTGTAAAAGTTCGTCCCAGTCAGTTGCATCAGGCGAACCCGCCAGCCATTTCCAGGCGGTTCCAATCCAATTAATGGATCTAACTCTTCTCGCTCGTGGGTCGCGAAGTTCTCTTAAGCGATCCTTAGTCTGGTTTAGGTGATAATTTAAAACCAGACGTGTTCCTTCATCCCATACCTGCTTCGTAACAAGTTATTCAGTTTGTTGTACAAGTCCGTCGTAAAGTTTTAAGTCAATAACGTGTATAAGTTTGAAGTACCCATTCGTTATCCAGGCATCACCTTCCCTAACTGTCACAATTGGCGATTTATATGAAAAAATATGCAAGGCTTCCGAGGGAACCAACAAAACTAAACTGTAATACAAATTTGATATTTTATTTAGGGATTAGATCATTATTATTATTACTACAAAAATAAAAGCTTATCATTAATTACTTACATGTGTTACATATGTAAAAATTGTTGTAGGTTACAATTTTTAATCTATAGGAAACATTCCCCTTTTTTTTATTTTTTTTTATATCTCAGTTCTGTTAATTGTTCTTTTGGATATTAATATTTTTTAAATGAGCTTTGTGAATTTTCCTACCACTACCTGTCGTTATGGTAACGCGATTATTCTTTGCAACGATCTCTCTTTTAAACAACGCATCCTTTGATGCGTTTAATAGCGGTATAAATCACGTCCCCCTCGCGATACTTCCTGGGTTTACCTCTCTTTAAATTTAACCTTACATTTCTGGCCTCCATGTTTCGCTTAATAATGCCCCTGAGATCTTTATTGATTCTTGAATGGATGTTTAAAAGATTTTGATAATTGACTCTCTGGGACCTATTAAAGAGTATGTCAGTTGGTTTACGTTTCATGACCGAATGTATAGTGTTGTTATAGCGATCTACAGCTACGTGGACAAGTTTCTTGACCTTTAAATCTGGATTCTCGGCTTTAAGGCACCGATAGGTTTCAAGTATAGTGGAATGTACCCTCTCTATTTGTCCATTTACCTCGCTTCTGTGGGTTGGGGTTAGGTATAGTTTGATTCCTAGAGATTTAATAAAGTTTAGGACGATTGGGCTGAGGAAGCCTCTTTCATTGTCCGTGACTAAAATTTTTGGGACTGTAAAGTAATCTAAAATTTTAATCAATTTTGATCTGATGTAAATGGCAGATTTATCTATAATATGAAAAAATTTAGAAAACTTAGAAAACTTGTCAACTATGGTTAAAAATTTCTCGTTTTGAAGTTCCATGATATCCATAAGAAGAATTTCGCATGGATACTTGGGAATGGGTGTTTCCTGCAAAGTGGGAGTTATGGGGTGTCGATCATACTTATTGGTATTACAGATTTCTCATGACGAAGTTAATTTTTTTACTCTAGACATCATATGTGGAAAATAAAATTGTTTGAGGATTTGCTCTTTGTTTTCCCTTGCCGACCGATGTACTCTTTTGTGTTCTTTCTCTATAATTAGGAATTGGCGGTCTTCATTAGCAACGTCCTCGACAACTCTTTGCTTCACGCGAATCTTGTATTTTTCGAAGTTTTCCAGATAGACCTTTTGAAGCAATCCCAGATAGTTCTCCGGAATTTTAATTCCGTTTACTACATTTGGGTTCAAGTTTCCCCTAAGCATTTCTATGAGATTAGCCTGACAAAAGGTTCTTGCGGAAATATAATGGCGATGATAGCCCTGATGCGGTTCTTCGTGAGCACAAAGATCGATGCCAATTCTGAAAATAAGCTGATTTCTAAAAACATTAATTGGAGCTTCTACATGTGGTATTAGGTCGGAATTATCCTGATCAGCACTGTGCGCGGTGCAAGAATCTGTATCGCTGTTGGAGAGCTCACAAAGTCCCTCTTCAGCCGTACCAGTCAATGAGTCTGCCCCTGAAGCTTGTCCTTCACCTGCAGTATCCGTGGCGGATTCCGAGAGTGCTTCTTGAAGCTCGCTTGCAGATTCAGTACTTGTGTCTTTTTCGCCAGCTGTTCCGGCTGCGTTAGATAGACCAGGCAGATGGTTAACTTTCGTCTTCAGGCGTAAGAGAGCATCAGCCACGAAATTCGATTTACCTGGTGTGTAAATCAATTCGTAGTTATACTCGTCAATTCTCTTTTTCCAACGTTTGAGCTTCGCATTGTGGTTTCTATTACTCAGTGCGAATGTCAGGGGCTGGTGGTCGGTGTAAATCTTAATCTTCTTTACTCCATACAGATAATTTCTCAAATTATCCAGAGCCCAGACTACTGCAAGCATCTCCTTCTCATTGGTTGCGTAATTTTCCTCTGTTCGATTCAGAGAGCGAGATATATACGCGACTGGCCTCTCCTTGCCATGCTCACCTTGAGACAGCACAGCACCGATTGCAAAATTTGAAGCATCTGTGGTCAAATTGAAGGTTTTCTCGAAGTCCGGAAATGCGAGTACCTCTACAGAAGTGAGTAACTCCTTCAAGGTTTCGAAAGCCTTAATTGCAAAATTTGAAGCATCTGTGGTCAAATTGAAGGTTTTCTCGAAGTCCGGAAATGCGAGTACCTCTACAGAAGTGAGTAACTCCTTCAAGGTTTCGAAAGCCTTAATTGCATATTCATTGAAAGAGATTGGGACATTTTTGGATTGGTTAGCTCGAACTAGTGCAAATTCCCCTCGAGTTATGTTCGTCAATGGTTTGGCTAACCTAGCATAATCACGGATAAATTTCCTGTAGTAGGAATTTAACCCAAGGAAGCTTTTCAGTTCTTTTAAGTTTCTCGGTGGGAGGATTTTTTTGATAGCCTTAACCTTTTTAGGGTCTGGGAGGATACTATCAGGAGTAACAAGGTAGCCAAGAAATTCGACGCTAGTGGCCAAGAAGTTAGTTTTTTCCAGGTTGATTTTCAATCCGACTTCGCTAATTTTGGAGAAGACGATCTCGATGTCTCTTAAATGATCTTCTTCTGATTTACTAAAAATAATTATGTAATCTATATAGACATAGCAAATCTTACCTATCAACTCCTTAAGCACATCATCTATCATGCGATGAAAGATTGCTGGAGCATTCTTGAGGCCGAACGGAAGTCTTAGATATTCATACTTCCCATTCATTGTTGAGAAGGCTGTTTTGGGAATTTCCTTTTCTCTCATGAGGATCTGATGGAACCCTGAGGTCAGGTCAAGCGTTGTGAAGAATCGAGCATCACCTAGACTTGCAAGTGTGCTGTTGATATCAGGGATAGGGTATGTATCAGGAATTGTTACAGCATTTAGACGTTTATAATCGATGACCATTCTTTACTGCTTTTCTCCGTTTGGCTTCGGCTTTTTAGGAACAACCCATATAGGTGAATTATATGGACTGTTAGATGGACGAATGATGTTCTCTGACAGAAGTTCATTTACCTGTCTTTCGACCTCTTCCCTCATACAAGCGGGGTAAGGATAACTTTTGGAGTAGATTGGTTCGTTGGTGGTTGTACGAATTTCCGCACGTATGTTGGTTTTTACTTTCTCGTTCCCTACTGGACCGAAAAGACTTTCGAACTTCATGTAAAGATCTCCTAACCGAGACCTTCCTAGCATAGAAACATTTCCGCCCAAGGTAAGCATTTGACTAATTAATTCAGCAGAAGCATGGTTTTTGAGAGGGATGATTTTATTCGATTCAATGGTAAGCATATTTTTTTCTCTGTCTATAACAGCCTTCATGGTTTTTGAGAGGGATGATTTTATTCGATTCAATGGTAAGCATATTTTTTTCTCTGTCTATAACAGCCTTCAGCTGCTTAAGAGTATCGTCTCCTATTATACCATCGAACGAATTCAAATTTGGGAGGACGAAAAATGTTATCTCGAGATCGCAGCCTAAGTACTTAAAGAACTTCCCACAGATTTTGTTTTTAACTAGTATATTTCCGGCAGGACTATTGACTTGAAATGGGATTTTGACGGGTTTAGGACAGAGAGCTAAATTTTGTTTGATGAAGTTTTTATTCGCCCCAGTGTCTATAAGGAAATTTAGTATGTCCCCGTCCCGCGTTACATATTCTATATATGGTACGCTGGAAACGAGGCGCCTTCCATAAAATTTTCTTCCCTAGGTTCTTCATTGGGCAGTTGAACGGATTCTATTTCTGAGTTTTCCGCACCCGTGGTGTTCTCTGGACCTGTGGATACCACGTGCTTTAGACGCTGCTCCTTTCGAGGGTAGTTATCGGATCTCGATTCCCTCTTAACTGTTTTCGGCAAATTCATGTAGTCTACCCTCCTAGATTGGGTTGAATTGTCCACTTGAATTGTTTCGGTCCTGTCGGCCTTTGGGGTGGATACTGTTGCTGGAAATTTGACCTCCGTGGATGATGTGAATTGTGAGCACGGTTATCTCTTGGAGGGAATGACTTGTTGGTATTTCCAGGATTGTGATGAGATCCTGAGCTACCTCTAAAGTCGTAGTTTACAGGGGAAGATATCATATTGGGTGCCTTGAAATGAAGAGAATTATTTCTAAAGTTAAGATTGTGCATCTCCAAGCAGGCGGAGTATGCTTCAGGCAAGGTTCTTGGCTTCTGAACAATGAGAAGTCTTGAAAGATCCCCATTAAGCCCACGCATTCATTGTTTCGGTAGAGTACATCTCAGCCCTGATCTTATTGATGATCAAGGAGAATTGATGGTTCACTGTGGCGTAGAAATTATCAACTCTTGAACCACCCTGTGTGAGCTGATTAAGCTGGTGTTCGAGGGTACGGATATCCCTCTTGTCGGCGTAGTGGAGCGATAGAATTCTTTTAATTTCATTCCACTCGTTATCGAATATATTGTAAGAGACCAGAGCAGAATCTGCCCTGCCTCTTATTTTTTGACGTACGTGTTGTAAAATCGCACGGTAGATGGGTTTATTCCGGACTATTTCATAGTCCTTTAGAATCGTCTCCACGCTGTAGACCGAGGAGACATATTGGACTGGATTGCCGTCAAAGACTTGTAATTCCTTCACTGAATCAGGCAGTTTGGAAATATCCTTAAAGTCTTGCTCGCATGTCGGCCCACATAGTAGCACCGCATCGTCCGCTCGTGGGACGGAATTGTCTCCCCGCTCCACAACCTGGAGCCGGTTTCCGATAACCGCCAAGCGTTCATTAACATTTTTAACGACAGAAGTTTTCTTTTAAATTAAAAAATAAAAGTTTTTTTTTTATGTTTTCTTAACTATATATTACTTGCAATCAATATCAATGCTTTTTTTTTTTTTTTTTTTTTTTTTATATGACAGAGTTTTTTATATATATATTTTCCTTTGTTTTGTCAAAAGGATGACTTTGAACATCAGTTCCCTAGATGCCTGCTAAGCGCTCTCCATTAACTTTCGGGGTAGCCACTTTGATTCGGAAGGCTCATATGAATCCTCTTTAGTCGTTAATGCGTTAAAAATCGCAGCGACCTACTAGGGTATGAGGATCTTCACCACCAGCGATTAAAATTAATTAATTCCGCAGTAAGCCGGCCCCTTTTTTCATGAGAGTTGGCCCCTAGGCATATTTTTAAGCTATGAAATTAAATTAGTACGAAAGTAACTCTACTTGAGTTTTTCTTATTCTTTCGTTAGTTTAAGAGACTATTATACTAGTCTTGCGAGAGTTCAATATATGTCTTACTGCTATTTTCTTAAAGTTATCTTACTAAAATCCTAGGAATATAGGACAGCCCCTCATCGTTTGGATCCTTAGTCGTCTTCCTTTGGAAATTATTTTAATTTTCTAGTTTTTGGTTTCTCTATCTTCAGGTTCCTCGTTCACTCCACTTTTCAGGTTTTTCTTTAAATTCACTTGTTAGGTCTGGGATTATACTTTCACTTTTTGTAGGATAACTTCCCTTTTTCCTTTTGTGTTTCGAGTTTTACTTTTTGTGTCTCATTCACTTCACTTCCGAGCCTTTCGTTAACTTCACTTATTATTGTAGGTTTACGATTATACTTTCTCTTTTTGTAGGATAATTTTCCTTTCTCTTTTTTTTATGTTTTGAGTTTTTTTTTATATTTTTCGTTCACTTCATTTATCAGATTTAATTATGATATGTAAAAACTTTTTCCGATTTTGGATAAAGGATTAACGGTTAACGATTAAGGACACACGAGTTTTGGGCTGTCCCTGCTCGGGCGCCAGTAAAAGTCCTTTCGAAGGAGTTTTCTAAAAATAAAATCCGCGCGAACAAGCCCCGCAACTTGGATTTTTTTTTTAAATGAAACACGATTTCTAGAATACTTTATAAAATGTCATTTATTCGACCGGGTACTTGGTAAGGCTGCCTAACAATGAATATAATACTTAAAATCTAACCTCGGCACAATTGATTCCAATGGCCTTGGTTCCCACGGGACAGCTCATGCAGGTTCGCGCATGCAGGTGAAAAATGCATACGATGCGTCTGACTGAATACTTGAGCCTTATCGTATTTCAGTCAGATAGGTGGATGCTTACGCGTGTTAACTAGACGTATTAGTAAATTTATTTTCTATTATTCGCATCAATGGTGGTTACAACAAAAATCCGCCTGTTTACGAATTTAGTTCTTTGATATCGAAAATTCTCTCGTCAAATCTTACTAATTTTTCTCCTTTCAGTAACTGTGATGATGATGATGTAGAATTTTTAAACGTAGACTTATCCCCAACTCAAACTAATATTCCAAAAACTTCTTCATTGCTTAAGGATCGTAAGAAAATCGTATGCAATGAAACTCTGTACGAAAAAGTCATTTGTGGTATGGAAAACGAAACTAAAATCACATTAGAAACAACAGTAATGCGATATTATACTGGATATCTTGCATTTAAAATGCTTTTAAGGAACAAATGTTTAAATTGTTCCAAAATATTTTTAAAACCTGATGAAAAAATAACATGTCCTTTGGAATTTTTCATCTTTGCAAAAAATTATTCTCAAAGCAGTGACTTTGGAAGTCTGAAGGCACCAATTAATGAATTTGTTGACGTTTGTAAAGTTCACTTCAAAGTATTTAATAGAATTTTCAGAGAGCCTCCAGAAGAAAGAAATATAAGAGAGACAATGGCCTTGGAATGCATAAGGATAACAAATACTAGAGATCCGAAATGGTTTTATGAAAATAATCCTTGCTATGAGCATCACAAGTACTTTCTATATTTTGCTCTCCTCATTCTATTACGGAAGCATTGTTTGTGGAAGATAGAAAAAAAACATAACATCCAAAAATCAAAAAATTCAATTTTTATCTTTTTTTTTTATAATTTACACGCGCCTAAGGGGTTAGGTACCCTTTTACTGTTGCCAAGGCTCGGTCGGAAAGGTAGAAGGAAGAGAAAGGAAAATTGTTTCTGTAGTGGTTTGAAACTCAGCTGTTTTTGATTTGATATTCGCTCTCCAGGGGTGTGAGTCCGAATATTACGGAGAGTGATTCGAGGTATAATTTACAGTATTTTTTACTGTGCTTGAAACTCTACAACAGCCAAATCTACGTGTCAGTGTTATGCCTTCACACGCAGAATTTTTCTGTCTGAGTTCCAATTACAAATGAAAAACTGACTTGCCATGGGCAGGGCTCTCCGAGTGAGAAGGGATTGCTAGTACCACTACACCACGGCCACCCCTTCTGGAACAAAACGTAAAACAACTATTCAATAAACACAACATTAAAGAGAGCGCATTCTGCTTTGACCTTCCAACGGTTCTCAAATATAAATTTGATTTAAAAAAATTACGTTTCGAAAAACGGAAAACTTCTATCCAACAAACGGAACACGGAACTTGATAATACAAAACAATTAAGAGTAACATCATGTCTGAGTATGATTCACTCTAGTTCGTTCGAACTGGGACGTACGGGTAAGTTATCACACACAAACCAGCTTAGTCAGCACACGCGCCAAACACCTGCATGCATATCCAGCGGATATGGATCAGATATCTCTCTGAAATATTTCTGTAGTTTAAGTATTAATGCTGACTCCATGTAATCATCCAAATTTGTATTTTCCCACAGAAAAATATTATAAATAGTACTGTAAGACGAAATTGTAGTTAGATTATTAAGTAGAGCGAATAAAGCGAGACATCTGTCTCAAAATAACTTTTTTTTATTTCATTTAAAATTAAAAGTTAATAACTGGCGCCCGAGCAGCAGGGACATGAGTTTAAAACGTATGTCATACATAGTCTAACACAACTGTTTCGCGAGTGTTAACCGTAAGAACAACTCTTGAAAGACAGTGTCGCGAGTGTTAACCGTAGGAACAACTCTTGAAAGACAGTGTCGCGAATAAATCCGTAAGAACATCGCTTAAAAACTGTTTCGCGAGTGTTAACCGTAAGAACAACTCTTGAAAGACAGTGTCGCGAATAAATCCGTAAGAACATCGCTTAAAAACTGTTTCGCGAGTGTTAACCGTAAGAACAACTCTTGAAAAACAGTGTCGCGAGTAAATCCGAAAGGACAAAGAGACAGTTCGTGGGAAAAAAAACCTATAGACAGTGTCAAGTGAGTGATCGAGTACCATTAGTAGACTGTAACAGGTCAAAGAGGAAAAATACAGGTCATCCGAACATCGCTGGACTTCGCCGACTTCAATCTCAAATGCAGATAGCCATCCTACTCATGTGAGTACAAATTTTTTTATTATAAATATATAATAAATCTACAATATAATATATTGAAATTGTAACCATTACGAAACAATAAATTTATTCGTATACCAAATCAAATTATAAATAAATAATTTTCACTTTAACGAAACAAAAATCTTAATTAACTAATTAAGTAATTCATAATCCATAATAATGGAAGGACTTCAAGACGCTCTGGTTCAGCTAACAGGAGCACTTAATGCTCAAATAGAGCTAGTGAGAAAAATAGATAATAGACTAACTGTATTGGAAACGAAGGTCATAAGCGATCCGAATCCAACGCAAATGAGTTTGCAATATCCTCTTACTGAGTCTGATCTCAAGGAGATAAGCAAACTTCCAGACTGCGTCAGAGAATTGCAAATCTTTGATGGCAATCCGGTGCAGTACCTGTCATGGATACACACCGTAGAAAATATCCTTAGGGATTATGAAATAGTCCGTCAAAAACCCATTTATAGGTCTATACTGCAAAGTATAAGACAAAAAATCAGAGGACATGCCGATACAGCCCTCATATCTTATAATATTTTTGATGACGACTGGGCATCGATAAAAAGGTGTTTATCTCTACACTATGCCGACAAAAGAGATATTAGGACACTAGAGCATCAACTAAGCACTATGTCCCAGAGAAGCTCGACATTAGATGAATTTTATGCTAGTGTAAACCACCAGCTATCCCTCATCATCAACAAAATTAAATCAGAAGACTACTCCGCTGAAACTATAAGGGCTCTCACCGAAAATTACAGGAACCGCGCACTAGATGTGTTTGTAAGGGGACTAAACGGTGATCTGAGTAAAATGCTAATAATACAGAAACCGCAAACCTTACCAGAAGCCTACACATCTTGTTTGGAGATACAAAACCTTAATTTCAGGAACGTAACAATTCATAACAAAAATGTATCTAATACCATCTCAGCTCCTACTAACCAAATTTTTACGAGCCAACAAGAGCATAGAAAGCATCGTCTACCTCCAAGGCCACTTCCCATTCAACAAATGATAAAGGCTTTTAACTTACAGCATAATAACCAAAATCGACGAAACAATCCTCCTCCACCAAGACCGCCTAAACCATTAGAGCAAATGGAAATAGACAGGTCAATCCAAACAAAGCAGGTTGATTATTCAAATAGGCCGACAAATCAAGGACAGAATTTCCAATCTAAAAGACCAAATGATTCAGAAAACTTCCGTCCAAAGCAACAAAGGCTATTTAACATAGTTACGCAAGCAGAAGACAAACAAAGTAATGATAATGAAGAGTTGGAAGAGTGTTCACAAAATGATGCTGAAGAAATGGAAGCTTATTTGCAATACCTCCAAGAGTATAACCAAGAAATAGGAAATGAAGAACCAACCACCGAAGCAAATTTTATGACAGATGCCTCTCTAGCATTCCATACCTAGAGTATAGGACCAGAGAAGGCAACAATTTAAAATTTCTTGTGGACACAGGCGCAAATAAAAATTTTATTTGCCCCGCATTAGGCGAAAATGCTACTCCCCTAAAAAATCCTTTCAAAATTCGATCAGCAGGCGGTGAAGTGACAATAGAACGCAAGGTGAATGGTAAATTCTTTAAAAGTGTTGGTAATAACACAGATTTAGAATTCTTTGTTCTACCTGGCTTAAGATCTTTCGATGGTATAATTGGAGACGACGCGTTAAAAGAACTGGAAGCCATTATAGACAGGAAGAATAATATACTCACCATAAAACCAAATGTAAAAATAAAACTGAAAGAAAAGCAATCCACTCAAGTTTATAATATAGAAATTAGAGATAATCATTTGACTGAAAAAACTAAGAAGGTTCTCCAATCCATAATGAAGAAACATAAGAAAATCTTTGGTCCGATTAACGATCAAGAAGTTATTGAGACAAGCGTAAGAGCCGAAATAAAAACAACCACAAGCGAACCTATATATACAAAATCATACCCTTACCCAGTAAATTTACGGAACGAAGTAGACAGACAAATTAAAAAGTTGCTAGAGGATGGCATTATAAGACCATCTAAAAGCCCCTACAATTCTCCTCTGTGGATAGTCCCGAAAAAGATGGACGCTTCAGGAGAGAGAAAATTCAGAATTGTGATTGACTACAAACGTCTCAACGCCGTTACAATACCCGACACATATCCGATTCCGGATATCTCAAACACAATAGCCAGCCTAGGAAAATCAAAATTCTTTTCAACTATCGACTTAACTTCAGGATTTCACCAAATCAAAATGAAAAATACAGATATAGCAAAGACAGCATTCTCCACAATGAATGGAAAGTATGAATTTACACGACTTCCGTTCGGACTGAAGAATGCTCCAGCAATTTTTCAACGATCAATAGACGATGTTTTGCGTGAGGAAATAGGGAAAATTTGTTTTGTATATATAGACGATATCGTTATAATAGGAGAAACCGAAGAAGAACATATGAAAAATATAGAAACAATATTTTCCAAACTGGAGCAAGCCAACCTTAGAGTAAATTTGGACAAAACAGAATTCTTGAAAGAAGAAACCGAATTCCTTGGATACCTTATAACGAATAAAGGTATTAAGCCAGATCCGAAGAAAATACAGGCATTGAAAAAAATAAGACCTCCTGAAAACCTTAAAGAGTTAAAAGGATTTATTGGCCTTGCATCCTACTACAGAAGATTTATCAGAGACTTTGCGAAAATAGCAAAGCCCTTGACAAATCTTACGAGGGGAGAGAAGGCTCAGATTAAAGCCACGCAATCAAAAAAAGTCAAAATAGAACTAAATGCCGAAGAACTTAGAGCATTTAACAACTTAAAGGAACTTCTTACATCATCTGAAGTATTGATTTTTCCTGACTTCGACAAGCCATTCATATTAACAACCGATGCTTCGAACACAGCGATTGGTGCAGTACTATCTCAAGGCGATATTGGAAAGGACAGACCCATCACTTATGTTTCTAGATCACTCAGTAAAACCGAAGAGAACTACGCTACAAACGAAAAAGAAATGCTAGCGATAGTGTGGGCCTTAGATAACTTGAGAAACTATCTGTATGGGGCGAAAAAGATTAGGATTTTAACTGACCATCAGCCTCTAACTTTCGCTCTAAGTACTAGAAACACAAATGCAAAGCTGAAAAGATGGAAGGCACGGATCGAGGAGTATAATTATGAGCTCGTCTACAGGCCTGGTAAAACCAACTTCGTGGCTGACGCATTGTCAAGACTGAAGACGGATGTGAATAATTTGACTTCCTCCAGTGCAGCAACTATGCACAGTGCGGAAGAAGACAGTTCCGAACTAATACCTCACTGCGAAGCTCCAATGAATGTGTTCAAAAATCAATTGATCTTTAAGGAAGGAACTGATATGTGTGCTTACGAGGAACCACATTCAAACTACCATCGCCACTTTATAGGACTCCCTGAAATAAATAAGGAAAACTTAACACAGCAATTGAAGGAGAAGCTTAACCCCAACACTCTCAACGGCATCAAAATCCCCGAGAAATACATCCAATTACTGCAAGATATATACAAGGAAAACTTCAAAAAATATAAAATCCGTCTAACACAAAGAGTAGTTCAAGATTTGGCAAATGAAGACAACCAATTTCGAGTCATACAAGAAGAACATAGTAGGGCTCATCGTAACTACAAGGAAAATAAAGATCAGATCCTGGAGAAATATTATTTTCCGCGTATGAGCAAGCTAATAAAAAAATGTACTAAGGTTTGTGATATTTGCAATTTGAATAAATATGATCGCCATCCTTTAAAACCCGAATTCCAACAAACTCCAATTCCCACTTATCCTTCAGAAATTCTGCACATCGACCTCTTCGAAATAGACCATGAAAAATATATTACTTGCATCGATAAATTTACTAAATTCGCGAAATTCTTCCGTATTAAAGAAAAATCGGCTTTGTACTTGAGAAACAAAATAATAAAAATCCTCCACTACTTTACAGTTCCGAAAATACTAGTCATGGATAATGAAAGTGGTTTTATAAGTCCCATTGTTTCAAATTACATCAAAACGCTAGGAGTTCAAATATATTTAACACCAACTCAAAAAAGTGAAGTCAACGGCACAATCGAAAGAGTCCATTCAACAATAATTGAGATGATCAGATGCTTACGCACGGAGTACCCAGACTTTACTACAAAAGAACTGATTAATATAGCAGTCGATCGCTATAACAACTCCATACATTCTGTCACAAACAAGAAGCCAAGTGACATATTTCTAGGGAAAATCCAAAGGATAAATTACAAAAATCTAATGGATTTTCAGGAAAAAGTTAATGAAGACTTAACGGAACTTATTCGTAAAAACCAAAGAAAGAAAATCAGTAGAAGAAACCGGAACAGAACCAAACCTAAGACTTATCAAGAAGGTGAAACAGTTTTTGCTGCCGTCAAACGTCGGGACGGAAAACAAAAACCCTTGTTCAAAAAAGAAAAAGTTCAGAAAGATAATCGCGTAACAATTACAACAGAAACTGGGAAAAGAATCCATAAAACACAGATTAAGAACACAAAGCAGTAACAATGTCTTTTTTCTTTCCGTTCTAGGTCAATAGGATTGTCCTCGGCAATCCTAAGCATATTCGAATACAATACACCATTAATAACCATAAAACATGGAAGCGGACGAATCATTAATGGCAATTTTAAAATGATCCACGTTATAAATCTCACATCGTACAATGAAATAGTCAGCGCCTCTATTCCTACAATTGAACAACAAATAGACAAAAATAGTATGCTCAGACCTCAAATACTGTATCAATTACATCAAATCGAAGAATCATTAAAGAAATTGCACGGCAAAAGACTAAGGTTTTCCAGATCGATAAACTGGCTTGGATCTGCATGGAAATGGATCGCCGGAACACCGGATGCCACCGATTGGGATAGCCTTCTGAAAACTCAAAACGTCATTATTGAAAACAACAATAATCAATATCGAATTAATAACCGCATTACCGAAGTAACTCAAGGAATTTTGGATAACTACAACAAGATCATTCAGAGAATTAACAATACAAGTGTCGATAAGTTTGAACAAACAATGTATAATAAACTTACAATAATAAAAGATGAAGTCAATGAAATCGTTTCAGCAGTTCAATTAGCAAAAAAAGGAATTGTGAACACAAACCTTTTGGACAAGACCGAGATCCAGAATATTCTCGCGCAGATGGAGACACTACCATATAATAATGAAGTCGAAGCTATCGAGTATGCAGAACCAATAGTGCTACAAAAAGATTCAATTATACTTTATGCTATTTCCTTACCAAAAACAAAACCAATCGATTTCAATCATCTTCTAATTAGATCTTCAGTTAAAGACAATAGACGAATATACTTAGAATCAAACGAACTTCTGGTAAATCAAGACGAACAATATGGAATCAAAGAACAGTGCAGAAAAATTAACGACATACTAGTATGCAACAGCAACCAACTTCAAAAACTATCCGCAGACCATTGCATCAGTCAGCTGCTAAAAGGAATCAGTGCTAAATGCGAACACCAATTCTATAAAAAACCAATCATCGAACTCATCAACGAAAACATTATATTCCTAACCAATTTTAACGGAAGTATTAAACATCAAGAGGAGACCAAAATTCTAAATGGAACATTCTTGTTGCAGTTCAATAATGACTCTATATTTATCAACGACCAAGAATATATAAACAAAGAAGTCACCACGTATCATATCCTACCACCACTTCTTCAGGCCAATTTAACAGTAAAAGAAATTAGACTAGATCTAGAATATCTACATAGTTTACACCTAGATAATATTAAGAAGTTACAAAAATTTGCACTAATCAATCATTTCTCAGTCGTTTCAGATGTTATTATCTTTTTTGTTCTGATAATCATTATAACCATACTTATTAGATGCAGATGCGAGAAAAAACAAACTCCATTTCAAATTAAACTATCAACAGCTGTTCCACAAGTCAATGACCTTTCGCCACAACCCATCAAACTTAATTTTTGATCCATGAGACACAGACCTAAGGAGGGAAGAGTTATCACACACAAACCAGCTTAGTCAGCACACGCGCCAAACACCTGCATGCATATCCAGCGGATATGGATCAGATATCTCTCTGAAATATTTCTGTAGTTTAAGTATTAATGCTGACTCCATGTAATCATCCAAATTTGTATTTTCCCACAGAAAAATATTATAAATAGTACTGTAAGACGAAATTGTAGTTAGATTATTAAGTAGAGCGAATAAAGCGAGACATCTGTCTCAAAATAACTTTTTTTTATTTCATTTAAAATTAAAAGTTAATAACTGGTACGTCCCATTGAATGGAAAAATGGTTAGTCTTTTTCCTTCGGCGTGCAATATCTATATAACCTATAGCATCTGTGATTGTACTAAGATAAACGATTAAGTTGTGAATTGTTACTGTATTGAATAAAGCGATGTGTATTGAAAAGAATAAGTTCTATCATATTGTAAAATCTTGTGTGGGTACATATGATAGAACTTATTCTTTTCGATGCAAATTGCTTTATTCAACACAGTTCCAATTCACAATTTATTGGCTTATCTCAATACAATCTTATTTCTCAACCTCTTATACTTTTCTTATCTTTTACTCAACCACTTAATAACTTCTCTTAATTCACACTTCAAATTCAACAGATGAACTGTCTTGCATACCTTGTGGATGTTGGTATTTATACTCGAATGACATACTTCGAGCACAATCCTTACCATCCAGCGTCTCATACAATTTCCATTTTGCTAGAAAATTTGATTCTACTCTTCAGTCATCAATGGTTGAGACTTTGTTATTCAAGTATCGAAATCTACTGCTGTTTGAGTATCAACATCTTCTGCTATGTAAATCTAGATGTCGCTGCTTACATTTAAATTTTGGGACGAAACTGTTGAAAAAACGCGTTGCAACCGTTTCACCCACAAGCTACAATGTTTTTTTTAACTTTAATTATAAATTTTATAAAAACAAAACGGGTTAAATAAAATAAATTCCCAAAAGAAAACTCTGGCACGTAGGCCAAAAAATAAAGGTGTGTATTCGTGAAAAAAACCAACTTGAAGTCTTTAGTTGATACAGCGTACCTTGAACGCTACAGCTCTTGAAGTTCTCTGCGGTTGAGTCTGCATACACTGAACGCTACAAGTACTCCCCCCCGAGTGACAGACGTCACGGATTTGACATTTCGAAATTAATTCGTTTTCGTTTTGCTTGTGCTGTTTTTGCAAAATATGTTTTCGAGTCTCTTGTGCGCGAAAGTATTGCAGGATCGTCTAGAGAAGGCACATTTGTCTGGCACCGTAATATTGTTCAGGCAACGGTAGTCACCGCAGAGTCTCCAGCCACCCGATTTCTTCTCGACCATATGCAGCGGCTAAGCCCGTTCGCTTATCGCCAGCTGGACGTCGGGAGTGTTCTACCACAAGATGTCCTCGAACTATGATGTGATGTGATGTTGCACAGAGTGTTCAGCGACGCTGTGGTTGGTGTCCCGAGTTACGTCAACGTAGTTCTGTAGGATGTCAGCGAATGGGCTGTTGTTGTCGATCGTGCGCACTATAGGTAGTTGGGAGTTAACCAGATCTCCGTTGATACTCAGCCGTGTAGTGTTGTCCAACAGCATCCGTTAGCTTAAGCGAATGGTGACATCGAAATGGTGAATGAAATCTGAACCAATGATTGCTTGCGTGACGTCGGCGACAGTAAAGGACCAGTTGAAATCTCGCTTAAGACCTAGATCTACTGCGATGGTTTTCCTACCGTAGGTCGATATGATGGCCTTTTAGTGCAAGCGAATTCTTTCGGTAAGTCGGATAGGTCTGCTCCGGTGTCGAACAGGAAGCTTATGGATGTTTTGACGTCCGAAACCTGTAGACGGCATCGTTCGTTGTTGCCGTGTGCGACCGCCATTTCGCGCAACGGCAGCTTTAGTTTTCCGATCTCCATTTGGCACACCCTGAGCGACATTTCTGCGCTTCATCACCGAATTTGGCGTAATAAAAACAGAGCGTTGTGTTTTTTTCATCGGAACGTGTAGATTTTTTATCACTTAATGACCTGGAACGCGTCTGCGATTGCTGTGTACAACGACTGCCATGCTTAAGCGCACCTACGTCTTTTTTCAGCATTTCAATGGCTTTCCAAATCTTTTCCAGTGTAGTGTGTTCACGCTGAGACACGGAGTTGACCTCAGGTGCCGAAAGTGAAGACGAAATTGGACACATGTTTGTATTGGACCGTTCGAAGATTTTGTCGCCTCCTTCTGCCAGTTTGTCGATATCCTCCTGTTCTGTGGCTATCAAAATGCGCGCATATGTTCTAGCAAACGATCGAAGAACAGCATTTTCTAGATGGCAGGATTACATCCTACAGAAGCGAGATGCTTCATGTGTGCGAGGATGGCTGTGGGTTTTTTTCCTTCGGTGTCCTCACCTCTGAGCATGCGTCTTAGTTGTGACTCGGGGGTTGGTGCAAATGTTTGAACCAACCGCTCCTTAAGCGCTCTACATTTGTTGGCGGTAGGTGGGCTAGTCACCAAGTCTCCGACTGCCGTTAATGCCTCACTCTCAAGGCTGAGTAGCAAACGTGAGTATTGTTCTACGTCGTTAGTGTTGACAGGCAATTTCTAATTGTGCTACCCAAAGCTGTGGGCACATCGTGTTGAAACGTGGTGGCTGCACGCGAGACGCATTTGTAACATCCGAAGGAGATGCGCAGATAAGACTTGCTGGTACTGTCTGCGGTGACGTCGTTATACTCGTGGCTGCTTTCCATGTTGCTGGGCCATGGTCATCGACTACTTGACGGGGAAGATGTTCCTGAAGAGGTCCAGATGCTGTTGGCGCTGGTGCTGCGGTAAGTTGACCTACCTCGGTTCTGAGCTGTCGGATCGTCTCTTTAGCCCGCGTGAGTTCATCTTGCAGTCGATTTATCAGCTCCAGTACAGCTGGATCTGTTGTGTTGGGCGTAATGGCTGTGGGTCAGGTCCAGCCTCCATCGTAGATGTTTTTGGGAGTGCGTTCACTGGCTTCCTCTTCTGTGCCCGAGGTGTGTGAGGTAGTGGCATTTAAAATACAACCCGATCATGTCGGGGTCAACAGTTTGGGACGAAACTGTTGAAAAAACGCGTTGCAACCGTTTCATCCACCAGCTACAATAGAAAAAAAAAAAACGTTTTATATGTTTTTTTAACTTTAATTATAAATTTTATAAAAACAAAACGGGTTAAATAAAATAAATTCCCAAAAGAAAACTCTGTCACGTAGGCCAAAAAATATTAGTGGGTATTCGTGAAAAAAAAACAACTTGAAGTAGTCTCTAGTTGATACAGCGTACCTGAACGCTGCAGCTCTTGAAGTCCTCTGCGGTTGAGACTGCATACACTGAACGCTACAAAATTGTTATCACAGTATTGAGACCCGGAACGAAAATTCTGGCGGAAATTTTTTGTACTATATCGACTATATAAATTTCTGACAGATCGTTGGCGGGAACAAATTCGTATGAAGAGTGAAAATTCGGCACGGAATAATATTATTAATTTTGTTAAAGAAATTTTTGTTTTCAAATACGTGTTGGGTTAAAATGTCGAGAAAAGATACGCAAGTTTCGAAATAAGTGCTTGTGAAGTGTTTAGATGGGATAGTTTAAATAGAATCGTGCTTTAAAAAATGTAAACAAAGCATTTGTTAAACGCGAAGAAATTGTTTTTCTTGTTATTTCTTTATTTAATATTAAGTACGTAGTGAATAATATAAAGTATTTATAGATGGAATCCTATTAATGTTACAGCAATGTTATTTCAAGGGGAATATTTCAGTTGGTGAAACTGAAAAGTTGTTACAAATTGGCTAGGTTCTTAAGTTATAATTGAAGCAGGATCAAGTGCAAGAGAGTAATTGCAACCAGCTTTCAGTATTCTTTCACTTCCACAAAGCGAAATAGTCCTTTTAAAATATTCTGTAAAATGTTTGTGTGGGTACAAATGATAGAACTTATTCTTTTCAATAGAAATCGCTTTATTCAGTACAGTTACAATTCACTATTTAATTGTTTCTCTCAGAACAATCCAATTTCTCAACCGCTTATACTTTTCTTATCTTTTACTTAAACCACTTAATCACTTCTCCTAAGAAACACTTCAAATTTCACTTTAGAACTGATTTGCATACTTTGGGGATGCTGGTATTTATACTCGAATGACATACGAGTACTTCGAGAACAATCTTCGCCATCCAGCGTCCCATACGATTTCCAGTTTGCTAGAAAATTCGATTCCACTCTCCAGTCACCAATGGTCGAGACTTTGTTATTCAAGTATCGAAATCTTCTGGTCTTCGAGTATCGACATCTTCTGCTCTGTAAATCTAGATGTCGCTGCTCACATTTAAGTGGTTATCACATTGCTCCTTCCCTACAGTTGTTCGTCCCGAACAACTTCGTCATTCAGCATCCCGTTGAAATGACACATTCTATCCAAATGGACCACTTTCAATTTTCCTCGATCCCCATGCTGGATCCGGTACACAACGTCATTAATGCGGGTTATCACCTTGTATGGACCTTCCCAGTCCTGTTGCAATTCTGATGATTTGCCTTTCTTACGCTGAGGATTATACAGCCAAACCAGATCTCCTTCGTTGAAACCGGAAGATTTCGCCTTGATATCGTACCTAGTCTTCATGCGGCTGCTAGCTAGCTTCATCTTTTCTTTGGTGTCTTCATGCAATTTACGAATCCTGCTGCGCAAGTCATTCACGTACTCGTTCACTTCTTTGGGCTCCGTCGGCGAGGATCCGAATTTTGCATCACTTGGCAACCGAATTGTTTGACCAAATAAGATCTCGGATGGTGTGTGCCCTGTTGAGCTATGGACCGCGTTTCGGTAGGCCATTAAGAAGAGGGGTATGTGTCGATCCCAATCCCGCTGGCAGTTGCTGACAACCTTAGATAGATGCTCATTCAAGGTCCGATTGAATCGCTCGACCATTCCATCAGATTGAGGGTGTAGTGGCGTTGTCCTTGTCTTTCTTATTCCCAAATATTGGCATATTTCCTGGAAGACTTTTGATTCAAAGTTTCGCCCTTGATCAGAGTGCAGCTCCATTGGGACCCCAAATCTGCTCACCCAGTTGTTGACTATCTGTTCGGCTACGGTCTTAGCCTCTTGATTTGGGATGGCAAACACTTCCGGCCACTTACTGAAGTAATCCATGACTACGAGAGTATATCGGTTTCCATTAAAGGTTTCGGGAAACGGCCCAGCGATGTCGATGGCTATTCGTTCGAAAGGTGCTCCGACATTGTATTGTTGCATTTGTCCATGTGGCTTTACTTTTGGACCCTTGGTAGCCGCACATCTTATGCACTTTTTGCACCAATTCTCGACATCTTGTTTAGCGCTTAGCCAATAGAAACGTTCCCTTACCTTTTCCAATGTCTTGTTTATTCTCAAATGGCCTCCTGAGATTCCGTCATGTATTTCATGGAGTACTTGGCCGACTCTGGAACTTGGCACTATTAGCTGCATACGAGATGTTTTCCCATCTGCAGTTTCCCATTTTCTCTTCAGCAATCCATCTTGCACAAAAAGCGAGTCCCATTGTGCCCAGTATGCCTTCAGAGTTTGGCTCCGATCTGATATCTGCTGCCAGCTTGGTGTTTCCTCGTGTTCCTTCCAGGCCAATATTGGTTCGATGTCATTGTCTGCCTGTTGATATGAACGGATTTCGTCTATACTCCAACCCTCTATTGGCTCAGTCCTGATCACTTGGATAGTTGCCTGTTCGTTTGCTTCTTTACGATTGCAGTGTTCGCATTTTACTCCGCACGGTCGACGAGAGAGAGCATCACCATTTGAGTGGAGTGTTCCCTTGCGGTGTTGCACTTCAAAGTCGTAGCCCTGCAACTGCTCAATCCATCTTGCAACTTGGCCTTCAGGGTTCTTAAATTGGAGTAGCCATTTCAGAGTTGCGTGGTCTGTCCGGAGAATGAACTTTTGTCCGTAGAGGTACTTATGGAAATGCTTCGTAGCCAGAATTAAAGCCACCAGCTCGCGCCGGGTTACACAGTAGTTCCTTTCAAGTCTGGAGAGTACTTTACTGTAATATGCGACCACTTTCTCTTGACTATCACGAACCTGGGAAATCACAGCTCCGACCCCAACACTGCTAGCGTCTGCGTCCACGATGAACATTTTTCCGGGCGTCGGGTAACCCAAGATGGGGGATTGCAGAGCTGTCGCTTTAGTTCTTGAAATGCTTTTTCGCATTCTCCAGACCACCTGAACTGTCGGCCTTTTCCCGTAAGTTGATGCAGGCTCTTTGCAATGCCAGCAAAATCCTTTACGAACCTTCTGTAATACGTGGCGAGTCCCAAAAAGCTTCTCAGTTGGTGTTTATCTTTTGGAGAAGGCCAACTTTTCACGGCTTCGATTTTATCAGGATCCGTTCTTACTCCTTCCGCCGATAAAATGTGACCCAAATATTTTACTTCCGGACGAAACAAGGCGCACTTTTCCGGGTTGAGCTTTAAATGAGCACTTCGTAGCCTCTCAAACACTTCTTTTAGATTTTCGCGGTGCTCCTCGAACGTCTTACCTATGACGATAACGTCGTCCAAATATACTAGACAGGTTTTCCAGGTGAGTCCTTGCAATGTTCGTTCCATTAGTCGCTCGAAGGTGGCCGGAGCGTTGCACAGTCCAAACGGCATCACTGCAAACTGCCAAAGACCGCTTCCTGTAGTGAAGGCAGTTTTCTCGCGATCCGTACGATTTATCTCTACCTGCTAGTAACTGCTCTTCAAGTCAAGTGTTGAAAACCATTTCGCTCCAGAAAGCAGATCCAAAGTGTCTTCGATTCTCGGAAGTGGGTAGCTGTCCTTTTTTGTGACATCATTGAAACGTCGATAGTCTACACAAAATCTCGTGCTGCCATCTTTCTTCTTCACGAGGACCACTGGAGATGCCCACGGACTTTGCGATTCTTCAATCACTCCCTCAGCTTCCATCTTCGACATCATTTCGGCAACATCTGTTTGCTTTGCCAATGGAAGACGCCTTGCAGGTGGACGGATTGGTCGAGCGTCTTCGGTGTCAATGTGGTGTTGAACAATATGCGTACGTCCATATTCTCCGTCTTGTGCAGCAAATATATCAGCGTACTCACCGATTTGTTTTTCCGCCAGGATTCGTTGATCTTCGTCCAGATTACAGAGGCTGAATATTTTGTTCTTGATTTTTATGCTCTGAACTGTTGTGACCGGTTTTGCACCCTTTTTTTCCGTTGTGGTCGATATAGCCTCAATAGGTACGCATTTTCCCACTATCTCCCCGTTTTTCACCTTTACACTGAATGTCTTTGGATTTAGAATCCTTACAGGGACCAGGTTGTTCTTTGGCGCCACTAAGGTCTTTCCCACCATGAAGTCTCTTTTCTTTTCTGGCTCCATCAAATAGATTCGGTGGCTACCAGGACCACCTTCCACTTTTGCCAACAAAATTGCTTCTGACGAAGGCTCTAGACTCTGATTGTTGCAGATGACAACATTTGAGACGGTGGTATTGGCGTTTCCGTATATCATTGGTATCTCCATGTTTCCGTATTTCAGGGTTTGTGCCCATGTTCTCTCATGAAGTCTGTACCAATGATGCACTCGTCACATATGTCAGCTACCAGAAACTCGTGAGTGAATGTTATTCCGGCCAATTGGATTTTTATGTGGACTTCACCATATACCTTAATCGTTGCTCCTGTAGCTGTTCGCAAGCTGCAACTGCTAGTGTTATGCAGCCAAGACTCCTGCACAAGATTCCGCCTGATAATTGAGGCCGTGGCACCGGTGTCTATTGTTGCCATCCATTTTTCTTTTCCACTGACTACTTCTACTAGAAGGCTTTCGTTGCATCGTTTTGCCAGCGAGACTTGGATGATGGTCCTGGGGCCGTCGACTCCTGCTACCAACTTCTGCCCCGCGAAGTTGGTGCTTAAGCATTTTCCGACTGATGGCTTCGGGAAGGTGTTTCTGCGGGTTTCTGCGGGTTTCTTCCTCTATTTGCTTGTCACCAGAGTGAGGGCAGTCTTTTCGTCGCACCGGTTCTTTACACTGCCTTTGAAGGTGTCCTATTTTATTGCAATTCCAGCAGCGCATTATTCGTCTATCCCGTCGGGTATCTCGTTCCTCGGCACTAATTCTTGTGCAGGAGCATTCGACAGATGCTACTTCGCTGACGAAATGTGTTCCCCTGGAAGCCTGATTGGCTGCTTCCATCGCCAGAGCGAAGGCAAGTGCTTCAGCAAGGGTTCTTTTCCCGGCCATCCTTACTGCTGACTGTAGCTTCGAATCTGCAATTCCCCTGATAAATGCATCTTTTGCCATTTCGTCGATAATTTCCTGGCCTGCGGTGGGGTATGACAGATGTGCCAGTCTACTCACGTCTGCTTGGAGCTGCTGAAGTGTTTCTCCTCGTTGCTGCGTTCGGCTTTGCAATTGGACCTTGTAGACCTCCTGCATGTGGCTATCCCCAAACCGTTTCTCGATAGCCTGTACTAAAGTCACATAATCTTTGTGGTTTTCGATATCTACTGTTTGCAACAATTCTGCTGCAGGACCCTGCAAGGCCATTGTTAGGGCAAAGCACTTTTCCTCATTGTCCCAGTCGTTTGCACAGGCAGCCATTTCAAACTGCTTCTTATAAGTAGACCATGAGGTCTGGCCATCGAATGAGGGAGGCTTCAAATCTTTTCTCCTTGGACCGCTTAAAGAACATTCTCGCAGTTTCTGTTTTCGCACTGTGTCGAGCTCTTTTGCCAGTTGCTGAACTTTGCTGTCCATTTCCTCGAATTTTTCGCCAACATTCTTCTCTATTCTATCAAATTTGTCATCAACGTTCTTCTCTATTCTTTCAAATTTGTCATCGATTTCTTCGAATTTTTGCTGGAGAATGTTCTTTTGTTCTTCCAGATTATTCTTTTGTTCATCCATTTTCTGTTGAAGACCGTGCAGATTGTTGGTTTGTTCGTTAAATTTTTGTTCAATGCTGCTCTTCTACTCGTCTAGATTTTTCTTTTGTTCATCCAGCTTTTGTTCGAGGCTATTCTTTTGTTCTTCCAGATTTTTCATTTGTTCGTCGAGACTGCTCTTCTTTTCGTCCATTTTTTGTTCCAGACTGTTCTTCTGTTCGTCCATTTTTAACAAGAGGAGTTGCATCATCGCAGCCATGTCATTGCCGGTACTTGTCTGTTCATCCTCGTCAACATCAAAGGAATATGCATCAGGATCATGTCCCTCGTTGTTCAAAGCCTCCTGAAGTCGGAGCACCAGGTCACTTTTTCCTCCACTGGCACTGAGGCTTCTCTTGTTCAACTCGGATTTGAGTTGGACGAGGGTCAACTGCAATAGTTTTCGACACATTCTAGCTTTTTCAAATAGTCAGAAAGCACTTTTTTTTTACACACAATAAGTCCTATCCCACATCTGACACCAATGTAAAATGTTTGTGTGGGTACAAATGATAGAACTTATTCTTTTCAATAGAAATCGCTTTATTCAGTACAGTTACAATTCACTATTTTATTGTTTCTCTCAGTACAATCCAATTTCTTAACCGCTTATGCTTTTCTTATCTTTTACTTAAACCATTTAATCACTTCTCCTAAATAACACTTCAAATTTCACTTTAGAACTGATTTGCATACCTTGAGGATGCTGGTATTTATACTCGAATGACATACTTCGAGAAAAATCTTCGCCATCCAGCGTCCCATACGATTTCCAGTTTGCTAGAAAATTCGATTCCACTCTCCAGTCATCAATGGTCGAGACTTTGTTATTCAAGTATCGAAATCTTCTGGTCTTCGAGTATCGACATCTTCTGCGCTGTAAATCTAGATGTCGCTGCTCACATTTAAGTGGTTATCACAATAATAGCCTAGAACAAAAAATGGACGAACAGAAGAATAGTCTCGACGAACAAAAGAAAAATCTGGAATAACAAATGAACATTCTCCAGCAAAAATTCGAAAAAATCGATGACAAATTTGTAAGAATAGAGTAGATTGTGGACAAAAAATCCAGCAAATGGACAGCAAAGTTGAGTAACTGGCAAAAGTGCTTGACACAGTGCAAAAACAGAAACTGCGAGAATGTTCTTTAAACGGTCCTAGGAGAAAAGAGTTGAAGCCTCCCTCATTCGATGGCCGGACCTCATGGTTTGATATGGCTGCTTGTGCGAACCACTGAGACAATAAGGAGAAGTACTTTGCCCTAGCAATGGCCTTACACGGCCCTGCGACCGAATTGTTACAAACAATCGTTATTGAAAAGAATAGGCTTTAGTGCAGGTTATCGTGACGTGAGTAGACTGGCACATTTGTCATATCCCACCACAGGCCAAGAAATAATCGACGAAATGGCATTGACAGGTTTTTCGGTTTTCTCATTTTTGTGATTGGAGCTCAGACAGAAAAATTCTGCGTGTGAAGGCATAACACTGACACGTAGATTTGGCTGTTGTAGAGTTTCAAGCACAACAAAAAATAGTGTGAATTATAACCTTCGAATCACTCTGAGTGAAGAAAAATCCCTCCGTCCTATTCGGACTCCCACCACTGGAGAGCGAATATCGAAACCAAACAAACCACTACAAAAAAAAAAAACCATTTTCCTTTCCCCTCCTTCTACCTTTATGCCCACGCCAAGGCAACAGTAAAAGGGTATCAACCCCTTAGGCGCGCGTAAATTATAAAAAAAAGGACGCATTCATTAGGGGAATTGCAGATTCGAAGCTACAATCAGCAGTAAAGATGGCCGGGTGGAAAACCCTTGCTGAAGCACTAGCCTTCGCTGTGGCGACGGAATCAGCCAATCAGGCTTACAAAGGAATGCATTTCGTCAGGGAAATAGTATCTGGGGAATGCTCCTGCTCAAGACTAACTACCGTGCAATAAAATATTCCGCGGGAGAGACGAAGGATGGCTGCTGGAACTGCGATAAAGTAGGACATCTGCAAACCGATACGACGAGAAGGCTAATTGCACTGGGGTTACAGGCAAATAGAAGGAAAAACTGGCTACCCAGAAGACGGTAAAACTTCTCGAAGACATCAGTTAGGAAATGCTTTCTTCGCGGGGCACAAGTCGGTAGCAGGAGTCAGCGACTCCAGGGCAATTATCCCAGTCTTACAGGTAAAATAATGCAATGAAAGTCTCCCAGTAAAAGTGGTCAGTGGTAAGGAAGTGAAAGAGCAGGCCGCAATACAAATGATCAGGACTGAGCCAATAGTGGGTTGGAGTATAGACGGAATCCGTTCCTCCCAACAGGCAGACAATAACATCGAACCGATATTGGCCTGGAAGGACCAAGCTGGCAGCAGATATCAGACCGGAGCCAAACTCTGAAGGCATACTGGGCATAGTGGGACTTGCTTTGTGTGCAAGATGGTTTGCTGAAGAGAAAATGGGGAAGTGGAGGTGGGACAACATCTAGTATGCAGCTACCCGTGCCACAGTCCAGAGTCAGAAAAGTGCTCCATGAAATACATGACGGAATCTCAGGAGATCATTTGGGAATAAACAAGACATTGGAAAAGTTAAGGGAACCTGTCTATTGGCTAAGCGCTAAACAAGATGTCGAGAATTGGTGCAAAATATGCATAAATTGTGCGGCTACCAAGGGTTCAAAAGTAAAGCCACATGGACAAATGCAACAATACAATGTCGCAACACCATTCGAACGAATAGCCATCGACACCCCTGGGCCGTTTCCCGAAACCTTTAATGGTAACCGATATACCCTCATGGTCATGGATTATTTCAGTAAGTGGTCGGAAGTGTTTGTCATTCCAAATCAAGAGGCTAAGACGGAAGCCGAACAGATAGTCAACAACTGGCCGAAACTTTGAATCAAAAGTCTTCCAGGATATGTGCCAATATTTGGGAATAAGAAAGATGGAATGTTTGAGCGATTCGACCTATCTAAGGACGTCAGCAACTGCCAGCGGGATTGGGTCGACACATACCCTCTTCTTAATGGCCTACCGAAACGAAACACGGACCATAGTTCAACCGCACACACACCATCCGAGATCTTATTTGGTCAAACAGTTTGGTTGCCAAGTGAAGCAAAATTTGGATCCCCACCCACAGAGCCCAAAGTGGTGAATGACTTGCGCAGCAGGATTCTTAAATTGCATGAAGACACCAGAGAAAAGATGAATCTAGCGAGCAGCCGCATGAAGACTAGGTACAACATCAAGGCAAAATCTTGCAGCTTCAACAAAGGAGATTTGGTCTGGTTGTACTCGTATAATCCTCAGCGTAAGAAAGGCAAATCACCAAAATTGCAACAGGACTGGGAAGGTCCATACAAGGTGATAACCCGCATTAATGACTTTGTCTACCGGATCCAGCGTGGGGATTGAGGAAAATTGAAGGTGGTTCATTTGGATAGAATGCGTTATTTCAACAGTATTGTGATAACCACTTAAATGTGAGCAGCGACATCTAGATTCATAGAGCAGAAAATGTCGATACTCGAGGACCAGAAGATTTCGATACTGGAATAACAAAGTCTCGACTGGAGACTGGAATCGAATTTTCTAGCAAATTGGAAATTGTATGGGACGCTGGATGGCGAGGATTGTTCTCGAAGTATGTCATTCGAGTATAAATACCAACATCCCCAAGGTATGCAAATCAGTTCTAAAGTGAAATTTGAAGTGTTAATTAGGAGAAGTGATTAAGTGGTTTAAGTAAAAGATAAGAAAAGAATAAGTGGTTGAGAAATTGGATTGTACTGAGAGAAGCAAATAAATAGTGAATTGTAACTGTACTGAATAAAGCGATTTGTATTGAAAAGAATAAGTTCTATCATTTGTACCCACACAAACATTTTACAGTATGATGAATAACGAAGTTGTTCGGGACGTACAACTGTAGGGAGGGAGCAGTGTGATAACCATTTATTTATTTCGATACTTGAATAGCAAAGTCTCAACCATTGATGACTAGAGAGTGGAATCGAATTTTTCATCAAAATTGAAATTGTATGGGACGCTGGATGGGGAGGATTGTTGTCGAAGTATGTCATTCGAGTATAAATACCAGCATCCCCAAGGTATGCAAGTTAGTTCATCAGTTGAATTTGAAGTGATTTTGGGGTTTAAGTAAAAGATAAGAAAAGTATAAGCGGTTGAGAAATTGGATTGTACTGAGATAAATGATTAAATTGTGAATTGTTACTGTATTGAATAAAGCGATTTTTATTGGAAAGAATAAGTTCTATCATTTGTGCCCACACAAACATTTCACAATATATATATTATATATTTTTTGTTTATAATACTTTGAAGAGAATAACATATGTACTGTCCATGTTGAGTTCTTGTTTCCAAATATAATGGGCCCAGCTCGGATATTGATAAAGAGCAATAAAGCTACGATTGTAATGGTCAAACCATTCTACTCTACCTAGTGCAACGAATTCATATATTAGAAATTTGAGGAAACAATACTTTATCTGTCAGCTCAAAGCCGAAGCGCCATTCCGGATTGCAATTTTTAAGTTCGTGCTTTTGACGCAAGTTATCGTAAGTTCGATATAAATCGTGTATGAAGCATGCCAAAGCACGCGCGTGCGAACGTGACATTATGCGTTTTTTTACATGACTGACCGAATGTCAAAAACAGAGGTAAGTGTACAGTTAACTGAAGAGAGAAAAAAAAACTTGTTTCAGTATTGATGAGTGGTGATGTTCAGTCAGAGATCCAATATTTTTGTCCCGCGATGATGTTCGGACGAATATAATCCAATCTACGCGGGCGGGTAGGCGCATATGATGCTAAACAATCTGTAACATTCGTAACAAGTAAATTCGGCGATTTCCATTCCGTCTCAGTCTATGTTTCTTGTAATGGCGACGTAATTGGATAAAACACGACAGAAGAAATATTTGCAAAAAATGAACGTCAATCATGTTGGGGTCACCAGTTGTAGGGTTTTGCACACCCAGAGAAAATAATTGTTACACCATATAAATTGAAACAAAACTTTATATTTACTGCGTCTTAAAAATATGTTCTTATTAAATATATTATAAAATATTTGTGTGAGTTAAAATGATAGAGCTATTTATTTCAACACAATTGTTTTATTCAATACAACTACAATTTAGTATATGTCGCTTTTATCAACCACTTTTATTTTTCTTTATCTTTTACTTGAACCACTTTATCATTACTATTCATTCACTATCAAATCCAACTTTTGAACTGACTGCACCTCTGTACGATGCTTTCTGCACTAGCTAGCTACTTTTCATTTGCCCAATATTCGCCATCTATTGTCAAACATTTTCCATTATTCCTCCATTCGATGAGTCTTCTGCTTTTCAAATATAGATGACCCTTTACATATTTCAGCGGTTATCATACTGCTCCCTCCCTAAAGTTGTTCGTTCCGCTGAAATGACACATTCTATCAAAATGGACCATCTTCATTTTCCCCTGATCCTCACGCTGGATCCGGTACACAATATCACTAAAGCGGGTTATCACCTTGTATGGACCTTCCCAACTCTGTACCAATTTTGGTGATTTGTCTTTCTTTCCCAGGTCTCCTTCGTTGAAGCTGGAAAGTTTTGCTTTGATGTCGTACCTAGTCTTCATGCGGTTGCTCAATCATTTCATCCTTTCTCGTGTGTTTGCGTGCAATTTTCGAACCCTGATGCACAAGTTGAGATCCGAATTTTGTTTCCCTTGGCAACTGAACTGTTTGACCAAATAGGATCTCAGATGATGTATGTCCTATTGAACTAACGCGTTTCGGTAGGCCATTAAGAAAAAAAAGTATATGTCGATCCCAGTCCTGCTGGCAGCCGCCGACGACCTAGGTTAGGTTGGCTGGTCGATAAGTTATCTGGATCCCGAGTGCACTCTATGCCTTATCACACTTAGGTCTGTGTAGATCCATTGCGTTGCTAGGGTGGGGAATTGGAAGGAAATGGGGATTTGATTGCTGTTCCTAGTTAAGGTTTCTGCCGTCCATCTCTCGTTCGTTGTCAATTAGCGGGGTAAGACATCTTATTGCATCCGCGAATCTGAAAAAATATGTAAGTGAAGCAGCAGATAGTTGTGAGAGGTAGTGGGAGCAATAACTTTCTAAAGTTCTTTGTCTCGATCTGCTGAGCCTGGGAAAACAGACTAAAAAGTGAAGGGTGTGCTCCCGTGAGTCCATGTCCCCACAGCTTCTGCAGAGGTCGTCGTCGGTAAGGTACAGCTTTATTGTGTGCTGCTCTCCTAGAAAATTATGGCCTGTGAGCAATCTAATAAACGTAGATAGTTCAGTTCTGGTTTTCAAGAGAATCTTACTTTTTCTGAATTAGCTGAGTTCTGGCAATAATTGTCTTGAGGTCTCGTAGGTTGGAAGGTTTTTCAACTGTTCATTGGCTATTATTTGTATTGTTCGATCAAATTTTATTCTGAGAGTGCAGAGTAGAGCTTCCAGTTCTCTTTCTAGCGAGGATGTTTTTCGAACTAGCTCGTTTGCATGCTCATTGCCTGCCAGGGACGCAGCTTAGAGTTTCGCAAGTCTCGATTTGAATTCGACTGCAGCGACAGCCTTGATGGCAGCCTGGCTGTCAATAAATATAGTAATATCTAGAGATATTGCCATTTTTGCCGCAAGTTTGGTTGCTTTTGCTACAATTTCGAGAGCATCGTATGTTCAATTGATTCAATTGAAGATTCCGGCACCGGTTCCTGTCTTTTTACACATTCTTCGATATTTTTAGCACTTTTCTATAGTCGGAGGGAAGGAAGGTCAAATTGCTGCATTATACTTTTATGTGTGCATAGAACAAGCTCTGTTTTTAGCGGGTTGATTTCGAGCTCTCAGAGCTTGGCCCTGTATCCAAGGATTGTCACTGATCGTGAGTAGTAACTTGCCACTAGTGTCCACAGAAGAAGATGATCTTCCTTGAGGGGTGACCCTTAATACCGTGTTACCTTGTTGCATTGTTGCATTGATATTCCTGCTGCTGAGCATACAGGTTATCAGGTTCGTTAATGCAGGATGACCAGCCTTCCCTAAGTATTACGGGAATTTCGAAATTTTTGAAGCCTCCTTCGATGTCAAGGAAGACTGATAATGTATGCTCTTTGTCGTGAAGACTTTTTATGAACCGTGCAGACAACTTCATGTAGGGCCGTTTCCATGCCTTTACCTTTTGTATAGGGATGAGACTAAGACTCTTGGGTGCAGATTACTTCGAATATGAGTGTCAAGCACTTTTTAAATTGTATGATGGTATGGCAGGAAAGTGGGTTTTCAACTATAGTCCCAACTCTTCAGTGTTAGATTTCGTCTAGATACGATCTGTTTTAGATTTTCAACTCCTATAGGTTCCTTAGATCTGACTTTCCTTATTCATAGTCTACTTCGGCGGCGGTTTGCAATTTGATTCCGTTGAGGACTTAAAGTTTTTAATCAATCTCTGCTGCAGAGTTTTTCCAATGTAGGGAAAATGAAGGGGTATGGGTATGTCTTTGACATTAAACTTGATCATTCTATGATCAGAGAACGATATGTCTGAAGGTATCTTCCAGTTTCTTATCGCGAGGGTACCAGAGTTACTCCATAGAGTGATATCTAACACCTACCATCTATTTTTCACTATAAAAGCTGGTTCATTACCGCGGTTTAAAGATTATTGACCTAGGCAGTTTGTGTACGTGCTACCCCATTGTATATGATGGGAGTTGACGTCACATACAATAATCACATCGGACATTTCCTACTGTACTTTGTTGATAAGTGAGCTAAGTATCACTGGGCCCTCTTATTTTGCCTCGGGTTATCCAAGGTTCCTGGGTGAGGCGATGTCGATATATTCCTTCATAACAAGCTAGACATGCTTAGCGCTGGGCGGTTCGCGTTCCTCTTCGCAAGGCAACTGTGAAAGGTCTGATCTTGCATCGGGTTATCCATTGTTTGAAAACCATTTCGCTAAAGGAAGCGTATCCAAAGTGTCAACAATTCTCCGTAGTCTACACAAAACGTTGTACTACCGTTTTTTTTTTCTTCACGAGGTCCACTGGAGATGTCCACGGTCTCTGCGATTCTTTAATCAGCCCCACAACTTTTATCTTCGGTACCATTTCGGCAACTTCTGTTTGCTTTTCCAATGTAAGACGACTTGCAGGTTGGCGGATTGATCGGGCGTCTCTAGTGTCAATGTGGTGTTGAATAAGTTGTGTGCGTCCATGTTTTCCGTCTTGTATAATAAATATATCAGCGTACTCACCGAATAATTTTACATCCAGGATACGCTGCTCTTGATCCAGATCACAGATACTGAGGATTTTGTTCTTGATTTTCACAGTTCAGATTCTTTCGACCGGTTTTGCAGGACTCGCTTCCATTGAGGTCGATATACATTCTGGACAAACAACACCTGAAAAATGATATGTTGAGATCTTCGCTAGGAACAACTTGATCCAGCTTTTAATGAGCCCACTCGAATACTAGACGTTGATATTCATACAGCCAACACCCTGGACTTCTCACCCTGAAATGTACAAAGTCGATGTTTTACCCCCTCTTGACTCGTCGGACCATTGTGTCATATCAGCTAATTCCTCACACACTGGCTAACTGTGTTGCCAGTTCCTAAAAGAACCGTATAGCAATACGAGAAATCCAATTGGGGTGGACTTAGCAGATTTTTTAGGAATTTCAACTGGTCGTTATGTTTCCTCATAACGACGTGGATGCCTCTGCTGATATGATCACAGACACTATTCATCGGATGAAGAATATTAAACCAAAAGAAAAGGCGTGGTACAACTCGAGCTGTAGAGAGACGATCAAGGTTAGAGAAATGTTTTTTTGGGCCTTCAAGACCAACCCGACATAAGATAACGGAAAAAAGTGCAAACGGGCCAGGAATTACTGCAACGTCTTTCTTAAGCGTGTAAAATTTCAATACGACCAAAAACTGAGGCAAAAAATACTACAATGTCCCAAAAGTGGTAACAATTTTTGTCGTCAAAAATATTTATTAGAAATTCAGCCTCATCCTACATCCCAACGCTCATTAATAATGACATTCCAGCTGTCAGCTCTTTGAACAATCTGTGTGGTGCATACTTCGCGATAACTACAACACTTCCAGATTGTGCTTTGTCTCCGCCTGCACTTGAATGCGTCGAATCAATGGGACGAACCAACTTTCGCACTCATGTAGTAGCAAGCAAGTCAGCTTATGAAATATCACGAAGCATGAAAACTTCTCTATGACCTGCAATACGAATTTCGTAGCAACACGTCTACTGGTGATTTGATGGCATGTCTCCATAGAACCAAAACGTACATCAACCTGTCGAAAGCATGATAGTTGCATTTGATATTTCAAAGGCATTTAACGGACTTTGGCATTATGGATTAGAAATTACCTAGTCCTGCCATAAGTTCTGCTACAAATATAAAACGCTATAAAAAAAAGCCAGTAAACATATTGCATTCAAAATTATTTCATATATTAGACCATTAATATTTATTCATTATTAAAAAAAATTGGATTCACTCGAAATGACTGCCTTTTGCTTTAATACAAGCTTCTAAATGGTGTGGCCATTGGGCTATACCGGCACGTACGGTTACCGTGGAGATCTTGGACGCAGCTCTGGTTGATGCTGTTTTAAGGCTTTCCAAATACCTGAAAGGGGTCTTGCAGACCATGTTCTTCAATTCTTACCAGTGGATCCAGATCTGGACTCCCAAACGGCCAATCTTCTCCTGCTATAAATAGCCATTGACTCTGAGCCATTCCTGCGTGGTTTTGGCTTTGTGCGCTGGAGCAGAGCCCTGTTGTAAGATCCATCTATATCCATTGAAAAGGTTATTGGTCAAACCCTTCACAACACCTTCTTGGTAAACCTTTGCACCCGTTTCTAAGCTTTTTTCACAGAAATGGAGGGATGTGACACCATGGTGAGAGACCCACCACCAAACCATTAAGGAAGCGAGATGTTGTCCACGTTGAAGATGAAGTGGCAGATATTTTGTCATTTTGTTTGTTGAAAACTTCATCCACGGCAAAAATTTTTTCATTCGTAAACAGACTGTTTTCATGGCTATTGTCCGTGTGCCACTGCAAAAGTTGCTTGCATCTTTCCAGCCTAAGTTTTTTAGTTGAGGAGTTAGAAGATGACCCGTGGACCAACGATAGGCTCTCATATGCAGATCATCCCGAATCAGCCTAGACATGGATTTGGTTGATATATCCATTTCCTTGGACATGATCTTCTGCTTCATAAGCGGATTTATCCGAATTCGTTCACGCACTGCCTCTATTACCGCATTCGTACGGACGACGCGCAGGAGACCACTTCTTGGACTGGCATCTACTCCAGACAATTCGCCGAAGTGAGCAATAGCCCGATAAACGAATGTACTGAAAAAAAAGGCAACGGTTCTATTCCCGCAAGAAGTTTTGAACGATAAGCGCTGGAAATTGTGTAACAGAACTTATGGCAGGACTAGGTACCTTACGGAACGTTCAATTCAAGTTGTGTTAAATGTTTTCAGATCTTATATTCACAAAAGAAATTCTGGTGTACTGGATCCGTTCTGCTCACACTCTTTTTAATTTTCATCAATGATCTCTTGTATGCTACTTCTAATCCAATATATTCCTTTGCTGACGACAGTACTCCCTGCTTAGATCCTGGAATATGAAAAGCAGAGAACGGCAGCGTATGCTAAACTCATTAAATTCCGATATAAACGGCATTACTAAATGAGGAACCACCAACGGAGTGAAATTTAATGCTTCCAAAACACAATGTTGTCTGCTGTCGTTAAAGTGAAATTTAAACAAACAAACATTTAGAAATTAAACACATATGCACTTGCATCATTGAAGCCAGAAAATTGTCCATTCTCGCCAATGCCAATGCAAGCCAATGACGACTTACGTGGGAATGACCACATACTCGATGTCGCCAAAAACGTTGCGAAATGTCTAGGTTTCCTGAAACGATATAAGAAATATTTCACCCACCATTGATCTGGCCTCAATATATAAGGCATTCATACGCCCACAATTGGAGTACAATGCCCACATCTAGTTAGGTGCCTATAAGACCTCCTTTCACTTGCTACATAGGATCTAAAACCGTGCGTTAAAAGTCATAGGGGACGTCAATATTCCACAGTCAATTGATACAGTTGAGCACCGACGTAATGTTTTCTATCTCACCTTGTTCTATTACTATTTCCACCACCAGTGCTCCAACGAAATTGCCAGTAGCATTCCGCCCCTTCAAACTTTTAACCGTAACACCCGTCTCGCTATGAATGCTCATCAGTATATCCTCAAGCCCACTTTCGGACGAACTCTAAAATATCGCGATTCTTTCCTAAACTGTACAACTCGCTTACAGAATGCCCTTCCGAGCTCTTTATTTCCTAGTCATTACAACAATCATACATCAACGTGCATCGGTACCTCTCTACTTTTCCTCAATAATTTTCCTTCGCCCGCGCATGAACCATGAAGTCTCTCTTATTTTCTAGTTCCATCAAACAGAATCGGTGGCTACCAGGACCACTTTCCACTTTTGCCAAACAAAATCCTTCTGGATTTCATTTCATAAGGAAGGACTTCATTCCAGGAGGAAGATTTTCCTTCTGGATCTTATATCAGAATGGACGTACTGGACATGGACATACACATATGTATAAAAAAAATTTATTCAAGTCATTAACGAAAACAAAAATTATATGTTTACATTCATACTGGATTACGTTAATTTGAGGTCCATTCACAGCTCATCGAACTGCGAATACGAACGAACGGATATTCGCAAATTTTGACATTTCGTTGAGTGGGAACACCGAGTTCTGGCGGAGGTGGAGGGCAGCCATGGGCCCATCAGCCAGTGGCCCATCAACCCCAGACCTCGGAAAACAACCCGCATTGGTTCACGGGCAGTTTTCTCTGCAGAGGAGAGTGAGGAGGTTCGGTCGGTGAAGTCCATAGATAGACGGGAGCCCTTAGATAGATGGGAGACTCGCAACGGGCTGCATCAGACAGGACGTCTAAAAGCCTCTGACGGGTGGGGATGGCGGTCTTTCAGTCCAGGCACCCCAACACGATGATGACGGGTGAGGGAAGACGATCCCTGGAACATACACCCCAACGAAAGCGAAACAACAGGAGGCTTAAATAACACCCCATCCTGCTACCGATGTGGGTGCGGACACCGGCATCAAATCCCACAACTGATGTGGATGCAGCTAGCTAGAGCCAGCACCGAGCCATTTGATCGATGGGTGAAGAGACGACGATCTCTTTTATAGCAACACCCCAACGAGGGAGCAACAAAGGAGCAACAGCGGTGTGCAGGCGGACGGCCAGCATAATCGAGCATACCCAAACGACGTACCAGCTGTCTGTAAAAGTTAGGTTTGATGGGTGAAGGGATGACGACCCCTTTTTAAGCCAGCACCCACCGATGGAGCACCGAAGAAGCGCCGAAGGAGGCGTGTAGGCGTACGGCCAATAATAAGACAGCCCCAACGAGGGAACATGCAAACACACAACAACAAACCACAACAACCAACAACAACCAACACCAACCAACAAACGGATGGTTGGATAGAGATACAATCCCTTCCCAATCCCTTCTGGGGGAAAAATGACGAGTGAATGTGTGTGTGTGTCTGGCAGGAGCTGTGGATCGTAAAAGATCTGGAAGTCACTTTTTGGACTACCAGCAATTAAATAGGGTCATTTTAAAGTTACCAGTTGAGCGAAAAATTTTTTTTTATGTAATCCGATGTTGATTGCAAAGGAACACTAAAAACTTTTTTGGAATTTTAGTTATTAAATATATTTTCTTACGAATCAATTTGAACACTCGGAATAATAAACTGGCCAAACGAAAACAGAAACATAGTTTAGCATACTATTTGACGTTTATACATATTTATATGTTCTAGTACATTTTGACATAAAAAAACAGGAGAGAAATTTTGATTCTGAAATGAAAACGAGAATCAAAATCTTATTTCTAAAAAAATGAGGGAAAATGGTTTTATGTCACTTTTATGCTTCAGAGCACGAAAAAAAGCCCAAACGAAAAAACGCCATAAGTCGAAAACCTAGTGTTTCTCCATATTTACAGATTTTAAAGAATATGAAGATGCGCATTTTATACGCCCATCTCAAGAATTTTTAGATACATTAGAGAGTCTAGAGCGAAAATTTATTTCTCATTTTCCCAGTTTGTACTTTTGTATATAATAATTTTGAAATGAAAATATTTAACATATTAAAGAATGAATTTGATTACTATTGCTGTAAAAGACAAAAAAAAATTTATTATACAATTTTATGTACGTGTCAAGTGTTTCACATTATCAAAAAATTCAATTTTAAAAAAGCTAACAAGAGGTAACAATATCTTAGTCTTATATCTTATATCTCATAATACATACATATACAGGGTGTCCAGGAAAGAATGGATAAGCCTGAAACCCCTCATAGGTGGGCTATCGGGTGCTCAAAATAAAATACAAAAAAGATCCATCCCAAATAGTACATAAGTTATGTAAATTTTTTTTTAAAAAAGTATATTTTTTTTTCACATGACTTTACGTTCTACTGCATTGAAAAAATTAAATCTATCGTTTTTTACGTTAAAATATTCTTCATAGACTATTTCATTCGATATGTAGTAAATATTATAAGTAATTGTTGCTCCATTTTTTGAAAAATAAAACATTCTAACTTTAATTTTTAGCATAAAATTTACAAAATGTTTATTTTTTGTAAAGTTCGGGCGTAAGAAAAATGTATGGAAACCTAAGTGGCCAACTGTTAAAAAAAATATGTGGATAATACAGATTTAAAAATGGTATAATATATATGTATAATATGCGAATGTAGATTGAATTTCACATTTCTGGTATGTGAGTAAAATTTGACTGTTCGCAAAGAACAATCGCTTATTCACGGAGAAATAAGCGAATCGTTGATTTCTTCGCGAAAAATAATTGAATTACAGTGTTTTTTTATCAGTCCGCAGATAAATTGCTTGACTTTAAATGTACTAAAAATGATTTCTTCGCAATTAGCTCATTTGCAATTCGCTGACCTGTGAATGCACCTTTATTGGTTTTGTTGTACACGAGTACTTGTGTATACAATTGTTACAATCAAACTTCCAAACATAGAAACCGACATGTCTTTCAGTGCTTTTTAAATATTTATTCGTTTTTGCTTACTTCCTCAATTACCATTAGTAAATTGTTATTTCCTTTTTGACTACAGAAAGATTTAGTTTCGTATCAGCAACTTACCTGGTTTGAATTTGAATAACGCGTGGGCAGAAGCAATAACAGTTTTTAAATTGTTATATTTCAGCAGCTGTCAAAGTTACCAATGATATCCAGCTGTCAAAATATTCAGTAAGGTTTGCCATTCCATTATGCATCTTTTTACGCTTGCCGAACGTGAGGAAATTATAGGCAAATATCATCGAAATTCCGGCTCAGTTGTAAATACGCACCGCAAATTTCGTCGTGTGGCCGGTCGTGATCATGACCTCATTGTGCACGCAATTCGTTGCACCGTGGAAAAGTTTGAGCTGAGTATACTCTTTTGGATCTTAATTGCCAAACCACAATGTGGCGTTCGCGCGGTGGCGCTTTGACATATTGAGTAAAAACAATTGGCTCTTACGGAGCAATCCGAAGCGTAACCTTAGGCGTTTCTGACACTTTTGATCGTAAATATCGTAAGCTCGACATCAAAGCCCTAGTTGAGCTACTTTCTCCTTCGTCACGTGTTGGAAAGGATGAAATCACATTTAGAATAAAGCTCCTTTTGAAAAATACAACGTAGAGTTTATTTTCTGTAATGATTTTAATTTTAGAACATTATCAAATTGTAAGGTGAAATTACCTACTCTTTTTAGTAATTCCCTGGCACGGGCTCCAATTCCAACGGCTCGACTGCTTCCTGACGTGTTTGAAGACAAAAGAAATCGTGTGTTCTCGCGTGTATTTTAAAAGATCTGTCAAATATCTTCTTTCGATGAGTTTTGGAAATGTCAAAATGACGGCTGGCTGCAGTCGTTGGAATTGGAACCTGTGCCTCGGTTACATTTCGTATAAGTATATATGTGACGGACAGTTAAAACAACATTTCCATAGTATCTGATATTGGGTTTTATTAAAATTAAAAATTGACAGAATAATATATACCATATTTATATACCTGACTTGGAAAAATGTACTGCACTGTCAGGAATCTGTCCATCCAAAGGCCAAAAAATCGTTAAAGAAATTAATTTAAAATATAAGTGCCGCCAATTGTAAAAAGAACAAGTGCTGTCATCAAGGGGTATGTCCACTGCTTTTTCTTCCGAAATTCTGTGAGAAAGAAAGTGCTGCCATCAAGAATGTGCTCATCACTCTTTGTCTGGAAGTCTCTCAGTGACACTCCCCTTCGGTGAGGCTGCTATCACGAGTAGTTGTCTCACCTTCTCTTGAACCACTGACAGCCAGCACCGCCAACTTCACTGCTGGTCGTACATAAACGCCTGCGACCGTCTTTACTGATGCACGTCTTACTTGGCCGTCAGCTGATCGAGTGACATCCTGAATGATTCCTTTAGGCCAACACCCTCTTGGTAGGTTTTCATCAATTATGATCGCCTACTTTTATTGGTTTCACTTGATCAAACCACTTCGGTCTCTGAGTAACAGTGGGCAAATACTCCCATACCCATCGCTTTCAAAATATATTTGTCAGTTGCTGGCACTTCCTCCAGTTCCTACGCAAAAGAAGATCCTTATCTCCAAACTCACCTATCAGTTTGCTTCCGATGATCCCAAAAGAAAGTGGTTCGGAGTCAATGCTTCAGATCCGCTGGTCCAGATGGTATATCTCCCCTTCTTCTGAAGAGTTGTTCTTCCACGCTGGCAAAACCACTGCGTAAGCTTTTTCATCAATCCTACTCTCTAGGCCTCTTCCCGAGCAGATGGAAAACAGAATTTTTCCAGACCGTCCCTAAAAAAGGCGAATCATCTTCTCTCTCCTCCTACAGACCCATTGAACTTACGTCCCTTCTTTCCAAGGTCATGGAAACACTGATAAATCGTCAGCTCATGAAATATCTCGAAACACGAAAACTTCTCAATGAAAGGCAGTACGGTTTTCGTAGCAACAGGTCCACTGGTGATTTGATGGCATATCTCACCGAAAAATGGAACCAAAGCTTACATCAATCTGGCGAAAGGAAGATACGAGCAGTTGCACTTGATATTTCTAAGGCATTTGACAGAGTTGGGCATCAGGCTCTTTTGTCGAAAATGCGTGCATTTCCTTTCGGAACGTTCAATTCAAGTTGTTTTGGACGGTTTCGAGTCTGATATTCACTGATCTGATATAGTCTGGTGTGCCCCAGGGCTCTGTTCTGTCTCCGACACTCTTTTTAATTTTCATTAATGATCTCTTGTCTGCTACTAATCTAATCCAATATATTCCTTTGCTGATGACAGTACTCTCTGCTTTTCATATTCGTTTCCGGACTCACGGCCCTGCTCTTCAGCTGTAGAACGAGAACGGCAGCGTATGTTAAGCTCATTAAATTCCGATATCAACAGCATAACCAATTGGGGAACTACCAACAGAGTGGAATTTAATGCTTCCAAAACACAATGCTGTCTTCTGTCATTAAAGCGAAGTTTAAACACCCAGCCATTATCCATGAATAGCATTTGCATCGCCGAAACCGAAAAACTTTCCATTCTCGGTATGTGTGTCAATGACAATTTACGTTGGAATGACCACATATTTAATGCCGCCAAAAATGCTGCGAAATGTCTAGGTTTTCTCAAGCGATGTAAGAAATATTTTACCCCCTCTGATCTGGCCACAATATATAAGGCATTCATCCGCCCAAATTTGGAGTACAACGCCCACATCTGGTCAGGTGCTCCTAAAACATCTCTGCACCTGCTAGATAGGATTCAAAACCGTGCGATAAAACTTATTGATGATACTAATATCAGTCAATCAATGGACACCCTCGAACACCGACGAAATGTCTCGTGTCTCACTTTGTTTTATCGCTATTTCCACCACCAGTGCTTCACTGAAATCGCCAGTAGCATTCCGCCCATTCAAACTTTCAACCGTAACACCCGTCTCGGTATGAATGCTCATCAGGATACCCTCAAGCCCATTTTCGGACGTACTCTAAAATATCGTGATTCGTTCCTGAGCAGTACAACTCGCTTATGGAATGCCCTGCCGATCTCTGTATTTCCTGGTCATTATAACTTGCAAACATTTAAAATCAATGTACATCGGTACCTCTCTTTTCTTCCTCCCTAAATTTCCGTTGCCCGCGCTGTGTACAATCACCTTAAGGGTACTCAAACCCCTTGAGCGCGCGTTGATCATAAAAAGACTCTGCTTGAAGTTCTCGATAAAACGCAAAGCCCATGCCACCGTCCGTACCAATCGCCTTCAGGATGAAAATCTCTCCGTGTTAATCAACAGCTCCTTCATTAACTCATGTTGCAGCAAGAACCTTGGTCTCAGCTCATCCTTCTCTTCTTCATTTGTTTCCGGTAAGGCACCTGGCCATTTGTTCTCGGATTCGAACAGAAATGAGGGCCCTTTGTACCACCTATCGCTACATTCAAACATCTGCATTCTTTTCCATTTTGTCGCGTCATCTGCAACATTTTCTCGATTTGGAATCCATTTCCACTCAGCGAGCTTCGAATTCTCCTCACTCCCATTGCAGCACCTAGTAACTCCATCCGAGTAATCGATATAGGTATCGGCGGACAACCTTGGTTTTGGCTCCATCCAAGCAGATTCTAAAGTACGCCACTGCTGCCATTGCGCGTTCGCTTGCATCCACAAACACATGTAGTTGGATAGATACATGGTCGTCCGTGGTCAACTTCGAGTAGCATCTTGAGATTCTTACGTTCTCAATCAGAGGAAGTATGCGCAGCCACTCATTCCACTGGCGCTGTAAACGTTCGGGTATGGTTTCGTCCCAGTCTATTCCAGATCTCCACACTTTTTGAAGGAGCACTTTAAGCATCACTAAGTAGTGTGCTAGGAAACCCAAGGGGTCGAATATCGACATTAACACCTTCAATAACTCACGCTTAGTAGGTGCTCTTCTAGCCTCTAGAATGTCTTCGTGGACCTTGGCAAGGCGAATGGAAAAGGTGAATATGTCTGCTTCTGTTTTCCACCATATTCCGAGTACTTTTGCGGATGTTGATTCAGGACAACAAGCTGATCAGGTCCCTTCAGCAACATGGAGTTTAAAGACACTCGACCTATCCTCGCAGCTCCATCCCAAACTAAACGTATCTTTCCAGGCTTATTTGGGTGCGTAACAACAAATGTTGGCAAGTACCAAGTTCTTGGAGTCATCAGCTGGGCCTCCATCTGATTCAGTTGCCCTGCATAGCCCTTCTGCAAAAGGCTAGCCATCTGCCTGTTCAATGAATCTTGGAGGGCAGGATCCGAGTGCATTTTTCTTTCGTGCACTGAAGTCGCTTGAATGCTATTGGATAACTGTTCGGCATCTGTATGTCATCGTTCTTCCACAAGAGCCAACTTTCAAAGGAGTTGCCAATGCGCCTAGTTGTTTGCTTCAAAATGCTAAGAGCCCTCTTTTCATCATCGGCCTCGACGTACTCCTTCCAGTGCCATGACTTTCTAAGGCAAAGTAAGCATGCACCTCTTCATGGAGCTCTATCTCGCACTCACACACCTGATAGTGGTGGAAAGAATGATGCTATTTCTTGGTTTCCCATCCGTAGCTCCCACACACGATCCAGCCCAGACGTATTTTCATCGCAATTGGTTCATTGCACATACCCTCAGATATTTTGAGCGTTTTGCAATCGTATCAACAGCTTCGGTTGGACGTCTGTGTACGAAGGAAGTGGTAGTCCCCTCAGCTGTCGATACTTTGCCTGAGCAGCACTGGCATCGAAAGACTGCTTTGGTAAACTCAACTTTTTGACTGTACGAACGCCCTGTAACATGTAGCGCTTCGAATTGCCAAGTGAGCCTTGCTGCGACAATACTTCAATGGATACTAAAAGCGAACCCATTTCTTCCCTGACGGCGTCTGCTGACCACTTCAAATAAAGTGGTTTGTTGACACCTTTTAACTTCAACGTGTCCGCTACTTCTTTGTCCAACAGTGTTAACGATGATCCGCTGTCCAAAAACGCTAACGTTTCAAAGGCTTTACCATTCGCGTGTATTGTAAGTGGAGCAATACGAAAAAGAACATCAGAGTCCTTGTACTGGTGCACACAGACTCGCGCATTTGTCACCAAAGTCTCGTGAACCATGTTGTGATGCTTATATGCACAGCCATCTATGCCGTAAATCTTTAACTCCGTACACTTTTTTCGAGATGAATGCCGTAAACAGCATTCGCAGATCCAATTGCTCCTCACTACATGCCTCCTTTTGGATACGGAAAAACCTCTGAAGGCATCACAATCTATCAACCGATGATTTCCTTGACATGCGTAACGTTCGCCTGGTTTACATTACGCTGAAGTGGTTGCTGGGAGACGTATTCCTCCTGGTGAGCATGTAGATAGTTCGCACGCCTCCCCCCTTTCCACTCGATCGTTGGCAGCTGAGTTAATGTACTCGCTGCATCTGATATTGTGTTCAGTCAGTTGCTGTAATCCTTCAGCGTCCAGTCTGGGTGTCCAATTGATTCAATTGCCCAGTTCAACGTCATTGTGGCGGGAAGTTTTTCTACTAGCTCCTCGAGAAGCATTGGGTTATCGATGTGGCTCTGGAGATCAGCGGCCTTCATTGATGAATATAATTGCCGTACTGAAGTGGCATAGTGGACTATGGACTCAAATTTATCAGCCTTTGGAGTTGCTTCTGACCTTATCTTTTTTAGAAGTGATTTTATGATTAATTCTGGTCTTCCATAAATCTTCTTAAGAGTTGAAATCAACTCTGGCACCATCCCTGGTGATAAAATCAGACCGCCAGCAGTTTCCAAAGCCTTTCCTTTAAGCGCCCGCTGCGGCCGCACTAAATTCTCCGCGTTATCGAAACCACATAATTATGTGCTGTTGTTGAAATTACTTAAAAATACCGACCACTCTTCCGGCCTGGCACTGAACGTTGGCAAATTTCTACCTCGCAGACAGTTAATCTGCTGTCAGTACTCTTTGTGGTTTGATTTCCCTGTGCTGGATAGATGCACTCACCGTCATGGGTTCTGTTGTTCTTCTTCATCACCGTCTTCCATCTCTAGGAGCTCGTGCTTCCTCCTTAGGTACTCCATATCAAGCAACCGCCGCTCCTCCAATCGCTCCAGCTCCCGTTTAATATTTCTGCTCCGCATTTTCGCGGACTCCACCAAAGGTGAACTAGTTGGTCTTGTACCATTCGACTCCCCGCACCTAGTGCACATCCAACTTTTTTCAGCTACCGATTCATCTACTCCTGCGCACGCGAAGTGAAATCATTTATCACATACATACATTATACTGCACCATCTGATGATTATCTTCAGACAAGCAGCTGTCGCATACACCGTTTGTTCGCCTCTGTGGCGACATCATACTTCTGCTCAACTCCTTTCATTATTCTTTTCGAGAATGATTTCCTTTTCTTTCCTTTTTCCGAAATTAGCTTTCTATTTTTCCAAGAATGTGACGGACAGTTAAAACAGCATTTCCATAGTATCTGATATTGAGTTTTATTAAAATTAAAAATACACAGAGTAATATATACTATATTTATATACCCGACTTGGAAAAATGTATTGCACTGTCAGGAACCTGTCCTTCCAAAGGCCAAAAAAATCGTTAAAGAAATTAATTTAAAATATAAGTGCCGCCAATTTTAAAAAGAAAAAGTGCTGTCATCAAGGGATATGTACATTGCTTTTTCTTCCGGAATTCTGTGAGAAAGAAAGTGCTGCCATCATGAATGTGTTCGTCACTCTTTGTGTGGAATTCTGTCAGTAACCCTATATTTTATGACATCACGCGTTTGACAACTATCGGCTATCAGCTCTACGTTCATTTTTGTCAAAAAAATGGCATTGCTCGCTTTGACTTTACACGACACGTTGATTTGTAGCTACAGCGTAGATTATATTCTAATGTATTTACTCCGAATGGGTAACCTCCAACATATTGCCTTTTGCGGTTATTTTATTATGGTTTTATTGCACAAAATAGTAATTTCAACTATGTGTTTGTTGGTTTTTCTTTAATTTATTTATTAAAACTTATTGTTTGTGAAGTTATTTCTCCTAATTAAACTTTAATATAAATAAGAAGAGTACATTTCTACTCTACCTCGTGCAACGAATTCATATATTAGACATTTGAGGAAACTAAACTTTATCTGTCAGCTCAACGCCGAAAAAACATTCCCGATGGCAATTTTCAAGTTTGTGCTTTTGACGGAAGTTATCGTAAGTTCTTTTTGCACTAAGGGGCGAATAAATGGCAGAAAACTGTTATATTCACTTTTTCAGAATCAAAATTTTGGTATTGGTTTTCATTTCAAAAGCAAAATATCTCTTGCGGATTCTATGTCAAAGTGTAGTAACACATTGTGCCTGTTTACAGTGGCGACGGGATGAAAGTCCTCACCATAAACGTCGTGTTCACATTTTCATGGGCTTGAAAGACTTTTAGACAAGTGGAACACTTGTTATAAAGGGCCCGCCATCTAACTTTTTTTTTTCAACTAGTGCTTATTTCGTGAATGGTAACACTTAGCTCATGTCTGATTCGACAGATAATTAGTTTTAACCTTCCGCTGAACGAATATGGTTGTGTATACGCTTGAACAACGCTTCGCTAAGTGCCCCTGCGATCGACTTAGAGAAGATGCCGATTTTGCCAAAAAAATCATCTTTTCAGATGAAGATCATTTTGATCTTGGCGGGTACGTAAACAAGCAAAATTGTCGCATTTGGGGCACAGAAAACCCGCACGCATACATTGAAAAGTCGATACACCCAAAACGCGTCACTGTTTGGTGCGGATTTTGGTCCAGAGGCATAATTGGGCCATTTTTCTTTGAAAATGAGCAAGGAGTAGCCGTTACAGCCAATGGCGATCGTTATCGGGCCATGTTGAACGAATTTTTGTTCACAAAAATTGAAGAGGAGGATATTGGCAACATTTGGTTTCAACAGGACGGCGCTACGTGGCACACAGCCGAAGCTACACTCGATGTTTTGTGCCCTGTTTTTGAAGATCGCATTATCAGCCGCAGAGCTGATGTCGTTTGGCCACCTCGGAGCTGCGATTTGACACCGTTGGACTATTATTTGCGGGGTGCTCTAAAAGATAAGTGTTACGCCGACAAGCCAGAGACAATTGACGCTTTAAAGGACAATATTCGTGAAGCCATTGGTGAAATACAGCTGCACACAATCGATAATGTGCTTAAAAATTGGACCTATCGTATAGGCTACTGCATGGCCAGCCGAAGCAGCCATTTTAATGAAATTATTTTCCATTATTAACCGGAAGGATAAAACTAATTATCTGTCAAATTAGACATGAGCTAAGTGTTACCATTCACGAAATAGTTGAAAAAAAAAACGTTAGATGGCGCACCCTTTATTTCTAAAGTGGATTTTCGGTGGAAGTAACCCTTCTTGTTCTCACTTCGATGTGAACAGGCTCATACAAATATGTATAAACGTCAAATAGTAGTGTGTCAGAAGAAATTATTTAATGTTCCATTGGAATCCGTGTCGCCTTATCTCCGGAGAGAAACCAATCGAAAACGTCATTAATCATTGTCAACTTGCTATGTAAACCAGTTAACTTTTTTTGTTACTTTCGATTTAAATGTCACCGGTTATATTTTGTTTGAAAGAAAACCTTTAAATGTTTTTTTTACATATTTTTCTTTTATTTGAAGAAAATATAGATTTTTAATGAATCTTTTTAGATATTGTTTCAGTTGTTTTTAAGTGATTAAAGAATTTAGATTTTGTCAGTTATTGTGAAAACCTTCAAACAATGTGTGAAGAACTATTTTCATCACATTTTTTGTTAATAGAACATACCCAAGCTCGTTTTTAAAATTTGATTAATGGAGTTAATAAGTTCCAGCAATATGTCCGATAAAAATATTGCGGAAAAAATGCAACGAACTAATTACGAAAAGTTTAAAACTCTTGTACGAATGCATCTCTCTTTTGAATTGGATTTGAATACAGATGAGTGAGTAAAAATGTATTACAAAAATGTGGACTATTTAGAAATTCTTTAAGTTTAATTCAGGTTTGATTTACCATGTCATGAAGTTGTCTATTACGAAAAGGGAAAACTGAAAAAATGGAGTCGTTTGTCACGGAAAATTAAAAGTTGTGCATCTGGAAAATCAGCTTTGAGTCCTCCGAAAGAAAATGATTTGCTATTGGATAGTAACTTTGTCAGACGGTTGAAGCAGTTAAAAGCTTTCATATTGTTAGAAAAAAGTAAGTTAAGTTGAACATACAATTTTATCGCTTATAAATTTTTTTTTAGTCCGTAATTTGAGAATGAAAAACATCTACTTCTGAAACAGAATCTGTGCTCATTTTTTCTTAATAAATTCATTCGGTTTTCCCGACTCAACATATTTGATACTATGTAAGAATAAAAGAATATATATATACATACCTCAATGAGTGCTAAGTTTTTAAATGAAAAAAATGAAGAAAAATAAAACAAATATCTCTACCGCAAGGCAATTGAATCTCAAGCTCCAACTGAGTTTCGACAGGAAAGAAAAAATTTGAAATAATTCTATCATTTGAAAGCAAAAACGTCAGCACAATAGTTGATCTCGATTTTATTGGCAATTCGACACTAAATAGAACAGATTGCAGAAAAAATTTGACTATTCTCACAATAGGCGTACTATCAATAAAGATACATATGAGAAATGACAAAATATCGTGTATATTATCTACACGCATATGTATCTTACTTACATCTATTGTATGTAATGCGTAATAAAACAAGTAGATAGTTTTCTAATGAAAGGCAAGACAACCGGACTGTAAGACAACCAAACAATTTTTAAATTGTATAATGTTCTGGTCTTAATAAATAAAAAATGTACATATATTGATACAACATGTAGCTATTAATTTCAGCTTTAAGAGTGGTATGAAGTGTAAATAATTTAAATAGTAATGACTTTATGCTTTAACCACCTGCTTCTTTTTTTTTAACCACTAATAATATTCTCATTTATTTTCGGTAAAGTCTATGCTTCTACGTCAAAAACATTAACCGTATCAAATTGCAAAGTTGTGAATTTCTATAACTATTGGGTTGTACATGAAATGTCCGATTTTCGCTCAGTCGGAAATAAGAAGTTCTGGAGTGAACATCGGTGCCAGAACGTTACATTTTCTTTTTTTGTAAAATAAAGTGGTACGTATGCTTGACGTGTGAGAATTTTATGGTTCGTTACAAGTACCGTTTTTTTTTTCATGAATTATTTACTGTACTGTTGGCAGTTGAACTTCGAACCCTCTTCCTTTACGAATTTTAAATGGGATGCGTCATTGGCAATGAAAAAATTTAATGACACATTTGAGGATGTAGCGGTAAACGAACGTACTATACGACGTTGGTTTGGAAAGTTCCGTTCGGGAGATTTCAGGCTCGAAAATGAACCTCGTGGGAAGCCGGAAACGTTAAGCGACGACGATGTTTTAATAGCAACGGTGGATGCGGACCCAACGAAATCGGTGCGGGAGATTGCTCTAAGCATGGGAGTATCCCTAATGACAATAAGTCGACACCTTTCTCTTACAGGAAAGGTAAAGAAAATATGGGTTTTTAAATTTTTACTATAATATCGTACATTTCGTGTGGTACAACCTAATACAAGTATTCCCTAAAATCAGTGTTTAAAACTGCTGACTATAATTCTTAATTCTGAATCGCCTCAACTCAGAAAAACTATTCTTCGTTTACCGGTCGTCTAATAACGTGTTTTGGGGATTTGCACTGGCACGCAAGATCACGCGATTTGACCACCCTAGACTTCTTTCTATGAGGTTATTTAAAGTCACTTGTTTATGTGAACAAGCCACGTGCCAATGTGCCACGCGGGCAGCCCTTAAGGGGAACATCCGTAAAATTTGAATGCCAAAATAAACATTTAAAAATACATACAATTTTTTTTATATTCCAAAAAGTATCGCCTTAAAAAATAGGATTATATAAATTATGGCCCACCTTGTATTTCCATGTTCGCCACAAAAACGTATTTTGGAATTATAAAAATCTCGCATAAAGCATACCATTTTCATGAAATATTCTCAGCACATTTTTTTTTATTAATGCCATTAAATGCTGCAAAAAAAAAATACATTAAAATACCTATTGATTAATATAGCATTATAGAAAAAAAGAGAGTATTCTTGACTTTGTCCTACACGGCGATTTTAATGTTCGCAACTGATTTGGATATAATAACAAGTGATTCGAAAGCTCCGGAGACTAATGTATAAAAACAATTTTTTGTCAAACATATGTCATCAACATATTCGCCTTCAATCATTCCAACTCCGTTCTGACATTTCTGTGCCTTTCTTATAGAACGATTTGTCCAACCCTTCAAAATGCGCTTCAGCAAATCAGGGACAAATGGTTGCTTTTGACGGAGCAGATTCCTTATTCAAGCCATTCTTGAGTTTTAACGTTATTTTTTCCCATCAAATAATGTTTTATCAACGTAAGAAACTCGTTTTTTTTTCTATGGTTTTGAAAATATCAAAAGGTGCGTTCAGTAAAACTTCAATATCTTGATGACTAATGGTTGAAATGTCACTAAATTTTGATACGTATCGTTTTAAGAATGGTATTAAATAAAAATCATATGGATATGTTATTAGAGTCGCCACTTATGTGTCTGTCTCGGGACTGGAACCACCTGTTACATAATATTTAAAATTTAAGCACAGATAATATCTATACACATGTCTCATCCCTGTAGAAAAAAATGGTGCACTTTTGGTCTACTAGCCGACACTGGTCCAGCCGACACGAGCTTTCGGAGTAATATAAAGATTTTTTATTTTCTCTCTTTCTTGCTTTGTTTACTGAAAAATTTTCCCTCACCATAAGTTGTGGGCAGTGGCACAAGGAATATGAAAAACATTTGCAAGGGGCTTGCGGGAAGGGGTATGACGACTTGGCTGTTTATTTTCATTTGACTGCAACAGGAAATTATATAATTTTTCATTTTGTATTTTGTTTGTGCGTATGGTATGTATGTAAGAAAGAACAATTAAAAGGCGGGAAAAGTGCAATATTTCGTTACATTTTGTAATTGAAGTTTGACAAGCAAAATATTATTCGTGTTATTAATCTGCAGTGCATATACACCTGTGTGCAAAATAACAGCAGTGTTAGATACTTAACCTTTTATTTTACAATAAAACCGGTATTTTAATTATTTATTTTTTCTTTTTCTACATGGAATAATGTTCTAAAGACTTAGTATTGAGTTTGAAATTAAGTAACTTATCTTATAGAAAACCTAAAATATTTAGCTCCAGATAAAAACAAGTGTGTAAAAAAATAGCACTATTATTTAGAAAATTTTTGACTTGAATTCATTTAAAAAAAAATGAAAATTGAATATGTTGCACTTGCTTAATATAGGGTTTACCAATAAGGTCTTGACAAATTTTTTTTTAAATAAAACGCAAACCATTTGAGATATTTCAAAAACTTTATTATCGGCTTGAAGTACAATCAAAACATTTATGAATGGAACTCGACTTCGTTCATATGGCCACTGCGGGCATGTTTGTAGCGGTCTATTCTTTGGACCCAATTTTCAACGACTCGTCCACATATTTCGGCCGAAAAGGGCGCTTTTTCGCGTTCAATGTTGGCTCTTAGTTCTTCCAACGTCGTCGGCATGTTGGCATAAACCAATGACTTAACGTAGCCCCACAGAAAATAGTCAAGCGGCGTTAAATCGCACGAACGAGCCGGCCAATCGACTGACCCATTTCTTGAGATAACACGCTCACCATACTTACTCTTCAATAAATCGATTGTAGCGTGTGCTGTTGAAACCACATGTCGTCCAAGTCCATATCTTCCAATTCGGGCCAAAAATAATCGGTGATCATGACGCGATAACGCTGATCATTCACAGTAACGTGACGATCGTTATCGTCGACGAAAAAAATATGGCCCAATAGTTATTTTTTGTGGATGAAGTGGTGATTCATGAAGCACATGTGGATTTTCACCCGACCAATAACGCATATTTTTTTTTTTATTTTTTTTTTTATAATTTACGCGCGCCTAAGGGGTTTAGATACCCTTTTACTGTTGCCAGGGCGCGGGCGGAATGGTAGAAAAGAGGAGAAAGGAAAATTGGTTTTTGTAGTGGGTTGAAACTCAGGTGTGTTTGGTTTCGATATTCGCTCTCCAGGGGTGGAAGTCCGAATAGGACGGAGATATTTTTCTTCACTCAGAGTGGAAGGCTATAATTCGCAGTAATTTTTTGCGCTTGAAACTCTACAACACTACAATCTACGTGTCAGTGTTATGTCTTCACACGCAGAATTTTTCTGTCTGAGTTCCAATTACACAACTGAAAAACTTGAAAGGCTTGCCGTGGGCAGGATTCGAACCTTGACCCATCCGAGTGAGAAGCGATTGCTAGTACCACTACACCACTGCCACCCCTTTTGCTTATTGACGAACCCATTGAGCCAAAAATGAGCTTCGTCACTGAAGATGATTTTGCGATGAAATTCATCATCTTGGCGCATCTTCTCCAGAACAGAATCGGAGAACGTACGTCGCTTCAAATGGTCCATCGGCTTCAGTTCTTTAGTTAGCTTGATCTTGTATGGGTGTAAACCAAGATCCTTACGCAAAATACGCCATAATGTGGTCTGAACGATGCCCAATTCTTGAGAACGCCGTGGAAATGACTGATTTGGATCGTTTGCTACGCACAGCTGAACGGCAGCGATATTTTCTACACTTCGACCAACCCGTTGTCTCACTGACACGGCAACATGACTCAACGAATATGTAGACTCAAATTTTTGCACTAAACTTGTTATTGCCTGTCTACTAGGGCGAAAATTACGACCGAAAATTGGAGTTAACGCTCTTAAAGTTGCAGTCACTGACTCCGAATTTCGGTAGAAAATTTTTATAATTTGCAGACGTTGCTCGTTAGTGTACTTTACCATGATGAAAATGTTGAGTTTACTGAATAAATTGACAGTGACAGTTTGATGATTAGTGAAAGAGTGCGTTCATAAATTAAATTCATAATTGTCAAGTCCCTATTGGAAAACCCTTTATTTCGTTGAATGGCCTTTGTTTGCCAGAACTGCAGTACAACGAAGTGGCATAGAGTCGACTAAGCGCATGCACTTCTCTCTCGAAATACCTGCCCATGCAGATTGCACTGTAGTCCACAATTCACCAACGTGTTTTTGGTTTTGTCTTAAAAACCTCTTGTTTAACATCAGCCCAAAAGTTTTCAATGGGATTAAGATCTGGGGACTGAACAGGCCACACCATGACATTAATCCCATTGATTCCAAACCATTTTTTAGCCAATTTACTGGTGTGCTTGGGGTCATTATCTTGGTGATACACCCACTTAAGCGGCATATTCCATTCAGCATATGGAAGCATAACAGTCTACAAGATATTGACGTACAGCTTTCCATCCATTGTATCTTTAATCCAGTACAAAGGACCTGAACCATAGTAGGGAAACGAACCCCATACATTAATTTTTGCCCTTCCATGCTTTACCTTACGAGTCACAAACCGATGATTATATTCAGCATTCGGTGGTCTTCTTATGTATTGTCTTCGTTCAGCTGAACCAAAAAGAACTATTTTAGACTCATCTGACCATAGAATATTTCGCCATTTGTGTAGAGGCCAATTGCAAATGTTTCTTAGTAAAACTGATTCTCTTTTTGATGTCTCGGGGTTGCAACAACGGCACTTTTCTCGGGCTCCTGCCAAATATTTTAGCCTCTACAAGTCATCTACAATAAGAAGAAGTGTCTACATGTAGATTAAGTTCTTGCCTAGTTTGAGTAGATGTTGGACGTTTGTCTTAAAAAAAGGGAGGGGGTCTAGCCAGGTGAAGTGTGAAAAAATACTCTCACTGTATTTTAAAACGTTTTGTAAGAAAACCCGCTTCATTCAACGTTATAATAGAAAATCATTTTATTGTAACTAAAAACTGTCCCTTATGTAAATTTTTTTTCATATATTTGAAGTTGATTTGACATTTAATGCATTACGTTGCGGGGGTGTTGTTGATCAAGATATGACCTCTTGACTGGTCGACTTCGTGGTGACGTCACTATGACCCAAACAGTAGACGTCTTAAATGGATCCGTTTGTAGTAAAGGGATAACATTTTTTACATCACGCTCTTAAATTTTTCTCTTTCGACCACGAGTTTCCACCTTTTCTTCCCATTTTTTGCATTTGATATTATTTTCGCAGAGCACACAAGAACATCTTGTATAAAAGTATATGTTTTCCCCTCTTCAATCATTTCTAAAACGTGGTTCCTTTCTTCTTGGGTGCAATGCCTCTACCCATTTTGAACAATGGTTCTAGGAAAATTTTTAATTTTGGATTACCACAACCCACTCACACTTACTGCTCACAAAAAAGAGCACAAGAAAAGACTTCAAGCACGTGCAAAGTAAAACATTCAAGAGAAAATCTATTCATTGCTTGGTATTCATTAAAATGCAGTGATAAATTATTATATAGGTATATATAAGCCTTAGTTATTTACATTTTCTACCGTGCCGAACCCTTACTCTTAAGGTAAGTTTTGAGTTTGGGGAATAAAAAAAAGTCGCACAGGGCCCAGTCCGGACTCATTTGACAAAACCACTGATAAAAACATGTTTCTTCTGGGATTGATTTGATTGAAGCCATTGTATATAACCTGAATTGTCCCTATCAGTGCGGTTTCACGCCAGGAAAGTCCACAATCGATCAGATTTCCACACTCCGGCAGATCCTGAAGTCCATGTATGTAACCATGATGTAACCGCAGACAGGTATAAGCACAATAAAGATCTGCCCAGCTGTTGGGACACGTCATTGATATAGACACTTCAGGGTGGCCAAAATCTGCCGTCATTGTAAAGTACATTTTGTCAAGCAAAAATAACCCCGTCATCTGCCAAATCGTACAATTTGTCACTGTGAACACACATTACTTTAGAGGAGTTCCTCTTCCTCTGGATTAATGCAAACTCCACAAATGACACCTTGTCGAAGATTAATAAGCCTAGGCGACCGGCGCTACTTTAGTCTGGTTTAACAAATTGGATCCAAAGTCCCTACTCCAAGGGACAAAATCATACTCTAACCCATGTTCTGCGTTCTGCGTTCCACGTGAAAGTGAATTGAAATCGAATTTCAATTTCAGCCGAGTGTATTCGAATTTTTTTGAATACACTTCGAATTTTTATTTGAATTGTCAAAATCAGCTGTGAATTTAAAATCATTTTAAGATTATTTGAGATCTCACGTTAAAAGTGGTTATTCTAGTTATTAAAAGTAATTCTGGAGAAATGGATGCTGTTTTGATATTTATAGTCAGTGAGAATGCAAACCGGGAAAAAAATCATGTGGAAAGAGTGCGGCGGAAGTTTTTGCGAGATAAGTCTAACGTTTTGAATCTCCCCGAAACAGTGTAAGTTAAATGCAATTGTAAGTTAAAAGATAATTAAGATTATGATTCGTTGCAATTTTAAAAACAGTTTTAGGGTGAGCAAAGTAATGTTTGTAGACATTTTTCGAGAAGTGAAGTCAGAAATGAAGTCAACATCTATTCCTCTGATATGTAAACTAGAAGTAACACTAGGTTTTCTAGCTGAAAGAAGCTATCAAAGGTCAGTTGGGAAAGATTTTCACACTGGCCTTGGTAGATCCACAGTCAGTAAAGTTATCGGGGAGACGTTAAATGCTTTGCAATTTAAGTTATGTCCAAAGTGGATAAAGCTGCAAAGTATACCAGTGGATGAGGAAAAATTGTATTTTTTTGAAAAGTACGGAATACTAGGGGTAATGGGGTGTTTGGATGGGACACATATACGAATAATTAAACCCCATCAAAATTCTAACCTGTTATAAAAGGAAAGTATACTTCAGCGTTAATGCTTTAATTGTAAGTACCTTTTAGTGTAATTACTCGTAACAAATTCGAATAATTCAAAACGGAAATTATTGTTTATAGATTTGCGAAAATAAAATGTTTATTAGAGCTATTGACGCGACACGCCCTGGGGCAAGCCATGATGCTCTAATATGGCAAAGGAGCAATGCCAGAAATTATTTCGTAAAAAAAAAAATTTCGTAAAGAAAAATTTCAAACTGGTGAACGAGGTGCATGGCTACTTGGAGATGCAGGTGTCAGTCTAGAGCGATTTGTTTTAACTCCCTACAAGTTTGCACAACCAGGAACTATTCAATCTAATTTTAATAGAAAGCATTCAGCTGCTCGAGACGTTGTCGAAAGAACAATTGGCAATTTAGAAACGCGATTTAGATGCTCGTCAAATAATCTAAATTATCAACCAGTTAAAGTGGTCAAAATATTTAACGTTTGCTGTGCTCTTCATGACATGTGCAAGACTTTTAATTTAGAAGTCAAGGAAGAGCCACCATTAACTGAGGAAATTGGACACAATTTAAACAGTAATGAATATGGAGAGCATTTTGAGGAAGCCAGAAAAATAAGGGATTCAATTGCACAAAATCTCGTTCAATAAAAGACGAATTAAGAAAAAAAAATCTGTTTTATTTCATTATAATGGTATTAATTCAAGTAGAAAATTCATTCTAATAAATTTAAATAAGGTACATAATTAGTATTGTTTTAATTTAAAAACACAAATTAATTTAATTAATTTGATGATTCAATTTTATCTCCACTATTTCCAGTCTTCTTCTTTTGATTTAATTTTTTTCTTTTAAAAGATGTTCTAGTCTTAAATGATGACATTTTTGTTCTTAGCCTGTTCCTTTATTATAGGAGTAATTTCCTCCAATGAACGATATATTCGCTTCAAACCTGATCTATTTTCTTTTCCGATGTCTACAGATTGGGTCAATACATCGGATATACGTTTATGCGTGATTTCCTGCACATCCATGTATGTATTCAAATTTTTATTTCTTAGGTGTTGCCTGATGTTTTCTTTGTTGCTTAGACCTTGTGAAGGCGAAGGTAGAATTGTCCAAAATGTTTTCAGTGCCAAAAGCTGTTGTGTCCTTAATTCCATCCATAACAGTATGTATACCTGTAATTTGGGCGATGACATCTTCCGTTGCCGAAATTGGTTGAAAATTATTAGGCCCACTTCCGGTACTTTTTGTTTCTTTTTTATTCTGAGCAAGCTTCTTCCTTATATTTATTTTCCAGTCTACCCATACTTACAAGAAATATGTGAAATTGTTTTGTTTTGTTAATAGAAAAAAAAAAACATTATTTCAATTTGTTACCTTTTTCCATCCACTCACATCTTTAATTGGAGGTCCTTCGCTGTTCAATCACTGCACCAGTTTGTTCCACAGTTTTTCAACATACGCTTTGTCTCCCTTGAAAAAACCCTTTAACCAAATCTTCATTCTCCTTAGAAAGATAGTCTCCTGTCTTTGATTTTTATATTTTCCCCTATAAAATGAAATTGAATATAGCACATATTTAAAGAAAAATCTAATTTCTTTTAGATTATTAAAATTATTTCTGATGACCGCAGTGACTGTCCAAATCCTCATCACAAAAGAAGTGATTTTAATTCGCAATCGCTAAAGCCAGTGAATTCAATTCACATAGAAACAAAGGTTTTTCGAAATGCAGAACATATTCGAAAATCCAATTCACTGTTGTCATATCGAGTGAAATGCAGAACACCAATTGTTTCACTTTCGAACATACAATTACATACAATTCACAATCGTTCGGAATACAGAACACATAATTTCACTATTAGAGGTTGAATTCACAAAAAGTGGAATGCAGAACATGGGGGTCTATATAGTATTAATTTTGCTAGTTAAAATAAGGTTCATTCATGGCTGTCGGAAAAATATTTCCAATATACTTACTTACTTAGGTGGCGCTACAGGTGGACCAGGACCTGAACCAACATGCCTTTCCACTTGGCGCGATCTTTCGCAAGCTGTTTCCAGCGGTGCTATACTCCAAGTTAGTTGAGAATCCCATTCCACTTGTTCGCACTACCATATATTCGGCCGTCCCTTACTGCGTTGTCCCCGAGTCACGGAATTAAACATTTTCGATATTTATATACAAATATTTTGCGAATAGTTTTAAAAACTCCCTTTTACATAACTTGAAAGGAAAGGAAAGCAAATATGTACTCGTAAATATACATTTTCCGAATAAGTTCGATTTTGCTCAATGCTTTCAAATTTTTCAAATTTTGTAGGTACTTAATGTCCTAAGCACAAAATTTGACAAAAATCCAAATCGAGAAATTGCTCTTGCGCTTATGTACATACATATGTATATCTTCAAGCACATAACATGTATTAGCCCTTAACACCTCGTGCTTCAAATACCAATCACTTTTATAGTGATTGTGATCAAAGCACGAACGTTGAAAAAAAACTAAAGTGAGCACTCGCCTAGATAAAAAGTCAAGAGAATCGCATATACAAATTAATTAATAATTAATTAACAATACATGTTGCCTTTGGTTTACGAGTGAAGTGCTGCTGAAGTTTATTGATCCAGCTAAACTTAAAAATCTAGTTTTCCGTCTTGAAAAATTTGTGATTTTATTTCTCCATTGCCCTGCACAGTAAAGTTTCTCTCCTCTCAAGAAATCATGTCAGCTGTAAAACTACGCTCAAAAGCTGCTAGTACAAAAGGCCTTCCATCTACGCCTACAAGTGTCTCTCCCTCCCATGAAAACGAGAACACACTCACTGCCAAATTATTGGAGGAACATCTAACTAAGCAAGCGGAGTCAATTAGACTTGGCTTTGCTGAAGAAATTTCCAAAATGCGGAGTGAATTTCTTCAACGGGTTGAAGAAATTAAGGAGAGTTGGGGTCGACGATTTGATGATGTCAACAAAATAATATCCCACCTTACTGAGGAAATTCAACGCATTGAGGAAGACACCAAAAGAGCTGTAATAGTGCAGAATGTCGAGACTGCAGCCATGCAGCAACGAATAAACGCGTTAGAGAGAAAAGAAACCGCTCGTTACGCTGTGCTCTTTGGAGTACCAACACTACCAAACGAAAATTTAAAAAGCCTATTCAATCACCTCTGTCACACAATTAATTGCAAGCCCCCTGCTTCAGTTACTGCATTCCGCGCTCACACGAAAAATCAGCACAACAATGATACCACACCATCACCAATCATGTTAAAATTCGGCAGCCCGCAAGAGAGGAATTCTGTGCTTGCCTCTGCTGCAATTTATCGAAAACAAAATGCATTCACAATTACGTCTCAACTCAAAAATCAGCTGTTTGCGGTACACACAAAGCGTGGGTGTGTCTACGTGAAAAAGTTGGTGAATTCGAAAAGCTTTCTTATCGAAAGCTCTGATGACCTGCTTGCTGCTGCTGAGACAACTTAATAACAACATACCTATTCTATGTAACTATTTTGTATTCTTTTTAATTTTTTCTTTCGTAATTCCTTTTTATTTATTATTTATATTTTCAACTCTCAATTTAAATATTCAAATAACGTTTGTAAATACTTTCTGGCTAATCAATTTCTCTAATTTTTTTTGTGACTTGCTGTTTCTGACTCTTTTTTTCTTTTTTTTTGATACTGAACAACCATATAGATAACACTAATGGGAGTGTCATGGGTGTGGGTAGGAACGAGAACTTGCATAATATGATCCGTGTGCTCTGTGCACAGAAGAATGGGTTAAAAATCTGTCATCTGAATGCACAAAGTATACGCAATGCATTGAAACTCGAGGAATTCAAATATCTATTTGTAGGATCTCAGGTTGATGTTGTTTGTGTGTCTGAGACTTGGTTTCACTCGGATGCCGAAAACAAATTGTATGAAGTGCCTGGTTTTAATGTTTTTCGTGGTGATCGAGTGGGTCGAGTGGGTGGAGGATCTGCTATTTATGTACGCGAAGGGTTGCAGTGTACACCTGTTTGTAATTCTATGCAGGACACAGGGCTAGACTATTGCTTCGTCAAAATTGTATGTGAGAGTCAAAGAATTTTATTAGGTACTGCTTACAGGGCAAATCAATCTGTAGACTATATGCCGTTAGTAACCATTCTAGAGCAACTTTCCTATAGTAGCTCCCATGTTGTTCTATGTGGTGACCTTAACTGCAATTTGTTGGATGTGAACGTTTCTTCTCATTTGCTAAATAACCTTAAATCGCTGAACTTATTCCCTGTAAATATAGAAACTCCTACTCATTTCCAAGGTGATTCAAGTACTCTGATTGATCAATTTTTTGTTAGTGATGTTAGTAAGATCCTACTTCATAGTCAGCTTCAAGCTTCTGGTTTCTCGAGACATGATCTCATTTATTTAACCTTAGATTTTAAAAACAGGCCAAAAGAGATCAACTTCCAGTTTCGTGACTTTAAGAACGCGAACTACAGTGAGTTGCTGTATGACATTCAGTGTACTGATTGGAATAGTCTGAGGTGCATGCAGTCTGTTAGCGATAAAGTTGTGTTTTTTCAAGAGCAGATCAGATACCTTTTTAATAAACATATCCCACTAAAAACAAAAGTTATCCGTAGAACATCGCCACCCTGGCTTTGCAGCGAAATTAAGAAGCTGATGCTGCAACGTAATACAGCCTATAGTCTTTGGAGACGATATAGTGTCGAACCACTTTATCGGGAGTACTGCCGTTTGCGGAACAAAGTGGTGCTAGACATAAGGTCCGCAAAGACGCTTTACTATGAAAATAGGTTAAGCCATAGTTGTTCGTCGAAAAATAAATGGAAAGCTGTTAAGGAACTTGGAGTTGGAAAAGAGATTCCAAAAATAGACGATAACATTGACTGTGAACTCTTAAACGCTAAATTCGTCACAAAACCATCCTCTTTCACAAATGAAAACGTGTGTAATACTTTTGATCCTTCAGACAACTCCGTCTCCAATGATTCGTTCGGTTTCATATGTATTAGTGATCAAGAGGTTGTCGAAGCGGTTCTATCAATAAAGTCAAACGCAACCGGAATCGACGGTGTTGATCCCAGGTTCGTAAAACTTCTCCTTCCTTACATTCTTCCTTCCATTACCCATATTTTCAACAGTATAATAACAGCTTCCGATTATCCACGTGAATGGAAGAGGGCAAAAGTTATCCCAATCCCTAAAAAAGGAAATGACGACTATAGACCCATAGCGATTCTCCCGTTTTTAAGTAAAGTCTTGGAAAAAGTAATTTTGAAACAAATGCAGGCATATTTGTCTATAAATAAGCTAGTAAGCAGTTGTCAGTCCGGTTTTCGTCCCAAACACAGCTGCAAAACAGCATTATTGTCAGTAGTCGATGACATTAGGAAGTCGTTGGACAAAAATATGTTACTTTTCTAATTCTCTTAGACTTTTCAAAAGCGTTTGACACTGTTAACCATGTTCTTCTTTGCCAAAAACTTCAGACCATGTACAATTTCTCCAAAGAATCGGCAAAGCTTATTTATTCCTACCTAGTAGATAGGCAGCAATGTGTTGTGGTCAACAATAAAACTTCGAGCTTTCTGAGGGTATCGAGCGGAGTTCCTCAAGGATCAATACTTGGACCTGTTCTTTTTTCTATGTACATCAATGACTTGTCACAAATTGTCCAACGGTGTTTGATCCACATGTATGCCGATGATGTCCAATTAGCTTTGAGTGGAAATATCAATGCCTTAGATCAAGTCGCTGCTTCGATAAATGAAGAATTGGACAATATTTTTCCCTGGGCTCAACGTAACTTTCTGTGTTTGAATCCGGCAAAGTCGAGAGCTCTCGCGATTCATAGGAAAACACAGAACCTGCCTACCATCCCACCGATAAAACTTGGTGAAGAAATCGTCCCCTTTGTTCATACTGTAAGAAATCTCGGACTTATTTTTAATGACTCCCTAACATGGACTGACCATATAAACACTACTATTGGCAAGGTTTATGGAGGCCTTCGTATACTTTGGCCAACGCAGATGTTTTTACCTACAGCTATTAGAACTATGCTGGCGAAAACGCTCATACTACCAATTTTACTGTATGGGTGTGAGGTCTTTGGCAAAGTTGACTCAATTTCTAATAGGAAGCTTAATGTTGTATACAACAATATTGCTCGGTATATATATGGCCTCCGAAATTATGATCACGTGTCCGTTTACTCAAAGTCTATTGTCGGCTGCTCGTTCGATAACCTGCTAGCGATTCGATCCTTATCATGCCTGCATGACATCATACAGACACATCAACCTGAGTATCTCTATAGCAGATTAGTTTTTCCCCGGTCGCAAAGGACTCTGACCTTAATGCAAACTCCACATTCTTGCCTAACTTCGGAGCGGCAATTCTTCGTTCATGCCACTCGCCTATGGAACTCCCTGCCCCGTGAACTAAGATGAGTCAGAAACACAAAAAGATTTAGGAATCTACTTTTGAGGTACTTAGCCAGTGAGTATAATTAGCATATTCAATTAGCAATAAATTTAAATTGTTAGTTATTTATTTATTATTTGTTTTTAGTTTCAATTAAATTTTTTTTCTTTGTTATTCAAATATGTATTTTTTGTTGTTCAACCATTTCTTGTTCTTATTTTTATTTTATTATGTTCAATTTGTACACTTAATTTTAAGGCTTTCACTATCTTATAAGATTTATCTTACTGTGATAAGCAATTGCAAATAAATCAATAAATACAATAAATACAAATACAATAGTGTGGTGCAACGTCATACCCACCCCCTCACTTCTACCTTCCCGGACCTATGATCTCATGATCCTAAAAATTATATCCCTACCCCCATTTAATTTACATTGCATAACAAGTTACAAACAAAATAACAAGCACACGTACATAAACCCACGCAAACCGGTTACACTGGGCAACGTCAACGTATTACCCTGTTTATTCGACATCTCAATTTGCGTTGAAGCAATCCGCATTGGTTCAATACGCTCGAATAAACATCACTACAAACCCCATTAAAATATTCAACACGCATACGTTCATTCCTGCTTATAAAACGCATTAAAAATTTGTAACCGCTTTGAAATATCGTATAAACATTTTTAAATCGCATAGAAACATTTTACTCTCTCGCGCTCTCATCATTCTTTCATCAACGGACTTGTATTAGTTGTGTATTTAAAATATGGGGTTGCAAACGAAATATTTAAATAGACAAAGAAATAAAAAGAATGTATTCTTCCATTATCGTGCAGGTAATCAGTTGTGTATTTAAAATGTGGGATTGCAAACGAAATATTTGGAAAGCCAAAGAAATAAGAACAATGTATCAGTGTTAGTGTGAAGTGTCAGTTCAACCAGCTGTTTGTTAAACTTCTCCCAAATTTCTCACGCTCATTTTAGATAATTTCATATAAACACCAGCATTTTTACGGGTATTGAACCAATGCGGATTGCTTCAACGCAAATTGAGCTGTCGGATAAACTGGGTATATGATGCCTTTGCAAATCGCAGTCCATTCAAGTTGACATGGACGAATTGTTTTTTTTTTATTTATTTCTTTCGTTCACGTATTGTTTTTGCATAGGAGTGTAATAGGAGATAAAAGACTTTGCATGTGTGAGTGACAAGAGTAAAAAATGAAAAGAAATAAAATGATTTTCCTGCTCTTTGTAAGAACTTGCAGCTTTTAAAAAACTCTTTTTTAGCTTGATTTTATTTTCATAGGACACAACTTCCTATATGAATCATATGAATGAGACATCTGTATAGATTTATTATTTGTGATTTAAGTATGAGAAAGGAATACAATTATCATACTTTGTTTTTTAGAATTTGTTTTAACATTTGTTATAAAAATATTGTTCTAATTCATTATCGATTAGGTGTCACCCTTTATAAATAAAACTATTTTGAGGTAAATTATCAAAATAATTTTCTCAGTACCTTGATTGATAAGGTAGTTTGGTAACAGCACCACCTAACGCTACAATTCGGTGTGAAACTAGGCTTCACTAACCTCTCCAGTTAGCTCGATCCTTACCTAACTGCTTCCAATTGCGCACTCCATTTCAAAGACTTTCAATACCATTAACAACATTTTTCGCAATTCGCAGCATACTGGTCAAAGGTTCATTACAACCGTAATCGGTTCGGTGAAAGTTGATGTGGAAGAGGGGTGCAGACCTGAGGTTTCGTGGGTTAGTATTGGTGGATATCATTTGGAGCAGGTTAGGGCAGTCAATACAACCAGTGAATAGTTGATGAACAAAGAATACATCAGCAACTTCTCGACGTTTTTAGCTTTAAATGATCTTTATTAGCAGGCAGGTTATAGGTAGACCGCGTAATGCAAATGGAGTGAATCTGCGTTGAATATCTTCAATTCGCTTAGAGTGGCTTTCTTGGTAAGAAGATCAAACCACAGTGAATTCTTTTGTTAATAATATTATCAATATTACCAATATGCGCCCGGAAATTAAGTTCTTTATCGCATATATCACGTAAGATGACAGAGGCCATTAATTCATTGCCAATAAAATAGGACCTTGAAGGTGGTGACACATGGTTTGACTTTTGTTAGCATTAAGCTCTAACGATTGTTTTTTTGCACCAAGTTAAAAAGCTATTCAGATCATCTTGAGAATCAGAGGATATTGAGATGTGCTTATAGATTTTCATATCATCTGCAAATATGAAAATGCGGAATTCTTTAATAATGAAATCTGCATCATTGATTGCCAATATAGATATCGAAGGGTACACCAGATATAGCTACAATGGGATCTGAAACAGAAGATCTAAAAAGAACATTATATTGACGCTTTGTCACCGTGGGAGGGGGTGACTTTCATTGAAATGCCAACTGTATAGATTTAGCTTCTGTATTAAAGAAATAATAGTATGATGTTATGAATAATCAATGATTTTCCATGAAATAATTTAAAATCATTCGGAGTTACAATGTTGAAGAAATTTAAGATATAAGTTATTATTGCAGCGATGTATTTATTAATAATAAATAATTTATAACAATAAAATAAGTAAATGAATATTATTATTGCAGCAATTAATTTAATAATAAAATAAATTAATGCATTATTATTGCAGCAGATTATTTATTTAAAATAAATAATTTTTAATAATAAAACCAATTAATACATTATTATTGCAGTAATTTATTTCTTAATAATAAATTATTTTTAATAATAAAATAAATTAATGCATTATTATTGCAGACCGGGTTTGAAGTGCGAAAGTCATTGAATGAGAAAAAAAAAAGTTACTCGTGTATCTTAAAGGCCTGGTCAAACCGAGCGCCGTCTAGCGTAATTTAAAAAAAAATTACAACAAAAATTTGACCGTCGCGTTCTTTTCTTGCTTGTGAATTGTTGACTGCACCGCCCGATAGCGTTCTATTTGACCAGCCCTTAAAAGTTGAATTTCTCTTGTCTGTGAGACATAGCAGTAGCAGTACCTGCTTTATGATAAGAACTGATAAGCGATATACGTGAACAGTGTCCGTACTCATTATTAGATATCAGAGTATGAGGGTTGGTGCAGAATTTTTAATTGTCACAGGTAATTAAATTTTAAGTTAACACGTTTATTTTGTTTAGCAAGACACCAATAACTACATAAAGCAGCCATTTTATATTTGTTTATCTTTTTATCTTTATAAATAGGTACATTCTCCGACTTTCGATTTTAAAAAGGACAGTCGGCATCGGTCGATATGCCGACTGAACTCCTTAAATTTTACCGAATTAGCCATTTTTTTTAATCAAATATCCTTGAATTAATCTTGTATACTTTCATACTTGTATACTTTTACAAGTTTAAAAGCCTATACCTAGTGAAAATCCAAACTCATTTCTTACTTTTTAACATTTTGTTGCAAGCAATTTTTTTTTTAAATAATCGATTTTTTTTAATTGCTTAAGTTAGTATATGTAGTTTCCTTGATTTGCTGACGTTTGAAAAGCCCTCCTCGCCACGCCACTAAAGATTGGATCCACAATGTGAACCCAGTATGGAAGCCGAGAGCTTTTACCTTGAGAAAGATTATTTCGTGCGAAATTTTATCAAAGGCTTTGCTAAAATCGGTAGAAATTCCATCGATTTCGTTTCCGCCTTCCAATGTGCAGAGGGTAGTAGAAACGAATTCCCTTGATAAGATAGGTTTGCAGTAAAACAACATCGGGTCGTAAACAATGCTCTCAAATTGTTTGGGTATACAAGAGTTTAGCGATGGAACGGTAATTAGAGATTTAATTTTTGGTACCTTTTTTTGCAGTGGTATTGTGATAACCACTTAAATGTGAGCAGCGACATCTAGCAGAAAATGTCGATACTCGAAGACCAGAAGATTTCGATACTGGAATAACAAAGTCTCGACTGGAGAGTGGAATCGAATTTTCTAGCAAATTGGAAATTGTATGGGACGCTGGATGGCGAGGATTGTTCTCGAAGTATGTCATTCGAGTATAAATACCAGCACCCCAAAGGTATGCAGATCAGTTCTAAAGTGTAATTTGAAGTGTTAATTAGGAGAAGTGATTAAGTGGTTTAAGTAAAAGATAAGAAAAGTATAAGTGGTTGAGAAATTGAATTGTACTGAGAGAAAGAATTAAATAGTGAATTGTAACTGTACTGAATAAAGGGATTTGTATTGAAAAGAATAAGTTCTATCATTTGTACCCACACAAACATTTTACATTGGTGTCAGAAGTGGGATAGGACTTATTGTGTGTAAAAAAAAAAACAAAAAAAAGTGTTTTCTGACTATTTGAAAAAGCTAGAATGGGTCGAAAACTATTGCAGTTGACCCTCGTCCAACTCAAATCCGAGTTGAACAAGAGAAGCCTCAGCGCCAGTGGAGGAAAAAGTGACCTGGTGCTCCGACTTCAGAAGGCTTTGAACAACGAGGGACATGATCCTGATGCATATTCCTTTGATGTTGACGAGGATGAACAGACAAGTACCGGCAGTGATATGGCTGCGATGATGCAACTCCTCTTATTAAAAATGGATGAACAAAAGAAAAATCTGGAAGAACAGAAGAACAGTCTGGAACAAAAAATGGACGAACAGAAGAACATTCTCCAGAACAGTCTGGAACAAAAAATGGACGAGCAGAAGAGCAGCATTGAACAAAAATTCAACGAACAAACCAACAATCTGCACGGTCTTCAACAGAAAATGGATGAACAAAAGAATAATCTGGAAGAACAAAAGAACATTCTTCAGCAAAAATTCGAAGAAATCGATGACAAATTTGAAAGAATAGAGAAGAACGTTGATGACAAATTTGATAGAATAGAGAAGAACGTTGATGACAAATTTGATACAATAGAGAAGAATGTTGGCGAAAAATTCGAAGAAATGGACAGCAAAGTTCAGCAACTGGCAAAAGAGCTCGATACAGTGCGAAAACAGAAACTGCGAGAATGTTCTTTAAGCGGTCCAAGGAGAAAAGAGTTGAAGCCTCCCTCATTCGATGGCCAGACCTCATGGTCTACCTATAAGAAGCAGTTTGAAATGGCTGCCTGTGCAAACGACTGGGACAATGAGGAAAAGTGCTTTGCCCTAGCGATGGCCTTACGTGGTCCTGCGGCAGAATTGTTACAAACAATCGATATCGAAAAGAATAGAGACTATATGGTTTTAGTGCAGGCTATCGAGAAACGGTTTGGGGATAGCCACATGCGGGAAGATTACAAGGTTCAATTGCAAGGTCGTATGCAGCAACGAGGAGAAACACTGCAACAGCTCCAAGCAGACGTGAGTAGACTGGTACATTTGTCATATCCCACCGCAGGCCAAGAAATAATCGACGAAATGGCAAAGGACGCATTCATTGGGGGAATTGCAGATTTGAAGCTACAATCAGCAGTAAGGATGGCCGGGAAAAGAACCCTTGCTGAAGCACTTGCCTTCGCTCTGGCGATGGAAGCATCCAATCAGGCTTTCAAAGGAATGCATTTCGTAAAGGAAATAGTATCTGGTGAATGTTCCTGCTCAAGACCAACTACCATGCAACGAAATATCCCACGGGAGAGACGAAGGATGCGCTGCTGGAACTGCGATAAAGTAGGACATTTGCAAGGGCATTGTAAAGAACCGGTACGACGAGAAGGCTGCCTGCACTGGGGTTACAGGCAAATAGAAAGAAAAACCGGCAGAAATGGCTACCAAGAAACCGATCAAATTTCCCCAAGCCATAAGTTGGGAAATGCTTACTTCGCGGGGCAGAAGTCTGTAGCAGGAGTCGACTCCAGGGTAATTATCCCAGTCTCACAGATAAAACAATGCAGTGAAAGCCTCCCTGCCGAAGTAGTCAGTGGTAAGGAAGCGAAAGAACAGGCAACTATCCAAATGATCAGGACTGAGCCAATAGAGGGTTGGAGTATAGACGAAATCCGTTCCTCCCAACAGGCAGACAATGACATCGAACCAATATTGGCCTGGAAAGAACACGAGGAAAGACCAAGCTGGCAGCAGATATCAGATCGGAGCCAAAATCTGAAGGCATACTGGGCACAGTGGGACTCGCTTTTTGTGCAAGACGGATTGCTGAAGAGAAAATGGGAAAGTGCAGATGGGACAACATCTCGTATGCAGCTAATTGTGCCACGGTCCAGAGTCAACCAAGTACTCCATGAAATACATGACGGAATCTCAGGAGGCCATTTGGGAATAAACAAGACGTTGGAAAAGGTAAGGGAACGTTTCTATTGGCTAAGCGCTAAACAAGATGTCGAGAATTGGTGCATAAGATGTGCGGCTACCAAGGGTCCAAAAGTAAAGCCACATGGACAAATGCAACAATACAATGTCGGAGCACCCTTCAAACGAATAGCCATCGACATCGCTGGGCCGTTTCCCGAAACCTTTAATGGAAACCGATATACTCTAGTAGTCATAGATTACTTCAGTAAGTGGCCGGAAGTGTTTGCCATCCCAAATCAAGAGGCTAAGACCGTAGCCGAACAGATAGTCAACAACTGGGTGAGCAGATTTGGGGTCCCAATGGAGCTGCACTCTGATCAAGGGCGAAACTTTGAATCAAAAGTCTTCCAGGAAATATGCCAATATTTGGGAATAAGAAAGACAAGGACAAAGCCACTACACCCTCAATCTGATGGAATGGTCGAGCGATTCAATCGGACCTTGAATGAGCATCTATCTAAGGTTGTCAGCAACTGCCAGCGGGATTGGGATCGACACATACCCCTCTTCTTAATGGCCTACCGAAACGCGGTCCATAGCTCAACAGGGCACACACCATCCGAGATCTTATTTGGTCAAACAATTCGGTTGCCAAGTGAAGCAAAATTCGGATCCCCACCGACGAAGCCCAAAGAGGTGAACGACTACGTGAATGACTTACGCAGCAGGATTCGTAAATTGCATGAAGACACCAGAGAAAAGATGAAGCTAGCAAGCAGCCGCATGAAAACTAGGTACGATATAAAGGCGAAATCTTCCGGTTTCAACGAAGGAGATCTGGTTTGGCTGTATAATCCTCAGCGTAAGAAAGGCAAATCACCAAAATTGCAACAGGACTGGGAAGGTCCATACAAGGTGATAACCCGCATTAATGACGTTGTCTACCGGATCCAGCGTGGGGATCGAGGAAAATTGAAAGTGGTCCATTTGGATAGAATGTGTCATTTCAACGGGATGCTGAATGAAGAAGTTGTTCGGGACGAAAAACTGTAGGGAGGGAGCAATGTGATAAAAAGTCGATACTGGAATAACAAAGTCTCGACTGGAGAGTGGAATCGAATTTTCTAGCAAATTGGAAATTGTATGGGACGCTGGATGGCGAGGATTGTTCTCGAAGTATGTCATTCAAGTATAAATACCAGCATCCCAAAGGTATGCAAATCAGTTCTAAAGTGAAATTTGAAGTGTTAATTAGGAGAAGTAATTAAGTGGTTTAAGTAAAAGATAACAAAAGTATAAGCGGTTGAGAAATTGGATTGTACTGAGAGATGCAAATAAATAGTGAATTGTAACTGTACTGAATAAAGGGATTTGTATTGAAAAGAATAAGTTCTATTATTTGTACCCACACAAACATTCTACAATATTAATATCAACTGATGTAAATGAAGTTTGCTCACAGCTACTCATGTAAGAGGAATAGCTGATATCAGGTTCTCTAACATGCGTAACAAACGATTGGCTAAAGAATTTAGAGAATAAATTTGACATTTATTCAAGGTTGTTCGAGGATTCGTTTGAAAAGCTCAGGGTAGGTGGGTAATTATCAGATTTTCGTTTGGTGTTTATGAAGTAGAAAAAGCATTTAGGATTAGAGATAAGTTCAGATTGCATTCGGCTAAGTAATCGTGATATAGTGATTCACAGAGCCAAGATAAAAGGGTATATGCTTGCTGGTAAGCAAAGAAATCGAAGGTAGACTGAGATTTATTATATGGGCGCCATAGTTTTTTTTTTATGTAGAATGTAGAAACACGTTATGAAAAGCTTGGGCTTGGAGACTGTAATTTTTACACAAACGTATTCTAGAAGTCCCGAATGAGAGGTTTCGACAGGTCAAGACTAGTATGGACTGCCAATAAAAAGCCACGATCATAAGAATCATTTATGTTATAGAGACCGACGTTACGAAGAACTTCAAAATCTGAAGTGAAAACCTCATTATTTTTAATGTTGTAATACAAATTTGTTTCAGTGAGGGCAAAGATTTCGCAGGGAAGTTTTTATGAGTTAAGGAACATGTTGGAAATACAAATCATTGATATTAACGCTGCGTTGATATTGGTTATTTTGAGGAAACAATGAAAATATTAATTGAATTTGTGCTTAAATATATAAATATAAATATAACCCGTATTTATACGACCAAAGTGATATAAACTATAAAAATATTGTTTTTAAGGCCGAAATATGGTAAATGAAATGAAAATGGTAAAAATTATGTGTGTTCTTTGTTTTACGTCTTCTAACGCGGCGGTTATAACATGATATAAAATAATTTCACCGCAGCGTTAAATAATCTACCCGCGGCGTTAAAAAGGCGTTCTGTTTGAATGAGCCTTTATAGCCCAATCCTTTTACGTTTCGATAACGTGGAGGTAAGGAGGCGTTAAGCAGTGTGTCGAAGAGTGCTTAGGAGCAATAGTAGTTTTTGAAACTGGAGCGCGTTCGTTGAAGTTCACATGGGAGGCAAGTGCCTCCCGAATGGAGAGATATTGAAAACCTCATGAAAACGAAGGAAAATTTGCTTCAACTCTTCCATGAATAATAACGCAATCCAATAAATTATTTCAATACAGTTTATTACTTTAAGAAATGGATTACAAACTATGAAGTATGGTGCAGGCAGCTGACTGCCTGTAGGTGCGAACACAAGTTCAGTTTACTCAACTAACAATGACTGATACCCTTGAATAGACAATAGGTAAGCTCGGAGACCCTCTTGGTGTATTAATGTATTAGGGTAGAAGAAATATTAGATGTTCGAGTGGAGGGTTTTTCACAGAAGTTTTGTTTGTCCGAGGGCGTCTGAAAGTAAAGGGAAGGAATCGGGTTTCAGGTTAAGTGAAACTGGGTTTCGGTTGGGCTTAGCAAAGATAGAAGCTGATTTGGAAGTTGTGAAAATGGAAAAATTTATATTTTCTATGTTTATTGAGTTAATGGGTAAACGTTCAATGGGTTTAGGGTAAAAATAGGGTGATTTAAATTTAGAGAGGAAGAATGTAATTGGGACTTAGTTTTAGGAATAGACTTAAGTCTAGGATTTATTTGCAAAAACCTACTCAAATTTCCAGGGGATATAAAGGGCGTTTTCCAAAACCCATCATTGCTCTAATACTGCAATGCCATCCATTCCAAAACGCAAAAAAAAAGGTAATGCCAATGCATACTATTCCAAAACGCATTGTGAACAGATCTACTACGCAAAAAAAAGCAAAGAGAGCATCGGTAAATCTCATGATGCAAAAGTCATTTGAAATTGTGAATTTAATTTAAATTGCCGCCTTTTTTAGTAACTTAAAATAGAAATAAAAGTGTTTACATATATGTAAATATCAAGTTCGAGTTAGTGGAAAATGACTACTTACCGAAAATGTACACCTATTCATACGAGAATGACTAAAAGTAATATCATTTGGGTACAACTTAATTCTTTTCAAAAAATTATTGCACTTGGGGACTCTTTGAAAAGAAAATGGACTTGAAAGCATGTAATAGTTTCGTCGAAATTGTTTAATTTTCATTTTCAAAAGAGGTTTTGTTAAGTTTATTTCATTATAATTTAAATTGGTGCCACCCAACAGATTATTTAAAATAATTATAAAAATTGACTTTTTGATATCTCGTACTTGTTGCCGCTTCTTTTACTTTGGATTGTATGTCTAAAAGCAATTGCTAATGACATTCTAAAACGTCAAATATACAAAAGCAACATGAAAGGTGTTTTGTATGCAAAAGCATTACTTACTTTGCATCATTACGTTTGCACGTTTATTTGACGTTTTGGAAAACGCCCAAATTTTGAAGCATCTGGAACTTCGTGTTGGCGTTTCGACCAGTATTAAGGTGTTGCGGCTTTTAACGGCAGATTTGTTTTCTATCATAAGTTCCTTGATTTTATTGTACTGTGCACTTGTACCATTCGAAATTTTTTTTTCTATTTAAAGAACTCAAAAGGGTGTGACTGCTCTTAAACTGCCGGAGCACGTGTTACGTTTTTCGTAAAATTTGGGCTCAGTGGTTATTTCGTTCCATGGGCATCCAAATTAAATGGGGAGAGTAAATTATTAGTTTTTTTTTTTAGAATTTACGCGCGCCTAAGGGGTTATGATACCCTCTTAATGTTGCGGGTGGAAAGATAGAAGGAGGAGAAAGGAAAACATTGTTGTGATGTAGTAGTTTGAAACTCAGGTATATTTGGTTTCGATATTAGCTCTCCGGGGGTGGGAGTCCGAATAAGACGGAGAGTTTTTTCTTCATTCGGAATGATTCGAAGATTATCAATTGTGCTTGTTTTGTGCTTGAAACTCTACAACAGCCAAATCTACATGTCAGTGTTATGTCTTCACACGCAGATTTTTCTGACACTATACCACGGCCATTGTGGTGTTGTATTTTAGGCAACTGTTCATCTCACGAGATTTTATTTGCCTGAAAAAAGAATGTCTTTCGGGCACGGCTGGTATTGAACCCCGAACCGTCCGATTGGAAATCCAATACACTACCACTTTAACCACGGCCACCTATGATTTTAATTCGCTACGAACTTTGCCAAATGTTCCATTAGAGTGATTAAAACTGACTTCTTGCAACTCTTTAACGTTTTTTACTATGTAGAACGGTCGGATATATCCACTGAAAAGAAAAATATCACACCGTGTACATTCATTTTTTATAGAGTTGTACTAATTTTTTTGAAATAAATATACTATTTTGTTTACACCAAATTTTAACTCCTTTATTTTAATTTTTATAATTATCTACCTTTTCTTGGCTGCCTATTCAGCGTTTGTTGCTGTCGTAGGACAGCACATATCGCGGTAGAGGAGAAGGCAAGGAAAAATTCCACATACTTCGTAGTTAGTATCATGAACTACCTTTCCTTGGTTGCCTATTCAGTGTTTGCTGCGGCCTTAGGACAGCACATATCGTAGTAGAGAACAAGGCAAGAAAGAATTCCCCGGCGCTGCTCTTCGTAGCAACAACGTGAAGTTGAAGTATTCCACTGAATTGAGAGCCCTAGACCCGACCATCACTCTCACGCTACATGGCGAAATTCGGATCTGAGTTCAGCGATAGAATCAGCCAAAGAGATAATCTGCTGGTTATTGCACTTTATCGCCAGTAGGATATGAGATAGTGATATGCTTTTGCATTCATCAAATGTATGATGATAATTGCAATTATTTTATCCACAAACAGACATGGGTCAACTTGAAATTTTTACATTTTTGCCTTGTTGGTCACTAAAGTTGTCATGCACACGACATATGAAAAACATACATTTCTTGGTATCTTAGCCATTGTAGGGTTTGTTTATCCTTAATGAACTCTACACATTTAGAATTTTGTTCTCGAACTTAGACCTTTACCTATCAAGTCGTACCAAACGTCTTTTTTAATACTTTTACACGTTTAATTAAATGATAAATGAAGGATTTCATCGCAAGAAGAGTTTTTGATTATATCAATAGATCAATCTTCTTTGTTTTACCAGTTATATTCCCAAACGGTTTTAATTTCCCTCAAATGGGCTTTTGAGTATCGTCATGCGGTTCTTTTAGAAATCTTTTCTATAACGGTTCATTCGAGTGAGAGATACTGACATAACACTTGGTATCACGTGAATATATGTTTTGATGAACCTTATTATGTGAATTCGAAATGCAAAAGAAGTAAATAATTTTTCTAACCACCGATATTTCGATATGCGATGAAAAATCTCCTAAATTGTCTGCGTACTGACGGAGTTTTTCATACTCGTAGTTGGAGTCGGAAAAAAATCGTAGGTCTCTTCTCAGAGAATAAGAAAAAAAACTAGGCTTTTATCCGCCCCGGTCTGTGCAAACAATTTATTTGTTTAAAAATACTAAATGGAACAAATTTACAATGTATTTAAATATAGCAGTTCAGGTATATTTTTTCTCTCTTTAATAGCTGTAAAACCATAATTGCACAAATAATTTTGTATGTTGTATAAATAATTTGCTGTATTAAATTTTGAAAACAAAGCTGAAATTCTAAAATTTTTCGGAAAACAAAAATGTTTATGGAGGTGAAAACTACTTAACCCTCTATCGGATAAGACCGTCTCCAGACGGCCTTTGATTTTTGGCCTCCAGAGTCAAATCAATTATTTTTTTTTGCTTAAAGTAGTGAAAACCTTGTCAGAGTAGTTTGATGGGCATTGTGATAACATATGATTGCAATTCGACCACGTATTTAGGTGTTATCATTCGCCAAGTGCAAACAGCCAACGAAATAGCACCAACAATTATTTATTTATTTATTTATTTAGTGGATAATCCACCATTTAAATTCATTAGAATTTACAAAAATTACATAGAACTTACATCTAGTCTTATACTTAGGAAAAGAACAATCAAAAATAAAAAATAAAACTTATATTTATCTATAAGGATAAATGTATTTTACAAAATGAATCACTTTTCTTTTGAATGTGGCAACATTCATTTCATTTTTTAATTCATCTGGTTGAGTTAAAAAGATTAAAGCCTTTATATACAATACTATTTTGAGTAGGATTTGAACGGTATGATGGCAATCATAAGTCATTTTCATTTCGTAAATAGTTGTATGTATGTATATTAGGGTGTCCCAAAAAAATCAAGTTTAAATTTTTGTAACGCATACCCTCTTATTTTATTCGAATACTGTCAAAACAATAGTAAATAAAGTTTCATGTACTTTGAACCAGAGGAACCCGTGCCGACTTGCATCTAAACATGTCAGTACTTGCAAGGCATGGCACGCGAGTAATAACATATCGATAACTTGTTATTGCATGTTTATTTTATTAGTAAACACATTGTTCTCGTTCTGTTAACATGTCGGTGGAGTTACGCAGTTGTAGAAAGGAGATATTTTTAATAGGGAACGTTAAACATCAAATTACTGGTTCAAAACTTCCCTCTAATGGGCAAGAACTGGCAGTTTTGTTCTATAATATTCGTGAAGTGAATTTAAGTGTCAATGAGAGCGCAAATCTTACTATTCGTGAGTGCATTATTTATTGGGAAAAGGCCCGTATCCCGACAAGATCTCTACCTAATTGTGTTAAAAAATTAATTACATTGTATCAAGTTTGGAGAAATTTGCAAAAAAATGCAAACAAAACAAAAAACGTGTTTGAGCAGCGTCGACATGAGTTTGTTACAAACTTAAACAATTTGTTTGACATTGCACATGCGGATGCACTTCAATTAATAAAGATAGATGAAGATAGGATTTTTTTGCAGCGCCAAAGAGAACCAGGCCGACCTGGTCATTTAGCCGGAGTTGACCAAAAACAAACACACAAAGAAGAAAGAGCGCACCTTAGAAACGTCGAGGAGCAAAAACGACGTGCTAAATATTTTTCATCCTTAGCTGCTTCAACATCATCTTATGACCCGCTACAAGAAAGTTTGTCGTCTGATTCAGAATTGATGGATTTACAGGAAATTTTGCCAAACCTAACCAAAACAGAATCCAGTATAAATAAAACTGTTATGAGGAAGAATTTTATCACTCCAAAATTAGTGGCAGCATTAGATCGGTGTCAATTGCGTGTGAGAGATGCTGTGTTTATTATTGAAGCAACTATTGAAGCTCTTGGACATAACACAGACGAATTTCCTATAAGCAAGTCCACTATTCAAAGGGTTCGTACGGAAAAGCGAAAAGAGCGAGCGGAAGCCATAAAGGTTAATTTTCAAAACCAGGTTCCGGATATTGTAACACTCCACTGGGATGGTAAACTTTTGCCGGCTTTAGATTCACGCAAATCTAAGGAAGAACGTCTGCCGATAGTTATAACGTTTGACGATAAAGAACAACTTATCGCTGTACCAAAGTTGGATAACTCTACAGGAAAGGAACAGGCCCAGGTACTTTGGAATGCTATAATTGATTGGAATCTTGAGGATAAAGTGCAGATTTTGTGTTGTGATACGACTGCTTCAAATACTGGTCGAATCAATGGTACTTGTGTACTTCTCGAATAGAAACTAGGCAGGGAAATGATTATTTTTGCTTGCCGCCATCACGTCTACGAATTAGTACTAAAAAGCGTGTTTGAAGCAAAAATCTGCCAAGTTACCACAAGCCCAGACATTCCAATGTTCAAGAAATTTCGAGAGAACTGGAAGAATGTCGATCCCGAGAAAATACAGAGCTGTACAGAAAAGCTATCATGTTTGAATGTTTCTGAGATCAACAGACTTATCGATTTTTACTAAATTGAATTAACTAAAGAAATTACTAGGGATGATTAGAGAGAGTTAATCGAACTTTCAATAATATTTCTTGGCGGCGATGCAGAAAAAAAATTTAAGATCCGGCCTCCAGGTGCCATGCACCAAGCTCGATGGATGGCGAGAGCGATTTACTCATTAAAAATATCGTTACTTGGTGATCAATTAAGAATTTCTAACAAAGATAAAGAAGCTCTGTTAGACGTCTGCCTGTTCATCGTGACAATATACGTTAGGCCTTGGTTGCAATGCATTTTAGCAGTAAAAGCACCTTACCAGGATTTGTGTTTTCTGAAAGCTATAAAATCTTATGAAACAATAGATGAAAGCATCTCGAAAGCAGCATTACAGAAGTTTTGCTTGCATTTGTGGTATTTGACAGACGAAGTGTCTATCTTGTCTCTATTTGATGATGATGTAAGCCAAGAAACGAAAGTCAAAATGGTTGCTAACTTAGCCAAAGAATATCCATCTGCCTATGGTAAATGCTACATTCCATCGAAAGAAGAACTTTGTGGCAGACTTTATGGTAAGTTTGAAAATTAAGTTTGTTTTTTTAACTTTTTTATTTACATAACTAAAAAATTATATCAATAATCCTCCTTTTTTTGTTTTCAGAAAAAAACATCGATGACTTTGTTTCAGTCAAAAGCAAGTCCTTATTTAGTCGATTGAAAATTGATGGTGCTTTTCTCCACGAGTGCCCCTCTTTGTGGCTTAAAAATGCTTCGTACCAACATGCTAAAAGCAAGCTATTAAAACTGAAAGCAGTTAATGACTCTGCTGAAAGAGCAGTCAAGTTGATGCAAGATTTTCACGGCCTGCTAACTGTTCAAGAGGAGCAAAAGCAATTTTTATTTCGTTGCGTACAAGAACATCGACAAAAGTATTCTGACTGTAAAAAACAAACATTAAAAAGAAAATTAATAAATAATTAACCTACTTTCAACAATTAATATAATAATAAAGTCCAATACCGGATGCCTTATTTCAAAAATAAATGAGTTTTGCTTTTCCCTCCATTGCTCCATACTAATTTTTATGTTTAGATTTTGGCGTTAAGTCGGCACGGGTTATCGTCATCCGATCGCAATAATATTTGATATTTCACTTATCTGGGTCAAATAGAAAAAAAAAAAAGGTATGCGTATCTCTATCTAAAAAAAAAAAATTAACCCTTATAGCCTGGGACACCCTAATGTATATAGTATGGTTGTGATTCTCGAACATATCGCATGTATTTTTTTAAGTAAAAAGGTAGCATATTAAATTTTGTTTGGAATATAAAACATTGACTAAAATTCTTTGCGTGACACTTAACCTTTTTAGCATATTTAACATAAAAGATACCGATGTATATCTGTTAAGTTTTAAAATTATCCTCATTGCTTTATTTTGTAATCGCTGTATATTTAATAACAAGTTATCACTATCACTACACAAGAATAAAATTGAAGAACAGTACTCAAAATGTGGCTTGATCATTACATTAAACATATTTATTGTACTTAGTGTGGAAATCTTATTTCGTATTCTACTTAAGAAGTATATTTTTTTATACTTTTTTGATACTCGTAATATAATTAATATGCAAATTAAACTTTAATCTATTATCAATAATAACACCTAAATATTTAATCTCTTCGACTTGTTCCAATAATTGGCTTTCTACCTTTAAGTTAAGACTATGACTACAATTAAATAACATACTGTGATAACCACTTAAATGTGAGCAGCGACATCTAGCTGTAACTGTACTGAATAAAGGGATTTGAATTGGAAAGAATAAGTTCTATCATTTGTACCCACACAAACATTTTACAATACATTTCGATTTTGACACATTAGTTTGCTTATCTTCAGCCATCTGTTTAGATTAAATAGGTCATGTTGTATCTTTTGTTTACACTTGTTTGAGAGAATCTATTTTGATTCTAAGATGATCGTCAAGCACATAAACTTGTCGAGAGCGTTGATTTTGTAAAGGCACATAAACCAGTACAACTGAGTAATAAAAAACACCGTCTCTTGTGCTTAACTCTTAACAAGTGAAGTTTATTCTGAATGTATTCTAACTTATATACTATTTTACAAATGAATATCGTGGGAATGGAGCCGGGATTTGGTGTTGAAATTAATTTGGAGTCATCAAATTACTAGCGCATATTTGACAACTGATACAGACACCTTGCGAAAAATCAAATTGCTGGTCATATGACTTGCATTTACGTGTGTTACATTCGGGAGCAAAATATAGGATAGATATGGGATACTACTGGAATGTGTATTAATTTGAGTCGTGGGGTTATATTTTACAGTCTGGTGGGAAAGAAAGAAAATGGATTGTGCTAAGATTTAGAATGGGGTGTGCAAGTAAGTTCGGACGTACTAACATAGGTTTTTTAAGTTATATAAATATTAACATTCTCCCCCCGTTGAATGGTACATTCAACTGAAATTTGAATTAATCATAAAATCTGCATCTGTCAGTTGGTCTTCTTGAGCCAAGTCCTTAGGCATGCTGATTTGATGATTATGTGTTGAAGGGTTTTTATTAGTTACAGCGATGTCACCCGGCTTCCTAATAAATGCTCGCCCTCCCCTCCATGCAAGGTAACATATAATGGTAACAGCTATGAGGAAGCTTAAACTACTCATACTGTAGTGATGAACATCGTGTTGGTTTAATGAGTTTGGTAGTTCCCCTTCCATGCGTAATAGTTTGTCCTTGATATTGTCTATCTCGTCCGTATGCATTTGGTAATGAGGTGCTAGATGCATTGCGGACAAAGTTAGGTTAGGAACCAATGCGTTTGTTATATTAGTAGATGGAAGGTATGATAATCTTCTTTCTGATGATAATAGATTGTGTGCCTCTATAGTGAATAGATGTTGTTTGATGATACAACCGGGTTTCATTTTTAGTAATCCCGCTCGGTGAAGGCTGATTTGTGTTACATTCGTTCCACATATCACGTTGACTGTTGTTTGTTTTTCCAATGAATATATCCATTGATTTGAGGCTCGCAATTGAATCCAATGAGGACCTCCTTCAACCTTTGATATACGACAAGTGTGTGATTGTTTGGCTTGATTCATGAAGTAAATTTCGCATGCGCTAATTAGGGATCCGTTTCTGTACATGGGACGTTGTTGTTTGCATATTGTTTTTTCTTCCTTTATTGAAGTGCAAGCGTGAAGTTCTAGTTCAGTTAAGGGATAATATTGATCCCGAAATAAGTTAACTATCATGTATGGAAATGATGGTTGGATTGCGATGAATGTATTATTGACCTTAACTGGTACGGGTATGATGTGGAACAGTTCTAAACTCTCTGAAGACAATATTGGTAAAGTGATTCTGAAGATTATATAATTGGATCTTGAACTTCCCTGAACGTGCATGAGACTATAGAAATCTAAAATGTTATCTGCTGTAGACGGAAGTTTTAATGATGGCGGCAGATTTGATTGTATTTTGTTGATTTCCTCGATGAGCTGAGATGGCCGTAATAACTGTGTGCTCATTTTCCCGTGCTGTGTATCCATCATGACGTCTAAAATTGCGGTTTGAATTCGATTGAAATTTGTGATAAGCAATATTGATTGCATTGCTAATGTCATAAATGATTGTGTAAGATGGGTTTGATAGAGTTCTTGATGTGCGTTGTTTGCGTCCAAGGTAATTCGATTAATGTGGTCTTCTAACTGGTGAAATTGTTGGTTTATACCTTGCTGGTCCTTTTTCATGATGTTAAGCGTTGCGTCTATTAGTGTTGTCTGATTTTTCAATAAATCGGATAGATGTAGTTCATTGTTTTCCACCCTTCGTATCGTATCTTGCATGCAATCAGCATATTCTGAATCGAGGATGCCAAATAATACGTTAGCTACATTGCCGATAACGTTGATTGCTCCCCGCCTCATCCTACTCTTCTTTTCGTTTTTTAAAAGCTCATTGTTTTGAGTTAGTTCATTGATAAGATGTTGAAATTGTGTTAAGACCTGCTGACAGTCATAAGTGGTGTGGTGTAGTAACTTGCACACATCACTTAATCTCTCATAGTAACCATTTAAAAGTTTTATCTCCTTCCAGTATATATTCATGTTATAATAAACTACTAAGTTCCACTCACTGCTTATTATTCCTGCTGGTCCCAAATTTTCAAAGAATATTCCTGGTTCATTGTCGAATGTTGTAGTTTCAATAGGTGTCGCTTGTGTTTTAGTCATCATTAAACAGGTAATGAACAATGTTACAAGGGTTGACCCCAAAGATACCTTCATCTTTTTCTTAGGCTGTGCGTTGTTCGACGAATTATTTTCGATAGTTACTTCTGATTTCTTATTGGGTTGAAATACTGTGCTTGTCGATCCGTTTGTTGAACTTGGAATTTCAGTTGCTATGTCTTCAATCGGAAGTGGTGCCAATTTGTGTATGGGGCGTCGTAGAACCCCACTCTAGGTTTTTACGTCAACAACTCGGACTAGTCCATCGTCTCCAGGGTATGTCTTTATGATTCGACCCAACTTCCATCGAGAGGGAGGAACGTTTTCTTCCTTGATGATAACCATGGTTCCCAAAATTATGTTGTCAATGCGCTGTTTCCATTTCGATCGATATTGCAACTGGTTTAGGTATTCCAGGTGCCATCGCCTCCAAAATTCATTTTTTAAGTGCGTTACAAGTTTCCATCTTGTGGTACTGTTGACATTAAGGGGTTCTGCATGCGAATCAATCGAGGAATTAAGCGGTTCGCCTATCAAAAAATGCCCTGGAGTTAACGCCATTAAGTCATTTGGGTCGGTTGACATTGGTGTAGTGGGTCTTGAATTTAATATAGCTTCGACTTCAGTAACGACTGTTTCCATTTCTTCATACGTCAAAGATGCGGATTCAAGTGTTGAACGGAGTAAGTGTTTGGCTGATTTGACTGCGGATTCCCATAAACCGCCGAAATGTGGTGCTCGTGGAGGGATAAGATGAAAGTCTGTCCCTTTAGAACTACATGCTCTTGTAACCTTATTGATAGCGTACTGAGATTCTAAAATTTCTTTTACTTCATGAAGCTGATTTCTTGCGCCGACGAAGTTTGTTCCATTATCGCAATAAAGATTTCTGCAGTTCCCACGTCTTGCAGTGACTCGTTTCAACGCTCCTATAAAGCCCTCAGTGGAAAGATCAGTGACCAGCTCCAAATGTATAGCCTTAGTTGAAAAACAGCAAAATACTGCTATATACGTTTTTTGAGGGCGTTTTCCGCGTATCTTGAAATGTGTCCAAATTGGGCCACAAAAATCCACTACGGAATTTACAAAAGGTCTTGCAGGTTGAACTCTTGTTGACGGCAAATCTCCCATCAACTGAGTAAACATCTTTGGTCTCGCTTTTGCACAAAATACACAATGTTGGACGACGGATCTGGCAATTATTTTTCCTTTAACAGGCCAGTAAGTTTGTCTAGCGATTGCGAGTAACGCTTGTGGGCCAATGTGGCGGTTATTCAAGTGCAGTTCGTTCAATATCATTTTAGTGACTGGGTGTTCATAAGGTAGAAGCATTGGATGTTTGGAATCGTACGGTAAATTCGATGCTTCTAATCGTCCACCCACTCTCATGATGCCCATCTGGTCAATGAAGGGCGTAAGTCCAGTTAAGGCACTGTTCCTGGGAAGTTCGCGGAACCTCTTTAAGTTTACCATATCATCTTTAAAATCTTCATTTTGCATTGATTTGACAACAATGTAACACGCACTCTCTAGCTCAGCGGCTTGAAGTTCTAGTGTTTTATAGATTGTCTTGGGTTTTTTTTCGATGAACCGAAGTATGTATGCGATAATGCGCTGAAGCCTCTTAAAGGAATTTCTGTGGTCAATAGTGTTAATGAAGCTCTTGGGACCTTCTTCTTGTTCGATGATAGCAGCTGCTGCAGATCGTCTACGCTCCAATTTACATTCACTGCGTTTTGTATACGGAGGGGGCCAAATTGTTTCATTGCCGTGTAAGAATGGTGGTCCGTAAAACCATAAATAACAATGGCGTAATTTTTCAGGTTGTATACCTCTTGATAGTGGGTCCGCTGGATTTTCTTTAGATCTGACGTGTCTCCATTGCTGGGGTACGGATAATTTGTGGATTGAAGCAATTCGGTTACCTACGAAAGCCTGGAAGTCACCTGAAGTTGAGTTTATCCATGCCAAAACTACTTCTGAATCAGTCCACATGTAGGTTGGCTTGTTTTCTATTCGAAGGCATCGCTTTACTCTATCGAGAAGCTTTGCTGCTAGTTCTGCACAAAGTTCTAATCTTGGTAACGTTATCTTCTTTGGTGGTGGTGGTGCTACTCTAGATTTAGAGCACAAGAGTCGTACTATTACCCTTCCATGGACATCCGTAGACCGTATGTAGATTGCAGCGCCATATGCTTTTTCAGATGCGTCAGCAAACGCATGTAAGTTAAAGGAGATTGGAACATTGTTTCCGAAGACATGTCGTGGAACCTGGATACCTTCTAGTGCGAGAAGACTATTTCGGAATTTTGACCATCTTGTATGCAGCTCAATTGGTAAAGCAGCATCCCAATCCTGCTTTAGTGCCCACAGTTCTTGTAAATAGATTTTTGCAGTCACAACCACCGGAGCAAACAATCCAAGAGGATCAAATAACCTCGCTATGTCAGATGCCACAGTTCTTTTGGTAATTTTGTTTATTTCTGTAACATTGATCTTTAAACAAAAGTTATCGGCTTTTGGGAGCCATGTCAATCCCAGTGTTTTAACCTGGGAATCCTTTTCATCGGAAAAATTTAACTGTACTTCTTGTTCTTCTGGTGCAATACCATTGAGTAATTGGGAGTGATTAGCGCACCATTTACGCAGTTTGAAACCGGCTGTGTTAAGCAATGAGACAAGTTGTGACTGCATATCACGGGCTGTTATTATGCTATCCGCTCCAGTCATGACATCGTCGACGTAGAAGTTATGCAATAATACGTCAGCTGCTATTGGATATCTGGCACATTCTTCTTGTGCCAACCGTTGCAAGCATTTGATTGCCAAATATGGGGCGGCTGATGTTCCATATGTAATAGTGTTTAGACGATAGCACCTCAGCTTTTCTTCTTGATTGCGTCGCCACCAGATAAGTTGGTAATTCGTATCTCTTTTATCAACACGAATTTGCCGGTACATCTTTTCAATGTCAGCCGTGAAAACGAAGCGGGGTAGCCGGAATCGAAGAAGTATGTTAAAAAGTTCATCTTGAATTACTGGCCCGGTATAAAGAATGTTGTTGAGTGAAATATTATTATGGGTTTTTGCAGAGGCGTCGAACACTACCCTTAATTTTGTAGAGCTACTCTCAGGTTTGAGTACACAATGGTGTGGCAGAAAACAGTAATTGGTTGGTAGAGCGTTAACTTCTTCCATGTGTCCAAGTTGATCATATTCTTCCATAAAAGTTGTATATTGGTGGCGCAGCTCGGGCTGTTTCATCAGCCTTCTCTCGATTGATAGGAATCGCCGGAGAGCGGTATCTTTTGACTGGCCTAGGATTTTTGGATCATCTGAAAATGGCAGACGCACTACAAACCGGCCTTTGCTGTCTCTTTTGCATGTTTGCTCAAAGTATGTTTCGCATCGTCGCTCTGCTATTGTTTGCTCCTTGTTTTGTGCTTCTGGTTGTTCAATGTCCCAGAATCGACTTATTGTTGCATTAATATCTTCTTGCTCTTCTCCTGAGCACATACCGCATGTCGCCAATTTTGGGGAAGGTTGCTCTATCCCTCCTGCTACTATCCAACCGAAGACTGTGTTCTGCAACGTGGGTAATTCCTTTCCTAGACTTATTTGTCCAATTGAGAGGAGTTGGAAAAACAGTTCAGTTCCTAGAAGGACGTCAATACATTCAGATTCATGAAAAGTAGGATCTGCCAGCTGAATATTGTGTGGTATGTTCCAGGACGAGATATCCAATTTTTTACTAGGTTGTGGAGATATAATTGTATGTAATACGAAAGCTTCTAGTCTGGTTGAAAAGGCATTTTGTTTTGAGCTTAGCAGTACATTCACTCTTTTTTGAGACTTTAGGCGGCCGTGACCAATGCCTTGTATGCGCATGTTTGTAGACGATGGCACTAAACCAAGTCTTTTTACAGCACGATCGCTGATTATGTTTATCTGGGAACCGGAATCCAGAAGTGCTCGGCATTCGATTTCGGTTCCATTGTTATTAGTGAGTCTCACTCTCGCAGTTCCAAGAATTACGAATTTTTCCTTTGTATGACTCGTTGTGGTGAGTGCAGATGTTGGCTCAGCATGTTTCTGAGCGCTTGCGGATGAGCTAGAATGTGCTGTCTGTTGAAGTGTATTCCCTTTTGGTTGGGCCGTTGAACGATGTGCTTGAATGTCATCAACATGTAGTAATGAGTTATGTTTGTTAGAGCATATCTTGCATCCCCTCAGAGTGCAATTGGATGCGAAATGTCCCTTCTTAAGACAGTTCTTGCAAAGTTTTTCTTGAGAAACAAACTTGTTACGATTAGCTGGACTCATTTGTAAGAATTTGTTGCAATGGTACAAAGCATGATTTTTGTTGCATACAATGCATTCCGTGGGCGATTGCTGGCCTTTGTTCGCTGTAGTTAATGTAGCCGAAGATCTTGTCTGGGTTTTGAATTCCTCAATCTTTTTCCCTTTATTCCCTAAGGCTTCAAGAGATTGAAAACGTGTTTCCAGAAAATTAAGAAACTCCGTTATAGACTGCAATTCCCTAGGACTGGCCAAACTTTGTTCATAAAGTGCATGCGTACTTCGATCAATTTTCTTGTAAAGGATTGGAAGAATAATCGGGTCCCATGTTGATGTGGAGACCTTCAAATTTTCTAATCCCATCAGGCATTCCCTTGTGGTATCATGCACCGTCTTAATATGGGCGGTTGATGGTTGGTCGGAAACATGCCCTGGTTGGTTGAGCAACTTGTTAACAAGTGACGCAACAAGGAGCCTCGGGTTCTCGTACCTATCTTGAAGTATCTTCCACGCTGCATTGTAGTTGTCATCTGATAATGCTAAATGCCTCAAGAGCTTTTCGGCCTCTCCCTTTAAGCTAGTCTTGAGATACCACATTTTTTGGCAATTACTCAATGGCTGCTTATGAACCATTTCCAAGTAGAGATCAGAAAATTGACGCCACTTTCCATAGTCTCCATCAAATTCTGGAATGGTGATGTTTGGCAGCTGTAGCATGGATGAAGCGGCTTGCTGAACTTGCTGATGAGTGTTCATGGGAGCTTCCAGTTTGGTAGCCAGCCACACTAGTACTTCTTGAACTTGTTCCTCCAATTCAATGTACGCCTTTATGTTGTAGCCTAATGAGCTGTAGTCTTGAGTGAGCTCTCCAAGATCTTGATGAAGTTCTTCCATTTGGGTCCAATATTTGTTGATTCCTTGAATTTTTAGTTCAAAGAATGATTTTGATTGGGCTGTTGTATCTGTTGCATCGACAATGGCGAGGAGCCTTCTTAATGAATCAGCTATCAGCCTTTGTCTTCTTATGAGCCTTGTCGTTTCAGTCGACGTATTTCTCGTAGCTTCTTGTGGAACACGTATGATTGGTTTCGGCCTTGCATCTGTTGACCTTTGTGTTGATGGACCTGCTTCTGTCAAGTCATCAGCCTCTTCATTAGAACTTTCTGCTTCTTCAGCAGGCGTATAACTTGCAGCTTTTTGCGGAGCTCGTTTTATCGGTTTCGGTTTTGCATCTGTTGGCTCTTGTGTTGATGGCCCTGCTTCTGCCGAGGCATCAACCCCCTTTTTAACCTCTTCTGGAGCAATCGCTTCTAATACAGCTTTCACATCAAGGAACAGCTTCTCGACCTTTCCAACTGTATCGCCTTGTATGTAAGGCGTATCGGCTCTCATTACCGCTGCAAGTCTCTGGTGATTGGTTGAAAATTCTGCCCATATTGCGTCGATTCGTCGCAATCTTTCATCTCGGTACTCAGGGGTCTTTCGCTGTGGACCATCCTTTCCGAGGTTAATTTTAAGTTTTGTCAATTCTTCTGCCAGAGCCTTCTGACGAAAAATGAGCTTGTAGATCTCTACTTCCTCCATTGTTCCTTGGTTTTACTCAAGCCTCTCTGATGTGTTCGGGACTTTGTTTATTGTCTCGGACTACCTTACCTCTGGTGGGGGGTAGTAGGAAGCACAATGTTCAAAAACTTTGTTTCAGACTTGATTGACTTGTTTACTCCTTACCTCTGGTGGGGGGAAGCAAACAAGGCAATGTTTTTTTAGAGAGAAAGCACAAGAGCGGTGATCACGTCGGGGTCACCAAATGTTTGAGAGAATCTATTTTGATTCTAAGATGATCGTCAAGCACATAAACTTGTCGAGAGCGTTGATTTTGTAAAGGCACATAAACCAGTACAACTGAGTAATAAAAAACACCGTCTCTTGTGCTTAACTCTTAACAAGTGAAGTTTATTCTGAATGTATTCTAACTTATATACTATTTTACAAATGAATATCGTGGGAATAGAGCCGGGATTTGGTGTGGAAATTAATTTGGAGTCATCAAATTACTAGCGCATATTTGACAACTGATACAGACACCTTGCGAAAAATCAAATTGCTGGTGTGCATATGACTTGCATTTACGTGTGTTACATTCGGGAGCAAAATATAGGATAGATATGGGATACTACTGGAATGTGTATTAATTTGAGTCGTGGGGTTATATTTTACAGTCTGGTGGGAAAGAAAGAAAATGGATTGTGCTGAGATTTAGAATGGGGTGTGCAAGTAAGTTCGGACGTACTAACATAGGTTTTTTAAGTTATATAAATATTAACAACACTCCTTTATTATTTTTCCCGATATAAAAAGAAGGGAATCGTCCACAAATAGTACTATCTTTGAGTGCTTTAGTATACTTTTTATGTCGTTGATGTAAATTATAAAAAGGAGCGCACCTAGGGTTGAACCTTCCGCAAAAAATTTTGTTTTAAATTATTAAATAAACATATTTAAAATCAAGTGATCGAATCTATAATTTTACCGTAAGTAGATATTATATTATATTTGAGTTACGAGTATATGTCATAGTTGAAGTGAAAAAATAATGTGAAGTGTGCTTTGGAAACGAAAAATGCAAGATCGTCTCAAGACGTCCTTACTTTTTCACTGACGAAATTATACACTAGCCAACAAACTCAACGGCCGATTCGATGCAATCCCAAAAACGGCTGGGCTTTGTGTCCATGAACAGATGTGCAGCACAAACACGAAACACCATCTTCGTCAATATATGCCATACTAGCCCCATAAGTGGGGGGGGGGGGGGTCAAATTGTTTGTGCTCTGCGATTCGAACGGATTCGCCGTTCCTGCACAATGATGCAGGCGACAATGTTATCTTACCTGGCACACCGGCCCTTGGAACCGTATCAAATGTTGTTGTTCGTTTATCACAAACAGTTCCTGATTTCGTTCACCACATCCTTTACTTTGATAACTTTTACACGTCACTGCCGCTATTAGTCTATTTAGTCTATTAGCCAGAGGAATTTACAGTTTAGTTTTTTTTTTAGTAATTTTTCTGATGAAAATTACATTATTTTATTCATAGCCAATGTATACCAGCGTGTAAGCTGCCGACTGACAGAGAAGTGAGCAAAGAGAATAGAGGATTTTCCACAGAATATATGACCTCAATCCAAGGAATCGATGTGAACACTGTTTTATGGAAAGATAACAAGTGTGTGCACCTGGCATCTGCATATGTTGGTATTGAACCTTTCGCAGGGACAAATTTTGACCAATAAACAGCGAAGGCACTTCGGTATGATAGAAAGCAGAAAAAATTCATTGAAATCAACTGCCCGCAAATCATCCGAGAATATAATGCTCACATGGGTGGGTGGATCTTATGGACAGCCTTATGAATCGATATCACATTCGAACATTCTGAAAAGAGTCGTGATATTATGATTAGACTCCTCTAACATTTTGTGGACATGGCCGCTACGAAAACATTCATTTTATACAAACCTATACATAGTGAGAAATCAAATAATTCCAACAATGTGTCCGAAGAAGAACATCTTCTGCAGCTTCCACAATTCCGTGAGGAAAAAGCTGCTGGACTTGTTAACTGCAAAGAAAAACGGCCTGTAGGTCGACTAATGGTCTGCTCAAATTGTTGATCGGACAATATCACTAATGCCTTGCACATCAAGTGTTGGGAAAAGGGCTGTTCATCAAGTTGCGGATGTTCGGTTTGATGGCGAAAATCATTTTCCAATTTGGGTTGATAGAAAAGGTAAAAAAAGTGCAAACATTGTAAAAAGTCGGATACACAAGTCATTTGTTCCAAATGCGACCTTCATTTATGTAGTATAATCGATAAAAATTGTTTCTGGGATTACCACCATAGAAAATAATATATTTTATACCTTTTCCAACCCATTTTGTGAATAAAACTTGTTTGATACATAAATATTTACTTATGTTAGTTTTTACATGCGAACCGGCAAGACGGTCTTTCTCACCTGGCGTTCGTTCCACACAAAACTTGTGCCTGAAAATTTAAACTTAAGCTTCTCTTACCTATATTTAATTTGAAAAAAAATTTCAGTTTGATCTGACCAATTTTACGAGTTTGCCCGTTAAAGGGTTAAGTATTATACATATTTATTTTTACAGATGTTTGTCAAGAAGGAATATTTCGCAAAACCGGTTCTGTTTCACGGCAAAACGAGTTGAGGTCTCTTATTCAAAGGGATGAATTACTGGATTTGAATAGTGGATACACCGTTCATGACTGTGCTGCAGTTTTTAAGGGTTTTCTTGCTGATTTACATGAACCAGTGCTAACTGATGCGCATTATCCAGCTCATTACCAAATCGCTCCCCTTTGCGCTGCAGCTAAAAAGGAGCCTACAGGAATAAACGACAATAACAAAGAGAACCGTACACTGAGTTCAATGCAATTACTTTTACTTTTGCTGCCACAGGACAATAGGCAACTGCTTCAGGACATAATTGAAATGCTTAACGTTGTAGCCTCTCATGAAGATAGTAACAAAATGTCATCTGATAATTTGGCTACCTTATTTGCACCACATTTAATTTGTCCACGAAATCTTCCACCTGAAGGTCTACATTACGTTGCGCAAACTATGTCGGCTATTATTTCTTATATGATTACACGGGGATTGGTAATTTTTGAAATTCCAGCAAAACTAGCAACAGATATAAGGGCTTATTTTCTGGAACGAAAACGTAAAATAACAATGTCCCCCGAACAAACACTCGACGAATCGATATCAGATATATCGACTGTTAATACTGTTTACACGTTTCTTGATCGGGAAAAAACTGCAGCAGCACACAACGCCAATAATACTGATACAGAACTAGCGCAACTTTATGCTCATATTCAGAGTCTTCCAGAGTCGTCGAAAAAGAGAAGATTAATAAAGCAATTTAATAAACAAAATGGACAAGGTAAAGTTAATTAATATAGTTAATGTTATAATTACATTATATATTTTAGGGACGCCATTGCAGCTAGTTGTTATGAACCAAGCAAAACATTCTGAAACATCGCATAGTGCTAAATCAATTAGTGATTCAATAAAAAAACGTATTTTTCACAAGGGGATAATATCAAGAACACCTAAAAGATCAACAGAACCAACTATTGCACAGGGTGTAAGTATACACGCATGTTAAAATCATGTGTAAAATATTTATATTATGTTTTCCTTTTATGCTTAATAACATTTGTGATTCTATTAATTTAACGTTACAAGATAATAACCCTTTCCTTATCGTTAATTAAATTTAAGTAAAATTAAGTGTACATAAAATATTTTTTTTACATTTTGAAGAAGTCTTAATTTTAATATACATGTATACGTAGTGGGTGTGTGCCCTTTGAAATAAAAAATGCAAACACTTTCTACTACTAGATATTATACAATTTATTGCATATATCGAAAAGGGTAGAAGGCCAAGGTGATTTGCAGCGATGTTCACTTCACTGACTGTAGCTGTAACATTGTTGAACAGTTGTCTCGTTTGTTTCTGTGTGTATGTGTGTGGTCGCCACATATCTCCCTTCTTAGTAAAAAATTAAATCTAAGCAAGTTGTAAGAAATATCTGTTTGATTGAAAGAAGAAAAAAAAATTACAATAGTTATGAATGAAAATTTGAACTAATAGGAAACTATGGACTGTTCTTAGGTTTCCAGCTGCAGAGGATGTGAAGGCATCTGTTTCGCTACGCATCACTGTATCGTCTTCTCCCTGTTTTGCAGGTCTTCGTCAACCATGAATGCCAGTTTCAGACTATCGATTGACATGGTTGTGCTTCTACCTCTGACTAGAACACTTTCGTGTTTTTCCAGAACTTTATATGGTCCATCGTGTGGCGTAACGAATGACTGACGTAGGTGATCATGACGAACGAAAACATGTGAAGTGTTCCGGAGGTTTTTAAAAATGGATGTAGAGGGCTTTCCATGGCGAGACATTTCTTGAGGTGCTAGGTTCTTGAAATGCGTTTGCAGGATTTGCACTAACACTGGAGCTGAAGTGTTTCCGCTTGATGGACGCAGCATGGGAGTGTAAACGAATTGGTTCACCAAGGACAAGCTTAGCAGGCGTAGGTTGAAGATCCTCCTTGAATTTGACTGCGGGCGATAGGGCTTCGTTCAAAGATGTTTACAGCCAAGCAGTTTAGTTAGGCATTTAAACAGGTCAGATTCGAACTGTCTTCCTAAGTCCGAGGTAATCCGCAGTGGAACACCGAATCGTGCGATCCAGGATAAAAGTAGGGCTTCAGCTACAGTTTCAGCGGATCCATTTGGAAGAGGGACAGCTTCCGGAAAAGTGTGAATCGGTCGATGATCATGAGACACTGACTGAATCTTTTGGATGGAATGAGGCTGACGAGGTCAATGTGGATGTGCTCGAATCGCTTTGAAGGTGGCTGGAAATTCGCAATGGGCGAAGTTATGTGCCTCGTTGTTTTGTTAGTTTGAAACGGTAAACAGCAATTGACCCACTTTGAACAGTCCTTGTTCATAGAAGGCCAGAAAAAACGCTGGGCGATGAGTTTCCTCGAGGCGCGTTGACCAGGGTGAGCCAGCGAGTGTAGAGAATCGAAAACTCTTTCGAAGACAAAGAGGCACATATGGATGCGGTGTAGCAGTGGAAATGTCGCTGTAGATTTCGGCATCAGAGGTGTCCAGTTTTATGCGGCAAAGTTGAACGCTAGAGGTAAATTTTTTCCGGACGTCTTGAAGTTCGGTGTCATTAACTTGCGCTTGAGCTATTTCACTCGGTGATACTGCTGGCTCGATAGCATCGACCCGTGAGAGTGCATCGGCGACACTGATGTCGGTGCTGAATTGTCCGATGAAATCTAACCTTCTAAATTGCCAGGGGGAAGCTCGCTCCGGTCGTCGTTTACACGACGGCTTATGATCAGTATAAATAAACACATGTCGGCCTTCAAATATGTGGCCGAAAAGCTTCGTAAATTTCGTTGAGTTCCCTGTCGTAGTTTTAATGTTTTTGGGCCGAAGGTGATAGCTGTTGGTTAAAAAATGCAAGAGGTTGCCAAGCACCGAGGCAGCGTTGCTGGAGTACAGCTCAGATGGCTTGCTTCGAGGCGTCTGTGAAGATGGATTACTGTGTGTTGACGTTCGGGTGAGCTAGCAGTGTGACCGTTGCAAGAGCGTTTTTGCTGTCCTTGAATGATTTCTCTAACGTAGGCGTCCATTCGATGGGTTGAAGATTTTTGATATTTGGGCTTTTAAGCTGATCGTTGAGTGACCCGATTATCTCAGCTGCGTTCTTGATTAATTCCCTGTAAAAATTGATGGTGCCAATAAACGCGTGGAGTTTCTTCACGTTAGTAGGCGTAGGAAAATCCAAGATGGCTTTCGCTTTTTCCGAGAGTGGGGAAAATCCCTTTATTCGACACGAGATATGGTAACAAATTTTTTTTTTTTTTATATAATTTTCGCGCGCCTAAGGGGTTAGATACACTTTTATTGTTGCCAGGGCGCGGGCGGAAAGGTAGAAGGAAGAGAAAGGAAAAATTATTTTTGTAGTGGTTTGAAACTCAGGTGTATTTGGTTTCGATATTCGCTCTCCAGGGGTTTGAGTCCGAATAGGACGAAGAGTTTTTTCTTCACTCAGAGTGATTCGAAGTTATAATTCGCACCAGTTTGTGGTTGAAACTCTACAACAGCCAAATCTACGTGTCAGTGTTATGCCTTCACACGCAGAATTTTTCTGTCTGCGTTCCAATTACACATTGTTCCCAAACACTGATTTTGCCAATCACAATTCCAGTCCTGTAGTCGTTGAAATAAGATGCGAAGATGCTCGATATGCTCCACCTCATCTTCCGATGCTTCTAGCAGGTGGAAATACAAAGGAAAGATTCCGGGTCATCTCGTCGATTGAACCTCTGAAATGACGATCTGGAGCGAGACGACGTGCCTTGCAAGAGATTGGGGTCCTTTTGTTGTTTTTATGTGATGAACGGAGGAATACCATATTCGTTCTTCCTCTTGGCTGCGCCTGGTTGTGTTATTGCAGGAATCGCTTGGAGAAGTGCTGCAAATGGCTGTTGAATGCATGCTTGGATTGTGTCGACAAATGGCGTCTCCAAGTGTGCCGGCGACTTCGGCTTTCAGATCGGCGATTTGTTGATGAAGGTCATCAGTTGCTGCTACCGTTACTGGCGAAAATACCTCGTGGAGCTTGTCAGCGATTTCACCCAAATCTGCTACATCCGCAGATTTTTCGGCAACTAAGCAGGCTTGCGTTTGGGATGGGAGATGTGAAAGCCAACGTGCTTTTAAAACCTCACCGTCGATGTCAGGAACTAAACTCCTTAGATGGCGAAAACGCTGCGATAGTGTGCGATCTCCCAGATTCTCTTTATCCACAAGCTGGATGATTTTTGCTTCCTTGGATTTTGAGAAACGGGAAATCAGTGTGCATTTCAGTGTATGATACGGGGTGTTTTCTGGTGGATTGATGATTATATCATCCACCTCTGCTGCAGAGCGCGTGTCGATTAAAGCTATCGTGCGATAAACTTTATCACGTTGTTCGATGATGCCGCATACATATATCGTTGTTGGTCGCACGTACTATACCCCCTGGAATACTCGCCGAAGACTTGTGCTCACTCTCATAATACCCATTATTTCATATGCTGCAGCTGTCTACAGTGACATTAACTCACTATCTTTTCGCAAGCTTCAGGTTGCTTATAATGATGCTGTTCTGTATGTTTATGCAAGGCAACGATACGATAGAATCTCGGAATTCTCATGCCGGTTTCTTGGCTGTACATTGAGAAAGTACCTTGATTTCAGAAATTGCATATTTCTACAATACATCAAATTATAAACACAAAGCAACCCCCTTACCTTTACTCCAAACTGGAATTTTCCCTTTCCAGAAGAACTTTCAACATTAGCACTCAGCGTTGCAAAACCTCAATTCATCGCGTTTATTTTTCATTTATGCTATTAGACTATGGAATAACTTATCGTCTCATATAAAGTGCTTGTCAAATACTGCTAGCTTCAAAACTGCCTTGTATGTGTACTTTTCTTCTTAACGTATCTCTTTACTATCAAATCTACCTCAGTCGTTCTCCAATTTCTAAACTACGAGGGGCGTTCAACATATTCTCGGTATCGGTGAAGTTGTGGTTGTATATATAAATTGACTTATTTATCAAGTAATACTATTATTTTAGTGCATTCATGTAAAATATCATATAAATGTGATTATTAATTCGCGTTTTATCTCTAGTTAAACCGAATCATAATGGCAACTGAGACGATGACGGTGAAAATTGAGCATCGCGCTATATTTAAATTTCTCACTAAGCAAGGAAAAAGTCAAAAAACTATTCATGAAGAGATGGTGGCTGTTTACCAGGGTTCCGCACCTTCATTATCAACTGTGCAAAAGTGGTCAAGTGAGTTCAAGAGAGCATTGAAGACGACCCCCGCTCCGGCGCCCCGGCTACTGCTTGTACGGGAGAAAGCATCAAAGAAGTCGAAAAACTTGTTCTTGAGGATACCCGAATAAAGGTGAAAATGATGGCAGAGATCACCAAGCTTTCAATTGGTACCATTCACACCATTCTTCATGACCATCTTAACCTTTCAAAGTGCAAAGTGCAAGTGCAGTCAGTGCAAGGTGGGTGCCACGAATGTTTACAGCGCCTCAGAAAAAAGTGAGAATCGCATGCTGTAGAGAGCTTTTGGAGATGTGTAGTGAGAACGCGGACGGTGTTATGGATCGAATTGTTAGTGGGGACGAAACATGGGTCCACCACTATGACCCTGAAAGCAAACAAGAGTCCATGCAATGGCATAAAAAAGGAACAGACCCCCCGAAGAAGTTCAAAGTCACTCCGTCTGCCGGGAAGCTCATGGCCACAGTTTTTTGGGACTCAAAGGGAATCTTGCTCATTGAGTACAAAAAAAAAAGGTGAAACCATCAACGCCACATCCTACGCTTCCACTTTGCATAATTTGCGGGAGGAAATTAAAAAGAAAAGACGGGGTAAACTCGCAGCGGATGTGTTGCTTCTTCATGACAACGCTCCTGTTCACACGGTGCGAGTTTCCAAGGCTGCTGCGCGGGATTGTGGTTTCGAAGAAATCCAACACCCACCCTATAGTCCAGACCTTGCCCCTAGTGATTATTTCCTGTTTCCGGATTTGAAAAAATGTCTTCGTGGGAAAAGATTTTCGGATGATGAAGAACTCAAGTCGGCAATAAATGGGTATTTTGCAGAGAAAGAGGAAATTTATTTTTTTGAGGGTTTAAAAAAGCTTATCTCAAGATGTAACAAATGCATTTATGTTAGGGGAGATTATATTGAAAAATTTAAATTGAATTCACAGTTTTCCTTCATATCGATACCGAGAATATATTGAACGCCCCTCGTATTTTATTTCCTCCCTTTTTTTGTCTTTCTTTTTAGTATTTTATCTTACGAGGGCGGGTCAATAAGTCCGTGACTTTTTGAATTTCTGACCTCTTTACTGAAACAGCAACACTGCTCCTGTCAACAGGCATCTGTCAGTTGACTCCTGTCAAAATTTAAACTTGCTGCGTCAGTTAGTTTGTGTTTGACAGCTATTTTTATCAGACTACTCACTAATTTGAGGAGAAAAAAGACAATGCAAGGGTGCACACATGTGCAGTTGCCATGGCAAAAATCCATGAATTGGGCTATGAATTGCTCCCTCATCCACCCTATTCTCCAGATTTGGCTCCGAACGACTATTTCTTGTTCCCAAACCTGAAGAAATGGCTTGGTGGAAAAAGATTTGACTCCAATGATGAAGTCATCTCGCAAACAAAGGCCTATTTTGAGGACCTCGACAAATCATTTTTTTTGGAAGGGATAAAAAAATTGGAGAAGCGTTGGACAAAGTGTATAGAGCTCAAGGGAGACTACGTTGAAAAATAAAATAATTTTTTTATCAAAAAATCTGTGTTTTATTCCAAACGTCACGGACTTATTGACCCGCCCTCATATTATTATCATTATTATTACTATTAAAACTTATCATTTTTTAAATTGTTTGTTATATTTTTTCTCTTCTTTCTGTTTAAACTTAACATTTTGTTACTAAATATTATTACTTAGTACTATAAGAGACAAAGTCTTAATGTATAAATTGAATTGAAATTGAATTGTGCCTCAAGTTGGGCAACCCACAGAGCTGGTCTTTCGGTGCTGAACGGAGGCGCTTTAATATCAAACTGTAAACGTCTAGTGGTCTGATAGCAGCATCATGAAACATGCTGTCACCCGACTGAACCGTTGAGTCAGGCATCGTACGTCAAAGACAAAAAAAAATGTTTTATGTGTACCAAAAATCACTTATTGAGAGCGCTAAAAACTTAACCTTCGGGGTCAGCAATTGTAGTAGATGTGTGCCCGTTGAAATAAAAAATGCAAATACTTTCTACTACTAGATGTTGTAAAATTTATTGAATGTTCATCGTATGCATATATCAAAAAGGGCAGAAGGCCAAGGGGATTTGTAGCGATGTGCCCTTGACGTCGTACGTGGTTCGACTGACTGCACCTGTAACACTGCTGGAGAGTTGTCTCGTTTGTTTCTCTGTGTGTATGTGTGTTTTATTTTTTCTTGGTTGCGGCAAAGGATGTGGTAATCTCTTAAGGATGCGGTAGCCCGTGCCACCAACATGCACGATTCGCAACACCCGAATATTCGATGCCACGTGTGCGCCTACGTACTAATCCACATCACTACGTCCTTCAACCACTCTCCCCGTGGGATTGCCGTTAGGTATTACTTCGCGTGGCTGGTTGTGCTCTATTCTCGGAGGCCGCCTCTTGAGTTCTTCGCGCGCGTACTGCACGCGCACTTTAAATGAGTAGATCTCCATCCTCTTGTCCTCTGACTGCGTCATGTGACTGAGGTTTTCTGGGCTTGGCAGGTTTACTCTTTCTTCTGCAAAGCGTCTGCAGTAGAACACTGCATGCAACGCATCCTCTTCCTCATTTTGACATTCTGGAAACTGGGCGAACTATCGCGCGCTCGTGTGCGTGTGTGTGTGGTCGCCACATATACATGTATGTAGGTGTGACTGACAAGTGGTATAGTAGTTGATACGTTTTAAAAGACAGATGAAGGAAGTGTATATTTTAATTAATTCTTTTTATTATTATTATTATTATTATTTATTAGTACACAATTAAAATTACATAGCTAACATTGAGAGAGCGCTAGCTGCTGAGGCTTTTGACTCTGAGTTTTATATAAATGATTTTAAGTTTCTATATTAAGTTTCGTAACTAAACAGAAAATAATGCAAATATTTCTATGACTAAGAATTTTTAGTAGATGGTAAAGTGGTGGAGAAGTGCTCGTTTGAACAGCCTGATGTTCCTAGTACATGGTCAACATCGTAGCGTGAATGACAGAAGATACATGTTGGAGACGGTTACCCTTTCAATAAATGCTGGTGCGTAAAAGCTGTATGTCCCAAACGTAGCCTTGTAAAAGTGGTGTTTCAAAGCTTGGATGTAGTGTTAAGGTAGAGCAGATGGGAGCGTCTGTGATTTATAGAGGCGTAGTGATGGTGATAGTTACGCCAATCAGCTTCTAATTCAGCTTGGAGTGAGTTTCTTGCTAACCGCAAAATAACAGCCAAAGTGGTATACTGGGGCACGGTGAGAGAGACTAGCCTCTAAGTCAGCAAATTCATTGTCTTTTATGCCGACATGGCTCGGAATCCACATGACTTTGATATATTTTTTTTTCTCTAATTAAACAATTTCTTATATTAGAGATTAAAGGGTGAACTACATTCGGCAAAAAGTAAAGTGTGTGCACGAAAATGTTTTGTCTCTTTTTTCACAATTACAAATCTGTAGTTTTCTCTCAACTTTTCAAAAAGTAATTTACTTGAAAGTTGGAGTACCCCTTAACTTTCAAGTATTTTACTTTTTGAAAGTTCAGAATGAACTAATACATTCACAAAAAAAAAAGTATTAGTTCCTGATTTCATACTGAGATGGCTGTGATGTGCGCAGATTTTAAGCAAACAACACTAATTTCTGTCAGATTTTCAAAGTGTTGTTGTCATTGCACGTCACATCAAAGCAAATAAAATTCTTTTTGTTTATGATTTCTAAAAGCTTTCAAATGTAAAAAAATAGCTTTTTAGGTCAGTTTTTTACTACCAGGAGGCAGATGCGTATATGTGTGAGCTTTCACTTTTTCACTTTTTGACTTTTTTGCCGAATGTAGTTCATACTTAACACTGTATCCTGATTGGGGTTCCTTATTGCATTAATCACTGACAAGCTATCCGAGCAAATGACATGCTTACTACGATCTTTTAGGCATAACGTTGCAGCTTTGTAAATGGCTAAGGTTTCTGCAATAAATATAGATGCATGTGATAACCAATGAACCGTTTTCCTTGCACGGCGCGAAAGATGTGCAGTCGGTGGTTTTGGAGCCACCTGTAAAGACCAGAACCCATTTATCCGCTTTGAGCGTTGTAGAAATGCGCAGAAACGACGCTCGAAATATTTCGTTTGATGTATTAGTTTTGTGTCAGGTCTAAGATAAATGACTCAGGGTTGATGCTCCAGGGTGGAGATAGAGAGCCATCTGTGTTGGTTATCTTCTGAGGCAGATCCAGGTGTTTGGCGACAAGAAGAGCTTGTGCTATAGCTGATGGAATGCGTTTATGTATTTTTCCTTGGCTATTATCGAATTGTTCGGAAATCAACAAATTCAAAATAAAAAAGATATTGTAAAAATAAGTTTATGCTGATATACGAGTATAAACAAAGAAATGTTAACAAGTAATTTATAAAACAAACAAAACATGTACTAAAACGAACCATAATAATGTCACGACACAAATGTCAATCAGAACAAAAATAACATTATATTAGCAGTTAAAATAAAGATTTCAGTTTTAATTATTATAACGTATAAATTACCGAAAGATAGTCGTTTTGTTTTATTTCACTTTTTTTTTATCGAAAAGTTCTTTTTTTGGAAAAGCAACATTTGGTCCATTCGAGCCAAATCAAGAATTTTTAATACAACAACACAAAATTGTACAAGTACATTTGTCAACACAAGGATCTACATATAGATATACTCGTACATACATATTTATAAACGAAATTATCAACACTGAAGTCTCATAATAGTAATACATCAATTATCAAAATCAACACAAAAAATTTAAGATAAGAAGAAAACCTGCAACCAGCAATTCATCAAGGATTCCATCGCTGCAGCCTTCAACAAAAATTTAAAAAAGCTCCAAAAGTGTGTGCGTGTGCACAGGAAAAGTCATCAGGAGAAGTGCATACCTGGAAGAAATTAAAAGGAAATCATCAGTCGGAAGTTCAAGTGAGTCATTTCCATTATAATTACTCGTACTTACATTGTACACAAAAATTTACATATAGATATATACATATATATATATATAATACGATTATTACTCCACATCTTTGTACATTTTAAAACATATATACATATATATATAATATAATATTATTAGTGGTTTTGTGTAATAATTTTCCACATCTCGTATAAATTTTCACGTCATGTCGTTCGGAAAATTACAATTAAACCTTGAACGTATCAAAAAAGATTATGAGAATTTTGGGAAGGCAGACAGTGCGCGTTTGAAAAGAGCGAATTATATTCAAACTCGTATTTCAATATTAGACGAGCAAATGGTTCAGGCAAATAAATACCATGAACATATCATGGTAGATGATGGCAAAATTGATTCTGAGCAGGTTTGTGTGTTAGTGCAGACATTTGATAAAATTCTCGATTTGTTTGCGGATTACAAAGCTGATTTGTTAGATGCATTAGACAAAATTCCGGTTATTAAAGCTGCTACGAACGGTTCAAGCGCAGCTCACTTAACAGCAGATACCAAGGAACGAGGCCACAACGAGCTGCGATTGCGGGTCATCAACATTCCAACGTTTTCTGGCAGTTATGAAACCTGGAGGTCGTTTCATGACATGTTCCTGGCATTGATTCACAACAATTCATCTTTAAGTGAAGTCCAGAAGCTTCATTATTTGAAATCGTCTGTTAGCGGTGAAGCAGAGCGTCTTCTACAACACTTGGTGATCGACCAAAGCAATTATGACCCAGCATGGAAGATCTTGACAGAGCGCTACGATCATAAAAGAGTGTTAGTTAATACTCAACTAAAATTATTATTTAATCAACCAAATATTACCTCTGATTCGTCGGCCAACATCAAAAGAATCCTGGACACGTCACAAGAAATAATTCATGCTTTGAGGAATTTAGGTCTGCCAGTAGAGAGTTGGGATGTTATTTTAATTTTTATTATTTTGCAAAAGCTTTCGAATAATACACAGCAGTTATGGGAAGAAAAGCTAGGTTCGAGTAAGGAGTTGCCATCATTCAAGGAGTTTGTAGAATTTTTAGAGTGTCGGTTTCGTACATTAGAAGCAGTAGATCCCAGAGGTTCCAGTAGCAAATCCGAGCAGCGTAGAACAGGAACGAGTAATGTTTTTTATAGCCAGGAGGAGACAAGAAAACAGGTCAGCTGTAGCGTGTGTCAAAGGGGTCAGCATTCGCTTAGGAATTGTGATAGGTTTTTGCAAATGGATGTGGAGCGTCGGAGGCAAACTGTACGTAGAGTGAAAGTGTGCGAAAACTGCTTGGCATACAGCCATTTCAAACAAAGATGTCCCAGTGCGAAATGCTGCCATTTCTGTAAGCAGCGTCACCATTCTCTGCTACACGAAAATACTCGCAGCATGGGAAGAGCTACACACGGTGCACCTTCAGCTACGCAATTTGCTCCTCATCCATCTACGTCCAGCCACACAAATAACTATCAGCCACACCAGACTTCCACCGTTAGTCCAAATACTTCGGAGTTCCAACCACGCACATCAAACAACACACATCTCAACAGTTATCATGTCAGCACGAACACAAAGGTTTTATTAGCTACAGCGTTTTTGAAGGTTAGATCTTCAGGTGGAGGCAGTAAAGTTTTGAGAGCTTTAGTAGATCCAGGGTCTGAGGCTTCGTCATCACTGAGTCAGCGGTCCAACGACTTGGTCTGAAACCAAAGAGGACGTTTATGAAGGTTAATGGGCTGGGGTTGGTCAGCAGTGGAACCACACAAAAGGCCGTCGACCTGGAACTTGAGTCGTTAACCTCAAGCTATACAGGCAAGGCGCAAGTATTGGTCTTTAGGACACTGACTGGGCTTCTTCCGGCCCAATACATTGACTGTAGTAAATGGAATAGTATTCGAGGCTTACCTTTGGCGGATCCAACATTCAATTTACCGTCAAAGGTAGACATGCTATTAGGGGGTGATATTTACAGCGACATCCTTCTCAGTGAGGTCATCAAGATTGCTAGGAATTCCAGTCCGGTCGCTCAAAAAACCCAGTTAGGATGGATTATATTAGGAAAGATACCCAGTAGCGCTCAAGTAAGCAGTTTTTCGTGCCAACTCGACTCAACCATCGACGCAACACTCCGAAAATGTTGGGAGATTGAAGAAGAGCCCTTTCCAAGGTATGAAGCTGAGGAAGAAAAAGAATGTGAGGTACATTTTATAAAAAATACGATAAGATTACCTTGTGGTCGGTATCAGGTTTGTCTACCGTTTAAGGGTGGCAAGTATCCCACCATGGAACCAACACGTCATGGTGCTTTAAAACGATTTTCACAGTTGGAGAGGAGACTCCATTGTAACCCAACACTACTAAAAGAGTATTCAAAGACCATGCAGGAATATCTGACACTCGGCCATATGTCTCCTGTAAATGAGTCAGATTACGTTCTTCGAACACCACATCACTATTTTATTCCTCACCATGCGGTCATCAAAGAGTCCAGCACGACAACCAAACTGCGAGTGGTCTTTGATGCGACATTTAAAGCAGTCGGTGGGGCATCGCTCAACGACCACTTGATGATCGGACCTAAGATGCAGAAGAACGTAATTGATATCATAATGAGATGGCGGTTATACAAGTACACATTTACAGGAGACGTCGAAAAAACGTACCGCCAAATTCAAGTCAGCAACAAGGACTCCCATTATCAACACATACTCTGGAGAGAACAGCCTGAGGAAGAAATAAAGATGTTTCGCTTACGAACAGTGACGTTTGGTACAGCATCAGCACCTTACCTCGCTATTAGAGTTTTCCAGAAGTTGGCAGACGATGAGGCCCACAGATTTCCGTCAGCAGCACAAGTTTTGAAGGAGGAAACCTACGTCGACGACGTCATCACCGGTGCAGACAGCATTGAAGAAGCCCAGGAAAAGTTGAAAGCTGTTAAGGAACTGTTGGAGACAGCAGGATTCCATTTACGAAAGCACGTCAGCAACTCCAACTTAGTACTTCAGCACATTCCAATGGATCAGCGTGGGATTAACTTCTCCATTCCATTTGATGAGAATGCCAACGTGAAAACTTTGGGCATAAGATGGTTACCAGCACTTGATGTTTTTTCCTTCCAGGTCACAACTATAAATACTGAGGACATCACTAAACGGTCGGTACTCTCCTCCATAGCCAGGCTCTATGACCCGATGGGTTGGGCTTCACCTTGTATTATCAAGGCAAAGATGATAATGCAGAAACTATGGTTTAAGGGATCGGAGTGGGACAAACCAGAACTACACTATGAACTGGTGAAAATGAATTACCTAAAGCGATGGAAACGAGTGCAGGCATTATTGCAATCGTTCTGGAGAAGTTGGAGTTCAGAGTACTTGTCACGACTGCAGCAGAGACCAAAGTGGATAAAGGCAATACACGGCCAAATCAAGGAAGGCGATTTAGTTCTCGTCAAAGATGAAAGGCTACCACCACTCAAATGGAGAATGGCCAGAGTAAAGAAGCTTCATCCTGGTCCCGATGGTCTGGTCAGAGTAGTGACATTCAAAACAGATAGTGCGGAACTAAAACGACCGGTAACGAAGATATGCCCACTTCCGAGCAACACATCAAACGCAGACACAACACAGATTTAAGACAGGTATACAACATCACAAACATAACCACCTATCCACTTACTTATAACACAGATACCAATACCCGACATAACAGAATTTCTACATAAAGCGGAAACGTGATTGTGTCGCCAAATGGCCCCTCCTTGACCGTACTCGGATCACCAGCAACGTAGGATCTCGAGGAGGCAATCACGTCCGCAAAACTCTGAAAAATTCAACACGACACTAAAACCATCGCGGATCTAGAACAAGTATACGACCAAACACCCACAGAACCGACACTCTCAAAACAACAACACACAGAAATACAAATTTTGCCTTCAGCGGAACCGTGATTGTGTCGCCAAATGGCCCCTCCTTGACCGTACTCGGACCAACAGCAACGTAGGATCTCGGGGAGGCAACACAACGCTAAAACTATATGGGATCTCGCACAAGGATTCGAACAAAAATCCACAGAACCGACACTCTAAAATTAACAAAAAAAATAATAACGATCATACCAACTCAAGCGGAACTGTGATTGTGTCGCCAAATGGCCCCTCCTGGACCGTACTTGTACCGCTAGTATCGCAGGATCTCCAGGAGGCAATCACTTCCGCAAATACTTCGCAAAGTCCAACACATAATTTAAAATGATTATTAACATTCCGGATAAAACAACAACACAACACTCAGCAGCAGAAATAACCCTCTTAGTAAAATTGTGTTATTTCAAAGAAATAGAAACTAAAAGGGTCATAACATTAAAAAGGGGCAACAATTACAGGAATGTCAAATCACGGCAACACTACAAATGATAAATTCATAGTCCACTCAAACATAAATTTCACTCAACTTTACTGCGAACTCATCCATCGCATACTTCATACATCCCATCCATAGTGCAATACAAACAGCACAACCAACTCAGTTCGATTAACCCACTCAGCAGCCATATACATTCATACACATCCGCACATACAGTCCACTCACTCGTGATACAACTCGATCAAAGCCAATTACCATTCATGTTCAGAACTCCAAACACACATACGCACACACACACGCGCACACACACACATAACTTACGCACTTGAAGCTAAAGAAAAACAAATAAAATGAAATCTAATAAACAAAAAAAAAACGAATGGAAGCGAAAACTAATAAACAACATTTAAAATATTACAAAATCAATGAAATAATAGAAGTGTCAGTAAACTTACCCGAAATCACTGCAACAAATCAACACAAAAAAAAAAAAAAAAATCACAAAATCAACAGAAAACAAAAAAAAAAATAAGCGAAAGTTTTACCGCGCACTTCACTTCAATAATATGTAATTGATTTGAACCACCAATTACGGAATTTGTAGTATGGGGACAATAAAGAAAGAAGATGGGCAGTAGAATCTGCACTACTCCAATGTTGTTTTCTTTTGTTTGTCATGTCCTCTCGTTCACGTCCATTAGTGTGCATTGTATATTGTTCTAATGTCATTTCTTTTTTACATGAACTTGAATTCAAATTGCCATTAATGGTCAGAACATCTGAAGACGGCAGCATCCAGAGACATTTACAATTGCGAACGCTGTTCACGGCCGGGGAGAATGTTCGGAAATCAACAAATTCAAAATAAAAAGATATTGTAAAAATAAGTTTATGCTGATATACGAGTATAAACAAAGAAATGTTAACAAGTAATTTATAAAACAAACAAAACATGTACTAAAACGAACCATAATAATGTCACGACACAAATGTCAATCAGACCAAAAATAACATTATATTAGCAGTTAAAATAAAGATTTCAGTTTTAATTATTATAACGTATAAATTACCGAAAGATAGTCGTTTTATTTTATTTCACTTTTTTTTTATCGAAAAGTTCTTTTTTTGGAAAAGCAACACGAATGTTTTGCGCGTACAAGCTTTACAAAAAGTTTGGCAAGAGAAGCTTTAATTCGCTCTTCTACTGTGGGAAGCCCAGCTTCAACCAGTACGTTTTTCATAGGAGTTGTTCTGAACGCGTTGGTACTTTTGCGGGCCGCTTGATGGTATGGGGGTTCGATGGAGTTGGTTGTTGATTTCGGTGAGTTGCCGTAGATGAATGAGCCGTAGTCAATCTTACTTAGCATTAGTGATCTGGTTATGTTACATAATATTGTAGAATGTTTGTGTGGGTACAAATAATAGAACTTATTATTTTCAATACAAATCCCTTTATTCAGTACAGTTACAATTCACTATTTAATTCTTTCTCTCAGTACAATTCAATTTCTCAACCACTTATACTTTTCTTATCTTTTACTTAAACCACTTAATCACTTCTTCTAATTAACACTTCAAATTCAACTTTGGAACTAATTTGCATACCTTTGGGATGCTGGTATTTATACTCGAATGACATACTTCGAGAACAATCCTCGCCATCCAGCGTCCCATACAACTTCCAATTTGCTAGAAAATTCGATTCTACTCTCCAGTCGAGACTGCTAATCCAGTATCGAAACCTTCTAGTCTTCGAGTTGCGACATTTTCTGCTAGATGTCGCTGCTCACATTTGACTGGTTATCACATTGCTCCCTCCCTACAGTTGTTCGTCCCGAACAACTTCGTCATTCAGCATCCCGTTGAAATGACACATTCTATCCAAGTGGACCACTTTAAATTTTCCTCGATCCCCACGCTGGATCCGGTAGACAACGTCATTAATGCGGGTTATCACCTTGTATGGACCTTCCCAGTCCTGTTGCAATTTTGGTGATTTGCCTTTCTTACGCTGAGGATTATACAGCCAAACCAGATCTCCTTCGTTGAAACCGGAAGATTTCGCCTTGATATCGTACCTAGTTTTCATGCGGCTGCTTGCTAGCTTCATCTTTTCTCTGGTGTCTTCATGCAATTTACGAATCCTGCTGCGTAAGTCATTCACGTACTCGTTCACCTCTTTGGGCTCAGTCGGTGGGGATCCGAATTTTGCTTCACTTGGCAACCGAATTGTTTGACCAAATAAGATCTCGGATGGTGTGTGCCCTGTTGAGCTATGGACCGCGTTTCGGTAGGCCATTAAGAAGAGGGGTATGTGTCGATCCCAATCCCGCTGGCAGTTGCTGACAACCTTAGATAGATGCTCATTCAAGGTCCGATTGAATCGCTCGACCATTCCATCAGATTGAGGGTGTAGTGGCGTTGTCCTTGTCTTTCTTATTCCCAAATATTGGCATATTTCCTGGAAGACTTTTGATTCAAAGTTTCGCCCTTGATCAGAGTGCAGCTCCATTGGGACCCCAAATCTGCTCACCCAGTTGTTGACTATCTGTTCGGCTACGGTCTTAGCCTCTTGATTTGGGATGGCAAACACTTCCGGCCACTTACTGAAGTAATCCATGACTACGAGAGTATATCGGTTTCCATTAAAGGTTTCGGGAAACGGCCCAGCGATGTCGATGGCTATTCGTTCGAAAGGTGCTCCGACATTGTATTGTTGCATTTGTCCATGTGGCTTTACTTTTGGACCCTTGGTAGCCGCACACCTTATGCACTTTTTGCACCAATTCTCGACATCTTGTTTAGCGCTTAGCCAATAGAAACGTTCCCTTACCTTTTCCAACGTCTTGTTTATTCCCAAATGGCCTCCTGAGACTCCGTCATGTATTTCATGGAGCACTTGGCTGAGTCTGGACCGCGGCACAATTAGCTGCATACGAGATGTTGTCCCATCTGCAGTTTCCCATTTTCTCTTCAGCAATCCATCTTGCACAAAAAGCGAGTCCCACTGTGCCCAGTATGCCTTCAGAGTTTGGCTCCGATCTGATATCTGCTGCCAGCTTGGTCTTTCCTCGTGTTCCTTCCAGGCCAATATTGGTTCGATGTCATTGTCTGCCTGTTGGGAGGAACGGATTTCGTCTATACTCCAACCCTCTATTGGCTCAGTCCTGATCATTTGGATAGTTGCCTGTTCTTTCGCTTCTTTACGGTTGCAGTGTTCGCATTTTACCCCGCACGGTCGACGAGAGAGAGCATCAGCATTTGAGTGGAGTGTTCCCTTGCGGTGTTGCACTTCAAAGTCGTAGCCCTGCAACTGCTCGATCCATCTTGCAACTTGGCCTTCAGGGTTCTTAAATTGGAGTAGCCATTTCAGAGCTGCGTGGTCTGTCCGGAGAATGAACTTTTGTCCGTAGAGGTACTTATGGAAATGCTTCGTAGCCAGAATTAAAGCCAGAAGCTCGCGCCGGGTTACACAGTAGTTCCGTTCAGGTCTGGAGAGTACTTTACTGTAATATGCGACCACTTTCTCTTGACCATCATGAACCTGGGAAATCACAGCTCCGACCCCAACATTGCTAGCGTCTGCATCCACGATGAACATTTTTCCGGGCGTCGGGTAACCCAAGATGGGGGCATTGCACAGCTGTCGCTTCAGTTCTTGAAATGCTTTTTCGCATTCTCCAGACCAAATGAACTGTCGGCCTTTTTCTGTAAGTTGATGCAGGCTCTTCGCAATGCCAGCAAAATCCTTTACGAACCTTCTGTAATACGTGGCGAGTCCCAAGAAGCTTCTCAGTTGGTGTTTATCTTTTGGAGAAGGCCAACTTTTCACGGCTTCGATTTTGTCAGGATCCGTTCTTACTCCTTCCGCTGATATAATGTGACCCAGATATTTTACTTCCGGACGAAACAAGGCGCACTTTTCCGGGTTGAGCTTTAAATGAGCACTTCGTAGCCTCTCAAACACTTCTTTTAGATTTTCGCGGTGCTCCTCGTACGTCTTACCTATGACGATAACGTCGTCCAAATATACTAGGCAGGTTTTCCAGTTGAGTCCTTGCAATGTTCGTTCCATTAGTCGCTCGAAGGTGGCCGGAGCGTTGCACAGTCCAAACGGCATCACTGCAAACTGCCAAAGACCGCTTCCTGTAGTGAAGGCAGTTTTCTCACGGTCCGTACGATTTATCTCTACCTGCCAGTAACCGCTCTTCAAGTCAAGTGTTGAAAACAATTTCGCTCCAGAAAGCATATCCAAAGTGTCATCGATTCTCGGAAGTGGGTAGCTGTCCTTTTTAGTGACATCATTGAGACGTCGGTAGTCTACACAAAATCTCGTGCTGCCATCTTTCTTCTTCACGAGGACCACTGGAGATGCCCGCGGACTTTGCGATTCTTCAATCACTCCCTCAGCTTTCATCTTCGTCATCATTTCGGCAACTTCTGTTTGCTTTGCCAATGGAAGACGCCTTGCAGGTTGACGGATTGGTCGAGCGTCTCCGGTGTCAATGTGGTGTTGAACAATATGCGTACGTCCATATTCTCCGTCTTGTGTAGCAAATATATCAGCGTACTCACCGATTAGTTTTTCTGCCAGGATTCGCTGATCTTCGTCCAGATTACAGAGGCTGAGAATTTTGTTTTTGATTTTTATGCTCTGAACTGTTGTGACCGGTTTTGCACCCTGTTTTTCCGTTGTGGTCGATATAGCCTCAACAGGTACGCATTTTCCCACTATCTCCCCCTTTTTCACCTTTACACTGAATGTCTTTGGATTTAGAATCCTTACAGGGACCATGTTGTTCTTTGGCTCCACTAAGGTCTTTCCCACCATGAAGTCTCTTTTCTTTTCTGGCTCCATCAAATAGAATCGGTGGCTACCAGGACCACCTTCCACTTTTGCCCACAAAATTGCTTCTGACGAAGGCTCTAGACTCTGATTGCTGCAGATGACGACATTTGAGACTATGGTATTGGCGTTTCCGTATATCATTGGTATCTCCATGTTTCCGTATTTCAGGGTTTGTGCCCCCAAGTCGACTACAAGTCCATGTTCTCTCATGAAGTCTGTACCAATGATGCACTCGTCACATATGTCAGCTACCAGAAACGCGTGAGTGAATGTTATTCCGGCCAGTTGGATTTTTATGCGGACTTCACCATATACCTTAATCGTTGCTCCTGTAGCTGTTCGCAAGCTGCAGCTGCTAGTGTTATGCAGCCAAGACTTCTGCACAAGATTCCTCCTGATGATTGAGGCCGTGGCACCGGTGTCTATTGTTGCCATCCATTTTTCTTTTCCACTGACTACTTCTACTAGAAGGCTTTCGCTGCGTCGTTTTGCCAGCGAGACTTGGATGATGGTCCTGGGGCCGTCGACTCCTGCTACCAACTTCTGCCCCGCGAAGTTGGTGCTTAAGCATTTCCCGACTGATGGCTTCGGGAAGGTTGACCGGCTTCTTGATAGCTGTTTCTGCGGGTTTCTTCCTCTATTTGCTTGTCACCACAGTGAGGGCAGTCTTTTCGTCGCAACGGTTCTTTACACTGCCTTTGAAGGTGTCCTATTTTATTGCAATTCCAGCAGCGCATTATTCGTCTATCCCGTCGAGTATCTCGTTCCTCGGCACTAATTCTTGTGCAGGAACATTCGACAGATGCTACTTCCCTGACGAAATGTGTTCCCCTGGAAGCCTGATTGGCTGCTTCCATCGCCAGAGCGAAGGCAAGTGCTTCAGCAAGGGTTCTTTTCCCGGCCATCCTTACTGCTGACTGTAGCTTCGAATCTGCAATTCCCCTGATAAATGCATCTTTTGCCATTTCGTCGATAATTTCCTGGCCTGCGGTGGGGTATGACAGATGTGCAAGTCTACTCACGTCTGCTTGGAGCTGCTGCAGTGTTTCTCCTCTTTGCTGCGTTCGGCTTTGCAATTGTACCTTGTAGACCTCCTGCATGTGGCTGTCCCCAAACCGTTTCTCGATAGCCTGCACTAAAGTCTCATAATCTTTATGCTTTTCGATGTCTACTGTTTGCAACAATTCTGCTGCAGGACCGTGCAAGGCCATTGTTAGGGCAAAGCACTTTTCCTCATTGTCCCAGTCGTTTGCACAGGTAGCCATTTCAAACTGCTTCTTATAGGTAGACCATGAGGTCTGGCCATCGAATGAGGGAGGCTTCAACTCTTTTCTCCTTGGACCGCTTAAAGAACATTCTCGCAGTTTCTGTTTTCGCACTGTGTCGAGCTCTTTTGCCAGTTGCTGAACTTTGCTGTCCATTTCTTCGAATTTTTCGCCAACATTCTTCTCTATTGTATCAAATTTGTCATCAACGTTCTTCTCTATTCTATCAAATTTGTCATCAACGTTCTTCTCTATTCTTTCAAACTTGTCATCGATTTCTTCGAATTTTTGCTGGAGAATGTTCTTTTGTTCTTCCAGATTATTCTTTTGTTCATCCATTTTCTGTTGAAGACCGTGCAGATTGTTGGTTTGTTCGTTGAATTTTTGTTCAATGCTGCTCTTCTGCTCGTCCATTCTTTTTTCCAGACTGTTCTTCTGTTCTTCCAGATTTTTCTTTTGTTGGTCGAGACTGTTCTTCTGTTCGTCCATTTTTTTGTTTTGTTCGTCCATTTTTTTGTTTTGTTCGTCCATTTTTAATAAGAGGAGTTGCATCATTGCAGCCATGTCATTGCCAGTACTTGTCTGTTCATCCTCGTCAACATCAAAGGAATATGCATCAGGATCATGTCCCTCATTGTTCAAAGCCTCCTGAAGACGGAGCACCAGGTCACTTTTTCCTCCACTGGCGCTGAGGCTTCTCTTGTTTAACTCGGATTTGAGTTGGACGAGGGTCAACTGCAATAGTTTTCGACCCATTCTAGCTTTTTCAAATAGTCAGAAAACACTTTTTTTTTTTTTTTTACACACAATAAGTCCTATCCCACTTCTGACACCAATGTAGAATGTTTGTGTGGGTACAAATAATAGAACTTATTATTTTCAATACAAATCCCTTTATTCAGTACAGTTACAATTCACTATTTAATTCTTTCTCTCAGTACAATTCAATTTCTCAACCACTTATACTTTTCTTATCTTTTACTTAAACCACTTAATCACTTCTTCTAATTAACACTTCAAATTCAACTTTGGAACTAATTTGCATACCTTTGGGATGCTGGTATTTATACTCGAATGACATACTTCGAGAACAATCCTCGCCATCCAGCGTCCCATACAATTTCCAATTTGCTAGAAAATTCGATTCTACTCTCCAGTCGAGACTGCTAATCCAGTATCGAAACCTTCTAGTCTTCGAGTTGCGACATTTTCTGCTAGATGTCGCTGCTCACATTTGACTGGTTATCACAATATGTTAAATGGAGTGTTACATTTTTTGCTCGCAAGATAGTTGATAATATTTGCTCTAGCAGCTAGGCTCTTTTTAAGTTCTACACAATCGATTTCCAGTTATATTTGCTATTTAAAACTAGTCCTAGAATACTTAAGCTATTTACATTTTTTATGACACTATTCTTAATTTTAAGTGACAAGCTACAGCACGATTTCTTTCGACAAATATGCAATGTTTTGCATTGTTCTAGCTGAAAGATCGTCAAAGGCGATCATAAATAACCACTGAGAGTGGGGATCCCTGAGGGATACCATTGAAAAGTGGAAAAGGGCAGGAATAGCAATTGTTAGCTTTTACGAAAATTTTCCTGTTGGTCAAAAAGAATTTCACGTAATTAAAAATGTTTGGCCAACTCCCCAATCTTTCAATTTATTAAGCACTAGATGGATACCTACTCTATCGAAGGCCTTCTCGAAGTCTAAAGAAAGAATAGTTACATGATTGCGGGCGGGAAGCGCGTTGGATATATAAAAGTACATACGTATAAGAGCGTCGGCACAGCCTTTGTTTGGTCTGAATGCTACTTGGTTTGGACTTAAAAGATTTTTTGATTCGATGAACCACAATATGCGCCGGGCAACTATTTTTTCAAAAACCTTTGCTGTGCAGGGGATAAGCGAGGTCGGGCGGTAGCTTTCCACGGAATTCAAGTTTTTCTTTGGCTTACGGAAGGGCAGAATTGTTGCTTGTTTCCAATTTTGTGGGATAATACCTGTCTGGAAGATATTGTTATACAGGCAAATCAGCCTACATTTTGCGGACTGAGGAAGGTTTTTTATCATTGGGTATGATATACGGTCTCTGCTTAGTGTTTTCCCCTTTAGTTTTCTTAAGTTGCATTCAAGTTCTAGTTTGGTAATTTGGGCTTCAATGTGTTTTGCTGGCCCTGTGATAGTGCTACGATTAGATAGAGGAGAGGAGACTAAGGCAATAACTTTTTGTGACTTGAAGTTTGTGGGGAAAAAATCATCTTTAGAGAGATTTAACCATCTCTGTGCTAAGAAGTTGCATATATCTTGAGGAACTGATATTTGCCTTTGAGGTGTTGAAAGTGAGCTGATAACGTGCGCGGAAGAGTTGCTTGTTAGAGTACGAATGGTGTACCAGATTTGAGCGGGTGGCGATTTTGGGTTAAGGGTTGAGGTAAAATCGCTTAAGCGTTTTGCTTTTCTTTCTTTTATTTCTCTGCGAAACTTTGCGTTGGCCTTTTTGTATAAAATTAAATTGATTTTAGTGGGGTGCTTTTTAAAATACTTCTACGCTACGAGTTTATTTAAGGTCTTGTGTGTGGAGAAGTGCGTAGGAGAACCCGTCGTTTAGTATTACCAGCCTTGAGTCAAATAAAAAAATTTCTAATACACTCTTGCGTTTGTTCTGTCAGAACCCCATAGTACACTCCAGGCGTTAACATCTCCTACCAAAAGAATTGGCGTTCGGATTTGGAGAAGAATGCTTTCTAAGTCCAGTTTCGAAAATGATTGATCAGGTAGTATGTATATTGAGAGGACAGTGAATTTAATTGTGAGGTCAATTTCGAAAGCAAGGGTTAAGAGGTTGGAATTGATAGAGATTTTATTGTGAGGAATACCGTTTTTTATTACGACAGTGTTAAGACAGCTAAAACTACTACTACTAAGGACCCTTTAGCACTGGTGGTGGTCTATAATAAAAGAAAAGGTACTGTTTTTGCTGCCTGGTTCAAATGAACTGACTCGTTTATTATTTCTTAATGTCTTAAATACTAAAATAATGTGATAACCACTTAAATGTGAGCAGCGACATCTAGCAGAAAATGTCGATACTCGAAGACCAGAAGATTTCGATAAAAGATAACAAAAGTATAAGCGGTTGAGAAATTGGATTGTACTGAGAGAAACAATTAAATAGTGAATTGTAACTGTACTGAATAAAGCGATTTGTATTGAAAAGAATAAGTTCTATCATTTGTACCCACATAAACATTTTACAATAATGCTAAGTTTACAATTTACAAAATATCCACGATTTGTGGAACAGCTCGCGGATGTTCTGCCGTCTTTCAACTTTGTCCAAATGTAGTAGTGAATGATGTTTTTTATTACAGTACTTGCATGTATTTTTGCTCATGCAAGAAGTTTGCTTATCATGTCGCAAGCAGTTTATGCAGAGTTTTGCTACCCTTACTTGAACATAGTGTTCCTTTGGTGTCCAGTTCATAAACTTGAGGCACGAATAAATATTGTGTTCCCCTTGACAAATGGCACAATTGAATTTTGTGGAGATATAGACGCCACATGTTGCTTGTTTGATATCGTCTCCGCCCTTGTATTGCTACTGCTTGGACGAAGTTAGGACGTCCAGTGCCTGATATCTTCGCGCCAGAAAGTCGTATAGCGTTTAGAGCGATGGCATCTTGGTTGACTTTTCTAGTCCTTGTTTAAAGAGGCTTCTACTTTCTTGATCCAATGCCTTTGTAACGAGATGAACGATGATTAGATCCCATGATGAGGTGTTGAAACCCATGTTCTTAACTGCTGACAATCCTTCTTTTGTTGCGTCTAGGATTGCCTTAATTGAGTTAGCTGTTGACTGGTTCCCGTGATGACCAGCCTTAAGCATTTTGTCGATATGCATCGAGACAATTTTTATCTCATTGTCATATATTTCTTTTAATGTCTCTCAAGCACAGATGTAATTGTCTGAACTAATTGCATCGGTTCTCCTTCTAGATGGGTTTTTAAATATTCCATCTTTTCTGTTGTGCTTAAAGAGAGCTTGTCGTGAATGATGGTGGAGAAAATATCATGGAATGACCGCCATTCTAGATAGTTCCCCTTAAATGTGGGTATTTTCAAAGGTGGTAATTTTGCACCTGACTGTTTCATGTCTTTTGCCTTATTAGATTTTAATAATGTAGAGGACATTCTGTGGAGACATTGATTTATATCTCTTTTTATGTTGTTATATTCTCTTTTTTGCACGTAAGACGTTTTCATGTCTCCCTCTGATGCATTTGCCATGAACTCATGCAACTCGCTCATGTTTCGTAATTGTTCCAGCAGTATCTTTTGCTGGTATTCATAAATTTCTTTGGAATAGTTTATGAATGTCTCTCCAAAATCCTCCATATTTCCGATTATCGTTTCAATCTTAATTGTTGATCGTTGAGTTTGGATAGTATTTACTGCTCAGGTTGAAGGTTGTACAATCTTTGGGTTTCCTCTGGAGGAACTATTTGTTCGAGGAGATTCTTAAGCACTTTATACATTTCTTCCACTTTTCCAAATATATTGTAAAACGTTTGTGTGGGTACAAATGATAGAACTTATTCTTTTCAATACAAATCGCTTTATTCGGTACAGTTACAATACACTATTTAATTGTTTCTCTCAGTCCAATCCAATTTCTCAACCGCTTATACTTTTCTTATCTTTTACTTAAACAACTTAATTACTTCTCCTAATTAACACTTCAAATTTCACTTTAGAACTGATTTGCATACCCTTGGGATGCTGGTATTTATACTTGAATGACTTCGAGAACAATCCTCGCCTTCCAGCGTCCCATACAATTTCCAATTTGCTAGAAAATTCGATTCCACTCTCCAGTCGAGACTTTGTTATTCAAGTATCAAAATCTTCTGGTCTTCGAGTATCGACATTTTCTGCTCTGTGAATCTAGATGTCACTGCTCACATTTAAGTGGTTATCACATTGCTCCCTCTCTACAGTTGTTCGTCCCGAACAACTTCGTCATTCAGCATCCCGTTGAAATGACACATTCTATCCAAATGGACCACTTTCAATTTTCCTCGATCCCCACGCTGGATCCGGTAGACAACGTCATTAATGCGGGTTATCACCTTGTATGGACCTTCCCAGTCTTGTTGCAATTTTGGTGACTTGCCTTCCTTACGCTGAGGATTATGCAGCCAGACCAGATCTCCTTCGTTGAAACCGGAAGATTTCGCCTTGATATCGTACCTAGTCTTCATGCGGCTGCTTGCTAGCTTCATCTTTTCTCTGGTGTCTTCATGCAATTTACGAATCCTCCTGCGCAAGTCATTCACGTAGTCGTTCACCTCTTTGGGCTCTGTCGGTGGGGATCCGAATTTTGCTTCACTTGGTAACCGAATTGTTTGACCAAATGAGATCTCGGATGGTGTGTGCCCTATTGAGCTATGGACCGCGTTTCGGTAGGCCATTAAGAAGAGGGGTATGTGTCGATCCCAATCCCGCTGGCAGTTGCTGACAACCTTAGATAGATGCTCATTCAAGGTCCGATTGAATCGCTCGACCATTCCATCAGATTGAGGGTGTAGTGGCGTTGTCCTTGTCTTTCTTATTCCCAAATATTGGCATATTTCCTGGAAGAATTTTGATTCAAAGTTTCGCCCTTGATCAGAGTGCATCTCCATTGGGACCCCAAAGCTGCTCACCCAGTTGTTGACTATCTGTTCGGCTACGGTCTTAGCCTCTTGATTTGGGATGGCAAACACTTCCGGCCACTTTCTGAAGTAATCCATGACCACAAGGGTATATCGGTTACCATTAAAGGTTTCGGGAAATTTCCCAGCGATGTCGATGGCTATTCTCGACATCTTGTTTAGCGCTTAGCCAATAGAAACGTACCCTTACCTTTTCCAACGTCTTGTTTATTCCCAAATGGCCTCCTGAGATTCCGTCATGTATTTCATGGAGTACTTGGCTGACTCTGGACCGTGGCACTATTAGCTGCATACGAGATGTTGTCCCATCTGCACTTTCCCATTTTCTCTTCAGCAATCCATCTTGCACAAAAAGCGAGTCCCACTGTGCCCAGTATGCCTTCTGAGTTTGGCTCCGATCTGATATCTGCTGCCAGCTTGGTCTTTCCTCGTGTTCCTTCCAGGCCAATATTGGTTCGATGTCATTGTCTGCCTGTTGGGAGGAACGGATTTCATCTATACTCCAACCCTCTATTGGCTCAGTCCTGATCGTTTGGATAGTTGCCTGTTCTTTCGCTTCTTTACCACTGACTACTTTTGCTGGGAGGCTTTCATTGCATTGTTTTACCTGTGAGACTGGGATAATTACCCTGGAGTCGACTCCTGCTACAGACTTCTGCCCCGCGAAGTAAGCATTTCCTAACTAATGGCTTCTGGAAATTTGACCGGTTTCTTGTCTGTTCATCCTCGTCAACATCAAAGGAATATGCATCAGGATCATGTCCCTCGTTGTTCAAAGCCTCCTGAAGTCGGAGCACCAGGTCACTTTTTCCTCCACTGGCGCTGAGGCTTCTCTTGTTCAACTCGGATTTGAGTTGGACGAGGGTCAACTGTAATAGTTTTCGACCCATTCTAGCTTTTTCAAATAGTCAGAAAACACTTTTTTTTTTGTACACACAATAAGTCTTATCCCACTTCTGACACCAATGTAAAATGTTTGTGTGGGTACAAATGATAGAACTTATTCCTTTCAATAGAAATCGCTTTATTCAGTACAGTTACAATTCACTATTTAATTGTTTCTCTTAGTACAATCCAATTTCTCAACCGCTTATACTTTTCTTATCTTTTACTTAAACCACTTAATCACTTCTCCTAATTAACACTTCAAATTTCACTTTGGAACTGATTTGTATACCTTCGGGATGCTGGTATTTATACTCGAATGACATATTTCGAGAACAATCCTCGCCATCCAGCGTCCCATACAATTTCCAATTTGCTAGAAGATTCGATTCCACTCTCCAGTCATCAATGGTCGAGACTCTGTTATTCAAGTATCGAAATCTTCTGGCCTTCGAGTATCGACAACTTATGCTCTGTAAATCTAGATGTTGCTGCTCACATTTAAGTGGTTATCACAATATTAATATAAAAAGATAACAAAATATTGCCGAGGCATTGGAAAATCAAAAAAACAAAAAGAATTAAAATCAATTCAATTCGGTCCCTGGTGCGAATTTTTCGCATATTTTGAAGTAGTGTGAAGGACAGATATATTTCATACACTTATCACACCGTGCGGAGTGTTTGTTTGAATTTGAGCGTGAAGTACACATGTGACAACGAGCTCTTTTGTTGGTGACTAGTTGATGAATCAACGGCAATGATTCCATTTGTGGTACTTTTGCTAATTGCTGTGGATGCTCAAACTCTACTGCGCTTGATGTTGATGGCTTTCGATTTCTGACGCTGTTCACTACAGATTCTTTTACGTTGCTCGATATATGGAATACAAAGCAATTGACCAAGTTCGACCAAAAATAGTCTTCTTTTGATATTTTTCTTCATAAAATTCCAATCGGGATTCAATTTCATGTAAATCACGAATGCATTGTATGCTGATATATCGAGAATATTGGAAAAAAGGGCAACAGGCCATCTGTTTACCTTTCTTTTGCATATATATGTCGCAACCAACTTATCCAGAACATCGACTCCACCTTTTGTCCGATTGTAGAATTTGATTATTTTAGGCTTTTTCTCAGAATCATTCGCATCAATGGATGATAACTGGAGATAAGTGATAAGTGGAGAGCGTAACAAAGCGAGGTTTTTTTGGAATGACAGCATGCAAGCACGTAGATTATGTTCAAACACGTATTCAGTATGATGAAGTGGTTTCTTTTTCATATCCACCAACGAAGGTGGGACTTCATTTTAATTTTGCCAAATGGTGCCCACTACAGTCATTTGTTATTGTTTGACTTTTGTGGCGAGCTGGTGAGAAGTGAAAAAATTGTCACAAGTAACATTTCTTCCATTTAAACCTTAGAGAGATAAAGGAGAGTAGGAAAATATGAAACTGAAATAGTAAACAAACCTTCAGTCATATCCAATACCACTCGTTCTCCTTGATTCACTTCTGGTGCGCAGTTGCGATCACGTTCAGTATATACTTGCGCATTGTATGCATATCACGTTTCAGCATCAGCAGCGATCCACAATTCAAACCATATTTGGCTGGAAATGGTAAAAGTGTTCATCAACAGTGATAAAATTACCAACGCAATACGATATTTTGTACCGTTGCACCCATTTATCAAAAACTTTACGTATTGGGTCTAGTTTATCTCTTTGTCTCAATCTAGTCTCCTTATCATCAAAACGCAAGCAACTGTTTATTAGAGTGAAACGTTTTAGCGCCATCGTTGATGCGAAAATTGGTCTGCCGTGCTTATCCTCCCAAAGTTCGGTAACACACTCTCCTCTTGAACGATAAACTCCAGCCAATAAAAGTAAATCAAAAACAGCACGCATTTCAATTCTTTCTATGTCTGGAGAAAATTTTTTTCAAACGGTTGAATATAATACCGTTGGTGCTTGTCTGCTGCCAAATTATGTGGTCGAAAATGAATTCGAACGGGACATTAGAATTGCTTCTTTCGAATATTCGATTTCTTTGTTTTTCGACAGCAACACTATGTTTAGATCGAAACAACAAACGAAAAAACTGCACGTGTTTCCACAGTAAACGATACACAAGGAATGTCAAAACAAGATAGTGTGTCAATTCGACCCACAAGAACCTATTTGGTAAACTTTTTGTACAGCCTTTGAGCGATATTCATCGTGAATGTAGATTTCGAAAACATATACACGATTTTTACCTTGAGCCAAAATCCTAGCTCTTTTGACGAAGTAATGACATAGTAATCTCATGTTGAACTTCAAAAGTGGGTCAAATTGACCCAAGGAACCGATGAAGGTTAAATAGCGAATTTTATTTTTCCTCTCATTGCCAAAAGCAGGTTTTCGTTTCATTTAAAACCAACTTAAGATTATTACAAAGTTAAAGCTATAGTTTAAATAAAGCGGAAAATAATAGTAATTAATCCGTAACTTAAAGTTAGTGTGGAAAGATACCGAATTAATAACAATATAAAGATACAATAATTGATGTGGGGGAGCATCGATTAATTGCAATTCAAAATTTAAGGAATTATTCAAATAAATATAATACATAAATTCAAAATTCATTAAATGTAAATTCAGATATAAATTCATTGATTCATAAATTCAATCATTAACAACTCGAAAATAAAAATGAAGAAGCTAGCACAAAAAATACGGGAACAACTTGTGTTTAGGTGAAACAATCATGAATAGTACATTTATTATTTAAGGTAGCGATTAACGAAGTAATGATTCAAGGAAGTCGTAGTTGAGTGTAAATAACCAGTCTTTTACGCGTTTTAGGAATGAATTAAATCGTAAGTTTGACCTAATTGGAATAGGTAACTTGTTAACCATTGAAGGGGCTGTAACAGTGTAGAAGCGCGAAAAATGGGTTGTGCAGGCAAATGTTTGTACGAATACTATAAAATTGATTTATTCTACTGGGAAGATTTCCACTTTGCTTAAAAAATTATTTTAGTACTTTAAAAACGTAAAGATAAAATTGGTAAAATTCGCAGATTTGTAAATAATGGCCAGCTCGGAGTTAGACAATTTTTTTTACTAATAATTATAATTAAATGTTTCTGAGCTTTCAACGATGACCTAAAAGAGTTGTTATAAGAGCCACCCCAACTTGTAATACCATACTGCAATTTGGAGTGGGCAACGCCATAGTAAATTGACTTTAACTTTTTTGCAGAGCAGTGTTGCTTGATGAGGTACATTTTGCGGGTTACGAGGAGCATATGCCTTTTAATGGTATGAATATGATCTTTCCAGTTCAAATTTCGGTCAATTAATACTCCAAGGTATTTAAAATTTTGCACAGATTCAATTTTAAAGCAACTATTTGAACAGGGGGAGCTACAAACAAAAGTACTCTTTCCACAACTATGTACAGGCAAACAATTTTTTTGCAATTGGGTGCATGGAAACAAAGATTGAAATTTACCAAATTATTGTTTGATAGGCTGAAGGACATTAGTTTTGTTTTTTCGCTAATAATCAACTTCTGTTCTGAAAACCAAAGTCTCAATGTTTCAAGATCTTCGCAATACATTCGAATATTGTATCAAACTGATAAGTTAGGGTTATGTCATCTGCAAACGCTGTTGACACACCTTTAAGATTGAGAGCAAACAAAGAGTTAATGTAAATTAAAAAAAAAAAAAAGGACCAAGAACTGAACCCTGTGGAACTCCATTTCTTAAGGTACGCGAATCACTAAAACACCCATTTACCATTGACCTTTTGATTTCTACCCTTGAGATACGAACAAAACCATTTGTTGATAACTCCTCTAAGACCGGCATTGTATAATTTCTTCAGCAGAACGTCGTGGTCAACCAAGTCATGTCAACAAAAAGAGCCATGGTAGTTTGTTTGCAGTGAATACTTTCATATAGCTGATTGCATCTTCCGTTGACATTCCACTTCTAAATCCGAATTGACAACTACTAAAAAACTCATTTCTGTCTAAGAAAGACAATATTCGTAAAGTAAAGAAGAAGTTAAAAACGAAAAAAATAATAATAAAGTAGAGAGCGAGTGGGTTTTTCTTACTGGCGGACTGTCAAAAAAAAGAAGGGAAAGGGTGAGAGAAAAAAAGGAGACAGGAACGAGGAATTTGATAGCGGGATATCGGGACGAAAGGTTGGAGAACTGTGTCAGAAAGGGGCGCAGCACCGCTAGGACAAAAAAAAATCTAAGTATAGTGAAATGTAGTATAGGAAAAAAAAAAAGAAATTAGAAACGCGTTTTTTTCTATTTTGTGAAGTGAGACTGCGATGGGCCCCGCGTGCGTTAAAATCCCAGAGAACAGACGGAACACACGACCCGTTATTTAGCCCTTTTTTAGGGACCGCTAAAACAACAAAAATAAATCGTCGAGCTCCAACGGAACTTTATAACGTAGTGGAAATTTTTTTGTCCACACTTTTTCTCCTTTTCGTTCGTTTTTTTTCATCGGGGAAGATTTTTCTTTGGGGTTTTTTTGCAAAGGCTTTGTGATTCCGGTGAAAAATTACATGGCGCCCTTTTGTTTTACCCAGGTTTAGCTACCGTCCAAGCGCTACCTGGAAGAACCCACCGTGGAGATAGTTAGATCCCAGAAAATGTTATCGTTTGGTTCGGGGCATCGGTCTATCCGTGCCAGGAGTCAAACATAACAGTTTCAACCACCAGTCATTTTTGCAGTCCGGAAATCAACCTCACCCATTCAAATTTTAAAATAGCTTATTATAAAGCTAAGAGTATGGTAGCCCTTTTTAACATACATAATTAACAATTATCATATAGAGCTTTCTGATATAATTAAAGGTTAATATTTATTTTTGAATTAAAAGTAATAGATGATATTAACAAATTACATCGGGTATTTTTCTCCCAGAAAAAGAATTTTTCGAGGCAATTTAACAAAAGTTAATTCATCCGAGCATTAATTTTTTTATATATAATTAGCGCGCGCTCAAGGGATTATTAGTAACTTTAAAATATTTGCACATAGTGCAGATGAAGGAAACTTAGGGAGGGAGAGAAGAGAGGTACCAATGTACGAGTACATTGCTCTTAAATATTTGCAAGTTATATGCAAGAGCTCGGTAGAGCATTTCATAAGCGAGTTGTACAGCTTAGGAACGAATCACTGTTGATAGCGAGACGGGTGTTACGGCTGTTACATGCATTGCGTGCAAGTGCGTCAAGGACAGATAATGTGCAATCACAAATTAAACGTAATATCATACATAAGAGAGCAGTGAAACAAATAATAACCAATATTGGCAGGTAGCACGTAGCACCATCCTGTTGAAAATAGAGGTCTTTCGTATTAATATCCTCTAGCATAGGCACAGGAAAATTGTTTATCATGTCTTTTTAGCGCCCTCCATTATTTTTACAGTCACCTCCGGTCTATAAACCACACCAAACAGTTACTGGTTTGGGTGCATTGCCATCTCCTAAATCACTCGTGGATTTTTGATACCCCAGATGCGGCAATTTTGCTGATTAACGTAGCCGCCAATATGGAAATGGGCCTCATCCGACAACACGATTTTCTTCCAAAAATCAATGCATGTTTTCCAAGACCCAAATCTTTCGTCAAAATTCGGTGCAGTGTGGCTGTGGAGTGGTCAAGCTACTGAGAATGTGGATGATTAAAGGTGTTTGGGTTGTTTCCGCCACATTCCTTTACTGCGGTGATATTTTCCATTGAACTTACAGTATGAACAGGTTTCGACGTCATCACATCTCGTACGGAGCATGTCTCTTAGAATTTTTCAATTATTTTGCGCACACATATCTCGAAGGACACATGATTAAGAGAAAACTTGGCACGAATTTTTCCCATCGCTTGAATGCCAACCCTGCGTGCATCAGCTGTAAAATAATAGGCCTTCCAAATCCTATAACTCTTGTTGAAATACCCTTTATGGGCCACCATATATGACCTTATCGGAAAGTGCCATCTATTTTACAAATGGCCTCGAATGTCTATTCGGTGAATGAATGAATGCCCAACTAACATTAATTTTTTTTTATTTTATTCCAAAGATATAGCCTAGGAAAATAGTTTCATGCATTATGGCTCATCTTGTATGTATGTATATATATGTAGGTATTTCTAGTTTTACGCCTGTAGAAAATACTGTTTTGAAATTAATTTGTATGTAAGTGGTCTGAAAAATTTTTAGATTAAATTTAAAAAACAATGAATTCTACGATATATTATTATATGCGATATCGTGTGATATAGCATCAGCAAAATATTAGTGATGAAAATATTAAGGAAATTGTATGTGAGCGTCAATTTTATTGGTAAAATGTAGGACAACATTGAAGGTAAAATTGAAGGTCTAAAATTGTTTAATAATATCCTATACAACAATAAGAAAAAACTATTGAACACTCAACGTATTAAATATAAATCGAAAGGATTGTTGATGTAAAATGTGTTGCGGACATTAGATCCCAAATCTACAGTATTCTCGCGACAGTTAGGAGTGTGGAAGTTCTACTTAATATGTTTAAGACTCCCATCATAAATGGTTCGTAAATCTCCTAAAACGAAAAACTATCAGTTCTCAGTTCATATATTTATATGCTCGTATCAATAGTAATACACGGATATACCATGAATGTTAAGGTTTTCTAGAGCAGTGTAAGATGTTTGAACCCCATACCGGACAAGTGCTCTCTAAAAAATTTTTCACCTACTGGACTTAATTCAAAAACACATACAAATGTCACAGTCAGTCAACTTACAATGCCAAATTGATTTTACAAATGATTTCTTAGAAGAATTTTTATTGAATACTTTTTGATAATTCATTAACATTGCTTCCGAAAAAACATTAAATTCTTAATTCTGACGCTTAAAAATTATATGGTTTGTAAGTACAAATAATATGCTGTTTAGTTAGTTTTCAAGTTACTTTGCAAACCAAATACTGACAAATACCCTGAAATTCAAAAATGTCTATAAAAGTTCTGAGTTACTGTAAAAACAGATAATAGCTTAATTCCAAAAATAAATATAAATAATAATAGTTATATTTTTTGTGTTAAGTTAGCTTATAATTAAATACGTTTTTCTGCACTGCATTTTTAAATATTTTAAATGTATTTTCCTTACTCTAATAGACTCCAAATTACTCAGCAAAAACTCCGAAACTTCGTGTGCTTTTTCAAAGTCCTGTCTCGAATGTTTCATCTACTTACAATACTTCAAGCACGTCATCAAGTTTATGTGCATCCTCTTCCATGTTCTCAATTAAAATGCATCCTTTAAAAAAATCAATTTCTTCCACTTCTTTAATACTAACACATTCTTCGAAATCTCGCCAAGATCCAATGCCACAGGCAACCGCAGCGGCTTCCTTATCAACTCCTGTTAATCGAAATATTTCAAGTGAAAACCCCAGATATTTTACACCACTAAAAATGGAAAGGGGTTCATTAATAGATGAAAATTCGTCTGGTACAGGTGTAAATGGAAAATCTAAAGCAATAAATGACATTAATGTCAATGCAGAGACTAGTAAAATATTGAGTCCCAAAAATCAAATAGAATTCCAATCCCGCTATAAATCGGAGCCTAATCTGAGCCTAATATTGAAGGAACGGTTGAAAGATGAAACTTTAAGTTATAAAATTAAATCCCGAAAGTATAATCTTATTAAGGGTGTTAGCATGGAAAATTTGAAGTTTCCCGATTACACCAAAAATTATTCACATTCAGTATCAAGTAACGAAAGTATTACTTTTCAAGAGGAAAATGAATCGGAAATTCGACAGGAATTTGATAACGAAAAAAACTCTCGGGAAGAAGTAGACTTTGGAAATACCGTTGAAGTTGCAGGTGGCAGTGGAACGCAACGTCTTTCGATCTACCGTAATATTGATCTCATAACAAGCACTCCATCCATACTTAACAGACGTTCAATGTCACCAATAACCAAATCAACACAGCGGATGCCTAAGGCTATGCAGGTATTTTTTTTTTTAGAGTAGGCTTATATGTTTCTGTGTACACCATATATTTACTAATTTATTTATTTGTCGTTTATTTTAATTTAGGAATCTATAATGACACCGAGATCTAGAAAACCTGTCATACTTACAACAACACTGGGGTCTTCTGAGCCTAATCAAACATTATACCAAAGCGATTTATCAAGTTTTAGAGAACAAGATGAGGACTCAATTATTATGGATCAAAATTTAGTAAAAAATACTTCGATTCCGAACAAATTATCACCCAAACATGTTTCTACTAATCAACACACAGCTGATCAAGGAGAAACTCTCTCGAACAACTTCAAGTAAGGAAAATTGTCTTTATTTATTTATTTAATACGCGAGTACATATGTAACATATATTGATTCCGTTTTCATATAGGGACTATCTGCTCGGTCGTAGTGTGTTAACTGCTAGCCCCGAAGACTCATCATTTTCTAGCCAGCCAGACGATTTTAGTTATACACGAAATATTGAAGATCTTGAAGGAACGCAGCTTAGTAGTAGTCTACTATACTGTCTGGATGGCAATAAGCCAATAGACTTTGATGAGAAAAAAGATAATAGTAATCAGACATGTCTAAATAGTAAAACTATTTGCCGTAAGCGTGTAGCTGAAAATAATGAAAATTACGTTGAGAAAGTTGACAGCTTTTTGCTCAACAAAAAGATATTTATAAGCGATTATGACGAAAATCCAGGAGAAACGTCTTTTTAATTTAGAAAAAAATATTGTTTCAAAAGGAAATATATTTATTTTTAAAAAAATAATTGATTTTATTTAAATGAGAAAATTGGTTTCATAAGGGAATATAAATTAAAATTGATAACATACTGCCTTCATCGTACTCGTAACTGATGGTAATATTTTTATTTTTATTGCATATTTTTTTTAAATACTACACCCATTTTCTCAGTTTGTTTTGTGGTTATAGTATAAAGATCTACAAATATGGATTTATCATTTCTGGATAACAGATTTTTTTATATCGTAGATAAGCTACTCCTTCAGAGGCCTCCTCTTAAACTCCGGTGCTTTCGAAGTCGCTAGTAAGAATTGACAAATGTCGATGACCAGTAAATTTTAAACCATTTTGTTTATCCCTATCAGAGAACTGCATTGAGTACGATCGTGTCGATTCGATCATTGTCGCTAAAAATTCGATACAAGTCATTCGAACACAAACATGTATGAGATACAACATTATTTTTTCGAGTTTGTGCAGTAGTGTACTATTACTGATTTTTAATCTCGTGTATGTCTCGCCACGAATGTATGTTACCGAACGGATGGTTGTCTCCATATGCATAAATTCATCGTGTGTGCATGGTATATTCGAGTATTTCGAGTATCTCTATTGTCTCGAGTGTGTTCAACCACCGGAACAAACGAAAATGCGTTTACTTTCATTCTTTACTGATAAGGAACATAATTCATAATTACAACAAACAACACAACATATGAAATCTGATATTGTTTTGTGTATGGACATGGGTAAGGGTATATTCGAGTGTCTGCAGTATCTCAATTGTATCGAGTGTGTTCAACCATCCGAACAAACGATCATTATTTGCTAATACTGCACAAAATACCCGAACACTCGAATGTATGTATCTGCATGACTCGAATGTTTTAACCAACATGTATTTTTTAAGTTCGTTAGCAAACGATTATACCTTGCTGTATTTCGATTCTAATATCAAATCACTCGAATTTGAATAATTGGCACTTAGTAATCCGAAAGTATTACTGAGAATTTCGATATTCGGATTTCAAATTCTCTCATTTTCGATGAATTCGATTCGAAAGTGTTAGAGAGTGCTAATTTAAAATAGAATCGAATTTTAGTTTCGAATAGTTTTGACTTTCGAATCGAAATACAGAGTAATCCCCCAGGGTATTCCGGAAAGCGCGTCGAAGACTTTGAGGGGAGTTTTCTTAAGATATTTTGAGAAAAAAATCATTAGGGGAGGGGGGACGTTAGGTTGTAAGTAAAGACTGACGCTCCCCTATTTTGGCTTCTTTTGAAATAAAACACTTCAAATTTAGGCGCGTATGGTAACACATAGGGTGTCGTTGAACTCGTAATTATGAGTACTTTAAAAGTTTTACAGCAAATGTCTTAAAATTAATGTTCTAAAAGTTATACGAGTGGAAGATCAAAAGTTATTTTTTTAAAAGACTTACAATTTTGAATTTGCCATAATTATTTTCGGAAAAATATTGTAAAATGTTTGTGTGGGTACAAATGATAGAACTTATTCTTTTCAATGCAAATCCCTTTATTCAGTACAGTTACAATTCACTATTTAATTGTTTCTCTCAGTACAATCCAATTTCTCAACCGCTTATACTTTTCTTATCTTTTACTTAAACCACTAAATCACTTCTCCTAATTAACACTTCAGATTTCACTTTAGAACTGAACTTACATACCTTGGGGATGCTGGTATTTATACTCGAATGACATACTTCGAGAACAATCCTCGCCATCCAGCGTCCCATACAATCTCCAATTTGCTAGAAAATTCGATTCCACTCTCCAGTCATCAATGGTCGAGACTTTGTTATTCAAGTATCGAAATCTTCTGGTCTTCGAGTATCGACATTTTCTGCTCTGTGAATCTAGATGTCGCTGCTCACATTTAAGTGGTTATCACATTGCTCCCTCCTTACAGTTGTTCGTCCCGAACAACTTCGTTATTCAGCACCCCGTTGAAATGACACATTCTATCCAAATGGAACACTTTTAATTTTCCTCGATTCCCACGCTGGATCCGGTAGACAACGTCATTAATGCGGGTTATCACCTTGTATGGACCTTCCCAATCCTGTTGCAATTTTGGTGATTTGCCTTTCTTACGCTGAGAATTATACAGCCAAACCAGATCTCCTTCGTTGAAACCGGAAGATTTCGCCTTGATATCGTACCTAGTTTTCATGCGGCTGCTTGCTAGCTTCATCTTTTCTCTGGTGTCTTCATGCAATTTATGAATCCTGCTGCGTAAGTCATTCACGTACTCGTTCACCTCTTTGGGTTCCGTCGGTGGGGATCCGAATTTTGCTTCACTTGGCAACCAAATTGTTTGACCAAATAAGATCTCGGATGGTGTGTGTCCTGTTGAGCTATGGACCGCGTTTCGGTAGGCCATTAAGAAAAGGGGTATGTGTCGATCCCAATCCCGCTGGCAGTTGCTGACAACCTTAGATAGATGCTCATTCAAGGTCCGATTGAATCGCTCGACCATCCCATCAGATTGAGGGTGTAGTGGCGTTGTCCTTGTCTTTCTTATTCCCAAATATTGGCATATTTCCTGGAAGACTTTTGATTCAAAGTTTGGCCCTTGATCAGAGTGCAGCTCCATTGGGACCCCAAATCTGCTCACCCAGTTGTTGACTATCTGTTTGGCTACGGTCTTAGCCTCTTGATTTGGGATGGCAAACACTTCCGGCCACTTACTGAAGTAATCCATGACCACGACGGTATATCGGGTACCATTAAAGGTTTCGGGAAACGGCCCAGCGATGTCGATGGCTATTCGTTCGAAAGGTGCTCCGACATTGTATTGTTGCATTTGTCCATTAGGGGTGGCCTTGGAGTAGTGGTAGTAGCAAACGCTTCTCACTCGGAGGGTCCAGGTTCGAATCCTGCCCATGGCAAGTCAGTTTTTCATTGTGTAATTGGAACTCAGACAGAAAAATTCTGCGTGTGAAGGCATAACACTGACACGTAGATTTGGCTGTTGTAGAGTTTCAAGCACAGAAAAAGAAAAATACTGTGACATACCTCGAATCACTCTGAGTGAAGAAAAAACTCTCCGTCCTATTCGGACTCCCACCCCTGGAGAGCAAACATAGAAACCAAACCCACCTGAGTTTCAAACCACTACAAAAAACAATTTTCCTTTCTCCTCCTTCTATCTTTCCGCCCGCGCCCTGGCAACAGTAAAAGGGTATCTAACCCCTTAGGCGCGCGTAAATTATAAAAAAAAAAAAAATGTGACTTTTCTTTTGGACCCTTGGTAGCCACACATCTTATGCACTTTTTGCACCAATTCTCCACATCTTGTTTAGCGCTTAGCCAATAGAAACGTTCCCTTACCTTTTCCAACGTCTTGTTTATTCCCAAATGGCCTCCTGAGATTCCGTCATGTATTTCATGGAGTACTTGGCTGACTCTGGACCGTGGCACTATTAGCTGCATACGAGATGTTGTCCCATCTGCACTTTCCCATTTTCTCTTCAACAATGCATCTTGCACAAAAAGCGAGTCCCACTGTGCCCAGTATGCCTTCAGAGTTTGGCTCCGATCTGATATCCTTCCAGGCCAATATTCGTTCGATGTCATTGTCTGCCTGTTGGGAGGAACGGATTTCACCTATACTCCAACCCTCTATAGGCTCAGTCCTGATGATTTGGATAGTTGCCCGTTCTTTCGCTTCTTTACGGTTGCAGTGTTCGCATTTTACTCCGCACAGTCGACGAGAGAGAGCATCAGCATTTGAGTGGAGTGTTCCCTTGCGGTGTTGCACTTCAAAGTCGTAGCCCTGCAACTGCTCGATCCATCTTGCAGCTTGGCCTTCAGGATTCTTAAATTGGAGTAGCGATTTCAGAGCTGCGTGGTCTGTCCGGAAAATGAACTTTTGTCCGTAGAGGTACTTATGGAAATGCTTCGTAGCCAGAAGCTCGCGCCGGGTTTCACAGTAGTTCCTTTCAGGTCTGAAGAGTACTTTACTGTAATATGCGACCACTTTCTCTTGACCATCATGAACCTGGGAAATCACAGTCGGCCTTTTTCTGTAAGTCGATGCAGACTCTTTGCAATGCCAGCAAAATCCTTTACGAACCTTCTGTAATACGTGGCGAGTCCCAAAAAGCTTCTCAGTTGGTGTTTATCTTTTGGAGAAGGCCAACTTTTCACGGCTTCGATTTTGTCAGGATCCGTTCTTACTCCTTCCACTGATATAATGTGACCCAGATATTTTACTTCCGGACGAAACAAGTCGCACTTTTCTGGGTTGAGCTTTAAATGAGCACTTCGCAGCCTCTCAAACACTTCTTTTAGATTTTCGCGGTGCTCCTCGAACGTCTAACCTATGACGATAACTTCGTCCAAATATACTAGACAGGTTTTCCAGGTGAGTCCTTGCAATGTTCGTTCCATTAGTCGCTGAAAGGTGGCCGGAGTGTTGTCCAAATGGCATCACTGTAAACTGCCAAAGACCGCTTCCTGTAGTGAAGGCAGTTTTCCCACGATCCGTACGATTTATCTCTACCTGCCAGTAACCGCTCTTCAAGTCAAGTGTTCAAAACCATTTCGCTCCAGAAAGCATATCCAAAGTGTCATCAATTCTCGGAAGTGGGTGGCTGTCCTTTTTAGTGACATCATTGAGACGTCGGTAGTCTACACAAAATCTCGTGCTGCCATCTTTCTTCTTCACGAGGACCACTGGAGATGCCCACGGACTTTGCGATTCTTCAATCACTCCCTCAGCTTTCATCTTCGACATCATTTCGGCAACTTCTGTTTGCTTTGCCAATGGAAGATGCCTTGCAGGTTGACGGATTGGTCGAGCGTCTCCGGTGTCAATGTGGTGTTGAACAATATGCGTACGTCCATATACTCCGTCTTGTGTAGCAAATATATCAGCGTACCCACCGATTAGTGTTTCTGCCAGGATTCGCTGATCTTCGTCCAGATTACAGAGGCTGAGAATTTTGTTCTTGATTTTTATGCTCTGAACTGTTGTGACCGGTTTTACACCCTTTCTTTCCGTTGTGGTCGATATAGCCTCAACAGGTACGCATTTTCCCACTATCTCCCCCTTTTTCACCTTTACACTGAATGTCTTTGGATTTAGAATCCTTACAGGGACCATGTTGTTCTTTGGCTCCACTAAGGTCTTTCCCACCATGAAATCCCTTTTCTTTTCTGGCTCCATCAAATAGAATCGGTGGCTACCAGGACCAACTTCCACTTTTGCCCACAACATTGCTTCTGACGAAGGCTCTAGACTCTGATTGTTCCAGATGACGACATTTGAGACTGAGGTATTGGCATTTCCGTATATCATTGGTATCTCAATGTTTCCGTATTTCAGGGTTTGTGCCCCCAAATCGACTACAAGTCCGTGTTCTCTCATGAAGTCTGTACCAATGATGCACTCGTCACATATGTCAGCTACCAGAAACGCGTGAGTGAATGTTATTCTGGCCAATTGGATTTTTATGCGGACTTCACCATATACCTTAATCGTTGCTCCTGTAGCTGTTCGCAAGCTGCAACTGCTAGTGTTATGCAGCCAAGACTTCTGCACAAGATTCCTCTTGATGATTGAGGCCGTGGCACCGGTGTCTATTGTTGCCATCCATTTTTCTTTTCCACTGACTACTTCTACTAGAAGGCTTTCGTTGCATCGTTTTGCCAGCGAGACTTTAATGATGGTCCTGGGGCCATCGACTCCTGCTACCAACTTTTGCCCCGCGAAGTTGGTGCTTAAGCATTTGCCGACTGATGGCTTCGGGAAGGTTGACCGGCTTCTTGATAGCTGTTTCTGCGGGTTTCTTCCTCTATTTGCTTGTCACCACAGTGAGGGCAGTCTTTTCGTCGCACCGGTTCTTTACACTGCCTTTGAAGGTGTCCTATTTTATTGCAATTCCAGCAGCGCATTATCCGTCTATCGCGTCGAGTATCTCGTTCCTCGGCACTAATTCTTGTGCAGGAGCATTCGATAGATGTTACTTCCCTGACGAAATGTGTTCCCCTGGAAGCCTGATTGGCTGCTTCCATCGCCAGAGCGAAGGCAAGTGCTTTAGCAAGGGTTCTTTTCCCGGCCATCCTTACTGCTGACTGTAGCTTCGAATCTGCAATTCCCCTGATAAATGCATCTTTTGCCATTTCGTCGATAATTTCCTGGCCTGCGGTGGGGTATGACAGATGTGCAAGTCTACTCACGTCTGCTTGGAGCTGCTGCAGTGTTTCTCCTCTTTGCTGCGTTCGGCTTTGCAATTGGACCTTGTAGACCTCCTGCATGTGGCTACCCCAAACCGTTTCTCGATAGCCTGTACTAAAGTCACATAATCTTTATGCTTTTCGATGTCTACTGTTTGCAACAATTCTGCTGCAGGACCGTGCAAGGCCATTGTTAGGGCAAAGCACTTTTCCTCATTGTCCCAGTCGTTTGCACAGGCAGCCATTTCAAACTGCTTCTTATAAGTAGACCATGAGGTCTGGCCATCGAATGAGGGAGGCTTCAACTCTTTTCTCCTTGGACCGCTTAAAGAACATTCTCGCAGTTTCTGTTTTCGCACTGTGTCGAGCTCTTTTGCCAGTTGCTGAACTTTGCTGTCCATTTCTTCGAATTTTTCGCCAACATTCTTTTCTATTGTATCAAATTTGTCATCAACGTTCTTCTCTATTCTATCAAATTTGTCATCAACGTTCTTCTCTATTCTTTCAAATTTGTCATCGATTTCTTCGAATTTTTGCTGGAGAATGTTCTTTTGTTCTTCCAGATTATTCTTTTGTTCATCCATTTTCTGTTGAAGACCGTGCAGATTGTTGGTTTGTTCGTTGAATTTTTGTTCAATGCTGCTCTTCTGCTCGTCCATTTTTTGTTCCAGACTGTTCTGGAGAATGTTCTTCTGTTCTTCAATATTTTTCTTTTGTTCGTCCAGCTTTTGTTCGAGGCTATTCTTTTGTTCCTACAGATTTTTCTTTTGTTCGTCGAGACTGTTCTTCTGTTCGTCCATCTTTAACAAGAGGAGTTGCATCATCGCAGGCATATCACTGCCGGTACTTGTCTGTTCATCCTCGTCAACATCAAAGGAGTATGCATCAGGATCATGCCCCTCGTTGTTCAAAGCCTCCTGAAGTCGGAGCACCAGGTCACTTTTTCCTCCTTTGGCGCTGGGGCTTCTCTTGTTCAACTCGGATTTGAGTTGGACGAGGGTCAACTGCAATAGTTTTCGACCCATTCTAGCTTTTTCAAATAGTCAGAAAACACTGATGTTTTTTTTTTTTTTTTACACACAATAAGTCCTATCCCACTTCTGACACCAATGTAAAATGTTTGTGTGGGTACAAATGATAGATAGAACTTATTATTTTCAATACAAATCGCTTTATTCAGTACAGTTACAATTCACTATTTAATTGTTTCTCTCAGTACAATCCAATTTCTCAACCGCTTATACTTTTCTTATCTTTTACTTAAACCACTTAATCACTTCTCCTAATTAACACTTCAAATTTCACTTTAGAACTGATTTGCATACCTTTGGGATGCTGGTATTTATACTCGAATGACATATTTCGAGAACAATCCTCGCCATCCAACGTCCCATACAATTTCCAATTTGCTAGAAGATTCGATTCCACTCTCCAGTCATCAATGTTATTCAAGTATCGAAATCTTCTGGTCTTCGAGTATCGACATCTTCTGCTCTGTACATCTAGATGTCGCTGCTCAAATTTAAGTGGTTATCACATTGCTCCCTCCCTACAGTTGTTCGTCATTCAGCATCCCGTTGAAATGACACATTCTATCCAAATGGACCACTTTCAATTTTCCTCGATTCCCACGCTGGATCCGGTAGACAACGTCATTAATGCGGGTTATCACCTTGTATGGACCTTCCCAATCCTGTTGCAATTTTGGTGATTTGCCTTTCTTACGCTGAGGATTATACAGCCAAACCAGATCTCCTTCGTTGAAACCGGAAGATTTCGCCTTGATATCGTACCTAGTTTTCATGCGGCTGCTTGCTAGCTTCATCTTTTCTCTGGTGTCTTCATGCAATTTACGAATCCTGCTGCGTAAGTCATTCACGTACTCGTTCACCTCTTTGGGCTCCGTCGGTGGGGATCCGAATTTTGCTTCACTTGGCAACCGAATTGTTTGACCAAATAAGATCTCGGATGGTGTGTGTCCTGTTGAGCTATGGACCGCGTTTCGGTAGGCCATTAAGAAAAGGGGTATGTGTCGATCCCAATCCCGCTGGCAGTTGCTGACAACCTTAGATAGATGCTCATTCAAGGTCCGATTGAATCGCTCGACCATCCCATCAGATTGAGGGTGTAGTGGCGTTGTCCTTGTCTTTCTTATTCCCAAATATTGGCATATTTCCTGGAAGACTTTTGATTCAAAGTTTGGCCCTTGATCAGAGTGCAGCTCCATTGGGACCCCAAATCTGCTCACCCAGTTGTTGACTATCTGTTTGGCTACGGTCTTAGCCTCTTGATTTGGGATGGCAAACACTTCCGGCCACTTACTGAAGTAATCCATGACTACGAGGGTATATCGGTTTCCATTAAAGGTTTCGGGAAACGGCCCAGCGATGTCGATGGCTATTCGTTCGAAAGGTGCTCCGACATTATATTGTTGCATTTGTCCATGTGGCTTTACTTTTGGACCCTTGGTAGCCGTACATCTTATGAACTTTTTGCACCATTTCTCGACATCTTGTTTAGCGCTTAGCCAATAGAAACGTTCCCTTACCTTTTCCAACGTCTTGTTTATTCCCAAATGGCCTCCTGAGATTCCGTCATGTATTTCATGGAGTACTTGGTTGACTCTGGACCGTGGCACAATTAGCTGCATACGAGATATTGTCCCATCTGCACTTTCCCATTTTCTCTTCAGCAATCCATCTTGCACAAAAAGCGAGTCCCACTGTGCCCAGTATGCCTTCTGAGTTTGGCTCCGATCTGATATCTGCTGCCAGCTTGGTCTTTCCTCGTGTTCCTTCCAGGCCAATATTGGTTCGATGTCATTGTCTGCCTGTTGGGAGGAACGGATTTCGTCTATACCCAACCCTCTATTGGCTCAGTCCTGATCGTTTGGATAGTTGCTTGTTCTTTCGCTTCTTTACCACTGACTACTTTTGCTGGGAGGCTTTCATTGCATTGTTTTACCTGTGAGACTGGGATAATTACCCTGGAGTCGACTCCTGCTACAGACTTCTGCCCCGCGAAGTAAGCATTTCCTAACTAATGGCTTCTGGAAATTTGACCGGTTTCTTGTCTGTTTATCCTCGTCAACATCAAAGGAATATGCATCAGGATCATGTCCCTCGTTGTTCAAAGCCTCCTGAAGTCGGAGCACCAGGTCACTTTTTCCTCCACTGGCGCTGAGGCTTCTCTTGTTCAACTCGGATTTGAGTTGGACGAGGGTCAACTGTAATAGTTTTCGACCCGTTCTAGATTTTTCAAATAGTCAGAAAACACTTTTTTTTTTGTACACACAATAAGTCCTATCCCACTTCTGACACCAATGTAAAATGTTTGTGTGGGTACAAATGATAGAACTTATTCCTTTCAATAGAAATCGCTTTATTCAGTACAGTTACAATTCACTATTTAATTGTTTCTCTTAGTACAATCCAATTTCTCAACCGCTTATACCTTTCTTATCTTTTACTTAAACCACTTAATCACTTCTCCTAATTAACACTTCAAATTTCACTTTGGAACTGATTTGTATACCTTCGGGATGCTGGTATTTATACTCGAATGACATATTTCGAGAACAATCCTCGCCATCCAGCGTCCCATGGTTAGGTTAGGTTAGGTAAGAGTGGCTGTTGGAAATACCAACCCACTTAGGCCTATTGGCCCATTGTGATGCCACGTGGATCTATGATCTTCTTACTACTGGAACCAGTTTGAGCTTTTAATAAAGCGTAGGAGACTGTTAACGTCTATTTTTTCTAGATCGTTTAGGTCGTTGTAGAAGAAAGCTCCTAGGTGAAGCTTCCTTCTCTGAGAGAGAGCTGGGCATGTGCAGAGTAGGTGGGGGATTGTCTCCTCCTCTTCCTCGTCCATGCAGCTTCTACAAAAATCGTTAGTAAAAGCGCCAAGCCTTCTTGCGTGCTTGCCTATGAGGCAGTGTCCGGTAATGACACCTATTATGGCGCTGAGATGTTTCCTTTCTAAGAGGATCAGACACTTAGATCGACTCAGATCCAGCTTTGGCCAGATCTGTTTTGTCGCTAGACATGTTTGTCCAGCAGTCCACCTAAGGTCCGTTCTTTTATTGGCATCTAGCTTTAGTGTTAGTTTGCACGTAGCGATTGGTATACCTATACTACCTTTGTCTGGTAGGATAGGTAGAGTGGTTCCAATTTTGGCGATTTCATCGGCTCTGCAGTTCCCTGGAATGTCTCTGTGGCCCGGCACCCAACAGAGGTGAATGTTGAACTGCTCTGCCATCTCCATGAGAGATGATCGGCATTCAAGGGCAGTTTTAGAACACAATGAGACCGAGTCCAGGGACTTGATGGCGGCCTGACTATCCGAAAATATGCGGATATCCTTTGCAGATATCACGTTTTTCTTCAGCCAGGACAGAGCTTCTTTAATCGCCAAAATTTCCGCCTGGAACACGCTACAGTGATTTGGAAGGCGGAAAGAGAGGCTTAGATTAAGCTTATCTGAGAAAACACCGCCACCAACTCCGCTGTCGGTTTTAGATCCATCTGTGTAGAGATGGATTGACTTGTCCTCCATGAAAGCATCCTCCTCCCAGAATGATCTAGAGGGGAAGCTTACATGGAAGTTTTTGTCAAACCAAAGTTCAGGTATGGTGTAATCGGTGTTCTCTGTGAGGATTCCTAATGTATTAAGAATGTTGGCGTGGCCAAATGAATTATTTGTCCACTGTTTAGTCGCTTTAAGGCGAATAGCTGCAGTCGCAGCTACTTGCTTGCTAAAAATGTCGAGGGGTGTCAAGTGAAGCAGAATATCTAATGCCGCAGAGGGGGTAGACCGGAAGGCTCCGCTTGTGCATAGACATGCTGTTCTTTGGACTCTGCTTAATTTAATGCAGTTGACTGCATTTTCCAAGGCCGTCCACCAGACAACCACCCCGTAAGTGAGTATCGGTCTTATGACCGAGATGTATAGCCAGTGGGTTATGCGAGGTTGAAGGCCCCATTTGTTCCCAATGGCTTTCTTGCAGGAGAATAAAGCTATTGTAGCTTTATTGACTCTTTCTTGAATGTTAGGTTTCCAGTTTAGTTTCCTGTCAAAAATCAGACCCAGATATTTTGCTGTATCGGAGAAAGCTAAACTGGTACCGTTTATTGAAGGAAGGTCTATGATTGGAATTTTATATTTCCTAGAAAAGAGGACAAGATCAGTTTTATGGGGGTTTATTCCCAATCCACAGCGATCTGCCCAGCAGGTTAATCTGTTAAGATTTACTTGGAGGAGTTCTTTAATGGTATTTAAATGTTTTCCTGAGACGGCTATGGCAACGTCATCCGCATAGGCAATCACTCTGCTACCACCCGCTTCCAGGTATATCAGTAGTTCGTTAACCACTAAGTTCCAAAGAAGGGGGGAGAGGACACCGCCTTGCGGCGTACCCCTACTGACATATCTTTTAGCAGAAGTCTCACCCAGTTTGGAGTTGATTATCCTGCTTGTTAGCATTAGATTAATCAGCTCCCCAAGTGAGCCGTCTACCTGCAGAGTTGACAACGCAGTCGTGATTGCGGATGTGTTGACGTTGTTAAAGGCGCCCTCTATGTCCAGGAAAGCAACCATTGTGTACTCCTTATATTGTAGGGATCGTTCGATGTGGCTAGTCAGAGAGTGCAAAGCCGTTTCCACCGACTTTCCTTTACAGTAGGCATGTTGAGCCGTAGACAGAAGTCTTGGATCAACTTTAGCTCGAATATGGATATCAATCAGTCGTTCTAAAGTTTTCAGAAGGAATGACGATAGACTTATAGGTCTGAGGTCCTTTGGGACCACATGAGAACATTTTCCAGCTTTGGGAATGAATACTACATTGACTTCTCTCCATAACAGTGGAATGTGGATAAGTTCTACACAGCTCCTCATAATATTTTCCAACACTGGTAGAATAATATCTGAGGATCTCTGTAGCTCGGCAGGTATAATACCGTCCGGACCAGCAGACTTGTATGGTTTGAAGCTATGTAGCGCCCAGAGCAGTTTGTCTCTCGTAATCAGACTATGAATTTTGGTCACGGTTGCAGTAGGCTTGTTTGGGCTGCTACTGGCCGCGAGTTGGGAGCTACCTGGAAAGTGGGTGTCCAGAAGCAGGTTGAGTGATTCATCACTTGAGGTTGTCCAAGAGCCATCGGTTTTTTTCAAACAGCTGGGCATCATAGGATTTGTGGAGAGGATTTTTCTTAGCCGCGAAGCCTCAGAGGTTTCTGTAATTTTGTCACAGAATGACCTCCAGGATTGTCGCTTTGCCTTCCTCAGTTCTTTTTTGTATAATTTGAGGGATTCTTTATATGAGTCCCAGTCGGTCACTTTTCTTGTGCTTTTTGCTGCGTTGAAAAGTTTTCTGCATGTGTTTCTGAGCAGTCCTAGTGCCGATGTCCACCAGTGTGGCTTTTTCTTGCCTCTTGGTTGAATAAGAGGGCAGGAAGCGGCCATAGCCTTATTGAGAGTCAGAGTAAATTCCCTGACTTTCATGTCGAGCTCATTGGTGTCACGCGGGGGACTTGATAGTTTGGAGGATATCGTTTCCGACAGGATTCCTCTATATTTTGTCCAATCAGTTTTCCGGTAGTTCCGGAAAGTTGGTTGGCGAGGGGGAGCATCACTCAGACTGAATTGGATGTACCTATGGTCCGAAAAGGAGTGTTCAGACGATACCATCCAGTTTGTTAGCCTTTGGGTGATGCTGTCGGAGACAAGAGTAATATCTAAAACTTCTTGTCGGTTTTTTGTTATGAAAGTGGGCTCATTGCCAATATTGCAAATTAAGAGGTTAGTACTTAAAATATAGTCTAAAAGTGACTCACCTCTATCATTGATGTCGGTACTGCCCCATACCGTATGATGTGCGTTGGCGTCGCATCCGATTATGAGGCCAGTTTTTTGCCTTCCCGCTTCCAGTACCACCCTTTCTAGGTTATCACCAGGGAGAGGGCCCACTTGGTCGTGGCCAAGGTAAGCCGATGCCAGCCAGTATGAGCCTTTGGCAGTTTCTAATCTGGCAACGGTTAGGTCGGGGTCACTGAGGTTGGGAAGTAGAAATACATTAAGGCTACGTTTCACTAATATACAAGTTCTAATCTTACTTTTGTCTCTTGTATAGAGCGGAACGTATGAGGGTGTCCTAAGTCCACGAACCACGCCATCTGCAATCCATGGTTCCTGGATTAGAATAATGTCTTCTGCGCTTTTGGAAAGACGCAGAATGAGTTTGGCCGAAGCCTTTTTTGAGTGGTGGAGATTAATCTGGAGAAACCGTATCATTGCTACAGTCTTCCAGAGTCGCCTCCACCACGGTGTTGTTGAGGTCCTCCGATTCTGAAGATGTGCCCAAGAGCTCATCTTCAATCTCTGATCGTGTAGAACCTCTATTTGCTTCGCCATCGGTTTCCATTTCCGACAATGTGTCAGAAGAGGAGACCGATGGCTTTGTAGTCACCTCGGGCAGATTGGAGTCGTCGCTATCCAATTCTGGAAAGGATATCGATGCTCCAAGATCCACGGTTGTGATGTCAGGTGTTAAAGGAGGAGGAGGTTGCTTATCAGCATCCAACTCATCCTTTTTGTACACCCTTAAGTGAATGGACTCGAATCCAAACCGAATCATGCCTTTCGTCTGCGCCAGAGGATTAAGGGATTCCTTATTGATCACAATTAACGCGCATCTATAAGAACCCCTTAGTTCCTCCAGTTTCGCGACTTTCCAGTCATGAGTCGGAAGAGTCGGGTTGCTGAGCCGGATGATTTCCAGGATATTTTCTGGAGAGGAGGGTTCGGCTGGAATCCAGGTACGAGTTCGAGGTCTACTAGGAATGTCTTCCTTAGATACGACCTCGAGTTTTGCACCTGGCCAAACCTCTCCTAAACCATCGATGTCCTTGGTGAAGAGATCGAGAGATCTCTGGTCGGAGCAAGCGATGAGCTTGACATGGCCTTGGTGCCAGCCAGCGTCGCTTGTGATAGGAGGTGGTCCTGGGTTCTCCCGCATGATGGCCAAGAAGTTGCTGGAGAGCTTCAACTTGACCAATTGCCACCGTTCCGGTGTAATGGAACCGTCGGTATCGCTTCTATCGATCACCGCGATCACCAATGCGTCCTTTAGGACTTCATTATAAGACTTCAGAGATCTGCTGTTGGATGGCCCAGGGGTTGTGGAACTGAGTATTTTGGGCCTCTTGGAAACCGGTACGGTTTCCTCCAACGATCTCTGACGCTTAGAGGAGTCTTTTGACGTTTTGTGAGCAATGGAAGCAGTGGGAAATCCGTCTTTTAGGATGTTTTTAGCCCACTCAACCTTGCTCTTTATTTCCGCACTTCTCTCCACCTCCGGAATGGATCCGAAGGTTTTGATAATGCGTGAAGCATTTCGGCGTCTTATGTATAGCGCCTTAGATGGAGCTTGCCGATGCGGCTGAGCTCCAGATTCCTCTTTGGAGGGAGGAGTTTTGGTAGCAGCAACAAGTCCGTGGCCTGCCACAAACTTGCTGCTGCTGAGGGCGGGGGAAGTGATAGGACCATGGCTTGCCACAGTCTTAACACTCCCCGAAGGAGTTTTGGTAGCAGCGACAAGTCCGTGGCCTGCCACAAACTTGCTGCTGCTAGGGGCGGAGGAAGTGATAGGACCATGGCTTGCCACAGTCTTAACACTCCCTGAAGGAGTTTTGGTAGCCGCGACAAGTCCGTGGCCTGCCACAAACTTGCTGCTGCTAGGGGTGGAGGAGGTGATAGGACCATGGCCTGCCACAGTCTTAACACTTCCTGAATTCTTTTTATTTGGCTTGTTCCTTTTGCCTTTAGAGGATGGCGCACCATGGCCTGCCACAGTTTTGCCGCCTCTCGGCAATGCAGGAGCCTTGCCGGTAGTCGGTGTAGTCACCGTTCCACCGCCCGGTAATGGAGGAGTACCGGCCTCGGTTTTTGTTATCTGGTTATTGTCCATAATAGTCCCACGAGTAGCGGAGAAAGGAATGTCCATCTGTACAGAGATCCGCCATATACAGATAAGGCTGGCTAATCCGGAGGTCGCCAGGTATCCGGATACTCCGTTTGCGACTGAGCTATTTTTGGAGATACTGGGCCCTCAGCCAGGTTGATCTTCGGCACGGGTCGTATAACACCTTGATCCAGCCCAGGGGAATGATGGAGTGCTTTTGGAGTTGGGGAGGGGGGGGGGGGAGCATCCTTTGGTTTCAGGACTCGTCTGGAGAATTTCTTCTCGAGAGTCATTGACCCTACTCAGCCTCTACAACTCGACAAGTTCGATGCTCACGGTAGAAGAGCGTCCCATACAATTTCCAATTTGCTAGAAGATTCGATTCCACTCTCCAGTCATCAATGGTCGAGACTCTGTTATTCAAGTATCGAAATCTTCTGGCCTTCGAGTATCGACAACTTATGCTCTGTAAATCTAGATGTTGCTACTCACATTTAAGTGGTTATCACAATATTAATATAAAAAGATAACAAAATATTGCCGAGGCATTGGAAAATCAAAAAAACAAAAAGAATTAAAATCAATTCAATTCGGTCCCTGGTGCGAATTTTTCGCATATTTTGAAGTAGTGTGAAGGACAGATATATTTCATACACTTATCACACCGTGCGGAGTGTTTGTTTGAATTTGAGCGTGAAGTACACATGTGACAACGAGCTCTTTTGTTGGTGACTAGTTGATGAATCAACGGCAATGATTCCATTTGTGGTACTTTTGCTAATTGCTGTGGATGCTCAAACTCTACTGCGCTTGATGTTGATGGCTTTCGATTTCTGACGCTGTTCACTACAGATTCTTTTACGTTGCTCGATATATGGAATACAAAGCAATTGACCAAGTTCGACCAAAAATAGTCTTCTTTTGATATTTTTCTTCATAAAATTCCAATCGGGATTCAATTTTATGTAAATCACGAATGCATTGTATGCTGATATATCGAGAATATTGGAAAAAAGGGCAACAGGCCATCTGTTTACCTTTCTTTTGCATATATATGTCGCAACCAACTTATCCAGAACATCGACTCCACCTTTTGTCCGATTGTAGAATTTGATTATTTTAGGCTTTTTCTCAGAATCATTCGCATCAATGGATGATAACTGGAGATAAGTGATAAGTGGAGAGCGTAACAAAGCGAGGTTTTTTTGGAATGACAGCATGCAAGCACGTAGATTATGTTCAAACACGTATTCAGTATGATGAAGTGGTTTCTTTTTCATATCCACCAACGAAGGTGGGACTTCATTTTAATTTTGCCAAATGGTGCCCACTACAGTCATTTGTTATTGTTTGACTTTTGTGGCGAGCTGGTGAGAAGTGAAAAAATTGTCACAAGTAACATTTCTTCCATTTAAACCTTAGAGAGATAAAGGAGAGTAGGAAAATATGAAACTGAAATAGTAAACAAACCTTCAGTCATATCCAATACCACTCGTTCTCCTTGATTCACTTCTGGTGCGCAGTTGCGATCACGTTCAGTATATACTTGCGCATTGTATGCATATCACGTTTCAGCATCAGCAGCGATCCACAATTCAAACCATATTTGGCTGGAAATGGTAAAAGTGTTCATCAACAGTGATAAAATTACCAACGCAATACGATATTTTGTACCGTTGCACCCATTTATCAAAAACTTTACGTATTGGGGCTAGTTTATCTCTTTGTCTCAATCTAGTCTCCTTATCATCAAAACGCAAGCAACTGTTTATTAGAGTGAAACGTTTTAGCGCCATCGTTGATGCGAAAATTGGTCTGCCGTGCTTATCCTCCCAAAGTTCGGTAACACACTCTCCTCTTGAACGATAAACTCCAGCCAATAAAAGTAAATCAAAAACAGCACGCATTTCAATTCTTTCTATGTCTGGAGAAAATTTTTTTCAAACGGTTGAATATAATACCGTTGGTGCTTGTCTGCTGCCAAATTATGTGGTCGAAAATGAATTCGAACGGGACATTAGAATTGCTTCTTTCGAATATTCGATTTCTTTGTTTTTCGACAGCAACACTATGTTTAGATCGAAACAACAAACGAAAAAACTGCACGTGTTTCCACAGTAAACGATACACAAGGAATGTCAAAACAAGATAGTGTGTCAATTCGACCCACAAGAACCTATTTGGTAAACTTTTTGTACAGCCTTTGAGCGATATTCATCGTGAATGTAGATTTCGAAAACATATACACGATTTTTACCTTGAGCCAAAATCCTAGCTCTTTTGACGAAGTAATGACATAGTAATCTCATGTTGAACTTCAAAAGTGGGTCAAATTGACCCAAGGAACCGATGAAGGTTAAATAGCGAATTTTATTTTTCCTCTCATTGCCAAAAGCAGGTTTTCGTTTCATTTAAAACCAACTTAAGATTATTACAAAGTTAAAGCTATAGTTTAAATAAAGCGGAAAATAATAGTAATTAATCCGTAACTTAAAGTTAGTGTGGAAAGATACCGAATTAATAACAATATAAAGATACAATAATTGATGTGGGGGAGCATCGATTAATTGCAATTCAAAATTTAAGGAATTATTCAAATAAATATAATACATAAATTCAAAATTCATTAAATGTAAATTCAGATATAAATTCATTGATTCATAAATTCAATCATTAACAACTCGAAAATAAAAATGAAGAAGCTAGCACAAAAAATACGGGAACAACTTGTGTTGATGTTTAAGGTAGCGATTAACGAAGTAATGATTCAAGGAAGTCGTAGTTGAGTGTAAATAACCAGTCTTTTACGCGTTTTAGGAATGAATTAAATCGTAAGGTTGACCTAATTGGAATAGGTAACTTGTTAACCATTGAAGGGGCTGTAACAGTGTAGAAGCGCGAAAAATGGGTTGTGCAGGCAAATGTTTGTACGAATACTATAAAATTGATTTATTCTACTGGGAAGATTTCCACTTTGCTTAAAAAATTATTTTAGTACTTTAAAAACGTAAAGATAAAATTGGTAAAATTCGCAGATTTGTAAATAATGGCCAGCTCGGAGTTAGACAATTTTTTTTACTAATAATTATAATTAAATGTTTCTGAGCTATCAACGATGACCTAAGAGAGTTGTTATAAGAGCCACCCCAACTTGTAATACCATACTGCAATTTGGAGTGGGCAACGCCATAATAAATTGACTTTAACTTTTTTGCAGAGCAGTGTTGCTTGATGAGGTACATTTTGCGGGTTACGAGGAGCATATGCCTTTTAATGGTATGAATATGATCTTTCCAGTTCAAATTTCGGTCAATTAATACTCCAAGGTATTTAAAATTTTGCACAGATTCAATTTTAAAGCAACTATTTGAACAGGGGAGCTACAAACAAAAGTACTCTTTCCACAACTATGTACAGGCAAACAATTTTTTTGCAATTGGGTGCATGGAAACAAAGATTGAAATTTACCAAATTATTGTTTGATAGGCTGAAGGACATTAGTTTTGTTTTTTCGCTAATAATCAACTTCTGTTCTGAAAACCAAAGTCTCAATGTTTCAAGATCTTCGCAATACATTCGAATATTGTATCAAACTGATAAGTTAGGGTTATGTCATCTGCAAACGCTGTTGACACACCTTTAAGATTGAGAGCAAACAAAGAGTTAATGTAAATTAAAAAAAAAAAAAAAAAAAAAAAAAAAAAAAAAAAAGGACCAAGAACTGAACCCTGTGGAACTCCATTTCTTAAGGTACGCGAATCACTAAAACACCCATTTACCATTGACCTTTTGATTTCTACCCTTGAGATACGAACAAAACCATTTGTTGATAACTCCTCTAAGACCGGCATTGTATAATTTCTTCAGCAGAACGTCGTGGTCAACCAAGTCATGTCAACAAAAAGAGCCATGGTAGTTTGTTTGCAGTGAATACTTTCATATAGCTGATTGCATCTTCCGTTGACATTCCACTTCTAAATCCGAATTGACAACTACTAAAAAACTCATTTCTGTCTAAGAAAGACAATATTCGTAAAGTAAAGAAGAAGTTAAAAACGAAAAAAATAATAATAAAGTAGAGACGCGAGTGGGTTTTTCTTACTGGCGGACTGTCAAAAAAAAGAAGGGAAAGGGTGAAAGAAAAAAAGGAGACAGGAACGAGGAATTTGATAGCGGGATATCGGGACGAAAGGTTGGAGAACTGTGTCAGAAAGGGGCGCAGCACCGCTAGGACAAAAAAAAATCTAAGTATAGTGAAATGTAGTATAGGAAAAAAAAAAGAAATTAGAAACGCGTTTTTTTCTATTTTGTGAAGTGAGACTGCGATGGGCCCCGCGTGCGTTAAAATCCCCGAGAACAGACGGAACACGCGACCCGTTATTTAGCCCTTTTTTAGGGACCGCTAAAACAACAAAAATAAATCGTCGAGCTCCAACGGAACTTTATAACGTAGTGGAAATTTTTTTGTCCACACTTTTTCTCCTTTTCGTTCGTTTTTTTTCATCGGGGAAGATTTTTCTTTGGGGTTTTTTTTGCAAAGGCTTTGTGATTCCGGTGAAAAATTACATGGCGCCCTTTTGTTTTACCCAGGTTTAGCTACCGTCCAAGCGCTACCTGGAAGAACCCACCGTGGAGATAGTTAGATCCCAGAAAATGTTATCGTTTGGTTCGGGGCATCGGTCTATCCGTGCCAGGAGTCAAACATAACAGTTTCAACCACCAGTCATTTTTGCAGTCCGGAAATCAACCTCACCCATTCAAATTTTAAAATAGCTTATTATAAAGCTAAGAGTATGGTAGCCCTTTTTAACATACATAATTAACAATTATCATATAGAGCTTTCTGATATAATTAAAGGTTAATATTTATTTTTGAATTAAAAGTAATAGATGATATTAACAAATTACATCGGGTATTTTTCTCCCAGAAAAAGAATTTTTCGAGGCAATTTAACAAAAGTTAATTCATCCGAGCATTAATTTTTTTTATATATAATTAGCGCGCGCTCAAGGGATTATTAGTAACTTTAAAATATTTGCACATAGTGCAGATGAAGGAAACTTAGGGAGGGAGAGAAGAGAGGTACCAATGTACGAGTACATTGCTCTTAAATATTTGCAAGTTATATGCAAGAGCTCGGTAGAGCATTCCATAAGCGAGTTGTACAGCTTAGGAACGAATCACTGTTGATAGCGAGACGGGTGTTACGGCTGTTACATGCATTGCGTGCAAGTGCGTCAAGGACAGATAATGTGCAATCACAAATTAAACGTAATATCATACATAAGAGAGCAGTGAAACAAATAATAACCAATATTGGCAGGTAGCACGTAGCACCATCCTGTTGAAAATAGAGGTCTTTCGTATTAATATCCTCTAGCATAGGCACAGGAAAATTGTTTATCATGTCTTTTTAGCGCCCTCCATTATTTTTACAGTCACCTCCGGTCTATAAACCACACCAAACAGTTACTGGTTTGGGTGCATTGCCATCTCCTGAATCACTCGTGGATTTTTGATACCCCAGATGCGGCAGTTTTGCTGATTAACGTAGCCGCCAATATGGAAATGGGCCTCATCCGACAACACGATTTTCTTCCAAAAATCAATGCATGTTTTCCAAGACCCAAATCTTTCGTCAAAATTCGGTGCAGTGTGGCTGTGGAGTGGTCAAGCTACTGAGAATGTGGATGATTAAAGGTGTTTGGGTTGTTTCCGACACATTCCTTTACTGCGGTGATATTTTCCATTGAACTTACAGTATGAACAGGTTTCGACGTCATCACATCTCGTACGGAGCATGTCTCTTAGAATTTTTCAATTATTTTGCGCACACATATCTCGAAGGACACATGATTAAGAGAAAACTTGGCACGAATTTTTCCCATCGCTTGAATGCCAACCCTGCGTGCATCAGCTGTAAAATAATAGGCCTTCCAAATCCTATAACTCTTGTTGAAATACCCTTTATGGGCCACCATATATGACCTTATCGGAAAGTGCCATCTATTTTACAAATGGCCTCGAATGTCTATTCGGTGAATGAATGAATGCCCAACTAACATTAATTTTTTTTTATTTTATTCCAAAGATATAGCCTAGGAAAATAGTTTCATGCAATATGGCTCATCTTGTATGTATGTATATATATGTAGGTATTTCTAGTTTTACGCCTGTAGAAAATACTGTTTTGAAATTAATTTGTATGTAAGTGGTCTGAAAAATTTTTAGATTAAATTTAAAAAACAATGAATTCTACGATATATTATTATATGCGATATCGTGTGATATAGCATCAGCAAAATATTAGTGATGAAAATATTAAGGAAATTGTATGTGAGCGTCAATTTTATTGGTAAAATGTAGGACAACATTGAAGGTAAAATTGAAGGTCTAAAATTGTTTAATAATATCCTATACAACAATAAGAAAAAACTATTGAACACTCAACGTATTAAATATAAATCGAAAGGATTGTTGATGTAAAATGTGTTGCGGACATTAGATCCCAAATCTACAGTATTCTCGCGACAGTTAGGAGTGTGGAAGTTCTACTTAATATGTTTAAGACTCCCATCATAAATGGTTCGTAAATCTCCTAAAACGAAAAACTATCAGTTCTCAGTTCATATATTTATATGCTCGTATCAATAGTAATACACGGATATACCATGAATGTTAAGGTTTTCTAGAGCAGTGTAAGATGTTTGAACCCCATACCGGACAAGTGCTCTCTAAAAAATTTTTCACCTACTGGACTTAATTCAAAAACCAAATAGCCTCGATTTTCTGGAGCCGCTCTTCTTTATACCGTTGTGCCTTCCGTGTATCACTATCTTTTTTAAAGTTGATAGTTGCTTTTTCTAGCTCGTCTGCTAGAGCCTTTTGTCTCGCACCAATAATGAAGACGTCTATCTTCTCAGCCATGCTTTGTTGTTTTTTTTCCCCCCTACCAGTGTCTTAGCCCTGGCAACGCTAAAGAATGTTGTTTGTTTGTTTAACAAATACCAATGTTAGTTGTTGTTGGAGGGTAGAGGTTGCGTTTGAAGAATTTAGGATTTGGGGTATTGTCGGTGATGCGTTTTTGAGTTAATGCAGTATTAAGAAGTGGTGTAGAAGTGTGTGTGTTGTTGAACTGCTTTAGCTTTTGGGCAAATGTGTCGGTATTAGTGATAAGAGAGGGGAAATGTTCTTTCTATATGCGTTTAGGATCACCAATACTACACTTATTCCTATTTTGATTTTTAAAATCTCTTTCATCTGAATGAATTTGGGGCAATCTTTTGATGTTGAGGGATGGGGGCAAGACAATTCGTACACATGATTCGGGAACATTCGACGTTAGTATGAGGTGGAAGATTGCACAAGTGACACATGGGAGCGTTATTGCATTTTTTATGGTGTGACCAAGAAGCTGACAATTTCGGCATCGCATTGGGTTAGGGATGTATTCGCTAACCTTGGCATTGTACCAGCCGATTTCTACAGAATTAGGCGTCTGGTATGTGTCAAAAGTAAAGAGCATTAAGCCTGTTGGAGTTTGACGACCATCGATCTGTTTGGTGAATTTGTTACTTTTTATACACTCATTTCTGCGACAATTTCTGCTTCAGGCACGTTGGTTAGACAAGGTGCGTAGACAATGCCTTTAGAAGAGTTAAACTGGTTGTGTAGTGTTATTGTAGCAGGGCAAAGGTTAGAAAGATTTTTGGTTGCAATGAACCTGTCTGCTACATTTTGGTTTTTTGTCAAAATTAGTTGGGAGATTTGGGTGTACTCCTTACTAATTGCGTCTATTGCCTTTCTTAGTGCGAAAATACTAAGGGGCGAAATAAAAGGATGAAAGGGGTCTCGACTCGTTTTGAGCGGCAATGATGACAAATCTAGGGTTTTTCTGGTTTGTATTGTTACGAACTTCAGGGAGAGTTTCAAAGGGATTTACAGATCTTTTATTTTTTGTTGGAGGCGGTTGGGATATCGAAACTTCGGAGAGTAGACTAAACCGATTTCCGGGTTTCATTTTAGTCCCTGAAGCCATTGTTTAGTGGGGGAAAAAACACACGGGAGAGAACTACTGAAAAAAGTGATAGAAAAAGAAGAAAAAAAAAATTATTTTGATAAAAAAAGAGAAAAAGCCGAGCACTTATGCGCGGAAGCAGTTGACCGATTGCAGCGATGCGTTCAGCACGAGAGCTAGTCGGTGACTGTAATTCTTTTTACTGTTGCACAGTATAAAATAATTTAAATTTCCCTATTTTTTTTTCATACATTTAAATGTAAAAAAATATATAAAAAATACTACAAGCTAAATAAGCATTACATTAGCAGCGTGCGATAAAAAATTCTAGTGACGTTTAAGTGTAGATTATTAGTCTGCTGTACATAAAAATTTGGAAGAATATACAAAAGTAATATCTGTAAAAAATCTTGCAATCTACTCGTATCTTCTCAGAGTATGGACAGAGACCTTGGATATTACTCATTGCGTAAACAATGATAAAACGAATCACAGAATAATTAATATATTTAACGTAAAAAAATGTACACTTGTGCATACTTTCTATTAAGTTTGCTTACCATATGGGAAATAAGTAATTCGAGTAACACAGGGGAAAATAATTAAAAACTTTAGTGTTTTTCTTTACTTCTGTTCATAGAAATTCCCGATTGTTGTTTGGTAAAACAATGACTAAGCACGTATTATATTCTAATGACTAGCGAGCTGTGCAGTGAGTTTTTTTCTCAATGTGAGAGCTTTGCTGGATATAAACTAATGCCAAGTTAGGTTCGATGGGTGAAGGGATAACGAAGGGATGAACCAACACACAACAACAAATCACAACAACCAACAAACACACAACAGAGAACAAAAATACAAATCGCAAAACCGGCCGTGGCCCGAGGGCAGAGGCATTAGGCATTAGGCCCTTCCTAATTACAAATTAGGGATCCGCGGATAAAAATATAAAAATTTGCACAGGCACTAGACTTAGCTTTTGTGAGGGGCGACGATCCAACGGATGGCTGGATCGAGATACAATCCCTTCTGGAATGTATCTACACTCCAACTACCTTTCCGCCGAGTTTCCTTTCTCCTTCGTTGTCGTTTTGATTTTGGAATACATTTTATTGTTGTAATTCGATGGAGGAAAAACACCCGGGCAACAGAAGAGAAAAAAACTCTTCTTTTCGCAATTTAATTGTAGAATGTAATGGTAGGGGAAAGCACAGCTTTCATAAATTCTCTCAGTGGATGTTCCCAGTCATTAGTGGAAGCGGGAGCGAACTCCGAGATTGAGGAGTTTAGTATGAATGTGTAAAACTGTATGAGTGAAAGGCCTAGTCGGACACGGGTGCACACACTAGCAATGCTTGCTAGTTTTGTATCTAAAAATCCCGTCGTTGCGTCCACTAGTGCTGAATGAATGCGTGAGAGAGCGTACGCGTGAATGTGTGTGTGTGTGTGTCTGGCGGGAGCTGTGGAACAAAAAAGATTTGCAAGTCACTTAGGTGACGACCAGCGACTAGCGAGGGTCAGCTCAGTTTTTTTAACCTTCATCGAAAGTTTATTTTAGGTAACTTTAAAGCTCCTTGTGGACCCACATATTACAGGCCTTATATTTTTGTCTATGAATGAAATCAATGAAAGTTTTCTAATTGAAAATTGTTAATTATTTATGTCTTTATTTACTTAAGTAAAAAAAAACGGGTTTTGGATTGATATTGTAAAATGTTTGTGTGGATACAAATAATAGAACTTATTCTTTTCAATAGAAATCGCTTTATTCAGTACAGTTACAATTCACTATTTAATTGTTTCTCTCAGTACAATCCAATTTCTCAACCGCTTATACTTTTCTTATCTTTTACTTAAACCACTTAATCACTTCTCCTAATTAACACTTCAAATTTCACTTTAGAACTGATTTGCATACCTTCGGGATGCTGGTATTTATACTCGAATGACATATTTCGAGAACAATCCTCGCCATCCAGCGTCCCATACAATTTCCAATTTGCTAGAAGATTCGATTCCACTCTCCAGTCATCAATGTTATTCAAGTATCGAAATCTTCTGGTCTTCGAGTATCGACATCTTCTGCTCTGTACATCTAGATGTCGCTGCTCACATTTAAGTGGTTATCACATTGCTCCCTCCCTACAGTTGTTCGTCATTCAGCATCCCGTTGAAATGACACATTCTATCCAAATGGACCACTTTCAATTTTCCTTGATTCCCACGCTGGATCCGGTAGACAACGTCATTAATGCGGGTTATCACCTTGTATGGACCTTCCCAATCCTGTTGCAATTTTGGTGATTTGCCTTTCTTACGCTGAGGATTATACAGCCAAACCAGATCTCCTTCGTTGAAACCGGAAGATTTCGCCTTGATATCGTACCTAGTTTTCATGCGGCTGCTTGCTAGATTCATCTTTTCTCTGGTGTCTTCATGCAATTTACGAATCCTGCTGCGTAAGTCATTCACGTACTCGTTCACCTCTTTGGGCTCCGTCGGTGGGGATCCGAATTTTGCTTCACTTGGCAACCGAATTGTTTGACCAAATAAGATCTCGGATGGTGTGTGCCCTGTTGAGCTATGGACCGCGTTTCGGTACGCCATTAAGAAGAGGGGTATGTGTCGATCCCAATCCCGCTGGCAGTTGCTGACAACCTTAGATAGATGCTCATTCAAGGTCCGATTGAATCGCTCGACCATTCCATCAGATTGAGGGTGTAGTGGCGTTGTCCTTGTCTTTCTTATTCCCAAATATTGGCATATTTCCTGGAAGACTTTTAATTCAAAGTTTCGCCCTCGATCAGAGTGCAGCTCCATTGGGACCCCAAATCTGCTCACCCAGTTGTTGACTATCTGTTTGGCTACAGTCTTAGCCTCTTGATTTGGGATGGCAAACACTTCCGGCCAGTTTACCATTAAAGGTTTCGGGAAACGGCCCAGCGATGTCGATGGCTATTCGTTCGAAAGGTGCTCCGACATTGTATTGTTACATTTGTCCATGTGGCTTTACTTTTCGACCCTTGGTAGCCGTACATCTTATGAACTTTTTGCACCATTTCTCGACAACTTGTTTAGCGCTTAGCCAATAGAAACGTTCCCTTACCTTTTCCAACGTCTTGTTTATTCCCAAATGGCCTCCTGAGATCCCGTCATGTATTTCATGGAGTACTTGGTTGACTCTGGACCGTGGCACAATTAGCTGCATACGAGATATTGTCCCATCTGCACTTTCCCATTTTCTCTTCAGCAATCCATCTTGCACAAAAAGCGAGTCCCACTGTGCCCAGTATGCCTTCAGAGTTTGGCTCCGATCTGATATCTGCTGCCAGCTTGGTCTTTCCAGGACAATATTGGTTCGATGTCATTGTCTGCCTGTTGGGAGGAACGGATTTCGTCTATACTCCAACCCTCTATTGGCTCAGTCATGATCATTTGAATAGTTGCCTGTTCTTTTGCTTCTTTACGATTGCAATGTTCGCATTTTACTCCGCACGGTCGACGAGAGAGAGCATCAGCATTTGAGTGGAGTGTTCCCTTGCGGTGTTGCACTTCAAAGTCGTAGCCCTGCAACTGCTCGATCCATCTTGCAACTTGGCCTTCAGGGTTCTTAAATTGGAGTAGCCATTTCAGAGCTGCGTGGTCTGTCCGGAGAATGAACTTTTGTCCGTAGAGGTACTTATGGAAATGCTTCGTAGCCAGAATTAAAGCCAGAAGCTCGCGCCGGGTTATACAGTAGTTCCGTTCAGGTCTGGAGAGTACTTTGCTGTAATATGCGACCACTTTCTCTTGACCGTCATGAACTTGGGAGATCACAGCGCCGACCCCAACATTGCTAGCGTCTGCGTCCACGATGAACATTTTTCCGGGCGTGGGGTAACCCAAGATGGGGGCATTGCACAGCTGTCGCTTCAGTTCTTGAAATGCTTTTTCACATTCTCCAGACCACCTGAACTGTCGGCCTTTTTCTGTAAGTTGATGCAGGCTCTTTGCAATGCCAGCTAAATCCTTTACGAACCTTCTGTAATACGTGGCGAGTCCCAAGAAGCTTTTCAGTTGGTGTTTGTCTTTTGGAGAAGGCCAACTTTTCACGGCTTCGATTTTGTCAGGATCCGTTCTTACTCCTTTCGCTGATATAATGTGACCCAGATATTTTACTTCCGGACGAAACAAGGCGCACTTTTCCGGGTTGAGCTTTAAATGAGCACTTCGTAGCCTCTCAAACACTTCTTTTAGATTTTCGCGGTGCTCCTCGTACGTCTTACCTATGACGATAACGTCGTCCAAATATACTAGGCAGGTTTTCCATGTGAGTCCTTGCAATGTTCGTTCCATTAGTCGCTCGAAGGTGGCCGGAGCGTTGCACAGTCCAAACGGCATCACTGCAAACTGCCAAAGACCGCTTCCTGTAGTGAAGGCAGTTTTCTCACGATCCGCACGATGCCAGTAACCGCTCTTCAAGTCAAGTGTTGAAAACCATTTCGCTCCAGAAAGCATATCCAAAGTGTCATCGATTCTCGGAAGTGGGTAGCTGTCCTTTTTAGTGACATCATTGAGACGTCGGTAGTCTACACAAAATCTCGTGCTTCCATCTTTCTTCTTCACGAGGACCACTGGAGATGCCCACGGACTTTGCGATTTTTCAATCACTCCCTCAGCTTTCATCTTCGACATCATTTCGGAAACTTCTGTTTGCTTTGCCAATGGAAGACGCCTTGCAGGTTGACGGATTGGTCGAGCGTCTCCGGTGTCAATGTGATGTTGAACAATATGCGTACGTCCATATACTCCGTCTTGTGTAGCAAATATATCAGCGTACCCACCGATTAGTTTTTCTGCCAGGATTCGCTGATCTTCGTCCAGATTACAGAGGCTGAGAATTTTGTTCTTGATTTTTAGGCTCTGAACTGTTGTGACCGGTTTTACACCCTTTCTTTCCGTTGTGGTCGATATAGCCTCAACAGGTACGCATTTTCCCACTATCTCCCCCTTTTTCACCTTTACACTGAATGTCTTTGGATTTAGAATCCTTACAGGGACCATGTTGTTCTTTGGCTCCACTAAGGTCTTTCCCACCATGAAGTCTCTTTTCTTTTCTGGCTCCATCAAATAGAATCGGTGGCTACCAGGACCACCTTCCACTTTTGCCCACAAAATTGCTTCTGACGAAGGCTCTAGACTCTGATTATTCCATATGACGACATTTGAGACTGAGGTATTGGCGTTTCCGTATATCATTGGTATCTCCATGTTTCCGTATTTCAGGGTTTGTGCCCCCAAGTCGACTACAAGTCCATGTTCTCTCATGAAGTCTGTACCAATGATGCACTCGTCACATATGTCAGCTACCAGAAACGCGTGAGTGAATGTTATTCCGGCCAATTGGATTTTTATGCGGACTTCACCATATACCTTAATCGTTGCTCCTGTAGCTGTTCGCAAACTGCAACTGCTAGTGTTATGCAACCAAGTCTTCTGCACAAGATTCCTCCTGATGATTGAGGCCGTGGCACCGGTGTCTATTGTTGCCATCCATTTTTCTTTTCCACTGACTACTTCTACTAGAAGGCTTTCGCTGCATCGTTTTGCCAGCGAAACTTGGATGATGGTCCTGGGGCCGTCGAATCCTGCTACCAACTTCTGCCCCGCGACGTTGGTGCTTAAGCATTTCCCGACTGATGGCTTCGGGAAGGTTGACCGGCTTCTTGATAGCTGTTTCTGCGGGTTTCTTCCTCTATTTGCTTGTCACCAGAGTGAGGGCAGTCTTTTCGTCGCACCGGTTCTTTACACTGCCTTTGAAGGTGTCCTATTTTATTGCAATTCCAGCAGCGCATTATTCGTCTATCCCGTCGAGTATCTCGTTCCTCGTCACTAATTCTTGTGCAGGAGCATTCGACAGATGCTACTTCCCTGACGAAATGTGTTCCCCTGGAAGCCTGATTGGCTGCTTCCATCGCCAGAGCGAAGGCAAGTGCTTCAGCCAGGATTTTTTTCCCGGCCATCCTTACTGCTGACTGTAGCTTCGAATCTGCAATTCCCCTGATAAATGCATCTTTTGCCATTTCGTCGATAATTTCCTGTCTTGCGATGGGGTATGACAGATGTGCCAGTCTACTCACGTCTGCTAGGAGCTGCTGCAGTGTTTCTCCTCGTTGCTGCGTTCGGCTTTGCAATTGGACCTTGTAGACCTCCTGCATGTGGCTATCCCCAAACCGTTTCTCGATAGCCTGTACTAAAGTCACATAATCTTTATGCTTTTCGATGTCTACTGTTTGCAACAATTCTGCTGCAGGACCGTGCAAGGCCATTGTTAGGGCAAAGCACTTTTCCTCATTGTCCCAGTCGTTTGCACAGACAGCCATTTCAAACTCCTTCTTATAAGTAGACCATGAAGTCTGACCATCGAATGAGGGAGGCTTCAACTCTTTTCTCCTTGGACCGCTTAAAGAACATTCTCGCAGTTTCTGTTTTCGCACTGTGTCGAGCTCTTTTGCCAGTTGCTCAACTTTGCTGTCCATTTGTTCGAATTTTTCGCCAACATTCTTCTCTATTCTTTCAAATTTGTTATCGATTTCTTCGAACTTTTGGTGTAGAACGTTATTTTGTTCTTCCAGTTTTTGTTCTAGACTATTCTTTTGTTCGTCGAATTTTTGTTCAATGCTGCTCTTCTGCTCGTCTAGATTTTTCTTTTGTTCATCCAGCTTTTGTTCGAGACTATTCTTTTGTTCATCCAGATTTTTCTTTTGTTCATCCAGCTTTTGTTCGAGACTATTCTTTTGTTCTTCCAGATTTTGCTTTTGTTCATCCAGCTTTTGTTCGAGGCTATTCTTTTGTTCTTCCAGATTTTTCTTTTGTTGGTCGAGACTGCTCTTCTGTTCGTCCATTTTTAACAAGAGGAGTTGCATCATCGCAGCCATATCACTGCCGGTACTTGTCTGTTCATCCTCGTCAACATCAAAGGAGTATGCATCAGGATCATGTCCCTCGTTGTTCAAAGCCTCCTGAAGTCGGAGCACTAGGTCACTTTTTCCTCCACTGGCGCTGAGGCTTCTCTTGTTCAACTCGGATTTGAGTTGGACTAGGGTCAACTGCAATAGTTTTCGACCCATTTTAACTTTTTCAAATAGTCAGAAAACACTTTTTTTTTGTACACACAATAAGTCCTATCCCACTTCTGACACCAATGTAAAATGTTTGTGTGGGTACAAATAATAGAACTTATTCTTTTCAATACAAATCCCTTTATTCAGTACAGTTACAATTCACTATTTAATTGTTTCTCTCAGTACAATCCAATTTCTCAACCACTTATACTTTTCTTATGTTTTACTTAAACCACTTAATCACTTCTCCTAATTAACACTTCAAATTTCACTTTAGAACTGATTTGCATACCTTGGGGATGCTGGTATTTATACTCGAATGACATACTTCGAGAACAATCCTCGCCATCCAGCGTCCCATACAATTTCCAATTTGCTAGAAAATTCGATTCCACTCTCCAGTCGAGACTTTTTTATTCCAGTATCGAAATCTTCTGGTCTTCGAGTATCGACATTTTCTGCTCTGTGAATCTAGATGTCGCTGCTCACATTTAAGTGGTTATCACAATATGTAATTAATTCCCACTGTTTGCAGCTTTGAAATGTGTACCTAGTATTTACAAACAAAAACAAATTCAGGTATTTTACAACAGCTGCTTTGGAATTTTTTCCCGTAATACTACAAAATATAAATATGTATAAACGTCAAATAGTATTGTATGTCAAAGCAGATTTCCATTTTCGTGCAATCGGCTGTGTTTGGCCAATTTATTCTCGTATTACGTCTGTTCGCATACTATCCAAAACTATGAAAATTAACGAAAAACTCCCAAATCCGTTCGTGTGCACATTTTTTCGCAAATGATAGAGAGAGATTCATTTCCCCTCTTTTGTCTATTTTAAGGGACTGGCCCTTCCGTTCCGTCCACAGAATCCGTTGCATACCCTGGCAGAATAACGACCGTAACGAAACAAAAAAAATATTTCCGTAGTTAGTAATTCAAGTCCCATTTACAATACTGCCAGATGCGATACGAGAGTCGCATTCGAATTCGAATGCGAGAGCTCTCGCATTCATACATCGGACGTCAGTTTACAATGATGCGTCAAAACACCACTCACAAATAACAAGCTTAAAATGAAAACAACAACAATTTAGCTGTCACGCATTGAGAGATGCGAGAGTTTTCAAGATTTTCGAAATTGATTGCGATGCTCGCTGAGAGATTCGCATTATTGTAAACATTGAATTACATGTTACGGAAATATTTTTGACAGTTCATGCGCTCTCGTTTTCGAACAACGCATCGCATCTCGCAGTATTGTAAATGGGACTTCATTCATCCGAATTTGACAGTTTTCACATATGTAGTGAAACGAACGAACCTATTCTCATAGTCATTTTTAGTGAATTCTGTCACATTAAATGAGATCTCCCACTTTTTGTAAAAAACCTGGATACTCAGTTTGGAAATTCAAATAAAATGATATTCTGAGATTGAAAAAGTAATAATTTCATCATTTGTGTTTTTGTGAATGACGGTAGTGGACTTTTGCAATAAATCTGAAAATTGTAAATATTTTGGATACCTTTTTTGGACGAAATCAAATAAATTGCTTAAATAATTTCTTTAGGTCAAAAATCACAACAAGAAAGCAATTTGAATGCTAGGTTTCAATTATGTTATAACATCCTTGCAGTGGCCAAGAGATTCTACAGCAATTCAGTGATAACCAATTTTTGGAAAACATTTTGGAATACGACCGCAACCAATCTAAATTACTTAGGCCCTCGTTTACGAGATGGTGAAGGTGAAGGTTGGTAAAAGGTGATTTTAAAGATGATTTTAGCATAATTTTTTTATTAATAACAAGTGATTTCGGCAGACTTGGTATGATTTCAAGATAAAAATAAAAAAGAAAAAACACCGGCAGGGGACCAAATAATAAATACGTATTTTCAAATCCGGAGGATTCGGTTATCAAGCTTATTTCGATGGAAAAAATTGTTAATCCGGAGAGAATTGCATTAGGCTCCTGTATTGGGAAGGTAAATGTGGATGTTGCTCCTCCAGTTGGAGTAATAACAAATTAGGTTCCAGATATACTAAGTAAATCATTGCAGACTTCAACCAGCCTTCTTGAACGACATGCAAACAAACCTGAAAAACCTAGGAATATTAAAGCCTTATCCTCTTTTCCAGAAAACAGGGCACGTTTAGAAGGGATGGGTTATCGTAAACTGCTAGAAACGCAAACAGAAATCCAAAAAAGTCAGTATGACAACTTGACACACATTTTGACCAAATTTGAGGATAATTCTACAATGCGAAAAATTTTAAAAGTTAAAGAAGAAAATATTAAAGTTTCCAAAAAAACACGTGCAAGAACAAAAAGAATATGGACAGGAAAATTCAAAATTAAAAAGTTGGAAATGAAAAAGATTGAACTCTTTAGTCTAGAAGAAGAAAAAAAAATTAATGTTCAACAATTGTTTTTCTGGGGGGCTACTATTATATTTTGATTCGAAAGTCAAAACTATTCGAAAATACAATTAGATTCCATTTTTAATTGGCACTTTTAATTCATCGAAAATGAAAGAATTTGAAGTCCGAATATCGAAATTCTCAATACTACGAGTACTTTCGGATTACTAAGCGCCAATTGTTCAAATTCGAGTGATTTGATATTAGAATCGAAGTACAGAGTAACCCCCGTGGTTTTTTGTTTATTTTAAGTTAAGTGTTATAAATAAAAGACTTGACTATTTTTAGTTAGTTAGTTTAAGTAAATGAAATGCAGTCTCTTATGGATTCAAAATAAAATTGAATTCAATATTTTTAAATTAACAAATCGAATATATTCACCCCAATTGCATTTGTCGGTTTCGACTAATAATCGACTTGGTTCCGACCGGCTCTAAAGCGCCCTGTAGACGCTAAAACATGTTACTAGTAAACATGGTACCACTAACCAAGTTTTAGCTGATGTTGATCGTCTGCGGGCTGGTACGCGTACCAATTTTTTGGTCTCACCAATATCAGAATTTGGTCTCACTAAAATCAAAGCTGGTTTGATTTTTGTCGATGTGTGTGGGCGGAGTTTTGTGTTGCTGATACTATGTTTGAGTGGCTGCACTCTCATCTGCCAACATTTATTCGAGCAAGCTATTTTCATAGACTAACTATACCTAGATATCAAACTCTACTAATACTTTTGCAAACCTTCAACTTTCGCACAGCCACACTGTAAGTGAATCACCAACACATTCTCCAACTCTATAACCTGTCAGAATGGCTGAAATGACAATAAATTTCACGTAATGTTCGCTAAGTATATATAATAAAGGCAGAAATAAAAGGAAAAATATTTTTCGCTGGTGAATATTTAATTCAACGTGGTGAAAAAGTGAAGATAATAGAATATATTAAAAAAAAAACCTTTTTTTTTGTTTCAAGTGGACAAAAAGGGCATAGTTTCAGAATAAAATTAAAAAAGGACCTAAGGACCATATTTTGAAAGTTTCATTTGAAGATATAAATGAATTGAAACTATTACAATTCTGAAATCAAGCTTAAGCTTGTATTGAAAGTCAATTGTATAAGCATTTTGTATGTTTAGGCACAAACTCTGTACTCTGGACATCAATGAAAAGGATTATTAATTAATGGCAACTTTTAAAATCAATTCCCTTGCTGTTTTTTTAGTTTAAATGCGTTAAGTAAATAAGTTAATTAAATAATACTGATAAGTAAAATTAACATTTTTGATCATTTTTTAGTTTTTTTTAGGAAAATATTTGTTTTTCTAATTGAATTTAAAGCTTTTCCCAAATATTTCGAGAATTTTTTTTTCCACACATTATAAAGTACAAATGCGGTGGTATTTTAATTGTTTATTTTTTAAAAATAATTTCCAGAATTTAACACACAATGTGAAGCAAAACTCTTGATATCCCAACTTAATTTGGTTTTGTCGAAATGAATTTTGTATATAATTGTTTTCAACAGATCTGTTTCTTTGCAAGTAATAAATGTTTATTTGTATTTTCTTAGAAGCAAAACAATAACATTTCGTTCAAAAAAAATTATAGAAATAAAAATCTTCATCTACATGTAAAATGAGTGCAGCAGTTTGATACCCTTAAAGAAAATTATTAGTTTATATCTTAGTTTTCGGATTTTACCTAATATTTTGTTGAGTACCCTTTAAGCCTTTTAACTTCTTTAAGCCGGTCTGGCATGAACTAGTTATTTCTTACCATTTCTCTGTAGAAAATTCAAGTCTTTTATGTAGATGGAGTGCCAGAACGGTCGATGACTGCTGAAACGGGCATGCCAATCGCACAGCATTATTTATTTTAAAATTGGTTAAAAGATAGCGTCACACAAATACGAGTAGATATTTTAAAATTGAAATTATTGACCGTAGATAATTTTTTTTAAATTCAGAAATTCATGTAAATTAATTACCGTTCGCCGTGTAGTTCAGATCTTTTTTCTCTGTTGTAGTCCAAATGTGTCCAGTCACACCCATATTTTTTTTAAAACTATGGTCAATTCTCTGCTGTACCAAATGGACTTATAAAGCACAAATTTAGTTTATTATGTTTGTTGCTATTACCAATATTTTAAATTCAATCTTGCAGAAGGTTTATTTAAAGTTATATTTTCACAAATAAAAACAGTCAAAATAATTATTAATCCTTTTCTATTACTTCGTATGAAAAGTTAATACAATAATTGAATTACATGTACGTATTTTCCATCTAATCTAATAATCCAATGTATTCATGAATTGTTATTTACATTTTTTCGGAACATACTCTGCTGATAAAAGCATTCATGGTGAAGTGAAAAATTTGCCCACACCGTGGTGAAAGGATCAAATGTCAATATTTGTTTGAAGAAGGAGCAAAAATGTAAGTGAACAAAATTTATATTGTTTAGTTCAATAACACTAATCCGTTTTTATTTTATAGAGCAATAATAAAGGGGAAAAACAAGAAATGCAGTTTAGGATGTCGAGACCAACATCCATTTGTACCTACCCCCAAGATGCGAGTAAGCCAGGTAAGTTTGCATTATGCATAGTAAAAATATTGTTTAGAAAATCAAATTCTACTTCCGCCCAGCGTTTTACGGGACTTGGAGATACTGTGCATGCATGCATTGTGATTAAACCAAGAAGGCTGTTTGCTACAGATAAGGTTTGTTCTTTTTATTTATATTTTCCACTAATATGTATGCACTCATCGACCTATCGGTTCTTTATTTTTAATAGAAATTCTTCGATTACGAAGCTAATGCAAATTATGGGTGGAAGGAAGAGGAACGAGGCAAATCACTTAATTGAAAATGACAAATCAGAGATGTTTAAGAAGTTGATAACGAATGGTTTGCAATACATGTACACTTAAGCGATGAAGAGCTCTAAATCGAAGACGAAATTTACCCCAAGAAAAGAAAAAATCAACCCCGATTAATCAGTGCAATTTGGGAGCATGAAAACGACAATCAACATATCGCTGTCCTACAATCATCTAGAATAGTGTGTATTTACGTGCAATGAAGTTTTGTGAACCACTGCTTGTTGAACAGCTAAACACATGCATACATATTGTGATAACCACTCAAATGTGAGCAGCGACATCTAGCAGAAAATGTCGAAACTCAGAGACTAGAAGGTTTCGATACTGGATTAGCAAAGACAGTCGAGGAGAGTAGAATCGAATTTTCTAGCAAATTGGAACCTGTATGGAACGCTGGATGACGAGGATTGTTCTCGAAGTATGTCATTCGAGTATAAATACCAGCATCCCAAAGGTATGCAAATCAGTTCCAAAGTTGAATTTGAAGTGTTAATTAGAAGAAGTGATTAAGTGGTTTAAGTAAAAGATAAGAAAAGTATAAGTGGTTGAGAAATTGAATTGTACTGAGAGCAAGAATTAAATAGTGAATTGTAACTGTACTGAATAAAGGGATTTGTATTGAAAATAATAAGTTCTATTATTTGTACCCACACAAACATTCTACATTGGTGTCAGAAGTGGGATAGGACTTATTGTGTGTAAAAAAAAAAAAAAGTGTTTTCTGACTATTTGAAAAAGCTAGAATGGGTCGAAAACTATTACAGTTGACCCTCGTCCAACTCAAATCCGAGTTGAACAAGAGAAGCCTCAGCGCCAGTGGAGGAAAAAGTGACCTGGTGCTCCGACTTCAGGAGGCTTTGAACAACGAGGGACATGATCCTGATGCATACTCCTTTGATGTTGACGAGGATGAACAGACAAGTACCGGCAATGACATGGCTGCAATGATGCAACTCCTCTTATTAAAAATGGACGAACAAAACAAAAAAATGGACGAACAAAAGAAAAATCTGGAAGAACAAAAGAATAGTCTCGAGCAAAAGCTGGATGAACAAAAGAATAGTCTCGAACAAAAGTTGGATGAACAAAAGAAAAATCTAGACGAGCAGAAGAGCAGCATTGAACAAAAATTCGACGAACAAAAGAATAGTCTAGAACAAAAACTGGAAGAACAAAATAACACTCTCCAGCAAAAATTCGAAGAAATCGATGACAAATTTGGAAGAATAGAGAAGAACGTTGATGACAAATTTGATACAATAGAGAAGAATGTTGGCGAAAAATTCGAAGAAATGGACAGCAAAGTTCAGCAACTGGCAAAAGAGCTCGACACAGTGCGAAAACAGAAACTGCGAGAATGTTCTTTAAGCGGTCCAAGGAGAAAAGAGTTGAAGCCTCCCTCATTCGATGGCCAGACTTCATGGTCTACTTATAAGAAGCAGTTTGAAATGGCTGCCTGTGCAAACGACTGGGGCAATGAGGAAAAGTGCTTTGCCCTAACAATGGCCTTGCACGGTCCTGCAGCAGAATTGTTGCAAACAGTAGACATCGAAAAGCATAAAGATTATGTGACTTTAGTGCAGGCTATCGAGAAACGGTTTGGGGACAGCCACATGCAGGAGGTCTACAAGGTCCAATTGCAAAGCCGAACGCAGCAAAGAGGAGAAACACTGCAGCAGCTCCAAGCAGACGTGAGTAGACTTGCACATCTGTCATACCCCACCGCAGGCCAGGAAATTATCGACGAAATGGCAAAAGATGCATTTATCAGGGGGATTGCAGATTCGAAGCTACAGTCAGCAGTAAGGATGGCCGGGAAAAGAACCCTTGCTGAAGCACTTGCCTTCGCTCTGGCGATGGAAGCAGCCAATCAAGCTTCCAGGGGAACACATTTCGTCAGGGAAGAAGCATCTGTCGAATGTTCCTGCACAAGAATTAGTGCCGAGGAACGAGATACTCGACGGGATAGACGAATAATGCGCTGCTGGAATTGCAATAAAATAGGACACCTTCAAAGGCAGTGTAAAGAACCGTTGCGACGAAAAGACTGCCCTCACTGTGGTGACAAGCAAATAGAGGAAGAAACCCGCAGAAACAGCTATCAAGAAGCCGGTCAACCTTCCCGAAGCCATCAGTCGGGAAATGCTTAAGCACCAACTTCGCGGGGCAGAAGTTGGTAGCAGGAGTCGACGGCCCCAGGACCATCATCCAAATCTCGCTGGCAAAACGACGCAGCGAAAGCCTTCTAGTAGAAGTAGTCAGTGGAAAAGAAAAATGGATGGCAACAATAGACAAAGGTGCCACGGCCTCAATCATCAGGAGGAATCTTGTGCAGAAGTCTTGGCTGCATAACACTAGCAGCTGCAGCTTGCGAACAGCTACAGGAGCAACGATTAAGGTATATGGTGAAGTCCGCATAAAAATCCAACTGGCCGGAATAACATTCACTCACGCGTTTCTGGTAGCTGACATATGTGACGAGTGCATCATTGGTACAGACTTCATGAGAGAACATGGACTTGTAGTCGACTTGGGGGCACAAACCCTGAAATACGGAAACATGGAGATACCAATGATATACGGAAACGCCAATACCACAGTCTCAAATGTCGTCATCTGCAGCAATCAGAGTCTAGAGCCTTCGTCAGAAGCAATTTTGTGGGCAAAAGTGGAAGGTGGTCCTGGTAGCCACCGATTCTATTTGATGGAGCCAGAAAAGAAAAGAGACTTCATGGTGGGAAAGACCTTAGTGGAGCCAAAGAACAACATGGTCCCTGTAAGGATTCTAAATCCAAAGAAATTCAGTGTAAAGGTGAAAAAGGGGGAGATAGTGGGAAAATGCGTACCTGTTGAGGCTATATCGACCACAACGGAAAAACAGGGTGCAAAACCGGTCACAACAGTTCAGAGCATAAAAATCAAGAACAAAATTCTCAGCCTCTGTAATCTGGACGAAGATCAGCGAATCCTGGCAGAAAAACTAATCGGTGAGTACGCTGATATATTTGCTACACAAGACGGAGAATATGGACGTACGCATATTGTTCAACACCACATTGACACCGGAGACGCTCGACCAATCCGTCAACCTGCAAGGCGTCTTCCATTGGCAAAGCAAACAGAAGTTGCCGAAATGATGTCGAAGATGAAAGCTGAGGGAGTGATTGAAGAATCGCAAAGTCCGTGGGCATCTCCAGTGGTTCTCGTGAAGAAGAAAGATGGCAGCACGAGATTTTGTGTAGACTACCGACGTCTCAATGATGTCACTAAAAAGGACAGCTACCCACTTCCGAGAATCGATGACACTTTGGATATGCTTTCTGGAGCGAAATGGTTTTCAACACTTGACTTGAAGAGCGGTTACTGGCAGGTAGAGATAAATCGTACGGACCGTGAGAAAACTGCCTTCACTACAGGAAGCGGTCTTTGGCAGTTTGCAGTGATGCCGTTTGGACTGTGCAACGCTCCGGCCACCTTCGAGCGACTAATGGAACGAACATTGCAAGGACTCACCTGGAAAACCTGCCTAGTATATTTGGACGACGTTATCGTCATAGGTAAGACGTACGAGGAGCACCGCGAAAATCTAAAAGAAGTGTTTGAGAGGCTACGAAGTGCTCATTTAAAGCTCAACCCGGAAAAGTGCGCCTTGTTTCGTCCGGAAGTAAAATATCTGGGTCACATTATATCAGCGGAAGGAGTAAGAACGGATCCTGACAAAATCGAAGCCGTGAAAAGTTGGCCTTCTCCAAAAGATAAACACCAACTGAGAAGCTTCTTGGGACTCGCCACGTATTACAGAAGGTTCGTAAAGGATTTTGCTGGCATTGCGAAGAGCCTGCATCAACTTACAGAAAAAGGCAGACAGTTCAGGTGGTCTGGAGAATGCGAAAAAGCATTTCAAGAACTGAAGCGACAGCTGTGCAATGCCCCCATCTTGGGTTACCCGACGCCCGGAAAAATGTTCATCGTGGATGCAGACGCTAGCAATGTTGGGGTCGGAGCTGTGATTTCCCAGGTTCATGATGGTCAAGAGAAAGTGGTCGCATATTACAGTAAAGTACTCTCCAGACCTGAATGGAACTACTGTGTAACCCGGCGAGAGCTTCGGGATTTAATTCTGGCTACGAAGCATTTCCATAAGTACCTCTACGGACAAAAGTTCATTCTCCGGACAGACCACGCAGCTCTGAAATGGCTACTCCAATTTAAGAACCCTGAAGGCCAAGTTGCAAGATGGATCGAGCAGTTGCAGGGCAACGACTTTGAAGTGCAACACCGCAAGGGAACACTCCACTCAAATGCTGATGCTCTCTCTCGTCGACCGTGCGGGGTAAAATGCGAACACTGCAACCGTAAAGAAGCGAAAGAACAGGCAACTATCCAAATGATCAGGACTGAGCCAATAGAGGGTTGGAGTATAGACGAAGTCCGTTCCTCCCAACAGGCAGACAATGACATCGAACCAATATTGGCCTGGAAGGAACACGAGGAAAGACCAAGCTGGCAGCAGATATCAGATCGGAGCCAAACTCTGAAGGCATACTGGGCACAATGGGACTCGCTTTTTGTGCAAGATGGATTGCTGAAGAGAAAATGGAAAACTGCAGATGGGACAACATCTCGTATGCAGCTAATTGTGCCACGGTCCAGAGTCAACCAAGTGCTCCATGAAATACATGACGGAGTCTCAGGAGGCCATTTGGGAATAAACAAGACGTTGGAAAAGGTAAGGGAACGTTTCTATTGGCTAAGCGCTAAACAAGATGTGGAGAATTGGTGCAAAAAGTGCATAAGATGTGTGGCTACCAAGGGTCCAAAAGAAAAGTCACATTTTTTTTTTTTTTATAATTTACGCGCGCCTAAGGGGTTAGATACCCTTTTACTGTTGCCAGGGCGCGGGCGGAAAGATAGAAGGAGGAGAAAGGAAAATTGTTTTTTGTAGTGGTTTGAAACTCAGGTGGGTTTGGTTTCTATGTTTGCTCTCCAGGGGTGGGAGTCCGAATAGGACGGAGAGTTTTTTCTTCACTCAGAGTGATTCGAGGTATGTCACAGTATTTTTCTTTTTCTGTGCTTGAAACTCTACAACAGCCAAATCTACGTGTCAGTGTTATGCCTTCACACGCAGAATTTTTCTGTCTGAGTTCCAATTACACAATGAAAAACTGACTTGCCATGGGCAGGATTCGAACCTGGACCCTCCGAGTGAGAAGCGTTTGCTACTACCACTACTCCAAGGCCACCCCTAATGGACAAATGCAACAATACAATGTCGGAGCACCTTTCGAACGAATAGCCATCGACATCGCTGGGCCGTTTCCCGAAACCTTTAATGGTACCCGATATACCGTCGTGGTCATGGATTACTTCAGTAAGTGGCCGGAAGTGTTTGCCATCCCAAATCAAGAGGCTAAGACCGTAGCCGAACAGATAGTCAACAACTGGGTGAGCAGATTTGGGGTCCCAATGGAGCTGCACTCTGATCAAGGGCGAAACTTTGAATCAAAAGTCTTCCAGGAAATATGCCAATATTTGGGAATAAGAAAGACAAGGACAACGCCACTACACCCTCAATCTGATGGAATGGTCGAGCGATTCAATCGGACCTTGAATGAGCATCTATCTAAGGTTGTCAGCAACTGCCAGCGGGATTGGGATCGACACATACCCCTCTTCTTAATGGCCTACCGAAACGCGGTCCATAGCTCAACAGGGCACACACCATCCGAGATCTTATTTGGTCAAACGATTCGGTTGCCAAGTGAAGCAAAATTCGGATCCCCACCGACGGAGCCCAAAGAGGTGAACGAGTACGTGAATGACTTACGCAGCAGGATTCGTAAATTGCATGAAGACACCAGAGAAAAGATGAAGCTAGCAAGCAGCCGCATGAAAACTAGGTACGATATCAAGGCGAAATCTTCCGGTTTCAACGAAGGAGATCTGGTTTGGCTGTATAATCCTCAGCGTAAGAAAGGCAAATCACCAAAATTGCAACAGGACTGGGAAGGTCCATACAAGGTGATAACCCGCATTAATGACGTTGTCTACCGGATCCAGCGTGGGGATTGAGGAAAATTTAAAGTGGTCCATTTGGATAGAATGTGTCATTTCAACGGGATGCTGAATGACGAAGTTGTTCGGGACGAACAACTGTAGAGAGGGAGCAATGTGATAACCACTCAAATGTGAGCAGCGACATCTAGCAGAAAATGTCGAAACTCGGAGACTAGAAGGTTTCGATACTGGATTAGCAAAGACAGTCGAGGAGAGTAGAATCGAATTTTCTAGCAAATTGGAACCTGTATGGAACGCTGGATGACGAGGATTGTTCTCGAAGTATGTCATTCGAGTATAAATACCAGCATCCCAAAGGTATGCAAATCAGTTCCAAAGTTGAATTTGAAGTGTTAATTAGAAGAAGTGATTAAGTGGTTTAAGTAAAAGATAAGAAAAGTATAAGTGGTTGAGAAATTGAATTGTACTGAGAGAAAGAATTAAATAGTGAATTGTAACTGTACTGAATAAAGGGATTTGTATTGAAAATAATAAGTTCTATTATTTGTACCCACACAAACATTCTACAATATGTATACTACATCTAATACCCCTTGTTCTAGAAAAACAAAAAAAGATTCTTTTTTATGTAAATGAGATAATCTTTTTAATTTAAATCTTGTTTTATTTTTCACTTTTCAGAATGCAGAATGGGTGCAATAGGCCTACAGGGGAAACCGAACACCCAGTAAAAAAAAATCGGTTAACGCACCGCTATGCATACCTCAAAGGTGGTGTGGAATTGCATAATCCAAGAAAAAAAAAAACAATTTCATTAAATTTATTTTATTTATTGAATAAAAATATCAAAACCAAAATCGAGAAAAAGACATTAAGTATTTACACATATTAAATATATACATAGTTAATATGCAGTAGGAAGAATTAATTCTGACGTTGTACTATAAATGTTGAATCTGCAAAGGAAAAGGCATTAAATGTATAGCTAAACGAAAATGTATTCTTTTTACTCGCATGTATTTGGTGAGAACACGATGGTTCCACACTGGGAACGCTTTTGTTGAAACCATTGCACTTCAAATGTTGGATCTGCAAGGAAAAAGGCATTAAATATACGACTAAACAAACGTGTATACTTTTTACTTCCATGTAATTAGTTAGCATCACTTATCCACATTTCTTCAAGCTCTTGAATGGTGCATTTAGATTCATTGTTCTTACTGTAAAAAAGAAGTAAAATAAATTATTTTGAAATTAAAATGTTTTTAGTTACTCACAAGAAAATGTAAACAAACTTTTCCAACTGCTTTTGCCACATCCAATCCAAAGCAATCTGTTCGTGGCAGCAGTATTCTGTGGAAAATGATTTCTTCTTGCTCCAAATGTGTAGATTTTTCTTCTTTTGTTGTCCTAGAAAATATAATAAAGAAAATTATAGTTCAACATAAAATTTTTTTGAAACTTACACGAAATTAGATTTGTAAACATGAGAAATGTCAAAATCGAAATTCACCGCGTCATTTTTATATGGATGACGTCACTCGTAAAACTTTTAGAATTTTGACATTGTTGACAATTCTCACGTATTCACGGCCAGGTTCACACGGATAGGGACGATCAGTAGAAAACCGGTTTTGATTTTCCAATATCTGGAAAGTTTGATACCTAGGTGTAATTAGTCTATGGCTATTTTATCACTGAATTTCGTCGTGTGAACACACAAAATAATCGGAAAAAAAGGACATTCCATATACTGATGTTTGGAAAGAATTGTTCGAGTGTTTTCACACCCTACCATCTTTGTGGAGAGATGTGTTCTATTATGTTGCAGTGAATTGGTCTCAGCGTCTGCGGGTTTTAGTGGTACCATGTTTACTAGTACCATGTTTTAGCGTCTACAGGGCGCTTAACGTAGCACATTCCATTTGGCGAATGGCGGGTGGATAAATGTCATTTTGAGTCGTGATGAAAAAGACAAATGACTGGTTGGTTATTAGGTTAGGTTAGGTTAGGTAAGAGTGGCTGTTGGAAATACCAACCCACTTAGGCCTATTGGCCCATTGTGATGCCACGTGGATCTATGATCTTCTTACCACTGGAACCAGTTAGAGCTTTTAATAAAGCGTAGGAGACTGTTAACGTCTATTTTTTCTAGATCGTTTAGGTCGTTGTAGAAGAAAGCTCCTAGGTGAAGCTTCCTTCTCTGAGAGAGAGCTGGGCATGTGCAGAGTAGGTGGGGGATTGTCTCCTCCTCTTTCTCGTCCATGCAGCTTCTACAGAAATCGTTAATAAAAGCGCCAAGCCTTCTTGCGTGCTTGCCTATGAGGCAGTGTCCGGTAATGACACCTATTATGGCGCTGAGATGTTTCCTATCTAAAAGGATCAGACACTTAGATCCAGCCTTGGCCAGATCTGTTTGGTCGCTAGACATGTTTGTCCAGCAGTCCACCTAAGGTCTGTTCTTTTATTGGCATCTAGCTTTAGTATTAGTTTGCACGTAGCGATTGGTATACCTATACTACCTTTGTCCGGTAGGATAGGTAGAGTGGTTCCAATTTTGGCGAGTTCATCGGCTCTGCAGTTCCCTGGAATGTCTCTGTGGCACGGCACCCAACAAAGGTGAATGTTGAACTGCTCTGCCATCTCCATGAGAGATGATCGGCATTCAAGAGCGATTTTATAATGTAATGAGACCGAGTCCAAGGACTTGATGGCGGCCTGACTATCCGAAAATATGCGGATATCCTTTGCAGATATCATGTTTTTCTTCAGCCAGGACAGAGCTTCTTTAATCGCCAAAATTTCCGCCTGGAACACGCTACAGTGATTTGGAAGGCGGAAAGAGAGACTTAGATTTAGCTTATCTGTTAAAACACCGCCACCAGCTCCGCTATCGGTTTTAGATCCATCTGTGTAGAGATGGATTGACTTGTCCTCCATGAAAGCATCCTCCTCCCAGAATGATCTAGAGGGGAAGCTTACATGGAAGTTTTTGTCAAACCAAAGTTCAGGTATGGTGTAATCGGTGTTCTCTGTGAGGATTCCTAACGTATTAAGAATATCGGCGTGGCCAGATGAATTATTTGTCCACTGTTTAGTCGCTTTAAGGCGAATAGCTGCAGTCGCAGCTACTTGCTTGCTAAAAATGTCGAGGGGTGTCAAGTGAAGCAGAATATCTAATGCCGCAGAGGGGGTAGACCGCAAGGCTCCGCTTGTGCATAGACATGCTGTTCTTTGGACTCTGTTCAATGCGGTTGACTGCATTCTCCAAGGCCGTCCACCAGACAACCACCCCGTAAGTAAGTATCGGTCTTATGACAGAGATGTATAGCCAGTGGGTTATGCGAGGTTGAAGGCCCCATTTGTTCCCAATGGCTTTTTTGCAAGACAATAAAGCTATTGTAGCTTTATTGACTCTTTTTTGAATGTTAGGTTTTCAGTTTAGTTTCCTATCAAAAATGACACCCAGATATTTTGCTGTATCGGAGAAAACTAAACTGGTACCGTTTATTGAAGGAGGGTCTATGATTGGAATTTTATATTTCCTAGAAAAGAGGACAAGTTCAGTTTTATGGGGGTTTATTCCCAATCCACAGCGATCTGCCCAGCGGGTTAATCTGTTGAGATTTACTTGGAGGAGTTCTTTAATGGTATTTAGATGTTTTCCTAAGACGGCTATGGCAACGTCATCCGCATAGGCAATCACTCTGCTACCACCCGCTTCCAGGTATATCAGTAGTTCGTTAACTACTAAGTTCCAGAGAAGGGGAGAGAGGACACCACCTTGCGACGTACCCCTACTGACATATCTTTTAGCAGAAGTCTCACCCAGTTTGGAGTTGATTATCCTGCTTTTTAGCATTAGACTAATCAGCTCCCCAAGTGAGCCGTCTAGAGTTGACAACGCAGTCGTGATTGCGGATGTGTTGACGTTGTTAAAGGCGCCCTCTATGTCTAGGAGAGAAACCGTTGTGTACTCCTTATATTGTAGGGATCGTTCGATGTGGCTAGTCAGAGAGTGCAAAGCCGTTTCCACCGACTTTCCTTTACAGTAGGCATGTTGAGCCGTAGACAGAAGTCTTGGATAAACTTTAGCTCGAATATGGATATCAATCAGTCGTTCTAAAGTTTTCAGAAGGAATGATGATAGACTTATAGGTCTAAGGTCCTTTGGGACTACATGAGAACATTTTCCAGCTTTGGGAATGAATACTACATTCACTTCTCTCCATAACAGTGGAATGTGGATAAGTTCTACACAGCTCCTCATAATATTTTCCAACACTGGTAGAATAATATCTGAGGACCTCTGTAGCTCGGCAGGTATAATACCGTCCGGAGCAGCAGACTTGTATGGTTTGAAGCCATGCAGCGCCCAAAACAGTTTGTCTTTCGTAATCAGACCATGAATTTTGGTCACGGTTGCAGTAGGCCTGTTTGGGCTGCTACTGGCCGCGAGTTGGGAGCTACCTGGAAAGTGGGTGTCCAGAAGCAGGTTGAGTGATTCATCACTTGAGGTTGTCCAAGAGCCATCGGTTTTTTTCAAACAGCTGGCCATCTTAGGATTTGTGGAGAGGATTTTTCTTAGCCGCGATGCCTCAGAGGTTTCTGTAATTTTGTAGCAGAATGACCTCCAGGATTGTCGCTTTGCCCTCCTCAGTTCTTTTTTGTATAATTTGAAGGATTCTTTATATGAGTCTCAGTCGGTCACTTTTCTTGTGCTTTTTGCTGCGTTGAAAAGACCAGTGCCGATGTCCACCAGTGTGGCTTTTTCTTGCCTCTTGGTTGAATAAGAGGGCAGGAAGCGGCCATAGCCTTATTGAGAGTCAGAGTAAATTCCCTGACTTTCATGTCGAGCTCATTGGTGTCACGCGGGGAACTTGATAGTTCAGAGTTTTTGGAAAGACGCAGAATGAGTGCGGCCGAAGTCTTTTTTGAGTGGTGGAGATTAATCTGGAGAAACCGTATCATTGCTACAGTCTTCCAGAGTCGCCTTCACCACGGTGTTGTTGAGGTCCTCCGATTCTGAAGATGTGCCCAAGAGCTCATCTTCTATCTCTGATCGTGTAGAACCTCTAATTGCTTCGTCATCGGTTTCCATTTCCGACAGTGTGTCAGAAGAGGAGACCGACGGCTTGGTAGTCACCTCGGACAGATTGGAGTCGTCGCTATCCAATTCTGGAAAGGATAACGACGCTCCAAGATCCGAGGTTGTAATGTCAGGTATTAAAGGAGGGGGAGGTTGCTTATCAGCATCCAGCTCATCCTTTTTGTACACCCTTAAATGAATGTACTCGAATCCGAACCGAATCATGCCTTTCGTCTGCGCCAGAGGATTAAGGGATTCCTTATTGATCACAATTAACGCGCATCTATAAGAACCCCTTAGTTCCTCCAGTTTCGCGACTTTCCAGTCATGAGTCGGAAGAGTCGGATTGCTGAGCCGGATGATTTCCAGAATACTTTCTGGAGAGGAGGGTTCGGCTGGAATCCAGGTACGAGTTCGAGGTCTACTAGGAATGTCTTCCTTAGATACGACATCGAGTTTTGCACCTGGCCAAATCTCTCCTAAACTATCGATGGCCTTGGTGAAGAGATCGAGAGATCTCTGGTTGGAGCAAGCGATGAGCTTGACATGGCCTTGGTGCCAGCCAGCGTCGCTTGTGATAGGAGGTGGTCCTGGGTTTTCCCGCATGATGGCCAAGAAGTTGCTCGAGAGCTTCAGCTTGACCAGTTGCCAACGTTCCGGTGTAATGGAACCGTCGGTATCGCTCCTGACGATCACCGCGATCACCAATGCGTCCTTTAGGACTTCATTGTAAGACCTCAGAGATCTGCTGTTGGATGGCCCAGGGGTTGTAGAACTGTGTGCTTTGGGCCTCTTGGAAACCGGTGCGGTTTCCTCCAACGATCTCTGGCGCTTAGAGGAGTCTTTTGACGTTTTGGCAGCAGTGGAAGCAGTGGGAAATCCGTCTTTTAGGATGTTTTTAGCCCACTCAACCTTGCTCTTTATTTCCGCACTTCTCTCAACCTCCGGAATGGATCCGAAGGTTTTGATGATGCGTGAAGCATTTCTGCGTCTTATGTAGAGCGTCTTAAATGGAGCTTGCCGATGCGGCTGAGCTCCAAATTCCTCCTTGGAGGGAGGAGTTTTGGTAGCCGCGACAAGTCCGTGGCCTGCCACAAAGTTGCTGCTGCTAGGGGTGGAGGAAGTGATAGGACCATGGCTTGCCACAGTCCTAACACTTCCTGAATTCTTATTTTTTGGCTCGTTCCGTTTGCCTTTAGAGGATGGCGCACCATGGCCTGCCACAGTTTTGCCTCCTCTCGGCAATGTAGGAGCCTTGCTGGTAGTCGGTGTAGTCACCGTTCCACCGCCCGGTATTGAAAGAGTACCGGCCTCGGTTTTTGTTTTTTGGTTATTTTCCATTAACGGTCCCACGAGTAGCGGGGAAAGGGGTGTCCATCTGTACAGAGATCCGCTGTTTACAGATAAGGCTTGCTAATCTGGAGGTCGCCAGGTATCCGGATACTCCGTTCGCGACTGAGCTATTTTTGGAGATACTGGGCCCTCAGCCAGGTTGATCTTCAGCACGGGTCGTATAACACCTTGTTCCAGCCCAGGGGAATAATGGAGTGCTTTGTGAGTTGGGGAGGGGGGGGAGCATCCTTTGGTTTCAGGACTCGTCTGGAGAATTTCTTCTCGAGATTCATTGACCCTACTCAGCCTCTACAACTCGACATGCTCGCGGTAGAAGTGGTTGTTTATTAACAAAGTAAGTAAGTAAAAAAAACAAACAAACGATTTGTTTATTAACAAAGTAAGTAAATCGTTTGTTTGTTTTTAAATGTGTTTCTCGTGTTTTTTTTTTTTTTGTTAATGTGAGGTGCTAGGGAGTTTATTTTTGATAAAAGAAGTAAAAATGTGGTAACATTTTTTGTAGTACATAAATATATGAATTGTTCTGCTAAAAATAAAAAAAAATTTTTAGACGAAAATAACCAATAAAAGGCAGTTTGAGGTTTTGATTGCACTTATGCAAGGAAAGCCTCACCTTGCAAAGTCAGTAGACTAAATTATCATAAAGGATGGGTGGAATTTTCTGGCTTAAAAATTAAATAGCCTAGGTCCTCCATCAAGAGACGGCGATGGTTGGAAGAAGGTTTGTATGAAGTTATTAATCAAATTCAAATTAAAAATGTATGTATTTTTAAATATATTTCAATTTCAAATATAAATCAAAAAAGAAGATGGTTAAGAACAAAATTAAAAAAAAAAAAACGAAGACCAATAACCTCTTTGTGTTGTGGAGGAGGCTGTGGTGGCTATGTTTCTCCTGAGAAACCACTATGTTCGAAAAAGGATAGTTTTGCTTCTTCATTTTCCTTTTCCGATGTAATCTGAGAAATCCACTTGGGACACAGCTCGGTCTCTAAAACGTTTCAGACTTATTTAAAATTTTTACATACGGTGGATTGTGCCAATCCCAGATTAAAATCATTTCCCACATCGTGTTGATGTCCACCCTCAGCAAATATTCTTAAAGCAGTAACCAAATTTATTGAAGGAGATATCGAAGAAATTCGATTCGAACTCAGATTGTCTCCCACCTGCTGAAGAATAACGTCAAATGATCAAATCAAAGAGATTTGACTTAGTTTGCAGCGTTTTCCTACCTAAACTTAACATTTTCTTTTTATTTTCATTTTCCTCATCTTCGCTGCTACTATTAAAATGCTCAATACTATAATATTTCACTTTGTAGCGTAGTTCACTACCAACGTGTGTCAAATTCTATAGGACGTGATTGCTTTTTAAAAGGAAACGCTTTAATTTAATTAACAATGTTTTATTTGAAAGATACTTCCAGAACAATTAATATTCAACCGTGCGCGCTTTGCCACCAAAAAAAAAAGAAAGATGACGCTGAGCTCTTTTTTTTAAATCATTATTCTCTAATCCAGGTAGGTCGCCTAGCAGCGGTTTGGAAGATGTTCTTCTTTCAGTCATCTTGTTTTTCTTCTCATTTAATTTTGACAGCTGCCTAATGAAACCGCTAAAGTACTCCTCCCCGAGTGACAGGAAAAAAAAAAATCATTCATTGATTTATGAAATGTTGTCTTTCGCGACGATATTTTTTCCTTGTAGGTCCGAAATGTACGGATGTTGGATGCCGATTTAACGTTGCCGGCCTTGTTTTAACTGCAGAAAGAGAATAACTAGTGCTAGGTATAATTTGTGAATTTGTATTCAGTAAATTGACAACATTTTCGAAAAATGCAGCCTTAGACGTTCCGTGTTGATTGCAGTTGGTATACCCTTAACATTTATTTTGAAGACATAGTCGGATATGCGCACCATGATTTCGTATGGAACTTCATATGGCTGCTCACATTTTTTTTTGGCACTGCATTCACTCGTACGAAGACATGCGTCCATGAGAACAAGGTTCGATGTGCGAAAGGTTTACTCCTGGAATGATGTGCGGAAAGAACGGCCTGTACCTACCGCATTTGCTCGCGAATCTTTTCATCAAAGATTTGTGGGTACAGTGAAAGTTCTTCGTCGGAGAAAAATTGTCCCGGAAGGTTCAAAGTCATTCCATAAACTAGTTCTGCGGCAGTGGCTTTTAAATCCTCCTTGAACCAGATACGCAAACCAAGTAAGGCAGTAGGAAGAACACATACCCAGTCCGATGTTTCTTAGCTCACTATGGGGCTTTTTGCGATTTGTGCCACCGTTGGATGCTGGATAGTAAGCAGTGGACCTGACGCGTTTTACCAGTGCATCAAGGTATATCATAAGGTTAATTCAAATTACGATCCCCTGTCCGATGTTACTGTTTTAGATGCTCCGAATCTGCATACCCAGTTGTTAAAAAAGGCGTCTACTACAGTTTCAACAGTTATGTCCTTAAGTTGTGTTGTCAATAGATATCGATAGCCGTGTACTAGTGGCATAACAACTATATCGACGTGGACGTGGTGAAATCTGTCGCTAGTGATCGGAATGTGCTGTGGTGTATTTTTGACGTGGCAACTTATTTTACTGCGTTGGCATTGAATGCAGGATCGAGCCCATGCAAGAATCTCATGGCACATGTTTGGCCAGACAAAACTCGTTGTAATTTTACGTTTTGTAGCTCTTCCATCCAAGGAAAAAGCCACCAGGAAAGACTTCCAAAAGGGCTGCTGGTTTCACCATCTTTCGGGTAGTACTCCTGTTTTTTTAAAAGGCGCATTTACATTTCCGGTTTTAGGGCTTGTTTCCACTGTCCGTAACACTCCCCTTCCGTAGTTCCACCCGCAGATCCTCATCCTCAGAGGAAAGAACGTCGAGTATTGCCAGCTTAGCCGTTGGTCTCTCATAGACACCGCTTTGCGTCTGTACAAATGCGCTTCGTACCTGACCGTCTTGTGATATTTTTGTTTTAATCACTCTTCCTTTTGGATAAGTATTTCTCAGACTGTGAAGTACGATGTCCCCTATCGCTACGCCAACGCCTCCAGAAGCTATCCGCAAACTGCCGTAAAATCCGCCAATTCTTTCTCAGCACCCTACCCTCGTCGCTGAATACTGCAAATGGCTTCGATCCACTTCGATTGGGAGCAAGCGCCTCCTGATCTTCAGTTCCGATGTTGATGTATGTCACAGGTCGTGAGTTAACTATATTTTCTGCTTCCATCAGCATACTTCTTAGCAACTTGTCTGAGGGATTCCGTGTTGGTCTTATTGCGTAGAGTACGGTCTTTACAGACGTACCATTCTTTCCCAGCTGCCGCCCATGTCTGGTGACACTGGAGTGATGAACTTCCACATAGTGTTCGTCGAAATGAAGGTCCCAGCCAATTCTTCTTTATTTACATTCTTCAACGCTTCTCTTAGCTCCCGCTCAGCTCCCTGAAAGTTTGTTGCGTTTTCACTATATATCTCGATAGGTGTTCCTCGTCTTGCTATAAAGTTGCGAAGTGAGAGAATGAACGAGTCAGTTGTCAACGTGTGCGCGATTTCGATATGGACTGCTCTGATGGTCAGACATGTGAACAGTATACCCCATCTTTTCTCAGTCCTATGTCCTAGGGTTACGTTCCTGGGCCCGAAATAGTCAATTCCAACGAAAGAGAAAGGCCTGCAGTGGTAAGCAAGGTAGTTGCGCCATGATTAGTTGTTGTGGTTGGGCCTTTGCAATTTTGCACTTCTGGCAGGATTTTTTTATAGCCCGGAGAGCTGCTTTCATATGAGCGATGTGATACCGTTGACGAATCTCGTTGATTACAGTTTCATTATTCTGATGATTTTACCGGTCATGGACATCGGATATAATTATAGTCGTAATCCGATGTGCTTGACGTCATCGCTCACTTCCTTTGCGAGGCTAATTCCGTTAGCGCGAATGATGCCATTGCTGTGTAGACTGAACAGAAACTGAAAATAGGGCTTCTTTTCTGGACACGTTGATTCGCTTGCAGGTCCGTCAGTTCCTCTCGATATGCGCTGCTTTGTGCTTCTTTAAATAAGGAGTTCTCTGCCCGACGAAGCTCTTTCCGTAGCAATAATCCACCGAGCTTTCGAAGTTTAGATTGTTGACGTACCGAAGAACGTAGGCGGTGCTTCTAACCAAAAAACTATGGTCAGATATGTCGTCAAAGTTAAGTACGCTTTCTCGATGTTCCGCATGATGAAGATTAACGAACTGCGTTTTTAGTTCTTCGCAGGTGGGCTCTTTTTTTACAGGCTCCCGTGGCGAATATTCGGCTGGTCTCTTCAGAAATTCAGGTCCTGTAAACCAGCGACTAGCCGCATTAAACTTCGGAAACTTCTGCCACTTTGTCGCTTCATCCGCTATGTTCTCGTTTGATGGGACCCAACGCCAGTCTGATACTTCAGTGGAATCCAGTATTTCACTGACGCGGAACGCGACGAATTATCGATACCTTCTGTGGTCTGACCGGATCCAAGAAAGAACAGTTTTAGAGTCTGACCAAAGGAACGTCTGTGAGAAAACGGTGGTATGGGAAGCGACAATACATTTTGCGAAGCGTACTGCAAGAACAGCTGCTTACAGTTCAAGCTTGGGAATAGACAGAGATTTGATTGAGGCTACTCGGGTTTTTGATACGATTAAGGAAAACTTCAGTTTTTTTTTTTGATGTCAGTCTTTATGCATTTTTATTTTTTTAACTTAAATTACTCTTATATGCTAAATAAAAAACCCTTAAAAATTTGCTTAAATTACTTACAAATAATCTTATTCTGACTTACTGGCCCCATGCGGGCACTCTAAGTTAAACCTAACACTTCAACTATGTCTTTCGACGAATCTTACAGTCTAATTTTATTTCTATTTTTTCACTTATTAATACTGTAGAATGTTTGTGTGGGTACAAATGATAGAACTTATTCTTTTCAATACAAATCCCTTTATTCAGTACAGTTACAATTCACTATTTAATTCTTTCTCTCAGTACAATTCAATTTCTCAACCACTTATACTTTTCTTATCTTTTACTTAAACCACTTAATCACTTCTCCTAATTAACACTTCAAATTACACTTTAGAACTCATTTGCATACCTTTGGGATGCTGGTATTTATACTCGAATGACATACTTCGAGAACAATCCTCGCCATCCAGCGTCCCATACAATTTCCAATTTGCTAGAAAATTCGATGCCAATCTCCAGTCGAGACTTTGTTATTCCAGTATCGAAATCTTCTGGTCTTCGACATTTTCTGCTAGATGTCGCTGCTCACATTTAAGTGGTTATCACATTGCTCCCTCCCTACAGTTGTTCGTCCCGAACAACTTCGTCATTCAGCATCCCGTTGAAATGACACATTCTATCCAAATGGACCACTTTCAATTTTCCTCGATTCCCACGCTGGATCCGGTAGACAACGTCATTAATGCGGGTTATCACCTTGTATGGACCTTCCCAGTCCTGTTGCAATTTTGGTGATTTGCCTTTCTTACGCTGAGGATTATACAGCCAAACCAGATCTCCTTCGTTGAAACCGGAAGATTTCGCCTTGATATCGTACCTAGTTTTCATGCGGCTGCTTGCTAGCTTCATCTTTTCTCTGGTGTCTTCATGCAATTTACGAATCCTGCTGCGTAAGTCATTCACGTAGTCGTTCACCTCTTTGGGCTCCGTCGGTGGGGATCCGAATTTTGCTTCACTTGGCAACCGAATCGTTTGACCAAATAAGATCTCGGATGGTGTGTGCCCTGTTGAGCTATGGACCGCGTTTCGGTAGGCCATTAAGAAGAGGGGTATATGTCGATCCCAATCTCGCTGGCAGTTGCTGACAACCTTAGATAGATGCTCATTCAAGGTCCGATTGAATCGCTTGACCATTCCATCAGATTGAGGGTGTAGTGTCTTTGTCCTTGTCTTTCTTATTCCCAAATATTGGCATATTACCTGGAAGACTTTTGATTCAAAGTTTCGCCCTTGATCAGAGTGCAGCTCCATTGGGACCCCAAATCTGCTCACCCAGTTGTTGACTATCTGTTCGGCTACGGTCTTAGCCTCTTGATTTGGGATGGCAAACACTTCCGGCCACTTACTGAAGTAATCCATGACTACGAGAGTATATCGGTTTCCATTAAGGGTTCGGGAAACGGCCCAGCGATGTCGATGACTATTCGTTCGAAAGGTGCTCCGACATTGTATTGTTGCATTTGTCCACGTGGCTTTGCTTTTGGACCCTTGGTAGCCGCACGCCTTATGCACTTTTTGCACCAATTCTCGACATCTTGTTTAGCGCTTAGCCAATAGAAGCGTTCCCTTACCTTTTCCAACGTCTTGTTTATTCCCAAATGGCCTCCTGAGATTCCGTCATGTATTTCATGGAGTACTTGGCTGACTCTGGAACGTGGCACTATTAGCTGCATACGAGATGTTTTCCCATCTGCACTTTCCCATTTTCTCTTCAGCAATCCATCTTGCACAAAAAGCGAGTCCCACTGTGCCCAGTATGCCTTCAAAATTTGGCTCCGATCTGATATCTGCTGCCAGCTTGGTCTTTCCTCGTGTTCCTTCCACGCCAATATTGGTTCGATGTCATTGTCTGCCTGTTGGGAGGAACGGATTTCGTCTATACTCCAACCCTCTATTGGCTCAGTACTGATCGTTTGGATAGTTGCCTGTTGTTTCGCTTCTTTACCACTGACTACTTCTGCTGGGAGGCTTTGGTTGCATTGTTTTACCTGTGAGACTGGGATAATTACCCTGGAGTCGTCGACTCCTGCTACAGACTTCTGCCCCGCGAAGTAAGCATTTCCTAACTGATGGCTTCTGGAAATTTGACCGGTTTCTTGGTAGCCGTTTCTGCCGGTTTTTATTTCTATTTGCCTGTAGCCCCAGTGCAGGCAGCCTTCTCGTCGTACCGGTTCTTTACAATGCCCTTGCAAATGTCCTACTTTATCGCAGTTCCAGCAGCGCATCCTTCGTCTCTCCCGTGGGATATTTCGTTGCATGGTAGTTGCTCTTGAGCAGGAACATTCACCAGATACTATTTCCTTTACGAAATGCATTCCTTTGAAAGCCTGATTGGATGCTTCCATCGCCAGAGCGAAGGCAAGTGCTTCAGCAAGGGTTCTTTTCCCGGCCATCCTTACTGCTGATTGTAGCTTCAAATCTGCAATTCCCCCAATAAATGCGTCCTTTGCCATTTCGTCGATTATTTCTTGGCCTGCGGTGGGATATGACAAATGTGCCAGTCTACTCACGTCTGCTTGGAGCTGTTGCAGTGTTTCTCCTCGTTGCTGCATACGACCTTGCAATTGAACCTTGTAATCTTCCCGCATGTGGCTATCCCCAAACCGTTTCTCGATAGCCTGCACTAAAACCATATAGTCTCTATTCTTTTCGATATCGATTGTTTGTAACAATTCTGCCGCAGGACCACGTAAGGCCATCGCTAGGGCAAAGCACTTTTCCTCATTGTCCCAGTCGTTTGCACAGGCAGCCATTTCAAACTGCTTCTTATAGGTAGACCATGAGGTCTGGCCATCGAATGAGGGAGGCATCAACTCTTTTCTCCTTGGACCGCTTAAAGAACATTCTCGCAGTTTCTGTTTTCGCACTGTGTCGAGCTCTTTTGCCAGTTACTGAACTTTGCTGTCCATTTCTTCGAATTTTTCGCCAACATTCTTCTCTATTGTATCAAATTTGTCATCAACGTTCTTCTCTATTCTATCAAATTTGTCATCAACGTTCTTCTCTATTCTTTCAAATTTGTCATCGATTTCTTCGAATTTTTGCTTCAGAATGTTCTTTTGTTCTTCCAGATTATTCTTTTGTTCATCCATTTTCTGTTGCAGACCGTGCAGATTGTTGGTTTGTTCGTTGAATTTTTGTTCAATGCTGCTCTTCTGCTCGTCCATTTTTTGTTCCAGACTGTTCTGGAGAATGTTCTTCTGTTCGTCCATTTTTTGTTCCAGACTGTTCTTCTGTTCGTCCATTTTTAATAAGAGGAGTTGCATCATTGCAACCATGTCATTGCCGGTACTTGTCAGTTCATCCTCGTCAACATCAAAGGAATATGCATCAGGATCATGTCCCTCGTTGTTCAAAGCCTCCTGAAGTCGGAGCACCAGGTCACTTTTTCCTCCACTGGCGCTGAGGCTTCTCTTGTTCAACTCGGATTTGAGTTGGACGAGGGTCAACTGCAATAGTTTTCGACCCATTCTAGCTTTTTCAAATAGTCAGAAAACACAGTTTTTTTTTTCACACAATAAGTCCTATCCCACTTCTGACACCAATGTAAAATGTTTGTGTGGGTACAAATGATAGAACTTATTCTTTTCAATACAAATCCCTTTATTCAGTACAGTTACAATTCACTATTTAATTCTTTCTCTCAGTACAATTCAATTTCTCAACCACTTATACTTTTCTTATCTTTTACTTAAACCACTTAATCACTTCTCCTAATTAACACTTCAAATTACACTTTAGAACTCATTTGCATACCTTTGGGATGCTGGTATTTATACTCGAATGACATACTTCGAGAACAATCCTCGCCATCCAGCGTCCCATACAATTTCCAATTTGCTAGAAAATTCGATTCCAATCTCCAGTCGAGACTTTGTTATTCCAGTATCGAAATCTTCTGGTCTTCGACATTTTCTGCTAGATGTCGCTGCTCACATTTAAGTGGTTATCACAATACTAAATCTAAGAAAATAAATTTTAAGCAAAAACTTAGTAAATGAACATTATTTGCTGTCTAAATAGAGGAACGCTTCTGGAGGAATAAAGCCGTCAAAGCGGACTCTCTCGTGATACATATAATTGGGGTAGAAGGCCCCGGAGATCAGGTTGTTCGACGAGCTCATTGCTCTTGCAACGTGCCTTCGAGTCAACTTAATGACGAGATTGTCCACTGCTATTAGGTTCGCCCTATTGTACAAGACCTCATTAGGATAGAATTTTATGTACTCAGACTCTGGTGTTCTGTATAAGCGAAGACAAGTCCTAAAACTAGCCCTCTCAAACACCCGAATCTTTTCCAATAAGCTTGCCCTCACGTTAAACCACACAAGATATTCAAATACAAGCATGGGCCGGATAACGGCCATGTAGCAGATCACCTTCACCCTCGCATCGAGGTGCCTGTTATAAAACAGTCTCTTTGTAAGGGCAAAAGCACCTTTGGCTCTGGACAAAGCAACATCTATATGTTTGTTAAAATACAGATATTGATCTAGCCAGATCCCGAGGTATCTGACTACATTTCGACAAGCAAGTGGCGAACGAAAACTTTCGCCAATTCTTTCTGGTATCCCTAGAGGTCCCAGACAAAGGCTTCAGTTTTCAGTTTTAAATGCATTTTATTTACTTAATCATTAACTCTTACATACTAACAAAAAATGCTTAAATGCTAGCTTAAAATTACTTAACAATCTTATACTAACTTACTGGGCCCACACAGGTGCTCTAAGCTACTCTAAATTCTTATAACTATGTCTTTCGACTTTATTTACATTTTACTTATAACTAATTATTTTGAATACTTAAGGCTAAGAAAAAATATTTGTTAAGAAAAACTTAGCATAACAGACAAAGGCGTCCTAAACAGAATGGTTTCCGACTTCTGAAAGTTGGTTTTCAACTTCCAGTCACGCTGCAAAAGTATATTAATGAAGGAATACTCCGTTGATCCATCAGTGGAACTTCTAACGTAAGCTACAGCAGACAACCCGTTCTCGCTGGCGTCGCGAACACTTGCAGTTGCTTTTCGGATCCCCAACAACTAGCTACGTAGCATCTCGGTATTTTCAATCTTTCCAGGGCAGGTAATAAGTGCACACACTTCAACTACTTTTCTTGTTCGGCATCCTGGATCTTCGTATTCCACTCGATTTTTGAGCGCCAGAGTATTTTCACATACATAAGAAAATGGCCCAACAATCCTAGGGGATCAAATATAGTCATTACTGTTCTTATGTCTTAGCGATTTGATTTGGGTTAGCAGTGAGGTTGTAAACAAGGCAATCTGAAGAGGTACGCCACCACATTCTGAGCACCTTTTCGGTTCCTGGCTCGATGTCTACGTTCAGGTTCATTTTCTCCGTAGGTTCGGAGTTTAGTGCTCTAATAACTGCAAGAGAGCTCGAAATCCAATTCCGAATATGAAAACCATCCTACTTGATGTATGTATCGAACTTCTTGCGCCAACTTGATCGCTTGTACTGGTGTCGGTACACTGTTCATTAGGTCGTCGACATAGTGCTTCTCTTTAATCGAACGAACTGCTCGGGGATATTCGAGTTCAAAACCTTCGGCGTTCTTATTTTTGACGTACTGCGCTGAGCTAGGAGAGCTGGTGGCCCCAAATAGCATCACTTTCATAACGTAAGTATCTGGCTGTTCTCTTTACTTTTGGCCCACAGAAATCTTTGCTGATCCACTTCCCTTATCTCGATTTGGTGGAACAATGCCTTAATGTCTCCAACTATACCCACTTTGTGTTCCCTAAACTTGAAGAGGACGGAAGTTAAAGATGTAAGGAGGTCAGGGTCTTTGAGCAGAACAGAATTCAGTGAGATCCCTTGAACTTTTGCGGCTGCGTCCCAAACTATTCGCAATTTCCCCGGCTTTTTGGAGTTGCGTACTGGAAATATCGGGAGGTACCAAGATTCGTGACGTTTATCGATTATCTCCTTGGGTGAAAGCTTGGGAGAATAACTTTTCGAAACGTACTCTTTTATTTTTTCATCCAGTGATTCTGCTAGGGCTGGTTCACGACGCAACCTTATGAGACATTGCAAGCATTTCTTGGCCATGGGCAAACTATTCGGAAGACGAATATTATCAAACAGTAGAGCCGTTTCAAATCTAATATTTTTCCGGATTGTATTCACTTTCAACAATTCCAAAGCTCGGGCATCTTCGGGGGACATTAGGATCTTATCTGAGTTTGATGCCCCAAAATCTTTCGTGCTTATGAATTGGTTTATCCGCCGTTGTAGATCAACATCGCTGCACTCACAGACATGGAGACTATAATTTTTACCAAGATTTTCAGACCCTCTGGAATAGCTGCCATTCACAACCCACCCAAGACGTGTTTTGGTGGCGACTGGTTCTTTGGAACCTCACTCTATGGATTTCAGCGGAAGCGCAAGCTTCGCGTTGTTATTTACAGTCGCGGTGTCGCCTCGTTGTAAGACTCAACGTAGAGCCCTCTTAAGTGTTCATACTTACTTAAGCTCGTGAAGGTTAAGTGTTTTAGGGGGCAGTTGTAGGCTGTCAACAGTATGCGCGTTATATGGCGTATGCTTTTCCGCAGTTGGGGTTGTGCTTGAGATCTGCAGATTAAATATTCTCGAATTCTGCTCATATCTAGAAGTGTTTCCAGTTCACTTTAAACATAGAGGATGTGGGGTACTTGCAACTTTTAGCTGTCTCGCGATTTCATCGTCCATTAGGTTAACAGATGAGCCATCATCTAAGAAGACGAGAGTATTTATCTGAACTCCTTGGCCATACAGGATCACCGGAACTACGCGGAATAAGATAGAGCTGGTAACGTTATTGCCTTTAGGACTAAATTTAGAGTGCAGCGAAACGGTCCCGGCGCTTTCAGGCTTCGTATCCATGTCCTGTTTGTCCTTATGGAGTAAAAGGTGGTGCTTGAAACTGCACACATTCTTTCCGCAAAGAGACGTCGAAGCACACAAGTTGTCAACGTGCTTTACCAAACATCGCTTGCACAGCCGATGGGTTCTTACCCCACCCATTTCCTCACGCGGCTTAGCTGCTGGCGACCGATGCACACTGTACTTGCTGTGAATGTGAATTCACTGATTAGGTGAAGGAGCGACGAGCCGCACTATTTAAGTTACTTAAAGACCAAGCTTCTGATGTGCTTTTGGTTAGCGAAACTAAGCTTACCAAAAGACACAAAATGAGGCACAGAAGATACAAAACAGTACGGAGAAACCGATCCAACTCCATTCAGGGAGAAGGCGTTGCGATTTTCGTACCAAAAGGTACAAGTATTAAAAGTGTATACAGTCGTGTAGTACGTAGGTTTCAGGTGATGGAAGCATGCATAGTGTATATCACTCTCCGTAGTGGAAAGCGGTTGTACACGGTGTCTGTCAATTCACCTTATTTATCTCGGAGCTCGAGACACTTTTTCGATTTCTGAGGCTGGAATTGGAAGACAAATATTTTATTATCGCCGGAAATTTCAACGCCAAACATAGTGATTGGGGAAATAATACACCGAATACTAGAGGAACCTACTATTCAATTGGTGGGGTCAGCACAGTATAATGCATCGACTCGGGCTGAAGGCGACGGATAGTCCGTCCCAGACAGACACGGGTCCTATTTGGATCTTTTGCTGTTCGACTTACGCGCGTAGGAAAACTGCGGTGGTACATCCCATCCCCAAAAGGGATAAAGATAATTCCAATTCGACGAAACTCCGCTCGATCAGTCTTCTTCCAAACATCAGTAAGGTGTTCGAAAAGGTGATCACTAGAATCCTAACTAGGTGGGTTGAGGACAAACATATAGTTCCGGATAATCTATTCGGTTTCAAGGCGGGTCATGATATCATTCATGCTGTGTCGAAATTGGTTTCTGTCTGATAAGACGACTTAATTGCGTACAGAACAGGTCCAAAGATTGAGGTCATTAATATACACTTGCAACGTGACTTCGATAAAATTAAACGATATTGCGATAACTGGAGGTTGAAAATCAACTTTCAAAAATTGGAAACCATTCTGTTTAGGACGCCTTTGTCTGGGGCTGTTGACTCGAAGGTACGTTGCTAGAGCAATGACCATATCGAACAACCTGATCTTCTGGGTTTACTACCCCATTTATATGTATCACAAGAGAGTTCGCTTTGACGGCTTTATTCCTCCAGATAGTAAAGGTCTGGTCCAGGACAGATTGGCGGTTCCGCTAATCTTCCACGTCGCTCGAACAGCTGCGGACAGGCGACTCAACTACGACAGAGACGTCGCACACGGCAGTGCGGAGCGTCTCCGGTTCAGTAGGACGGTAGGGAGTCGCGACATGAGGGATGTTGCTCGGCAGCACCAGCAATTTTGGTGGCTGATTGAAGGAGGGGAAGTTTCGTCGTCCAATTCCTCCAGTACTAGGTAGCTCCATTTTAAGAAAAAAAAAATATATAAAAACACAAAAAAAAAATAAAAATAAAATATATACATATGCATATACTTATATATTAAGTAAAATAATACCTATAATGGATATAGAGTCGACTCTCGATAATTTGAAACTCAAGGGACCAGAGAAAATTTTCAAATTACCAAGGTTTCAAAATAGCAAGTGTTCAAATAAACAAGAGGAAGGAAGGAAAAATTCAAGTAAACGAGAGTTTAATTAAAGTTCGTGATTTATTCCTTTAAACATGTTCATTTTGAAAAAAAGTCCGTAATTTTCTGTTCCTCCCTAGCTTCAATTACACGCTTTTTTTCACTTATGGAAAGACACTTGTTTTTTCTTGAACTCATTTTGATACTTTTAAATACACAAATAAAAAATTAACGTAACCCACTTCAACGTTTGAAAGAAAACTAGACTGCGAACCTATGCATATGCATATCTCATTCGACAGGTCTGAACATATATGTAAACAAATGACAGGCCGGTTCATGAAAAACGCTTCAAGTTATAGAGAGTAGGAAAGCCTGACTTCAAATTGTTGAATGTCGGCGGGTAAGATGTTAAACTGTATTCCTTCAGTGTGTATTTCTTCAACTTCAAATTACCGAGGGGACCAATTAATATTGATTGTATTCAATTTATCAAGTATTTTGCAAGGGACCGGGAAAAAATTTCAAATTAACGAGAGATTCAAATTAACGAGTGTCAAATTATCGAGAGTCGACTGTATATGTGTATGTATTAGATGTAAGTAGGTTAAGTAGATTAAGATTTATTTTTAGGTAGTCTAAAAAAAACAGTCCATTTACTAAGTTTTTACTTAAAATTTATTTTCTTAGTTCTAGTATTAAGTAATGTTGAAATGAATATAAAATTAGACTGTAAGATTCGTCGAAAGACATAGTTTAAGTGTTAGGTTCTGCTTAGAGCGCCCTCATGGGGCCAGTAAGTTAGAATAAGATTATTTGTAAGTTATTTAAGCTAATTTTTAAGCATTTTTTTGTCTAGCATGTAAGAGTAAATTAATTAGTTAAATAAAAATGCATTTAAACTGAACTGAACAATAGCAGTAAAAGAAAACAAGCGGTAAAAGAAAACAAGAAAAAAAGATACACAACGAAAACCACCACACACGCGCGTGAAATAGTAAAAAAAAACAGAAATTAGTGCACTGAATACGAAAAAAAACATATTACACAGTGCGGGTAAACCACCTCTCCCGCTCCTGGTCATAAATACTGTCACTTGCATTCGGTCACTACCGTTGTTGTATTTATCATACGACACGGGCAGTGACTGAGTGTACGTAACAACTGATGGATTGCGAGTTGTGGATGCCGCTGTTAATATGATCACAGATACTATTCTTTTGGGAATGAGATCCTTTATTCCTCATCGGATTAAGAGTATCAAACCAAAAGAAAAAGCATGGTACGACTCGAGTTGGAAAGAGGCTGTCAGGTTAGAGGTTTGTTTTTCAGTCCTTCAAGACCAACCCGACAGAGGAAAACCGAAAAAAGTTTAAGCGTAATTTAATAAATAACTAACCAATTCAAACCCAATTTTGGAACATAACGCTGTTTCCACATACTTGGATATGAAATTCGTTTAATGTTTTTTTTTTTCTTTTTAGTGTATTTGGTAGCTTTGCAACCATTAAGTGAGGTGTTTAAAATAAGTACACAACTTGGTTGAACAATCATCCTTTAAAATATTGAGAAATGAAGATTGTGGAAGTTATCCATTCATAAACGTTTAAAACGTGCAATGCAAACATATGCTTTTGACGTTTCAACTGCTCTATTACATATGCTTTGTAGATAATTTGCTTTGCAAGTCGTGCGTTTAAGAATTCACCCTTTGTTGTACAACTTGCACAACTTCTCCAGTTCCGCTCAAAAGCTCTGATGCTTGGATTTACCTGCTGGGTTTACAGCTTGTTATAAGCTGAGCAGCTCATCTACTGCCTGTTCCAAGGGAGACAAAGGAACCCGTGTATAAGGTCCGCTGGTTGCCACTACATCCTTTTTATTGGATGCAATTTTTTTTGGTATAAGCTTGAGCTTATAATCCAACCAAACCTTAAACATTTTGTAATATCTCACTTCAACAATTTTTTAAACTGATCTTACTTTTTACCGCTCTTTTTCCCTAGCGTGTTGGCGGTACTAAGGTGTTCAGCTCAACCGCGAACTCATTCCAATACTCCATCTGATTGCGTTTGGAGGAGCCAAACGCTCTTGTGCCTTTAGACATGTCAGGCTTCGATTCCATCAGTTGAACAAGTTTTGCTAACTGGTCCGTATTTGTTCTCTTAAAACCAATAAAGTGAGGTGTTTAAAATAAGTACACAACTTGGTTGAACAATCATCCTTTAAAATATTGAGAAATGAAGATTGTGGAAGTTATCCATTCATAAACGTTTAAAACGTGCAATGCAAACATATGCTTTTGACGTTTCAACTGCTCTATTACATATGCTTTGTAGATAATTTGCTTTGCAAGTCGTGCGTTTAAGAATTCACCCTTTGTTGTACAACTTCTCCAGTTCCGCTCAAAAGCTCTGATGCTTGGATTTACCTGCTGGGTTTACAGCTTGTTATAAGCTGAGCAGCTCATCTACTGCCTGTTCCAAGGGAGACAAAGGAACCCGTGTATAAGGTCCGCTGGTTGCCACTACATCCTTTTTATTGGATGCAATTTTTTTTGGTATAAGCTTGAGCTTATAATCCAACCAAACCTTAAACATTTTGTAATATCTCACTTCAACAATTTTTTAAACTGATCTTACTTTTTACCGCTCTTTTTCCCTAGCGTGTTGGCGGTACTAAGGTGTTCAGCTCAACCGCGAACTCATTCCAATACTCCATCTGATTGCGTTTGGAGGAGCCAAACGCTCTTGTGCCTTTAGACATGTCAGGCTTCGATTCCATCAGTTGAACAAGTTTTGCTAACTGGTCCGTATTTGTTCTCTTAAAACCAATAAAAAACCATTTCACAATCAATACTTTTTTTGATTTACCATTTTCTACAACAAATTTTCGAAATTTAGCGAACGTTCGCAAGCCATAATTAGTCAAAATCACAATTCGCTGAATTTTTGACGTTTGAGGCGAACTTAATTTGATTGATTCGTTAACCATAATATCAGTCACATTCGCCAACATTTTCGTTCGACTCGCTAATCATAATAAGGGTGGTAATGTCTTTGTCTCATTTTGTTTTATCGCTATTTCCACCACCTGTGCTCCATAGAAATCGCCATTAGCATTCCGCCCCTTCAAACTTCTAACCGTAACACCCATCTCGCTATGAATGCTCATTAGTATACCCTCAAGCCCACTTTCAGACGTACTTCGTTCCTAAGCCGAACAACTCGCTTGTGGAATGCCCTACCAAGCTCTCTATTTCCTAGCCATTGTAACATTCGGAAATGTAAAACCAACGTACACCAGTACCTCTCTTCCTTGTCTTCTTAATTTCCCTTCGCCTTGTGTGCAAACATTTTAAGGATACCTTAATCCCTTGAGCGTTTATAAAAAAAAGAAGATATAGCTATCACGTTGAGTAAGTTCACGGAATCCTCCTCTTGTAAATGCTCACAACTCTAACACATTGTTTAAGTTTAGATCAATGGATTATGATGCAATTTGACTTATCTTCTTCTATAATATATTTTGTATCAATTTCGCACAAATTAAAATATTTTTTTTTCGGGTCTTTACACATACATACTTGTGTCTATTTTAACAAATATTTCTGATTAGAGTTTTACTATTTATTTTTCTTTTTCACCATATAATAACAGCGCCATATAAATAAAAATCACTACATGGGTGTTATATAATTATGCACTAATAGTTTTTCTTTCCAAGTGTTAAACGTAAAATAATATTCCCCGAAAAGTTATTACACATTTTCCTTTAGTAGGTAGTTAAAAGAAACCTTATACAAGAAAACTATTTAGGGGGATTTCTAAATAAAAATTACATTGCATAGCTAAACAGATATATGTAGTCTACCTCGGAGGACGTTTCTTGTATTTAAACTTCAATTTTTGTATTGTTTGTATTTGATTTTAAAAAAGGTGAAAATAAATATTTTACTAAAATAATACAATACGATTAAAGTTCTCAACTCGTAACCAAAGGTATTTCTAAGAAATTTAATTGATATTCTAAGATAATACAACACGAAAAGATCTCAATTCGATTGTTTAAGGTATTTATAAGAAGTGTAATTGAAGTTCTGACTGCAAAAATAATTGAATACATACATATGTATATGTATAAATCCAAATAATAATAATAAAAGAAAAACAATAAAACAAGACTGCTTGCGCTAAAATCTTAGGAATATAGAATTACTATTGGTTTAGTAAACAATTTTCCTTTGTTTTGAAGTATTCTTACAACTATCATTTTTATTCTTCTGAAATCTCTTCTGCAACGGCTGGAACAGACTCTTCACTACTAATATTCTCAATGTTACTTTCTGAAAAAGCGAAACTTTCTTTATCGGAAAATGATGTCTTGCTTTCAATATTTGCATTAGGTTCATCATATAAAGGAGTGTTTATAGAACTTGTTCGTTCTTTTTCATTTTGAACATCGTCTCTGGGTAACGCAAGTGGAGTAACGAACTCCTTTTCTTCGTTATCATGGAATGGCGATGGGACATTCCTTTCACTAAACTCGCTAATGCTTTCCTGCTCTGTTACCTGCTGTTGTGGCGATGATATTGATTTTTTCTCGATTTCGAAATTATGCTCAGAAAGTTCTTGATCCCAATCTTCTTCAGTATCTAATGGTATATTTGCATTAACTGGCTGAGCTATTTCTGTAGAACTTGTAACTTGTTTCGGAGATATTGTTGGTTCTTCACGTTGCTCATTAGAAAGCTTTCTATTTCTCAGAGGTCGATCGTTTCCCCCTTCTCGTCTTTCGCGAGACGATCGATCTAATCGGTCACGTGAGTTCCTATCATTCATTTGTCTACGGCCACCCGTAAGCCGATCTCTGTCGCGGCTCATACGATTATCTTCAAGATTGTCGCGATCGCGTCCACCTCCGAAACGATTTCCTCCTCCTCGCCTTTTAAAGACATTGCCCTCTTCTTCATCATCATTGTCTCGCCAATTGTTTAAACTACCACGGATACCACCCCCTCTACCACCACCCCTTCGGTCATTCATGCCGCGGCCACCACGCATTCTATTTCCTTCGATATCGCGTTCAAAAGGTTGACGGTCATTGAAATTGAATCCCCCACCTACAAAAAAAAATATTTTTCAGAATGCTTACAAAGATGATCTGTTTAAATTTACCTGATGGCCCACCTTGAGGTCTTGGTCCTTGGCTACGCATAAACATTCCTGGTCCGGGTCCCATTCCAGGTCCACCCATTCTATTATTGAACACTGGTGGAGGTTGAATGCGCATTTGCATTAAACTGTTTGGCTGGTTAAATCTATTCTGCATATTGGGGAAGAAATCTCCTCCACCACCGCGAGTAACACCTCCTCCACGACGATCATTAAAATCTAGAACAAATAGAAATAATATATATGTACATTTTAATTTAGATAGGATTGACACTATAATTACCATCATTGACACCACCATGTCGCATATCAAAGAAATCAGACCTCTGAGCATGATTACTAATTTCGAATGGTTGAATATTTATTGGTTGACCTCCACCACGGCGTGCGTTGTCATTAAAAGCTGGAGGACCAATCGTTTGGATGTTACTTCCACTTTCGCGCCAAATATCCCGATCTATATTATCATGGACCTCACTTCGATTTCCTCGATCACGATTTTGGTCCCGATCCTCACGAGCCCCCCACCGTGAATTACTACTACGATTTCTATCACGACTGATAAAATCCTCTCCAATATTTTCTCCTGTAGCGGGTATTCCTTCAGAGAAACCGCTATTAAACATAGGTGGTGGTTGATTAAAGTTTATTTGCGGTATATTATGAGATGGGGTATCGGTGGATATATCATCTTCCATCTCTATGTCCATTTGATCATCACTAGAAGCATTTCCACCCGCATTTGGTGGTTGTTGGAATGGGTGTGGTGTGGGAATCGGTAACGGCTGCATTAAACCAGGATTTGCAACAAACGGACTTGGTGGCATGCCACTAATATTTTGCACATCATTACGCATATTTGGTGGAGGAATATTTTTATCTAACTGGGGAATAGGTGGATAACCCGGTGGAGGTAACATTCCCGGCGGCATCATCATAGTGTGTGGTGGTGGCATTCCTGCAACCATTCCCGGAGGCATTGGTATACCAGGCACCATACTGCTTGGCATTGGAACACCCATGGGAGGCATTAAACGCGGCGGCGCACTTAATGGTGGTGCAATCGAAAATGGTCCAATAGGCATCATTCCACCTGTTTGAGGTGGCGGCTGGGTGGTGTCAATTTTTGGCATCCCTTCAATGCCATAAATAATCCCCGAACCGCCACTACCTCCCGCGACATTTTCTTTTATATTTTTTAGTTTATTAATTTTCTCTTTCATCCACTCAGGCATTGAATCCTCGTCAAACATTCCACCTTCTTCCAACGCATCTAAATCGGTATTTTCTTCTAACTTATCCCATGGTATATAGGTTACTCCTAACTCTAAATCCCAAAAATCTTTCCATTCCTTGCTTTTGACTCCTTTACCAGCAGCCCAGGATATTGTTATTGCCCTTCCCTGAAGTTTGTGGTTTTTTAAAGAAGTCATCGCCTTACTGGCATCTTGACGGCGATTCATAACAATAAAAGCACAACCACGTGGAACAATTTGATCTATACTGACGATGTCACCATATTTGCCAAACGTGTCAGAAAGTTCTTCCTGGTAAACAAGTTTAGATAAATGGCCCACCCAAAGCGTTGTACTGCATACTGAAATAATAAATAAATAAATTAAATTAAACAAGCATATTACATCAACTACGATTAATTGCAAGTTGAAATATTAAATACTGAATACTGATTGTTCTTCAATCCACTAAGGGATGATCCTAGAAGCTGTTCCAAAAGAGAACTATGCACACATATACACATACTCACATTATTTGTAAATAAAAACACTAGTCTTTTTTCTGGTTGGGTAAAAGTGATTAAAAACAACCCAACTATTTATTTGAGCTGTCCGCCCAATACTGGCAATATTTTTTTTTTGTACATGCATTGCAAGATAGGGGAAAGAGGAATATAACATGAATCTGAGTATGTGCTTGTTCACATTGTCGTTAGCAATGGACGTCGTGTTCACATTTTCATGGGGATGAAAGAGTTTTTAGTCATAGGCAGTCTCAATGGGAAACACTATACATTAAAAATTTTAGACCGGAAATTCAATAAAAAACTTCTACATCTAACTAAGAAAATTATCTTAAAACCAGTACTTGCCCCCACAGTATGTCGCAAAAATATAAATTTTATCAAAAACAAATTATAAAATGCAAAAAACATAAATAAACAATTCCACTGGACTCATTTTAATTTTTTTTTAAATAAACAAATGGGATTTTCTGCTCTTAATAAATTGCCAAATATCATGTCTCATTCGCAACAGTCAATTTATTCACAATAGCCACAAATTTCATCAATACCGAAAATTGTTTTGATTGATAAATTGGTCAATGGACACTCGCAATAGAGGTAATAGAATTCGCTTCATATGGCGGAATCATGTTGATTAACTAGCAACCAACTTGGGGTGAGTAACTGCAGGCAATTAGCGCAAAATTACCTTAAATAGTAAGTAAGTATTATTAAGTAATCCTCGTAGATAAGTAAAGAAATGGTTTCTGAGTGATGATCAAATTATGTGCATTTTGTTTTTCAGATTTTTAAGCCATATCGAATGACAAATGGGGCAATTTTTTGATAAGACAGGACCTTTTAACGAAAGGAAGAAATGAACCACTGCATTCCATACATTGGCGGCTACTTTTTTAATCCTGTTTAATTTGTCCATACCATAAATATTAGATATTTTTTTATAAAGTTGTAAGGATTACATACAAAAATGTGCTGTACTGTAAATGTGGTATTTAGGTTAAAAAATTAATATGAAGAATTTCACTTATCTTTTATATACATATATATATCTTTTTAGGATATTTAAGTGGGCACCCTTGATTACCTTTTATAAATTTAGAGCATGAAGTCTTTCGAAGTAAACTTTAATAAATCAGTCTTTTTTTTTAAAATAGGAGTAACTAAGTGACTGTCAGTGTATAAATAGTGGTGTTTATAACAAAAATAGTTCCCATCGGTCTATTTTATCCTTCTTGCTGACGAGGAGGACAACTTATAAATTGTTTCCATAGTTTTGAGGTTAACGTGTTGATTTAATAACAAAACTTTTACAAAACATTTAGAAAAGAACAAGTGCGGAACTTAATCTTTCGAAATATCTGCTTTTGTAATAACGAAAATGGCAAATTTGGGCGGCAGCATCGTTTACCGTCCACAAAAAAGTGCTCTAAAAATTGATGCACCTATAATATGAAGGCATTAAGCGACATTTTCAAAAACAGAAACATTTCAAAAATTCGCATAAAATGTCTACGTCTGAAAGAAAAATAAAAAGTTAAACTTTTTTTTATATGACTTGGTCATATTTAAAGCCCCGCAGTTACGGATTATCCATAATCGTGTCATGCTTCTAAGCTCTGCATAAATTAGACCTACTACACAATTGTTTTAAACAAGACGGAGTCACATCACATACTAAGTAAAAATTAAATACTTGGCGCACAATGGTTTTAACCATAAATGTAATTTTCGAACTGAGGGAACTTGGATGCAATATTCTTAAATGCGGCACAGGATTATTATATATAAGATTTAGTAATCTAAATCTAATCTAACAATAAATTCGATCTACATTAAGACCGGTGGGCGTTTGAAAGGACGCATTAGAGAATCAAAGTACGAATAATTAATACAAAGTTTACTATGATGGAATAAATTTGCTCAACTTACGAAAATTATAGGGTTTAACCATCATACTAAGTTGCCCATTAAAAACATATTGCAGCGGCGCGCACAAAATACAAATATTGTAGATTATAATTTATGTTGGTAAAATTTCGAAGACAAATGTAGAAGTATTAAAATCTTCTTGATGTATCTTGAAGAGATCCGAAAGAAACTTGGTAACATAACTAACTAAATCGATAAGTACGTTTTGAGTTAGCTTACGAACAGTGTAAAAATGGGGTAATAAAAACCGTATCAAAACCTCGCACAGTTCCCGAAGGCGCTTTACATCGGGACTTAAAAAACGTCAGCGATAAGCTCCAGAACGGATGCAACGTCGAAGCAGACGTAATTGGCTAATACTTCAAAAACTAGGAATTAATTCAGTAACCGAGATAAATATAAAGAAAATGCGCAGTTAAATTTGCTAACGGAAGACAACGAAAATTGCAGCAGATAGTAATAGAATTTTAATTCTTTACTTAACGAATCTCATGCTAGGAGAAAACGTCAGATTTTACGGAAGACAAACCAATCGAGAGGTGTACCTTTCCAAATAAAAAATAAAAAATCTAGATTTGAATTGTCAATCCATTTTGATCCATTGATTTTCAACATCGTGCAAGTTTTTCTACGGAAGAATCACATTTCGCCAATAACAACGCTATCATTAGTAAGATAAGGGCGCGAACAGATCCGAACTCACTAGAAAGGAATTATCGTCTCGATGTGGGAACTTGAACTCAGCCATATCTTATCAGAAAATTTCGATGATGATATCGCATAAAGTGTAGGTGGCTCAAATTGTGCGCAAACGACACAGTACCCTACGACATAAAATAAAAAGCTCAACATTTTTTCTCGAGACTACTATATAAGAGAAAATTGACAACGATGGAAGTAACAATGTTGTCACGGTCTGGTGCACACGTTAACTATCAAATACAGCTCTGTGCACTTGAATTTTGTAATTGCGATGCTTATATGTACATTTTTTTTGCTCGTGTAAACATATAACATATGTCTGAGATTCAGTTTAGTTATGCAAGACAAGTTTATTGAAAACTGAACATTGAGACCAGGAAATTCCCATTATAAAGGGTTTTCCAATAGCGACTTGACAACTTTGAATTTAATTTGTGAACGCACTCTTTCACTAATCATCAAACAGTCACTGTCAATTTATTCAGTAAACTCAACATTTTCATCATAGTAAAGTACACGAACGAGCAACGTCTGCAAATTATAAAAATTTTCTACCGAAATTCGGAGTCGGTGACTGCAACTTTAACTCTAATTTTCGGTCGTAATTCTCGCCCTAGTAGAAAGGCAATAACAAGTTTAGTGCAAAAATTTGAGTCTACATATTCGTTGTGTGATGTTGCCGTGTCAGTGAGACAACGGGTTGGTCGAAGTGTCGAAAATATCGCTACCGTTCAGGCGTCCGTAGCAAACGATCCAAATCAGTCAATTCCATGGCGTTCTCAAGAATTGGGCATCGCTCAGACCACATTATGGCGTATTTTGCGTAAGGATCTTGGTTTACACTTATACAAGATCAAGCTGACTCAAGAATTGAAGCCGATGGACCATTTGAAGCGACGTACGTTCTCCGATTCGGTTCTGGAGAAGATGCGCCAAGATGATGAATTTCATCGCAAAATCATCTTCAGTGACGAAGCTCATTTTTGGCTCAATGGGTTCGTCAATAAGCAAAATATGCGATATTGGTCAGGTGAAAATCCACATGTGCTTCATGAATCACCACTTCATCCACAAAAAATAACTGTTTGGTGCGGTTTGCATGCCGGCGGCGTTATTGGGCCATATTTTTTCGTCGACGATAACGAACGTCACGTTACTGAGAATGGTCAGCGTTATCGCGCCATGATCACCGATTATTTTTGACCCGAATTGGAAGATATGGACTTGGACGACATGTGGTTTCAACAGGATGATGCCACAAGCCACACAGCACACGCTACAATCGATATATTGAAGAGTAAGTATGGTGAGCGTGTTATCTCAATAAATGGGCCAGTAGATTGGTCGCCTCGTTCGTGCGATTTAACGCCGCTTGACTATTTTCTGTGGGGCTACGTTAAGTCATTGGTTTATGCTAACGTGCCGACAACGTTGGAAGAGCTCAGAGCCAACATTGAACGCGAAATAGCGGCCGTTTCGGCCGAAATGTGTGGCCGAGTCGTTGAAAATTGGGTCCAACGAATCGACCGCTGCAAACGTGCCCGCGGTGGTCATATGAACGAAGTCGAGTTCCATTCATAAATGTTTTGATTGTACTTCAAGCCGATAATAAAGTTTTTGAAATATCTCAAATGGTTTGCGTTTTATTTAAAAAAAAGTTGTCAAGTCCTTATTGAAAAACCCTATACATAAGGAAAGCAAATTTGAGGTGTGCAAAGAAGATTCAATTTAATCATGCAAGACAAGTTTATAGAAAACTGAACTTTGAGACCAGGAAATTCCTATTATACGTAAAGAAAGCAAATTTGTAGTATTCCTGTTGTTAAGTTGTGTTTTACATATTTTTCAGATTCGTATATTTAAAGGTTAGATAATTTAAGTAATATAAAATTAATATCCCATAAACTTAACGTATCTAGCAGCTCAAGCGGGTCGCATTCAACAATGAAAAGCGTTTATTAATAAGAAAATTAATTTCCGAGAGAGGAAAAACCTATAAATTTATTAGACAAATAGTCGGGCGTTGAAATAAAATGATTTGCAAGCGTAAGTTTCTTCAGCAAAGAGAAAAAAAGATAAAAGCGAAATCGACCCCTAGTAATGAACGGAATATCATTAAATTGACAAAAAAAATCTGTTTATTACCTCTACGAACATAAAAGAGGAATTCAATCTAAAGGCGGACACTTCGACACGACAATAAGAACACTAGTAAGGAAAAAACTGCCTGCAAGAAGTCATAGAAAAGCTTCGTTGATAAAAAAGGCTCAGTTGCAAAAACGGAAGAAATTTGCAAAGGATCACTTGAATTGGGAGCCATCTAAATGGCGCACCATCTTATGGACCGATGAGTCCGAAATTGTTTTACTTGTACTCCTGGCAGCAGAACATTTGTTCGTAGGCCAAAAAAACAGGAATTCAGGCCAGAATACACCATAAAGACTATTAAGCATGGCGACGCAAATATAAATGTATGGGAATGATTCTCTTATAATGGTACTCGCCCCACATTTTGGATCAAACCGCTGACACTATGATAACATTATGAGGCAAATCATGCTCCCCTACGCAGAATGGAATATGCCTCTCACGTGGGTCCTGCAACAAGATAACTACCCAAAACATACGTGCAAATTGGCCCCAGAATTTTTCGGCAAGAATAGGGTTGATTGGCAGCTCAGTCTTCAGACCTGAACCCCATCAAAAACCTTTGAGCAGATGTTAAAAAAATACAAAAGAAAAAGAGAAACATGTCGTCCTAGTAGAAAAACCACCAGCGCTGAAGATCGTTTGTTAAAACGAATGAGCCTACAGGACCAATTTAAAACAGCTGAAGATTTAAGGGACACGTTCGTAGAGAATGGTGGATCAGAAATCAGCTCACTAACGCTTCTAGAACTCGGTTTGTATACCAGAAGACCTGTGAAAAAGCCACTCCAGTGGACGAAAGATCGCGAAAATTGCACCATAACGGATTGGAAATATGTAATTTTCTCAGACAAGTAAAAAATTAACATCTTTGAATTCGATGGAATACTGTACGTCCGACGAAAAACTGGAGAAGGATTCAGTGAAGGATACACTACAACAACCGTGAAACATGGAGTGTCACGGATGATTTGGGGTTCTTTTTACTATCATGGTGTTGGACGGCTGGTCTTAATAAATGGAAACGGTAAACGCAGAAAAAATATAAAAAAAAATATTGGAAATATTGCTACCATCACTTTGAACATTCAGGTCACGTGATTTTTCGAGGTAATTCACCGCGCGAAATTGTTAAGTTTCAGTTTTATTATCTTCCCTAAAGAGTTATCAAAACAATCGCAAAGTTTTATTATTGTAAACCCCTTTTACCATTTCACAATTTCTAAACAGAAAGAGGCATTACGACATTAGAGTGGACTGGGAACAGGCCTGACCTGAACCCGATTGAGAACCTTTGGAACATAATAAAGGGGTTAAGATAGCAAAGAAGAGACCATAACCGAGTTGGACTAATTCATTGAAAAAGTGTGGTATGAGGAAATTCAACTGGATTCCTTGCAAACATTGCTTGCTTCAATGCCGGACGGAATAAGAGCGATCATTAAAAAAAGAGGTAGAATAAAGCACTAATAACCACCACTTTTGTGAAGTAACGACATTAGTTTATTGGAGTTAAAAACTCGACATAAGCTATGATATATTATAACAAATTTATTGAAGTGTTTTTTTCAATAAAACTTATTTATTTAAAAAGATTTGTGATTGTGTCCGAATTTCCATGTCCGCTACTGTAAATGGGTAATTCAAATTCAAAAGCAACTTTTCCTCACTGACGATGTGCCCAAATTATTAAGGTCTGCAAATTTAGGGAACCACAAAAAACCTTTTCAATGCAGATACTAAAAAACATTAACCAGAAGCGAAACATTGATACTTCTAATATAAATGCATTGGATGACTAATAAAATTGGAACTTTACTTAGTTGCCATTTTAGAAGTATATAATTTTTTTTTTTACGAAACATACATAAACAATGAAAATAATAAACGAAAGTAAAAAAAAATAATTAAGACACAACAAATGCGTTTTCTTATTAGACATTCAATTGAATCGGAAACATTCTCTACAATTACTAATAAAACATGTTACAACAGACGAACCGGATGAGCATGGATAACATAACGTGACTATAGCAAGAATATCATTATCCTCAAAAATAACAAAAAACCTATATCTCATATTAATAGTAAAAAGTTTAACAGCAGAAACCTTCTCACTTGGATAAAATAGACTCGTAAAGCGAATGATAAATACGTATCTGATATATCTGCTTACTAAAACTGCCTTGAAAGGCGATAATAAAAATAGAGAAGTAGCCGATCATTCTTAACCCGATATAGTTATCTAAAGTTGGTTCTTTCATAAGTTTACGCAGCCACACGGAACAATATCCACAAGTGGACTGAAATTATTGCTGCATTGTTATTTTTACTAAAGGAACCACACGTATATTACGTACATTTACATGTATGTATACACGTATGCTGACCTAATTACCTGCAGTATTTTGAACAGATTTAGAAAAAAATAGAGTAATGTCCAGTACAAGCTCTACTAATTGTGTTCAATCGATGCTATAATAGCTTAATTATTTGCACTAATAAGACCCTATGGTTTTTTGCCACACTACTGTGAAACTTTGCTCTTTTCGGTGCTTTCCATAAATAATTTAAAAACAAATATGTCTTTCAGGAGCTCAACGAATTTAACATTTTAAATCTCATATTGAATTCACAAGATTAATCAAATAACGTTCCCACAAATTTCATACATTTAGTGGTCTAAAAGTATTTTCTTCTTTCTTAGTTTTTAAATCACTTCTTAATTAGTAAATGCAAAAAGCCTGATGTGACATAATTTAAATATGTAACTAAATTCTTGCGCGACGCAATGATGAAGATTATACGTTTAACAAGAGTGCATTTAAAAATCGCGCGCACATTGACACAAACGTACTTGAGCACAAAATATATATAAGTACTCAAGTCAGCTCCACCATACGACTGCAACGTTACAGAAAATTAGTTAATGACAAGTTTATAATTAATTTTGTATATTAAAATAAAATTACCACTCAAATGGTCCTTTTTCATATCGGGTAAACCTTTGCGGCGGCGTTCACGTTCATGCTCGCGTTCCTTTTCTTTTTCCTTGTCACGGTTACGTTCAGCCAAACGCTCACGTTCACGTTCCCTCTCCCTAGATGTACGACGGCGATTTGTTCTGGGTGAGCGACTTCTTGACCTTGACCTAGAGCGACGTCTTCGTTCCCGAATTCCTAACCTGTCCCTCGACCTAGACCGGCTGCGACTACGACTTCGTCTCCTCTTGTAACGATCTCTATCAGGGGTGGGACTTCTCGAGTCATTCCCATCCAAATTGATAACCTATTTTGTTGTTTAAAGAAAATGAAGTAAACAAAAAACAAAGAAAAAAAAAACAAATGACGAAATAAAAAATTACATGATTTATATATTTTAATGTAATTTTATATATTTCGTTTCATTACAGTCGTATGTTGACGTGTGCATTTATTTGTTAGCTTTTTCTCTTCTAATTTTTTTCAAAGGTATCTTCATCTTTGCGAACGCGCGAGTTTTGCGATGATATTTTACTATCAATTTGTATTAATCAAATTTAAAAAAAAACTTACCAGCTTGGTACGCAAACGTTGTTATACCATTAGTCCGGCGGAATTTCTTTAAGTTAGCCTTACCTTCTCTAAAGTTGGAAATTCCGACGAAGATATTTTGATGTTTTTTTTTTTTAAAGATAATATTCAAATACATAATGGGCTTTCATCTTCTGAAATATTTTTTTATTGGTCCATTTAAAAATACCTATGTTTTCCATGCGTTATTACAATATTCCTACATTTTCAACATTAAAAATGTAACCGCAAGCGAAATTAAAAAAAAATCAATAAATCAAAATAGATTAGAATGAAGTGTGTGTAATATGGAGTCTAACATGTTTACATACATATATAGGCTATCCATTTTAATTTAGGCACATTTCAAATATTAAATGCTCTTGTTAGGCACTAACGCCATTCTATATCCACTTTGTATAAAAAAAATCTGTATATTTCAAATTATAATTAATGAAAAAATTAATATTCTACAAAATTAAAAAAATTTAGTTTCTAATCCGTTTTTCATGGACGTATATTACATATTTGGGGATAGTCAGTTTTCAAAATCGCCGTAGTTTGTAAATTAGACTTTATATAAAAACACTTTTAAGTATATACCTAAGATCGCGATGTAATTTGAAAACGGATACCAGTTAAATATTATATTTTTTTTACATTTCGAAAGAAATTTTTTGTATATGTCTACAAGTGAACATATATAAGAATATATAAATCCGTTTTCATAAAAGTAAATTGTTAACATTTATGAATTTTAACAATTTTATAAGAAATAAACGTATTTACGATTAGTTATACAACGAAATTAAAAATTACCATTGATTTAGGTTTGCGGTTACATTCAAAATAATTGCCAGAAAAGAGATATTTAAATAAATAAAAACAAAGATCCTGTCTTTTTGAAATAACCTTCTAGTTATTTGATATTATAAAACTCTTATAAAGTGTCGAGTTGGGATTTAACTACAAAAGTAATAAACTATTTTTTGGCAAACGCTTTAGTTCAAAAATTTTAACTACTGTAAGAGAAAATGAATGTCAATAGCATCTACTTTTCAATTGCAACATGTTAGTCTTTAAACATATGTATGTATGTATGTATATTTTTACTTCCCTTCCTTCTCGAGTTTTTGTATAACAACATAAGGTAGAGCTGATTTCTTCGCACGTCAGCACAACAATATTAATATGTGCATATTGATAAAATATCATCAACTCAAAAAGTAAGACTGACCGAAATGTGTTGCGAAAACAAAATGCAAATTTACCTCAATTTTCGATTCCTCAGAGACAAACTCTACTTCTTTGCCAGACATTTCAACAGCATCACCACCAGTTGTTCCCTGTATTAAATCAATATTAAAAAAAATTGTTTTCATTTTGTTCTTCGTTTGTTAATTTTTATGATTTTTTATTTTTGATTTACGCAATACCTTAAGAACGTTCTGAATATGTTTTTCGAAGGCTTCTTCTTGCATACGTAACTCATTAAGTTTATGTTGTTTTTCCTCTTGTTGCTTAAACTTTTGAAAGTTTTGCAATGTTTGTAGTTGTCGCAAAACATTAGGATCTTTCAGCAATTGTTTTAAATTATTGTTCTATAAAGTAATAAAAAAAAACACATTTCAATAAGAAATTGGGTCAAGAAAGTTTAATATCATAAACAAAAAAAATTATATTAAAAATATAGTTCGTTGGATGTTAAAATAAATTCAAAAACTTTAAGGTGAGAGTAAAAAGAAAAAGGAATAACAAGAAAAATAAAATATTTTTTTTAAAAGAATGCTAATTAGTTACGTCTAAAAGATTTGGTACATGTGGAGAAGCAGATTTCTTTTCCTCTTCGTCCTCATCACCGTAATCATAATCGAGTAGCTTTTTATTAAACTTTACAGAGTCCGACTGACTCATGGCTGCAGAACTTGCTGACGATGCGTTTTCATTAGCTGTTTGTCTTATAAGCAATTGTTGTATTTGCTGCAATTGTCGTATGGTACTTTGATCAAGAGCACTTGTTTGTGCCTTTGGATGACCAATCTAATGGAAACAACATTAGTTTAGAATTCATTTTTTTACCATCCACACGATTTAAACTAAAACAGTAAGCACACATTTGTTATAACATACACCATATACATCTATAGATATACTAAAAAAAAGTAACAAAGAATAACCTTTTACATTTGTGTATCATACTAATTTGTTTTCATTTAATTTTTGTGAAGAATGTTTTCTGAAGTTAACAATATTCCTAGCCCATTCTTTCCTTTTTCATATGAGTATTTGCCTTGAGAGAGAATTATGTATTTTGTTTTTATATATACATTTTTTTTATATATTAGACATATATATATATAACAGATTCACACAAGCAAATGTTTAAATTAGTTATCATATATTTAATATAAGTGCAGTAAATTTTAAAATAATTGTGCCAACCTTTGTGGATACAAATCCTCTTTATTTTAGTATTATATATTATATGATTGGCCTTATTCAATATTTAAACTAGAGAATTGATGTTTAGATCCGGAGGTAAACACAAATAATAACAAATAGAATAACTACATGACGAGATGTTCACGAATATAGGTTTGTGTCAAAAACGCTACAATTAAAAGCAAGCTAATACCAATATTTTTATTAAACTATGATCGAAGCCAAAATGATCTAAATCTGCCAAATTTCGTGACACTATGTATATAAAAAAAATTACTAAATGTAGAGAACATATAAAAGGAACATAATGGTTTTGAAAGCCAAATAAATATTTTTTTTTATGAAAAATTACAAAGAACATGACGATGGCAGTATCTGGTTCCAATACATTTAGAATTCTGGAGAATTTTTGACTGATTATAAGAAGTCTCTCCTTTGAAAAATCTATATTTAAAATATGCGTTCAAAACAAATATTATAATTAAATAGTTATAAAATAGATTAATGTTAACAAGACATAAAAGAAAATGATGTACTATTAATAGTTGGGGGACAAATATAGAAAATAAAAATAATAAAATAAAGGCATAACATTTTTTTACTAGTACTTTTTGGTATCAAAATAAAAGTACAAAATATCAAAAGTTTGAAATTACTCTGGTAAAATGTTTTGTCGCGGCATAACAATCCTTTATGGTTTGAATTCAGTTCAGTTTAACTTGTTTAACTTTCCTTTTAACGTTGTGGGAATCGTTCTCGGTGAACCAAGCTAAACTTTTTCGATGTCTGCAACTAATAACTCATAAAATACATTTTGTAATATACGATTTGCACATAGTTTTAATTGCACATGGTTTAATTAATCCATATTTTTTTTAATTGCCATAGCAATAGTAAACGAAATTAATGAAAAAAAAAATAATAATACAAAAAAAAAAGAAAAAATAAAATAATGATTAACAAAAAAATTAGCTTTGCTGGTGAATAAAATTCGTCTTATCATACGGCATTCTCTGTTTACAGCAAACGACTATTACAAAATCTGATTGACAATGCGTAAAACCGTTTATAAAATAACATTGTGCTCTGCTTATGACAAATTTTAATTCTCATTACGATTCGGTTAGATAAAAAACAAATTAGTATAAACATCCAGTATATAAATAATTCCAACCAAAAACAAAAATACTAAGAATTCTTACGGACAAATCCGGCATTAATAATTTGTCATCGCCACCCATATGATTACTTGGAACAGTAGCACCTCCGCTATTGCTTCCAATGCTAACATCCATTCCAATGCCCGATGTGTTTAGGCCATTTGAACTAAGAGATGTATCAGCAGCTCCACTGCCTCCACTTTGTTGCGATTGTATCTGATAGATTGGATGGCTGGGATCTGCCAAGTCAAATAAAGGTTGTATTACTTCGGGAGCAAATACATTGTTTTTTTGCCATAGATTTAAAACGCGGATAATGCGACTTTTATCTTCGGGAGCACATCGAAAAAGATTTGCAAATGTATCCTTCATATTTCGTGCAAAACGAGGAGCAAACACATCTTTTTCTACTCCAAATTGGTGGCGAGACTGACGTACAATAGAATCGATAACGTACAAGCCAGGAACCTTATATTCCGACTTGCATTTAAGGATAAATTTTTCCACACTTTGTACGACATGCTTGTAAAACTTGATAGCTCTCATAGCAGCCTTGGTAATCGCAGCCATTTTTGCCTTCGATATTGGTGGCTTTGTGTCATAGAGACCTGAGAGCTAAAAGATAAAACAAGAAAATATATGATATACATATGTAGGTTAAATAATGGTTAGGCGTATAGCTAGAGACGTATCAGGGCCAATGTTGAGAGTTCTTCTACATATCTTCCGTTTATGTTTCACTCCCATGCATTTGAAATATTTATTTAAATATATTTTCTAAATTTATCACATACATTTTTTTTATATAACTCAACATTGACCGGGATGCGGACTCGATCAATTAAAAACTCATTCCGGGTATACACTGCAGCACAGGTTTACTTACTTCAGTATTAAAAGCAACTACGTTCTCCATTATTACAATTTATGCACGATATGCAAACATACAATTTATCACAACTCCTTTCCCGTATTTGTTGTATTTTGTTCTTCTTACTTAAAACAAAATAAATATATATTTTTAGCAAATAAGTTGGAAGTATCACTGCAATAATCGTGTTCACAAAAAATGGCGGCGGAAAATTTTTTTCATAGTGAAGTTCGAACTATTAGTATAATTTTCGCGTCTTTGAGTTTGCGTGTCATTGGGCAAAGTGTTTCATTAACTTAGCACGTAGATGTCGCCTTCAAAAAGAATAATGAAACTCAGTTCAGGTAGAACAACGAAATATGTTACAATATAACAATTAAATTGTTTATCATATGTGTAATCTGTTTTAAAATTGATGACCTGCATGGGAACAGAAGCGTTTGCTTTTTCTCTGATTGGTGATAATTATTATATTTTATTTATTTTCATAAATTGACACTTTTATCTAACGATTTATTTCCTTTTCTCTCCTTTCACAAATATTAATATGATACATTAAGCTATTTAATTTTTAATTGTTTTTAAGGTTTAGTGATTGGATAAAATGGATGATTTTTTTAGCGTTTAGTTTTTAATAATAAAAAAAAAATAGAAAAATTATAAGAGTGTATACAATTTTTATTTGAGTTGATAAATCAATTGCGTTTGTTAACAACGTGTAATGTTGTCTCCCAAGGCTGCAGTTGATTCTGGTTTGTCGAATATGTCCCAATAAAAAAATAGTGTAAAGGCTTCAAATCGCACGATCTAACCGGCCAATTCACCGGTCCAAAACGAGAGATAAATTGCTCATGTGTGGCATGTAGCGCCGCTTTGCGGGAAATATAAGTCGACCAGGTTCAGCTCGTGCATTTTGGGCAAAAAAAAATTTGAAATCATTGAACGATAGCCGACACCATTGACGGTAACGTTGTTCTCACGGTCATATTTTAAAAAATATGGGCCAATGATTCCACCGGACCATAAACCGCACCAAACAGTGCATTTTTACGGGTGCGTTGGCAGCTCTTGCATTGCCTGGGGTTGCTCATCGGATCAAATACGAAATTTTGTTTATTAACAAAAATATGGGTCGCCGTGGTTTCCCAATCGGACGGTTCAGGCTTCAATACCAGCCGTGACCGAAATCGTTAAATTTCGAAAACCGAGTTTTCGATAAGAAATTTACAAAATGAAGGTGCTTAATTTTTGTGCAGGCGAACATTTTTTTTATGTGTTTTATTCACCCATATCCCCATATTTTGCTAAAAAAAATATATTTAACATTGAATTATTTATTATCGAAAACGTAGAAAAGTTTTGTCTTTTTTTCAAAAAGTACTATGCTAGTTATAGAGCTATTGTCACCCAACAAAAGCCTATGTTGGTCTGCTGTGGCGACTTTTTAGAAATGTTGAACACGAAGAAAGACTAAGCCGGCAGGAGATATTGGACTGGAGCCAAACTCTGAATGTATGTTGGTCACAGTGGGACGCGCTTTGTGTGCAAAATAGTTTCCTGAAGAAAAAAATGGGAAGGTGCAGATCGAACAACTGTGCGACGGCCCCGAGTCAGCCAAATGTTCCATGAAATACATAACGGAAACTCGGAGGTCATTTGGGAATAAACAAGATGTTCGAGAGATGATTTGCATTAATTTTATGATAATACATATTTTATGGTTCTTAAAAAAAAAGTAAAATTAGTTTTTGTTTAATATGTGTAGTGTTGTGCGAGGTTGTAGTTGTAGTCCTGTGTGGTGCCCGTTTTTTTTAACGAGGACTCAAAAGTATCGAAAGCCTAAAGGTTAATGTGGGACTTTAACCGCACTAAAACATTTCCTCATCGAGCGGACGAGAAGCTCTTCCTGGAACCACCGTTAGGTAGTTCGTCAGAAGGATGTCCTGAGCAAAGTCTCAAAGCGTTCGTCTAGTCGTCACTGTCAAGTTTGAGGAGAAGTTACTCATCGCTGGAAACGCTCACTCTCCCGGCGGCGTTGTATAGCTCTTAGCTCCATCATCAATGTCACGATTGAGTCTTCGATAGTCTGCCATTTCCGGGGCTGTTTAATATACTGGGGACCAGGTTTATCGCTAAAGTTTGTTCCCCGATCGCTTCATTAATGGAGCTCCTGACGTGCTCGAATCTCGGGCACGAGAAGAGAACATGCTCCGCATCCTCTATTGTTCTCTCACAGTTTGGGAAGTGAGCAGCCATGGCCACTGAAGGCTTGCGTGAGGTAGTAGTTTACCTCTCCATGTTAATTGCAGCCATTAATTGCGGTTGGGGTTAGGGCATACGTCCATCTACCCTTTTGGGAACGGCTCCATCTACTTTTCTATGCCCGAGTTGTATTACGCCGGGCATCCTCTTTTGGCAGGCTGTCCCGTCGGATCTTCTGCAGCTCTTCCGCGATCAGGTCGATCTGCGGAATGTCGGCCAAGATGTATGCAGTGTCATCAGAGACGGTCCTATATGCGCTCACTACACGGAGCACGCTCAGGCGGTGTATGGAAATTATTTCGGCCGCGTAAGAGCGCTTAGCCATTGCCGATGCCCAGATGGGAGCCGCGTACAAAATCACCGAACTGTTGACCCTTTCTAGCAGTCTTCACTTACTAGACCGGATGTTCGATGTATTTGCCATTATCCGGGACAGAGTCATCGTGATCCTGTCGGCTTTACCTTTTACTTGCTTTAAATGCTCCTTAAAGCAGATCCTTGGGTCTAGGAGGGCTCACAAGTATCGCAGGAAAGGCTTCGATGTGACCGTAAAATCGCCACTCTGGAAGGAAAACACTTCTCTTTTTTTCCTTGTTGTCAAGAGGACTGCTTCGGTCTTCTGTGCCGCCAGGTGCATTCCGTTTCTTTGCAGTCAACTGGTTACCTGGTTCTTCAATAGTCATGGCCACAACAACTACGGCCAGGTCATTCGCGTTCTCCACGATCGTGCACTCTGACGACCATCTCTATGGGTCGATCTGTGTTTTCTGAAGCAGAACTTCCGCTCGTTCAGATCGTCGGGGCGTTCCAAGGCTTCATTCAGACGATTCACGATGACGTCTTGAGTGTTTTTCCAAATTCGTCCAAGAGGCAGATTGGTCGATATCCCGAGGGATCTTGGGGATTCTTCCCTGGCTTGGGAATCAAGAAAAAATTCTACCTCTGCCACTGCTTCCAAAATGTCTGCAAGTACTCTTAAATAGTTTTCCATCGTTTGACTAAATTCTGGTGTCCTACGGTCAGGTTTGCTTCGAGAGCTGTGAATAAGCTTTCTCCAATAAGAAAATGTGCTGGTGTCAACGCCTGATAGTCCGCTGGATCTTCCGTTAAGGGACAAAGGGGTCTCGAATTTAGACACGCTTCAACAATCCTTTTTAGGTAGAATTTAACACACTTTACTGCCGCTTCACACAATCCTCCGAAGTGGGCAGAAGGGAGGGAATGAAGTTCCACTTTGTTCCTTCAGTTGCTAAGATGTTGGATATCTCGATAAAGAGGTGAACCAGTCACGTCAGCACCCACAAAGTACATACCATTGTCGCTGTATATCTGGGTACAGACGCCTCGGCGAGTAGCGAATCTCCGAAAAGCAACTATAAATGCCTGACTTGTTAAGTCGCTGACCGCTTCAATATGTATTGCCTTGGTGGCCAGCCAGATAAAAATAGCCAAGTATCCTTGTGGTACTTAGGTTCACGACCTTTCCATGTTCTTATACTCGTATTAACAGGGCCCGCATAATCAATGCCAGCATGAGTGAAAAGCTTCGACATTCTGACTCGAGGTGCAGGGAGTTCTCCCATCAGTTGCTGAGCTTTTCGAGTGCGAAACAGCACGTAGTGCAGAGACTTTAAATGGGCATGACGTATGATTAATAATGAAATCGGGTTACTTGGGTCCAATATCATAGGATGTTATTCATTGTATCTGTCTTTGTGCGACTCGTATCAGTGATTTTGTAGTTTTGTCGAGTTCTGTTGGCGTGAAAGGTCTACTGGTGTTATCATTTCGTAGACTTCATGCGTAGTTGCAGAATTTTCTATGATGTTGACGAAAAATGTTGAGATTTTTACCAATTTTTCTCTGTTTCCAATATGAGATAATGCGAATGCTTCTGTCCTTCATCTGTTGTCAAATTCGTTGGCTGCGTTGGCATCTTAAAGTCCCACGATGTATTCGGAAATGTTGGTCCTTTCCACCATAAGAGCTTCTGTATTAGTACCGAGAGCAATACACCTCGGGAAGCTAAATCTGCACGATTTTGTTCTGTTGCAATGTGTTTCCAAATGAACGAACTCGTCAGCCGGTGAATTTCTCAACTCGATTTCCGACAAAAGTTTGAAGTCGTAATGGCGGTGACCTTACCCAGCAAAGGGTTATTGTTGAATCGGTCCAAGCATGAATCTTTGCTTCCGTTAGGTTGAGAATACTTACGACATGCCTGCGGAACCTCGCTAGAATGAGTGCTCCACACAGCTCGTGCCGGGGAATACTCACTGGCTTAAGAGCGGTGACGCGAATTTTGGAAAAAAAGAGGATCACGTAAACTTAGCCTCTTTCAGCCAGTACTCAGATGTATACCACTACACCAAAAGCCTTTTCAGATGCGCGTGAAAAACCGTGGATTTCTACCGACTTGAAACGTTGTCCAGACTGCATCTATCGAGGCAACCGGCAACACCTCAAGCAATTGGAGAAAACCCTTTGCTTTGATAACGCGTGGCGAAATACACCTCATTGGATCTAAAAATCTAGCTGTACTGGATAAATAGACCTTTTGGTTGTCTGAGGATGACTTGGTAGAGTGTATCTATATGTATTGGGGGTCAAGAAATCCTTAGCATCTTGAGCTGCCACGAGCCTTTAGAAGGGAATGAAAAGACTAACATTGTTGGACGCCCACTTGCGTAGATTCAGCCCTGCTGCTCCTAGCGTAGTTTCCACTTCCTTAATCTATTTTTTCTGCTCCTTCGGTGGTGTCCGCTCCAGAAATTAAATCATTCACATACATTTCCTCCCAAATCGTCTTGTCAAAAGTCACTGGCTTAAGCCGGTAGATTATGATGGGCTCAGATGGATCTTTTCGCCATAATATTAGATGGTAAAAGTGAGTATTTGTCAGTTACCCAAATTTGACGGTACAGTTTTTCAATATCGGCGGTGAAAGTGTATGTACCCGCACAGCCTCCGTCTGAGCATGACATCAATAATATTGTTTTGCGGCGCTGATCCTGTTGATCCTGATCCCACCGAGTTGAAGTGTTTTCAAATGTCATTAATTAGAAATATTTCTATTGAAAATATTACCTCTTTGTCCAACTGCAACAATTGTTTTAACATCTAATATTTTTATATCTACCTAAAAATGAACACCAAAATAAACTGAAGTTCACGCTGTAGGCTTGTTCGGTTTGACAACTCTCACGGACGGATGAACTCAAGGGATTTAAAATAGATTTCGCCGAAGGTTTTCGCGAGGTTTCGAAACCCCGAAAATGCATGGGGAAACCTAGGAGGTTTGGAGAAATTTGATGAAATCTCGCGATCTCGTTTGGTGGGAACTTAGCATTAGTCGATGAACTGCTTTATTACGGCGTTGTGCCGAAGAAGGTAATACAGTGTATTCTCCAACACACGGTGATTAACTTTAATCATGTGACACATCTGTAGGTATTCTTCAATATATTCAGCGTATTCCCCATAAAAAGTCTTGTTTTTTAATAGACGTCCTTCCAGCTGCTTGAATCGCCGAAGAGCACTTTCCTTAGAACATCCAAGTATTGGATATATGTTCCCTTCAAAGGGAAGAGCGAGTTCACACCTACCATTTGCTACCAGCTATGTGTTCTGGAGTTTCAGGGGTTTGAAACGGAACCTCTTCCGGCTCCCAGAATTCGGGCAAGTCAGCCTCCAGATTATATGTTTGATGGAAAGCTTTGGCAGGACGGGGTGCGAGTGGAGCATTGTCCGGCCTTACCAACTCTGGCAAGAGTATTTCAGCTAATATGTCGCTATCCAGCAGTAAGCAAACTTGCCTCGTTTAAAAAAGCATGGGTCGGCTAAGCTCAAGCCGTTGAGATGTCTCCAATCAGCAACTGGAAGCGTTAGGGCCGGAATATGCCCAGATAGTGACTTATAGACGTGTGCCTTAGTGTTAACAACAAACGCTGAATAGTGGGATCCTATGGTTACATCAACGATCCTGTTGGACGTGCTGCTGTTGACCATACCTAATCCGGACACTTCGACAAAGGTTCATTTGTGCTTCAAACGCAGTAGCTGAAGTGCTCAGACTCAGTTATAAAACATGCTTCTGAACTAGAGTCCAGCAATGCCCTAAGTGAAACAACTTCCCCTGATGAACCACTGACCTTGATAATAGGTGTTTTCAACGTCATTTGGGTGTTCGTGTGTAACACAGAATGGTGCGTGTGAACGGATTTGCTAGAACAAGCTTCTTCATTCGGCAGTTGAACATCTGGTTGATTTGGTGAAGGTTGTTCCATATTGTGTGCCTTGGAATTCCGAGCTTTGGGATTAATTAAGAAGGAAAGACAATTTGTCTTTTGATGTTGGGAGTTTTGACTACAAGTTAACAAGTTGCTTTGCGGAGCGATTGGCTGAGAATTATGGAGCAGTGAATGATAACAATAATATCATCTACGGATACGTGGACAGCTTTAGGACAAATGACTATAAGTTAAACAGTTCTTACACAAACCCAGCTTGGAAATAGCTTAATGGCGGTCTTTGATGCGCATCTTCAAAAAAACGGTAGCATTTTCGGATGGCATGTTGACCATTATTGCAAAGTTTACAAACAAGTTTGGATGTGGTAGCCTGAGCGTGAAACGAATTTCGCTGGGATGGTTCTGTGTCGTCTTTCCCTGCTGGTAAGTTATAGAGTATGAAACCTCAATTCGAAAATTTTCTTAACACCCCTATTATAATAAGCGAATCGAACGCCCTGACGAATTACTGCTGTTGCTGTATTACGGTTATCGAACTTACTCCTTCGCCTTTGATAACAATGTTGCCAACCAAACGTCATTTAATGACAGTTGCGAAATGTCAAAAATATTAATCAGTTTGGTGTGATTTCTGTGGTTTTAAGTAAATCTAAATAATAAAACATAATAAGCAGTGCTGATTTATTTTTTGTTCAACTGTTAGAGATTAAATGTGTATAAATACTCGTAAATAAACTTAAATGTTAAAATAAAATAGTAAATGTGTTGCTTCCCAACAAAATCTACCGCTCGCTGGGAAGAATGAGAGATTATGTTTGCAGGAAGCTAATTAATCGCATGAAATAACTTTGATACACTCATCACAAATAACAAAACTTAACCACACTACAAAACGCTTTCCCCCGGAATAAATGAGAACTGTCAAACTATCAATATGCCGAGCGTTTCAATGCCACTTGAAAAATATGGTAATAATTTCTGACCAACAGCAGTGAAAATCCAGGATGGCCGAATTGCATGTGAGTGAGATGCACTGCACAACACAATGCACTCTAACATCTACTCGGAAAATATGGGGGCATTGTTGGTGCTGGTTGTTCACATATTACACTAAGGCAAATAAGCCAGGGTGATTGACCTTAAAGAAAACAGCTGAGTTGTACATAAGCCATCAGCAGCTTCAAGGAAAGAAGAAATTTATATGTTGAACCACTCTTAAGCCAACAATCAACTAATAAAGTTTGATCCAAAATACCAAAGGTCGCGAGTTTTTTCTATGGTTTTATTTTACTTGCTTCAATTCATCTAACTGAAGTAGTTTAATCAGTTTTTTTCCTTCAGTTCATCTAACTGAAAGGGTAGCCACCGCTTGTGAATCATCTATCATCTAGCCAAATCTTTAGATCCCGCTCATCTCAGCCAGGGACATGGTTGCCTCCTTTAAATAAAAGGACATAGAGGAAATAATTTCCTTTAAAGTGAAGCAGTGTGTCTTCAGTTTTTTTTACACAAAAAAAAACCTTTTCTTTTAAAGTGTACTGTGGGTTAAGTATAGCTGGATAAAGTATTCAGTGCAAATATACGTTTCCGAGACCTGAAGGACCGTCTATCGGCCACAGTCCCCAACTATTCCTTCAACAGAGGAGCACATAGTAGGAGTACTGCCTTTCTAGCAAGTGAAGTGGAAAGACAAGAGTGTGCTGTGGACTAAGTATAGCTGGATAATCTATCAAGTGAAAATATACGTTTCCGCTCTACGATGAACAGTCTATCGGCCACAGTACCCACGGTTCAGATAGATTTAAGCAACGCTGGAACAAATCCAACGGATTCAGTGTGCCGAGTACAACCTGTGAATAGTGGTCACAAAGGAACAGCAATCCAAGTAACAACCGGTGACCAACTGCAACGGTCGAAGTGCAGCAAAACAGAAAAACTAAGGCAGGAATTTTTCCTTATTTTCTTGCTTTTATACGTAAAAAATAAAAATCAAAGCTAATAACATCAATAAATCTTCTACCGTGAGCATCGAACTTGTCGAGTTGTAGAGGCTGAGTAGGGTCAATGACTCTCGAGAAGAAATTCTCCAGACGAGTCCTGAAACCAAAGGATGCTCCCCCCCCCTCCCCAACTCCAAAAGCACTCCATCATTCCCCTGGGCTGGATCAAGGTGTTATACGACCCGTGCCGAAGATCAACCTGGCTGAGGGCCCAGTATCTCCAAAAATAGCTCAGTCGCAAACGGAGTATCCGGATACCTGGCGACCTCCGGATTAGCTAGCCTTATCTGTATATGGCGGATCTCTGTACAGATGGACATTCCTTTCTCCGCTACTCGTGGGACTATTATGGACAATAACCAGATAACAAAAACCGAGGCCGGTACTCCTCCATTACCGGGCGGTGGAACGGTGACTACACCGACTACCGGCAAGGCTCCTGCATTGCCGAGAGGCGGCAAAACTGTGGCAGGCCATGGTGCGCCATCCTCTAAAGGCAAAAGGAACAAGCCAAATAAAAAGAATTCAGGAAGTGTTAAGACTGTGGCAGGCCATGGTCCTATCACCTCCTCCACCCCTAGCAGCAGCAAGTTTGTGGCAGGCCACGGACTTGTCGCGGCTACCAAAACTCCTTCAGGGAGTGTTAAGACTGTGGCAAGCCATGGTCCTATCACTTCCTCCGCCCCTAGCAGCAGCAAGTTTGTGGCAGGCCACGGACTTGTCGCTGCTACCAAAACTCCTTCGGGGAGTGTTAAGACTGTGGCAAGCCATGGTCCTATCACTTCCCCCGCCCTCAGCAGCAGCAAGTTTGTGGCAGGCCACGGACTTGTTGCTGCTACCAAAACTCCTCCCTCCAAAGAGGAATCTGGAGCTCAGCCGCATCGGCAAGCTCCATCTAAGGCGCTATACATAAGACGCCGAAATGCTTCACGCATTATCAAAACCTTCGGATCCATTCCGGAGGTGGAGAGAAGTGCGGAAATAAAGAGCAAGGTTGAGTGGGCTAAAAACATCCTAAAAGACGGATTTCCCACTGCTTCCATTGCTCACAAAACGTCAAAAGACTCCTCTAAGCGTCAGAGATCGTTGGAGGAAACCGTACCGGTTTCCAAGAGGCCCAAAATACTCAGTTCCACAACCCCTGGGCCATCCAACAGCAGATCTCTGAAGTCTTATAATGAAGTCCTAAAGGACGCATTGGTGATCGCGGTGATCGATAGAAGCGATACCGACGGTTCCATTACACCGGAACGGTGGCAATTGGTCAAGTTGAAGCTCTCCAGCAACTTCTTGGCCATCATGCGGGAGAACCCAGGACCACCTCCTATCACAAGCGACGCTGGCTGGCACCAAGGCCATGTCAAGCTCATCGCTTGCTCCGACCAGAGATCTCTCGATCTCTTCACCAAGGCCATCGATGGTTTAGGAGAGGTTTGGCCAGGTGCAAAACTCGAGGTCGTATCTAAGGAAGACATTCCTAGTAGACCTCGAACTCGTACCTGGATTCCAGCCGAACCCTCCTCTCCAGAAAATATCCTGGAAATCATCCGGCTCAGCAACCCGACTCTTCCGACTCATGACTGGAAAGTCGCGAAACTGGAGGAACTAAGGGGTTCTTATAGATGCGCGTTAATTGTGATCAATAAGGAATCCCTTAATCCTCTGGCGCAGACGAAAGGCATGATTCGGTTTGGATTCGAGTCCATTCACTTAAGGGTGTACAAAAAGGATGAGTTGGATGCTGATAAGCAACCTCCTCCTCCTTTAACACCTGACATCACAACCGTGGATCTTGGAGCATCGATATCCTTTCCAGAATTGGATAGCGACGACTCCAATCTGCCCGAGGTGACTACAAAGCCATCGGTCTCCTCTTCTGACACATTGTCGGAAATGGAAACCGATGGCGAAGCAAATAGAGGTTCTACACGATCAGAGATTGAAGATGAGCTCTTGGGCACATCTTCAGAATCGGAGGACCTCAACAACACCGTGGTGGAGGCGACTCTGGAAGACTGTAGCAATGATACGGTTTCTCCAGATTAATCTCCACCACTCAAAAAAGGCTTCGGCCACACTCATTCTGCGTCTTTCCAAAAGCGCAGAAGACATTATTCTAATCCAGGAACCATGGATTGCAGATGGCGTGGTTCGTGGACTTAGGACACCCTCATACGTTCCGCTCTATACAAGAGACAAAAGTAAGATTAGAACTTGTATATTAGTGAAACGTAGCCTTAATGTATTTCTACTTCCCAACCTCAGTGACCCCGACCTAACCGTTGCCAGATTAGAAACTGCCAAAGGCTCATACTGGCTGGCATCGGCTTACCTTGGCCACGACCAAGTGGGCCCTCTCCCTGGTGATAACCTAGAAAGGGTGGTACTGGAAGCGGGAAGGCAAAAAACTGGCCTCATAATCGGATGCGACGCCAACGCACATCATACGGTATGGGGCAGTACCGACATCAATGATAGAGGTGAGTCACTTTTAGACTATATTTTAAGTACTAACCTCTTAATTTGCAATATTGGCAATGAGCCCACTTTCATAACAAAAAACCGACAAGAAGTTTTAGATATTACTCTTGTCTCCGACAGCATCACCCAAAGGCTAACAAACTGGATGGTATCGTCTGAACACTCCTTTTCGGACCATAGGTACATCCAATTCAGTCTGAGTGATGCTCCCCCTCGCCAACCAACTTTCCGGAACTACCGGAAAACTGATTGGACAAAATATAGAGGAATCCTGTCGGAAACGATATCCTCCAAACTATCAAGTCCCCCGCGTGACACCAATGAGCTCGACATGAAAGTCAGGGAATTTACTCTGACTCTCAATAAGGCTATGGCCGCTTCCTGCCCTCTTATTCAACCAAGAGGCAAGAAAAAGCCACACTGGTGGACATCGGCACTAGGACTGCTCAGAAACACATGCAGAAAACTTTTCAACGCAGCAAAAAGCACAAGAAAAGTGACCGACTGGGACTCATATAAAGAATCCCTCAAATTATACAAAAAAGAACTGAGGAAGGCAAAGCGACAATCCTGGAGGTCATTCTGTGACAAAATTACAGAAACCTCTGAGGCTTCGCGGCTAAGAAAAATCCTCTCCACAAATCCTATGATGCCCAGCTGTTTGAAAAAAACCGATGGCTCTTGGACAACCTCAAGTGATGAATCACTCAACCTGCTTCTGGACACCCACTTTCCAGGTAGCTCCCAACTCGCGGCCAGTAGCAGCCCAAACAAGCCTACTGCAACCGTGACCAAAATTCATAGTCTGATTACGAGAGACAAACTGCTCTGGGCGCTACATAGCTTCAAACCATACATGTCTGCTGGTCCGGACGGTATTATACCTGCCGAGCTACAGAGGTCCTCAGATATTATTCTACCAGTGTTGAAAAATATTATGAGGAGCTGTGTAGAACTTATCCACATTCCACTGTTATGGAGAGAAGTCAATGTAGTATTCATTCCCAAAGCTGGAAAATGTTCTCATGTGGTCCCAAAGGACCTCAGACCCATAAGTCTATCGTCATTCCTTCTGAAAACTTTAGAACGACTGATTGATATCCATATTCGAGCTAAAGTTGATCCAAGACTTCTGTCTACGGCTCAACATGCCTCCTGTAAAGGAAAGTCGGTGGAAACGGCTTTGCACTCTCTGACTAGCCACATCGAACGATCCCTACAATATAAGGAGTACACAATGGTTGCTTTCCTGGACATAGAGGGCGCCTTTAACAACGTCAACACATCCGCAATCACGACTGCGTTGTCAACTCTGCAGGTAGACGACTCACTTGGGGAGCTGATTAATCTAATGCTGACAAGCAGGATAATCAACTCCAAACTGGGTGAGACTTCTGCTAAAAGATATGTCAGTAGGGGTACGCCGCAAGGCGGTGTCCTCTCCCCCCTTCTTTGGAACTTAGTGGTTAACGAACTACTGATATACCTGGAAGCGGGGGGTAGCAGAGTGATTGCCTATGCGGATGACGTTGCCATAGCCGTCTCAGGAAAACATTTAAATACCATTAAAGAACTCCTCCAAGTAAATCTTAACAGATTAACCTGCTGGGCAGATCGCTGTGGATTGGGAATAAACCCCCATAAAACTGATCTTGTCCTCTTTTCTAGGAAATATAAAATTCCAATCATAGACCCTCCTTCAATAAACGGTACCAGTTTAGCTTTCTCCGATACAGCAAAATATCTGGGTCTGATTTTTGACAGCAAACTAAACTGGAAACCTAACAGTCAAGAAAGAGTCAATAAAGCTACAATAGCTTTATTCTCCTGCAAGAAAGCCATTGGGAACAAATGGGGCCTTCAACCTCGCATAACCCACTGGCTATACATCTCGGTCATAAGACCGATACTCACTTACGGGGTGGTTGTCTGGTGGACGGCCTTGGAAAATGCAGTCAACTGCACGTTCACGCTTTTTTAAACCTTGAAATAGCTGTTAAAACATGGGACGCCATTTTCATTTTTCTAATTTTTAATAAACTGCCACCGCAGACACAACAAAATTGGGAGGAAAAGCTAGGCACTTCACTTTCATGTCTTTCATCGAGGGTCGTTTTAGTTCGCTGGAAAACATTTTCGAACTGAATGTGCATTCGAAACAATTAATGCACTCATATTCGTTTCGAAAAACCACTACCGCGGCCTGCCAATTAAGTTCCCAGCAGCAAACAAAGCAGTTTCGATGTCGAATTTGCAAGGCTTCTCATGGGATGAGACATTGCAAAAATACTTTACCATGGATTTTTTTTTTTTGAATATTTATTTATTATTATTATTACAATTATTTACAATTATATAAGTAGCTGCGAAGCCGTAGCTTATCTGCAGAAAATTATGTTGCAATGCAAGTTACATTATAAAGTGAGCAAAGTTATAACTGTGATTAGGATTAAAAATTTAGTTTAAAGTTAATTTTATAGTTATTGTAGTTACACCTAGTTGCTTGAATTCAAGCTTAATAAGAAAGTTTTAACAAGTTGTTTTCTTTTTCTAAAGTTAACAATATTTAAAATTTGATGAGATAATTTGTTGATTATTGTGGGAACAGTATACTGAAGTTTGTATCTACTTTAGTTATTATAGTTTCTGGGAGTTTGTAGCATTCCTTGCGCACGTTTTCTGGTGTTGATTTGATGCTGTATCGGTTGTGTAAATCGGTTTTCATCAAAGTATTCAATAGTGGTGGTCATCTTAAATATATCCTCTACCCGAAGAATTTTGAAATCTTCTTCATTTCCTCGTTGTTTTATACTATTTATGTGTTTAAGGGCTGCTTTTTGAAGTTATTGTATTTTGGAAATGTGTGTTTTAGCTGCACTACCCCAAGCCATTATTTCATATCGTATGTTCGGCTTTATAAGAGCATAATACATCTGCTTTAAGACCTCTTTGGAAGCATGGTACTTCAATTGCGAAATGGCAAATAAAGCTCTCTTGAGATCTATTCTTAGTTTGTCAATGTGCCTATCGTAGAGAAAATGGCAGTCTATTAGATTTTTTTTTTTTAGATTAGATTAGATTTATTGTTTGTTTTCTTGTTTATAATACAAATTTATGTTACAAAAATCATTAAGCATGGCTTTGCCGTCTGCCTGATTGACGTGAAATTAAACATCTAATAACAAGTTTGTTTTAAAGTATATTCAATTCATGAATTTAAAAAGATTTAAAAATATGTAAACAAGCAAAAAATTAAAAAATAGTGTACTAATTTGATTTTTTTTTTTACACAGTTAAAATTTCTCAGTAATAATTTTACTACGGTAATTGGTTGCTGCTTTATAGAAGTAAAAAAGTTGTTTTGCATCGCTTTCGCAGTTTAAATAGGCTTTAACTTCTTCCTCAGATATTGTGTCGTTTCCTAGAAAACATCTTCTTATTTCTTTAAGGATGGGGCATCTTCCGATGAAATGTATGACGTCTTCTCTCTCAGACAAGTTGCAAAGACTACAATAAATTGGTAGATCTGGACGATGTGGGGAATAATTAAGGCGTATTAGTTCGCCTCTCATCTTAAAAACAGCCGAGATTAGTTCTTTGCTGTTGTCATTGTGGAAATAATTTTTTTCTGACAGATTGTGTTTTAAAACGCTGTATGTAGCTCGGTGAACGGACGATGAAGCCATATTTACGCAATCAACTCTGTATTGTTCATCTACTTTGGCAATAAGATTGTCAAGCACATCCTTGCGGTATCTTTCGTTTCCATCAGCTAAATTGCATTCGAATCTGCAGTACGTTGCTAGCTCTTCGAGTTTTTTATACCAGAGCGTATTCCTTTCGATTACCTTCTTCGCAATAATTTTTGGAAGTCTATCATCCGACAGTTCTAAAACTTTTATTAAATAATCTACATGCAATTTTATTGATTTAATGAAAAGCGGTGACAGTCCTGTTTCGATATTGATCATATAGTTTGGAGTTGTACTTGGTAAGCTAAAGCATCGTTTTATGTAGTATCTAAGGAGTTTCTCTACTGTTTCATATTGGCAATATCCCCAAGATTGAGCTGCGTACATCATAACAGATTCTGATACAGCTTGAAAAACCTTGTACTTTACGCTGTGGTCAATTAGTTGATTTGAAAAACATTTTTTCCATGTAGCCGATATGGAACTTTTGGCTTTTATTAGTCTTTCCTTTAGGTGAGGTTCCATACTGAGATTACTAGCAATTGTCACCCCGAGATATCTATAGGTTTTCACAATTTCAATGGGCTGTCCGTTGAGATACCATTTTTCGTTTCTGCACACTCTACCCGCTCCCTTCTTAAAGATCATAATTTTTGATTTTGTTAGGTTAACCGTAAGATTCCATAATTGGCAGTACAACTCAAGACGGTTAATCATTAATTGTAAGGACTCTGGTGAATATGCAAATAGAACCACATCGTCTGCAAATAAAAGTGCCTTTATTAAATGTCCTGCAATCTCTATTCCTCCAGGTAGAGAGTCGATGAGGTCATCGATGTACAAAGCAAAGAGATATGGGCTTAGTGTACATCCCTGTCTTACTCCCATAGTTGTTTCAAACCATTCTGATATTTCGGTCCCGCTCCACACACTCGATTGGTTGTCCTCGTATATATTTTCGATAACTCTCCCAAACTTTTGGCTCATTCCAGCGTTATAAAGTTTGAATATTAAAGCTTTTCGATCGATATTATCGAAAGCTGCCTTGAAATCAACGAAAAAGGCGAATAATTTCTTTTTTTGTTCGAGGAATGTCCCAGCAATGTTTTGCAGTACGAAAATGTTGTCTACGGTTGAATAACCATTCCGAAAACCTGCTTGGAATTCTTTGATCAAATTGTTGTTTTCGATCCAAATTGACAAACGCTCATTTAAAAGTTTTGTGAAAATCTTGTAAGATGAGTTGAGGAAAGATATTCCACGATAATTTGCGGGATCAGCTATATTGTCTTTTTTGTGAATCGGATATATTATCGCTTGTTTGAACTGTGGCGGTAGGTTACCTGTTTCCAGCATCCCATTGAAAATATCCGCTATTTTGTCGATAAAATTACTTGTCGCATACTTAAAAAATTCAATGGGTATCCGATCAACTCCAGGTGCCTTCCCATCTTGAAGTTTTTTCAAAACGTTATATATTTCTCCCTGTGTAATAGGTGCATCTAATATTTCATTTTTAATTAATGGCTTTGCGTAGTGAAACGGCAGTATGCTACTTTGAGGGTTCAACAGCGTTTGAAAGTGGGTCATCAGTGTCCTTGCGTCTAGCTGAGTGCCAATTTGGGGTGCTCTACCGTTGAATTTTTTAATCGCACACCAGAACTCCTTTGTATCTTTACAGTTCACCAATTTTAGAGCTTCGTTTTCAAAAAAATTTTTCTTTTTCTTCATACAAATTTGCTTAAAAGCTGTATTTTTTTGGTAGTACATTTTTTTAAAGAACTCCTCTCCAAACTTTCGAAAAACTTTTAGCCATCCAAAAGATATTCTTCTCGCTGCTTCACACTCAGTATCAAACCATTTTTCTTTAAAAATGTATCTTTTTTTACAAGCTTGTACTTTTGGGGGGTAAGAAATTTTTATTAAATTGACGATATCTATTATATCCAGTTGAGCAGTTGTCGGCAAGTTGAGATCGAGTTTCCGTCTATACTCAGATGCATTTGATTCTTTCCACATCAGCTTATGGGGTAGTTGTATCGTTCTTGTATCTTTTCTTTCTGTCGGTAAAGTACCAAACTCGGCAACAATAGGCATATGGTCTGAGAACTGCTGCATCAAAACTACAAAATCCTTTACTAAGGATGTCCATAATCCTCGTACCAAGCAGTAATCTATGACTGAACATCCTTGTTGTCCTATGAACGTATACTTTCCACTGGAGTCTGAATTGCTTGTTCCATTTAGTATATGAAATCCATGAGAATCACATAAGTCTATTACAACACCCAAATATTTAGATTTGTCAACTAACACAATGCATTCTTTTGTAGTGTCGGGCAATCGTAATTGTCCAGATAAGTCCGCTGTTCTGTTGACTTGAAGTGTTTGTTTTGGAAGCGTTAATAATTAACCCGTTATCATGATACCATCTCACAGCCAAGTTAAATTCTTCTTGCATCACCCTTATTGCTATATCCAGAGATCTATGACGTACTACAATGGCAGTATAATCGGCAAAGGCGAATGGTATACTTTGTTTAAAAATTCGTAATAACTCATTTGTATATAGTGCGAAGAGAATCGGCTCCAAATTTGACCCCGTGGAATTCCAAATTTCATTATCTTTGATCTTAACAGCAAAAATTCTGTTCTGAATGTAGTCAGTTATCCAATCACCAATTTTACCACGTATCCCAATCCTCGACTTATCTTCTCCAAGTGATCCTTAAATCTTTTGTATCTCAGTGATGTTTGCTTCGTAAGCGAATACTGAATTTTCCACTGTCACATTCATATTATTTAATGTTATTGTACTGCATATGTGAACTATTTTCTCTGTCTGAGAAGAGAAAAGCTCAGCGAGCTTATTGTCTTAAAGTTTTTTCCATTGCTTCATCGATGTTTGCTCTCTGTCTTCCTAAATTCTCATTGATCAGTCCCTATGTTTTTTTCGAATCTGTTTTAAACTGCGTACATTTATTTTTGTAATAAATAGACTTTTGTACTATTACGCTTTTATTAACCTTGTTACGTAAAATGTTGTACTCACTTTCATAGGTCAAATTTCTACTGTTATTTTACCACCTTCTGTAGAGTATATCTCTTTGTTTACATTCCTCTATGAGATTTGGTGCTATCCAAGGACTTAAGTTTCTTAAATTGCGCACCCGTGTAGACATTCTGTAAATATTTGTCAATTTACCAAGCAATTTATTGTACATTCTCGACATCTTCTTTTTCTAGTACAGTTTTCCAATCTTTTGAGGTACACACATAAGATAAAGTTGGGTTTTGAATTGGGTAATGATCGGTGATATCGCTTTCTATTATAGCTGAATCAATTTGGTTGTCAATTCTGCTAACAAGAGTATGGTCGATTAATGATTTTGTGCCTTTCTTAGGATCTACTCTTGTGTTTCAGTCTCTCTCTTTGATGCTAGCATTTCAGTATAGTCTTTGACATAATTCGAGTAAAAGTCTTTTAAATTAATATTTATTACAATAATATTTTCATTCTTTTTTTACAACTTGATTTCCAAATTCTTCACAAAAAGCCGCTTTGCTGAAGCCTGGAGGTCTATAAATTCCAATAACATTAGTTGTTTTGCTTCCCTCTGATTGAATATTCTCGTATGATACTGTTGGCTTATCTTTAGGTCTATGAGACAAATAACTTCGTATAAACATCATTATTCCTCCTCCTCTTCTGTTATTCCGATTTATAACTTCTTGTTCGAATCCTTCGAGTTGATGAAATTTCTTTTCTTCATCATTTATATTTGTTTCTACTAAATTCACTACTAAATTTGTAATTCATTTATAAAATGCCTTATACATATATACATATATATAAGAAGAACCTATTCCAATGTAAGCGCAGTGATCTTATATTGAAACATAACAAGCAGCCATCGTATTTTTTTAATTCATTTACATCGACACCATTAAAACCATGTATTACCCTACAATTTAAGTTTATTAAGAGGTTGTTTCTTTCGTTTGTACTCTCCATTGTTATGTACGGTTTTAAATTTCTTTTGTTCTGTATAAAAGAATAACAATAACAATTATTGTGTGTTTTGTATATTGTTTACGTCTTTTTCAATGTTAATTATGATGGAGTATGTGTTATCATTTCTGCGTGCTAATATTTTCCCCGCACTCTTCCACACATATTTCCAATTTTCTTATTTCGCCTTTTCCTTTGTCAGCCATAAGAGATGCTTATTATGGCTTGTAAGCTGATTGTTTACATAAATTGTAGTATCGAACTCAGTTTGCATCATAGATAAACTAACCTAGATGTCAAACTCTACTAAGATTTGCAAACGCTTAATTTTCTTGGAAGTGAATTTCAACACTTTTACATCTTTATAACATTGTCAAAATTAGCTAGAATGAGAGCAATTTACAAGTAAAATTGCTAGAATGAGAGCGATTTGCACGAGTGTGTATTTATTTATTTATTGGCCTGGGTCTACCCCGGACAACTTTATTAAGCTTATTAACAAGCAAAATTTAAAGCTAGACTTAAAAACTAACAAAGATATACTTAACCTAATTGGGCGAGGAGAAATGGTGGACGGGGGAGATATTAAGGGAGTGGCATATTGAGCAGCGCTTTTTTTTATTTCTTGTTTGCTGCTATTTAGGTCAAAGACTTCGGCGTAGTTGTTCGTTATACGCAACATTCTAGATATGGGTTCAAAGTGACCGTAGTTGGTGCGGTGAGTTCGGATCAGGAAGAGTGGGACAGATCTTAGATTACCGGGATTGGGAGTGAATGCAATATTTTGCATTATTCTCGAGCAGTAGATATGTCCAGTCAGTAACTGGTGGATAAAAAGTACATTAGCGACTTTAAGGTATGCATGCTAATTAGTTTTAGTCTATTTTCATAGGGGGGTAATCCATATGGATCGGCTCAAGATAGACCACGAAGTGCAAAACGGATAAACCTGCGTTGGACTGCTTCTATTCTTTGAATGTGGGTTAGTTTATAGGGTGACCAAACTTGGCTGCAATATTCGAGAAGAGGCCTTACAAAAGTAATGTACAGGGACTTTGACTTTGCCAAGTGCAGAGTTAGCTTTATTTATAATGCTGTCAATATGTGGGTCGAAATTCAATTCTCTATCACAAATTATACCTAGATCCCGTACTTGGGTAGTGGAAGGAATAGGATCATCGCAGATGAAGTAGTTTCTTGGAGGGGGAGGTAAACGTTTACGGGAATAGGTTATCGCTTGGGATTTGTTGACATTAAGCTACAAAAAGTTTTGCTGGCACCATAACGAAAACTTATTCAAGTCATCTTGCAGGCAATGGGAGCCAGAAGGCAATGAGATGACTTTGGAAATTCTCATGTCATCAGCGAAAATAGAAAGATTAGAGTTCGTTAAAATGAGATTTATATCATTAATTGTGAGGATAAAGGTGATTGGACCAAGGTGACTACCCTGAGGGACACCAGATGTTGCTTTAATGGGTTCGGATATTGAAGATCTGAAGATGAACTTGTATTCTCGGTCTTCTAAATATGTCATGCCACAAAATGAGGGGAAAAGCCAAGTTTTTTTAGTTTAAAGATGATAAGTTGGTGAGAAATTTTATCGAATGTGTTCAACCGTATATTTTAAATAAAACAACTATATTCTTTCAAACGTTATAAAATACAGGATTTTATTTGTGTTCGATTGCTGTTTTTATATTTAATTTACAAATGTTTCATTGAACATGTTGCTAAACATTTTACGAGAAATGACATTGACATTTGTGATAATTTTGATCGTTTTTTTCTCAATTATAATAATTCACAATTGTAATATTTATTTATAACTACATTTATGAAAATTTAACATTCATCTTCAAACTTCTCCCCCCCCCCCCCCCCCCCCCCCCCTCCCGGTGAACGAAGTTCTCAAAGATTGCTGCATTCAATTGTTACTTGTGTGATGACCATATTGTTGTCGTTTACATTATGCCGTGTGAACATCCTTCATTTCGCTTTGGTGATCATATTGATGACATTTACCCCTTTGCCTTGAGCTCATGCAAAGAAGAGAGATGGTTAATAAATGAGTAAAAGGGAACATATATGCACAATGGACAAGAACAAGAAAACAACACCAACAATGAAGATAGCACATTTGCCGGTGTTCTATCATGATCATTTTTGCCATAGTAGGAACTCCTTTCTTTCTTTTTTACTCGAAGTCCAGTAACTTTCCGTTTTAATTTGTTGTGCGTGGTGTTTAGTTTAGATGGTGTTTTTTTTTTGTTTTGTTTTTCTTCTTCGTTTAATTCTTTTCAATTGTATGTTTATTTAGTTAAGTTTAGTTTAGCATTGTCAACGAGGGATTATTTTCTTAAATTCAGGTGAGTGTTGTGTTATTGTTCAATTTACATCATTTCCACTAAAATTGTTGGCATTTTGCGTTTATTTTTTGTTTAGATGTATGAGTGTTTGTGGAACCGGTGGGCATTTGCTTGTTATGTATGAATGGTATTATGTTTGAGTGGGATTTTATGGTGTTGTATTATATCTGACTGATAATTTAGTGTGAGTGGATTGTGTTGATTTTATGAAGGCTGTACTGAGGTTTGAGTAAATTGTGTTGAGTTGTTTTATGAAATGTGGACTGTATCAATTATTGTAATTTAAGTGACTATTGATATGTTGCTGATTTCCGTATGATTGTTTTATGTTGAGAAGTTATTGTTGCGTAATGTTATTTGTTTATTAAATTTCATATTGCCGGAGATTCTAATTATATTTAATTCATGGTATAGGAAATATTGATTAAGAAATTCATTATGTGGTTTTTAAATCATTCCTATTTATGTATTTATATTTTCTGTGTTGTGTTAGATTTCATAATTTATTTTATAGGAATACCATATGTGCATAAGTAGAGGATAAAGATTTTTTTATTATATTGTGTTGCGTTAAATTTCATTATTATTATTTTTATTTATAAGTCAGGGATTAACATTGTACTGTGTTTCCAAAATGTGTAGCTGTGTCCTCTATGGTCGCAAACGTTATGTGTTGTGTCCTTTATATTCGGTCTTTTGCAAAAAGATTTGCAAAAACGATTGCCTCTCCGAACTCCTGCGATACCTTTCGTATGAGTACTGTCGGGGAGGGGCCTTTTGGCATCACAATCGAATTCTGCTCAGTGTTGAGGTTGATTAAAGCGTTGACTAGGCTCTGTGTTGGATGTGTTGTTCTGGGGCTTTGAAGAGTGGGTTGGCGGTTGTGTTTTGTGTTGCGGTCGGTGAAGCGTATGTGTTGAATGTTATTTTTCCCGATTTCTTGCGGAACCGATTGCCTCCCTGAGCTCCTGCGATACCTTTCGTATGAGTACTGTCGGGAAGGGGCCTCCTCGGCTACACGATCGATGTCCGCTCCATGTGGAAATAATTTTCAATCTTGACTGTCTGAGGTTTTAGGTGTTGAGATTGATTAAAGACGACTATCGAGACAGTGCAGATGTTATACGATGGTTGTATCTCTATGTGACGTGTTGACTGGAAGCATACAGATTTTCGTGACGGGTCGCTTAAGTTCCGCGATTTCCATTTTAAGGGTGACTACTCACGTTATGCTGTCTGATTCTAGATATAGTTTTAAGACTCGCGCCAACCTCCATTTTAATGGTGGCACGCGTTCGTCCTTCAACAGAACCAGATCTCCTTCTTTCACTGATGGGTAAGCGATTTTAATCCATTTGGGGTGCTGTTGCAATCGGGCTAGATACTCGTTGCTCCACGTTTTCCAAAAAGATTGAACCAGCGTTTGGACTCTCTTCCATCGATCGAGGTATGATATTCTCTCCAAGCTGAACTGAGGCTGTGGTGGTATTGTTAGTGCCTCTGCTACCAGAAAATGTCCAGGAGTTAGACAATTGACGTCATTAATGTCATCGGATTGTGGGCATAGGGGTCTCGAATCGCTGAACAGTTGGGAACAGATGCCTCTCCGTGCAACAAATCTGCGAAAGACCGCAAGGAATGGCTGGCTTGTCATGTCGCTTACTAGTTCTATATGCACTGCCTTTGTTGACATGCATATAAAAATCGCAAAGTATCCTTTGAGTACTTTAGCCCTGTGTCCTCTCCATGTTTTCACATCGATTGGTCCAGCGTAATCTACTCCAGCTGATTTAAACGGCCTTGAGATGATTGTTCGTGCCGCTGGTAGATTGCCCATGAGCGGGGTAATGGGTTTTGCTCTAAACCTATAACATATGACGCATTGATGAATGTGCTTCTTTACCGCATTTTTCAGGCCAAATATCCAGAAGCGTTGACGAACGTATCCTATAACCTTTTGGTTTCCTCCGTGTAATACCTTTTCGTGAGCATCCTTGATTATTAGGTGAGATAATCGACGAGTGGACTGTAGCAGTATTGGGTGTTTCTTATCGAACGGAACTAAGGCATTTCCAAGTCTACCACCAACTCGTAGAATTCCTTCGTCATCCTTAAACGGGTTGAGAGTATCATACCCTCTTATCTTATGATGTTCCTTTGCACCAAATATTTGTGTTTGGATTAACAACACGATCCGCCACAATGCTTCTTCTAGTTCCATTGGTGAGAGACCTTCCTTTTGTTGTGAATTGTGTTGCTTCACCTTTCGAACACGCAAGCAGTATGCGACGACTCGACATGCCTTTGACAGGGTTGAATGTCTTTCCAGCAACTCATCTATAAAACTTCTCCTTTCTTCTGTAGCATGATGCACGGTGGCTGACTTAGCTTCCTGTTGAGTCTCTAATACTTGTGGTTGCTCTGGAAAGATTGGTTTCCATTGTGTCCTTAAAAACTCCGGTCCTTCCCACCACAATCTATTACAGACGATTGTTAACGGAAGTACTCCACGACACGCTAAGTCCGCTGGATTAAATTCCGAAGGAACGTGTCTCCATTTCATGTCGTTGGTAAGCTTTTGTATTTTGGACACTCGATTGCAAATGAATGTCTTCCATCTGGCAGGTGGTGCTTTTATCCAGCACAGTGTGATGACCGAATCCGTCCAGGCCCACGTGTTGATTGCTTCCATCTTTAATGCACGCGCAGGCGCGTGCAGTAGTTTCGCCAGCAGAACTGCTCCACACAATTCTAAGCGAGGCAGTGTTATGGTTTCCAAAGGTACCACCTTTGTTTTCGACAAAAGCAGGTGCATGTGTGTGTTGCCTTTCTCGTCTAATACCCGGAGATAAACTGCCCCTGCATAGGCCTTCTCCGAAGCGTCGCTGAATCCATGGAGTTCTATCATCTTATTGGACTTCTCAGTATGGATCTATCGTGGGATTTTCGCCTTCGACAGTACTGACAGATCGTAGTACAATATGGACCACTCCTCCTTTATATCAGATGGGATTGGCTTGTCCCAGTCTAGACCTCGTCCTCGTCCCCACAATTGTTGCATGATGATTTTGGCCTTTACTATACATGGCGATAACCATCCCATAGGATCATATAATTTGGCAATAGATGATAGCAGCGACCGTTTCATGATGACTTTTGCCTCGTCATTTTTAGTTACTTACAGTGTAAAGCTATTGTAAACTGAAGATGGTAACCATTTGATACCCAGCGTTTTGACGTTGCTCTTCTCATCGGAAGGTACTGTGAACTCCACATCTCTTTGGCTCGGCAGGACACAATGGAGGACTGCCTTATTGTTGCGGACGTATTTACGGAGATGGAATCCAGCTGATACTAAAAGATCTCTTACCACTTGAAGTTTACGTTGGCATTTTTCGACAGTATCTCCACCACTAATAACGTCGTCCACGTAAGTCTCCTCTCTAATGATAGAGGTACCTACTCGTATAGGACACCTTTCTGCTTCATCGTTCGCGAGTTGTAGGCGCACCCTGATTGCCAAATAAGGGGCTGACGCAGTACCAAAAGTGACCGTTCTAAGACGGTAGATCTTAAGTTGCTGACTAGGATGTTCTCGCCTAGTATGAGTTGATAGTACGAATCTGATTTATCGACGCGGATCTGGCGATACATTTTTTCGACGTCACCAGTAAACGTGTATTTGTATTTTCGCCATCTCAAAATGACATCAATGGCGTTGGTTTGTACCTTTGGGCTTTTCATCAACTCGTCATTCAAAGAAGAGCCAAAAATAGGTTTGAAAGTTGCGTCAAACACAACTCTCAACCTTGTGGTGGTACTGGATTCTTTAATGACCGAGTGATGGGGTTTAAAAAGTGAAAGGGTGTGTTGAGCACTCCATCAGAAGGATCGACTGGAGTCATATGCCCGAACTCTGCATATTCTGACATGCATCTAACATACTCTCTATGTTGCTGGGGATTCCCTTGAAGACGCTTCTCTAACTGCATGAACCGCTTGATTGCATCCAAATGTGTGGGACCAATACAGGGATATGCTCCATCCTTAAATGGCAGGCGAACCTAGTAACGGCCGTCAGGTAATAGTATTGTATTATTGTTAAAATGGTTCTCACATTTTTTATCTTCCTCAGCTTCATATTTTTCAAATGGTTCATCTTCTATCTCCAAAAACCTGCGGAGAGTACTGTCAAGATCCATTTGATTTAAAAAACTCTGCACCGAGTTCGGATTCACTGAAGGCATTTTCCCGAAAAGCAACCATCCCAAGTATGTGTGTTGAGCAATTGGACCCTCACCATTGGCGTTTCTTTTGACGTTCCCGAGAAGAATTTCGGCGTACATTTCGCTGCCTAACAGCAAATCTACCTTCGCTGGAGTGAAGAACGTTGGGTCTACTAACTGTAGTCCCTCTAGGTGAGATATATTTTCTATTTTGATGTGTTGGGCCGGTAGAAGGCCAGTCAGTGCCTTCCGAACGAGAGCTCACATGCTGCTTGTGAACTTTGAAACTGTCGACTTTACTTGAAGATCGACGATCCTATTCGCTTTTCCACTGCTGACCCTCCCCAACACTTTAATCTCAACTAATGTCCGTTGCAATTGTAAGAGTTGAACCGCTTCTTCTGTGACAAACGATGCCTCGGATCCTGGGTCAACCAATGCTCGCAAGGTCAAAAAACTTCCATTAGATGCTTGTACCTGAGCAACACTTCTGTGTTGGTGTGTGTATGGCAGTTGTTGACTTGTGATGTCGTTGGTTGAAAATCGGGTGCGTTAGCATTAATGGCTGATCCTTGGTATGCTTGTCTCTGTGCGCTGTTGCTGATATTTATTGAACCAGTCGGTTGAACCGTGTTGTATAGTTGTGGTGTATATTTTGTGTTGTGTTGATGAAGCACGCTGTGTGGGATACGAGGTTTGTGGATTTGTATGAAGCAAAGTGTTGTGCCGTTGCTTACAATAATAGCAACACTTCTGACTTGGACAGTTTCGTTTGAAATGGCTGTATGCCAAACAATTCTCACAAACTCGTATATTATACACAGTTTGTTTTCTCTGTATCACATCCATTTTCAAAAATTGTTTGCAATCTGTTAAGGCGTGCCATCCCTTCTTACAAACCTTACAAACATTTTGCCTGTTTGCGGGCTCCCCTGTGGAATGAAGCACTTGCATTTTTGCTCCAACTTTACAAAGAACTTTCTGCACAGATTGCTGCTCGACCGCCTCTAAAGCCCTAAATCGGCATTGCAAAAACTCAAAAAATACTGTAATAGAAGGAAGCTCTTTACTACTGTCCAATTTTTCTTCCCATAATTGTTGGGTATTGTTGGATAGTTTTTGCAAAATTACGAAAATTAATATGGTATCCCAATGAGAAACAGGTAAGCATAAATTTTCTAACGCATGTATATTCTCTTGTGAAGTGTCTAATATTTGTTTTAATCCAGCTGCTGTTTTCGTGTTGACCGACGCTTGACCAAAGAACAACTTGAGCTGTGTGTTTACCAGTACCCACTTGTGATCGTATCGATCATTGAGGATTCCCCATGCACGCTCATAGTTTCCTTTGTCGATGCCTAGATGTTGCAGTAGCCTCTCCGCCTAACCACTGATGCTCGACTTGAGATAGTGCAATTTTTGTACCTCTGAGAGAGATGCGTTTGAATGAATTAGAGATACGAACATATCGTGGAAGGACCTCCACGTCTCATAGCCCCCCTGAAAACATCGGCAGATTAATCTTCGGCAACCGCAACTCATTCAATCTACCATGGCTGTCCTTATCGCTATTGCCTATAGCCACCGATGTGCTTGCCTTGACGACACTATTTTATCTATCCAGCGCATCCAACACGTCCGCCCTATATTCGGAGTACAGTTCTAAGAATTTCTCAAACACTTCAGCTAAATGCGATGCCTTCAAATAAGCCTCCAACTTACCGCCCCCTAAAATCTCTTCATTATACCGTTCTGCAGTCTTTAAGGAATTATCCATCATGGCCAGCCTAGTTTGAAATAATTTTCCCTTTTCAACCTACCACCATCAGCCTTTTGAAAATTGTCGTAATTTTTTTTAAAACGCGTAAGTAACGCAATTTGTAGATTCCCAAATGATATTTTGTAATATATTTTATTATATTTTTAGACAATATTTATACGTCATACAGCAGTACAAGGAATAGTAAGGTAATGTATTTACTTGTGTTTTACGGTTCCTGATACTGTTGGGCTGCTTTGGGTGCTGTTCCTATCTGGATATGTATTGCAGAACTGGATTCTACTTCCTTCTTCCATGTGCGATTTTGCCAGGCTGGAATTTCTTGACTTCAGGCTGGACAGTGGGCACTATATATCTATATATATTTACTATATGTATACTGAAGAATTCTCTGTCTAGTGTAGTTGAATTCACACTTTATATTATTTTATTTTAGATATTTATGTATCTTATGTATATTTATGTACGAGTATGTTATGTAGATTTAATTACTGGACAGATTTTAAAGTTAAGTTCAAATAGATACTTTAGGATTTAAGAAGCTTTTAGGATTAAGTTCAAATATGCACTTTTAAGATGTGGATTTTTATAATTATGTTGAAAACGGACACTTTTAGGTTTCAAAAATTTTAACAGTTTAAATTTCGAAAGGGCACACTGAATTGACACTGAAAGTTCGACTTAGGAGATTGTAAGAGTAATTTTTTTTTATAATTACTTAAATTACACAACTAACGTCTCGAAGACCAAATGTTCAACCGTATATTTTAAATAAAACAACTATATTCTTTCAAACGTTATAAAATACAGAATTTTATTTGTGTTCGATTGCTGTTTTTATATTTAATTTACAAATGTTTCATTGAACATGTTGCTAAACATTTTACGAGAAATGACATTGACATTTGTGATAATTTTGATCGTTTTTTTCTCAATTATAATAATTCACAATTATAATATTTATTTATAACTACATTTATTGAAAATTTAACATTCATCTTCAACAGAATGCCTTGCTGAAATCTGTGGAAATTGAATCGACTTCATCACCGTTTTCTAAAGCATGAAGCGTCCTGGAGACGAACTCTGTTAGGTTAGTGGTCGTTGATTTAACTTTCATGAAGCCGTGCTGATTTGTGAAGATAGTTGGCCTACAGTACGGAAGCAGTTGTTGATAGACTATGCTTTCAAAAAGTTTGTGTATACAAAAGAGTTTTGCTATGGGCCTATAATTATCGAATTCGGCCTTACTTCCTTTTTTATGAATAGGGATGATGTAAGATTCCTTCCATAGGAAAGGGAAAGTACCTGTTGAGACAGACAAGTTAAATAGGGGAGTAAGAGAAGGACCGAGATGGGTAACACACTCTTTTATTACGATAGCCGGAAGGTCATCAGGGCCGGATGAGAAACCATCTTTAAGTTTGGTAATGTTTTCAGATACCAAAGTTGTTGTTAATTTAGTGAAATGGATGACGTCTCAGGATAGTTTCTCATATAGCTAAGGTAACTAGGATCGGGTTCAGCTGTTTTCTTAGAAAAGGATTTGTTAAAATGAGAGGCAAAGGAATTTGCAATGGTTTTTGGGTCGGCAGAAGATTCACTAAGAAGTTTAAGAGTAGATGGGTAGCCGTCTGACTTTCTTTTGCTATTAATAAACTGATAGAAGCGTTTAGGGTCCCAGACTAAGCTAAATTGCATGCGGTAGAGGTACTCAAGGTAAAGAGACTCACAAAGTTCAGAAAAACGATTGTATACCAATCGATAACTACTGTAGTCGGAATCAGATCGAGTTCTTAAGAATTTGTGCCACAACTTGTTTCTGTTATTACGGAGAGAGCGCAACTCCTTGTTGTACCAGGGAGGAACTGATATACGGTCGTTTCGGAAGGTATACGGAACCGATTGGGCAAAGCAGGAGAAAATTAACGAATAGTACGTTGATAGGGCAAGATCAATGTTAGTTATCTCAGCAATAAAGTCAAAGATAATGTTGCTGATGAGGTTTTTAAGTTTGTTAAAGTCGGTTCTTCGGAAGTCAAATGAAAATGAATTTTCCGAATCGACACATGTGTTGCCATTTTCATATGAGTATAATGTGGATGACGTAATGTGGATGACAGTTTTTGTTTAAAATGGGCGTGGTTTATATAAGAAAGGAGGGAAATTGCCATTGATCACAATTCACACGTATTCACAGGCAGAGTCACACGGTTAGGGGCGATCAGTAGAAAACCCGTTTTGGTTTTCCAATATCTGAAAAGTTTGCCATCTAGGTTAGATCATCTATGGTTGGCATCAAGTTAAGAGCCGAACCGAATGTGTATCTGTAGCTGTGTCTGCATGTGCTTGTTCACATTGGCGCGGGCAGGAAGATTGTCCGAAAGAGAGGGAACGCTTTTTATTAAAGTGAGAAGAAGAAGGGTGCAACACATCGTTTTTTTCCATATCGTTCCATTTCTGACATATTTTTTCATTTTAGTTTTGATCGTTGATGAGAAAGGAAGTGTGAAGAATAGGAAAAAAGGTATGTTTCAGGCCAACTGCTCAAATTTAAAAATTAAAAATGCTCCGATTCAAGTGTTCCACTTGTCAAAAAGTCTTTCAACTCCATGATAATGTGAACACGACGTTCATGGTGAGGACTTTCATCCCGCCGCCAATGTAAACAGGCACTATCTGTGTCGCAAGCTGTCAAGACATTAAATGTATGGAAAGCCGTAAACCACAACACAATGTGTTTTTGCGTCTGTGTCGTGTATCGTGAAGTTTGATTTTGTTGAACTTCTAGCTACAAGATTGACGTTTAGGAATTTGTACAAAAAAGCTCTTCTTTGTTGTGAAAATGGAAGTCGAGAAATTCATTGAAGCGGTACGAATAAATTAAATTCTTTGGAATTTATCGAATCATGCTCTTAGAGGTGTTTGGAATTTGTCTCAAAAAATTCACTTTCTTTTCTTTCCTTATAAAGAGGACGAACCTACCATGTGTGTTCCTCTTTTTCATTAATTTTATTGCTAAATAGCACATGTGCAGAACACACATAATAAAAGCAATTTCTTCTTGTTCGTCCATATCCATTATCCACAAATAATAACAAACTTTTCTAAGCACTAATAAAATTAAGAAGTAAAACACAAGATGCAAAATTTGACAGTCGCTTTCATTGTGTTTCCTTTAACTGCAAGCCGCGTATTTTCAATTATAATGTCTTCCTTTTTATTTGTCTCCTTTAGTTCGTTAATTTCCTTGACAAAGACTTCGATAAGATTATTATTTTTTAACATGTTTGCATTTATATCGTCATATTTACTTCCCAGAAAATCACAGCTGGAGGATACTTGTTTGAGTTGATCTTTCAAATACTTCAACTCGGTTATAACAGTTTGGTTGTCGTTGCCGTTGTTGCTGTTTGCTGCTTGGATGTTGTCGGGACTGTTAATCGGTGGTGTTCGTTTTGCTGCTTGCAATTCAGATGCTTGCGATCTATGTTGTTCAATGTTTCCGCTGTTTTGTCCGTCAGTGACATTTTTATAGAACTGACATCTCCAGTATCCTTTCCTTTCCATCGTTCTAAAAGTTATTTCTGTGACCGTAGTGCATTGGAAATGTAGCTTTCGTTTGCAGAAAGAACAGTCAACGAAATCGCCTTCAGCTATGAGAGAATAGCCGCAAGAAATTCAGACGAACATTTCCAGTAGACAATAAATAAATAAAAAGGATGAAGAATTTAATGTAAAAATATAACAGAATGCACTTCAATAAAAAATTATAAAATTTTTCACTGTGTATTTTATAGTCTTAGTTCTATTGGAAATACAGTTTAAATTCAATGTTAGAAACAAATAAAAAAATAGGACAACTTTGAGAACACTTCACTCACTCACATCTGAATGTGAGACGCACCAGATCTGACGTCATAAGGAAAAATGGAGTTTGTGGTAATTGTTTAGAATATGACCATCATGCCTCGGTTTGTAACAGTAGCAACAGGTGCCAAAAACTGCACATTGATGCTGGACAAAATTCAACCACTGCTCAAAACCACCAACAACGTTCTCAATTCCACAATTAAAATGCACCCTAATACAATCCTCAATCCCATTATGTACAAAATCCTATAAGCCAAATTGCTGTCCCATTCAATAATCCGAGTGATCAACCAAGCACTTCTCAAAACTTTAAAGCACATTTTAGCCAAATGCAGTCAAAAAGGCTCCTAGAGTCTGCACTCGTTAAGTTGTATGCAACGAATGTAAAGCAGTGCACTCTTAGGGCCTTCATAGATCCCGGCTCCGAGGCCACATTCAGAACTGAAAATGCCACTCAAATGCTTAACCTCAAGAGGCAGAAAGTATTTGCTAGAGTCACAGGACTTGGAAAAAACCCAACTTGCTGTTCCAAATACCGAGTGAAAGTCAATTTGCAATCGTTTAACAATACAGCCTTCTCCCTCGATGTTACAGCATTTGTGTTACCTGCAACACTACCAACCTATCCACTTCAAGAGGAGTGGAAACATTTGTCCAATTTGCCATTAGCTGACCCGACATACAATGTTCCAGGGAAGGTTGATGTGCTGTTAGGGGCGGACGTGAACACCGCAAATAATTCTCAAAGGTTTAGTGAAGATACAAAAGGGCTCTCCTGTAGTACAACGGACTGAATTTGGATGCATCCTTACCGGAAAAACCAACTCTACTCCAAAGAATACTTGCTTCACTGTTCCAAATCACTTTAACTCTTTAGATGCACAACTTAGGCAGTTCTGGGAATTAGAGGAAAATCTCGATGATAGGAAACCATCACTAGAGGAGCAAAAATGTCAACAACATTTGTCAGAGACATTCAAGCGGAAGGAAGATGGGAGATACGAAGTACGACTCCCATTCAAGGATAGAATTCACCCAACTTTGGGGAATTCGAAGAAGGCCGCCATGGCGAGATTCTTTCAAATAGAAAGAAAACTTGGATCAAACCAAATGCTAAGGGAAGCTTATACCAAATGTATTCACGAGTACGCCACATTAGATCACATGAAGGATGTCTCAGAATCCACGGCTTTGGGGAATTCGAAAAATTCTTTCAAATAGAAAGAAAACTTATACCAAATGTATCCACGAGTACGCCACATTAGGTCACATGAAGGAGGTCTCAGGATCCACGGAACTGGGCGACCATTACTACTTGCCTCAGTAGCACCACAAAACTCCGTGTAGTGTTCGATGCATCTTTTAAAACTTCTAACGGAGTATCGCTAAACGACTGTTTAATGGTGGGTCCACGACTACAACCCGACATCATAGATCTAATCACGAAGTGGAGGAAGTTCAAGGTAGCGTTTGTGGCAGATATAAGCATGATGTATCGACAGATATGGACGGCAGCAAAAGATACGTCATATCAACTAATTCTATGGAGGCATAGACAAAATGACCCTATAAAAACTTATGCCTTGAATGCAGTCACATTTGGAACTGCATCGGCGCCATATTTAGCAGTGCGGACTGTTGACATCCCTGCCTAGAGAGCCAAGTTTGACAAATCTGTCAAACATTGCAGTCGATTGACAAGAAAAATCCACCTGGTTTTCGGGCGTGAACAATTGTGGCAGTTGGGAGGTTAAACCCTTGAGGTTAAAATTATTTAAATAAAACTTAAAATAATTGAATTATATTATTTAACGAACTAAAAGTATGTATTATAAACATGTATTATTTCTAAGCCTAATTAATTATGTATTTAACAGGAAATTTGTAACGTATGTAAGACAAATAAATGCCAATTGAATTCTTTACAATTCCTGCTTGTGTCTCAACGTACATCGTTACAAAAGCTGAAGCTCGTTGCCCAACTAAACCAACAATTTACAAATTTCTTTTACTTCTTCCCACAACTAATATGCCAGAAACGCCCGCGATGTTTATGCCAAGAAAATCACTTAGAAGGTCCCCGCCCCCTGCTAATAATCGCCACTCTGTCACTGCAAATTCACCAGCGGAGCAGCCCGATGCAAGGGAATACAATTGCCAGGCGTGTAGTGCATCCGACTCGGTGGAAAATATGGTTCTGTGTGACAATCCAACATGCGGTGCTTGGTACCACTACGGTTGTGCGGGGGTCGATAGCTTTATAGCAGATCTTCCGTGGAAGTGTCCAAAATGCACTCTGATAGAAGCTGAACGGCAACCAGGACCTTCATTAGTACCCTCGACTTCAGTGTCAAAACGACGATCAACAACGACATGCTCGAAGTCTTCAAAGGCATCAACCGCCAGGCGGCTACAGCTGGAGTTGCCGAAGTTGGATGAGGAAAGACGTCTCACCGAGGAAAGAGAACAGAAAGAGCGTGAGGAGACTCGAAAACGTGATCAAGAATATATCAACAAGAAGTACCAAATTTTGAGTTTGATCCAAGATCAAGAGGAGTCGGAAGAAGAGGATGCGTGTTCGTCCGCTTCAATAAAAGGAAGAACATGTAGCTGGGTTCAAGATATTGGACGAAATTCTCAAGGGAAGACAGAAGTGCCGAACGTCAAGTTTTCGCGTCCAAACATCAATGATCCCTCCACGGGTGAAGTGCACCAACAGCAGCAACCAAAAATAAACGGCCAAGTCAACCGGCCTCAAAGGCGAGCACCACCAGATATGAATCCAATTAGTGTAAACACATATGATCCGTATACAGAGGTCGGAGGTACTGTTGGGAATCAACTAAGGCAACAACCAAACATGCAACCGACAGGTAATGTACCAGTTGAGCAACAACAACCATCGCAGTTACACAATCATGTGGTAGGATTTCAACAGCAATCCCAATCAAACCGGCCGCAGCAACACTCTTCGTCGCCCATCCCATTACCTATTTTCCGCTCAGGTTTTGATACGACCAATCGCACCATCACCAGAAATAACTTAGCTGCTCGTCATTCCTTCTCTAAAGAACTGCAGAGTTTTAGCGGAGAGCCAGATGAATGGCCTCTCTTCATTTCGAGCTTCGAACGAACAACGGAGTTATGCGGTTTTTCGAGCGAAGAAAACCTCATTCGCCTTCAGCGAGCTCTTAAAGGTAAGGCTCTGGAATCTGTAAGAAGTCTTCTTATCCAGCCAAATTGCGTTCCTCGGGTTATATCTACATTAAAAATGTTATACGGAAGGCCGGAACTTATAATCCACACATTGCTGCAGAAGATCCACGTCACTCCATCGCCGAGAGCTGATAAATTAGAGAGTATTGTCAGTTTTGCGATCGCCGTCCAAAACCTGTGCGCAACTATAGAAGCGTCCGGCCTCATCACACATTTAAGCAACCCAACATTGTTGCAAGAGCTTGTAGATAAATGGCCACCCGCAATCCGTCTTAACTGGGCAATTTACATTCAGACACCCTTTGTTGAAACCTGTACCCTTTCGCATTTTAGTGCATGGCTCTACAAGATAGCTGAAGCTGCAAACCGTGTCAGTCTACCGAGATCGATGAACACCGATAAGCCGAACACGTCCAATAAAGATGTTAAAGAAAAAGGATTCTTACATACGCATTCAGAACAGAGTGAAGAAAACAACAACTATCAATATATACAAGCTGAACGCAAGTGTTGCATTTGTGGTGAGAAATGTCCCTCTGTGGCAAATTGCAAGAAGTTTGAAAGGTTAAGCCATTCTTCCAAGTGGCTTGCGGTGCGAGAGCACCGACTTTGTCGACGATGTCTAGGTAAGCATGGGAAGCAACAGTGTAAAGTGGAGTCAGCCTGCGGCAAAAACAACTGTATATTTAAGCACCACCGTATGCTCCACAACAACGAAAGGGATGTGCAAGCGCAGAAAGACATAAAAAGGGATAGTCAGAATGTTGATGGTGTATCAGCTCATCACGATGAGCACCTTTTCCACCAGACATCTGAGTCGGTGGTCTTCAGAGTGATACCCGTTACCCTTTTCGGTAACAATTCACAGCTGGAAATTTGCGCATTCCTGGACGAGGGTTCTTCCATGACTCTGTTAGACGAAGAAGTGGCTCGCCAGCTGAATGTCAAGGGTCAGGCGTCACCGCTGCGTTTGAAGTGGACGTCAAACAATTATCGGTGCGAGAACGATTCTGAGAAGATGGATCTTAAAATATCAGGCATCCGTTCACAAAGCAAGCAGTACTCACTCAGAGATGTTCGCACCGTCAAAAGTCTTCAATTACCCACGCAGTCGCTGGACTACGAAAAACTCCAAAAAGAGTACGGCCACTTGAGAGGTTTGCCAGTAAGTTCCTATACCCAACAAAGGCCACGGTTACTCATCGGCATTAACAACTGGAAGTTAGGGCTACCATTGAAATATAAAGAAGGCGACGCTGGAGAGCCAGTAGTTACGAAGACTCGACTTGGATGGACTGTACACGGTTGCTGGAACAAAGAACGCATGGGACCAGAGAATGTTACGGAACGCTGCAGTTTTCACGTTTGTGGGTGTGACCAATGTGAACATTGCGATGATGCAACGCTACAAGAGTTAGTAAAGCAGTTTTTATGCCATGAGAACCTGGGACTGACGAAGCCAGAAAGCCTTCTGTTGCCTGTGGAGGAAAAACGTGCTCTATCGTTATTGAAAGAGTTAACCTATCGAAAGGACGGACGCTTTGTAACCGGACTTCTGTGGAAGTACGACGACGTCGTGATGCCAGACAGTTTTCCAATGGCCCTCAAGCGTTTTAACAGTCTACAAAAGCGCATGGCGAGGGATCCAGAGTTGGCCAAGGCTCTACAAGACAAAATCGAGGACTATCTTTCTAAGGGCTATGCGCGTAAGCTGTCTGTACAAGAATCGGAAGCAACACATCAACGCTCGTGGTATCTCCCTATATTCCCAGTGACGAACCCAAATAAACCTGGGAAATTGCGGATTGTTTGGGATGCCGCAGCGAAAGTTCAAGGTATGTCTTTGAATTCTGTTTTAATTAAGGGACCGGATCAGCTTACTGGATTGGTTTCCGTACTTCAGAAGTTTAGGGAAAAAGCTATAGGTCTCTGTGGAGACATCATGGAGATTTTCCACCAGGCAAGAATCAAAGATGAGGACCAACATTCCCAACGCTTTCTGTGGTGTAACAACGACGACCAATACCCCAGCACTTTCGTAATGACCGTCATGACATTTGGAGCGACCTGCTCCCCCGCCTGCGCGCAGTACGTTAAGAATGAAAACGCTAAAGAGTTTGCAGAAATTTATCCAGCGGCTGTAAGAGCAATCCTCAACAATCACTATGTGGATGACCTACTTGTGAGCGTCGATTCGCCCACGGAGGCTGTAAGACTTGCGAAAGATATTCACTTCGTTTATAGTCAAGGTGGATTTTATATGAGGAACTGGGTGTCCAACTGCGCGGAGGTGGTTAAGGCTCTTCAATCAAGCAATACCGATATATTAAATTTGGACGTGGAGTCCGAACTGGCGTCGGAGAAGGTGCTGGGCATGTGGTGGCTCACCTCCACTGATATGTTTTTTTTTAAACTGACAACTAAGCCTAAATTGTCAGAAATACTTTTGGGCAATAGGCGTCCTACCAAACGAGAAGTACTGCGGGTCCTGATGACAGTCTTCGACCCCTTGGGGTTGATTGCACATTTCTTAATGTATATCAAGGTTCTCCTACAAGAAATTTGGCGATCGGGCATTGGCTGGGACGAAGAGATTCAAGACCATCAACACAACAAATGGCTGAATTGGATTCGTGTTCTACCCAGTATCGAAAATCTTAGAATACCAAGATGCTACTTCACTACGAAGTTCGAAAATCATCCTGATATGCAACTTCACTTGTTTGCTGATGCGAGTGAAAATGGTTATGCAGCTGTGGCATATCTGCGGTGTTCGGATCAGAGCTCTACTAAAGTGGCGTTGATAGGAGCAAAAACAAGAGTGGCTCCTCTTAAAAGCCTGTCGATTCCCCGACTAGAACTGCAAGCAGCGACTCTCGCCGTCCGGTTAGCTAAGTCCATCATCCAATCTCACTCTATTTCATTCACCAGCAAAGTATTTTGATCTGACTCCAAAAATGTCTTATCTTGGCTTCGTTCGGACCATCGGAAGTATAAGCAATATGTGGCCTTTCGCGTCAGTGAGATTCTAGAATACTCAGATGTGTCGGAGTGGCGGTGGGTGCCATCAAAACAAAACGTAGCGGATGATGCCACCAAATGGAGTAAGATTCCCGAGTTTTCTCTATGCAGTCGATGGTTTCAGGGGCCAGCCTTCCTGCTTATGCCTCCTGGAATGTGGCCAGTAGAAAACCGATCACCAAGTACCACGCGAATAACATAAACGGGGTTTGAGCGGATTATAAAAAAAAAACAACAAAATCACTGGTAACTAGGAACGTTTATTATCAAAAAAAACTTATTGTAAGACTTAACACGGGATACTACACACATTTCGTGTAGTTCGCCTCTATTTATTACATTCAATTTTCTGGGTTGTTAATCGGCAGACGTAATGTCAGCGATTTTGCAATTGCACATATTTTCTGGGAATACACCGACCGAATTGAGGTGTTTCCAGGAAATTGTGAAATAATTAATTATTTTTTGTAATCGACCGGATAAACGTGTCAAATTCATCGCCTGGTGCTGGCAATGGTGCTGGTGTTTGCACATATGTAACTTCTCCCTCCTTAAGAGTGAAATTCTCCTGAATTTTATTACTAAAGTTCATTTGTATCCTTTTTTGTTGTATACATAAACATGATAATATTAAAAACATAATTAGTATTGTTACAATGCAAGTTACATTTATTTTATAGGATACATCTTTCTTAAATTCTATTTCTTCTATTGCTTTGATATTTTCAAAGTTTTTTAAGATAATTTTGTCAAACTTTATTGTTTCAGTAAAATTAAATTTTTCTTTATAATTCGGATAACAAAATCGTTGCTTTTGTATATGTTTTACATTAGAATATTTTAGATCTAAGAAATACAAGGTGCAATTGACGAAATTGATTAAATAATTTCCTGTGAGTTTTATATCTCTATCATCACATGTTTGGTTTATCTTTAAGTTTACATTTTTAATGAATAGTGTTTCGTCATCTAAAGATTCAATTTCGGTTTGATCATTTTTGATTAGTTTACAATTTTGTTTTATTACACAATGTTTACTTTCGATTAATTCGTTTAGATTTTTGTCTTCTTCATATTTGTACGTTTTATTTCTATACTCTATAATGAATTCTTTTTCGGCATCAATTTCTAGAAAATTTGTATTAGGAACTGGAGTTAAAAGTTTAAGGGGCATAGTTACATAATTTTTTGGAATTTTAATGGCGAACATTAACATGTTTTCTTTGTATTTTGCAACTCCAAGTCTTATTTGTTTTAATTTGAAAAAATCTATTTTATATGCTTCGATTTCATCATTTGTAAGGATATTGGGGTGTAAAATGTTACTTCTTGCTGATACAATATTATCCTGAATATGTTCTATTTTTGACTCGATATACTTAAGTTTAAATAATTGATCAAAATAAATTTGCTTCATTACTAATTCTCTTTCTACTCTCTGTATAGTGTTAACCTGTTTTAAAATTGTTACTCTATCGTTACTAATGGTATCTCTAAGCATGTTAAAAGTACTGTTAAAATATTCGTTAATTTTAATTTGATTATTGGATGCTACGATTGCATTATGACTGTTCTTTGCTACTGTATCTAGGTGTTCTTCTATAGTCTGTCTGTCGTCGTCGTCCATGGTTCCGAATAGCCATTTTTGTGTCGTACCTATAATGTTAATTAGACCTCGTCTTTATCTATGTTGTAAGGGTACTAAAGTCCTAATCTTGTATATGATATTTGAAATTTCTTCGTTTAACATTTGTCTTTGTTCGAGTTGTAATGGGGCTAGATTAATAGAAATGTTTTTTACTAATGCTATTATTTCAGCTGGGTTTATAATATGTAGTATAATGTCTGTCTCATTTGTAATGCTTATGTCAGTCAATTGAAGTTTAACGTATCCGTTCTGTTCGTTTATCGTCTGTACGTCAAGGAGGTGTTGGCAATTAATCTGAGTAGTCAGTGTCAGAAGTACTATCCATGCTATTACCTGTAAATTTTAATGGTCGCTTAATATTTGTATAATGGATATTTTTCAAATTTGCTTTCTTATATTTTGGCTCATGCTTGTGTCTAACTGCCTTGTAATTTTTAATAAAACCCGTTGACCTCTGTTCTTCATAATCTTCTCTAGTCTTATTTAATTTTCCTAATTTTCTTTCTTTTACTTTCTCTATATTCTGGCGAATTCTTTCTAAATCAATCTTATGAGTATGTGCGTCAAAAGGATTGCATTTAATGGTAGAGTGGAATCTATGATTATAATTTCTTACAGCTTTTTGTATAATTCTTTTTACTGAAAGTTTATTTTTATTGAATGAAATAATTCTAAATTTTTCTGCTATAGTGTTATGGAAACGTTCAATGTCTGCATTGCCGGTATGACTATTTGGCTTTGTTAAATGTAGAGAAATTCCCTCTTCTTCTAAGAATTCCTTTATCTGAACAGCTTTGAATTCGTTATCTGCTGTTATTTTATTTGGTTTTCCTATTTTTGTAAAATGCTCTTCTAGTTGCTCAATTATTGTAGAGTGGTTTCTGTCTGTTAAATGGTACGCTGAACCGAATTTAGAAAATTTATCTATTATGGTTAGAAAACTTATTTTTCTTATTACGTATGTATCAATATGGATTATTTGATTGATATCTGTAGGTGTTTCCGTTTTCTTAAATTTAGCTTTTATGGGATTGCGGTCATATTTGACTGCTTGGCATACGTCGCATTGGTTTATAACAATATGGATAAATTCCATTAGCTTGGGATAGTATATTTTATACTTAATTTGGTTATATGTTTCCTGTATACCAGAATGTTGGCTTTCCTTAATATGGTACAGAGCTATTTGCTTCACAACTTCTACCTCTGTTTCGATGTCTTGTGCCCTAAATGAACACTTGACGAATCTTACCGAGTTGTCATTCGAATACATCTCTCTTATTTTTTCTTGGAGAATATTGTATACGTTATCCGCTAGTTCTGAGAATATGCCTACTTTTCCTTTTTTTATAAATCTCCTTAGTATGTCTCCTAACCTGTCAAAGTCATACTCTGCTATGTAGATAATTCTTTTACTGTGCAAGATCTCAATTTCCCTAATTTTGTTATTTGTTAGTATTAGCTGAGTTTTGAACTTATTGACGATGTCTTCGACAATTGGAATGTGATCCATTAGTTCTTCCTCTGCCGAATGTACAGTTTCATTGTCCTCGTCTTCTTCTACATTAAATACAAGTTCTGAATCACTTTGATTACCTTTAAGCGAAAAATTTTCTGTTAGTGTGGGATTCTCTCCCTCCTTAGATTTAACGTCCTCGTTAACCTCTATTCTGCTAAGAAAATCTGCTACCCTGTTTTCTTTACCTTTAAGGTACTCTATTTCAAACTGATATTCTCCTAGTTTAAGAAGCCATCGTTGATGTCTAGGTGAAAGATCTTTTCCTCTATATTTTGCATGAAGATACTTAATTGGCTGGTGATCTGTAAAGATCTTAAACTTATTACCGTAAAGGTAAGGTCTAAAATAATTTATTGACCACATTATCGCTAGGAATTCTTTGTCTGTAGCGGAGTAATTAAGTTCGTGCTTGTTGAGAGTACGTGATGCATAGCATATCGGGTGTCCTTCTTGAGAGATTACCGCTCCAATCGCATAATTGGATGCGTCAGTTGTCAGTGTAAATTGTTTTTTAAAGTTGGGGTATCTTAATATTGGGTGACTACTTATTAGTCCTTTCAATTTTTCAAATGCTTCTATGTAGTTTGGATCGTTTGCATTTATTTTGACGTTTTTCTTCAAGTATTTGGTAATAGGTTGTGCTACTTTAGCATAATCTCGGATAAATTTCCTATAGTATCCGGTTATTCCTAAAAAGCTCTTTATTTGTTTCTGGGACTTTGGAAGTTCTAATTTTTCAATACAAGCTATCTTATCCGGATTAGGTTTTAAACCGTCTTTAGTGAGAATATGACCTAAGAATTCGGTCTCTCGCTTCATAAAATTACACTTATCTACCTGTATCTTAAGTCGTTTAGATTCTAATATTTTAAAAATGTTTGTTATAGCTCTGACGTGTTCTTTCAATGACGTACTAAAGATAAGTATGTCATCCAGATAAACTACGCACGTCTTATTTATATGGTCTCTAAGAATATCATTCATCAGCCTTTGGAATGTCGCAGGTGCATTCTTCAAACCGAATGGCATTCTTATAAACTCATATAATCCGTGGGGGGTGACAAAAGCTGTCTTTTTGCGATCTTCTTCTTTGATTAATATCTGGTGATATCCTTTGGCAAGATCTATTGTGGTGAAGTATTGTGATTTCCCAAGTTTGTCTAATATTGAATCAATATTTGGCAAAGGGAATTTGTCGTCAACTGTGATTTCGTTCAACTTTCGATAATCGATTACGATACGAAATTTCTTTTTCCCTGAGTTGTCCATTTTCTTTGGAACAACTATAAGTGGACTCGAGTATTTAGAATTACTCTTTCGAATAATTCCCTGAGATTCCATTTCTGTAATTTGACGTTTTACTTCTTCGTCATGCATAGGGGGGTATCTGTATAATTTAGCGTTCACTTGTTGATCAGTGGTTGTAACAATTTCATGCTCAATTTCTGGGGTACTTGATAATTTGTCACCTTCTTTGAAGAATAGATTACCAAATCTGTTTAACAGGTTATCTACTTCTTGGCGTTCTTCTTTGTTAAGATGATCTAATTTTATATGATTGATGCTAGTATCAGTAGTTTCTAGGGAACATATTTGATTTAATACATATGGGGGGTTAGTGAACTTTAAGCACTGATTGTTTAGATAAATATTTCCTTCTTCGAAGTTTATTAAAGTGTTTAATTTGTTTAGTAAATCCATACCAATTACAAACTGATATCCTCTATTGCAAAGTCTTTTGACTTTCCATCTAATAAGGGTGTTGGGTGACGCTTTGAATTCTTCTGGTACAGGTGTATGTATTTCATACGATATTGTGTCCCTACCTGTCACTGTAGTAAAGTGAATTGGCTCAATACGGAATTTTTCAAATTCATTCAACCTATCGTCTGCTATACTTAGGGTTGAGCCCGTATCTACTAATGCTATAAAGTTTTTTGAGCAAATAGTTATCCTAATTTGTGGTAATTCGTCCGAGGCTAGTTCATAAAAAACGCGGGACATTGTTCGTTTTGATTTCTTACATTTTCGTTACTTATTTCCTGAGGCATTACCATTCTTTATCCAGATCTCTCCTGTTGATGGCTATTTTGGCCCGGAGATGATCTGAAGTGTCCTGAATTTGGGTTTTGACCTTGGGAGTTATTTATCTGTCTCCTATCGTTGTTTCCCTGAATATTATCAACCTCCATGTTTTCTGCTGGTGGATTTTGTCTATCAGGCTGCCTATGCTGCCCTGACAAGTTCCTTTGTTGTCCCTGATAATTATTTTGCCTATACTGACCCGAGTGGTTTCGTTGCTGTCCCTGATAGTTATTCTGCCTGAACTGTCCTGAAAAATGCCTTTGTTGGCCCTGATTATTTTGTCGATGCTGTCCTGATCTATTATGATACTCATCAGCATAATTTGGTCTTTTTTGCTTTTCTGGTGGAACAATTGTCTTTGGCCTAACTACTCTTCTAAATTCCGGCCTAATGCAGGAATCCTCGAATCTTCTCTTTCTCATTACTGAGATTATTTTGCTTAAATCATTTTCTTCATATATCCTGTCTAATAATGTGGCTTGCGCTATTTCTTTAGCGGTATTTATTAATATTACACCAATATTGCTTAAGTCTATATAGTTTTCTTCTTTATAATATACAATAAGTTCGTCAGTTTTATATTTAATACTTTGCAATTCTACTGCTAATTCGCTTACCGTATTGACCTTTAAATTTGTAATTCTTTTGTATATTTCGTGCGGCTCTGTGTCCGGTTTGTATCTAAGCTTCAATGTTTCCTTGATGGTAGTCCAATTGTCAGTCTCTGGTGTGTTGATCACGGCGTTCTTCGCTTCACCTTGAATCTTCTCGTGGAAAACAGCTCTCACTACAATCTTCCTTAGTTCTGGATCTTCTACTTGATTGAGGTAGTATTCTACGCAACTGAAGAATGAGTTGATCGTAACATCTCCTTGTCCGGTGAATATTGACATGTAACGGACATCTTTTAAAATCCTTTCCCTTTCCTCTCGGTTTTCTCGTTGTTGGAGTTGTACGTACGCTGACCTTACTTGTTCTAGCTGCTGAGTTCTTAGCTCTAATTCAGCAATAAGTTGATTTTGATTTTCCATGTTCCTGTTGTTATCGTGTATTTGATGTCTTTTCATAGACTTCTGTTTTTGCACTTCACTTGTGATTTTTCTTTTGCTTTTAGGTACACACACTAATCTTTGTCGATTTTATGGTATATATTGCAAATTTTAATTCGAATTTTCACTGGGTAACGTGTTTATTAATTGAAATGTTTCATTTAGGAACACTTATATTTAATTAATTTCACACGACGTAAATTCGTTTCGCTGGACTCTTATTTTATAAGAATCCTACCGACTGCGCCAATAACATAAACGGGGTTTGAGCGGATTATAAAAAAAAAACAACAAAATCACTGGTAACTAGGAACGTTTATTATCAAAAAAAACTTATTGTAAGACTTAACACGGGATACTACACACATTTCGTGTAGTTCGCCTCTATTTATTACATTCAATTTTCTGGGTTGTTAATCGGCAGACGTAATGTCAGCGATTTTGCAATTGCACATATTTTCTGGGAATACACCGACCGAATTGAGGTGTTTCCAGGAAATTGTGAAATAATTAATTATTTTTTGTAATCGACCGGATAAACGTGTCAAATTCATCGCCTGGTGCTGGCAATGGTGCTGGTGTTTGCACATATGTAACTCGCGCGAAGAACTGAGGAGCCAATACGTGGGCGCCCACATACAAAGTCACGAAGGTCTATTCACCATGGAGCGATTTTCCAGCTGGAAAAGGTTGCTTCGTTGCAGCGCCTTATTAATTCGCTGTATTAGCAAGTGGCAAGCGAGGGTCAAGCTAAGGAAATTTGAATATGGAGCTTTACCACTCATGGATCTTCGGTCAACAAAGGAAGCTGCAAGCGCTACCGGACCCGTCACTCGGACGGAACTGCAGCTGGCAGAGAAGGCCCTACTAAAAGAAGCGCAGCTCAGCGCTTACCGCAATGAAATTGCCTGCCTATCAAAAAATAGAGCGGTGAGTAAATCAAGCTCAATCTATAAACTTTGTCCCCATTTAGACGAACATCAATTAGTACGTGCAAGTGGAAGAATCGAACTCTCGAAAGACGCGAGCGATGACTTAAAGCGGCCAATTCTTCTCCCAGTGAATCATCACATAACGAAGTTAATAATTCTCGACTATCATCAGCGGTACAAACACCAAAACCACGAAACTGCAGTAAACGAAATTCGCCAGCGATTCCACATTCCGAGATTGAGAGCTGTCTTCAACTCTATCCGTCGGTCGTGCCAAATGTGCAAAAATCTGAGAGCACGGCCGCAGCCTCCAATTATGGCCCAACTCCCACCTGCTCGGCTGGCTTCCTTCAGTCGACCATTTTCATTCGTGGGCGTCGACTACTTTGGTCCCGTAAGTGTTTCAATCTTGCGAAGGACTGACAAGCGATGGGGAGTTTTGCTAACTTGACTTACCACTCGTGCAATCCACATTGAGGTTGCACACTCTTTATCCACGGATTCATGCATTCTGGCGCTCCGCAATTTTATGGCAAGGCGAGGAACACCACTTGAACTACATTCTGACAACGGTACTAACTTTCACGGAGCGGAGCGAGAGCTGAAAGAAGCCTATCAAAGTATTGACCAAGAAAAGCTGATGGAAACATTCACGTCGATTTCAACTAAGTGGGTGTTTATACCACCGGGGTCTCCACATATGGGCGGAAGCTGGGAGAGACTAGTCAGATCTATTAAAACAACGTTGGCACAGATCGTACCCACTCGAAATCCATCCGACGAGCTCCTGCGAAGCTCATTAATCGAAGTGGAAAACATAATAAACTCGCGCCCTCTAACATACATTCCTATCGGCGACGAAAACGAAGACGCCCTTACCCCAAACCATTTTTTGCTTGGGTCCTCAAGTGGAATGAAGCCTCTAGCCAAATTCAACGATAATCGAATGGTGCTAAGGAAAAACTGGTTGACGAGTCAACAATTCGCTGATAACTTTTGGAGACGGTGGGTAAAGGAGTACCTCCCAACCATTACGCGACGGTCGAAGTGGCATAAACCTGCTAAGGAAATTGAGGTAGGAAGCGTTGTCATAATCGTAGACCCTAACAGCCCACGAAACTGCTGGCCTAAGGGAAGGATAATTGCGACGAGGCGCTCGAAAGATGGTCAGGTACGAAGTGCGACTGTTCTAACAAGCTCAGGTGCGTACGAACGACCCGCTGTAAGACTTGCTGTCCTGGATGTCATGGCTACGGATGAAGTAAGACCAACAATTCCTAGTGGTCCTACTGGGGGGGAGTGTTGACATCCCTGCCTAGAGAGCCAAGTTTGACAAATCTGTCAAACATTGCAGTCGATTGACAAGAAAAATCCACCTGGTTTTCGCGCGTGAACAATTGTGGCAGTTGGGAGGTTAAACCCTTGAGGTTAAAATTATTTAAATAAAACTTAAAATAATTGAATTATATTATTTAACGAACTAAAAGTATGTATTATAAACATGTATTATTTCTAAGCCTAATTAATTATGTATTTAACAGGAAATTTGTAACGTATGTAAGACAAATAAATGCCAATTGAATTCTTTACAATTCCTGCTTGTGTCTCAACGTACATCGTTACAAAAGCTGAAGCTCGTTGCCCAACTAAACCAACACGGACCTTTCATTAGTTAGCGTCAGATGTGGAACACAAGTATCCATATGTAACAAAGGTGCTTTCTGAGGGATTTAACGTCGACAACTTCATCTATGGTACGAATGACGAAAGGGAAGCCATCGATTTACAAAAACACATTATCGAAGTCCTGAAATCAGTCGGGTTTCCTCTAAAAAAAATGGGTCAGCAATTCCACGAGACTATTAGAGTAGGTTCCTGAAAGCGAAAGGGAAATAAATCTGTTTCTAAACTTTGAATCACCAGATGCCATCAAAACACTTGGGATCCAATGGCATCCAGCGAAAGATACATTCGCATTCAATATTAATTTACCTGAGGTCTAACAGTTCACAAAAAAGATCCTTACTTGCAGACATCGCTCGTCTGTTTGACCCACTAGGATGGATCGCCCCATGCGTGATAAAGGCCAAGTTAATCCTGCAGTAACTGTGGCTGAAACAATGTCCTTGGGACTCACCAATTTCTCAAGAGATTGAAAGTCAGTGGGTAGAGCTGCGAAAGGGGTTAAGAGCACTTCATGAACTGGAAATACCTCGGTGGATTGAATTTGCAAGGTCATCAAAGGTACAACTTCACGGGTTCAGCGACTCTTCCGAGAAGGCTTATGTCGCAGTAATATATACTCACATTATACACGATGGCCATGAGCATATTCATCTTTTAGCAGCAAAAACAAAAGTTGCTCCAACAGCAGTAAGATGCGTATCGCTACCAAGGCTAGAGCTATGCGCAGCACTCCCCTTAGCCAAACTGTTACATCGTGTCAAGAGGGCCATGCAATTTGAAAACGTGGACACTCTTGCATGGTTTGACTCGACGATAACATTGGCATGGATCAGAGTGAGCCCCACAATTCGCACTACGTTTGTAGCCAATCGAATCAGCGAGATCCAAGCGCTAACAACCACCGATGCTTGGCGACACGTTGGCACCAAAACCCAGCGGACATATGCTCACGAGGAATGTTACCACATGATCTCATCAACAGCCACAATTGTGGCATGGGCCGCAATTTCTAAAGAATTTTTCCGTAAACGAAGGTCCAGGATTGACTTTGTGCGAGACGGAGCTGGAAACAAAAAAGGAAAATAAGAAGGGTGAAATAAAATCATTATTTTATAAGAACAGACTAACAAATCCACAAGTCAGCTTCGCCGATGTCATCTGTCACTATGTAATCATCAATGAATACCGTCGACGGTTTTCAAACCTGAAGCGACTGGTACGCAGTACAGCTATACGGCGCAGATATTTTGAATATTTAATACTCAAGGCAAATAGAAGATCATTTGAGAGTCACCGACACACACCTGATGAACTAGATTTTTTTTTTATAATTTACGCGCGCCTAAGGGGTTAGATACCCTTTTACTGTTGCCAGGGCGCTTGCGGAAAGTTAGAAGGAGGAGAAAGGAAAAACTGCTTTTGTAGTGGTTTTAAATTCAGGTGTGTTTGGTTTCGATATTCGCTCTCCAGGGGTGGGAGTCCGAATGGCACGGAGAGTTTTTTCTTCACTAAGAGTGATTCGAAGTTTATAATTCGCAGTATTTTTTTGTGCTTGAAACTCTACAATAGCCAAATCTACGTGTCAGTGTTATGCCTTCACACGCAGAATTTTTCTGTCTGAGTTCCAATTACACAAATGAAAAACTTGAAAGACATGTCACGGATAGGATTCGAACCTTGACCCTCCGAGTGAGAAGCGATTGCTAGTACCACTGCGAAGGCAGCTCATAAGACTTGTTCAAGATGAACTATTTCACAAGGAGATAAAAACGCTGAAAGAGAAGAGGACGCTTAACAAACTCCACTATACCGTTTAGCCAGAAACATCCCATAATACTAAGGTACTCACATCACTTTGCGAGATTGGTCGTCAGCGATGTGCATAAATGCACACTTCATAGTGGACAGCAGATCATGATAACAGAGATTAGAAGCCAATACTGTATCACCAATCTTAAGCGTCTAGTCAAATCAACAATATACAACTGCGTCCGGTGTCATCGACATAATGCCAAAATGCAAGAACAACTCATGGGAAATCTTCCTACAGAAATCTTCCTTCAAGGCCATTTAGAGACTACGCGGGCCCTATGGAAATAAGATGCAGGATGATGACGAAATGCTTATCAACAAAACAGTCGTTCACTGATTTTCATCGCGACAAGAAATGCTTCAGCTTACAAGCAAAATTAAACAGTGAAATAAAGTATAGATTACTGCCTAGACATAGCGTATGTTAGGCCCCAAGTAGCCTAGTGCAAGTGTTCCACAGTCACGATACCGGAGGTAGTGGGTTCAAATCCCTATATCCACGAATCGTTTTGTTTTTTTTTCCTTTCCTTTAATTTACAATATATTAAACACGGTAAAAGTATCACGTGATGAAAAAAAACGAGCGATCCGGTCGAGAAAAAACGGATAAAGTGGATGACGTGATGTCATCGTCTGACTACGCAGCACAGACTGCTAACCCAACAGAAGGATCAGTAAAGACAACAGCAAAGAGGAGGAGGAAGCTGAAACGCAGTTCCAGCCCTGCAAAGCGCCCTGTCCTATCTACCTCAACGGAAAAGATGCCGTTTGATGTAAATAAAGGGCCTACGGCCAAAAAGCAACCGGAACAACAACAACCGCAAAGACCTCCGAAACAAAAACAGCAACCTAAACTTCAGTTGCAACAACAACAGCTACAACAAAAGTAGAAACAACCGAAACAAGAACAGAAACTAAAACAAAGGGTGCCACCAATCAACACCTTCAGGATGGAATTGCAAGACACAATCCAATTATGTAAGTCGGCCATAGGCAAAATAATTTTTATTAAAAGATTAAGTATGGATAGGCATGCGATTCACTGCTACTCAGTGGAGTGCTATAATAGGATAAAATAATTATTAAAGGACAACGACGGAGTTCTTTTCATTCACACCGAAGGGTGAAAAGCTGCAAACTATGGCGCCGGGGACATTAGAGCCGTCCACTGATCCGCGCTGCTCAAAGAGAAGGAGTGCGCCGAGCTCAAATTCTGGGGGTAAAGCCATTCGTCACAGCTAGAGCCAAAAGGGAAAAGCGGAAGCTACCATTCTTTCTGGTCCAGCTGACTCCCAGTAGCAAACTGGGTGGTCTATGGTAGTCCTTGTGTCATGGGAAAGAGTAAAGCGGAGCGATAACATTTTACAAAGTGTTCGCTGCCAAAGGTTCGGCCATGCCAAAAGAACAAAAATCTGAGGAATGCGCTCTGGGTAATGACGGAGCGTCAGAAAAAAGCCAACTCTCTTGTGCCTTATGTAGGAACACGGGACACACAGCAAATTATCGGGGTTGTCCCAAATTCCAATACATCAAAAGAGTAAATCTGGCTCGGCAGCAGAAAGTGGAAGTTCCAGTGCATATACAAACTCCAGCCGTTACTCCCCATGTTACCTATGCCCAAATGGCGGCAGGTAAGTGAAATACGATACAGCAAGCGAAGGTGGCTTCTCAGGCCCCAGCGCCCATAGCACCGGAACCAGTACCTGACATGCTAGCTATCTTGCTCTCTTTCCAGGGGCAGATGGCTCAGCTTAAACGTCATATAAGTAAGCAGACCGCGCGGGTGGATAAAATATACGCGCTGCTGCCTGGCCTAACACACCTTTTGTCGTAATGGGTGCGTACGTGGCAGAGCAGACCCTGAAGATCCTTGCAGTGAATGTTAATTTACTGATTAGCTTACCAAAAGACACAAAATGAAGCATAGAAGATTCAAAATAGGCGTTGCGATCATCGTACGAAAAGGAATACGTTTTAAAAGAGTATTCAGTCGTTTCGTACGTAGGTTCCAGGTGCTGGAAGCATGCATCGTGCATATCCCTCTTCGTAGTGGAAAGCGGTTGTATATGGTGTCTGTCTATACACCTAAGGCTACTCAATCCACTTTATTCATCTCAGAGCTCCAGACACTATTGTATTATCGGCGGAGATTTCCACGCCAAACATAGTGGTTGGGGAAATAATACACCAAATACTAGACGGAAGCTACTATTCAATTGGTGGGGTCAGCACAGTATAATGTATCGACTCGGGCTTAAAGCGACGGATAGTCCGTAGTTTCCCAGACACGGGTCCTATTTCGATCTCCTGCTGTTCGACTCACTAATACAACATGTGCACAAACATACAAACTACAAACTATCTACTCACTTTCGTGTATGACAGTGACCATTGCGGTCTCAGCACAGAAATAACTGTTCCTAACGAAATTGCGGAATTAGATAAGTTTGTCCAAAGCCAATCCTACAATCATAGTAGGGTGCGTTGGACACTCTTCACCAGAACACTGACGAGAGCACGCTCCTCGAATTCGCTTTACCCACCGTCTAACAGAAATCTGTCAACGAGGAGATTGACAGGCATCTAAAACTAATGGACGAGACAATTAAACGAACAATGGACAAAACGATACCTCGGTATCAACACACTGACGACGAAGACTTATTCCGCAATGCAACTATTGACGTACTGCACCGACATAAAAGTAGGGGTAGCCGTGGTGTAGTGGTACAGCAATCGCTTCTCACTCGGAGGGTTAAGGTTCGAATCCTGCCCATGACATGTCTTTCAAGTTTTTCATTTGTGTGAATGGAACTCAGACAGAAAAATTTTACGTATGAAGCCATAACACGGACACGTAGATTTGGCTGTTGTAGAGTTTCAAGCGCAAAAAGAGCTGCGAATTATAAACTTCGAATCACTCTTAGTGAAGAAAAAACTCTCCGTGCCATTCGGACTCCCACCCCTGGAGAGCTTCAAACCACTACAAAAAACAATGTTTCCTTTCTCCTCCTTCTACCTTTCCGCCCGCGCCCTGGAAACAGTAAAAGGGTACTTAACCCCTTAGGCGCGCGTAAATTATAAAAAAAAGGCTGCTGTCAAGGCTAAGAACCTTGTACAGACAGTCTACTGACAGACATAACCTGGAGATTATGATGCTGAAGTCGTCGATCAAAAACCTCCAAGTATTAATAAAAGAAAATTACAGATCATCTGTAAGTTTGTATTGGAACAACAAAATTCGATTGGTTCACTTCGCCATGCCATAGCGTACGCAGACGACTTAATCGTGTACAAATCGGGTCCAAAGATTGAGGTCACTAATATGCTTTTGCAACGTGACTTCGACAAAATTAAGCGATATTGCGATGACTGGAAGCTGAAAATCAACTTTCAGAAGTCGGAAACCATTCTGTTTAGGATGCCTTTGTCTGGGGCCTCTAGGGATACCAGAAAGAATTGGCGAAAGTTTTCTATCGTCGGACAACACGGACAGCCACTTTCTTGTCGAAATGTAGTCAGATACCTTGGCATCAATATCTGTATTTTAACAAACATATATATGTTGCTCTGGCCAGAGCCAAAGCTGCTTTTGCCCTTGCAAAGAGACTGTTTTATAATAGCCAACTCCATGTGAGGGTGATCTGCTACATGACCCTTATCAGGCCTATGCTTGTATTTGGATTTTCCGTGTGGTTCAACGTGAGAGCAAGTTTATTGGAAAAGATGTTTGAGAAGGCTTGTCTTAGGACTTGTCTTCTCTTATACAGAAGACCAGTGTCTGAGTACATGAAATTCTATCCTAATGAGGTCTTATACAATAGGGTCAACCTAATAAGAGTGAACAATTTCGTCATTAAGTTAACTCGAAGGCACATTGCAAGATCAATGACCTCATCGAACAACCTAATCTCCGGGGCTGACTACCCCAATTATATATATCACGAGAGAGTTCGCTTGGACGGCTTTATTCCACCAGAAGCGTTTCTCTATTTAGATAGCAAAGGTCTGATCCAGCACAGATTGGCGACGCCGCTAATCTTCACATCACTCGAACAGCTGCGGACAGGCGACTTAACTGCGACAGAGATGTCGCACATGGCAGTGCGGAGCGTCTTCGGTTCAGTAGAGTGGTAGGGAGTTGCGACATGAGGGATGTTGCTCGGCAGCACCAACAATTTTGGTGGCTTGTTGAAGAGGAGGATGCTTCGTCGTTGAACTCCTCCAGTGATAGGTAGCTTCATGTGAAGTAAAGTGGGCCAGCCTAAATTTTTTTTTTAGCCATGGCCGGCTTACATAGTTTTAGATAGAATTAAGTTAGTTTTAAGAAAAAAAATATATAAAAAGGAAACAAAGTAAAACAATATATTGTGATAACCACTTCAATGTGAGCAGCGACATCTAGATTCACAGAGTATAAAATGTCGATATTCGAAGACCAGAAGATTTCGATACTTGAATAACGAAGTCTCGACTGGAGAGTGTAAACGAATTTTCTAGCAAATTGGAAATTGTATGGGACGCTGGATGGCGAGGATTGTTCTTGAAGTCTGTCATTCGAGTATAAATACTAGCATCCCCAAGGTATGCAAATCAGTTCTAAAGTGAAATTTGAAGTGTTAATTAGGAGAAGTGATTAAGTGGTTTAAGTAAAAGATAAGAAAAGTGTAAGTGGTTGAGAAATTGGATTGTACTGAGAGAAACAATTAAATAGTGAATTGTAACTGTACTGAATAAAGGGATTTGTATTGAAAAGAATAAGTTCTATCATTTGTACCCACACAAACATTTTACATTGGTGTCAGAAGTGGGATAGGACTTATTGTGTGTAAAAAAAAAAACAAAAAAAAGTGTTTTCTGACTATTTGAAAAAGCTAGAATGGGTCGAAAACTATTGCAGTTGACCCTCGTCCAACTCAAATCCGAGTTGAACAAGAGAAGCCTCAGCGCCAGTGGAGGAAAAAGTGACCTGGTGCTCCGACTTCAGAAGGCTTTGAACAACGAGGGACATGATCCTGATGCATATTCCTTAGATGTTGACGAGGATGAACAGACAAGTACCGGCAGTGATATGGCTGCGATGATGCAACTCCTCTTATTAAAAATGGATGAACAAAAGAAAAATCTGGAAGAACAGAAGAACAGTCTGGAACAAAAAATGGACGAACAGAAGAACATTCTCCAGAACAGTCTGGAACAAAAAATGGACGAGCAGAAGAGCAGCATTGAACAAAAATTCAACGAACAAACCAACAATCTGCACGGTCTTCAACAGAAAATGGATGAACAAAAGAATAATCTGGAAGAACAAAAGAACATTCTCCAGCAAAAATTCGAAGAAATCGATGACAAATTTGAAAGAATAGAGAAGAACGTTGATGACAAATTTGATAGAATAGAGAAGAATGTTGGCGAAAAATTCGAGGAAATGGACAGCAAAGTTCAGCAACTGGCAAAAGAGCTCGACACAGTGCGAAAACAGAAACTGCGAGAATGTTCTTTAAGCGGTCCAAGGAGAAAAGATTTGAAGCCTCCCTCATTCGATGGCCAGACCTCATGGTCTACTTATAAGAAGCAGTTTGAAATGGCTGCCTGTGCAAACGACTGGGACAATGAGGAAAAGTGCTTTGCCCTAACAATGGCCTTGCACGGTCCTGCAGCAGAATTGTTGCAAACAGTAGATATCGAAAAGCACAAAGATTATGTGACTTTAGTACAGGCTATCGAGAAACGGTTTGGGGATAGCCACATGCAGGAGGTCTACAAGGTCCAATTGCAAAGCCGAACGCAGCAACGAGGAGAAACACTTCAGCAGCTCCAAGCAGACGTGAGTAGACTGGCACATCTGTCCTACCCCACCGCAGGCCAGGAAATTATCGACGAAATGGCAAAAGATGCACTTATCAGGGGAATTGCAGATTCGAAGCTACAGTCAGCAGTAAGGATGGCCAGGAAAAGAACCCTGGCTGAAGCACTTGCCTTCGCTCTGGCGATGGAAGCAGCCAATCAGGCTTCCAGGGGAACACATTTCGTCAGAGAAGTAGCATATATCGAATGCTCCTGCACAAGAATTAGTGCCGGGGAACGAGATGCTCGGCGGGATAGACGAATAATGCGCTGCTGTAAAATAGGACACCTTCAAAGGCAGTGTAAAGAACCGGTACGACGAAAAGACTGCCGTCATTGTGGTCACAAGCAAATAGAGGAAAAAACCCGTAAAAACAGCTATCAAGAAGCCGGTCAACCTTCCCGAAGCCATCAGTCGGGAAATGCTTCGCGGGGCAGAAGTTGGTAGCAGGAGTCGACGGCCCCAGGACCAGCATCCAAGTCTCGCTGGCAAAACGATGCAACGAAAGCCTTCTAGTAGTAGTCAGTGGAAAAGAAAAATGGATGGCAACAATAGACACCGGTGTCACGGCCTCAATCATCAGCAGGAATCTTGTGCAGAAGTCTTGGCTGCATAACACTAGCAGTTGCAGCTTGCAAACAGCTACAGGAGCAACGATTAAGGTATATGGTGAAGTCCGCATAAAAATCCAACTGGCCGGAATAACATTCACTCATGCGTTTCTGGTAGCTGACATATGTGACGAGTGCATCATTGGTACAGAGTTCATGAGAGAACATGGACTTATAGTCGACTTGGAGGCACAAACCCTGAAATACGGAAACATGGAGATACCAATGATATACGGAAACGCCAATACCACAGTCTCAAATGTCGTCATCTGCAGCAATCAGAGTCTAGAGCCTTCGTCAGAAGCAATTTTGTGGGCAAAAGTGGAAGGTGGTCCTAGTAGCCACCGATTCTATTTGATGGGGCCAGCAAAGAGAAGAGACTTCATGGTGGGAAAGACCTTAGTGGACCCAAAGAACAACATGGCCCCTCTAAGGATTCTAAATCCAAAGACATTCAGTGTAAAGGTGAAAAAGGGGGAGATAGTGGGAAAATGCGTACCTGTTGAGGCTATATCGACCACAACGGAAAAAAAGGGTGCAACAACGGTCACAACAGTTCAGAGCATAAAAATCAAGAAAAAAATTCTCAACCTCTGTAATCTGGACGAAGACCAGCGAATCCCAGCAGAAAAACTAATCGGTGAGTACGCTGATATATTTGCTACACAAGACGGAGAATATGTACGTACACATATTGTTCAACTCCACATTTCCACCGGATACGCTCGACCAATCCGTCAACCTGCAAGGCGTCTTCCATTGGCAAAGCAAACAGAAGTTGCCGAAATGATGTCGAAGATGAAAGCTGAAGGAGTGATTGAAGAATCGCAAAGTCCGTGGGCATCTCCAGTGGTCCTCGTGAAGAAGAAAGATGGCAGCACGAGATTTTGTGTAGACTACCGACGTCTCAATGATGTCACTAAAAAGGACAGCTACCCACTTCCGAGAATCGATGACACTTTGGATATGCTTTCTGGAGCGAAATGGTTTTCAACACTTGACTTGAAGAGCGGTTACTGGCAGGTAGAGATAAATCGTACGGATCGTGAGAAAACTGCCTTCACTACAGGAAGCGGTCTTTGGCAGTTTGCAGTGATGCCGTTTGGACTGTGCAACGCTCCGGCCACCTTCGAGCGACTAATGGAACGAACATTGCAAGGACTCACCTGGAAAACCTGCCTAGTATATTTGGACGACGTTATCGTCATAGGCAAGACGTACGAGGAGCACCGCGAAAATCTAAAAGAAGTGTTTGAGAGGCTACGAAGTGCTCATTTAAAGCTCAACCCAGAAAAGTGTGCCTTGTTTCGTCCGGAAGTAAAATATCTGGGTCACATTATATCAGCGGAAGGAGTAAGAACGGATCCTGACAAAATCGAAGCCGTGAAAAGTTGGCCTTCTCCAAAAGATAAACACCAACTGAGAAGCTTCTTGGGCCTCGCCACGTATTACAGAAGGTTCGTAAAGGATTTTGCTGGCATTGCAAAGAGCCTGCATCAACTTACGGAAAAAGGCCGACAGTTCAGGTGGTCTGGAGAATGCGAAAAAGCATTTCAAGAACTGAAGCGACAGCTGTGCAATGCCCCCATCTTGGGTTACCCGACGCCCGGAAAAATGTTCATCGTGGACGCAGACGCTAGCAATGTTGGGGTCGGAGCTGTGATCTCCCAAGTTCATGACGGTCAAGAGAAAGTGGTCGCATATTACAGCAAAGTACTCTCCAGACCTGAACGGAACTACTGTGTAACCCGGCGCGAGCTTCTGGCTTTAATTCTGGCTACGAAGCATTTCCATAAGACAGACCACGCAGCTCTGAAATGGCTACTCCAATTTAAGAACCCTGAAGGCCAAGTTGCAAGATGGATCGAGCAGTTGCAGGGCTACGACTTTGAAGTGCAATACCGCAAGGGAACACTCCACTCAAATGCTGATGCTCTCTCTCGTCGACCGTGCGGAGTAAAATGCGAACACTGCAATCGTACAGAAGCAAAAGAACAGGCAACTATCCAAGTGATCAGGACTGAACCAATAGAGGGTTGGAGTATAGACGAAATCCGTTCCTCCCAACAGGCAGACAATGACATCGAACCAATATTGGCCTGGAAAGAACACGAGGAAAGACCAAGCTGGCAGCAGATATCAGATCGGAGTCAAACTCTGAAGGCATACTGGGCACAGTGGGACTCGCTTTTTGTGCAAGATGGATTGCTGAAGAGAAAATGGGAAAGTGCAGATGGGACAACATCTCGTATGCAGCTAATAGTGCCACGGTCCAGAGTCAGTCAAGTACTCCATGAAATACATGACGGAATCTCAGGAGGCCATTTGGGAATAAACAAGAGGTTGGAAAAGGTAAGGGAACGTTTCTATTGGCTAAGCGCTAAACAAGATGTCGAGAATTGGTGGAAAAATGCATAAGATATGCGGCTACCAAGGGTCCAAAAGTAAAGCCACATGGACAAATGCAACAATACAATGTCGGAGCACCTTTCGAACGAATAGGCATCGACATCGCTCGGCCGTTTCCCGAAACCTTTAATGTTAACCGATATACCCTCGTGGTCATGGATTACTTCAGTAAGTGGCCGGAAGTGTTTGCCATCCCAAATCAAGAGGCTAAGACCGTAGCCGAACAAATAGTCAACAACTGGGTGAGCAGATTTGGGGTCCCAATGGAGCTGCACTCTGATCAAGGGCGAAACTTTGAATCAAAAGTCTTCCAAGAAATATGCCAATATTTGGGAATAAGAAAGACAAGGACAACGCCACTACACCCTCAATCTGATGGAATGGTCGAGCGATTCAATCGGACCTTGAATGAGCATCTATCTAAGGTTGTCAGCAACTGCCAGCGGGATTGGGATCGACACATACCCCTCTTCTTAATGGCCTACCGAAACGCGGTCCATAGCTCAACAGGGCACACACCATCCGAGATCTTATTTGGTCAAACTATTCGGTTGCCAAGTGAAGCAAAATTCGGATCCCCACCGACGAAGCCCAAAGAGGTGAACGACTACGTGAATGACTTACGCAGCAGGATTCGTAAATTGCATGAAGACACCAGAGAAAAGATGAAGCTAGCAAGCAGCCGCATGAAAACTAGGTACGATATCAAGGCGAAATCTTCCGGTTTCAACGAAGGAGATCTGGTTTGGCTGTATAATCCTCAGCGTAAGAAAGGCAAATCACCAAAATTGCAACAGGACTGGGAAGGTCCATACAAGGTGATAACCCGCATTAATGACGTTGTCTACCGGATCCAGCGTGGGGATCGACGAGAATTGAAAGTGGTCCATTTGGATAGAATGTGTCATTTCAACGGGATGCTGAATGACGAAGTTGTTCGGGACGAACAACTGTAGAGAGGGAGCAATATGATAACCACTTAAATGTGAGCAGCGACATCTAGATTCACAGAGCAGAAAATGTCGATACTCGAAGACCAGAAGATTTCGATACTGGAATAACGAAGTCTCGACTGGAGAGTGGAATCGAATTTTCTAGCAAATTGGAAATTGTTTGGGACGCTGGATGGCGAGGATTGTTCTCGAAGTATGTCATTCGAGTATAAATACCAGCATCCCAAAGGTATGCAAATCAGTTCTAAAGTGAAATTTGAAGTGTTAATTAGGAGAAGTAATTAAGTGGTTTAAGTAAAAGATAAGAAAAGTATAAACGGTTGAGAAATTGGATTGTACTGAGAGAAACAATTAAATAGTGAATTGTAACTGTACTGAATAAAGGGATTTGTATTGAAAAGAATAAGTTCTATCATTTTTACCCACACAAACATTTTACAATATATAAATACATATATATACATGTATTTATATATTATGTATATACATATTATATATATATATATATTTATATATGGTATGTCTATATTTGTGTTAGATGTAAGTAAGTTAAGTAGACTAAGATTTATTTTTAGTTAGTTTGTAGGCTTTTAGTTTTAAGTTTTATTACAAATTAAATAATGTCCATTTACTAAGTTTTTGCTTAAAATTTATTTTCTTAGATTTAGTATTAATAAATGTAAAAATAAAAATAAAATTAGACTGTAAGATACGTCGAAAGACATAGTTTAAATGTTAGGTTTAACTTAGAGTGCCCGCATGGGGCCAGCTAGTTAGTATAAGATAATTGTAAGTTATTTAAGCTAAATTTTAAGCATTTTTTTGTCTAGCATATAAAAGTAATTTAAGGTGTATAAATAAAAATGCATATAAACTGAAACTGAACTGATGCTTATCAACAAAGCCGATACACAGTGAAGTAGTGAGTGACCTTACTGCGGCAGCTTTCAACAGATTTGTGGCACGTAGAGGAATTTGCTCCAATATGTACAGTGATTGTGGTAGCCATGGACGAACTGAAGAAGGAAAGCAAACAGCAGAAGTTTCGGCAAGTCTGGCAGCACAAAACACCAAATGGCATTTTAATCCACCAGCTTCACCACACTCATTGGTGGGAGTCTGAATAGGACGGAGAGTTTTTTCTTCACTCAGAGTTATTCGAAGTTTTATAATTCGCAGTATTTTTTGTGTTTGAAACTCTACAACAGCCAAATCTACGTGTCAGTGTTATGCCTTCACACGCAGAATTTTTCTGTCTGAGTTCCAATTACACAAATGAAAAACTTGAAAGACTTGTCATGGGCAGGATTCGAACCTTGACCCTCCGAGTGAGAAGCGATTGCTAGTACCACTACACCACGGCCACCACCTTAAAAGAATAGTCGGAGCAGCCAGGCTTATATTTGAGGAATATGCTACACTGCTCGCTCAAATCGAAGCATGCTTCAGTTCAAGGCCATTATGCCCAATGACGTCCGACCCAAATGATCTGACGGTTCTCACTCTAGGAAATTTTTTGATCGGAGCATCGATAATTAAACTGCCCGAAAGAAATTTAATGTAGAAAAACATAAACAATTTCGATAGGTGGAGATATATTCAAAGATCAACACAAGAGTTCTGGAAGCAGTGGAGCACATCTTACTTGCATTTGCTACAGCAACGACCAAAATGGCTTCAGCAACAGCTGAACATCTAACTCGGAGACATAGCTCTCGTCAAGGAGAATAACCTTCCGCCTTCGTCGTGGATGCTCACGCGTGTAATTGAACTGCATCCCGGTGCTGATGGTCTAACGCGCGTGGTGACCATAGGGACAGAAAAAGGAGTCCTAAAACGTCCGATCGTGAAACTGTCCCCCTTGCCGGTAGCTAATCCGTCGAACGAATCGAGTTAAGAACTTAAATAAAATGTAAACAAAAAACAATATGTACACAAAACCTAATTTAATTAATAAACACATCAAAAAATATACACTGATTTAATAACCCTTACGCCACCGCCAAACGTAATAAAATTTCTCCCTATTTCAGAAGGTCAACCGATTTGCCACTAAGTTATTGATAACCAACTGTAGCAGTTAAATAAAATTTATTTTATTTTTATGCACATGTATTAAAACCCAAACTAGTATAATTTTGTATCTTTATCCGCACTCGCAAACCATCACAGTCGGACGTGAGGGGAGAACAACAACAAGAAGGCAAAATGGAGATGAAGCAACAAGATATGAAATTAAATCCACACGACAAGAGGCAGAGATCTGGAAGCATGATCTACACAGCACCACACAACATACCCTGTTGGAATTCTTCAACTCCACGTTGCGGGGCCGGGAGCAAGTTGCTTCCCAACAAAATCTACCGCGCGCTGGGAAGAATGGGAGATTATGTGTTTGCAGGAAGCTAATTAATCGTGTTGGGGTGTGTAGGATTTTTGTTTGTGTAATATGTGTGGGATGAATCGAGTAGAAAAATGCGGGTAAATAAAACAAGTCTTTTCGGTTTCAATAGTTACAGCAAAGATAGAGTTTATTTCTCCTCGGGAAATTACTTCCATATTTTAACATTTAAAAGTCATACATTTCTACTACAAATTTGCAATTCGTAATCTTACGTTACGTTTCTTTGTTTACATAAAAATTTAGTTGTTACATTTAAATTAATTTTTAAAAAGATATGATAATTTCAACAAAGAAATAGAAAATAGATGCAATTTTATTTCCGAACATGCTCCCGCCCTGTGGACGATTTTTGTCCGCAAGTGTCCTCAATTATGTACCTTAATGTACCCAATTGCAGTTGCAGTATGTTGTACTCATTTGTGCCTGAAAGAGAGGGAACGCTTTTTATTTAAGTGGAAAAAGAAGGGTTACTTCCACCGAAAATCCATTTCTAAAGTGGATTTTCGGGTGAAGTACGTCGTTTTTTTCCATATCGTTCCATTTTTGAAATATTTTCATTTTAGTTTTAGAGAAAGGAAGTGTGAAGAATAGGAAAAAAGGTATGTTTCAGGCCAACTGCTCTAATCTAAAAATTAAAAATGCTCCGTTGTGTGAGTGCGAGTGTGTTGACTGTCTACATGTAAATGAGACAAGATCGTGTAATTAATAATTTGAAACATTACATGTAGGTGACAAGGACGACGACATAACAAACGGGTAACAAAGGGAGATGAAATATGTGTCATTTGCTTTGTTTACAATAGTGCAATATGTTTTTTTGATCGTTGACTAAAACTGGGTCAATTTGCGTCGCAAGTGTTGTTCGGATTTTGTTTAGTTTTCGTTGGATTTCCCTTTTTTGTTTTTTTTTTATTGTGAATAAAAAGTAAGTGTTTTATTTAAATTTTCCTTTTTGTTGTCTGCTATTTTTGTCCCTTGCCATAAATTTTAAATCGTTTGAGATTGTGTACACCTGCGCGATAACACAATCGAATATACGTATGTGCATTCATGTGTGCATATTGAAGTACACACATGATTTGCTATTGTTTTCGCGAAAAAGATATTCGTGTGCAAGGGCAAAAAAAAACATGGGAAAATGGAAAAAAATTAAAAAGTTCATTGTAATTATTTTCCCAACAACTCGGTACAATTTGTGGTTATTTTCTACGATAACTGTTCTCCGCGTACGCAATGTTTGGTTGTGCAGTGCGATGATGTGCGACGAGCGAGTGGTTTGTGTTTTAATGATGGCCGAATTAGCTGCCTTAGTGTGTGTGGTGTTTACATTTTTAAGTAAAGGCCAAGAATCCGTCTTCCTTTGAATTGTTGTTGCAATTCATCTGCAGTAAGTTTTATTTTTCTTATTTACATATTTATTATTATTTTTTTCAAATTAAGATAAGATTAGTTAAGGTATTTGTTAATCCATTTGAGTGTTGCGAAATTTTAAAATGTTTTAAAAAAGGGATACCTGTTGATAGGTTAAAGTGTTATGTTGTGTTGTGTGGATAACGTTGAGTGTTTACTAAGAAGCTTCAAATGCCGTCGGGGTTTTGATTCTCCAATTCCTGTCGTCATTTTGGAATTTCGGAACCCCGCAACGTTGTCCGGGATGCATGATTTTGTGTGATATAGAGTGGACTGTATGTATGTGTGTTGTATTGTGTAGGAAATCTAGGATAAGTAAGTTTGTATTTACTTATTTGTATTTCATGAACCTAATAAATCGCTGTTAAAAGAAAATAAATGCCTTTAATTTTCATATGAATTTATTTAAAGTGTGTGTCTTATAAATTTTGTGTTGTGTCGTTTAAATGGCTTGCTTTCTGTTTGCGATATTTGATGACAAATAAATAATTTTCAAAGTGACCGATTAAGTTCTACGGTTTCGGTTCGTACCGTAACCACTCGAGCAAGTCCGTCTTTTCCGGGATGTGCGCCGGTGATTGCAGTGACGGTAGTCTTTCGTCCTTGAAGAGAATTAAGTGTCCCCGTTTTGATCTCGGCTTCCGTCTTGTCCCCTTCGGGCGCTGTTTCATCCCGGATAGCTATTCTTTGCTCCACTTGCGTCTACCTTTAGTGGACCTCTGTCTCTTATTCCAGCTTGTGCCCGGCAGTTTCGTACAAGTCGTTTGTAGTACGCAGGACTGCGACGAAGCTTCGTAGTTCTGGTTGACTTATTGAATACCACATGGTGGGGAGTAAGGAAATGGTGTGGTGTATCCAGTATGGTATTGTTCTGTGTGGGGTTTTCCTGGAATCTTCCTTCCAGTTGATGAAACCTACGTAAGGCACCTAACTTCGAGGCACCAAACCAAGGCTTACATCCGGTTTTAAATGGTAACGATACCTCATATCGACCATCAGTCAATCTTATTATTGTGTTGATATGATTCTTTTCAGAAGTTTTCTCCTCCGCAGTTTCCTCAGTGTTGAAAGGCAACTCCTCCAGTTCCCAGGACCTTCGCAGCTGAGTTTCGTTATTGAGAACCTGTAAGAAGCTATGGACAGGTTCTTTATTTTGCGAAATAACCTTCCCAAGGATAAGCCAACCTAACTCTGATTCCTGTACGATTGGCGATCTTTCATCATCAACGCGTATAATGATATGGATATTATGGACCTAAAATAAATTCAGAGTAAACATCGTCTCCCAGGACAATATCAACAGTCGCACGCTTATCAAATTGTGGATCAGCTAACTTCAAACCTTAAATATGTTCCCAATTTTGCAGAGCTAATGGTTTGGACGCAAAAAACCAGTCACGGACTTGAACACATAGGCTGGGGTATTTGTCTCGAAAGGTGTTACCAGAGACCCAAAGGTAAGATTTACATACCGCTGACATGAACCACTGCTAATTTTTCCCAATCCAGATACCTCAATGAGTGTTCGCCGTTGATAAAGCCCTAGCAATTGAACAGCTGATTCGGAAATAAAAGTTGCTTCAGATCCAGGATCGAGTAATGACCTCAGATTAAAATAATTAACATTTGATGACCTGATTCGAACAACTGCTGTTGCCAGAAGAACACTTGGCTGATGAACTTCAGGAGAAACTACTTTAGGTGGGTTACATTTTGATGTTATGTGAAATGTTTGTGTACCTGTAGTTGTGTTTTTATAATCCCTTGTAGGTTTAGAGCAGATATTATCAACATCCAGCAGAGAAGGGTGTGCCTGCTTGCAGTAATAGCAGCGCACACTGCTTTGACAATAGTTAGTCCTGTGACTGTATGCTAGACAGTTTCGGTAAACCCCGATTCTGTCCACTGCCTTACATCGTTCACAGATCTCCATGGCAATAAACTTCTGACAAGTTCGAAGGGAGTGCTGACCTCTACCATATACCTGGCATGCAAACTGCTTCTTTTCGACGTGCAACACCGTTTTCTTCTCGATCGCCACAACCTTGTGTGCAGAAGAACCGCTGACCTTTAAGCCACTCGTTCCAGCTACTGCTTCCAAGGTACGAAAACATATTTTCAGGAACTCTGTAAATTGTGTCAGTGTTGGCAACTCCTTCGAACTACCTAACTTCTCCTCCCACAAACGCTGCGTAAAAGCAGGTAATTTTTGTACTAGTATATAAATTAATATGTTATCCGACGAACTAAAAACATTCCTGGGACGTATCCAGTAGAGACTTTATATTACTTGCAGTCTCCTTTGTCAACTGCTGCTGTTCGAAAAAATGTTGGAAATGAGGGTTTGCCAACATTCCTTTGTGGTCGTATCTGGCGACAACTAGTTCCCATGCTTTGTAATAATTGCCAGAATACAACCCTAGAAGATTTTAAATGCTCGAGAAGATTTTAAATAATTGTATGGACCAAAGATAAAAACACATCATGGAAAGCCCGCCATTTTGTGTACGAGCCCTCGAAATGCGGGATTTGAATTTGAGGTAACGAAAGCTCATTGCAAGAAGCACCTGTGGGTTCACTTTTCGCGTTCTTCTCCTTAGATGCTGACTTGGATTGTCGATAGCATTGACCAATTCCCCCCGGTAAGTGAAATATGCTTCCTGTAACAGATTAAAAATTTCATCAAAATCTTCGTCTTCCAGACCTTCTTCAACTTTTCCTCGTCGAATCTTCGTTTGAAGACCAAGTGCGTTCTTCAAGTTCCCTTCTAGAATAAGAAGACGACCTGACAGATAGCTGGCTGTGAGACGTGATGCTCCAGTCTTTTTAAAGTTGGAATGGTCACGAAGAATCTGCTCCAGAACACCTTTCTGATCTGCACCCGTTGACAATTTCGACATGTTTAAAGGTTTTATTTTGAAAATTAATTATAAAGCAGTATGTGTGTATGTATCAAGTACAATATTTATTAAATTATTAGATACAGTTTACTAAAATAATATTTATTAATTAATATTTTATTCCAGCAACTTACGACCTTTGGTTGGATTTGCCCAGCTGGTGACGGTTGAGGTTATAGTTGAAAATGTAATCTTTACACGGCGCGGGAATTTCGATTTATGCAGAACCACCGAAAGTCTATAAGTCTTTAAAAGGAGGAAGACAAGGGGCAAGACACCGACCGCGAGGGAGTAAATGTATGAACTTTATGTTTTATGTATATAGCAGTATATATATTGCACACTTGCACTTTTTTATTATTTGTTTTTCTTTTAAATGTTTAATGTTTTGTGTAGTTTATTAACTCTTAATGTCTTTGTTGATAAAACCAAATGATTTTGCATATACAGGGTGTTCTAAAAATCAATGTCAAGCCGGAAACGGGTTAAGTGGTGTCGGATATCACAAAATTATAAAAAATATTCTAAGTCATGTACTTTTAAAATTATTGGCACTCAAAAAAAAAAAAAGAGAAATCTGACACCCTGTGACGATCTTTCAACTGCTGTGACCGTAAATCTTTACTTTTCTTCGAGTTTTTTTTTGTCACGTAACCCTTAGTAACTTTTCTGTAAATTACGGTCCAACATAACTGAAACATAAATATATCGATTTTAACTAAAATATTCTTTTTTTGTCCATCCATGTATCTGAAAATCATTAATCATCCAAGTTGAATTGACTGTATGACAAAAAAATTTTCTATGCCATTTTGGCAAGTAAATTTAAAAAATGGAGTATTTAGTCTGGATTCCAAAATGGTATGACACTTGCTACACTAACGCTTAATTGAGGACCAAAAAAAAATATTTTGTTAAAGAAATCCGATTCACAGTTAATTCTTTTTAATAAGTTAAAAATATTCTTTTTTGTCCTCAACTAAGCTTTAGTCTAGCATGTGTGATACCATTTTGGAATCCAGACTAAATACGCCATCTTTTAAAGTTACTTGCCAAAATGTCATAGTACATTTTTTTGTCAGTATAGTCAGTTCAAGTTGGGTGATTAATAATACTCAGGGTTACGTGACAACAACAAAATCGAAGAAAAGTAAAGATTTACTTTACAGGGTGTCAGATTTCTCGATTTTTTTTTCAGAGCCAATAATTTTAAAAGTATATGACTTAGATTTTTTTCATAATTTTGTGATAACCAACACCACTTGACCTATCACCCGTTTCCGACTTAACGTTGATTTTTGGAACACCCTGTATATACATAGTTGACATATATGATTCATTTGACATTTATTATTTATTATGGGACAATTTCTCTGATGTTGTGGGTGGGTTCATTCTGCACCACTTGATGTTTCTTTCTAATGCCTTTTTAATGGTGAAGTTTATGTCATAAACAGTGCCAGTTTACTCAGGTCTGCTTGGAGCTGCTGCAATGTTTTTCCTCGTTGTACCTTATAAACCTCCTACATGTGGCTATCCCCAAATCGTTTCTGTACTAAAGCCACATAATCTTCATGCTTTTCGATGTCTAGTGTTTGCAGCAATTCTGCTGCAGGACCGTGCAAGACCAAGGCGAATTTTCATCCCTCACTTCCTGCGTAAGTACAGACCAGTTGTTTTGGCACTTAGTGAAATACAGGTAGATTCCTGCCCACACCTCTCAGATCACACTGATCTGAGGCTACCTAGCTACGAACTAGTGCCATTATTCTTCTCCCACCGCGGTCTCGCTATTTACGTGCGTAGCTTACCAAATTCCACCACAATGCGACTCATGTTCCAATCCGAAATTGAAATTCATTCGGTTAAAATTCCATCTCCGTAAGCATCCGTAAACAAGTTATCCACTATTGCTTTATTTACAAAAGTCCCAAATTGGATAGCAATTTTACGTTTAACGAGTTTGAGTGTTGTCTGAATCCATACAGACAATTGTATCCCTGTATCCTCATACTGAAATCGTGACTACGGGCGATTTCAATATACAAAATTCTGGTTGGCTTCAACATTCTGAACAGCCAACATCCGAAGGACGGTGTGTTGAGATCTTCGCTGCGCAAAATAACTTGAATCAGCTTGTAAATGAGACCACACGAATACCAGACTTTGATAGTTATATCGCCAACACCCTGGACATTTTAAATTCTCACCCTGATACGTACGCCGCTGATGTGCTCTCCCATCTAGGCTTATGACACCATTGTGTCATATCAGCTAATTTCTCGTACACCCACCACACAGTTTGTGAAAAGATTCCTAAAAGAACCATATAAGTCAATTGGAGCAGACTTAACAGCTTCTTTAGGGATTTTAACTGGTCGTTATATTTCCTCGATAACAGCGTGGATGCTCCTTGGACAAGGCCAATCTGCTTGCTGCACACTTTGCGGCCAGCTCAACACTCCCAGGGTGTGCTTTGTCTCCGCCTACATTTGAGTGCGTCGAATCTTCAATGGGACGAATCCAATTTCGTACTCGTGTACTAGCAAGAGTACTTAAAGATCTTGATATACATAAAGCCGCTGGTCCAGATGGTATATCTCCCCTTGCTCTGGGTGTTCTTCTATGCTGACAAAACCACAGCTTTAGCTTTTTCATCGATCCTACCCTTTAGGACTCTTTCCAAGCAGTTGGAAAACAGCATTTATCTAGCCCGTCCCTAAAAAAGGCTAATCTTCTTCCCTCACTTTTTTAATTTAATTTAGTGGGGCTGACGCCCCCATTTATTTCGCTTAATGCAAGCTTATACTAACTTAAAAACTAGGACTTAAAAACTAACAAGAGTTAAGGGTTACTAAGTAAGGGAATGGTGGAGGAGATCAAATTTAAGACGAGAAGTGCTCAGGTTAAAATCAAAAAGGGGGAGGTTTGAGTTGACCTTACGGAGAATGCGGGAGATTGGTTCGTTAGAGCCATAAGAGGTGCGGTGGGTTGGGATATAGAAGAGACGAGGACAGCGTAAATTACGAGGGCTAGTGTTGAAGGAAATAGAATTATAAAGGGAAGCGCAGTCCACAGAACCGGAGAGTAGTCGATGAATGAAGAGAATGTCAGCTACGTCTCTGCGTTTTTCTAGTATATTCATGTTAAGCAGTTTGAGGTGGTCGCGATAGGGAGGTAAGATAAATGGGTCACTTCAGGTTAGTCTACGAAGAGCAAATCGAAGAAAACGACGTTGAATGTTCTCGATTCGGGATATATGAATTCGCTAAAAGGGGGACCATACTTGGCTGGCATATTCAAGGAGGGGCCGGATAAGGGTAATGCAAAGTGACCTTGTCACTTAAGGGTTGCAAAATTCTTTAGACCAACGTTTGATAAAACCGAGCGATGAGTTGGCTTTAAGGATAATCTCATCAATATGCGAACGGAAGTTTAACTCTCTATCGTAAAATTCCAAGGTCGCAAAGTACAGGTTGGTCATGCAGAAAATAAAGTCGAGAGGGGGATTTATTGGACTTACAAGACAAAGTCAAAGATCGGCATTTGGAGACATTAAGGTCAAAGCAATTTTTTAGACACCAAGTAGAAAACCTATCGTGGTCTTCTTGAATGAGAATACAGTCTTGGGGTGAAGAAATAGTGTTGGAGAACTTAGTGTCATCGGCGTAAATGGATACAGAGCAGTGTTTGATAATCTTCTCAAGATCGTTTATAGTTAAAATAAAGAAGAGGGGACATAGCTGGCTGCCTTGTGGGACAGCAGAAGTGGCTAAAAACGGAGTTGAGCCTGACCTAAAGCGAACACTGTATTAACGCTTCTACAGATAAGAAGATATCCATTTTAACAATATGGGGTCAAAACCGAGGGAAGACAATTTGAAAAGAATCAGTTGATGTGATATTTTATCGAAGGCCTAATCGCAATTTGTAGCAATAACGTCAATTTCGTTGCCATTTTCTAGGGCTGAAAGCACAAAGGATACGAATTCAACTAAGTTTGTTGACCTACCTTTTAGAAATCCGTGCTGACTGGGTGATATAAGTGGCTTGCAGTGAAAGCTTAGAACTTCATATAAAAAACTTTCGAACATTTTAGGTATGTGAGAAAACTTAGCAATGGGACGGTAGTTGATTACTTCATTCTTTGATCCCTTTTTGTGAACCGGGGTTATGAAAGAGGTCTTCCAAACTTGGGGGAATACCCCTTGTGTGAGGGACAGATGAAAGAGGGAGGAAAGTGGGTGCGAAAGATTGGAGGCAGACTTTTTGAGAAATATTGCTGGGAGCCCATCTGGACCGGATACAAAATCATCACTGAGATTTTGTAACTTTTCTTCGATAAGGGTGGGATCAAAAGGTTGAGAGAGAGAGAAGCCAATGGACAAATTGGGAAGGTACTTGAAATAGAGTCGGGTATAAAGAGGTTGTCTGCAAATGACTGTTTAAAAAAGTTTGCCAAATAGTTGGCAATAATATGTGGATCGGTCGATGATATATTATCGAACGAGAGAGAGGGGGGATAACCGTGTGATTTTCTTTTGTAGTTAACGAATTGATAATATGTCTTAGGATCGTTGATAAGGTTGGTCTGCGCTGTGTCGAGAAATCGCTGATAGAGGCAGTTATAGAGCTGGGTCAATTGCAGGTAAATTCCAAGATAGTTAGAGTAGTTAGTGCTCTTTCCGAGCAGATGGAGAATAGAATTTGTCCAGCCCGTCCCTAAAAAAGGTGCTCCCAAAAATTCTATGCACTTGCTAGACAGGATCCAAAATCGTGCAATAAAACTCATACGTGATGCCAATGCGTCACAGTCTTTTGACACCCTCAAACACAGGCGTAACGCCTCCTGTCTCACCCTGTTCTATCGCTATTTTCACCACCAGTGCTCCACCGAAATTGCCAATAACATTCCGACAATTCAAACTTTTAACCGTAACACCCAGTTCAGTTTTAGTTTTAAACTGATAAACAGATATCAGGTTACTCGTCGAGGTCATTGCTCTTGCAATGTGCCTTCAAGTCAGCTTAATTACGAAGTTGTCCACTCGTATTAGGTTCTCCCTTTTGTAAAGGACCTCATTAGGATAAAATTTCTTGTACTCCGACTCTGGTGTTCTATACAAGCGAAGACAAGCCCTAAGACAAGCCCTCTTAAACACGCGAATCTTTTCCATTAAGAGTGTTCATACATTGAACCACACGGGACAACCAAATACCAGCATGGGCCTGATAAGGGCCATGTAGCAGATTACCTTTACCCTCGCATCGAGTTGGCTGCTATAAAACAGTCTCTTTGTAAGGGCAAAAGCACCTTTAGCTCTGGCCAGAGCAGCATCTACATTTTTGACAAAATACAGAAACTGATCCAGCCAGATTCCAAGGTATCTAACTACATTTCGACAGGCAAGAGGTTGTCCGTGTTGTCCAATTATAGAGAACTTTCGCCAATTTTTTCTGGTATCCCTAGAGGCTCCAGACAACGGCGTCCTAAAGAGAATGGTTTCCGACTTCTGAAAGTTGATTTTAAACTTCCAGTCATCGCAAAATCGTCTTATCTTATCGAAGTCACGCTGCAAGAGAGTATTAATGTCTTCGATTTTTGGACCTGTTCTGTACGCTACCAAATCGTCTGCGTACGCAATAGTATGGGGAAGTGAACCTATCAAGTCGCTTGTATAAATATTGAATAGGATCGGCGAATTGACCGCGCCTTGCTGAAGACCATTTTTAATTTGAAATATTCCAACAGAAGTCATATCACCATTTTTCACGATGAACTGTCTGTTAGTTAGCATATTATAAAGAATGTACAAGAGTGGTTTACTGATCCCTAGCCTAGTCGGCTTATAGAAAAGAACCATACGGTGTCGAAGGCCTTCTCCAAGTCAACAAGGCACGCACCAGTACATTGTTTTTTGCCTTTATTCCAATGGATATCGGACACCAGTTTAGACGCGGCATGTGAGATATCATGTCCCGCCTTAAAACCGAATTGTTTATCCTGAACTATATGTTTGTCCTCAACCCACCTAGACAGAGCACTATTGATTACTTTTTCAAAAATCTTACTGATATTCGGAAGGAGACTTATCGACCGGAGATTCGCCGGATTGGATGTATCTTTACCTCTCTTAGGGATGGGATACACCACCGCCGTTTTCCAATGCGCTGGATAATGTGCATTATTCATTGCATTATTAAACAGGGTGGTGTAGATGTCCACCTCTTCTAGAGGAAGATGTCGAAGCACGATATTCGGAATACCATCGGTCCACACTGATTTCTTAACTCTGATTGTGTCGAAGATCTCATGGAGTCTTTTCTTCGAAGTGAACGGGGGTAGGTCACCCTCTCTGGAAATGACATTATTTGCCATATTTTCGTCGCTGAACCGGGTGAAACCAGAGCCCTCGGATCGCCAGTTCCCTATTTTATTTCGAATGCAGAAGTCGTGCACCAAGACGAGATTGTCCAGGTCGTAATTAGGGTCAATGGTACCAGTGGCCTTGTATACTTCCTGGAAAGTCGCCCCTATGGTCTCTACCTACTCCTACGGATCCTCGATCACAAAAAAGTCGTCATCATCAGCGGCCTCATTTGGATCAATACCTGCTATTGTCAGTAACCGTTCGTTGTCTGTTGTCCGGGCTCATGTAACTTGCAAACATTTAAAACCAACGCACATCGGTATCTCTCTTTTTCCTCTCCCTAATTTCCTTTCGCCCGCGCTATGTGCAAACATCTTAAGGGTACCTAAAATCTCTTGTGGGCGCCTCTATTATAAAAAAAATCCCAATGTACTGGCTACTGTTTCAGCAAGGTATCCACCGGATGCGCGTATACAGACACAACTTTATGGATGGCTTTAAAACCGTGGGAAACTGATGACTAAGCAGAATACAGTATTATCTAATGACACTCTGCTACAATGTATGGCGTGTTAACTCCTTCCACTTTAAAAATCTATGTCCCGTAGATCTTAAACAATTTTTAGTATTGAAATTAGTTAGTTGGAAGTTTAATCGGTATATCGATACTTTTGCTGATCTTACTCCAAACAAAAAAATTCAGCAATTAATACCAACAGGAATATCGCAAAATCTACAACCACAGAGATTTGGTTTTACTACGCGTATTTAAGCTGGGAAGGCGATGAATGGATATAGCCAATGTCAAGTTTTTGCTTTGTAGAGGTAATATTTTTGGGAAGTGGAGGTAGGACTTGTAAGGATGTACTGGCAAGGCTTGAAAAGGTTTTATTTCCGATTTGAATCGTCTGGTTGCCGATCCGAACCACGTAGTACCCTGCATCAATTCTGCTTCATCTTTAGCAGCATGCCCTTGAATTGGGTTAAGAAGACAGTGTCTACCTTAATAAGTTCTATGATTTCTTCAAAAGGTGCAAACAGCATGACCGCCTTTCAAATATCGTGCAATACAGCTATTCTCTTGTAATGTAGGTCATTCTGCTCACACACCGTTGAGTTGTTGATGAGAAGACAGATACGCGTCACTTGGTTAGCGATTATCTGTTTGAAATGAAGATCAATTTAACGTCCCCCTACTATCGATGACTTGGTCCATAATAAGTTGTACTCAGTTTTTCTTACCTTTGACATTGTAACGTCCTTCTACTATCGATGACTTGGTCCATAATAAGTTGTACTCAGTTTTTCTTACCTTTGACATTGAAAGCATGTAATTAATACGGAATTATTTGTATACACCGAGGCCATTCCGTACTGCAACGCCTCGATCTCATTTGCATATGGTAGTGTCTCTAGCTCATCAATGATCCTGTTTTTTTGATTTTTTTTTTCTGTTTTTAAAAAGGACTCAAGAGGGTGTGAATGCTTTTGGATAGAGAGAGAGTGAAAGATGTTTGCGCTCTGTGGTTATTTCGCTCCATGGATGGCAACATTTAATGGGGAGACTCAATTATTAGTGTAAATTGACTTGATGTTCTATTTAGGCAACAATTCACCTCACGAGATTTTAGTTGCCTGGATAAAAGTCTTTCGAGCGCGGGTGGTATTGAAATGTTTTTTGCTAATTGACATGACTAAACAATTTCATTGATCTTTTTTTTTTTTTTTTTATAATTTACGCGCGCCTAAGGGGTTGATACCCTTTTACTGTTGCCAGGGCGCGGGCGGAAAGATAGAAGGAGGAGAAAGGAAAATTGTTTTTGTAGTGGTTTGAAACTCAGGTGTGTTTGGTTTCTATGTTTGCTCTCCAGGGGTGGGAGTCCGAATAGGACGGAGAGTTTTTCTTCACTCAGAGTGATTCGAGATATAATTCCCAGTATTTTTTCCATTGCTTGAAACTCTTATAACAGCCAAATCTACGTGTCAGTGTTATGCCTTCACACGCAGAATTTTTTTTGTCTGAGTTCCAATTATACAATGAAAAACTGATTTTTGCCATGGGCAGGATTCGAACCTGGACCCTCCGAGTGAGAAGCGTTTGCTACTACCACTACACTACACATTATTTAAGAATATCCTGCTCAAATTTCGCCATGTTTGTGGGGCTTATTTCCCTGTTTGATCTCTCAATTACCCAGTTGATTTCTGCGTCATGTCTTCGGTTATACCAAGGATTCTTTCATTTATTTTGTACTGATGGTTATTATTATCGACAGGCGCGTCTGGATTTCCCGCTATCCACTTCCATGCGGAACCTATCAAATTGATGGATCGCTTCGCTTTTGGCGACTTAACCCTAAGTGCTGCAATACGTTCCCTTATTTGATTATGATGGTGCTCGCAACAGTCATCCCTTCGCTTTCTTTAACGAGACTCGGTGGTCTAGCGCCCGTAAATTTAAGTCATTTTTAGGACAGATGCAATTAATTAATGAACAACGATATTTAATTGTAGGTTTATTATAATACTTATTATACATACAAAAACATATGTAAAAGGTTGCGCAAAATTAATCACCCTTTCGGAAGGTGGTATAATTTTTGCAAATGTCGTCGTACGTCAATCATATTTGACATTTGTGAACTAAGCAGCTGCAGTATATAAACAGACAAGCAATGGAGCGCTATACTCCGCTAGAGCGTGGAACAATTGTGTCGATGTTTTTGACCAATAATCGGTCGGTGGAGTTAACGCAGCGTGAATTTCGACTTCGATTTCCTAAGCGTATCGCGCCAAGTAGGCAGAGTGGAACCACAGGAAAACATGCAGGGCGTGTCCGCCACCGGACTAGTCGTCCGGCCAAGAATATCGCGGCTATGACTGCGAATGTCGCTGAGAATGAAGAAACATCAACCAGACGACGGGCCACGCAATTGGGCATCACCAGACGAATTTTAGTGAAAGACTTACACATGTTCCCCTACAAAGTGCATCAGTTAATGCCTTCTGACCGTCAGTCCCGTGTAAATTACTGTAAAGCAATCCTCAATCTCAACAACGAAGAGGACGATTTTGTGTTGAAAATCATCATGAGCGACGAGGCGCATTTCCACTTAAGCAAAATCTTCGTTTCTGGAGCACTGAAAATCCGCATGTGATGCACGACTAGCCATTATATCCACTCAAATCACTGTGTGGTGCGGCGTTCACGCAAGAGGAGTGATTGGCCGTATTTTTTTGAGGACGCTATCGGCAATACGGTCACTGTTACTGGCGAACGCTGCAGGGCTATAATAAACGACTTCTTACTGCCGGAATTGGATGAGCGGGGCTTGGTGAACATGTGGTTTCAACAAGACGGTGCAACCGCACACACAGCGCCAGCCACAATGGATATTGTCAAGGAAGCGTTTCCTGGTCCCGTTATCTCCCGTTTTGGTGATTTGGCATAGCCAGCAAGATTGCCCGATTTAACCATCCCAGACTTCTTTTTTTGGGGCTACTTGAAGTCGCGAGTTTATGCCAACAAGCCTCAGACAACCGCAGCCCTTAAGGAGAATATTTGTCAGGAGTGCGAACAGTTATTACCGGAAATCTTGCGGAAAGACATGGAGTTTAGTTTTAGTTTTAAATGGATTTTATTTTATTAATCATTAACTCTTACATACTAACAAAAAATGCTTAAATGATAGCTTGAAATTACTTAACAATCTTATAATAGCTTACTGGCCATACACAGGTACTCTAAGCTACTCTAAATTCTTATATCTATATCTTTCGATTTTATTTACATTTTATTTAGGAATATTTATTTTCTATACTGTCGCAGTTAAGTCGCCTGTCCCCAACTGTCCGAGCGACATGGAAGATTAACGTGACCGCTGATCTATCCTGGATGAAGCCTATCTGATCTAGCCGTCAGAGCGCACACTCTCGTGGTAAAGGTAATTAGGGTAGTAAGCCCCAAATATCAGGTTATTCGTCGAGGTCATTGCTCTTGCAATGTGCCTTTGAGTCAGCTTAGTTACGAAGTTGTCCACTCGTATTAGATTCGCCCTGTTGTAAAGGATCAGTAGGATAACAATTTTTGTACTCCGATCCTGGTGTTATGTACAAGCGAAGTCAAGCCGTCTCATAGACCCGAATGTTTTCTATTAAGCTTGCTCTTACATTGAACCACACGGGACAAACAAATGGGCCTGAGAAGGCCCATGTAGCAGATTATCTTTAGACTCGCATCGAATTGGCTGCTATAAAACAGTCTCTTTGTAAGGAGACTTATCGACCGGCGATTCGCCGGATTGGATATATTCATTCCCTCTTTGGGGATAGAGCCCTCGGATCGACAATTCTCCACTTCATTTCTTATGTAGAAATTGTACACCAAGACGTGATTATCCATGTCATAATTAAGGCCAATGGTATCAGTGGCCTTGTATACTTCCTGGAAAGTCGCCCCTATTGCCTCAACCTTCTCCTATGGATCTTCGATCACGAAGAAGTCCTCATCGTCAGCGGCTTCATTTCGATCAATACCTGCTGTTGCCAATAACCGTTCGTTGTCTGTTGTCCGGGCTATTTTAAAACACCGAAGGTCGTTTTGATTTTTTCTCCGAAATAGTTTATTTATTTGCGGGAACATATTCGCGTTGCTGGTGTTTTTAGAGCCAGAACCTTGTTGTTTCAATACAAACTTACAGAAATTCTGTAATTCTCTTTTATTAGCGTTTGAAGATTTTTAATCTCCGGGTCTTGTCTGTCAGTTAAGTGTCTGTAGAAGTTTTTGAGCGTTGGAAGATGTCTACTTTTCTGTTCGGTGGACTGTGGGTGTGCGTCAATTGTGTCAATGTTGCGGAGGAGCGTGTCCATCGAGTCTTACTGTAGTTGTAAGAATATCTTTGGACAAACTCCTCCAATTCCGCAATTTCGTTGGGAACTGTCATTTCGGTGCTAAAACCGCAATGGTCGCTGTCATACAAGAATGTGCGCAGAAAATTTAGCGTTTGTAAATTCGTACCTGTCAGTCGTATACGTTCGTGGTATAGCAGTACATCCAAATAAGACCCGCCTCTATGAAACTACGGGTTATCCGTCACTTTAAGACCGAGTCCGTACATGATATCGTGCTAAACCACACCAATCGAGTAGTAGGTTCCCTCTAGCAAATATTTCCCCAATCTTTGTGTTTAGCGTTGAAATCCCCGCCGATTATAAAATAATTCTCCCCCGATTCCAGCCTCAGAAGTCGAAAAAGCGTGCCAAGCTCTGTAATAAATACAAGTACAGTCGCTTTCCACTGCGGAGAGGGATGCGGATGACGACTGCCTCCAATACCCGGAACCTGCGCAACACTCTCTTGTACACTCTGTGAAATTGTATACCTTGTTTAATGAAGACACGCGACACCGCCTGCACGTTTGGATCTGGGCCGGTTTCTGCTTCTAACAATACTCAGGTTTGTGCTTATCGGTTAGCTTGGTTTCGTTAGTTAAAAGCACATCAGGAGTTTGGTCTTGTAGAAATTTAAACATTGCGGCTCTTCGTTCGATCCTAATCAGTGAATTAATATTCACCGCAAGGACCTTCAAAGTTTGCTCCACCATGTGCATACCCATTACGACATATGTTGCGTTAGTCCCGGCAGTAGCACATAGTGGTCCACCCGCTGGACCTGTTCTTGTACCTGCTGTTGCAGTACGCCATCTGGGCGTAGGAAATTTGGGACGTGACGGCTGGTGTTTGAAACCTAAGAGGTGAACTTTTGGCCTCCACCTTCTACTGCCGAGCCAGTTTTGCTTTTTAATGTCAGCGCACTTAGGACAACCCCTATAGTTTGCGGTGTGTCCCACGTTACCACATAATACGCACGAGAGCTGATTCGTATCGGATGCTCCGTCCCTACCCAGAGCACACTCCTCGGAGCTGTGGTTCTTTGCACACTTCACGCATCGAGGCTGCATTTGGCAGTTCGACGCGAGGTGCCCGAACCTCTGCCAGCGAACGCATTGTATAAAGCCTTCGCTCCATTTTAATTTTTCCCAGTGAACTACCTGGTAGTCTAGGACATTGATACTCCTTAAACTACCCAGACGGCAGACTCCGTTTCTCTCGCCTTCCTCTAGCTGTGGTAAATGGCTTTACCCCCACAAACTTGAGTCCTTCGCACTCCTTCCCTTTGAGCAGTGCCAGGATCTCCTCAGGATCAGATGACGTTTCCAACCCCTTCAGCAGCATCGATTGCCGCTTTTCATACTTTGGTGTGAATGAGTAGTGCTCCATCGTCGTTTCTTTTAGGAGCTCTTTCAGTTTCGCGTAGCCCTCCACTGTATTACAGTGGATGGCATGACGATCGTTCCCCAATCTTTTAATGTTAAAATTATTACCAATGACCAACTTACACAGGTCCTTTGTTGCATTTACCTCTAAATTATAGGTGTTGGTAGGAGGCATCTTCTTGTTGCTTTTGTTGTTGGGAGCTCCATACTTCTAATTGCTTCCTTTGCCTGCGTGCAGTTTGTATTTGCTTAATAGCAAGCACTTTTCCTTTCAGCTTTTGTATGCTGCTGTTAATATCTTTTATTAGTTCATTCTCATCTTCCGACTCGGATGCCTCTAGGGAGGCAAAGTTGTTGTTGCCGCCCTCATAATGGACGTCATCAGAGATGTACATCAAAGTATCATCTGATTGTTTTTTGCTTTGTTGTGTTGTTTTAGCTTTTTCAGCTGTTAAAGCGGAACTTATTTTCGTTTTTGTTAAATTGCGATGGGTTTTCAACCTCCTCCTCCTTTTGATTACCTGTTGGTTTTGTTTTGATAATATTATATATTGTAAAATGTTTGTGTGGGTACAAATGATAGAACTTATTCTTTTCAATACAAATCGCTTTATTCAATATAGTAACAATTCACAATTTAATCAATTTAATTTAATCAATTTCTCAACCGACAAGAGATAAGAGTATTTTTATCTTTTACTTAAACCACTTAATTACCTCTCCTAATTAACACTTCAAATTCAACTGATCAACTTCTTGCATACCTTGGGGATGCTGGTATTTATACTCGAGTGACATAATTCGAGAACAATCCTCGCCATCCAGAGCCCCATAAAATATCCATTTTGCTAGAAAATTCAGTTCCACTCTCCAGTCATCAATGGCTGAGACTTTGCTATTCAAATACCGAAATCTTCTGCTATGTAAATCTAGATGTCGCTGCTTATAAAGGGTCCGCCATCTAACGTTTTTTTTTTCAACTAGTGCTTATTTCATGAAAGGTAACACTTAGCTCATATCTGATTCGACAGATAATTAGTTTTATCCTTCCGGTTAATAATGGAAAATAATTTCATTCAAATGACTGCCTCGGCTAGCCATGCAGTAGCCTACACGATCGGTCCAATTTTTAAGCACATTATCGATTGTGTGCAGCTGTATTTCACCAATGGCTTCACGAATATTGTCCTTTAAAGCGTCAATTGTCTCTGGCTTATCTTTTACGGCACCCTACAAATAATAGTCCAACGGTGTCAAATCGCAGCTTCGAGGTGGCCAAACGACATCAGCTCTGCGATAATGCGATCTTCAAAAACGGGGCGCAAAACATCGAGTGTAGCTTCGGCTGTGTGGCACGTAGCACCGTTCTGTTGAAACCAAATGTTGCCAATATCCTCCTCTTCAATTTTTGTGAACAAAAATTCGTTCAACATGGCCCGATAACGATCGCCATTGACTGCAACGGCCACTCCTTGCTCATTTTCGAAGAAAAATGGCCCAATTATGCTTCTGGACCAAAATCCGCACCAAACACAGACTTGTTTTGGGTGTATCGGCTTTTCAATGTATGTATGCGGGTTTTCTATGCTCCAAATGCGACAATTTTGCTTGTTTACATACCCGCCAAGATCAAAATGAGCTTCATCTGAAAAGATGATTTTTTTTGGCAAAATCGGCATCTTCTCTAAGTCGATCGCAGGCCCACTTAGCGAAGCGTAGTTCAAGCGTATACACAACCATATTCGTTCAGCGGAAGGATAAAACTAATTATCTGTCAAATCAGACATGAGGTAGGTGTTACCATTCACGAAATAAGCACTAGTTGAAAAAAAAACGTTAGATGGCGGACCCTTTATTAAAATGGTTATCACAATATATTTACACAATTTGAGGAGAAAAAAAAAAAGCTATAAGCTTGGGCCGGGATCGAACCCGTGCCCGCAACTCGATGATCGACGCCATTTTTTTTTAATTTAAACTTAACTAATTTAAACTTAACATTCTTATTTAACTAATTAATTTACTCTTACATGCTGGACAAAAAAATGTTTAAAAGTTAGCTTAAATAACTTATAAATAATCTTATTCTAACTTATTGGCCCCATTCACTCTAAGCTAAACTTAGCAGTTAAACTATGTCTTTCGACGTATCTTACAGTCTAATTTTATTTATATTTTAACATTATTTAATACTAGAACTAAGAAAATAAATTTTGATTAAAAAAAACTTAGTAAATGGACTGTTCTTTTTTGTATTATAAAAACTTAAAACAAAAAACTTATAGACTACCTAAAAATAAATCTTAATCTACTTAACCTACTTACATCTATTACGTACACACACATATATATAGATATGTATATATATATATTTTTTTCATTTTTTATTTTTATATATTTTTTCTTTCCTAAACCTAACTTAATACTATCTAAAACTATGTATAGTAAGCCGGCCATGGCTAAAAGAAATTAGACTGACCCACTTTGCCTCAGATGAAGCTACCTATCACTGGATGCATTCGACGACGAAGCACCCTCCCCTTCAACTAGCCACCAAAATTGCTGGTATTGCTGAGCAACTCCCTACCAAACTAACCGGAGACGCTTCATACTGACATATGCGACGTCTCTATAGTAGTTGAGTCGCCTGTCCGCAGCTGTTCGAGCGACGTGGAAGATTAGCGGCACCGCCAATCTGTCCTGGATGAGACCTTTGCTATCTAGATAGAGGAACGCTCCCGGAGGAATAAAGCCGTCAAAGCGTATCTCTCGTGATACATATAATTGGGGTAGTAAGCCCCAGAGATCAGGTTGTTAAATGAGGTCATTGCTCTAGCAACATGCCTTCGAGTCAACTTAATGACGAAATTGTCCACTCTTATTTGGGTTGCCCTATTGTATAAGACATCATTAGGATAGAATTTTATGTACTCAGACTCTGGTGTTCTGTACAAGCGAAGACAAGTCCTAAGAGAAGCACTCTCAAACAGCCGAAACTTTTCCAATAAACTTCCTCTTACGTTGAACCACACAGGACACCCAAATACAGGCATAGGTCTGATAAGGGCTGTCTTGACAATTTAATATTTCTTAAATTGTTTAATTTAAATTAAAGCTTGCATGCAAAAATGAAAAATCACGACCAATTACTTCTGGTATAAATATCTTTATTAAGTATAATTAGATTTCTGACCGATCACCACTATGTCCAAAAGAGAAGTGAAGTAACAAATCGTATGACAATGATCACTTAGCTAATATTCGGTAATTCAAGTGCACAAGAATAAGTGAAACATTGAACGTTATCGCCTGATAATGAGGAGAATAGAAAGCCAATACACATTTCGATAATATTTACATGGTAATGTGAGTTATTTTCAAGATAATGACAGTGGTGATAAAAAGTAATACTTTAATTGCGTTTAAAAAAAGATTATAAAATATGATTGAAAGTAAAATAATATGACACAATGTTGAACATACTCCCCACCTTAAAAGCTCATACTTTCAAAACAGCAAACTTGATTGTTCGCTTTCTTCAAGCGGAAGAATGCATATTTTGGAAATCCCTCTTTTTATAACGCCATCCAATGTTTTGAGAGAAACAACTCGAATATGCTCATCTGTGCTCTTAAAAATTTCAGTGACTCGACCCAGCTTCCATTTTAAAGGTGGTTGATTGTCGTCTTTTATTAGCACTAGTGCACCAACAGAAATGTTTCGAGATAAGAGCTGCCATTTTTGTCGCTGTTGCAAAGTATTGAGGTATTCGCGGCTCCATCTATTCCAAAAGTGCTGTTGCATAGATTGTCTTTGTTGTCAGGTAGCGTGCCGTCCAATTTTTTGCATCTGGATCAACAATCGAAGTCAAAGGAGTTCCAACCAGGAAATGTGCGGGAGTAAGAGCATTCAAATCTTCTGGATCATCTGAAAGTGGACTTAAAGGTCTAGAATTAATGATAGCCTCTATTTGACATATAAGGCTGTGAAGATGATTAAATGAAAGAATCGTATAGCCGACAACACGACGTAAATGATGTTTGGCTAATTTAACGGAAGTCTCCCAAAGGCCGCCAAAGTGAGGCGATCGAGCAGGTATAAATTTCCAATCTATGCCTTCATCAATTAACCTTTTCTGAATGGTATTAAAGTTGTTTGAGTCGAGAAGTCGTTTTAATTCCTGTAGTTGGGAGTTTCCCTCGATGAAATTAGTCGCGTTGTCCGAAAAGATAGTTTTTGGTTTTCCCCTTCTCGAGATGAATCTCCTTAGAGTTGACAAAAATGCTTCACTAGATAAGTCAATAGCAAGTTCCAAGTGAACGGCCTTGGTAACCATGCAAATAAAAACGCACACGTATGTTTTTATGGGACCTTTACCTTTACGTATTTACGTATTCCTGATTTAGTGTAAAAAGGACCGCAAAAGTCGATCCCACAATTAAGAAAGGGTCGTGATGGTTCCACTCTTTGTGGTGGCAAATTACCCATTATTTGTTCGCATATTATTGGACGAGCCTTGAAACATCGAATGCACTTGTTAATCACCTTACGGATAGTTTGTCTTTCACCTAAAACCCAAAAACGTTGCCTCAAATGATGAGTAAGAGCTTGACATCCTGCGTGAAGATTAGTATTATGAAAATGATTAATTAATGTTTTTGTGAACTGGTGATTCCTAGGTAAAATCATTTGATGCTTGGCATCATACTCATGCGATGAATTTTTAAGCCTTCCTCCAACACGAATTATACCTTCATCATCCAAAAATGGATGCAGGGTTTTTAGAATGCTGTCCTTTTTAATGTTAATGCCATCTTCAAGCCGTTGATAGTCAACCGGGAATGACATTCGTTGGATTCCTTTGATTAACAGCTTAAGTCCCCCGTCTATATCCGCAGCTGATAATGGATTAACTCCTCGTTCTCTAGACGAATAAGTGTTTGCAATGAATCGCTTTATATACACGAATATTCGTCGCATACGATTAAAGTCATTAAGATATTTGCATTGACTCGCAATGTCATTAACCTGAAGTGTGCTCAAACATATTTTTGGAATTCGTCTCTCAGGAATTTGCTCTGTTAAATGCCCGCTTAAGCTTGGCCAGGAGTGGCTTTCGGTTTTAAGAAACTCAGGTCCATAAAACCATAAAGTGGCACTGCTCAATTTAGACGGAGACATTTGTAGCGTTAGCCTTTTAACAAAAATAAAAATAAAAATATATAAATATGTTTAATTGTGGTGTTCTATTTGTGTCCCCTCACTGTACCAAATCCAATAAATTTACCCATTGTCAAAAACAGACCTTTTCCCCTCCTAATCCATTAGTTTGTCCTACTAATCTCTCTTTCCCAACTCATACAAGACCTGACTCTATTAAAGTTCCCTCTATTTTCAAATTCCCTCATTCTACTTTCTTCGTAGGCTCACTCTCTCCCTGTGTTCTTGTTACTATGGTGAATATGTCCCTTTTGTCGTAGAGAGAGTTGTGTTGACTACCTTAAATTCAGGAGGAGGTGGTGGAAAACCTAGCTAAGGAGGTAGATCGTGTGGGAGGTAGTTTATTATAGGTATAAGTTTAGGCATGAACCCACAGTTGAGAGGCAGAAATTAGAATGGGGAATAAAGATAGACAAATAAGAAATCAAAGAAAAATTAAGAAGAGAACTAGTTAGGAAGGTCAATGACATTGAGTAGAAAATCAGCTGATCATCTTTCGATGCCGACCAGACGTTGGTTTGGGTATCAGAAGATTACAACGGCAAGGTCGTGCGATTTTCAATTGTAGTGGGCAGATTCGTGATAGTCGGGCAAAAGGTCGTGGATTGGTTTTGGCGAGTTGGGTTTCGAGACTTCGGATCGATTGTGTCGGTCGTGGAATTTAGATTATTTTTTTTTGCTTGACTCTCGAGTTTCTTTTGATTAAGCGAGCTGTGTGCGAAAAAGTCCTCGAGACAGAAAAAAAAATTATTTGCGTTTGGTGTGCGCGAAAATTTCGCTAGTGTCGAAAAAAAAAAATAAATCCGGAAACTTCGCCCAAACAAAATAAAAAAAAACAAAGGTCGTATACCATAGGAATTTTTTTTTTCTTGTACAAAAAAAAAGGAAGACAACTAAAAACCCCCACCGGGCGCTTAAATCTTCCCACGGGAAAGCCCCCTCCCCCCCCCCAAAAAAAAAAAAAGTGCAGAAAATAAAAATGTATTACTAACCCTTAAAGGGAAATAGTTTTGTTATACCCATGTGTATGTGTGTGTTAAGAACACCCAGGACATCTTGTGAGCTGGTTGGGTGAAAATCCTGTGTTTTTTTTTTGGGCTCTTCGTTAAATACCCGAATCGTACCGCTAAAAGCTGCATCGCCTGCAAGAGGTGCTCCGCGGGACAACCAACACCACAACAACAACCACCACAACAACAACAGAAAAAAGAACAAACAAGAAATTAAAAGTGAAAAAAAAAGATACTTAAGATTAAAACACAGACAGACAAGTAAAAAAAAAAAGGTTTTGAAATTATTGAATTAGTGTAGTAGATAGATGTATATGTGTATGTACAAAAACCAATTTAGATTAAATTAGATTGTAGGACCTTAGAATTGAGTTTTTTTTTGAATTTGATGTGCAGAGTAAGGTAAACTTAAGCTTTTTTGAATTTTATTTTATTATCCTTTTTTTTGTGGTTGTGCGCGAAAAAAAAAAGAAAAAAAACAATTTGTTCTTTATGAATTTAATTAAAGCGATTCTTCAAAGTGCTGGCGCCAGAACTTCGAGGGACCTGAAATCCGGTAAGTCCTATGTATAATGATAGGTTTTGCGGCTAGGATAAGAGTAGCCTTAATAACAATTCTTAAATAAAATAAAATTCAACACTCCAACCTAGGATATACTTATGAATTGTTTGTGAATTTTTTTTTATTTTTATAATAAATATAGAAAGAATTTTGTAATGATTTGAAGAACGGTTTTTTCTTATTATAATAATGGAGTAGGTCTAGAGCAAGTGGTGTGTGGATGGGCGGACCGACCGTCCTTCGATGGGGCGACTGTGACGAAACATGACGCACAAACGAAGACGACATGACAGGAAATGACGTGACTGACTTCCGCTAACTTTTTTTTTTCAGGTGGCGACTGGGAGGAATTTCTTTAGGGGCTACCATTCACAGATCTGGCCAGAATGGTAGCAATTGGTCGCATCCAAGTGCGATAAGGGTGGGTTGGCCATCCTCAGCCAACAACACCTGGCTTATTTCAGGTCGTAACGAGCTGTCATCACTGTGTGATACTGGGACACATTATTCGGTGTAGGGTACATAGGGTTAAGTTAGCTTTAGGTCTAGTGATAAGTCGACATTTAAGTTTGGTAGTTAGGGATTAGGATAGAGTAGGTTTAGTTAGCTACATCGCGCTAGTCCCGGTCTTGCACAGTGGTGATGGCACACAGATGTGATCCTGCTATTTCTTTTCTTCTTTTTTTCTATCATCTTTCTCTCGTCCTATCTTTTAAGTCCGTCCGTGAAGTAACGTAGCTTTCTCCAGGCTATCCTTGTTTTCCTTTTTTTTACAATTCGGCACGAAACAAAAAGGTAAGTTGAGTTGCGATGTACGGGGTAGTGGCAAGAACCAACCCAACCCGACGAGCTAGAGCCGAACAACCGCGAGCGTGCCACTGCCAACTACTCCTGCATCATGGTTGCCTCCGTGGCCAACTGACTCCTTACACATTCCACGCGAAAGAAGATCGGCGGGATTTTCGTTAGTCCGAACGTGATTCCATTTGAAATTTCGGGTAAGATCTTGAATTTTGGTTACTCTATTTGCCACAAAGGTGGTCCAGGTGCATGCGGGGGACGAAATCCATTACAGCACAGTAGTAGAGTCAGACCAACAAAACACCTCATCAAAACTAAGTGGGATTATTTTTTGAACACGCTCTACTAATTCAGACAACAGAAGTGCTGCAGCTAGTTCCAATCTTGGAATGGATATTGTGCTGATGGGGGCTACCTTCGACCTTGAGCATAAAAGTCTTACTTGAACGTTACCTGTGTCTTCGCCACTTCGCACGTAAATGCATGCTCCATAGGCATACATACTAGCATCGGCAAAACCATGTAATTGCGTTTTGGATTGCGGCAACAAAACATATCGTGGTATTTTAGTGAGGTCTAGAGATGAAAGTTGATTGCGAAATTGTGTCCATTGATTATGAAGGTGAGAAGAAAGGGTCTCGTCCCAATGAAGTTTTTCCTTCCAAAGAGTTTGGATAAATACCTTTGCTTGTAGAATAACCGGCCCTATATGTCCCAGGGGGTCGTACAATCGAGCGATATCGTAGTACCGTACGCTTAGTTATTTTAGATGGAGAAAGAAGTTGTTTATATGAAAAGCAGAACTCATCAGATTTCGGATTCCAGATTAGGCCAAGTGCCTTTGTCACACTACTGTCATTGATTTAAAGAAATTCCTCTCTTTCTTCGTCCGGTATATGCGACAGGAACTCCATTGAGTTAGAACACCATTTAGGTGGAATCCGCCTTTCAATAGCAGCAAAAATACCTCATTCTTAGTTTTAATTAGATCATTTAACGATCCTGCTTCCGTCAACAGATCGTCGACGTAAAAGTCAGATTTGACTACCTTTGACCCAATGGGAAAGTTGAATTGCTCATCTACAGCAAGCTGATGGAGACTGCGAATCGCCAGAAAAGAAGCGGGTGCAGTTCCGTATGTTACAGTGTTAAGAGTATAAATATTAAGGTCCTTTGAAGCATCATCACGCCAGAGGATACACTGCATGTTATTATTTGGAGACTGAAGGCTTACGCAACGATACATTTTTGCAATGTCGGCAGTTATTGCTATACGATGTATACGGAATTTTAATAAGGCGCTAAAAAGATCACATTGAATAGTTGGTCCTACCATCAAAATGTCGTTTAATGACAAGCCAGGTGACGTCTTCGCAGAACCATCGAAAACAACGCGTAGTATAGTTGTGGTGCTTTGGGCTTTAAACACGCAATGGTGCGGTAAGAAACAATGTGGTTGCTGCAATATATTTGCAGGGGCCGTAGTCATGTATTTGAGGTGTTTGTATTCTTTCATGAAATCAGCATATTGTTGTTTAATATGTGGATTACGATTTAATTTGGTTTCTAGATTGTAAAACCTTTTCTTAGCAGCTTCGTAAGAGGATCCTAATTGACTGGGCGACATTTTGGAAGGGAGTTCAACGGAATATTGTCCGGAAGGTAAACGTTTATGAGTTCGAACAAAGTTTGCCTCGCAATCTTGTTCCTCTGGAGTTTTGGTTTGACTGGGTTTATCGCTTGATTCAATTTCCCAGAAACGCCTTAAAATTTGACCTAACTGAATGTCGTCATTGTTGTTATGATGGTTATTATTGTTATTAATCACGTTAAGACATACACCAAGCGAAGAACAAGTCCCGAGAGATCCTGACACAATCCAACCTAATTGAGTTTTCTGCAGAGTTGGTGCATTTTCTCCTACGCGAATTTGTCCGATGGAAAGCAAATCAAAGAATAGCGATGCTCCTATTAAAATGTCTATTTGATAGCTCGATATTTTTTGGAATGGATAATTAACTACAATTGATATACTGACTTGGCTGGTTTTCAGTTATTGATGGAAGTATGAAGCAGTCTAATGTAGTGCTGAAATCATTAATCCGAGAACGAAGGGTGACAGTCACCTTTTGATTTACAGAGGCATGAGTGGAACTAATTCCACTAATAGACATGTCTGTTGTGGACCTTGGTAATGCCAAAAGCTGAGCAAACCTTGATGTTACCAAATGCAATTGTGAAGCAGAATCCAGCAACGCCCTAGCTGGTATAAACTTGCCGTATTTATCTCGTACTAGCACAATGGCGGTTGCCAGAAAGACGAAATTATTTGGTTTTATTGTATGTTTGGATTGAGTTGAAGCGGCTTTGAATGTTGAAGCTAAGACTGCATTACTAATATCGGAATGAGAAGAAGAGTTATTGTTTAAATTAGTGGGCTGGAACATAGAGGCATTTGTAGAAGGAGCATTTCGTTCGATACTGGTGCTGGAGACATTGGAGGTTATATGTAGTAATGTGTTATGTAGGCCCTTACACTGCTTACAACACTTAGATCGACAAAATCTAACAGAATGACCACTTCTCAAACAATTAATGCAAACTACTAGTCTTTTTACTTCCGATATGCGTTTTTCTGCGGGAAGCGATATAAAAGCTTGATAACTATATATGTTATGACGATTTGAGTTACAAAATATGCAATTGTTATTAGGATTTTGTGCATTTAATGTGTTAGATGTAATGAGTACCTTATGTGAATTCGATTTGTGATGATGGTTTATGATGCTGCTAGAACTTACTCCTCTTTTGCTGTAGTTTTGAAGTGTGCCTTCCATGTTCTCCAGAGTTCGACACCTTTTGTCCAAAAATTTTGACTTCTCCTCCCAAGACGGTATGACATTGAGTAGAGCCTCTTCCTCCCATCTTGATTGGGTTTGGGAATCCAGTTTACTATGGATCAGAAATACCAATAAGCCGTCAGATAGCTGCTCTTTAGTGCCAAGAGATTGAAGAGCTCGCAGGTGAGAATTAATGGAATCACTTACGTCTCTTAAGCTATTAGCCGTTGATGAATTAACTGGGCGGAGATCGAATAACTCTCGTATGTGGGCCTGAAAAATCTAACGGTTATTATTAAATCGAGATTTAAGTTGTTCCAAAGCCTGCGCGTAGTTCTCTGATGTCATCTCCAACGACTCAATTGTCCGAAGTGTCGAATCCGTGAGGCATGAACGTAGATGCTGGAGCTTCTCGATGCGGGTAAGATCTTCATCCGAATCCACCAGCGTGGTGAACATGGATTGAAAATTAGGCCATTCAGTGTATTGTCCAGAAAATTTAGTAAGCTGAATTTTTGGTAAATGAGCATTTTTAGGTTTAGCCAGAAAATTACCAAACGATTCTTCGTGAACTGCAGGTAACACACGCGGTTTTTTGCAACTAATTAATTTAAGAATCTGAGTTTTGATCACACAGTAGTTTTCCTCAAAATTAGCACGCTTATCACTTTCATGTTCCCTTTCGTCGAGAACCTCAATGTTGGTTTAATGCTCATCAAACTTAGCAGCATACGATTCCAACATACTTAGCCTGGTTTCTAGTTCATGCACAGACATATTATTGGAGTCACTTCTAAAAACACCTTTTAGCTTTGTTAAGCTTCCGAGAACCGAAGCACGTTTTGTTTTCGCGATGGAAATTTCTTTATCCGTGTTTGACATTATTCCAAAATGATTTTAACGCGGAATCTTAATCGGTCCTGTCACGGTCGCCAATGTCTTGACAATTTAATATTTTTTAAATTGTTTAATTTAAATTAAAGCTTGCATGCAAAAATGAAACATATGCGGTATACATTTAGGAGTATAGAAAAAAGATTATAAAATATTGTAAAATGTTTGTGTGGGTACAAATGATAGAACTTATTCTTTTCACTACAAATCCCTTTATTCAGTACAGTTACAATTCACTATTTAATTCTTTCTCTCAGTGCAATTCAATTTCTCAACCACTTATACTTTTCTTATCTTCTACTTAAACCACTTAATCACTTCTCCTAACTAACACTTCAAATTACACTTTAGAACTCATTTGCATACCTTGGGGATGCTGGTATTTATACTCCAATGACATACTTCGAGAACAATCCTCGCCATCCAGGGTCCCATACAATTTCCAATTTGCTAGAAAATTCGATTCCACTCTCCAGTCGAGACTTTGCTAATCCAGTATCGAAATCTTCTAGTCTTCGAGTTTCGACATTTTCTGCTAGATGTCGCTGCTCACATTTGAGTGGTTATCACATTGCTCCCTCCCTACAGTTGTTCGTCCCGAACAACTTCGTCATTCAGCATCCCGTTGAAATGACACATTCTATCCAAATGGACCACTTTAAATTTTCCTCGATCCCCACGCTGGATCCGGTAGACAACGTCATTAATGCGGGATATCACCTTGTATGGACCTTCCCAGTCCTGTTGCAATTTTGGTGATTTGCCTTTCTTACGCTGCTTTACGGTTGCAGTGTTCGCATTTTACCCCGCACGGTCGACGAGAGAGAGCATCAGCATTTGAGTGGAGTGTTCCCTTGCGGTGTTGCACTTCAAAGTCGTAGCCCTGCAACTGCTCGATCCATCTTGCAACTTGGCCTTCAAGGTTCTTAAATTGGAGTAGCCATTTCAGAGCTGCGTGGTCTGTCCGGAGAATGAACTTTTGTCCGTAGAGGTACTTATGGAAATGCTTCGTAGCCAGAATTAAAGCCAGTAGCTCGCGCCGGGTTACACAGTAGTTCCGTTCAGGTCTGGAGAGTACTTTGCTGTAATATGCGACCACTTTCTCTTGACCGTCATGAACTTGGGAGATCACAGCTCCGACCACAACATTGCTAGCGTCTGCGTCCACGATGAACATTTTTTCCGGGCGTGGGGTAACCCAAGATGGTGGCTTTGCACAGCTGTCGCTTCAGTTCTTGAAATGCTTTTTCGCATTCTCCAGACCACCTGAACTGTCGGCCTTTTTCCGTAAGTTGATGCAGGCTCTTCGCAATGCCAGCAAAATCCTTTACGAACCATCTGTAATACGTGGCGAGTCCCAAGAAGCTTCTCAGTTGGTGTTTATCTTTTGGAGAAGGCCATCTTTTCACGGCTTCGATTTTGTCAGAATCCGTTCTTACTCCTTCCGCTGATATAATGTGACCCAGATATTTTACTTCCGGACGAAACAAGGCACACTTTTCTGGGTTGAAATTTAAATGAGCACTTCGTAGCCTCTCAAACACTTCTTTTAGATTTTCGCGGTGCTCCTCGTACGTCTTACCTATGACGATAACGTCGTCCAAATATACTAGGCAGGTTTTCCAGGTGAGTCCTTGCAATGTTCGTTCCATTAGTCGCTCGAAGGTGGCCGGAGCGTTGCACAGTCCAAACGGCATCACTGCAAACTGCCAAAGACCGCTTCCTGTAGTGAAGGCAGTTTTCTCACGGTCCGTACGATTTATCTCTACCTGCCAGTAACCGCTCTTCAAGTCAAGTGTTGAAAACCATTTCGCTCCAGAAAGCATATCCAAAGTGTCATCGATTCTCGGAAGTGGGTAGCTGTCCTTTTTAATGACATCATTGAGACGTCGGTAGTCTACACAAAATCTCGTGCTGCCATCTTTCTTCTTCACGAGGACCACTGGAGATGCCCACGGACTTTGCGATTCTTCAATCACTCCCTCAGCTTTCATCTTTGACATCATTTCGGCAACATCTGTTTGCTTTGCCAATGGAAGACGCCTTGCAGGTTGACGGATTGGTCGAGCATCTCCGGTGTCAATGTGGTGTTGAACAATATGCGTACGTCCATATTTTCCGTCTTGTGTAGCAAATATATCAGCGTACTCACCGATTAGTTTTTCTGCCAGGATTCGCTGATCTTCGTCCAGATTACAGAGGCTGAGAATTTTGTTCTTGATTTTTATGCTCTGAACTGTTATGACCGGTTTTGCACCCTTTTTTTCCGTTGTGGTCGATATAGCCTCAACAGGTACGCATTTTCCCACTATCTCCCCTTTTTCACCTTTACACTGAATGTCTTTGGATTTAGAATCCTTACAGGGACCATGTTGTTCTTTGGCTCCACTAAGGTCTTTCCCACCATGAAGTCTCTTTTCTTTTCTGGCTCCATCAAATAGAATCGGTGGCTACCAGGACCACCTTCCACTTTTGCCCACAAAATTGCTTCTGACGAAGGCTCTAGACTCTGATTATTCCATATGACGACATTTGAGACTGAGGTATTGGCGTTTCCGTATATCATTGGTATCTCCATGTTTCCGTATTTCAGGGTTTGTGCCCCCAAGTCGACTACAAGTCCATGTTCTCTCATGAAGTCTGTACCAATGATGCACTCGTCACATATGTCAGCTACCAGAAACGCGTGAGTGAATGTTATTCCGGCCAATTGGATTTTTATGCGGACTTCACCATATACCTTAATCGTTGCTCCTGTAGCTGTTCGCAAGCTGCAACTGCTAGTGTTATGCAGCCAAGACTTCTGCACAAGATTCCTCCTGATGATTGAGGCCGTGGCACCGGTGTCTATTGTTGCCATCCATTTTTCTTTTCCACTGACTACTTCTACTAGAAGGCTTTCGCTGCATCGTTTTGCCAGCGAGACTTGGATGATGGCCCTAGGGCCGTCGCCTCCTGCTACCAACTTCTGCCCCGCGAAATTGGTGCTCAAGCATTTCCCGACTGATGGCTTCGGGAAGGTTGAGTGGCTTCGGGAAGGTTGACCGGCTTCTTGATAGCTGTTTCTGCGGGTTTCTTCCTCTATTTGCTTGTCACCACAGTGAGGGCAGTCTTTTCGTCGCACCGGTTCTTTACACTGCCTTTGAAGGTGTCCTATTTTATTGCAATTCCAGCAGCGCATTATTCGTCTATCCCGTCGAGTATCTCGTTCCTCGGCACTAATTCTTGTGCAGGAGCATTCGACAGATGCTAATTCCCTGACGAAATGCGTTCCCCTGGAAGCCTGATTGGCTGCTTCCATCGCCAGAGCGAAGGCAAGTGCTTCAGCAAGGGTTCTTTTCCCGGCCATCCTTACTGCTGACTGTAGCTTCGAATCTGCAATTCCCCTGATAAATGCATCTTTTGCCATTTCGTCGATAATTTCCTGGCCTGCGGTGGGGTATGACAGATGTGCAAGTCTACTCACGTCTGCTTGGAGCTGCTGCAGTGTTTCTCCTCTTTGCTGCGTTCGGCTTTGCAATTGGACCTTGTAGACCTCCTGCATGTGGCTGTCTCCAAACCGTTTCTCGATAGCCTGCACTAAAGTCACATAATCTTTATGCTTTTCGATGTCTACTGTTTGCAACAATTCTGCTGCAGGACCGTGCAAGGCCATTGTTAGGGCAAAGCACTTTTCCTCATTGTCCCAGTCGTTTGCACAGGCAGCCATTTCAAACTGCTTCTTATAAGTAGACCATGAGGTCTGACCATCGAATGAGGGAGGCTTCAAATCTTTTCTCCCAGGACCGCTTAAAGAACATTCTCGCAGTTTCTGTTTTCGCACTGTGTCGAGCTCTTTTGCCAGTTGCTGAACTTTGCTGTCCATGTCTTCGAATTTTTCGCCAACATTCTTCTCTATTCTTTCAAATTTGTTATCTATTTCTTCGAACTTTTGGTGTAGAACGTTATTTTGTTCTTCCAGTTTTTGTTCTAGACTATTCTTTTGGTCGTCGAATTTTTGTTCAATGTTGCTCTTCTGTTCGTCCATTTTTTGTTCCAGACTGTTCTTCTGTTCTTCCATATTTTTCTTTTGTTCGTCCATTTTTAATAAGAGGAGTTGCATCATCGCAGCCATGTCATTGCCGGTACTTGTCTGTTCATCCTCGTCAACATCAAAGGGATATGCATCAGGATCATGTCCCTCGTTGTTCAAAGCCTCCTGAAGACGGAGCACGAGGTCACTTTTTCCTCCACTGGCGCTGAGGCTTCTCTTGTTCAACTCGGATTTGAGTTGGACGAGGGTCAACTGCAATAGTTTTCAACCCATTCTAGCTTTTTCAAATAGTCAGAAAACACTTTTTTTTTACACACAATAAGTCCTATCCCACTTCTGACACCAATGTAAAATGTTTGTGTGGGTACAAATGATAGAACTTATTCTTTTCACTACAAATCCCTTTATTCAGTACAGTTACAATTCACTATTTAATTCTTTCTCTCAGTACAATTCAATTTCTCAACCACTTATACTTTTCTTATCTTTTACTTAAACCACTTAATCACTTCTCCTAATTAACACTTCAAATTACACTTTAGAACTGATTTGCATACCTTGGGGATGCTGGTATTTATACTCCAATGACATACTTCGAGAACAATCCTCGCCATCCAGCGTCCCATACAATTTCCAATTTGCTAGAAAATTCGATTCCACTCTCCAGTCGAGACTTTGCTAATCCAGTATCGAAATCTTCTAGTCTTCGAGTTTCGACATTTTCTGCTAGATGTCGCTGCTCACATTTGAGTGGTTATCACAATATGATTGAAAGTAAAATAATATGACACAATGTTGAACAAGGGCCATGTAGCAGATTAGCTTTACCCTCGCATCGAGTTGGCTGTTATAAAACAGTCTTTTTGTAAAGGCAAACGCATCTTGGCTCTAGCCAGAGCAACATCTATATGTTTGTTAAAATACAGAAATTGATCTAGCCAGATCCCAAGGTATCTGACTACATTTTGACAAGCAAGTGGTTGTCCGTGCTGCCCCACGATAGAGAACTTTTGCCAATTCTTTCTGGTATCCCTAGAAGCCCCAGACAAAGGCGTCCTAAACAGAATGGTTTCCGCTGAAAGTTGATTTTCAACTTCCAGTCATCGCAATATCGCTTAATTTTGTCGAAGTCACGCTGCAAAAGTATATTAATGACCTCAATCTTTGGACCCGAACTGTATGTGAATATGTCGTCTGCGTACACTATGGCATGCTGAAATGAACCTATCAGATCACTTGTGTAAATGTTGAATAGGATCGGCGAATTTACCGCACCTTGTTGCAGACCGTTTTTAATGTTAAATGTTCCAGAAAAAGTCACACCGCCATTCTTTACTATGAACTGTCTACTGGAGAGCATATCATAAAGAATATACAGCAGTGGTTTACTAATGCCCAACCTGTCCAGCTTGCAAAAGAGTCCTATCGAAGGCTTTCTACAAGTGGCCAGTGCACTGGTGCTTGCCTTTGTTCCATTCGATATCAAAAACCAGTTTCGACACAGCATGAATGATATCATGCCCCGCCTTGAAATCGAATTAATTGTCCGGAACTATATGTTTGTCCTCAACCCACCTAGTCAGAAATCTAGTGATCACGTTTTCGAACACCTTACTGATGTTTTGAAGAAGACTGAGCGAGCGGAGATTCGCCGGATTGGAATTATCTTTATCTGTTTTGGGGATGGGATGTACCATCGCAGTTTTCCAATGCGCTGGATAATGTGCATTATTAATTGCATTATTAATCAGGGTGGTATAAATGTTCACCGCCGCTTTTAGAGGGAGATGTCGAAGCACAATGTTCGGTATTTCATCGGTTCGCACTGATTTCTTACTTCTAAGCGATTCGAAGATCGTTTGGAGCTCTTCCTTCGACATGAACGGGGGTAGTACCCTATCGCTGGTGATGACATTATTTGCCATATTCTCGTCACTGAACTGGGTGGTTCCTTCCTGGAAAGTCGCTTTTATAGCCTCTACCTGCTCCTGCGGATCCTCGATCACAAAGAAGTCGTCATCATCTTCGTCCATTAGTCTTAGATACCTGTCAATCTCGTCGTTTGACAGATTTCTGTTGGACGGTGGGTAGAGCGAATTCGAAGAGAGTGCTCTAGTCAGTTTTCTGGTGAAGTGTGTCCAACGCACCCTACTATAATTGTAGGAATGCCTTTGAACAAACTCATCCAATTCCGCAATTTCGTTGGGAACAGTTATTTCGGTGCTGAGACCGCAATGGTCATTGCCATACACGAAAGTTTGCTAGTTTGTTGGTTAGTGCATGTCAGTTGTATTCATGAGTCGAACAGCAGAAGATCCAAATAAGACCCGTGTCTGGGAAACGATGGACTATCCGTCGCCTTAAGCCCAAGTCGATATATTATACTGTGCTGACCCCACCAGTTGAATAGTAGGTTCCCTCTAGTATTTGGTATTTCCCCAATCACTAAGTTTGGCGCTGAAATCTCCGCCGATAATAAAATAGTTGTCTTCCAATTACAGCCTAAGAAATCGAAAAAGTGTTTCGAGCTCTGAGATAAATAAGGTGGATTAAGTAGCCTAAGGTGCATAGACAGACACCATGTACAACCGCTTTCCATTACGGAGAGGCATATACACGATGCATGCTTCCAGCACCTGGAACCTACGTACTACACGACTGTATACTCTTTTAAAACGTATACCTTTTCGTACGAAAATCGCAACGCTTCCTCCCTAAATGGAGTTGAGTCTTTTTCTCCGTACTATTTTGTATCTTAGGTTTCTTATTTTGTGGCTTTTGGTAAGCTTAGGTTCGCTAACCAAAAGCACATCAGGGGCTTGTGTCCCGTGTTCCTACATAAAGCGCTCCTCTTTAATTTTTCCCAGTGTACAACCTGGTAGTCTAGGACTTTGATACTCCTTAGACCTTCCAAATTGCTGGTGGGATTTAGCTGAACCAGGAAAATCGGCTGTTACCGCTTCTCCCTTTTGGCTCTGGCTGTGGTGAAAAGCTTGACTCTCACAAATTGGAGCCCTTCGCAATTCTCCTCTATCAGTAGTGCAAGGAGCTCCCCCGGATCAGTTGACGGTTCTAATCCCCTTAGCAGCATTGTTTGCAGCCAGTCCCCTTTCGGGTTGTAGGAGAAGAATTCCATCGTCGAATCCCTCAGTGAATTTTTTTATTTTATAATAGCGCTCCACTATGTCACAGTGGATCACATGCCTATCTAATGTAATCTTTTTATAAAAACATTATTTTCTATGGCCGACTTACACAGTTCAATAGTGTCCTTTAACTGCATTTTAAAGGTGTTAATTGGTGGCACTTTTTGCTTGGTGGCTTTCTGATCTTGCTTACAACAACAACGTCTCTGCTGCTGTTGGTGCTGTTGTTGTTGTTGTTGCTGCTATTTCAGCTTCTGTTGTTGTCCTGGAGGTTGAGGATGCTTTTGTTGTTGTTTTGTTTGTTTTTTCTGTTTTGACTGCTGTTTCTGATTTATGGTGTCCGTTTGGTGTTGTAGCTGTTATTGGATTGCAACCTTTTACTGTTGCTGTTGATCTTGTTGTTGGAAGTTCAATTGTTTCTCCTTTTCTCTCCTGGTTGTTTGATTTGCCTTAATGGCAAGCACCTTTTCCTCAAGCTGCCTGATGCTGCTATTCAGAGCTGCTATCTTCTTCGGCGTCCGACTCTGAGACAGCCAGAGCTGCGAAGCTGTTGTCGCTTCCCATGAAACGACTTTTCCCCCCATCTGATAAATATATTTCTTAGTCATTTTCCGACCCATGACACTTATTGTTTATTGCTGCCTTTGTAGTAGTTGATGTCGTCTCCTCCCTTAATCCACCAGGCAGCTTTGCGATGGATTTTGAAAGAGAGGGACGTTGTATCAAATTAGGAGAGGGCCTTAGCCTTCTCCTTCTCTTCATCTTTGGTTCCGCTAAAGGAGCTCACACACCAGAGCAGTACGCGGTAGCGGTACGAGTACCGCTAGAACTGCGGTAGCGGTATACCGCTTATCCATTCACACTGGCGGTATTTTCTTTTCGGTATTCACCTTAAGTAGTTGCTTGTTTTTTTTTACTTTGTCACGACACTATTTTGCTCTAATAAAATTACGTACCTACTAATATTTATATACATTGTTTTGAACACACTAAATTTTTTTTTACCTTAGCCACTTACCTTCTTGGTTCAACCCCTCTGCTAAATTTTTCCAAATTTTATCTTATTTCCAATCCTCATACATTTTTTATATTCGGTTTTCGATATGTCCACCAGTGCTTCCTGCGATTTTTCCATTACTTCCTCTCGGCTGCTGAAACGCGTTCCCCGTAGTTTTTTTTAAGCTCGATTGAACAGAAAGAAGTCAGAAGTAGCCAAATCAGGTGAATTCGGTGGCTGTTGGATGGTATTTGTTGCATTTTTTGTCAAAAAACTACGAATAATGATGGCACTGTGCAACGGTGCGTTATCATGGTGCAAAATCCACGAGTTTTCCGCCTACAATTCTGGTCTCTTTCGGCGAATTGCTTCACGCAAACGTCTCATAACTCCCAAATAATACTCTTTGTTTACTGTCTGGCCTTCTGGCAAAAATACATGATGCACTACACCGTTGTAATCCATGAAAACCGTGAGCATTGCCTTCTTTTTTGACTGAAAACGACGTGGTAGTTTTGGTCTCGGCTCATTTGGTGAACGCCATTCACTTGCCTCATGTCTGGATTGCGTGTCGTACTCAAAAACCCACGTCTGGTCTCCAGTAATGATCCTTTTGATGAATGTGGGATCGGATTCAGCCTCGCAAATCATCTCTTTTGCGACGTCAACACGGTGTCTTTTTTGCATGAACTTGAGGTTTTTGGAACCAACTTTGCTGCTACAAGACGGAAACCCAAATCATTAACCAAAATGTCTTGGACGGATCTATATGCAATGTTGAAGTCCTCCGCTATCTCTCCGATGGTTAATTTGCGGTTATTGACCAACATTTCCTTTACTCCATCAATGTTTTCGTCGGTTTTCGATGTCGATGGTCTACCACTGCGTTCATCATCTTCGAGTGACTCACGACCACTTTTGAACCGCTCGCTCGTGCCACTGGTGAAAGACCATTTTCTTTAGAGAATCGTTGCCGAAACATTTTTCCAACATTTCCAACGTTCGCGCACTATCAAATCCGTTTTTTACGCAAAATTTAATACAAGTTCGTTGTTGCAAATTTAAATGCATTTCTAAAATTGTAAAAAATCGCCAACACACACAGAGATAGATGCACTCTTGGCTACGTAACTATTGCAAATGTCAAGCTATGACGCTAAGATTTAGAGGGAATGTCTGATTTACCAACTTACCAAAAAACAGAACTCAAACCGGAACAATAGAAGAGCCACACGGCGGTTATTCCGGGAACTTTTTGATCAATGTGGTATACAGCAATGGTTTACTAATGCCCAACCTGTTCAGAAACCAGTTTCGACACAGCATGAATGATATCATGCCCCGCCTTGTGCCCAAATTGATTATCCGGAACTATATGTTTGTCCTCAACCCACTTAGTCAGGACTCTATTGATCACCTTTTCGAACATCTTTTTGATGTTAGGAAGAAGACTGATCGAGCGGAGATTCGCCGGATTGGTATTATCTTTATCTCTTTTGGGGATGGGATGTACCACCGCAGTTTTCCAACGCGCTAGATAATGTGCAATATTCATTGCATTATTAAACAGGGTGGTATAAATGTTCACCGCCGCTTTTAGAGGGAGATGTCGAAGCACAATGTTCGGTATTTCATCGGTTCGCACTGATTTCTTACTTCTAAGCGATTCGAAGATCGTTTGGAGCTCTTCCTTCGACATGAACGGGGGTAGTACCCTATCGTTGGTGATGACATTATTTACCATATTCTCGTCACTGAACTAGGTGGAACCCGAGCTCTCGAATCTCTAATTCACAATTTCATTTCGAAGGTAGAAATTGTGCACAGAGACTCGATTCTCCAGATCGTGGTAAACTTAGTTTCGATAACCAAAAGCACATCAAGGGCTTGGTCTTTGAGCAATTTAAATAGTGTGGCTCGTCGTTCGAACCTAATCAATGAATTCATAGTCACTGCAAGGACCTACAGGGTCTGCTCCGCCACGTACGTACCCATTACGGCAAAAGGTGCGTTAGGCTAGGCAGCAGCGCGTATACTTGAACCACACGCGCGATGTGATCAGTTAAATGACGTTGGAGCTGAGCCATCTGCCCCTAGATAGAGAGCAAGATAGCTAGGATGTCAGGTACTGGTTGCGGTGCTCTGTGCGCTGGGCGCTGGAAACGGCCTAACACACTGCCACTGTGCTAATTGGAGTCTATAAAAAACCCCTCAAATGTCTCTTCTTATTGATTTATTCACTATTTACTATTCACAATTCACTCGTAAGCCGAAACACGTCAAAATTCCACGGAGGTCTATGAACGACTGAGATGATCGACGCCGCTAGCAACTGAGCTACCGAGTCAATTAAGGAGATTGCAACGATTTATCTTTACGAGGAAACTGAATCACTATTTTTTTTTTACTTTAGGAAAAGCCGAAACACGTCTATTCTCTGCGGAGATCTGCGAACTACTGCGGAAAGACATAGAAAATGCGACAAAATGGACACAAAGGTGTAACAACACTGGCGGCAGCCACTTGGCGGGTATCATCTTTTCCACCTAACAGAAACAATTGTAAAGTTCCAAATAAAGATTTCCATCACTCAAAATAATTTTTTTTTATTTAGTAACAAAGTAATTCAAAAACAAAATTGGATGGTTAATTTTGCGCAACTTTGTATAATAAAAAAATTAAAATTATCAAAAAATGGCGCTGAAGATAACGCCCTCAAAAAGATGGACTAATCTGAAAAAAAAAATGATTATTAATTTATATAAGTGTAGCTAACGTCGGAACCAGAAAAAAGGAAAAAAAGCGTGGCGCACTCTTGAAGTTTGAATACCGAAAACAAACTTTTTTTCATTAGTTTTTTAACGAAAAAAATAAAAAGTTTTTAAAATAAAATTTTCTTGGTGGTTCCGACCATAGCCACTGGTATACTGAATAAAGTATTAAAATTTGAAAATTTGCAGAAAAAAGTAGTTTTGAGATAAATGAGTTTAAAATTCTAAGTATCTATTTTTTCGAAAAAATTTGATATAACCATGTGTTTACAATTAATCTGCAATGCCAGCACCATACATTATCCCCTCAGTTCGCTCATATTCTTCTGCTTTTTCTGACTTTGCTTTTTCACGAGCTATTCTGGCCTCTTTAGAGTCACTCGTGCTCTGGCGGTCGGCTTTATATACTCGTACTTGCCGCCCGTCACGTTCTCGTTCGATTTGTTCTGCTTGTGGACCTGTAATAATGCCCATTACTTCCGTTATTTTAAAGATAGCTGTAAAACCTTCATTCAATGTACAAGCAGCACAATATGTAGCAACTTCGACGACTTTTTGCGGGAAAAATTATGCTTTGGAGCAAGTTCCCATACATAAGAATTAAAACTTTCATTATTATTTTGTGTGTTACTGTCGAGATATCTTTCAAATAAATATCTTTCAAATCAATTCCTCGTAAATTGGCTTTAATATTTCTTTCGCGTCATCATCCGCCATTTACACCAAGACTCAGGGTGTTGTAGTGTATATAGTATAAGTGCTGCTGATTTTCATCCGTCGAGACTTTATTGTAAAATCCCGCCTATATTTCTTTTTTCATATCTTCAACTAAATCCGGATGCCGACGAACTGTTAAACTGTGGTAGACGGCTCTTACAATAATTTACTTGTCAATTTTTTGATCTTGGTGTTGTCATTTTTTACAACAATTTTTGTTTTTTTTTATGAGTTTTTTTCTTTTCTTGTTTTTCTTCTTTTTCCAATAATTGTTCCCTTTTATGAACAACAAAATCATCACCGTAGGGATTTATGTCTAAGAAAGAATTAAAAGTCTTTGCATCTCCGTCTCCAATATAATTTGCATATTATATTACAATATAATATAATAGTTGTACTCCGTACAACTCTTCAGGCCTCTTGAACAATTATTCCACCCACCTCCATTTTCCCGGCACTACCCTCATGATTAGCATGGCAGTGCTCTTTGTGTTCATCATATCATGCTGTATATTCCACAGTATTTGTTTTCTCTGTTTTCTATTATTTATGATGCTGTGTAATAAGTATCTACTATTACAGATAAGTTGCCCGAGATCTATCATTTCGCAAAAGAAATTGTTTATGCCTTGAAAAAAAACTCCAAGCATTCTCATCCCGAAAACAAGCCGGTAATTAATTTCAAAGACCTTTTCCACAAACCGAGAAGATAAAATTAAAGCTTCTTTACATTCAAACTTCACTGAAAGTTTAAATCCTAACCCACGTCGTCCATTTTTACTAAAATTCACTGCACCATTACAGTCTTTACATTTTAATAATTGTTAATACTGTGGTAAACTGAAGAATACAATACTTAAAACTGGGGTCTGCATTTATTTCTAATTCTTCAGTATTTTTTTTTTGCCGACGTACTTATGTTGTATTTTCCATGGTATGCTGATTACCGGTCTTTTCTTAGCTTTCGAACCCGGTCTCCTGTCACTAAATTTGCTCTGTTTTCTATCCATTTTTTACTAAATATATAAAAAATATATTTTCAAAAAAATATAATTTTGAACTGGAAGAAATTCCTCGATATTACTTGGTTCGCACGAAAAGTTATACTGATCAACTCAGTTCTGAAAACTAGGACCTTTACCATACTAAAAAAATAAATACAATACGACTTTGCCCTACTATAATTTTAAAATAGTTTTAAAAATATACATAGACAATATAACAGAGGCAGATATGCATGACTCATTCAAATTTTACTGAAAGACTCAAGCAGCTGCATTGCTACGAACAATAAATTCATACATGAGGAGGAGCAACCGCTCGCTACCAGCTAAAATGACTAATATACCTAAAATATCGTCTATATCATTATAAAAATTTGACAGCATGTTCTCCAAAGACTACCTTATCAAATATTAAAAAAAAATGATTTTTTGATATTTGATTTGACTTTTTTAATATAAACCACTGAGTTCCTTTAATATTAGCTTCTTCAGTTAGAGTTTCGAACTGATTCAAATTAATGACGTGAACGAGGTTGAAATCCCCATCGATAATCCATCCTTTCCCTTTCTCACTCGATACAATCGGTGACTGATACTCGTAGATCTGGAAACCTTGTGCACATACAAATAAAGACCTGGAGGATATATGTGCAAAATTGTTTTATATTTTTAAACTGTTGTATAATATTAAATTGTATATGTGTATGTTTCAAACAACTTCAAAACAAGAGGAAATAACTGAAATTGCGGAAAATTACATTGTACAATATAATCATTTGAACATCACATAGGTATACGGTGTGCTTATTATATGTAGGCTATAATATTATCCGATCCAATACATTTACTTAATTTAAGCTTATAATCCTAGGATACAAAGTAGTTTACAATTATTACTATTGTAAACTTATCAATTAAGTTACACATATTTTACAGACATATAATTGCAATAAAAAACCTTTTATTTTCGCTTTCTCTCACATTCATAGGCGATCGAAAATAGATATACAGAACGATTAGAAGACATGAAAATCACGCAAATAGTCTGTGAGAGAAGTCTTCTGGAAATAAGGAATATGTGTAACATGGCTGAGAAGTTCAAAGAAGACAATGATAAAATTTGTACAGAATTTAGGACAACACGAATGTATGCAACAAGGTAAAAATTTTGTCACTAATAACGCATTGGCGGGAAACCAAATGACGTTTGCTGAAATTGTTAAAAAAGTAAACAACAAAGACCGCTTTTACACGGCGCATGTTTTGAAAGATTCAAATGAGTGCAAAAGAGAGGAATAATGAAACAAAAAATACCCAATTAACCAAATTCCCACTGCATGTGTGTAAGATTTTCATTGCATCTTTTTGACATTTCTTTTTCTCCTTTTTCTTTGTTTTTCGAATTTGCTCAATACTAATTCGTCTGTTGCTGTGAATGCAACATTTCAGTGTGGCGGATAAATTTAAATAGATCAAAGAACTAACAACCGAGCTCATTTTCAATTATACTCGTAAAATGTACCCGATTTTATATCCATGCAATCAGTAATCATTTCCGCAGAGCCCAATAAATTGTTATGTCTTGAAATGCCATTTTTATTTTTACAATTAATCTAACTATAAATTTTCACACTTTTAACGCAACAGCACGAAAGATGAAATACAAAAAGCTGTCAAATAACATAAAAAACCAAAGAATGAGAAAAAGGATTCGTGTAAAAATGCGCCCATCACAGAAGGACAGTTCAAAAGAAAATAACCAAAACATTTGATGCGCAAACCAAAACACAAAAAGTGTTGCCAGAGTTACGAAAAAAAGTACCTCTGATTATAAAACCAAAAGGAATACAAAAAGTTTAGCAACGAAGCAAGACCTTAAAATTGTTTTATTTTATTAGCGAATATGAAATTCAGGAATGATAAAAGTGAAATGGTCGACAAATTTAAAAAGCAAAATATAATAATAGCAAGTAGCAAAATGAAACTAATCAAATACTTTAAAAGAAGGAAAAACAACGAAGTAAACTACAATGCTACAATTGAAATAAATGAAGATGTCTTTTTAAAATTAATAGAAGCAGGAAAACTAAATGTTGGATGGGAGCGGTATACAGTATATGATGGAATTGATATTCCGATTTGCTATAAATGTAAAGGCTATAACCACCGAGCAGTTGAATGTAAAAGAGATGAAACACGTATCAAATGCCTAGCTAAACACAAAACCAGTGAATGTCAAAAGGATGCTATACAGAAATGTGTTAACTGCGTACGTGTAAACGAAAAACTTATGGGTCTCGATGATAACCACGAAACATTTAGTAAATTAAGTCCGGTATTCCAGAATAAGCTAGAAGCCAAAAAGAAAAAAATTGGATATTAGCAATTAAAGTCAACCATAGGTATTTGAATTAACATTCAGGGTCTTGCAAATAATTTCGAATAACTCGAAATACTGTGCGATAGTTATAAATACGATATACGGAAACACATTTCACAAATACCGAACGCGATGAAATGGCGATAAAGGGTTATAATGAAATATCTTGCCCTTCAAACTCGACGAGAACCGGAGGGGTCACACTATACGTTACAACAGATAGGAATATAAGCAATGTTGTTAAAGAGTCAATAGATTAAAAGAACCTTTAAACAAAAAATGGAGGAATACTCTAGAGTTACGTCACAATCTAACACAATAGTTGGCTATATTGTGACAAATTTAAAAAATATAAAAGTTAAACCAATCAAAAAATATCAGATCACGAAAGTATAGAGACTATCATCGAAAATGGAACCATTAAGAACGAGAATATCAGGTTAGGTTAAACAGTGGTGTGACGGATATGCCATCACACAGACACTGGGCACCAAAACAGGCCCATCGCGGTCCCTGTGAAACCAATTGAATTTGTCTTCAAATGGCAAAAACCTAAACAATCGCCCTGGTGAAAAACCCAATTTTCTGAATTTTCTGGTAAAAGCCAAAAAGGCCTTCGCAGTTCGTGCGTCTATTTCCTCTAAGTTTTCGAAAAAGTATTTCCCTAACAATTTTCTTCGACTTGTATTCACACAGTATGTGTGTTATGTCCTCAGCATCTTGCAGATCACCACAGAATCTGCAGATGTCCGTATCTGACAATTTGGGTGTCTTTGTGTGCTGCTGGAGGAGACAGTGTCCTGTCAGGATTCCTATTACTGTCCTAAGCTTATCCCTGTTTAGTTTTATTAACTTCCTAGGCCTTTTGCCGTCAAAAAGCGGCCAAAGAGCCTTGGATACCCTGTGTCCTTCAATTCTTGACCACCTTAGGTTGGCAGTCCTTGTGATTTTTTCCTCGATAGTGCCCCTCACTATGCAAAGGGGTGGTTGATATTGGCAACCTCACTATTGTCGAGTAGCCCTCCTTTTCTTGCAAGCTCGTCCGCTTGTTCATTTCCTTTAATACCACAGTGTCCTGGTATCCAGCACAGTCTTACCCGGTTCTGACTGCATAGTGCCTTGAGCCCTGTTTGTCAGCCTCTGACTGTATCAGAGTTGACGTTGGTTGATTCCATTGCCTTGAGTGCGGCCTGGCTATCGATGTAGATAGCGATATCTCTTTCAGATACCGATCCCATCTGCATTAGCTCAGCCGCCCTGAGGACAGCCAGGACCACTGATTGGAAGATACTGCTTGCGTCCGGTAGTCTTATAGGCACTCTTAATTCTGAGTTTCCTGAGTAGATACTAGAGACTGTTCCTTCCTCTGCTTTTGAGCCATATGTGAAAATTGCAATTTAATTTGACCTGATTATTACATTCTTTTCCCAGACCTCCCTCTCTGGATAAATTATATCATCCATTAGAATTGGATTGCCTGGCAGTAGCTCCGTTAGTACCATGCTATGTCCGAAACTCCTGCTCTTGAAGTAACCTAGATTCGTGAGTCGTATCGCACTGTTGCCAGCCAGTTTTTTGATCTGTAAATCAAGCGGTGTTAGGTGAAAAAGGTGTCTAATGCTGCCGTAGGGGTGGTAGGGAGCGTACCTGTAATGGCTATGGAAGCCGTTCTTTGAACCGCTGCTAATTTTCCGTAAATCGTTTTTTTGTTTGTTGCTTTCCACCATACTATTGCGCCGTATGTAAGTATGGGTCTTAGCACCACCGTATACAGCCAATACACCATACCAGGTTTTAAGACCCAAATTTTTCCTACTGTTATTTTGCAGATAAAAAGAGCATTATATGCCCTTTTGATTCTTTTCGTTCCGTTAAAATCCCAGTTCAGTTTTTTGTCCAGAATTACACCCAGATACTTCGCGCTATCCGAAAGGGACAGTTTTGGGAGTTTGAATTGCAGTATCTTGTACTTTCTGATGAAAAGAACCAGTTCCGTTTTGAATGGGTTGGCATTGAGACCACAGCTTTTTGCCAAGTGCTAATCGTCCTCAGGGCCACCTGCATAATTTCGCTTAAAATATTTAGGTATTTTCGTAATGCCGTGTTCAATGTTAGCGTCTACTAGAGCATTTTTAATAGCGGTTCACTCCACGTTATTGAAGGTTCCTTCAATATCGAGGAAGGCCGCCATCGCAAACCCTCCGAAGTGTAGACGCTTCTCTATTTTCCCCACCACCTCGTGCAGGGCGGTTTCTACAGGTTTTCCTTTCATGTATGCATGCTGTGGCTCAATCAAAAAGCCATTACTGCATTTGTTCCTAATGTGAATTTCCAATAGTCGCTCTAGGGTTTTAAGCATAAATGATAACAGACATACTGGTCTGAAATCTTTTGCTGTTATATGCCCCTGTTTGCCAGCGTTAGGTATAAAAACCACCTTAACTTCCCTCCAAGATATTGGTAATTACCCTCTTTTTAGACTGTGCCTAAAACTTTCCATAATTTTTTCGTTTGCTACCTGCGGTGCTTTCATAATCGGTAGAATACCACCTGGACCGGGAGATTTGTACAGCTTAAAGGACTGAATTTCCCACCGTAAGTTTTTCCTATTACTAAGAATACCTACTTATTCTTCGGAGATAGAGTTCTCAGTGTGCTGTAGCATGCCAGGGTCGCCTGATTGTTTCTTACATTCGTAGTACTCATTCCATGTACTGTCGCTTCTGAAAAGCTTCGCCCTATTATAGAGTTTCCTGACCTCTTTCCCTATCTCCCTAATCCACCATTTTGGTTGAGCCCTTTTAGATGTTCTGTTAGCCGTGCAAGCTTTCTCGAACCCCATTGTTAGTGCCTTATTAATATTTTCTACCGCCCTATCTAAGTTAACAATATTATCGCAGGGGATTAATTGGGTATCCAGGTGTATATTTACCACATATGTATACTTGACCCAATCAGTTCACCTAGTCCTTTCCCTTGGTCGATGGCTTAACCATACCCACGCTATACCTTACCATACCTTTTGATTTTTCGAGGTATGGTAAGCAGTCCTTGTTAAGGGACAGCAGAAAATGCTGCCCGTACTGCCTTCTAGGCCCCGTCTTAAGGACTCTCTATGTATCGGCTTTTAGTTCCTGATTATTCTCAGGATACATGTAGGGACACCGAACCCATACCCATGCTGTTGGCAGAGTGTACTTTGCCAATTCTGCCACCGTCGTACATTTTAGCTTGATGTTTTCCCAAGCATCGCATACTTCCAAAATGAAGCGTCTGAGGAAGTCCACAGAACTTATTCCCACAAGCTACAACCTTGAGTCCGCCCTCCCAACCAGCGCCATCGAATTGAAGCTACCTGTAGTGGATAGTTCCTTCCACAGGACGTCTTGAAACTTCTCCTCGACGTTTTCCCACTGCTTGATTGTTAGACGGCCGCAAGGCTCTAGCTCGTCTTTCGGGTCGTTTTGCTTACGACGCAGTGCGGATGAAGTACCAGCCTTCACCTTTTTGCATCGTTCGACTCCACGACGTCGTCGGATCTGCTTCTCTTGCTGCTGAAATTTGCCTTCTTTCCAGGGCCACTAGCCCCCTCTTTTAATTTAGCCGCGCAGTAGGTAGAGGGCGCCTGATCGGCTTCCCCCCCCCCCCCCGCCTTTGCTGCTATATCGCCCTTGCTTGTTGAGTAAGTATTTTGCTGGGGTCACAGCCCTCATATTTTGCTATCTTACGCCTAGCGTTAGGTAACAAAACCCTTAGCCTTTGGTGTGCGTTCTTCACACTCTTAACAGCGGTGATGGAACCGGTAGGCACAGCAGCTGAGCCAGCTGTTTCCACTTTTTCCATCACCGCAGCCTTGCTTTTCTTTCTTTGCCTCTTGGAGGTAGCTTTGGCAGCGTATGTTCCAGCTGACCCCTTCGTCCGAGGTCCTGCCCTCTATATCACCGGTGTGAGTACCATCCTGCTCACCGGTGAAGTCGCTCTCGTTAGTAAGTGTTCTTTCGAACACCTCACTATTGGTAGCCAGCAGTTCTACTTCTTCCATTTCCCCTACCAGGAGGGAGATGGATGAAGTCGAAATTTCGTCTTCACTCACCTCTAACTCTTCCTGAACGGGGATTGTCTGTGTTGCGTTTTGTGTATTGTTTGTTTTTTGTTTTTCCATTTTTTTAAAATCTATTTGATTCCCACGAGAACGACCGGAAATAAATGATCAGCCCAGGCAGCGCCGCCATACCTGCTTATGGCTAAGTATAACAGGCCCGCGCCAAGGCGCCTGAGAGAGCTCGATCGAGGTTGGTTTGACCCCCTACCTTGCATCCTTCGGCACGGTTTGTTATTTGCTCACACCACCACTGGAATCAGGTTTGGCAGTTCTTAGTTCGCCACTCCTCTGCCGACCGTAGTCAGTTGAGTCTTTGCGACTTAAGCACCGGCTTCATTGAAGATAACGCTCGCGTCAAGGCGCCTGCCACGCGGAGGAACGTGAATAGCAAAACCGTTAATTTGTTTACAATTTACAATTTACACAGGAACTAACTACAATGGATACCAAATATGAAAGAGAAAATACCGTCCATGAAAATGCCAATAAATTACACAATATTTTAAAAAACATAACAGCTTAATTCCATATCACAAAAACTCTGGAAAAAAGTAGTTAATCAAATAAATGGTTTAGTAATGAGCTCTGAGTTCTAAAAAATAAAAAAATTGAAACATACCACAATGCTAGAATAATAAATGACAAAAACAGATGGGATGAATACAAAATCATAAAGAACCATTTTAAGGCTACAATAAATGAAGAAAAATGCCAATTTAGAAGTTTTAATACAGCAAATGGGCAAAAGCAAATGTACAAATCTATGAAGAAATTGGCGTTATTCTTATAAGTAATATAATTTTCAATGAGGCCAACTGCACAGATGTTCAGACAAGTTCAATTAGTATTGTAAAATGTTTGTGTGGGTACAAATGATAGAACTTATTCTTTTCAATACAAATCCCTTTATTCAGTACAGTTACAATTCACTATTTAATTCTTTCTCTCAGTACAATTCAATTTCTCAACCACATATACTTTTCTTATCTTTTACTTAAACCACTTAATCACTTCTTCTAATTAACACTTCAAATTCAACTTTGGAACTGATTTGCATACCTTTGGGATGCTGGTATTTATACTCGAATGACATACTTCGAGAACAATCCTCGCCACCCAGCGTCCCATACAATTTCCAATTTGCTAGAAAATTCGATTCTACTCTCCGGTCGAGACTTTGCTAATCCAGTATCGAAACCTTCTAGTCTTCGAGTTTCGACATTTTCTGCTAGATTTCGCTGCTCCCATTTGAGTGGTTATCACATTGCTCCCTCCCTACAGTTGTTCGTCCCGAACAACTTCGTCATTCAGCATCCCGTTGAAATGACACATTCTATCCAAATGGACCACTTTAAATTTTCCTCGATCCCCACGCTGGATCCGGTAGACAACGTCATTAATGCGGGTTATCACCTTGTATGGACCTTCCCAGTTCTGTTGCAATTTTGGTGATTTGCCTTTCTTACGCTGAGGATTATACAGCCAAACCAGATCTCCTTCGTTGAAACCGGAAGATTTCGCCTTGATATCGTACCTAGTTTTCATGCGGCTGCTTGCTAGCTTCATCTTTTCTCTGGTGTCTTCATGCAATTTACGAATCCTGCTGCGTAAGTCATTCACGTAGTCGTTCACCTCTTTGGGCTTCGTCGGTGGGGATCCGAATTTTGCTTCACTTGGCAACCGAATAGTTTGACCAAATAAGATCTCGGATGGTGTGTGCCCTGTTGAGCTATGGACCGCGTTTCGGTAGGCCATTAAGAAGAGGGGTATGTGTCGATCCCAATCCCGCTGGCAGTTGCTGACAACCTTAGATAGATGCTCATTCAAGGTCCGATTGAATCGCTCGACCATTCCATCAGATTGAGGGTGTAGTGGCGTTGTCCTTGTCTTTCTTATTCCCAAATATTGGCATATTTCTTGGAAGACTTTTGATTCAAAGTTTCGCCCTTGATCAGAGTGCAGCTCCATTGGGACCCCAAATCTGCTCACCCAGTTGTTGACTAGTTGTTCGGCTACGGTCTTAGCCTCTTGATTTGGGATGGCAAACACTTCCGGCCACTTACTGAAGTAATCCATGACCACGAGGGTATATCGGTTAACATTAAAGGTTTCGGGAAACGGCCGAGCGATGTCGATGCCTATTCGTTCGAAAGGTGCTCCGACATTGTATTGTTGCATTTGTCCATGTGGCTTTACTTTTGGACCCTTGGTAGCCGCATATCTTATGCACTTTTTCCACCAATTCTCGACATCTTGTTTAGCGCTTAGCCAATAGAAACGTTCCCTTACCTTTTCCAACCTCTTGTTTATTCCCAAATGGCCTCCTGAGATTCCGTCATGTATTTCATGGAGTACTTGACTGACTCTGGACCGTGGCACTATTAGCTGCATACGAGATGTTGTCCCATCTGCACTTTCCCATTTTCTCTTCAGCAATCCATCTTGCACAAAAAGCGAGTCCCACTGTGCCCAGTATGCCTTCAGAGTTTGACTCCGATCTGATATCTGCTGCCAGCTTGGTCTTTCCTCGTGTTCCTTCCACGCCAATATTGGTTCGATGTCATTGTCTGCCTGTTGGGAGGAACGGATTTCGTCTATACTCCAACCCTCTATTGGCTCAGTCCTGATCACTTGGATAGTTGCCTGTTCTTTTGCTTCTTTACGTTTGCAGTGTTCGCATTTTACTCCGCACGGTCGACGAGAGAGAGCATCAGCATTTGAGTGGAGTGTTCAGTTGCGGTGTTGCACTTCAAAGTCGTAGCCCTGCAACTGCTCGATCCATTTTGCAACTTGGCCTTCAGGGTTCTTAAATTGGAGTAGCCATTTCAGAGCAGCGTGGTCTGTCTTATGGAAATGCGTCGTAGCCAGAATTAAAGCCAGAAGCTCGCGCCGGGTTACACAGTAGTTCCGTTCAGGTCTGGAGAGTACTTTGCTGTAATATGCGACCACTTTCTGTTGACCGTCATGAACTTGGGAGATCACAGCTCCGACCCCAAAATTGCTAGCGTCTGCGTCCACGATGAACATTTTTCCGGGCGTCGGGTAACCCAAGATGGGGGCATTGCACAGCTGTCGCTTCAGTTCTTGAAATGCTTTTTCGCATTCTCCAGACCACCTGAACTGTCGGCCTTTTTCCGTAAGTTGATGCAGGCTCTTTGCAATGCCAGCTAAATCCTTTACGAACCTTCTGTAATACGTGGCGAGGCCCAAGAAGCTTCTCAGTTGGTGTTTATCTTTTGGAGAAGGCCAACTTTTCACGGCTTCGATTTTGTCAGGATCCGTTCTTACTCCTTCCGCTGATATAATGTGACCCAGATATTTTACTTCCGGACGAAACAAGGCGCACTTTTCTGGGTTGAGCTTTAAATGAGCACTTCGTAGCCTCTCAAACACTTCTTTTAGATTTTCGCGGTGCTCCTCGTACGTCTTGCCTATGACGATAACGTCGTCCAAATATACTAGGCAGGTTTTCCAGGTGAGTCCTTGCAATGTTCGTTCCATTAGTCGCTCGAAGGTGGCCGGAGCGTTGCACAGTCCAAACGGCATCACTGCAAACTGCCAAAGACCGCTTCCTGTAGTGAAGGCAGTTTTCCCACGATCCGTACGATTTATCTCTACCTGCCAGTAACCGCTCTTCAAGTCAAGTGTTCAAAACCATTTCGCTCCAGAAAGCATATCCAAAGTGTCATCAATTCTCGGAAGTGGGTAGCTGTCCTTTTTAGTGACATCATTGAGACGTCGGTAGTCTACACAAAATCTCGTGCTGCCATCTTTCTTCTTCACGAGGACCACTGGAGATGCCCACGGACTTTGCGATTCTTCAATCACTCCCTCAGCTTTCATCTTCGACATCATTTCGGCAACTTCTGTTTGCTTTGCCAATGGAAGATGCCTTGCAGGTTGACGGATTGGTCGAGCGTCTCCGGTGTCAATGTGGTGTTGAACAATATGCGTACGTCCATATACTCCGTCTTGTGTAGCAAATATATCAGCGTACTCACCGATTAGTTTTTCTGCCAGGATTCGCTGATCTTCGTCCAGATTACAGAGGCTGAGAATTTTGTTCTTGATTTTTATGCTCTGAACTGTTGTGACCGGTTTTGCACCCTTTTTTTCCGTTGTAGTCGATATAGCCTCAACAGGTACACATTTTCCCACTATCTCCCCCTTTTTCACCTTTACACTGAATGTCTTTGGATTTAGAATCCTTACAGGGACCATGTTGTTCTTTGGCTCCACCAAGGTCTTTCCCACCATGAAGTCTCTTTTCTTTTCTGGCTCCATCAAATAGAATCGGTGGCTACCAGGACCACCTTCCACTTCTGCCCACAAAATTGCTTCTGACGAAGGCTCTAGACTCAGATAACGACAGATAACGACATTTGAGACTGTGGTATTGGCGTTTCCGTATATCATTGGTATCTCCATGTTTCCGTATTTCAGGGTTTGTGCCCCCAAGTCGACTACAAGTCCATGTTCTCTCATGAAGTCTGTACCAATGATGCACTCGTCACATATGTCAGCTACCAGAAACGCGTGAGTGAATGTTATTCCGGCCAGTTGGATTTTTATGGGGACTTCACCATATACCTTAATCGTTGCTCCTGTAGCTGTTCGCAAGCTGCAACTGCTAGTGTTATGCAGCCAAGACTTCTGCACAAGATTCCTCCTGATGATTGAGGCCGTGGCACCGGTGTCTATTGTTGCCATCCATTTTTCTTTTCCACTGACTACTTCTACTAGAAGGCTTTCGCTGCATCGTTTTGACAGCGAGACTTGGGTGATGGTCCTGGGGCCGTCGACTCCTGCTACCAACTTCTGCCCCGCGAAGTTGGTGCTTAAGCATTTCCCGACTGATGATTTCGGGAAGGTTGACCGGCTTCTTGATAGCTGTTTCTGCGGGTTTCTTCCTCTATTTGCTTGTCACCACAGTGAGGGCAGTCTTTTCGTCGCACCGGTTCTTTACACTGCCTTTGAAGGTGTCCTATTTTATTGCAATTCCAGCAGCGCATTATTCGTCTATCCCGTCGGGTATCTCGTTCCTCGGCACTAATTCTTGTGCAGGAGCATTCGACAGATGCTACTTCGCTGACGAAATGTGTTCCCCTGGAAGCCTGATTGGCTGCTTCCATCGCCAGAGCGAAGGCAAGTGCTTCAGCAAGGGTTCTTTTCCCGGCCATCCTTACTGCTGACTGTAGCTTCGAATCTGCAATTCCCCTGATAAATGCATCTTTTGCCATTTCGTCGATAATTTCCTGGCCTGCGGTGGGGTATGACAGATGTGCCAGTCTACTCACGTCTGCTTGGAGCTGCTGAAGTGTTTCTCCTCGTTGCTGCGTTCGGCTTTGCAATTGGACCTTGTAGACCTCCTGCATGTGGCTATCCCCAAACCGTTTCTCGATAGCCTGTACTAAAGTCACATAATCTTTGTGGTTTTCGATATCTACTGTTTGCAACAATTCTGCTGCAGGACCCTGCAAGGCCATTGTTAGGGCAAAGCACTTTTCCTCATTGTCCCAGTCGTTTGCACAGGCAGCCATTTCAAACTGCTTCTTATAAGTAGACCATGAGGTCTGGCCATCGAATGAGGGAGGCTTCAAATCTTTTCTCCTTGGACCGCTTAAAGAACATTCTCGCAGTTTCTGTTTTCGCACTGTGTCGAGCTCTTTTGCCAGTTGCTGAACTTTGCTGTCCATTTCCTCGAATTTTTCGCCAACATTCTTCTCTATTCTATCAAATTTGTCATCAACGTTCTTCTCTATTCTTTCAAATTTGTCATCGATTTCTTCGAATTTTTGCTGGAGAATGTTCTTTTGTTCTTCCAGATTATTCTTTTGTTCATCCATTTTCTGTTGAAGACCGTGCAGATTGTTGGTTTGTTCGTCCAATTTTTGTTCCAGACTGTTCTGGAGAATGTTCTTCTGTTCTTCCATTTTTAATAAGAGGAGTTGCATCATTGCAGCCATGTCATTGCCGGTACTTGTCTGTTCATCCTCGTCAACATCAAAGGAATATGCATCAGGATCATGTCCCTCGTTGTTCAAAGCCTCCTGAAGTCGGAGCACCAGGTCACTTTTTCCTCCACTGGCGCTGAGGCTTCTCTTGTTCAACACTCGGATTTGAGTTGGACGAGGGTCAACTGCAATAGTTTTCGACCCATTCTAGCCTTTTCAAATAGTCAGAAAACATTTTTTTTTTTTTTTTTTACACACAATAAGTCCTATCCCACTTCTGACACCAATGTAAAATGTATGTGTGGGTACAAATGATAGAACTTATTCTTTTCAATACAAATCCCTTTATTCAGTACAGTTACAATTCACTATTTAATTCTTTCTCTCAGTACAATTCAATTTCTCAACCACATATACTTTTCTTATCTTTTACTTAAACCACTTAATCGCTTCTTCTAATTAACACTTCAAATTCAACTTTGGAACTGATTTGCATACCTTTGGGATGCTGGTATTTATACTCGAATGACATACTTCGAGAACAATCCTCGCCACCCAGCGTCCCATACAATTTCCAATTTAATTTAATTTTATTTTTTAAATTTCAGCAAATTACATTAGGAAGATTAAAAGAAGTATACAAAGATTTAAAAAATTAGGCTGAGTTTGACAAAATTACCCCCCAAATAATCCTTGATAATTAAGTTATACCTTGCCTGAAATAGTAAACAATAAAGGGGAGAATTTCTGGATTCGTGGAAACAGTCCATAATACAAAAAATTGTGAGCAATTTCGCCCGATTAATATATTGTAAAATGCTTGTGTGTGTCCAAATGATAGAACTTATTCTTTTCAATACAAATCGCTTTATTCAATACGGTTACAATTCACAATTTAATCGTTTATCTCAATACAAGCCAATTTCTAAACCGCTTATACTTTTCTTATCTTTTACTTAAACCACTTAATCACTTCTCCTAATTAACACTTCAAATTCAACTTTGAGAACAATTCCAGCCATCCAGCGTCCCATACAATTTCCATTTTGCTAGAAAATTCAATTCCACTCTCTGTGTTATTCAAGTATAGAAATCTTCTGTTCATCGAGTATCGAAGTCTTCTGCTAGGTAAATCTAGATGACACTGCTCACATTTAAATGGTCAGTGCTCCCTCGCTTCGTCATTCATCATTCCGTTGAAATGACACATTCTATCCAATTGGACCACCTTCAATCCAGACGCTAGACCCAGTAGATAACGTCATTAATGCGGGTTATAACCTTGTATGGACTGGGACTGTTGCAATTTTGGTGATTTGCCCTTCTTACGCTGAGGATTACACAACCAGACTAGATCTCCTTCGTTGAACCCGGAAGATTTCGCCTTGATATCGTACCTAGTCTTCATGCGGCTATTCGCTAGTTTCATCTTTTCTCTGGTATCTTCATGCAATTTACGAATCCTGCTGCGCAAGTCATCCACGTAGTCGTTCACCTCTTTGGGCTCCGTTGGTGGGGATCCGAATTTTGCTTCACTTGGCAACCGAACTGTTTGACCGAATAAGATCTCGGATGGTGTGTGTCCTGTTGAACAATGGACCGCGTTTCGGTAGGCCATTAAAAAGAGGGGTATGTGTCGATCCCAATCCCGCTGGCAGTTGCTGACGACCTTAGATAGATGCTCATTCAAGATCCGATTGAATCACTCGACCATTCCATCATATTGTGGATGTAGTGGCGTTGTCCTTGTCTTCCTTATTCCCAAATTTTGGTACACTTCCTGGAAGACTTTTGATTCAAAGTTTCGTCCCTGATTAGAGTGCAGCTCCATAGGGACTCCAAATCTGCTCACCCAGTTGTTGACTATCTGTTTGGCTACGGTCTTAGCTTCTTGGTTTAGGATGGCAAACACTTACGGCCACTTACTGAAGTAATCTATGACCACGAGGGCATATCGGTTACCATTACAGGTTTCGGGAAACGGCCCAGCAATGTCGATGGCTAGTCGTTCCAAGGGTGCTCCGACATTGTATTGTTGCATTTGTCTATGTGGCTTCGCTTTTGAACCCTTCGTAGCCGCCCATCTTATGCACTTTTTACACCAATTCTCGACACCTTGTTTATCGCTTAGCCAATAGAAACGTTCCCTTACCTTTTCCAACGACTTGTTTGTTCCCAAATGGATTCCGTCATGTATTTCATGGAGTACTTGGCTGACTCTGGACCTTGACACTATTAGCTGCATACGAGATGTTGTCCCATCTGCACTTTCCCATTTTCTCTTCAGTAATCCATCTTGCATACAAAGCGAGTCCCACTATGCCCAGTATGCCTTCAGAGTTTAGCTCCGGTCTGATATCTGCTGCCAGGTTGGTCTTTATTCGTGTTCCTTCCAGGCCAATATAGGTTCGATGTCATTGTCTACCTATTGGCAGGAACGTAGTTCGTCTATATTCCAACCCTCTATTGGCTCAGTCTTGGTCATTTGGATAGTTGCGGTTGCAGTGTTCGTATTTTATTCCGCACGGTCGACGAGAGCGAGCATCACCATTTGAGTGGAGTTTTCCCTTGAGGTGTTGCACTTCAAAGTCGTACCCTGGCAACTACTCGATCCATCTTGCAACTTGGCCTTCAGGGTTCTTAGATTGGAGTAGCTATTTCAGAGCTGCGTGGTCTGTCCCAAGAATGAACTTTTGTCCGTAGAGGCAATGCTTCGTAGCCAGAAGCTCGCGCCGAGTTATGCAGTAGTTCCTTTCAGGTCTGGAGAGTACTTAGCTGTAATATGCGACCACTTTCCCTTGACCATCATGAACATGGGAGATCACAGCTCCGACCCTAACATTGCTAGCGTCTGCGTCCACGATAAACTTTTTTTCGGGCGTGGGGTAACCCAAGATGGGGGCATTGCACAGCTGACGCTTCAGTTCTTGAAATGCTTTTTCACATTCTCCACCTGAACTGTCGACCTTTTCCCGTAAGTTGATGCAAGCTCTTTTCAATATCAGTAAAATCCTCTACGAACCTTGTGTGGTACGTGGCGAGTCCCAAGAAGCTTCTCAGTTGGTGTTTATCTTTTGGGGTAGGCCAACTTTTCACGGCTTCGATTTTGTCAGGATCCGTCCTCGGAGACGGAACAAGGCGCACTTGTCTGGGTTGAGCTTTAAATGAGCACTTCGCAGCCTCTCAAAAACTTCTTTTAGATTTTCGTTGTGCTCCTCGAACGTCTTGTTTTAGTACAGAATATAACATATTGTATTATAACACCTTGTATTGTATGAACTTAATAGTTGCCAGTCAGTAGTTGGTTGGAGCTTAATGAATAAAGATTTGTAATCAGAATCTCTGCTTAGTGTTTTATTTATTGTCAGCCAGCTATTACAGTTCAGATGTGGGATTGCCGTGGATTTTAGTGATTTGGACTATTTTATTGAAATATTGTTTGGTTCCTAATTGGACTAACTTTAATTTGTTTTGCTGGCTATTAAAATTGAATTGGTTTGATTGCTATTTTATTGAAATTGATTTGTGTTAGTCGTGTTAAAATGGAATTTACGAGTGTTGGAGTAAAGGAATTGGAAACATTAAAAGTTAAAGAACTACAAAATTTATTGGGAGAGCTTTCATTATCAGTGCAAGGAAAAAAAGAAAAATTGATTCAGCGTGTGGTTTTTGCGAATTTGCCGTTATCAGATTGGTTTCAAGGGGTCGCCTATTCAAAGGAACCGTTACCGTCGTCTAAAATTGAAAATGATAGGGAAGAAGATATTGTTTCTGAGGGAGAAAATGTAAGTGAGAAAGAAACAGAAGATACTGTGTTTTTGGATGTGCGTTCACAACCAGTGGTGAAAAAGAATACATCGTTTCATGTTGGAGTAGGCAAAACAATATCAGATCGAAAAGAATTGCGAGAAAGCGACAAGCAACTGCTACACACTTTAGTATGGAGTCAGCTGATGGAATTGGCACATTGAGAAAGGAATTGGAATTGATGCGAAAGGAAAAAGATCTTTTGGTTCGAGAAAATGAATTACTAAAAAGAGAACACCTATTGGAAAATAGGAAAATGGAAAATAGAAACAGAGAACAAAGTGAAGCAAACGGCAGTGTTGCTAAAGTGAGAAACAATTATGTGCAAATTAATGAAATGCTTCCGTGTTTCGATGGTACATCGTATGTGAGCTGTTGGATTGAACAAATTAAAACTGTACAACGAGTTTATAATATTCCTGATGTAGATATGAAAATATAAATGATAAACAAGTTTAGTGGCATAGGAAAAAATTGATTTTATTCGAAGCCTGCGTTTATTGAATTAGCTTTTGAGCAATTGATTGGTGGAGTTAAGCAAATGTTTGACTGTCGAATAGAAAAATTAAAATTGATGAGATCATTCGAAAATAGAAAGTGGCTAAGAGATAAGAGTTTTGCCAGGTACTTCCATGAGAAAATGATTTTTGGAAATCAATTGTCAGTTCCAAATGATGAATTAATACAGTATTTGATTGATGGAATAAATAATCCAACATTACAAGTACAAGTGCGAATAAAAGGCTTCACATCTCCAAGTGAAATGTTGTCGGTAATGTCTAAGCCAACTGCTGCTGAAAGAAATGGGATGAAAGATAATTTGGATCGCCTGTCTGCAAGCAAACCAACAAGAAGGCCAAATGAAATGCCATCTAAAGTTCGATGCGGCAACTGTAATGCAACAGGTCACCGATCTAATGAGTGTAAGCGTTCACCGAGGGAGCTCAATAAGTGTTTCAAGTGCAACCAGTTAGGGCATTTTATTAAGGATTGTCCAAAGGGTTCTACAGAAATTAATTGCATCCATCCAGCTTATCAAGTCAAACTAAGGTCATCAAGATTTCAAATTCGTCAGGAGATTGAGGCTGTTATTGATACAGGGAGTCCTGTTTCTATTATCAAGAAAAGCTTACTTTTTAACAATAAGATCGAACAAATTAAAGATAAACTTAAATTTTCAGGTATTAATAACTCAAAGTTGAATGTTATCGGAATGTTTGATGATAATGTAGAAATTAATGGCGCAAAATGTAAAATAAAATAGAGTTGTACCAGACTGGACGACATCGCACGATTGCATATTGGGGCGGGATTTTATAATTGAAAATGAAGTACAAGTAAGTTTAAAAGGTAATGAATTAAAATTATATTTTCCTAATGCTTGCAAGGCATATAATTTAGACAGACAGTTTTTGAATTATTAAAAATAGATGTAGACATTGATAAAAGTGCTGAAACTATGATAGGTAAATTAAAAAGGTACATGCATCAGATCGTATACGAATTGAAAAATTAATTAAAGAAAGCTATTTAGACATTGAGAAACCAAAAGAGCCAGAAACTCAATTTGAGTTTGAAATTATTCTGCAAGAAGATAAACCTTTTTACTTTACCTCACGTAGGTTGTCAGTAAAAGAGAAAGAAGAAGTTAATAATATAGTAGAGGATTTGCTTAAGCGTCAGGTAATCAGACCTAGTTCGTCCTCTTATGCTTCTCGCATAGTTCTTGTTCCTAAAAAGAATGGTCAGAAGCGAATGTGTATTGACTACAGAGAATTAAATAAACTTACTGTTCGTGATCGATATCCACTACCTCTAATTGATGATCACCTAGATCGTTTAAAAGGAAAAAGTATCTTTTCATTATTAGATCTCAACAGTGGTTTTAATCAAATTCAGAATGGCAGAAGACTCTGTTCGATATAGCGCCTTCGTTACTTCATCCGGTCAATACGAGTACTTACGCATGCCATTTGGGCTTGCGAATGCCCCGGCTGCTTTTATTAGATTTATAAATTTGGTCTTTCGTCAGTTAATAGCTGATGGTGAAGTATTGTGTTATTTTGACGATATTTTGATTGCTACTGCAACATTAGATGAATATTATTGTATACTAGAAAAAAGATTGTCAAGTCTTAACAAACAATTGTCTGGAACTAAACTTATCAAAGTGTCAGTTTGCTGTTGACCGAATTAAGTATCTAGGATATCTTATAACTTCCAATAGAATATCACCAAATTCCGATCTCGTGAATGCAATTCATCACTATCCTATGCCGAAAGATATTGACGCTGTTAGGAGATTTTTGGGTTTGGTTAACTATTGCAGAGGGTTTGTTAAAGATATGTCCACCATCTCAAAACCTTTAACACATCTCTTGAAGACTTCCTCCTTTTTCATTTGGCAAGACTGAAATGCTATGAAAAATAAGCTAGCGTCTGCTCCAGTTTTGAGTATTTACTCCCCAACTGCCTTACGGAATTGCACTGCGATGCTTCATCAATGGGTTTTGGTGCGATTCTTACACAAAATCAATCAGATGGTTGCTTTCATCCTATAGCATATTACAGTCGCCGAACGCCAGAAATTGAAAGTCGCTATTATAGTTTCGAGCTGGAAATGTTAGCCATCATTTTTGCATTGGAAAGATTTCACATATACCTTTATCATATTAAATTTAAAATTTGTACTGACTGTAACGCCTTAAAACAAACTTTACAGAAAAAGGATATACACCCTAGAATCAATCGATGGGCTCTCGTCCTTCAAAATTATGATTTTGAGATTATCCATAGAGAGAGTAATCAAATGCAACATGTCGACGCTTTGTCTCGATGCACTAATATCCTCTTATTAGAAAATACTAATACCTTGGAAAGAGCGTTAATTGCCGCCCAAATGAAGGATAAAACCATTATGGAAATTCGAAAAAGTCTTGAGAACAGGGAAAATCAATTCTACGAGATGCGAGACGGAATCGTTTATCGCAACTACAAGGATGAAAATTTATTTTATGTACCAGAGGCAATGATTCCGAGTGTAATAAGGATATATCATGATGGTGTTGGTCATCTGGCGTTGACAAGACGCAAGAGCTTATTCTACAAATCTATTGGTTTTCAAAGATGAGAGAACGGATAAAAGATTATATTAGCAATTGTCTTACTTGCATTACTTATCAGCCTAAGGACTCGGGCCATAAAGATGAATTACATTTAGCCTTTTGAATCCATCCACATTGACCATTATGGACTGTTACCATTATCTAAAAGAAAGAACCGATTCATACTATTAGTAGTAGATAGCTTTACCAAATTCACGAAAATATATCAGTGCCGAAGTACAGGAACAAATGAAGTCGTAACCCACATATCTAGATCTTTTACTAATTACAGTAGGCCTAAAGTTCTTATTTCTGACAGAGGGACTTGCTTTACCTCTAAAGATTTTAAGGAGTTCTTAGCCCAAGAAAGTGTGAAGCAAATTTTGGTTGCTACAGCTTGTCCCAGATCGAATGGTCAAGCAGAGAGAATGAATAGGTTTTTGACTCCTCTCTTGAGTAAGATATCTTGTGATAAAAATCTCGATTGGGATGAAATATTATCTGACTTAGAATATGTATTTAATAACACAGTTAATCGATCGATTGGTACGACACCATGTAAAGCTTTATTCGGTAGAAACCAGAAACATCCGGAGAGTGATCAACTTGCTGAGTTCTTTGAAAATAATAAAATAGGTAGGATCTGTCTAGACGAGATTCGAGATCGCATCATTTCAAAAAACAAACAACTGTCTGAGCATAATAATTAATTAGAAATGTTATTGGACCAGGTGAATGCAAAAAGCTAAGCCCTAAGTTTAAAGGTCCCTATATTGTTAGAACGGTTTTACCCAATAAAAGATATATAATGTGATAACCACTTATATGTGAGCAGCGACACCTAGAGTCAAAGACCAGAAGATTTCGACACTGGAATAACAAAGTCTCGACTGGAGAGTGGAATCGAATTTTCTAGCAAATTGGAAATTGTATGGGACGCTGGATGGCGAGGATTGTTCTCGAAGTATGTCATTCGAGTATAAATACCAGCATCCCCATGGTATGCAAATGAGTTCTAAAGTGTAATTTGAAGTGTTAATTAGGAGAAGTGATTAAGTGGTTTAAGTGGTTGAGAAATTGGATTGTACTGAGAGAAAGAATTAAATAGTGAATTGTAACTGTACTGAATAAAGGTATTTGTATTGAAAAGAATAAGTTCTATTATTTGTACCCACACAAACATTTTACATTGGTGTCAGAAGTGGGATAGGACTTATTGTGTGTAAAAAAAAAAAAAAAGAGAAGTGTTTTCTGACTATTTGAAAACGCTAGAATGGGTCGAAAACTATTGCAGTTGACCCTCGTCCACCTCAAATCCGAGTTGAACAAGAGAAGCCTCAGCGCCAGTGGAGGAAAAAGTGACCTGGTGCTCCGACTTCAGGAGGCTTTGAACAACGAGGGACATGATCCTGATGCATATTCCTTTGATGTAGACGACGAGGATGAACAGACAAGTACCGGCAATGACATGGCTGCGATGATGCAACTCCTCTTGTTAAAAATGGACGAACAAAAGAAAAATATGGAAGAACAGAAGAACAGTCTGGAACAAAAAATGGACGAACAGAAGAACATTCTCCAGAACAGTCTGGAACAAAAAATGGACGAGCAGAAGAGCAGCATTGAACAAAAATTCAACGAACAAACCAACAATCTGCACGGTCTTCAACAGAAAATGGATGAACAAAAGAATAATCTGGAAGAACAAAAGAACATTCTCCAGCAAAAATTCGAAGAAATCGATGACAAATTTGAAAGAATAGAGAAGAACGTTGATCACAAATTTGATGCAATAGAGAAGAATGTTGGCGAAAAATTCGAGGAAATGGACAGCAAAGTTCAGCAACTGGCAAAAGAGCTCGACACAGTGCGAAAACAGAAACTGCGAGAATGTTCTTTAAGCGGTCCAAGGAGAAAAGAGTTGAAGCCTCCCTCATTCGATGGCCAGACCTCATGGTCTACTTATAAGAAGCAGTTTGAAATGGCTGCCTGTGCAAACGACTGGGACAATGAGGAAAAGTGCTTTGCCCTAACAATGGCCTTGTACGGTCCTGCAGCAGAATTGTTGCAAACAGTAGACATCGAAAAGCATAAAGATTATGTGACTTTAGTACAGGCTATCGAGAAACGGTTTGGGGATAGCCACATGCAGGAGGTCTACAAGGTCCAATTGTAAAGCCGAACGCAGCAAAGAGGAGAAACACTGCAGCAGCTCCAAGCAGACGTGAGTAGACTGGCACATCTGTCATACCCCACCGCAGGCTAGGAAATTATCGACGAAATGGCAAAAGATGCATTTATCAGGGGAATTGCAGATTCGAAGCTACAGTCAGCAGTAAGGATGGCCGGGAAAAGAACCCTGGCTGAAGCACTTGCCTTCGCTCTGGCGATGGAAGCAGCCAATCAGGCTTCCAGGGGAACACACTTCGTCAGGGAAGTAGCATCTGTCGAATGCTCCTGCACAAGAATTAGTGCCGAGGAACGAGATACTCGACGGGATAGACGAATAATGCGCTGCTGGAATTGCAATAAAATAGGACATCTTCAAAGGCAGTGTAAAGAACCGGTGCGACGAAAAGACTGCCCTCACTGTGGTGACAAGCAAATAGAGGAAGAAACCCACAGAAACAGCTATCAAGAAGCCGGTCAACATTCCCGAAGCCATCAGTCGGGATATGCTTAAGGACCAATTTCGCGGGGCAGAAGTTGGTAGCAGGAGTCGACGGCCCCAGGACCATCATCCAAGTCTCGCTGGCAAAACGATGCAGCGAAAGCCTTCTAGTAGAAGTAGTCAGTGGAAAAGAAAAATGGATGGCAACAATAGACACCGGTGCCACGGCCTCAATCATCAGGAGGAATCTTGTGCAGAAGTCTTGGTTGCATAACACTAGCAGTTGCAGCTTGCGAACAGCTACAGGAGCAACGATTAAGGTATATGGTGAAGTCCGCATAAAAATCCAACTGGCCGGAATAACATTCCCTCACGCGTTTCTGGTAGCTGACATATGTGACGAGTGCATCATTGGTACAGACTTCATGAGAGAACATGGACTTATAGTCGACTTGGGGGCACAAACCCTGAAATACGGAAACATGGAGATACCAATGATATACGGAAACGCCAATACCTCAGTCTCAAATGTCGTCATCTGGAACAATCAGAGTCTAGAGCCTTCGTCAGAAGCAATTTTTTGGGCAAAAGTGGAAGGTGGTCCTGGTAGCCACCGATTCTATTTGATGGAGCCAGAAAAGAAAAGAGACTTCATGGTGGGAAAGACCTTAGTGGAGCCAAAGAACAACATGGTCCCTGTAAGGATTCTAAATCCAAAGACATTCAGTATAAAGGTGAAAAAGGGGGAGATAGTGGGAAAATGCGTACCTGTTGAGGCTATATCGACCACAACGGAAAGAAAGGGTGTAAAACCGGTCACAACAGTTCAGAGCATAAAAATCAAGAACAAAATTCTCAGCCTCTGTAATCTGGACGAAGATCAGCGAATCCTGGCAGAAAAACTAATCGGTGAGTACGCTGATATATTTGCTACACAAGACGGAGAATATGGACGTACGCATATTGTTCAACACCACATTGACACCGGAGACGCTCGACCAATCCGTCAACCTGCAAGGCGTCTTCCATTGGCAAAGCAAACAGAAGTTGCCGAAATGATGTCGAAGATGAAAGCTGAGGGAGTAATTGAAGAATCGCAAAGTCCGTGGGCATCTCCAGTGGTCCTCGTGAAGAAGAAAGATGGCAGCACCAGATTTTGTGTACTCGTAGACTACCGACGTCTCAATGATGTCACTAAAATGGACAGCTACCCACTTCCGAGAATCGATGACACTTTGGATATGCTTTCTGGAGCGAAATGGTTTTCAACACTTGACTTGAAGAGCGGTTACTGGCAGGTAGAGATAAATCGTGCGGATCGTGAGAAAACTGCCTTCACTACAGGAAGCGGTCTTTGGCAGTTTGCAGTGATGCCGTTTGGACTGTGAAACGCTCCGGCCACCTTCGAGCGACTAATGGAACGAACATTGCAAGGACTCACCTGGAAAACCTGCCTAGTATATTTGGACGACGTTATCGTCATAGGCAAGACGTACGAGGAGCACCGCGAAAATCTAAAAGAAGTGTTTGAGAGGCTACGAAGTGCTCATTTAAAGCTCAACCCAGAAAAGTGCGCCTTGTTTCGTCCGGAAGTAAAATATCTGGGTCACATTATATCAGCGGAAGGAGTAAGAACGGATCCTGACAAAATCGAAGCCGTGAAAAGTTGGCCTTCTCCAAAAGATAAACACCAACTGAGAAGCTTCTTGGGCCTCGCCACGTATTACAGAAGGTTCATAAAGGATTTAGCTGGCATTGCAAAGAGCCTGCATCAACTTACAGAAAAAGGCCGACAGTTCAGGTGGTCTGGAGAATGCGAAAAAGCATTTCAAGAACTGAAGCGACAGCTGTGCAAAGCCCCCATCTTGGGTTACCCCACGCCCGGAAAAATGTTCATCGTGGACGCAGACGCTAGCAATGTTGGGGTCGGAGCTGTGATCTCCCAAGTTCATGATGGTCAAGAGAAAGTGGTCGCATATTACAGCAAAGTACTCTCCAGACCTGAACGGAACTACTGTGTAACCCGGCGCGAGCTTCTGGCTTTAATTCTGGCTACGAAGCATTTCCATAAGTACCTCTACGGACAAAAGTTCATTCTTGGGACAGACCACGCAGCTCTGAAATAGCTACTCCAATTTAAGAACCCTGAAGGCCAAGTTACAAGATGGATCGAGCAGTTGCAGGGCTACGACTTTGAAGTGCAACACCGCAAGGGAACACTCCACTCAAATGCTAATGCTCTCTCTCGTCGACCGTGCGGAGTAAAATGCGAACTCTGCAATCGTAAAGAAGCAAAAGAACAGGCAACTATCCAAATGATCAGGACTGAGCCAATAGAGGGTTGGAGTATAGACGAAATCCGTTCCTCCCAACAGGCAGACAATGACATCGAACCAATATTGGCCTGGAAGGAACACGAGGAAAGACCAAGCTGGCAGCAGATATCAGATCGGAGAAAAACTCTGAAGGCATACTGGGCACAGTGGGACTCGCTTTTTGTGCAAGATGGATTGCTGAAGAGAAAATGGGAAAGTGCAGATGGGACAATATCTCGTATGCAGCTAATTGTGCCACGGTCCAGAGTCAACCAAGTACTCCATGAAATACATGACGGAATCTCAGGAGGCCATTTGGGAATAAACAAGACGTTGGAAAAGGTAAGGGAACGTTTCTATTGGCTAAGCGCTAAACAAGATGTCGAGAATTGGTGCAAAAAGTTCATAAGATGTACGGCTACCAAGGGTCCAAAAGTAAAGCCACATGGACAAATGCAACAATACAATATTGGAGCACCTTTCGAACGAATAACCATCGAACTCGCTGTTTGTGTGGGTACAAATGATAGAACTTATTCTTTTCAATACAAATTCCTTTATTCAGTACAGTTAAAATTCACTATTTAATTGTTTCTCTCAGTACAATCCAATTTCTCAACCGCTTATACTTTTCTTATCTTTTACTTAAACCACTTAATCACTTCTCCTAATTAACACTTCAGATTTCACTTTAGAACTGATTTGCATACCTTTGGGATGCTGGTATTTATACTCGAATGACATACTTCGAGAACAATCCTCGCCATCCAGCGTCCCATACAATTTCCAATTTGCTAGAAAATTCGATTCCACTCTCCAGTCGAGACTTTGTTATTCCAATATCGAAATCTTCTGGTCTTCGACATTTTCTCCTAGATGTCGCTGCTCACATTTAAGTGGTTATCACATTGCTCTCTCCCTACAGTTGTTCGTCCCGAACAACTTCGTCATTCAGCATCCCGTTGAAATGACACATTCTATCCAAATGGACCACTTTCAATTTTCCTCGATTCATACGCTGGATCCGGTAGACAACGTCATTAATGCGGGTTATCACCTTGTATGGACCTTCCCAGTCCTGTTGCAATTTTGGTGATTTGCCTTTCTTACGCTGAGGATTATACAGCCAAACCAGATCTCCTTCGTTGAAACCGACTGCTTGCTAGCTTCATCTTTTCTCTGGTGTCTTCATGCAATTTACGAATCCTGCTGCGTAAGTCATTCACGTACTCGTTCACCTCTTTGGGCTCCGTCGGTGGGGATCCGAATTTTGCTTCACTTGGCAACCGAATCGTTTGACCAAATAAGATCTCGGATGGTGTGTGCCCTGTTGAGCTATAGACCGCGTTTCGGTAGGCCATTAAGAAGAGGGGTATGTGTCGATCCCAATCCCGCTGGCAGTTGCTGACAACCTTAGATAGATGCTCATTCAAGGTCCGATTGAATCGCTCGACCATTCCATCAGATTGAGGGTGTAGTGGCGTTGTCCTTGTCTTTCTTATTCCCAAATATTGGCATATTTCTTGGAAGACTTTTGATTCAAAGTTTCGCCCTTGATCAGAGTGCAGCTCCATTGGGACCCCAAATCTGCTCACCCAGTTGTTGACTATTTGTTCGGCTACGGTCTTAGCCTCTTGATTTGGGATGGCAAACACTTCCGGCCACTTACTGAAGTAATCCATGACCACGAGGGTATATCGGTTAACATTAAAGGTTTCGCGAAACGGCCGAGCGATGTCGATGCCTATTCGTTCGAAAGGTGCTCCGACATTGTATTGTTGCATTTGTCCACGTGGCTTTGCTTTTGGACCCTTGGTAGCCGCACACCTCATGCACTTTTTGCACCAATTCTCGACATCTTGTTTAGCGCTTAGCCAATAGAAACGTTCCCTTACCTTTTCCAACGTCTTGTTTATTCCCAAATGGCCTCCTGAGATTCCGTCATGTATTTCTTGGAGCACTTGGTTGACTTTGGACCGTGGCACAATTAGCTGCATACGAGATGTTGTCCCATCTGCACTTTCCCATTTTCTCTTCAGCAATCCATCTTGCACAAAAAGCGAGTCCCACTGTGCCCAGTATGCCTTCAGAGTTTGGCTCCGATCTGATATCTGCTGCCAGCTTGGTCTTTCCTCGTGTTCCTTCCACGCCAATATTGGTTCGATGTCATTGTCTGCCTGTTGGGAGGAACGGATTTCGTCTATACTCCAACCCTCTATTGGCTCAGTCCTGATCGTTTGGATAGTTGCCTGTTGTTTCGCTTCTTTACCACTGACTACTTCTGCTGGGAGGCTTTGGTTGCATTGTTTTACCTGTGAGACTGGGATAATTACCCTGGAGTCGTCGACTCCTGCTACAGAATTCTGCCCCGCGAAGTAAGCATTTCCTAACTGATGGCTTCTGGAAATTTGACCGGTTTCTTGGTAGCCGTTTCTGCCGGTTTTTCTTTCTATTTGCCAGTAGCCCCAGTGCAGGCAGCCTTCTCGTCGTACCGGTTCTTTACAATGCCCTTGCAAATGTCGTACTTTATCGCAGTTCCAGCAGCGCATCCTTCGTCTCTCCCGTGGGATATTTCGTTGCATGGTAGTTGGTCTTGAGCAGGAGCATTCACCAGATACTATTTCCCTGACGAAATGCATTCCTTTGGAAGCCTGATTGGATGCTTCCATCGCCAGAGCGAAGGCAAGTGCTTCAGCAAGGGTTCTTTTCCCGGCCATCCTTACTGCTGATTGTAGCTTCAAATCTGCAATTCCCCCAACGAATGCGTCCTTTGCCATTTCGTCGATTATTTCTTGGCCTGCGGTGGGATATGACAAATGTGCCAGTCTACTCACGTCTGCTTGGAGATGTTGCAGTGTTTCTCCTCGTTGCTGCATACGGCCTTGCAATTGAACCTTGTAAACTTCCCGCATGTGGCTATCCCCAAACCGATTCTCGATAGCCTGCACTAAAACCATATAGTCTCTATTCTTTTCGATATCGATTGTTTGTAACAATTCTGCCGCAGGACCACGTAAGGCCATCGCTAGGGCAAAGCACTTCTCCTTATTGTCCCATTCGTTTGCACAGGCAGCCATTTCAAACTGCTTCTTATAAGTAGACCATGAGGTCTGGCCATCGAATGAGGGAGGCTTCAAATCTTTACTCCTTGGACCGCTTAAAGAACATTCTCGCAGTTTCTGTTTTCGCACTGTGTCGAGCTCTTTTGCCAGTTGTTCAACTTTGCTGTCCATTTGTTCGAATTTTTCGCCAACATTCTTCTCTATTCTTTCAAATTTGTTATCTATTTCTTCGAACTTTTGGTGTAGAACGTTATTTTGTTCTTCCAGTTTTTGTTCTAGACTATTCTTTTGGTCGTCGAATTTTTGTTCAATGCTGCTCTTCTGTTCGTCCATTTTTTGTTCCAGACTGTTCTTCCAGATTTTTCTTTTGTTGGTTCTTCTGTTCGTCCATTTTTTTGTTTTGTTCGTCCATTTTTTTGTTTTGTTCGTCCATTTTTAATAAGAGGAGTTGCATCATTGCAGCCATGTCATTGCCGGTACTTGTCTGTTCATCCTCGTCAACATCAAAGGAATATGCATCAGAATCATGTCCCTCGTTGTTCAAAGCCTCCTGAAGTCGGAGCACCAGGTCACTTTTTCCTCCACTGGCGCTGAGGCTTCTCTTGTTCAACTCGGATTTGAGTTGGACGAGGGTCAACTGCAATAGTTTTCGACCCATTCTAGCTTTTTCAAATAGTCAGAAAACACTGTTTTTTTTTTTTTTTTTTACACACAATAAGTCCTATCCCACTTCTGACACCAATGTAAAATGTTTGTGTGGGTACAAATGATAGAACTTATTCTTTTCAATACAAATTCCTTTATTCAGTACAGTTAAAATTCACTATTTAATTGTTTCTCTCAGTACAATCCAATTTCTCAACCGCTTATACTTTTCTTATCTTTTACTTAAACCACTTAATCACTTCTCCTAATTAACACTTCAGATTTCAATTTAGAACTGATTTGCATACCTTTGGGATGCTGGTATTTATACTCGAATGACATACTTCGAGAACAATCCTCGCCATCCAGCGTCCCATACAATTTCCAATTTGCTAGAAAATTCGATTCCACTCTCCAGTCGAGACTTTGTTATTCCAATATCGAAATCTTCTGGTCTTCGACATTTTCTGCTAGATGTCGCTGCTCACATTTAAGTGGTTATCACAATATATAATACATATTGTATTATAACACTTTGCATTGTATGAACTTAATAGTTGCCAGTCAGTAGTTGGTTGGAGCTTAATGAATAAAGATTTGTAATTAGAATCTCTGCTTAGTGTTTTATTTATTGTCAGCCAGCTACTACACAATGTTCGTTCCATTCATTTCATTTCATTTTAAATGCACCTTAATTTTTTTCAATTCAGTAACACATATACGCTATACAAAAACACGCTTAAAAATTAGCTTCATTAACTTAAAATTATCTTATTCTAACTTACTGGCCCCATGCGGGCACTCTAAATTAAACATAATACTTATTTAATATCTTCCGACGTTTCGTACGATTAAATTTTTTTTTTTCTATATTTATTTAAACTAAAACTAAAAAAACAATTTTATTCAAAAAACTTAGTATACAGACTTTTTCTTTTTTATAAAATCTTAAAAACTAAAACTTATAAACTATCTACATATAAATAAATCTTAACCTACTTAATCTACTTAACCTACTTAAACTAACTTATTGTATATATCATACAATTTTTTTTTTCCTAGAAGCGTTACCCCTTCTTTTAGAGAAGCTGTTACCCATCTAAGTTCTTATATAAATTTTTTTGTTTTTTTTTATTTTTTTTTTTTTTTTTCTCTTATACCTACCCTAATCCTACCTAAATCTATGTACGAGTAAGCCGGCCATGACTAAGTAATTAGGCTAGCCGACTTTGCTTCCGAGTGAAGCTATATTATACTAGAGGAATTCGACGAAGAGACTTCCTCTCCTCCCATAAGCCACCAAAATTGTTGGTGCTGCCTAGCAACATCCCTCATGTCGCGACTCCCTACCGACCTACTGAACCGGAGACACTCCGCACTGCTATGTGCGACGTCTCTGTCGTAGTTGAGTCGCCTGTTCGCAGTTGTCCGAGCGACGTGGAAGATTAGCGGCACCGCCAATCTGTCCTAGATCAGACTTTTGCTATCTAGATAGAGGAACACTTCTGGAGGAAGAAAGCCGTCAAAGCGAACTCTCTCTTGATACATATAATTGGGGTTGTAAGCCCCAGAGATCAGGTTGTTAAATGAGGTCATTGCTCTAGCAACATGCCTTCGAGTCAACTTAATGACGAAATTGTCCACTCTTATTTGGGTTGCCCTATTGTATAAGACCTCATTAGGATAGAATTTTATGTACTCAGACTCTGGTGTTCTGTACAAGCGAAGACAAGTCCTAAGAGAAGTCCTCTCAAACAGCCGAAACTTTTCCAATAAACTTGCTCTTACGTTGAACCACACAGGACATCCAAATACAGGCATAGATCTGATAAGGGCCATGTAGCAGATTACCTTCACCCTCGCATCGAGTTGGCTGTTATAAAACAGTCTCTTTGTAAGGGAAAAAGCACCTTTGGCTCTGGCCAGAGCAACATCTATATGTTTGTTAAAATACAGATATTGATCTAGCCAGATCCCAAGGTATCTGACTACATTCCGACAAGCAAGTGGCTGCTTGTGCTGCCCAAAACAAAATGGTTTCCGACTTCTGGAAATTGATCTTCAACTTCCAGTCATCGCAATATCGTTTAATTTGATCGAATTCACGTTGCAAGAGTCTATTAATGACCTCAATCTTTGGACCTGTCCTGTACGCGATTAAGTCGTCTGCGTACGCTATGGCATGGTGAAGTGAACCTATCAGATCACTTGTATAAATGTTGAATAGGATCGGCGAAATTACCGCACTTTGTTGCAAACTGTTTTTAATGTTAAATGTCCCAGCAGAAGTCACATCGCCATTCTTCACGATGAACTGTCTACTGGAGAGCATATCAAAAAGAATATACAGCAGTGGTTTACTAATGCCCAACCTGTCCAGCTTGAAAAAGAGTCCCTCTAACCATACGGTATCGAAGGCTTTTTCCAAGTCAATCAGGCAGGCACCAGTGCACTGATTCTTGCCTTTGTTCCATTGGATATCAGAAACCAGTTTAGACGCAGCATGAATGATATCATGCAGCGCCCTGAAACCGAATTGATTATCCGGAACTATATGTTTGTCCTCAACCCACTTAGTCAGGACTCTATTCATCACCTTTTCGAACACCTTTCTGATGTTAGGAAGAAGACTGATCGAGCGGAGATTCGCCGGATTGGTATTATCTTTATCCCTTTTGGGGATGGGATGTACCACCGCAGTTTTCCAACGCGCGGGATAATGTGCATTATTCATTGCATTATTAAACAGGGTGGTATAAATGTCCACCGCTTCTAGTGGGAGATGTCGAAGCACAATGTTCGGTATTTCATCGGTTCCCACTGATTTCTTACTTCTAAGCGATTCGAAGATCGTTTGGAGCTCTGCCTTCGAAATGAACGGTGATAGTACCATTTCATTGGTGATGACATTATTTGCCATATTCTCGTCACTGAACTGGGTGAAACCCGAGATCTCGAATCGCCAATTCACTATTTCATTTCGAAGGTAGAAATTGTGCACAAGGACTGGATTTTCCAAGTCGTGGTTCGGGCCAATGATGTCATTCGCCTTATGTACTTCCTGGAAAGTCGCTCCAATAGCCTCAACCTTCTCCTGCGGATCCTCGGTCGCAAAGAAGTTCTCATCATCAACAGCCTCATTTGTATCAATCCCTGCTGCTGTGAGTATGTGCTCGTTGTCCGTAGTTCGGGGGATTTTAAGACACGAAAGGTCGTTTTGATCTTTCCTCTGAAATATTTTATTTATTTGCTGGAAAATATTCGGGTTGCTGGTGTTTACAGCCCGAATTTTATTGTTCCAATACAAACCTATAGATGCTCTGTAATTTTCTTTTATTAATGTTTGGAGGTTTTTGATCGACGACTTCAATGTCATGATCTCCGGGTTATGTCTGTCAGTAAACTGTCTGTACAAGGTTTTTAGTCTTGACAGCAGTCTACTTTTATGTCGGTGCAATGCGTCAATGGTAGCGTTGCGGAATAAGTCTTCGTCGTCAGTGTGTTGATACCGAGGTATCGTTTTGTCCATTGTTCGTTTAATTGTCTCGTCCATTAGTTTTAGATACCTGTCAATCTCCTCGTTTGACAGATTTCTATTAGACGGTGGGTAGAGCGAATTCGAGGAGAGTGTTCTCGTCAGTATTCTGGAGAAGTGTGTCCAACGCACCCTACTGTAGTTGTAGGCATGCCTTTGCACAAACTCGTCCAAGTCCGCAGCTTCGTTCGGAACGGTTATTTCGGTACTGAGACTGCAATGGTCACTGTCATACGCAAAAGTGAGTAGAGAGTTTAGGGTATGTTGGTTAGTATATGTCAGGTATATTCGTGTGTCGAACAGCAGGAGATTCAAATAGGACCCGTGTCTAGGAAACGACGGACTATCCGTCGCCTTGAGGTCGAGTCGATATATTATACTGTACTGACCACACCAATAGAATAGTAGGTTCCCTCTAGTATTTGGTGTATTATTTCCCCAATCTCTATGTTTGGCGTTGAAATTTCCGCCGATAATAAAGTAATTCTCCTCCAATTCCAGTCTTAGGAATCGAAAGTGTCTCGAGCTCTGAAATGAATAAGGTGGATTGAGTAGCCGTAACTGCATAAACAGACACCATGTATAACAGCTTTCCACTACGGAGAGGGATACACACGATGCATATTTCTAGTACCTGGAGCCTTCGTACTACACGGCTGTATACTCTTCTGAAACGCAGTCCTTTTCTTACAAAGATCGCAAGGCCTCCTCCCTTAGTGGAGTTGGGTCGGTTTCTCCGTACTATTTTATATCTTTTGTGCCTCATTTTGTGTCTTTTGGTAAGCTTAGTTTCGCTAACCAAGAGCACATCAGGGGCTTGGTCTTTAAGCAACTTAAACAGTGTGGCTCTACGTTCGAACCTAATCAGTGAATTAACATTCACTGCAAGGACCTTCAGGGTTTGCTCCGCCATGTAGGTACCCATTACGACTGGAAGTGCGTTAGGCCCGGCAGCAGCGCGTATATTTGATCTACCCGCTTAGCCTATTCCTTTATTTGACGCTGAAGGTGAGCCATCCGCCCCTAAATTGTGTCTGCACGAGTGGACGTTTAATTTCCACTTTCTGCTGCCAAGCCAGATTTACTCTTTAGATGTATTGGAATTTGGGACAACCCCGATAATTTGCGGTGTGTCCGGTCTTCCTACATAACGCGCAAGAGAGTTGGCTTTTTTCTGACTCTCCGTCCTTGCCTAGAGCGCATTCCTCGACTTGTGGTTCTTTCCACACTTCACGCATCGAGGCTGCATTTCGCAGTTCGACGCGGCGTGTCCGAAACTTTGGCAACGAACACATTGTAAAATGTTTTCGCTCCTCTTTAATTTTTCCCAGTGTACAACCTGGTAGGTCTAGGACTTTGATGCTCCTTAGACCATCCAGTTTGCTGGTGGGACTTAGCTGAACCACGCCAATATTGGTTCGATGTCATTGTCTGCCTGTTGGGAGGAACGGATTTCCTCTATACTCCAACCCTCTATTGGCTCAGTCCTGATCGTTTGGATAGTTGCCTGTTGTTTCGCTTCTTTACCACTGACTACTTCTGCTGGGAGGCTTTGGTTGCTTTGTTTTACCTGTGAGACTGGGATAATTACCCTGGAGTCGTCGACTCCTGCTACAGAATTCTGCCCCGCGAAGTAAGCATTTCCTAACTAATGGCTTCTGGAAATTTGACCGGTTTCTTGGTAGCCGTTTCTGCCGGTTTTTCTTTCTATTTGCCAGTAGCCCCAGTGCAGGCAGCTTCTCATCGTACCGGTTCTTTACAATGCCCTTGCAAATGTCCTACTTTATCGCAGTTCCAGCAGCGCATCCTTCGTCTCTCCCGTGGGATATTTCGTTGCATGGTAGTTGGTCTTGAGCAGGAGCATTCACCAGATACTATTTCCCTGACGAAATGCATTCCTTTGGAAGCCTGATTGGATGCTTCCATCGCCAGAGCGAAGGCAAGTGCTTCAGCAAGGGTTCTTTTCCCGGCCATCCTTACTGCTGATTGTAGCTTCAAATCTGCAATTCCCCCAACGAATGCGTCCTTTGCCATTTCGTCGATTATTTCTTGGCCTGCGGTGGGATATGACAAATGTGCCAGTCTACTCACGTCTGCTTGGAGATGTTGCAGTGTTTCTCCTCGTTGCTGCATACGGCCTTGCAATTGAACCTTGTAAACTTCCCGCATGTGGCTATCCCCAAACCGATTCTCGATAGCCTGCACTAAAACCATATAGTCTCTATTCTTTTCGATATCGATTGTTTGTAACAATTCTGCCGCAGGACCACGTAAGGCCATCGCTAGGGCAAAGCACTTCTCCTTATTGTCCCATTCGTTTGCACAGGCAGCCATTTCAAACTGCTTCTTATAAGTAGACCATGAGGTCTGGCCATCGAATGAGGGAGGCTTCAAATCTTTACTCCTTGGACCGCTTAAAGAACATTCTCGCAGTTTCTGTTTTCGCACTGTGTCGAGCTCTTTTGCCAGTTGTTCAACTTTGCTGTCCATTTGTTCGAATTTTTCGCCAACATTCTTCTCTATTCTTTCAAATTTGTTATCTATTTCTTCGAACTTTTGGTGTAGAACGTTATTTTGTTCTTCCAGTTTTTGTTCTAGACTATTCTTTTGGTCGTCGAATTTTTGTTCAATGCTGCTCTTCTGTTCGTCCATTTTTTGTTCCAGACTGTTCTTCCAGATTTTTCTTTTGTTGGTTCTTCTGTTCGTCCATTTTTTTGTTTTGTTCGTCCATTTTTTTGTTTTGTTCGTCCATTTTTAATAAGAGGAGTTGCATCATTGCAGCCATGTCATTGCCGGTACTTGTCTGTTCATCCTCGTCAACATCAAAGGAATATGCATCAGAATCATGTCCCTCGTTGTTCAAAGCCTCCTGAAGTCGGAGCACCAGGTCACTTTTTCCTCCACTGGCGCTGAGGCTTCTCTTGTTCAACTCGGATTTGAGTTGGACGAGGGTCAACTGCAATAGTTTTCGACCCATTCTAGCTTTTTCAAATAGTCAGAAAACACTGTTTTTTTTTTTTTTTTTTACACACAATAAGTCCTATCCCACTTCTGACACCAATGTAAAATGTTTGTGTGGGTACAAATGATAGAACTTATTCTTTTCAATACAAATTCCTTTATTCAGTACAGTTAAAATTCACTATTTAATTGTTTCTCTCAGTACAATCCAATTTCTCAACCGCTTATACTTTTCTTATCTTTTACTTAAACCACTTAATCACTTCTCCTAATTAACACTTCAGATTTCAATTTAGAACTGATTTGCATACCTTTGGGATGCTGGTATTTATACTCGAATGACATACTTCGAGAACAATCCTCGCCATCCAGCGTCCCATACAATTTCCAATTTGCTAGAAAATTCGATTCCACTCTCCAGTCGAGACTTTGTTATTCCAATATCGAAATCTTCTGGTCTTCGACATTTTCTGCTAGATGTCGCTGCTCACATTTAAGTGGTTATCACAATATATAATACATATTGTATTATAACACTTTGCATTGTATGAACTTAATAGTTGCCAGTCAGTAGTTGGTTGGAGCTTAATGAATAAAGATTTGTAATTAGAATCTCTGCTTAGTGTTTTATTTATTGTCAGCCAGCTACTACACAATGTTCGTTCCATTCATTTCATTTCATTTTAAATGCACCTTAATTTTTTTCAATTCAGTAACACATATACGCTATACAAAAACACGCTTAAAAATTAGCTTCATTAACTTAAAATTATCTTATTCTAACTTACTGGCCCCATGCGGGCACTCTAAATTAAACATAATACTTATTTAATATCTTCCGACGTTTCGTACGATTAAATTTTTTTTTTTCTATATTTATTTAAACTAAAACTAAAAAAACAATTTTATTCAAAAAACTTAGTATACAGACTTTTTCTTTTTTATAAAATCTTAAAAACTAAAACTTATAAACTATCTACATATAAATAAATCTTAACCTACTTAATCTACTTAACCTACTTAAACTAACTTATTGTATATATCATACAATTTTTTTTTTCCTAGAAGCGTTACCCCTTCTTTTAGAGAAGCTGTTACCCATCTAAGTTCTTATATAAATTTTTTTGTTTTTTTTTATTTTTTTTTTTTTTTTTCTCTTATACCTACCCTAATCCTACCTAAATCTATGTACGAGTAAGCCGGCCATGACTAAGTAATTAGGCTAGCCGACTTTGCTTCCGAGTGAAGCTATATTATACTAGAGGAATTCGACGAAGAGACTTCCTCTCCTCCCATAAGCCACCAAAATTGTTGGTGCTGCCTAGCAACATCCCTCATGTCGCGACTCCCTACCGACCTACTGAACCGGAGACACTCCGCACTGCTATGTGCGACGTCTCTGTCGTAGTTGAGTCGCCTGTTCGCAGTTGTCCGAGCGACGTGGAAGATTAGCGGCACCGCCAATCTGTCCTAGATCAGACTTTTGCTATCTAGATAGAGGAACACTTCTGGAGGAAGAAAGCCGTCAAAGCGAACTCTCTCTTGATACATATAATTGGGGTTGTAAGCCCCAGAGATCAGGTTGTTAAATGAGGTCATTGCTCTAGCAACATGCCTTCGAGTCAACTTAATGACGAAATTGTCCACTCTTATTTGGGTTGCCCTATTGTATAAGACCTCATTAGGATAGAATTTTATGTACTCAGACTCTGGTGTTCTGTACAAGCGAAGACAAGTCCTAAGAGAAGTCCTCTCAAACAGCCGAAACTTTTCCAATAAACTTGCTCTTACGTTGAACCACACAGGACATCCAAATACAGGCATAGATCTGATAAGGGCCATGTAGCAGATTACCTTCACCCTCGCATCGAGTTGGCTGTTATAAAACAGTCTCTTTGTAAGGGAAAAAGCACCTTTGGCTCTGGCCAGAGCAACATCTATATGTTTGTTAAAATACAGATATTGATCTAGCCAGATCCCAAGGTATCTGACTACATTCCGACAAGCAAGTGGCTGCTTGTGCTGCCCAAAACAAAATGGTTTCCGACTTCTGGAAATTGATCTTCAACTTCCAGTCATCGCAATATCGTTTAATTTGATCGAATTCACGTTGCAAGAGTCTATTAATGACCTCAATCTTTGGACCTGTCCTGTACGCGATTAAGTCGTCTGCGTACGCTATGGCATGGTGAAGTGAACCTATCAGATCACTTGTATAAATGTTGAATAGGATCGGCGAAATTACCGCACTTTGTTGCAAACTGTTTTTAATGTTAAATGTCCCAGCAGAAGTCACATCGCCATTCTTCACGATGAACTGTCTACTGGAGAGCATATCAAAAAGAATATACAGCAGTGGTTTACTAATGCCCAACCTGTCCAGCTTGAAAAAGAGTCCCTCTAACCATACGGTATCGAAGGCTTTTTCCAAGTCAATCAGGCAGGCACCAGTGCACTGATTCTTGCCTTTGTTCCATTGGATATCAGAAACCAGTTTAGACGCAGCATGAATGATATCATGCAGCGCCCTGAAACCGAATTGATTATCCGGAACTATATGTTTGTCCTCAACCCACTTAGTCAGGACTCTATTCATCACCTTTTCGAACACCTTTCTGATGTTAGGAAGAAGACTGATCGAGCGGAGATTCGCCGGATTGGTATTATCTTTATCCCTTTTGGGGATGGGATGTACCACCGCAGTTTTCCAACGCGCGGGATAATGTGCATTATTCATTGCATTATTAAACAGGGTGGTATAAATGTCCACCGCTTCTAGTGGGAGATGTCGAAGCACAATGTTCGGTATTTCATCGGTTCCCACTGATTTCTTACTTCTAAGCGATTCGAAGATCGTTTGGAGCTCTGCCTTCGAAATGAACGGTGATAGTACCATTTCATTGGTGATGACATTATTTGCCATATTCTCGTCACTGAACTGGGTGAAACCCGAGATCTCGAATCGCCAATTCACTATTTCATTTCGAAGGTAGAAATTGTGCACAAGGACTGGATTTTCCAAGTCGTGGTTCGGGCCAATGATGTCATTCGCCTTATGTACTTCCTGGAAAGTCGCTCCAATAGCCTCAACCTTCTCCTGCGGATCCTCGGTCGCAAAGAAGTTCTCATCATCAACAGCCTCATTTGTATCAATCCCTGCTGCTGTGAGTATGTGCTCGTTGTCCGTAGTTCGGGGGATTTTAAGACACGAAAGGTCGTTTTGATCTTTCCTCTGAAATATTTTATTTATTTGCTGGAAAATATTCGGGTTGCTGGTGTTTACAGCCCGAATTTTATTGTTCCAATACAAACCTATAGATGCTCTGTAATTTTCTTTTATTAATGTTTGGAGGTTTTTGATCGACGACTTCAATGTCATGATCTCCGGGTTATGTCTGTCAGTAAACTGTCTGTACAAGGTTTTTAGTCTTGACAGCAGTCTACTTTTATGTCGGTGCAATGCGTCAATGGTAGCGTTGCGGAATAAGTCTTCGTCGTCAGTGTGTTGATACCGAGGTATCGTTTTGTCCATTGTTCGTTTAATTGTCTCGTCCATTAGTTTTAGATACCTGTCAATCTCCTCGTTTGACAGATTTCTATTAGACGGTGGGTAGAGCGAATTCGAGGAGAGTGTTCTCGTCAGTATTCTGGAGAAGTGTGTCCAACGCACCCTACTGTAGTTGTAGGCATGCCTTTGCACAAACTCGTCCAAGTCCGCAGCTTCGTTCGGAACGGTTATTTCGGTACTGAGACTGCAATGGTCACTGTCATACGCAAAAGTGAGTAGAGAGTTTAGGGTATGTTGGTTAGTATATGTCAGGTATATTCGTGTGTCGAACAGCAGGAGATTCAAATAGGACCCGTGTCTAGGAAACGACGGACTATCCGTCGCCTTGAGGTCGAGTCGATATATTATACTGTACTGACCACACCAATAGAATAGTAGGTTCCCTCTAGTATTTGGTGTATTATTTCCCCAATCTCTATGTTTGGCGTTGAAATTTCCGCCGATAATAAAGTAATTCTCCTCCAATTCCAGTCTTAGGAATCGAAAGTGTCTCGAGCTCTGAAATGAATAAGGTGGATTGAGTAGCCGTAACTGCATAAACAGACACCATGTATAACAGCTTTCCACTACGGAGAGGGATACACACGATGCATATTTCTAGTACCTGGAGCCTTCGTACTACACGGCTGTATACTCTTCTGAAACGCAGTCCTTTTCTTACAAAGATCGCAAGGCCTCCTCCCTTAGTGGAGTTGGGTCGGTTTCTCCGTACTATTTTATATCTTTTGTGCCTCATTTTGTGTCTTTTGGTAAGCTTAGTTTCGCTAACCAAGAGCACATCAGGGGCTTGGTCTTTAAGCAACTTAAACAGTGTGGCTCTACGTTCGAACCTAATCAGTGAATTAACATTCACTGCAAGGACCTTCAGGGTTTGCTCCGCCATGTAGGTACCCATTACGACTGGAAGTGCGTTAGGCCCGGCAGCAGCGCGTATATTTGATCTACCCGCTTAGCCTATTCCTTTATTTGACGCTGAAGGTGAGCCATCCGCCCCTAAATTGTGTCTGCACGAGTGGACGTTTAATTTCCACTTTCTGCTGCCAAGCCAGATTTACTCTTTAGATGTATTGGAATTTGGGACAACCCCGATAATTTGCGGTGTGTCCGGTCTTCCTACATAACGCGCAAGAGAGTTGGCTTTTTTCTGACTCTCCGTCCTTGCCTAGAGCGCATTCCTCGACTTGTGGTTCTTTCCACACTTCACGCATCGAGGCTGCATTTCGCAGTTCGACGCGGCGTGTCCGAAACTTTGGCAACGAACACATTGTAAAATGTTTTCGCTCCTCTTTAATTTTTCCCAGTGTACAACCTGGTAGGTCTAGGACTTTGATGCTCCTTAGACCATCCAGTTTGCTGGTGGGACTTAGCTGAACCACGCCAATATTGGTTCGATGTCATTGTCTGCCTGTTGGGAGGAACGGATTTCCTCTATACTCCAACCCTCTATTGGCTCAGTCCTGATCGTTTGGATAGTTGCCTGTTGTTTCGCTTCTTTACCACTGACTACTTCTGCTGGGAGGCTTTGGTTGCTTTGTTTTACCTGTGAGACTGGGATAATTACCCTGGAGTCGTCGACTCCTGCTACAGAATTCTGCCCCGCGAAGTAAGCATTTCCTAACTAATGGCTTCTGGAAATTTGACCGGTTTCTTGGTAGCCGTTTCTGCCGGTTTTTCTTTCTATTTGCCAGTAGCCCCAGTGCAGGCAGCTTCTCATCGTACCGGTTCTTTACAATGCCCTTGCAAATGTCCTACTTTATCGCAGTTCCAGCAGCGCATCCTTCGTCTCTCCCGTGGGATATTTCGTTGCATGGTAGTTGGTCTTGAGCAGGAGCATTCACCAGATACTATTTCCCTGACGAAATGCATTCCTTTGGAAGCCTGATTGGATGCTTCCATCGCCAGAGCGAAGGCAAGTGCTTCAGCAAGGGTTCTTTTCCCGGCCATCCTTACTGCTGATTGTAGCTTCAAATCTGCAATTCCCCCAACGAATGCGTCCTTTGCCATTTCGTCGATTATTTCTTGGCCTGCGGTGGGATATGACAAATGTGCCAGTCTACTCACGTCTGCTTGGAGATGTTGCAGTGTTTCTCCTCGTTGCTGCATACGGCCTTGCAATTGAACCTTGTAAACTTCCCGCATGTGGCTATCCCCAAACCGATTCTCGATAGCCTGCACTAAAACCATATAGTCTCTATTCTTTTCGATATCGATTGTTTGTAACAATTCTGCCGCAGGACCACGTAAGGCCATCGCTAGGGCAAAGCACTTCTCCTTATTGTCCCATTCGTTTGCACAGGCAGCCATTTCAAACTGCTTCTTATAAGTAGACCATGAGGTCTGGCCATCGAATGAGGGAGGCTTCAAATCTTTTCTCCTTGGACCGCTTAAAGAACATTCTCGCAGTTTCTGTTTTCGCACTGTGTCGAGCTCTTTTGCCAGTTGTTCAACTTTGCTGTCCATTTGTTCGAATTTTTCGCCAACATTCTTCTCTATTCTTTCAAATTTGTTATCTATTTCTTCGAACTTTTGGTGTAGAACGTTATTTTGTTCTTCCAGTTTTTGTTCTAGACTATTCTTTTGGTCGTCGAATTTTTGTTCAATGCTGCTCTTCTGTTCGTCCATTTTTTGTTCCAGACTGTTCTTCCAGATTTTTCTTTTGTTGGTTCTTCTGTTCGTCCATTTTTTTGTTTTGTTCGTCCATTTTTTTGTTTTGTTCGTCCATTTTTAATAAGAGGAGTTGCATCATTGCAGCCATGTCATTGCCGGTACTTGTCTGTTCATCCTCGTCAACATCAAAGGAATATGCATCAGAATCATGTCCCTCGTTGTTCAAAGCCTCCTGAAGTCGGAGCACCAGGTCACTTTTTCCTCCACTGGCGCTGAGGCTTCTCTTATTCAACTCGGATTGGAGTTGGACGAGGGTCAACTGCAATAGTTTTCGACCCATTCTAGCTTTTTCAAATAGTCAGAAAACACTGTTTTTTTTTTTTTTTTTTTTTACACACAATAAGTCCTATCCCACTTCTGACACCAATGTAAAATGTTTGTGTGGGTACAAATGATAGAACTTATTCTTTTCAATACAAATTCCTTTATTCAGTACAGTTAAAATTCACTATTTAATTGTTTCTCTCAGTACAATCCAATTTCTGAACCGCTTATACTTTTCTTATCTTTTACTTAAACCACTTAATCACTTCTCCTAATTAACACTTCAGATTTCACTTTAGAACTGATTTGCATACCTTTGGGATGCTGGTATTTATACTCGAATGACATACTTCGAGAACAATCCTCGCCATCCAGCGTCCCATACAATTTCCAATTTGCTAGAAAATTCGATTCCACTCTCCAGTCGAGACTTTGTTATTCCAATATCGAAATCTTCTGGTCTTCGACATTTTCTGCTAGATGTCGCTGCTCACATTTAAGTGGTTATCACAATATATAATACATATTGTATTATAACACTTTGCATTGTATGAACTTAATAGTTGCCAGTCAGTAGTTGGTTGGAGCTTAATGAATAAAGATTTGTAATTAGAATCTCTGCTTAGTGTTTTATTTATTGTCAGCCAGCTACTACACAATGTTCGTTCCATTCATTTCATTTCATTTTAAATGCACCTTAATTTTTTTCAATTCAGTAACACATATACGCTATACAAAAACACGCTTAAAAATTAGCTTCATTAACTTAAAATTATCTTATTCTAACTTACTGGCCCCATGCGGGCACTCTAAATTAAACATAATACTTATTTAATATCTTCCGACGTTTCGTACGATAAAATTTTTTTTTTTCTATATTTATTTAAACTAAAACTAAAAAAACAATTTTATTCAAAAAACTTAGTATACAGACTTTTTCTTTTTTATAAAATCTTAAAAACTAAAACTTATAAACTATCTACATATAAATAAATCTTAACCTACTTAATATACTTAACCTACTTAAACTAACTTATTGTATATATCATACAATTTTTTTTTTCCTAGAAGCGTTACCCCTTCTTTTAGAGAAGCTGTTACCCATCTAAGTTATTATATAAATTTTTTTGTTTTTTTTTATTTTTTTTTTTTTTTTCTCTTATACCTACCCTAATCCTACCTAAATCTATGTACGAGTAAGCCGGCCATGACTAAGTAATTAGGCTAGCCGACTTTGCTTCCGAGTGAAGCTATATTATACTAGAGGAATTCGACGAAGAGACTTCCTCTCCTCCCATAAGCCACCAAAATTGTTGGTGCTGCCTAGCAACATCCCTCATGTCGCGACTCCCTACCGACCTACTGAACCGGAGACACTCCGCACTGCTATGTGCGACGTCTCTGTCGTAGTTGAGTCGCCTGTTCGCAGTTGTCCGAGCGACGTGGAAGATTAGCGGCACCGCCAATCTGTCCTAGATCAGACTTTTGCTATCTAGATAGAGGAACACTTCTGGAGGAAGAAAGCCGTCAAAGCGAACTCTCTCTTGATACATATAATTGGGGTTGTAAGCCCCAGAGATCAGGTTGTTAAATGAGGTCATTGCTCTAGCAACATGCCTTCGAGTCAACTTAATGACGAAATTGTCCACTCTTATTTGGGTTGCCCTATTGTATAAGACCTCATTAGGATAGAATTTTATGTACTCAGACTCTGGTGTTCTGTACAAGCGAAGACAAGTCCTAAGAGAAGTCCTCTCAAACAGCCGAAACTTTTTCAATAAACTTGCTCTTACGTTGAACCACACAGGACATCCAAATACAGGCATAGATCTGATAAGGGCCATGTAGCAGATTACCTTCACCCTCGCATCGAGTTGGCTGTTATAAAACAGTCTCTTTGTAAGGGAAAAAGCACCTTTGGCTCTGGCCAGAGCAACATCTATATGTTTGTTAAAATACAGATATTGATCTAGCCAGATCCCAAGGTATCTGACTACATTCCGACAAGCAAGTGGCTGCTTGTGCTGCCCAAAACAAAATGGTTTCCGACTTCTGGAAATTGATCTTCAACTTCCAGTCATCGCAATATCGTTTAATTTGATCGAATTCACGTTGCAAGAGTCTATTAATGACCTCAATCTTTGGACCTGTCCTGTACGCGATTAAGTCGTCTGCGTACGCTATGGCATGGTGAAGTGAACCTATCAGATCACTTGTATAAATGTTGAATAGGATCGGCGAAATTACCGCACTTTGTTGCAAACTGTTTTTAATGTTAAATGTCCCAGCAGAAGTCACATCGCCATTCTTCACGATGAACTGTCTACTGGAGAGCATATCAAAAAGAATATACAGCAGTGGTTTACTAATGCCCAACCTGTCCAGCTTGAAAAAGAGTCCCTCTAACCATACGGTATCGAAGGCTTTTTCCAAGTCAATCAGGCAGGCACCAGTGCACTGATTCTTGCCTTTGTTCCATTGGATATCAGAAACCAGTTTAGACGCAGCATGAATGATATCATGCAGCGCCCTGAAACCGAATTGATTATCCGGAACTATATGTTTGTCCTCAACCCACTTAGTCAGGACTCTATTCATCACCTTTTCGAACACCTTTCTGATGTTAGGAAGAAGACTGATCGAGCGGAGATTCGCCGGATTGGTATTATCTTTATCCCTTTTGGGGATGGGATGTACCACCGCAGTTTTCCAACGCGCGGGATAATGTGCATTATTCATTGCATTATTAAACAGGGTGGTATAAATGTCCACCGCTTCTAGTGGGAGATGTCGAAGCACAATGTTCGGTATTTCATCGGTTCCCACTGATTTCTTACTTCTAAGCGATTCGAAGATCGTTTGGAGCTCTGCCTTCGAAATGAACGGTGATAGTACCATTTCATTGGTGATGACATTATTTGCCATATTCTCGTCACTGAACTGGGTGAAACCCGAGATCTCGAATCGCCAATTCACTATTTCATTTCGAAGGTAGAAATTGTGCACAAGGACTGGATTTTCCAAGTCGTGGTTCGGGCCAATGATGTCATTCGCCTTATGTACTTCCTGGAAAGTCGCTCCAATAGCCTCAACCTTCTCCTGCGGATCCTCGGTCGCAAAGAAGTTCTCATCATCAACAGCCTCATTTGTATCAATCCCTGCTGCTGTGAGTATGTGCTCGTTGTCCGTAGTTCGGGGGATTTTAAGACACGAAAGGTCGTTTTGATCTTTCCTCTGAAATATTTTATTTATTTGCTGGAAAATATTCGGGTTGCTGGTGTTTACAGCCCGAATTTTATTGTTCCAATACAAACCTATAGATGCTCTGTAATTTTCTTTTATTAATGTTTGGAGGTTTTTGATCGACGACTTCAATGTCATGATCTCCGGGTTATGTCTGTCAGTAAACTGTCTGTACAAGGTTTTTAGTCTTGACAGCAGTCTACTTTTATGTCGGTGCAATGCGTCAATGGTAGCGTTGCGGAATAAGTCTTCGTCGTCAGTGTGTTGATACCGAGGTATCGTTTTGTCCATTGTTCGTTTAATTGTCTCGTCCATTAGTTTTAGATACCTGTCAATCTCCTCGTTTGACAGATTTCTATTAGACGGTGGGTAGAGCGAATTCGAGGAGAGTGTTCTCGTCAGTATTCTGGAGAAGTGTGTCCAACGCACCCTACTGTAGTTGTAGGCATGCCTTTGCACAAACTCGTCCAAGTCCGCAGCTTCGTTCGGAACGGTTATTTCGGTACTGAGACTGCAATGGTCACTGTCATACGCAAAAGTGAGTAGAGAGTTTAGGGTATGTTGGTTAGTATATGTCAGGTATATTCGTGTGTCGAACAGCAGGAGATTCAAATAGGACCCGTGTCTAGGAAACGACGGACTATCCGTCGCCTTGAGGTCGAGTCGATATATTATACTGTACTGACCACACCAATAGAATAGTAGGTTCCCTCTAGTATTTGGTGTATTATTTCCCCAATCTCTATGTTTGGCGTTGAAATTTCCGCCGATAATAAAGTAATTCTCCTCCAATTCCAGTCTTAGGAATCGAAAGTGTCTCGAGCTCTGAAATGAATAAGGTGGATTGAGTAGCCGTAACTGCATAAACAGACACCATGTATAACAGCTTTCCACTACGGAGAGGGATACACACGATGCATATTTCTAGTACCTGGAGCCTTCGTACTACACGGCTGTATACTCTTCTGAAACGCAGTCCTTTTCTTACAAAGATCGCAAGGCCTCCTCCCTTAGTGGAGTTGGGTCGGTTTCTCCGTACTATTTTATATCTTTTGTGCCTCATTTTGTGTCTTTTGGTAAGCTTAGTTTCGCTAACCAAGAGCACATCAGGGGCTTGGTCTTTAAGCAACTTAAACAGTGTGGCTCTACGTTCGAACCTAATCAGTGAATTAACATTCACTGCAAGGACCTTCAGGGTTTGCTCCGCCATGTAGGTACCCATTACGACTGGAAGTGCGTTAGGCCCGGCAGCAGCGCGTATATTTGATCTACCCGCTTAGCCTATTCCTTTATTTGACGCTGAAGCTGAGCCATCCGCCCCTAAATTGTGTCTGCACGAGTGGACGTTTAATTTCCACTTTCTGCTGCCAAGCCAGATTTACTCTTTAGATGTATTGGAATTTGGGACAACCCCGATAATTTGCGGTGTGTCCGGTCTTCCTACATAACGCGCAAGAGAGTTGGCTTTTTTCTGACTCTCCGTCCTTGCCTAGAGCGCATTCCTCGACTTGTGGTTCTTTCCACACTTCACGCATCGAGGCTGCATTTCGCAGTTCGACGCGGCGTGTCCGAAACTTTGGCAACGAACACATTGTAAAATGTTTTCGCTCCTCTTTAATTTTTCCCAGTGTACAACCTGGTAGGTCTAGGACTTTGATGCTCCTTAGACCATCCAGTTTGCTGGTGGGACTTAGCTGAACCACGCCAATATTGGTTCGATGTCATTGTCTGCCTGTTGGGAGGAACGGATTTCCTCTATACTCCAACCCTCTATTGGCTCAGTCCTGATCGTTTGGATAGTTGCCTGTTGTTTCGCTTCTTTACCACTGACTACTTCTGCTGGGAGGCTTTGGTTGCATTGTTTTACCTGTGAGACTGGGATAATTACCCTGGAGTCGTCGACTCCTGCTACAGAATTCTGCCCCGCGAAGTAAGCATTTCCTAACTGATGGCTTCTGGAAATTTGACCGGTTTCTTGGTAGCCGTTTCTGCCGGTTTTTCTTTCTATTTGCCAGTAGCCCCAGTGCAGGCAGCTTCTCATCGTACCGGTTCTTTACAATGCCCTTGCAAATGTCCTACTTTATCGCAGTTCCAGCAGCGCATCCTTCGTCTCTCCCGTGGGATATTTCGTTGCATGGTAGTTGGTCTTGAGCAGGAGCATTCACCAGATACTATTTCCCTGACGAAATGCATTCCTTTGGAAGCCTGATTGGATGCTTCCATCGCCAGAGCGAAGGCAAGTGCTTCAGCAAGGGTTCTTTTCCCGGCCATCCTTACTGCTGATTGTAGCTTCAAATCTGCAATTCCCCCAACGAATGCGTCCTTTGCCATTTCGTCGATTATTTCTTGGCCTGCGGTGGGATATGACAAATGTGCCAGTCTACTCACGTCTGCTTGGAGATGTTGCAGTGTTTCTCCTCGTTGCTGCATACGGCCTTGCAATTGAACCTTGTAAACTTCCCGCATGTGGCTATCCCCAAACCGATTCTCGATAGCCTGCACTAAAACCATATAGTCTCTATTCTTTTCGATATCGATTGTTTGTAACAATTCTGCCGCAGGACCACGTAAGGCCATCGCTAGGGCAAAGCACTTCTCCTTATTGTCCCATTCGTTTGCACAGGCAGCCATTTCAAACTGCTTCTTATAAGTAGACCATGAGGTCTGGCCATCGAATGAGGGAGGCTTCAAATCTTTTCTCCTTGGACCGCTTAAAGAACATTCTCGCAGTTTCTGTTTTCGCACTGTGTCGAGCTCTTTTGCCAGTTGTTCAACTTTGCTGTCCATTTGTTCGAATTTTTCGCCAACATTCTTCTCTATTCTTTCAAATTTGTTATCTATTTCTTCGAACTTTTGGTGTAGAACGTTATTTTGTTCTTCCAGTTTTTGTTCTAGACTATTCTTTTGGTCGTCGAATTTTTGTTCAATGCTGCTCTTCTGTTCGTCCATTTTTTGTTCCAGACTGTTCTTCCAGATTTTTCTTTTGTTGGTTCTTCTGTTCGTCCATTTTTTTGTTTTGTTCGTCCATTTTTTTGTTTTGTTCGTCCATTTTTAATAAGAGGAGTTGCATCATTGCAGCCATGTCATTGCCGGTACTTGTCTGTTCATCCTCGTCAACATCAAAGGAATATGCATCAGAATCATGTCCCTCGTTGTTCAAAGCCTCCTGAAGTCGGAGCACCAGGTCACTTTTTCCTCCACTGGCGCTGAGGCTTCTCTTATTCAACTCGGATTTGAGTTGGACGAGGGTCAACTGCAATAGTTTTCGACCCATTCTAGCTTTTTCAAATAGTCAGAAAACACTGTTTTTTTTTTTTTTTTTTTTTTACACACAATAAGTCCTATCCCACTTCTGACACCAATGTAAAATGTTTGTGTGGGTACAAATGATAGAACTTATTCTTTTCAATACAAATTCCTTTATTCAGTACAGTTAAAATTCACTATTTAATTGTTTCTCTCAGTACAATCCAATTTCTGAACCGCTTATACTTTTCTTATCTTTTACTTAAACCACTTAATCACTTCTCCTAATTAACACTTCAGATTTCACTTTAGAACTGATTTGCATACCTTTGGGATGCTGGTATTTATACTCGAATGACATACTTCGAGAACAATCCTCGCCATCCAGCGTCCCATACAATTTCCAATTTGCTAGAAAATTCGATTCCACTCTCCAGTCGAGACTTTGTTATTCCAATATCGAAATCTTCTGGTCTTCGACATTTTCTGCTAGATGTCGCTGCTCACATTTAAGTGGTTATCACAATATATAATACATATTGTATTATAACACTTTGCATTGTATGAACTTAATAGTTGCCAGTCAGTAGTTGGTTGGAGCTTAATGAATAAAGATTTGTAATTAGAATCTCTGCTTAGTGTTTTATTTATTGTCAGCCAGCTACTACACAATGTTCGTTCCATTCATTTCATTTCATTTTAAATGCACCTTAATTTTTTTCAATTCAGTAACACATATACGCTATACAAAAACACGCTTAAAAATTAGCTTCATTAACTTAAAATTATCTTATTCTAACTTACTGGCCCCATGCGGGCACTCTAAATTAAACATAATACTTATTTAATATCTTCCGACGTTTCGTACGATTAAATTTTTTTTTTTCTATATTTATTTAAACTAAAACTAAAAAAACAATTTTATTCAAAAAACTTAGTATACAGACTTTTTCTTTTTTATAAAATCTTAAAAACTAAAACTTATAAACTATCTACATATAAATAAATCTTAACCTACTTAATCTACTTAACCTACTTAAACTAACTTATTGTATATATCATACAATTTTTTTTTTCCTAGAAGCGTTACCCCTTCTTTTAGAGAAGCTGTTACCCATCTAAGTTCTTATATAAATTTTTTTGTTTTTTTTTATTTTTTTTTTTTTTTTTTCTCTTATACCTACCCTAATCCTACCTAAATCTATGTACGAGTAAGCCGGCCATGACTAAGTAATTAGGCTAGCCGACTTTGCTTCCGAGTGAAGCTATATTATACTAGAGGAATTCGACGAAGAGACTTCCTCTCCTCCCATAAGCCACCAAAATTGTTGGTGCTGCCTAGCAACATCCCTCATGTCGCGACTCCCTACCGACCTACTGAACCGGAGACACTCCGCACTGCTATGTGCGACGTCTCTGTCGTAGTTGAGTCGCCTGTTCGCAGTTGTCCGAGCGACGTGGAAGATTAGCGGCACCGCCAATCTGTCCTAGATCAGACTTTTGCTATCTAGATAGAGGAACACTTCTGGAGGAAGAAAGCCGTCAAAGCGAACTCTCTCTTGATACATATAATTGGGGTTGTAAGCCCCAGAGATCAGGTTGTTAAATGAGGTCATTGCTCTAGCAACATGCCTTCGAGTCAACTTAATGACGAAATTGTCCACTCTTATTTGGGTTGCCCTATTGTATAAGACCTCATTAGGATAGAATTTTATGTACTCAGACTCTGGTGTTCTGTACAAGCGAAGACAAGTCCTAAGAGAAGTCCTCTCAAACAGCCGAAACTTTTCCAATAAACTTGCTCTTACGTTGAACCACACAGGACATCCAAATACAGGCATAGATCTGATAAGGGCCATGTAGCAGATTACCTTCACCCTCGCATCGAGTTGGCTGTTATAAAACAGTCTCTTTGTAAGGGAAAAAGCACCTTTGGCTCTGGCCAGAGCAACATCTATATGTTTGTTAAAATACAGATATTGATCTAGCCAGATCCCAAGGTATCTGACTACATTCCGACAAGCAAGTGGCTGCTTGTGCTGCCCAAAACAAAATGGTTTCCGACTTCTGGAAATTGATCTTCAACTTCCAGTCATCGCAATATCGTTTAATTTGATCGAATTCACGTTGCAAGAGTCTATTAATGACCTCAATCTTTGGACCTGTCCTGTACGCGATTAAGTCGTCTGCGTACGCTATGGCATGGTGAAGTGAACCTATCAGATCACTTGTATAAATGTTGAATAGGATCGGCGAATTTACCGCACTTTGTTGCAAACTGTTTTTAATGTTAAATGTCCCAGCAGAAGTCACATCGCCATTCTTCACGATGAACTGTCTACTGGAGAGCATATCAAAAAGAATATACAGCAGTGGTTTACTAATGCCCAACCTGTCCAGCTTGAAAAAGAGTCCCTCTAACCATACGGTATCGAAGGCTTTTTCCAAGTCAATCAGGCAGGCACCAGTGCACTGATTCTTGCCTTTGTTCCATTGGATATCAGAAACCAGTTTAGACGCAGCATGAATGATATCATGCAGCGCCCTGAAACCGAATTGATTATCCGGAACTATATGTTTGTCCTCAACCCACTTAGTCAGGACTCTATTCATCACCTTTTCGAACACCTTTCTGATGTTAGGAAGAAGACTGATCGAGCGGAGATTCGCCGGATTGGTATTATCTTTATCCCTTTTGGGGATGGGATGTACCACCGCAGTTTTCCAACGCGCGGGATAATGTGCATTATTCATTGCATTATTAAACAGGGTGGTATAAATGTCCACCGCTTCTAGTGGGAGATGTCGAAGCACAATGTTCGGTATTTCATCGGTTCCCACTGATTTCTTACTTCTAAGCGATTCGAAGATCGTTTGGAGCTCTGCCTTCGAAATGAACGGTGATAGTACCATTTCATTGGTGATGACATTATTTGCCATATTCTCGTCACTGAACTGGGTGAAACCCGAGATCTCGAATCGCCAATTCACTATTTCATTTCGAAGGTAGAAATTGTGCACAAGGACTGGATTTTCCAAGTCGTGGTTCGGGCCAATGATGTCATTCGCCTTATGTACTTCCTGGAAAGTCGCTCCAATAGCCTCAACCTTCTCCTGCGGATCCTCGGTCGCAAAGAAGTTCTCATCATCAACAGCCTCATTTGTATCAATCCCTGCTGCTGTGAGTATGTGCTCGTTGTCCGTAGTTCGGGGGATTTTAAGACACGAAAGGTCGTTTTGATCTTTCCTCTGAAATATTTTATTTATTTGCTGGAAAATATTCGGGTTGCTGGTGTTTACAGCCCGAATTTTATTGTTCCAATACAAACCTATAGATGCTCTGTAATTTTCTTTTATTAATGTTTGGAGGTTTTTGATCGACGACTTCAATGTCATGATCTCCGGGTTATGTCTGTCAGTAAACTGTCTGTACAAGGTTTTTAGTCTTGACAGCAGTCTACTTTTATGTCGGTGCAATGCGTCAATGGTAGCGTTGCGGAATAAGTCTTCGTCGTCAGTGTGTTGATACCGAGGTATCGTTTTGTCCATTGTTCGTTTAATTGTCTCGTCCATTAGTTTTAGATACCTGTCAATCTCCTCGTTTGACAGATTTCTATTAGACGGTGGGTAGAGCGAATTCGAGGAGAGTGTTCTCGTCAGTATTCTGGAGAAGTGTGTCCAACGCACCCTACTGTAGTTGTAGGCATGCCTTTGCACAAACTCGTCCAAGTCCGCAGCTTCGTTCGGAACGGTTATTTCGGTACTGAGACTGCAATGGTCACTGTCATACGCAAAAGTGAGTAGAGAGTTTAGGGTATGTTGGTTAGTATATGTCAGGTATATTCGTGTGTCGAACAGCAGGAGATTCAAATAGGACCCGTGTCTAGGAAACGACGGACTATCCGTCGCCTTGAGGTCGAGTCGATATATTATACTGTACTGACCACACCAATAGAATAGTAGGTTCCCTCTAGTATTTGGTGTATTATTTCCCCAATCTCTATGTTTGGCGTTGAAATTTCCGCCGATAATAAAGTAATTCTCCTCCAATTCCAGTCTTAGGAATCGAAAGTGTCTCGAGCTCTGAAATGAATAAGGTGGATTGAGTAGCCGTAACTGCATAAACAGACACCATGTATAACAGCTTTCCACTACGGAGAGGGATACACACGATGCATATTTCTAGTACCTGGAGCCTTCGTACTACACGGCTGTATACTCTTCTGAAACGCAGTCCTTTTCTTACAAAGATCGCAAGGCCTCCTCCCTTAGTGGAGTTGGGTCGGTTTCTCCGTACTATTTTATATCTTTTGTGCCTCATTTTGTGTCTTTTGGTAAGCTTAGTTTCGCTAACCAAGAGCACATCAGGGGCTTGGTCTTTAAGCAACTTAAACAGTGTGGCTCTACGTTCGAACCTAATCAGTGAATTAACATTCACTGCAAGGACCTTCAGGGTTTGCTCCGCCATGTAGGTACCCATTACGACTGGAAGTGCGTTAGGCCCGGCAGCAGCGCGTATATTTGATCTACCCGCTTAGCCTATTCCTTTATTTGACGCTGAAGCTGAGCCATCCGCCCCTAAATTGTGTCTGCACGAGTGGACGTTTAATTTCCACTTTCTGCTGCCAAGCCAGATTTACTCTTTAGATGTATTGGAATTTGGGACAACCCCGATAATTTGCGGTGTGTCCGGTCTTCCTACATAACGCGCAAGAGAGTTGGCTTTTTTCTGACTCTCCGTCCTTGCCTAGAGCGCATTCCTCGACTTGTGGTTCTTTCCACACTTCACGCATCGAGGCTGCATTTCGCAGTTCGACGCGGCGTGTCCGAAACTTTGGCAACGAACACATTGTAAAATGTTTTCGCTCCTCTTTAATTTTTCCCAGTGTACAACCTGGTAGGTCTAGGACTTTGATGCTCCTTAGACCATCCAGTTTGCTGGTGGGACTTAGCTGAACCACGCCAATATTGGTTCGATGTCATTGTCTGCCTGTTGGGAGGAACGGATTTCCTCTATACTCCAACCCTCTATTGGCTCAGTCCTGATCGTTTGGATAGTTGCCTGTTGTTTCGCTTCTTTACCACTGACTACTTCTGCTGGGAGGCTTTGGTTGCATTGTTTTACCTGTGAGACTGGGATAATTACCCTGGAGTCGTCGACTCCTGCTACAGAATTCTGCCCCGCGAAGTAAGCATTTCCTAACTGATGGCTTCTGGAAATTTGACCGGTTTCTCGGTAGCCGTTTCTGCCGGTTTTTCTTTCTATTTGCCAGTAGCCCCAGTGCAGGCAGCTTCTCATCGTACCGGTTCTTTACAATGCCCTTGCAAATGTCCTACTTTATCGCAGTTCCAGCAGCGCATCCTTCGTCTCTCCCGTGGGATATTTCGTTGCATGGTAGTTGGTCTTGAGCAGGAGCATTCACCAGATACTATTTCCCTGACGAAATGCATTCCTTTGGAAGCCTGATTGGATGCTTCCATCGCCAGAGCGAAGGCAAGTGCTTCAGCAAGGGTTCTTTTCCCGGCCATCCTTACTGCTGATTGTAGCTTCAAATCTGCAATTCCCCCAACGAATGCGTCCTTTGCCATTTCGTCGATTATTTCTTGGCCTGCGGTGGGATATGACAAATGTGCCAGTCTACTCACGTCTGCTTGGAGATGTTGCAGTGTTTCTCCTCGTTGCTGCATACGGCCTTGCAATTGAACCTTGTAAACTTCCCGCATGTGGCTATCCCCAAACCGATTCTCGATAGCCTGCACTAAAACCATATAGTCTCTATTCTTTTCGATATCGATTGTTTGTAACAATTCTGCCGCAGGACCACGTAAGGCCATCGCTAGGGCAAAGCACTTCTCCTTATTGTCCCATTCGTTTGCACAGGCAGCCATTTCAAACTGCTTCTTATAAGTAGACCATGAGGTCTGGCCATCGAATGAGGGAGGCTTCAAATCTTTTCTCCTTGGACCGCTTAAAGAACATTCTCGCAGTTTCTGTTTTCGCACTGTGTCGAGCTCTTTTGCCAGTTGTTCAACTTTGCTGTCCATTTGTTCGAATTTTTCGCCAACATTCTTCTCTATTCTTTCAAATTTGTTATCTATTTCTTCGAACTTTTGGTGTAGAACGTTATTTTGTTCTTCCAGTTTTTGTTCTAGACTATTCTTTTGGTCGTCGAATTTTTGTTCAATGCTGCTCTTCTGTTCGTCCATTTTTTGTTCCAGACTGTTCTTCCAGATTTTTCTTTTGTTGGTTCTTCTGTTCGTCCATTTTTTTGTTTTGTTCGTCCATTTTTTTGTTTTGTTCGTCCATTTTTAATAAGAGGAGTTGCATCATTGCAGCCATGTCATTGCCGGTACTTGTCTGTTCATCCTCGTCAACATCAAAGGAATATGCATCAGAATCATGTCCCTCGTTGTTCAAAGCCTCCTGAAGTCGGAGCACCAGGTCACTTTTTCCTCCACTGGCGCTGAGGCTTCTCTTATTCAACTCGGATTTGAGTTGGACGAGGGTCAACTGCAATAGTTTTCGACCCATTCTAGCTTTTTCAAATAGTCAGAAAACACTGTTTTTTTTTTTTTTTTTTTTTTACACACAATAAGTCCTATCCCACTTCTGACACCAATGTAAAATGTTTGTGTGGGTACAAATGATAGAACTTATTCTTTTCAATACAAATTCCTTTATTCAGTACAGTTAAAATTCACTATTTAATTGTTTCTCTCAGTACAATCCAATTTCTGAACCGCTTATACTTTTCTTATCTTTTACTTAAACCACTTAATCACTTCTCCTAATTAACACTTCAGATTTCACTTTAGAACTGATTTGCATACCTTTGGGATGCTGGTATTTATACTCGAATGACATACTTCGAGAACAATCCTCGCCATCCAGCGTCCCATACAATTTCCAATTTGCTAGAAAATTCGATTCCACTCTCCAGTCGAGACTTTGTTATTCCAATATCGAAATCTTCTGGTCTTCGACATTTTCTGCTAGATGTCGCTGCTCACATTTAAGTGGTTATCACAATATATAATACATATTGTATTATAACACTTTGCATTGTATGAACTTAATAGTTGCCAGTCAGTAGTTGGTTGGAGCTTAATGAATAAAGATTTGTAATTAGAATCTCTGCTTAGTGTTTTATTTATTGTCAGCCAGCTACTACACAATGTTCGTTCCATTCATTTCATTTCATTTTAAATGCACCTTAATTTTTTTCAATTCAGTAACACATATACGCTATACAAAAACACGCTTAAAAATTAGCTTCATTAACTTAAAATTATCTTATTCTAACTTACTGGCCCCATGCGGGCACTCTAAATTAAACATAATACTTATTTAATATCTTCCGACGTTTCGTACGATTAAATTTTTTTTTTTCTATATTTATTTAAACTAAAACTAAAAAAACAATTTTATTCAAAAAACTTAGTATACAGACTTTTTCTTTTTTATAAAATCTTAAAAACTAAAACTTATAAACTATCTACATATAAATAAATCTTAACCTACTTAATCTACTTAACCTACTTAAACTAACTTATTGTATATATCATACAATTTTTTTTTTCCTAGAAGCGTTACCCCTTCTTTTAGAGAAGCTGTTACCCATCTAAGTTCTTATATAAATTTTTTTGTTTTTTTTTATTTTTTTTTTTTTTTTTTCTCTTATACCTACCCTAATCCTACCTAAATCTATGTACGAGTAAGCCGGCCATGACTAAGTAATTAGGCTAGCCGACTTTGCTTCCGAGTGAAGCTATATTATACTAGAGGAATTCGACGAAGAGACTTCCTCTCCTCCCATAAGCCACCAAAATTGTTGGTGCTGCCTAGCAACATCCCTCATGTCGCGACTCCCTACCGACCTACTGAACCGGAGACACTCCGCACTGCTATGTGCGACGTCTCTGTCGTAGTTGAGTCGCCTGTTCGCAGTTGTCCGAGCGACGTGGAAGATTAGCGGCACCGCCAATCTGTCCTAGATCAGACTTTTGCTATCTAGATAGAGGAACACTTCTGGAGGAAGAAAGCCGTCAAAGCGAACTCTCTCTTGATACATATAATTGGGGTTGTAAGCCCCAGAGATCAGGTTGTTAAATGAGGTCATTGCTCTAGCAACATGCCTTCGAGTCAACTTAATGACGAAATTGTCCACTCTTATTTGGGTTGCCCTATTGTATAAGACCTCATTAGGATAGAATTTTATGTACTCAGACTCTGGTGTTCTGTACAAGCGAAGACAAGTCCTAAGAGAAGTCCTCTCAAACAGCCGAAACTTTTCCAATAAACTTGCTCTTACGTTGAACCACACAGGACATCCAAATACAGGCATAGATCTGATAAGGGCCATGTAGCAGATTACCTTCACCCTCGCATCGAGTTGGCTGTTATAAAACAGTCTCTTTGTAAGGGAAAAAGCACCTTTGGCTCTGGCCAGAGCAACATCTATATGTTTGTTAAAATACAGATATTGATCTAGCCAGATCCCAAGGTATCTGACTACATTCCGACAAGCAAGTGGCTGCTTGTGCTGCCCAAAACAAAATGGTTTCCGACTTCTGGAAATTGATCTTCAACTTCCAGTCATCGCAATATCGTTTAATTTGATCGAATTCACGTTGCAAGAGTCTATTAATGACCTCAATCTTTGGACCTGTCCTGTACGCGATTAAGTCGTCTGCGTACGCTATGGCATGGTGAAGTGAACCTATCAGATCACTTGTATAAATGTTGAATAGGATCGGCGAATTTACCGCACTTTGTTGCAAACTGTTTTTAATGTTAAATGTCCCAGCAGAAGTCACATCGCCATTCTTCACGATGAACTGTCTACTGGAGAGCATATCAAAAAGAATATACAGCAGTGGTTTACTAATGCCCAACCTGTCCAGCTTGAAAAAGAGTCCCTCTAACCATACGGTATCGAAGGCTTTTTCCAAGTCAATCAGGCAGGCACCAGTGCACTGATTCTTGCCTTTGTTCCATTGGATATCAGAAACCAGTTTAGACGCAGCATGAATGATATCATGCAGCGCCCTGAAACCGAATTGATTATCCGGAACTATATGTTTGTCCTCAACCCACTTAGTCAGGACTCTATTCATCACCTTTTCGAACACCTTTCTGATGTTAGGAAGAAGACTGATCGAGCGGAGATTCGCCGGATTGGTATTATCTTTATCCCTTTTGGGGATGGGATGTACCACCGCAGTTTTCCAACGCGCGGGATAATGTGCATTATTCATTGCATTATTAAACAGGGTGGTATAAATGTCCACCGCTTCTAGTGGGAGATGTCGAAGCACAATGTTCGGTATTTCATCGGTTCCCACTGATTTCTTACTTCTAAGCGATTCGAAGATCGTTTGGAGCTCTGCCTTCGAAATGAACGGTGATAGTACCATTTCATTGGTGATGACATTATTTGCCATATTCTCGTCACTGAACTGGGTGAAACCCGAGATCTCGAATCGCCAATTCACTATTTCATTTCGAAGGTAGAAATTGTGCACAAGGACTCGATTTTCCAGGTCGTGGTTCGGGCCAATGATGTCATTCGCCTTATGTACTTCCTGGAAAGTCGCTCCAATAGCCTCAACCTTCTCCTGCGGATCCTCGGTCGCAAAGAAGTTCTCATCATCAACAGCCTCATTTGTATCAATCCCTGCTGCTGTGAGTATGTGCTCGTTGTCCGTAGTTCGGGGGATTTTAAGACACGAAAGGTCGTTTTGATCTTTCCTCTGAAATATTTTATTTATTTGCTGGAAAATATTCGGGTTGCTGGTGTTTACAGCCCGAATTTTATTGTTCCAATACAAACCTATAGATGCTCTGTAATTTTCTTTTATTAATGTTTGGAGGTTTTTGATCGACGACTTCAATGTCATGATCTCCGGGTTATGTCTGTCAGTAAACTGTCTGTACAAGGTTTTTAGTCTTGACAGCAGTCTACTTTTATGTCGGTGCAATGCGTCAATGGTAGCGTTGCGGAATAAGTCTTCGTCGTCAGTGTGTTGATACCGAGGTATCGTTTTGTCCATTGTTCGTTTAATTGTCTCGTCCATTAGTTTTAGATACCTGTCAATCTCCTCGTTTGACAGATTTCTATTAGACGGTGGGTAGAGCGAATTCGAGGAGAGTGTTCTCGTCAGTATTCTGGAGAAGTGTGTCCAACGCACCCTACTGTAGTTGTAGGCATGCCTTTGCACAAACTCGTCCAAGTCCGCAGCTTCGTTCGGAACGGTTATTTCGGTACTGAGACTGCAATGGTCACTGTCATACGCAAAAGTGAGTAAAGAGTTTAGGGTATGTTGGTTAGTATATGTCAGGTATATTCGTGTGTCGAACAGCAGGAGATTCAAATAGGACCCGTGTCTAGGAAACGACGGACTATCCGTCACCTTGAGGTCGAGTCGATATATTATACTGTACTGACCACACCAATAGAATAGTAGGTTCCCTCTAGTATTTGGTGTATTATTTCCCCAATCTCTATGTTTGGCGTTGAAATTTCCGCCGATAATAAAGTAATTCTCCTCCAATTCCAGTCTTAGGAATCGAAAGTGTCTCGAGCTCTGAAATGAATAAGGTGGATTGAGTAGCCGTAACTGCATAAACAGACACCATGTATAACAGCTTTCCACTACGGAGAGGGATACACACGATGCATGTTTCTAGTACCTGGAGCCTTCGTACTACACGGCTGTATACTCTTCTGAAACGCAGTCCTTTTCTTACAAAGATCGCAAGGCCTCCTCCCTTAGTGGAGTTGGGTCGGTTTCTCCGTACTATTTTATATCTTTTGTGCCTCATTTTGTGTCTTTTGGTAAGCTTAGTTTCGCTAACCAAGAGCACATCAGGGGCTTGGTCTTTAAGCAACTTAAACAGTGTGGCTCTACGTTCGAACCTAATCAGTGAATTAACATTCACTGCAAGGACCTTCAGGGTTTGCTCCGCCATGTAGGTACCCATTACGACTGGAAGTGCGTTAGGCCCGGCAGCAGCGCGTATATTTGATCTACCCGCTTAGCCTATTCCTTTATTTGACGCTGAAGCTGAGCCATCCGCCCCTAAATTGTGTCTGCACGAGTGGACGTTTAATTTCCACTTTCTGCTGCCAAGCCAGATTTACTCTTTTGATGTATTGGAATTTGGGACAACCCCGATAATTTGCGGTGTGTCCCGTCTTCCTACATAACGCGCAAGAGAGTTGGCTTTTTTCTGACTCTCCGTCCGTGCCTAGAGCGCATCCTCGACTTGTGGTTCTTTCCACACTTCACGCATCGAGGCTGCATTTCGCAGTTCGACGCGGCGTGTCCGAAACTTTGGCAACGAACACATTGTAAAATGTTTTCGCTCCTCTTTAATTTTTCCCAGTGTACAACCTGGTAGGTCTAGGACTTTGATGCTCCTTAGACCATCCAGTTTGCTGGTGGGACTTAGCTGAACCAGGAAGAACGGTAGTTTCCCCTTCTCCCTTTTGGCCCTAGCGGTGACGAATGGCTTAACACCTACGAATTTGAGCTCTTCGCACTCCTCTTTCAGCAGTGCAAGGAGCTCCTCCGGATCAGTCGACGGTTCTAATCCCCTCAGGAGCATTGTCTGCAGCTTTTCATCTTTCGGTGTGAAGGAGAAGAACTCCGTCGTCGAATCCCTTAACAGGTTTTTTATTTTGTGATAGCGCTCCACTGTATTGCAGTTTGTTAAAAATTAAGTCTTTTAACAAAAATATTATTGCCTATGGCCGACTTACATAATTCTATCGTATCTTTCAACTCCATCTTGAATGTGTTGATTCGAGGTACTCGTTGCTTAGTTGATTTCCGTGGTTGTTTTTGTTGTTGTTGCTTTTGTTTATGCTTCTGCTGCTGTTGTTGTTGCTGCTTTTGTATGTTTTGTTGTTGTATCGAATTTTTCTGTATGTTTTTTTGCGGTAGAGACTCGCTTATTTGTGACTGCTTCTGTGAGTCATGGAGTTGCTGCTCCTTCTGTCTCCTCGCATTTTGCTTTTCTTTAATAGCCAGTACCTTTAGTTGCAGCTCGTTGATACTGCTATACATTGCTTGCATTTCTTCCTCTTCGGACTCCGAGGCGGCTAACGATGCGAAAGTGTTTCCACCTCCCATATAGTGTCCTTCTCCGCAGTCAGATACGTATGGGAAATCGTATTTTTCAATTTCTTGTCTATGGCGATGTTGTTGGCGCCTCTTCCCTCACTCTACCAGCTTTTCAGTAGACGCTGAAAGGGAAGGGCGTTTCACAAGATTAGGAGAAGGCCTCAGATTCCTCCTCCTCTTAGCGGTAATTTCTGGTTTCCTAGAATGAGAATGTGCCGACATTACGGCATGGTCATCTGATGACAACAAGCCATCTATTTGAATAGCGGACCGCTCACTTTCACTCATTGTCTGATTATTCACTTTTTTATTATATTTTTTGTTTTTTACTTTTAAAAATGAAAATACAAATAAAAAGCCCGACATTTTTCGGGGATCGAACCCACGACCTCTGCTTTATCGCCAGACACACTACCACTGGGCCACCGAAGCACTTGGCCAAAATGTTTCTAATTGTTTTTGTATTATTTTTGCTTTGAATTGTTTCACTTCAGTAGAAGCCGAGACACGTTTGTTCTCCACGGAGATCTATGAACGACTGATGTTCGTTCCATTAGTCCCTCGAAGGGGGTCGGAGCGTTGCACAGTCCAAACGCCATCACTGCAAACTGCCAAAGACCGCTACCTGTAGTGAAAGCAGTTTTCTCACGATTTCTCTCTACCTTCCAGTAACCGCTCTTCAAGTCAAGAGTTGAAAACCATTCCGCTCCAGAAAGCATATCCAAAGTTTTATCGATTCTCGGAAGTGGGTAGCTGTCCTTTTTGGTGACAGCGTTGAGACGTCGGTAGTCTAAACACGGGGGCCGTGGTGTAGTGTTACAGCAATCGCCTATCACTCGGAGGGTCAAGGTTCGATTCCTGCCCATGACAAGTTTTTCATTTGTGTGATTGGAACTCAGACAGAAAAATTCTGCGTGTGAAGGCATAACACTGACACGTAGATTTGGCTGTTGTAGAGTTTCAAGCACAAAAAAATGCTGCAATTATAAACTTCGAATCACTCTGAGTGAAGAAAAAACTCTCCGTCCTCCCACTCCTGGAGAGCGAATATCGAAACCAAACACACTTGCGTTTCCAACCACCACAAAAACAATTTTTCCTTTCTCCTCCTACTACCTTTCCGCCCGCGCCATGGCACAGTAAAAGGGTATCAAATCCCTTAGGCGTGCGTAAATTATAAAAAAAAACAAAAATATTCTCTCTTCAAAAACATTATTTTTTATTTATTTTAAAGTAATATATAACAAGAAATTCAATGGAGAACAAAACCATCTTTTCGTAAGGCGTTGACAAAACTAAAGCAACTTAACAACTAACCTAAATTCGAAATTAATATTTCGTTGGACATCCGTTATTTTGAAGGACTGCATGACATCGATGGGGCCTGGATTCAATTAAATCGTTTATTGTACCCATGGGGATTGTCCACCATTCTTCTTTTATAGCTGCAAAAAGGGAGGCCTTGGAGGAGTAATCTTGAATCCGAATTTTGCGATCTACAATTTCCCATAGATTCTCTATGGGATTGAGATCAGGTGACTTCGCAGAACACACACTCCGGCCACAGTTAACCACTCAGTCAAGAGCCTAGACTTATGTTTGGGGTCATTGTCATGTTGGAATATCCAGCGCAAGGGCATGTAGTCATCCGCAACATTTTATCGCAAACTTTATGCGCCCTATCGTGTTTTTCTTTGCAGGCCTATAACACTTAATACCCACCTCGTCACGCCTCCTGCTAGCGTTTCTTGGATGAATATGGAGTCTCAAATCATTGACAACTTTCCGTGAAGATGTTCTAGGATCTTTTTTGAACTCCCGTATTATGAGATGATAATGCCTTGCAGTTGTTTTTCGGGGTCTACCGCCAAGATGAATTGTGTGTACTGTCCCTTTCTGTTGAAATCGTTTAATTAAACGACAAATAACTGATTTTTCCATTGAATATTTAGAACAAATATCTTTTTGTTACGTTCCACTAAGGAAATCTTCAATAATCTGATTTTTAAGTTCATTTCTAAATTTGTTTCTGGTCATTATCCTTAAAAAAATCATCTCTGAATATAAAATTTACTTCTTTTCCCTAACACTTAACAATGGGTAATGAATAAAATGAATAGATGTAAGCAGACATCAGCAAGTATTGTTTAACGGAATACCTTTGATTTGTTTGACCAGATGCGCAGGATCAGTGGGAGTTGCTTTAGTTTTGTCAATGTCGCATTTTACGAATGCATTGGTTTTTTTTTTATTATTTTTGATATGTAAAACATTTTAAAATAAATAGAAATTTGATATTTTTTTTAATAAATAATAATAATATTTTTAATAATTTTTAATAAATATTAATTTGAAGTGTTATAAAGATGAAAAGTGGTGTATAGAAATAACTTTTCATCGTATTTATTTTAATAAGCAATGGTAGGGGGTAGAATACTAAAAGTGGCTTTAGTTTTGCCACACCTGTATATCTGAGGAATCAACAATTTACAGCCATATTCTGCTAAATGGGGAATCGATCGTTCAATTTACCTCTTCGATCCACCTTCATTCATCTTGCCTATTCTGCTAAACGAGGTACACTTTGCCGCTACTAATTCGAAAATGCTGTTCTAACCACGAAATGTCAAGCCTTTGTGTTGAGAAAATTTTGTTTGCAAATGGGTAGTTTCAAATCAAATGCGGAACTATACAAACAGAAAGGGAGGAAGTATTGTATGTAAAAAACCACACGATATAATAGACATGCCAGATGAAACGTAGGAAAACTTAAAAACATTTTAAGAATGTAAATACAAATAGATTGTTTTTTTTTTTAAAGATTTGAGCTTTCGACTAAACGAAAGGGCATTTCAATATGTTTTGGGTATTTGAGTCCGATCTCCCGGGCCTCCTTGGGCCGACTCAATTACGTCAACACCAAAATTGACTGCCTGCTTATTGGTTTGTTATTTTCTTCTGGTATTGCAACAGAAATTAACCCACTTTTAATTTAACTAACTTGTTTTGGCGATATAGAAAAATATATTCTGTCCTCTTTTCGGGCTTTGGACTCCGGGGAAGAAGTCGCCAAAAAGGGAAACGTCCTCGTTGTTGTTGCTATTTTAGTATTTCCATAACTGTGTCTTATAGATTTTATGAATACATTTAGTTTTATTGGGAAACAATTGTCAGATCTGTTTTACGTAAGGCGTCAATTAAAGCGATAGCGATATAGAAAGATTATGAAAAACAATGAAAATTAGAACTTAGAATGTCATGCAGTATTACAGTCAATGAACATTTTCACATGAATTATTATCATTGGGTTTGGCAAGAGTTGATCAGATTTTTGATGTGAATAAGAGGAACAGTGTTTATATCATATGTACGAGTATAAGTTATATATCAGTAGAGTTAGGTATAAATTACATTAAAATATACAGAGAAACAAATTATTTATTTGTTCTAGAGCTCAATAAATTAACTATGGAATATTACCGGCATGTTGGTGTTATTTTTTCATATCAGTTTTCCGTGTCGTTATAATTAACGCCTAAATAATTTGTTGATATAAATTATTTTTCTTCAGATTAATAATAGGTTTTTTAATGTGCAAATGGAAAAAAAGTAGATAATATAAAGCAATTTTACCTATTGCAATAAAAGTTAGAATTTATAATACAACAAATAACTTGGGCAAATACATATTTATTGATATACATGTACAGAAATAAAAAAAATATATATATTTTTAAAAATTTAATTTTTTCCTTTTACAATACATAATTCAGTAATGTCGTGTTGTGATACAATCTGCTAGGTTTTGTAGTTATTAAACATAATTTTGAAAGAACTAGAATTATCCTACGACAAATGATAGTTCGATTCATGTTTTAAGCTCAAGATACAAAACAAAAATATTTTTTGCTTATTTATAATATAACTGTTTAACAAAATGTATATTTCATTTGTTCTATTAATTCTGTCTTTAATAATCTGATACCACAAAATTTAGTTCAATCGTTGAGCAATTGGAATTTTCTTGCGCCGACGCCGATGCATTTGTTGCCTTTCCCAGAACTCATAATAGCGCTCTTGTTTTAACCATTCTTGATATTTATACCACCATTCCTCCCATTTTATATAGTCCTGCAAAAAAAACAAACAAATTCGGCTTTTATTTAAATGTTAAAATAAAATAAGTTGTATATATATGTAATATGTATGTCAGTTTACATATCGGACACAGGTTTTATATGAAATGTTAAAATAAGATTTTATTTTCAATTTAAAAAAAAAGGCTTAGAAAATTTGGTCCAATGGCCTGTCGTACTGGAAAAAACCCCTGTTACCCAACGACGGTGAAATTTCGACTAACTTCTACAAACAAAAGTACTATTCTGCAATGAGCGCAAGTTTACGAGTCATACGGGTGCATATACGCTTCAGATGAAATCCAGACCATGCGGCGAAAAACTCAAGAGCACTTAGTAAAAATTGCATTCCGCGAACGGAGAATGGCCTGCCAAATGATACTTCGTTAAAAGAACTCATAAATCGGAAGTATGTGTATAAAAATATTTTACTTGGTATCGTTAATATCGAAGTTCAATTCCCAGAGGCCGGCGTCATGTCTTTTCAAGACAACTCTGATCCTTGTTATCGTTCCAAAATGGTAAGTCACTTTCTTTGTTTACTTCTATTTGAACTCCTAATTAATTATACTCATTTAAACAAGATACACTCAATTTAATCCTTTATTTTTATAATCGGAAAAGGAATTTCCATTCTCTGAACATAAGCGCAATGTTAACTCGTTGGTACATATGGCATTGAAAATTAATAAAAAAAATGTTTTACTCGGTCAAAAAGTTCAAAAAAGTGATCAAAGGTGTTTAGTACTAATATAAATAAAAACCAAAATTAATAAATTATACAATGTAAAGATTTTATGTTGGAAAACAATAAATAAACTTTTAAAAGGCTGCAAATAAAATACTATATTATTTTTTTTTAGTTATGATCCAAATTTCCTGGGTTTTGTACCTGTAACAAATACTTATAGGTATAGTTATATCGGCCACAAGTAAACAATTATTGGTTCATTAACAACAAGTGTGAAGAAATGGGGAGATGTGGTTGTAATTTACGTGCTCGATACCATATTATTACGTTAAAGCAAATGTTAAATGCTCATCGAGAATAACCGGAAAATTCAAAGTTAAGGTTGGAGTACACCAATATCCTGTCAAAGTTCATTGCTTTTTAATTTCGTGCAACATTTTCTATTGAATAAGTACGAGGGGCGTTCAACATATTCTCGGTATCGGGGTGAAGCTGTGGTTGTATATATAAATTGACTTATTTCTCAAGTAATACTATTATTTTAGTGCATTCATGTAAAATTTCATATAAATGTGATTATTAATTCGCGTTTTATCTCTAGTTAAACAGAATCATAATGGCAACTGAGACGATGATGGTGAAAATTGAGCATCGCGCTGTAATTAAATTTCTCACTAAGCAAGGAAAAAGTCAAAAAACTATTCATGAAGAGATGGTGGCTGTTTACCAGGGTTCCGCACCTTCATTATCAACTGTGCAAAAGTGGTCAAGTGAGTTCAAGAGAGGCAGAGAGAGCATTGAAGACGACCCCCGCTCCGGCTACTGCTTGTACGGGAGAAAGCATCAAAGAAGTCGAAAAAGTTGTTCTTGAGGATGCACGAATAAAGGTGAAAATGATGGCAGAGATCACCAAGCTTTCAATTGGTACCATTCACACCATTCTTCATGACCATCTTAGCCTTTCAAAGGTCAGTGCGAGGTGGGTGCCACGAATGCTCACAGCGCCTCAGAAAAAAGTGAGAATCGCATGCTGTAGAGAGCTTTTGGAGATGTGTAGTGAGAACGCGGACGGTGTTATGGATCGAATTGTTACTGGGGACGAAACATGGGTCCACCACTATGACCCTGAAAGCAAACAAGAGTCCATGCAGTGGCATAAAAAAGGAACAGACCCCCCGAAGAAGTTCAAAGTCACTCCGTCTGCCGGGAAGCTCATGGCCACAATTTTTTGGGACTCAAAGGGAATCTTGCTCATTGAGTACAAAAAAAAAGGTGAAACCATCAACGCCACATCCTACGCTTCCACTTTGCATAATTTGCGGGAGGAAATTAAAAAGAAAAGACGGGGTAAACTCACAGCGGGTGTGTTGCTTCTTAATGACAATGCTCCTGTTCACACGGCGCGAATTTCCAAGGCTGCTGCGCGAGATTGTGGTTTCGAAGAAATCCAACACCCACCCTATAGTCCAGTCCTTGCCCCTAGTGATTATTTCCTGTTTCCGGATTTGATAAAATGTCTTCGTGGAAAAAGATTTTCGGATGATGAAGAACTCAAGTCGGCAATAAATGGGTATTTTGCAGAGAAAGAGGAAATTTATTTTTTTGAGGGTTTAAAAAAGCTTATCTCAAGATGTAACAAACGCATTGATGTTAGGGGAGATTATATTGAAAAATAAAAACAATTTAAATTGAATTCGCATTTTCCTTCATATCGATACCAAGAATATATTGAACGCCCCTCGTACATTGTGAACCTGAAACGACTTCTCTTCTCTTAGCTGACAGCATTTCAGGGAATTCTTAATAATTAAATAAAGGTGTTGGACGACAGCTTGTAACAAATCAGTCATACCGAATATATGCATTGCCGTTTTTCCCGCAAAGCCAGTTCCTAATATCTATTTAGAAGGAGTCATAGTTCCGAAATGCGAAAAACTTAAATATCATACATAGACGCTATGGTAAACTTCATGGAAAACTGCGATTACGATATCGCGCACAAGGTTAGCGTGGGTGGCGAAAGCCCCGTAGTAACCGACAAATGCCAACAAAAAATAAAAGTTTATTATGCACGTTTGTACGTCCGACTTTAAAAATGATATTAAGGTCCGCAAAATATTGTCAAGCCGTCGCAGTAACATCGTAGATAAGTGGGAGAGAACATTTTCTCGTGGTATGTCTGGTTCGGCTTTTTATTGTTTGAGCGGCAGATGTTTATGTACAGCAAGCTAACTTTGGACAGTTACATCCAGATTACGTGCGCTAGTATGAAGGTACATAATTGTTACCCTTATTGAGTTTTTTTTTCTTTTCCTGCAAGTGTACAGGGAGCAAGTGAAAGATAGGAGAAGTATTGCATGGACCTAGTCAGTTAATTATTATTTGTTTGAGTTTATAAGTACAGCTGAAAGTGGAATAGTGATGATGTATGTAAGTATGTCAGTTCGGATAGTGATAACAGCGAAAAGTGCCTAATGCCCTTTGCGAATGATATTCGCTGATTGATAGTATGATAAAAGGAAAGAATTGTTTGCAATCAGTCAGATACCCAGTTTATCCGACAGCTTAATTTGCATTGAAGCAATCCGCATTGGTTCAAAATCCGTAAAAATGCCGGTGTTTATATGAAATTATTCAAAATGAGTGAGAGAAAATTGAGAGAAGTTTAACAAACAGCTGATTGAACTGATACTTCACACTAATACTGCTACATTGTTATTATTTCTTTCTCTTTCCAAATATTTCGTTTGCCATCTGACATTTTAAGTACACAACTAATACCTGCCCGATGATGAAAGAATAATGAGAGCGCGAGATAGTAAAATGTTTCTATGCGATTTGAAAATGTTTATACGATATTTCAAAGCAGGTACAAATTTTCAATGCGTTTTTTAAGCAGGAATGAATGCATGCGTGTTGAATATTTCAATGCGCTTTGAAGTGGTGTTTATTCGAGCATATTGAACCAATGCGGATTGCTTCAACGCTGTCGGCTAAACTGGGTAAGAGTGCCAGATAGAGCTACGAATAATTAATTTGGAGCTCTACTATTGATTTAGAATTTGAAATGGAAAGAGGGAGTAGTAAATAGTAGGGATTAGTGAGATGTCAATATTTGTTTACAGAATAGTTACACCTTTGTTTAAGAATCGTTTTTTTGTTTTTAAATGTTGGATATGTAAAATGAAATATATTTAGTATGGATAGTGGAATAGTTTATCAGCTTTGTTAAGAGTATCTAGAGCCAGCTTAAGAGCGAGTGTATATGTGCAACTGTGACATGATTAAGCAGAGATAGCACGATTAACAAATCATTGTGACTTTTTTCTTTACCTTACTAGCTCATAGCATGAGCGCGATCCGCATCACATATACGATTATACGGAGGAGGGTAAGTTTCTCTCAGGATGTCTTGGGGGAGGTCAAAGTTGTCGAGCGACTCGAACAGATATGGACGCGCTTTTATGACGACTTTTGTGTGTTCGTATCTGCGATAGAGAACGACACTACTGCCGCAGAGGTCGATATGATTCAGGAAGAGGATCTGTATCTTGCCACAAAAGCGGCACTTCGGCGTCAACAAGCAAGCAGAGCCAGCAATGCAAACTACCACAGCCAGCCAGTTACAGCAGCAGATACCGATGCAAGTACAAATGCCACTACAATTGCCTATATCAAGAACACATGGGGGTAGTTTGATGGCTCCTTAACTAAATAGCAAGGGTTTCATGATCGTTTTTTGGCAGCGATCCATCAGAACCATCCAATTGCTAAAGCATTTAAATATGCGCTCCTATGCAAGTCACTTACCGGGAAAACAGCTCCGACAAAGAAAACTACTACGAAGCATGGGATCGGCTCAACCAGCTTTACGATAAGAAATATTTCACCTGCAGTGAGCTTCTGCACTTTCTGCTTTCCCATATTGCAGTCTGAACCGAGAGCCGATGACCTTCAGCAAATGTCAAACGTGACGCATGGGATGTCACGGGATGCCCATACATCCATAGGGGCAAGGATATGCCTTGCCTTCGCTTACTTACATTAATAGTGTAATACCAAAGCAGAACCTGCCTTGGAGGCACAAGTTCCACAATTGGTATGGGTCGAGGCCAATCTAAAACCTCTTGTTGATCAGCACCCAGTACTGATTTGCAACTCTAGAGCGGGTCCAACTAACAGGAAGACCCTGCCCGCGATTTGGGTTTAAACCATCGCCACCATGACGCTCCCACACAAGTCCGGTCTGGACCGAAATCCGGGAGGCTCCTGACTCCCATGGTATCGTGCTTTAAGTCGTGGTAAGGACTACCGGCGGTGGTCCTGCCGCCAACAAGACCTATGACTGGCCCGTTTGCAACTGGTCAAACCGTAGCAATTACGCGTAGTATAATTTACGCGCGCCTAAGGGGTTAGATACCCTTTTACTGTTGCCAGGGCGCGGGCGGAAAGATAGAAGGAGGAGTAAGGAAAATTGTTTTTGTAGTGGTTTGAAACTCAGGTGTGTTGGGTTTCTATGTTTGCTCTCCAGGGGTGGGAGTCCGAATAGGACGAAGAGTTTTTCTTCACTCAGAGTGATTCGAGGTATATCACAGTATTTTTCTTTTCTGTGCTTGAAACTCTACAACAGCGAAATCTACGTGTCAGTGTTATGCCTTCACACGCAGAATTTTTCTGTCTGAGTTCCAATTACACAAAGAAAAACTGACTTGCCATGGGCAGGATTCGAACCTGGACCCTCCGAGTGAGAAGCGTTTGCTAGTACCACTACACCACGGCCACCCCGTTATTTGAAAACTGTTACGATAAGACTAGTAGTTTGCTCTGCCCTCGCTTTTTATTAGACAACGTCATTGATTGGCGAAGTCTTGATAATTGAGCGAGACCTCAAAAGCAAGAAAAATGTTAGAATTTTTGCAGAAGTAGGCAGCCCCGTGAAGCAACTCGGCATATAATTATGGTGCCAACAACAGCGGGCAGGTGCCATGTGAAAATTTAATCGAATCGAGAAAGCACATAACAGTCAGCGGGAAAGCACGCCAGCAAGCAGCCGAAGATTTCACCCAGCAAGCCAGCCAGGCATCAAGAGGAAGCGCCAGCTCGTCTGTCCGTCGTGAGCTAAACTTTCGTGCTTCCACTCCACGCCGCAGGGGCTTTGCGAGAAGTTGACAGCTGTTACCAACAACGATGTCCAAGATGACCAGGGAAGCAGATACACAATAGTGTATGTCCACCTCGGGATAGTATTCAGTCAGTTGCCGCTGCAAGCGGGACTTCGTCCAACAAATAAGAGGAAGTTTGATTGACAAGCAGAGTCGCCAGCCCAGCGGAAGAAAACAGAAAGCGAGATCAGCTTCCCAGGGGGAAGTGAGTCCTGTAATGATCATGCTTTGTTCACACACGCAAACAAATAATAGCTTTCAACGGGTAATGCTGCATGCGCAATTGTTCAAGTCTTACAAGCAACGAGTTAGTGAGTTGGTGACATTTCCAAAAGTCGGTTATGCGGGTAGAAAAAATTAATTTCATTAGTTAAGTAGACATAAGAGCATTTATGTAAATGATGAAATTAAGTTGAATTAATAAAAGCAAGAAGTGTTAACTTTCATCAATTGGTGACCCCGACGTGATGAACATATAAAAAAAAGAGTCTACACGAAGGGCAGAGCACGCGGGTTGGTATACGATCCATCAAATTAAATTCATCAGAAAGGTCGTACCCTCGGCCTAGACAATTATAGTGCTACAGAGTGAAAAACAAGTGCCCTAAAAATATATGCACCACATTACCTACTACTAACAATCATACTACAATCAAATCCATCAATTACATACAGCCACCACCACCTATCAAGTTTCCACCAGACACCACCAGCTAGAAGTCTCCAACAGCCACCCATACATCCTCAACGGATAATGTGCTTTGTCAATTAATATTTCAGTAATAATTATAAATCTTTTTCATTTATAGCCAAATTTAATTTACATATATCAAACGTAACAATTAATAAATTTTTAAAATTGTACTCATATATAGTATTAACATTGCTTTTTCTTACAAAATTTTAACATTCTTTCCATAGTTTTTTTTTTCCCCTGTAATTACTCCATTGATTCGAAAAGGGAATTATCATCAACTCTACACTTCACTGTACCTTTCAGTCAATTAGCACGTCAGTTTTTCTTTCCATTTCTTTTGCGTTTGTGCAGCAAAATGAGTGAAACAGAAGAGGGAACTTCTCAAAAAGCCGCGACGACTCTTCAAAGCTTAGAAACGAAATAAATGAGGTTAAAGCAATGGTTAAACAGCTAGCAGAAACATTTGGGCGACAGGGGCGAAATTCAAATAGAAATAACAGTAGAGGCAGGTCACGCACTCGAAGTAATTCCGGTCATAAGGCAGATTGGTGCTGGTTAAACAAGCAATTTGGAATCCAAACTCTAAAATGTACCGATACTTGCAAGTTCAACGGCGGTTCGTCTTCCACCAAGAGTGGAGGAAATGACAGAAACAAAAAAAAACTAGTCAAGCCAGCTGTTCTGGCGGAAAACAGTTGGGTCGATCCACTTCAACTCCGCCTAATTGTACGCGACCCGGACAACAAGTTGACTTTCCTTATGACACTGGAGCAGACCTGTCCGTAGTTCCATGCAAGCAATTTCCTATAAACCAATTGAGCAGTGACGTCTCTCTCTGTGCAGCAAATGGGACACCCATTAGCACGTATGGCACAACACTTTTACGAGTAAATTTGGGGCTCAGAAGACAGTTAGTTCACATTTTTACAGTGGCAGCAGCCAAAAATGCCATTATTGGAGCTGACTTCTGAAGAAATTTTCACTATTAGTTGATATAAAAAATCGTCGTCTCGTTGATTCAACGACTCGACTTGGCATAAATGCTTTGCATGCACTGGTAGACACTCCATCCCCTAAACAGTTTTCCAGAAATAACATATTTCACCAAATTCTAAATGAGTTTCCGGTGGTGACTGCAACTCCAAATTTCAATAGTCCGGTTAAGCACATATTCTCACGAAAGGCCAGCTGCCATTTTCTAAGTTTCGAAGGCTTGACCGGAAAAAGTACAAATCAGCTCGTGTCGAATTTCAGCATATGGTCAATCTAGGCATTTGCAGGCCGTCGTTATCCCCGTATGCTCTCCACTTCACATGGAAGAGAAGAAAGGCAGTGAAGATTGGAGACCATGCGGAGACTAAATGCTGTTACAATACCAGCTGTTACAATAGGTATCCAATCCCTCACATCTATGACTTTTCGATGCAGCTCAATGGCTGCAAGGTATTTTCGAGAGTTGATCTTGTGAGGGCCTATCATCACATACCTGTTGCTCCCGTAGACGTGTACAAGACCGCCATTACGACTCCTTTTGGTCCATACGAGTTTGTCAGAATGCCTTTCGGGCTTCGAATGCCAGTCAGACATTTCAGAGGTTCATCAATGCAGTTGTACAAGACTTCGACTTAGTGTTTGCATACATAGATGACCTCCTTATAGCCAGCAAGTGTGAAGACGAACATTGCGAGCACTTGATATTGCTCTTTCAAAGGCTTACTGACTTTGGCTTGTGCGTAAAACCATTCAAATGCGTCTTGGGTGTGACAACATTAGACTTTCTCAGCAATAAAATCACGGAGGATGGCATCGCTCCTTCCAAGGAACGCGTTCAGACAATTGAAAATCTTCCACCCCCAACTTCGATTCGTCAAATCCAGCAATTCGTGGGTATGATTAATTATTACAACCGCTTCATTCCGATATTGGCAGAAGTGCTTGCGCCCATTCACTCCTACCTGGCTAATTTAGTAAAAATTAAGAACCATTTCAGTTGGCCTGAAGAGTGTATGGCTGCTTTTACGAAAGCAAAAGAAAGTTTATGCAGGGTAGCATACATCCAATTGATGACTCACTAATTAGCATAACAATAGATGCATCAAACTCAGCAGTTGGTGCTGTACTTCAACAGTATAACAATGGCAACTGGGAACGTCTGGCCTTCTTCTCAAACAAATTTTCGGATCGAGAGCGAAAGTATTCAGCGTTCGATCGCGAACTCCTAGCTATCTATCTTGGAATTAAACACTTCCGGTTCTTTGTAGAAGGCAGAGAGTTCGTTGTCTATACAGACCACAAGCCGTTGACAACAGCATTAACATCTAAAACCTAACGCAGTCCACGTCAAGCACGACATATTTACTATATTTCTCAATTTACGAATGATATACAACATATAGTAGGTAAAGATAATGTCGTTGCTGATTTCCCTTCACGTGCGGATGAACCAGCAAGCCCAGAGATTACATCACTAGCTTTTGATTTAAAAAAAAAATCAGCAAATTACAAGCAAATGATAACGAACTTTTGCCATTCATTGCATTGACAAATACATATGTCAAGTTAGAGCAATGTATAGTCCCCTTCACAGATGAACAAATGTGGTGTGAAACGAGCACTGGAACAAACCACCCATTCATCCCTCAGCAGTTGGGCAAGGCAGTGTTCGACACATTGCATAACTTGCTTCATGAAGGCGTACGAGCCACTCGAAAAAGGGTATCGGCACGTTATTTTTGGCCCTCAATGAATAAAGACTGCAACCGGTGGGTGAGAACTTGTATTTCGTGTCAACAGCCAAAGGTTCATAGACACACAAAGTCCAAATACGATTTCTTCGCAATCCCATCGGGCCCTTTGAACATATCACACATTGGCCGGAAGCGTATCCGATTGTGAATATGTCGGCTACCACCATAGCAAAAGTGTTCATACAGCAGTATGTCTGTCGTTTCGGAACGCCTGACCAAGTTACAACTGATCAAGGAACAATTTGAGTCAAAACTGTTTGGAGAAGTGACAAATATGTAGGGCTCCCACCGCATTCGAACCTCACCCTATCACTCACAAGCAAATGGGATGGTCGAGAGGCTACATCGCCAGCTAAAGGCCTCCATTATCACTCGTGGAGGCGCAAGAAATTGGAGCGATGACCTTCCGCTAGTGCTACTTGGCATTAGAACGGCGATAAAAGAGGAGCTTGGCTGTTCAGCTGTGGAATTGGTTTATGGACAAGCGCTAAAGGTACCGGGGGAGTTTATTGTTACTAGAGAACTGCACAAATCCTTCTAAAACTGACCCTTCACTACTGTACAGTACTTCTAAGCACTATACTTCAGTGTAGTGTCGATAGCAAAAACCTGTATTTGAATGTTTTGGTGAAACCAAGCACTGTCTGTCAGTGTAGCATGTCTACCAACTGATAAATACTACCGCACTTGAAAAATTTCAAATACAATGATGACAGTGCTTGTGTTCTGTTGTGAAGCAAAATATCAGAACAAAAAGCGATAGTGAAGTAAAATAACGGTAAACTATAGCAGGCATAGCGAGTGCAGTAGAACATGATAAGATGCAAAAACGAATGTAGGTAGTATGTCATATCATGAAGTTCGTAGTGCTCGCCACGATAAGGTGGAATTGGATGAACTAACGATGTATGAAAATTCAGTTATACATTTTTACGATCAGTTTGATGTATTAAAATGGTGGGATACAAATAAAAATCAATTTCCTTTACTATATAAAACAAGTTGCAGGATACTGCTTCAAGTGCAGCTTCAGAAAAAATGTGTATTTATTTTGTTTTGCTTCTTTTTTTTAAACATAAAATTACATATGTGCATACATACAACATATAAATAAATAGAATAAACATTTTTCAAACCTTTTTCTTTTTTTCTACAAATTACAACCGAAATCAAATGCAGAAGAAATTAGTGTTTTGTAGTAGTTTACTGTTTTCATAACTACGTAAGAAAAGAAGCTGCAAATGTAATACAAACTACATATGCGAAATACATACGCGTAATTCCTTTTTTCCTTTGTTCTTTTCCTTTTTTTGCAGTATTTCTTTTTCTCAAAATAATCATTCTACATCAGGCTATCCTGTTTTAGATCTAGAAAGCATTGCAATTGAAACTGTTATCATTCCTCGCAAGAGCACAAAAAAGAAAAATAAATCATGCTTCATTTCGATAAGTTTAAACGTTCTTCAACTTCACTTTTGTTTTACTTCAGATTTATTCGGCCTCAATTTTGTTCTGCTGCTCTATTGTCTTGTCGTGCAGTATTTGTATGTATTCGAAAAACTTTCGTCAATAAAGTATTTGATTTGTAATGAGAGTGAACAAGAGAGACAGTATTTGAAATGAGAGCTAATGGCTTGCAAAACATTTTTGATATGCTTGTGCAGCCCTTTAATTGTTACCAAACCTCCATCTCGCGAGAACATCGACAGCAGTTCCCCCTTCATTGATAAGTTAAGAAACGTAATTCCAGCAGTAACGCCAACTGAAACAAGAAAGATAGCACAATCGGATGTATCCCAATTCCTTAGATCAATCAATTTTGTTTTTGTTAGAGTAGACAAAGTTCGTTCGAGCTTAACTGCCCCGTATGAAGGACCGTATGAGGTGATTCGAAAATTAAGGAAACGGTTTGTTGTAAATATTAAAAACAAACCCGTCTCTATTTCTATTGATCGTTTAAAACCAGCAAATGTTACTGTCTCGAAATCAAACGGCCGGCCAGTTAACAAAAAACTAAGATTCGATTAAGTTATTACAATTCGATAAAAAAAGATTTACATTTTTTTTTTTCTCAACGGCGCTTGTGCTGAAGGGGGAGTGTGTAGTGATCAGTCTTTGTTCACACACGCAAACAAATAAGAGCTTTCAGCAGGTAATGCTGCACGCTCAATTGTTCAAGTCTTACAAGCAACGAGTTAGTGAGTTGGTGACATTCCCCCAAGTCGGTTGTGCGGGTAGAAAAAATTAATTTAATTAGTTAAGTAGACATAAGAGCATCTATGTAAATGATGGAATTAAACTGAATTAATAAAAGCAAGAAGTGATAACTTTCATCAACCCTTTTATAAGCACATAAGCTCAAACAAAATATAGCCACATTTAAATAACAAGTTATTTAAAGTTATTTAAATCTTTTTAATTGCACTTCTACTTTCACAGCAACCACATGTACAATTATCTTATACCAGATGACATAATGCATTCGCTTCATATTGAAATAGTGCAAGCAGTTAAGAAAATAATCGGAATAGACGGCAATCCTGTTCGATTCGCAAGCAAGCGAGTGTACGAATATTGCCTTGGTGTGATTCCGAATTTTGGATTCTGCCAAAGGAATCCAGTTGGATAGTATTCACACCTCAAGTACGAGTAGTTATCCATCCAGCCACAAGAATATGTTCCCGATGTTCCATTCGACGATCCAGCTTTTATTGGAGGAGGTCGATTAAATTCGATTCCGCGTGACATGATCCTGATAGAATAAGTATTTGGTGCAATTACGTTCGGGGTTCATCCTTTGAACATGGACAGTGAGACTGGAGAAGTGTTATCAGCCAGCAACTAAGTGTGTAGACTTGTATAGCATATATAGCATGGTAAGACAGCGTTGGGAAATGGACCAAATTGGATCGTATTCAGAAAGGACAGCAGAAAAGCAAGCGGTGGAAGACAACTTCTTATGAACAGCAGAAGAGCAAGTGCTTGAAGACAACTTCTTACGAACAGCCACCACGGACCATGAAGGTCGATTCATTGTTAAGATTCCATTAAAACATAACACTAAAGGCATAGGTAGTTCGAGAGCAATAGCCTTAAGGAAATTTATGTATCTAGACAGAAAGCTCCAGGGAGAGCCAACCCTAAAATAAAAGTACCTTGACTTTATGCAGGAAATATCCGAGGCCGGCCTAACTAGTGTACTACGTCCCGCTGTCCGCTATCGGTCAGTTAAGGAAATTTCGCTTAACAAAGTGCAAGAGCTTGAAGAGAAATTAATGAGATAGTAATGCGTTTTAACAAACATCGGCTAGCTTTCAGTGCTGAGATCAAGATGATATTTGGACAAGTTCGGATAGCACGACAGCAGTGAGGTCTGCAAAGGATATTTTGATATGGCAAGATTGCGGGAGTATGGTGTGACATCGTCGGTACACAATGCAGTAAGGGCTCTCATGCAGTGTGGTCGCGACGTCGACGTTCGTATAATCGAAAACGATGGATGGCTGCGTCTCAGGTGGTGATAGCGAACAAGAAGTATTTATGGCTAGTGTGCAAATTTAACTCTGAAAATGAAACGAAAAAGAGTCTCAGCAATCCCCATGCCCAAACCAAGATAAGATAAATCTACATTAGAAGGACTTTCTTCCTTTCTTAAGTGCTCGAACAATAACAAAACGAATATTATAGTATGGCGAAAAGCAGCAACTTCTGAGCACCAACCAAATTGCGTTTAAGACCAACCGAGGTTGCACTGACGCCCTCCTTTATATGAACAAATACATCTCCAGATAAGTGAGCTCCAAATCCCATCTATCAACACTTACTCTTAATAAAAATACATATCGTTCTAAATAAACTCAATGAATGGAGCTTTGGCCCTAAAATATATAATTATGTAAGATCATTTCTCATTAATAGAAAATTTTGCATTAATTTCAAAAACTCCTTCACTGCTGTCTATCCTTTACAAAACGGTATCCAACAAGGATCACCTCTATCTGTTGGCCTACTTTCTACAGCTTTTGAACATACGAGTACATATATGTATGTGCAATATTACAATAAACACAAGTTAGGAAGTTAATGAATTTATGCAGATGACGTATTCATACTGCGTAAAAGCCAAAACGTGGATTATATTAAACGCACCTATTTAATGCACTTAAAGTCATATTACAGTGGACAATTCTCTCCAGAGTAAACTTTCTCTAACAAAATCCAAGTTCAAAAATGGCCAAGGGCAAGCTAGCTTGCACTCCTCGTATACTAATGTACAAAATCTTAGTATGTTAAGAATTTTATTTAATTGTATTGATCTTAATTGTTTAGATCTTAAGAAAGGTCTAGTTGCAATGTCTAATATTATTAAATATAATACTTATCTTGTAAAATGAGAAACATACACATTAACCTTGTACAATATTACTAAATCAGTTATTTCAAATAAAATCGATTACGGCATTTTCATAAACTATTCAAATGTTTAAACAAATCTATCATCAGGCAACAAGGTGCAGCGTTGCCGCTTTTTGCACAACACCAATAAAAAACCACTTAACACAATAATCGACAAAGAAGTAGACCTCACGCTGGAACGTACGCAAGTAAATAAGATTAAATCAGCCATTTTCATCACACTTAAATCAAACAAAGATGTCGAGCCTCCTAAACGAGACTTAATCAACCCATATATGCTATATCTACCATGGCTTATGCATCCCGACTCTTTTATAATGGATCTAACATTATACAACAAAACACACACAAATAGTGGCATATACCGTAAACTTTTTCTGATCATTTTAAAACCAAAAAGTGGCTCCAAAAGTGAATACAACACATTATTCGCAATCATAATGACCGTGTATTAAAACTTGTATTAGCCACAATTTGCTTCCTCCTTTACTACTGAGGCACTTTGATCTACAAGACCATAAAATTAAAAGGTAAACATGTGATTTGTACAGACATAGATACTATACAGACATATACCATACTATACATACATACATACTATGGATGGTATCAAAAATACAAACAACAATAGATGCGGATAGATGTAATATGCGAAGCTTACAAATAAAATATCCTCATTGTACAAAATTTATGTGGATTTCTGGTCACGCTGTTATTCAGAGAAATGAGATGATAGATGAAGTTGCCAAATTTGCAAACAAAGCTCCCATCTTTCTCTATATCCAGAAAGGAAAAGTACAGAACGAAAACGAAGGGTTTCACCTAGACGAAAACAACATCATAGCCAATTTAGACCAAGAAGAAAGCTACAAATATCTTGGTCTCTTATAACTGAAAGGAACTCAAGAGCCGGAGCTGAAGAAGACAAGTTTCAACAGATTAACTAAAGTTCTGTAGTCTCACTTAAATGCTGGTAATAAGCGCAAAGCCATCAACACCTAGGCTGTTCTAGTATTTATTTGATAAAATATCAAAATTACTAAGAAACATCCTAACTAAATACCAGTGACACCACCCGAGAATTGCAATCGAAAGAGTCACCCTTTCTTATGAAGACGGTGGAAGAGGTTTCCTGGACATACCAAATCTGCATTTTTCGTAAATTAACAACTTGAGAGACTATTTCAAGGGCCAAGTCGAAACTTCAGATCTAATTCGAACAGTGTGTTTGGACAAGACCTTAACGACAAGACCACTTAACGTTACATCAAGTGAGATTGAAAGACCACACGACGTTCTCTCTCGGGAGAGAATGGACGTATGCAAAAGCAAAAGCATACACGCAATACATCCCTTCCAACTATCACAAAACTTTATCGATGTACTCAGCTTCAACGTAGAGACCCACGGTTTTGCAGAAACGGAAGGTTTTATCATTGCTATCCAAGATAAGGTTATAACAACTAAAAATTACCACAAAATGACTCGTGTCGCCGCTGTCAGAGCAATGCAGAGACTATTGACCACATCATAGGTGGATGTAAGAGCCTAGCGTCAATGATAAAAATAATGAAAGAAAATAACGTTGCTTGATATAGCTGCTCCACTCAATAACAACCTTCAGTCAACCTTCAGTACAACAACTGAAAAATATACTCATCTCGCAAACGAACTGAAGACAATGTATCATGTGGACAGAGTGAATATCTCGCCAGTAATTGTATCCGCTAAATGACTGACACCACAACACCTTATTGTCCAGTTGGAAAAACATAATTTTAAGGACATACTAATGATTATGCAGAAATCTGTGATCATAATACATGTAACACAGTGCGACGATTCCTGCAACAAACTTATACGAACGGCTAGAACATGGCCAGAGCCTAATACCTTGGCAGAGCCCGGGATAGGTAATTTCCAACTTCATAGAGGTTGAGAAGTACTAGATAAAATTCGATAATAATAATAATAGTAATAAAAAGATAGAAGAGTTACGGAGGCAGCTTGGCACGCAAGCGCATTATATATACGGCAACAGAACCAGGAAAGTGTTAAAACACTTCGAATAAATCCGTCTAAATATCAATCTCCATTCACATCAGGACCCAGAGAACAATACCCAAATCTGCAAATCTGCAGCCTACTCAAACTAGTAGAAGACTTCCCTACTGAAATCAAAATGTCATTTGGTATTGATAAATCCCGACGAGTAAGTGTAGTTAAAGGTCAAATAGTACAGAGAAGCTATAACAGCTTAACAGGGGAAATAACGAAAGCCCTAAACCAAAACGAAACATATAAGTACCTAGGACTTAGCGTAGCTCGATGTATGCGACACAAGGACATCAAAAAAACAGTTTCCAGAGCTTATCCTCAAAGACAAAAGGACTTGCTAAGTTTAAAGCTTAATGGAACGAATCTTCTAAAGGCAATTAACACATTCGTCACACCTATTATGACATTGTGTTGTTAAGTGGACCCAAAAAGAACTTGAAGAGCTTAAAAAATCCTCACAAAAACTAATGATGAAGTATAGAGTTTATCACCTTTTTTCCTCCGTGGAAAGATTCACGTTGCCTAAATATCTCGGAGGCTTATAGATATCACATGTGCAGCAAACACACAAACACTTAACAAATCTCCACATTTATTTTAACAGCATACTGCATTGCATCAGGCAATACTAAGAAGTGATGACAACAATACGCCATTAAATTTTAAAGTATGACAGCGAAAATGAATGAAACTGACTCTGCCTGCATTCAGCGGAAAATGCAGGAATGGAAGGAGGAAGTGATCCATGGCCGAGTCGACCACCGACGAGTGCACAAGTCAAACTCGCAAATTATCGTGTGCTGCACAAAAAAAAAAAAAAAAAAAAAAAAAAAAAAAAAAAAAAAAAAAACGCACGGTGTTGTGTGTGCAAAAAAAAATATATAAAAAAAGTGCAGTACAGTGGAAAAAAAACCACACAGTGCGGGTATCCCACCTCTCCCGCTCCTGGACGAAGTATTGTTGCTTGCACTCAATCACTGCCATTACTGTATTTACAATATCATTCTGATCTGAAGATACCTGGCTAGGAACTAGTGCCATTATTCTTCTCTCACCGCGGTCTCGCCATTTACGTGCGTAGCTTACGAAACTCCACCACAATGTGATCCATGTTCTAATCCGGAATTCAACTCCATGTGGTTAAAAGTCCATCTCCGTAAGCAAATTATCCACTACTGCTTTATTTATATAAACCCCAAACTGGACAGCAATTCGACTTTTAACGAGTTTGATGCGCTGTCTGACTCCATTCAAAGAATTGTATCCCTGTTTGTTTTTAACTTCTCATTCTGATAAGTACACCATTGATGTGTTCTCCCCTCTAGGCTCGTCGGACCATTGTGTCATATTAGCTAATTTGTCGTACACCGACCACACAGTTAGAGAAAAAATTCCTAAAAGAACCGTATGGCAATACGAGAAAGCCAAATGCAGCGGTCCTAACAGCTTTTTTAAGAATTTTAACTGGTCGTTATGCTTCCTCGATAACGACGTGGATGCCGCTGATGATATGATTACAGACACCATTCTCTTTGGAATGAGATCCTTTATGAAGAGTATCAAACCAAAAAAAAGGCATGGTACGACTCGAGCTGTAAAGAGGCCGTCAGGGTTAGAGAAATGTTTTTGTCGGTCCTTCATGACCAACCCGACAAAGGAAAACCGAAAAAAGTTCAAACGAGCCAGAAATGACTGCAACGCCTTTCTTAAGCATGTGAAATTCCAATACGACCAAAACCTGAGGCAAAAAATACTGCAATGTCCCAAACGCAGTAAAAATTTTTGGTCGTTCGTCAAAAACATTAGAAATTCCGCCTCATCCTCCATCCAAACGCTCATTTACAATGACATTCCAGCTGTCAGCTCTTTGGACAAGGCCAATCTGCTTGCTGCACACTTTGCACACTTTGTCTCCGCCTACACTTGAGTGCGTCAAATCTTCAATGGGACGAATCTACTTTCGCGCTCGTGTAGTAGCAAGAGTCCTTAAAGATCTCAACATACATAAATCTACTGGTCCAGATGGTATATCTCCCCTTCTTCTGAAGAGATGTTCTTCCACACTGGCTAAACCACTGCGTAAGCTTTTTCATCAATCCCATTCTTTAGGACTCTTCCCGAGCAGATGGAAAACAGCATTTGTCCAGCCCGTCCCTAAAAAAGGCGAACCATCTTCTCTCTCCTCCTACAGACCCATTGCACTTACGTCCCTTCTTTCCAAGGTCTGGAAACGCTGATAAATCGTCAGCTCATGAAATATCTCGAAACACGAAAGCTTCTCAATGACCGGCAGTACAGTTTTCGTAGCAACAGGTCCACTGGTGATTTGATGGCATGTCTCACTGAAAAGTGGAACCAAGGCGTACATCAATCTGGCGAAAGCAAGATAGTTGCACTTGATATTTCTAAGGCATTTGACAGAGTTTGGCATCAGGCTCTTTTGTCGAAAATACGTGCATTTGGGTTTGACGACTCTCTTCTCCAATGGATTAGAAATTAGCTTTCGGAACATTCAATTCAAGTTGTTTTGGACGGTTTCAAGTCTGATATTCACAAAATAAATGCTGGTGTGCCCCAGGGCTCTGTTCTGTCTCCGACACTCTTTTTAATTTTCATTAATGATCTCTTGTTTGCTACTTCTAATCCAATATATTCCTTTGCTGATGACAGTACATTCTGATTTTCATATTTGTTTCCGGACTCACGGCCCTGCTCTTCGGCTGTAGAACGAGAACGGCAGCGTATGTTAAGCTCATTAAATGCCGATATCAACAGCATAACCAATTGGGGAACTATCAACAGAGTGGAACTTAATGCTTCCAAAACACAATGCTGTCTGCTGCCGTTAAAGCGAAATTTAAACACCCAGCCATTATCCATGAATGGCACTTGCATCGTCGAAACCGAAAAACTTTCTATTCTCGGTATGTGTGTTAATGACAACTTACGTTGGAATGACCACATATTTGATGTCGCCCAAAATGCTGCGAAATGTCTAGGTATCCTGAAGCGATGTAAGAAATATTTTACCCCCTCTGATCTGGCCTCAATATATAAGGCATTCATCCGCCCAAAATTGGAGTACAACGCCCACATCTGGTCAGGTGCTCCTAAAACATCTCTGTACCTGCTAGATAGGATTCAAAACCGTGGGATAAAACTTATTGATGATACTAATATCAGTCAATCAATGGACACCCTCGAACACCGACGAAATGTCTCGTGTCTCACTTTGTTTTATCGCTATTTCCACCACCAGTACTCCACTGAAATCGCCACTAACATTCCGCCCATTCAAACTTTCAACCGTAACACCCGTCTCGCTATGAATGCTCATCAGTACACCCTCAAGCCCATTTTCGGGCATACTCTAAAATATCGTGATTCGTTCCTAAGCGGTACAACTCGCTCTCTGTATTTCCTGGTCGTTATAACTTGAAAATATTTAAAAACAATGTACATCGGTACCTCTCTTTTCTTCCTCCCTAAATTTCCTTTGCCCGCGCTGTGTACAATCACCTTAAGGGTACACAAACCCCTCGAGCGCGCGCTGATTATAAAAAAAAGGCAGACATGTCTATATGCTACAATAACTGCACGTTGACTTAGATATGTCAAACGCTTGGCTTAAAAATGTTGAGATTTTCGCGGAGACAGAAGCATTCATGGTTGCGATCCAAGACCAAGTCATCGCAACGAAGAACTTCTGTAATTATGTATATATTGAGGCACTAGATAGAAATGATGAATGAAATAAAGGAAGTGTTCCCAGCAACCACAGCCCATACAACATATTACAGGCGCATGTACATCCATGGTCGCGACCGCCTATTTGAAAAGACACAACGATGTTTGCTAACATCGTGGATAAGGCACTAGGCTTAAAACTTGGGCTTATTACGGTGGAAAAGCCATATTACCTGTATAACCCTGATCCGGTCTTGGAAAATAGTGCCTACAAACTCTATTGGGATCGAACTGTACTAACTGGCCACGCAGTTGGAAGTAACAGACCAGGGAGACGTGGCTCATAGATATCGGAGTCCTAAATAGTCATACCCTGCAAGTCTGCAATCGGGAGAAGGAATATAAATAAAACCGGCTCGCAGAGGAAATTAAGCAAGTCTGGAGGCAGGAAAAGGTGAGAGTCCTGCCAATAGCAATATCTTCCACTGGAATAGCGCCTAAATTTTCCAAAAGGAAATTGACAACTCTAGGGATAGAAAAAAAAGCTGAACCATGCAAAAATCTGTAATATTATCAACAGCGATAGTACCCTCAATAATAAGTAGCGATTAAAAATAATTTGATGACTAATAAACAATAAAATAATATTCTGAGAAATAGCGCTGCAGTCCGCATAGTACCGTCATGTTCAGCTGAAATGTACCCCTCGGGCGGTATGGTCAGGGTGTCTTCCCCGAGTAAAATAAAAATAATAATAATGGCACCTCGACTTAACAAAAAGAAGTGAACATCGTGCACACTCTAATGTTGGTCTCACTCTGGCTGGAAGAACTAGACAACGCCAAAAACGAACGAGAGAAATAAACGAAAATCTATTGCGTACATACAATACTATACTGTCACCCAATAGAAACGAAATCTAACCGAGAATATAATAATAACATTGAGACTCAAGAAAATAGCAACACTCTTACTGGAACATCACATACTGAGGATACCAAACAACAAAACTAGCAAGAAAATATATGGTGACCAGATAAGAACGATAGGAAAAAAAATTGAAACAAAACAACAACGGTGTGAGATATAAAATTTATCCTGGCTTTATTTTGAAGCTACGTACATGCCATTATGTGCGGAAGAGCACATCATATAAATGGCCGCCTCGGCTTCGCTGGCAGTGCTTCAAGAGGTCGCTCCAATTTTTGATGACTCTGTCCAATATGTGCGGCGTTATTCCAGCAATAGCGTGTCGAATGTTGGCCTCGAGCTCGTCCAAAGTGGTTGGCGTGTTAACGTTACGTCAAGTCCTTAGTGACGTAGCCTCAGAGAAAATAATCGAGTGGTGTCAATTGATGAACACTCGCAGGGAGATGACCCAGTTGCCAAATATCTCCTTTATAACTTCGAGCGTTGCGTCGCTTGTATGGCATCTAGCCTCAGCTTGTTGGAACCACAGGTCGGATATATCGATGTTGTCGAGCACTGACCACAGAAAGTCCGTTGACGGTAACGGTGTCTCGTTCCTCATTTCGAAAGAAATAAGGTCCAATGATGCAGCCATGCCATAATACACCAAACAGTCAATCTTTGTGGATGCATTGATGTTTCGCCGCGAGCACTTGTGGATTGGGTTCGCTCCAATAATGGCAATTTTGCTTGTTGACATAGCCACTGAGCCAAAAATGTGCCTCGTCCGGGAAGTTGATTTTTTGTTCAAATCTCAGGCCAACATTGCCAGCGCCCAATTAGCGAACACACGGTGTTGTCTATGGTCGTCCGGCTTCAATTCTTGCGTCAGAACAATCTTATACGGATGTAGGCCCAAATACAACCGCAAAATAAGCCGGGTTGTCTTTCTGGCTATGCTCAATTCAGCTGATCGGCACCGAATCGACATTTCTGGACTCAAACCTTCCCACAGTGCGACGAATCGCCTGCACACTAAAGCCATGATGACGACCGACTTACGACGAAATTCACGTTGCGTCCTTACAACTTAGCCGGAATTTCGGTAATATTTTTTAATGATTTCCGCACGTTCGGATGCATGTTGAAATGCCAAACCTTAGAGTACAATTGGGTATTGTGGTATATCTGACTAAATGTGGTATAGCGTAGTATCTAGGATCACCTGCCTTTTCTTGTAAAACTAAACATGTTCATAGTCGTCCAGTCAGAAGAAAAATGCATAACATGTTTCCTCCTGTGTAAAATCCTTAAAGTTTTAGTATAGTTGTGTTTAAAGAGGCGAAGAAATATGTTAACTTTTTCTTGTACAGACGGAAAAAGTTAATTTATTAAATTAAAAGACTAATATAAGTTAAATAGTTTTGATTAGTATTAATAAGATTGAAGTTTCATAAGACGACAGTAAAATTCTTAATGCTGAGACAAGTTTTTAGTTTAAAAATATTTAAACACGAAAAAGAAAATCGGCTAATGTGGTACAGCTTAGACCGGCTAATATGATATAGTGTACCAAATAGGACGATACTGTTGCTGATTTGGTTTTCAAAATTTAAACTTTTATTATTTTTAGATAGCAATGCCTAAGAAAGGAGAAATTAGAACATGGAAAAGCTGATATCGAGACAGCCATTAAAACAATAAGAGATGAATATATGGGCATATAGCTCGCATCTAAAACATTTTTAGTACCCCATATGAATGGCTAGAAGTGAACAAACCATTGAACAGCAAGTTTTTAATGAAGCTCTTGAAAAGCAGCTTGTTGATTATGAGCTAGACATGGAGACTCGATTCTAGCTTCCTAGCGACTAGCATTTCAGTTAGCTAAAGTGTATAAAATGCCTAACGCATTCTCAATCTTGAAGGAGTCCGCTGGGAAAGATTGGTTCTATAGCTTTTGCCGATGCCATAAAGAAAAGTTAAGTTTACGTGTGACAAAAGGTACTCTACTGAATATTTTTGCAGTCATTGGTAACTTTGACAGCGTATATATCAATAACTCAAAATACAAACAGTGCTGTTAGTGATATTTTTGAGCAACAATGAGCAACAGATTTATACGAACATCGACCCTAGAATAAAACCTTCAATACCCAAAATCAACTCCAGTCGAAACCTGAGCATGGTGTAGTGCGATTATGCTTATACAGCTAGATTAAGTTAATTTCGAGGACAATAGCAAATAAGCTCGTGTCATCCACAGAACCAGAACTTTCCCATCGTCTGGTAATCAAATACCACGCACAGGCGGATGGCATATTCCCACCGTCTGGTTATCGGATACCACTCGTGGGAATTCAAAAGTTAAGCTAGCAATACGATCGCATAAGGTAGCGACACTGTCGCATAAGAATTTCAAAGTAGTTAATAAATCAGAACATTACATGGCGATCCTGTGAGGAGACAATGAAACTGTGTGTTGAGTTAAAGTTTTTTTTTTTTTTTTATTGGACAAATGAATAATGCGAAATAGTTATGTTCGAAGCATCGAAGGAAATGAAAAAGTAATGCCTGCCACACCTGGACCAAACCCTATAGAAATATAAATCTAGACAAATAAAGAGGGCAGAAGAAAAACTAACGGCGATACCAGAAAACAATAAACCGAAAAGGAAAAGAAGGGGACTACTAATACAGGACAGGAGACTATTGGCGAGTCTAAAAGCCAGGCTCTACAGCGAACTGTGAATTATAACTCGAATCACTCTGAGTGAAGGAAAAACTCTCCGTCCTATTCGGACTCCCACCCTCTGGAGAGCGGATATCGAAACCAAACGCACCTGAGTTTCAAACCACTATAAAAAACAATTTTCCTTTCTCTTTCTTCCACCTTTCTGCTCGCGCCCAGGTAACAGTAAAAGGGTATCAACCCCTTAGGCGCGCGTAAATCATAAAAAAAAAAAAAACCTTGGGAGATAGCCAATGATCTATAGAGGCAAATTGATAGCATCACCCGGGAAAGAAATAGAAGACAATAACTAAAGAGAAAGAATACTACATCAACTTTAAAGATGAAGACAACTAAGAAAGAAAATAATTTTTGGTATAAAAATTGTAATATTTATTTTAAGAAAAAAAAAAAAAAAATTTAATGAAATGCTCTAGCCGCATTATTGCAGCGCAATAAAGAGCACCTTCAAGGGGCATATAGTGCCGTAAAGCCGTTGCCAAAACAAATAGGAAGGATATAAATATGTTAATAATATGTAGATGTATGTTATTAAGATTTAAAATAAGATGTATGTTATTATAAATAAGGATTAAAATAAGATGTATATTAATATAAATAAGGATTAATTAAGAAATAAACATGGCATGTATTTGTTAAAATAACGCTACATTTATTGAAACAAAAGATAATAATATATGATATTAAAGGCATGGGCAAGCAAGAGTCGAAACTAGAAAGGCCAAGTGTCAATGTAATAAAGGAAGTAGAAGTTAACGGACAATATGTAAATTATGGGTTGTATCTAATGATAACTGGCTGCCCACTTGCTAATAAAAATTTATTCTTGGCACAAAAAGTCGCTCAATAAGACATACATGGCAAGAGCTGCGTCAGTGTCACAAATCTAACAAAATCAAAAAGACGATAGCGTATAATACATACGAGGGGCGTTCAACATATTGTCGGTATCGGGGTGAAGCTGTGGTTGTATATATAAATAGACTTATTTATCAAGTAATACTATTAAAATAATAATAATAGTGCATTCATGTATAATTTCATATAAATGTGATTATTAATTCGCCGGCGCCCCGGCTACTGCTTGTACGGGAGAAAGCATCAAAGAAGTCGAAAAATTTGTTCTTGAGGATGCACGAATAAAGGTGAAAATGATGGCAGAGATCACCAAGCTTTCAATTGGTACCATTCACACCATTCTTCATGACCATCTTAACCTTTCAAAGGTCAGTGCGAGGTGGGTGCCACGAATGCTCACAGCGCCTCAGAAAAAAGTGAGAATCGCATGCTGTAGAGAGCTTTTGGAGATGTGTAGTGAGAACGCGGACGGTGTTATGGATCGAATTGTTACTGGGGACGAAACATGGGTCCACCACTATGACCCTGAAAGCAAACAAGAGTCCATGCAGTGGCATAAAAAAGGAACAGACCCCCCGAAGAAGTTCAAAGTCACTCCGTCTGCCGGGAAGCTCATGGCCACAGTTTTTTGGAACTCAAAGGGAATCTTGCTCAATGAGTACAAAAAAAAAAGGTGAAACCATCAACGCCACATCCTACGCTTCCACTTTGCATAATTTGCGGGAGGAAATTAAAAAGAAAAGACGGGGTAAACTCTCAGCGGGTGTGTTGCTTCTTCATGACAACGATCCTGTTCACACGGCGAGACTTCCAATGCTGCTGCGCGAGATTGTGGTTTCGAAGAAATCCAACACCCACCCTATAGTCCAGTCCTTGCCCCTAGTGATTATTTCCTGTTTCCGGATTTGAAAAAATGTCTTCGTGGAAAAAGATTTTCGGATGATGAAGAACTCAAGTCGGCATTTATTAATGGGTATTTTGCAGAGAAAGAAGAAATTTATTTTTTTGAGGGTTTAAAAAATCATATCTCAAGATGTAACAAATGCATTGATGTTAGGGGAGATTATATTGAAAAATAAAAACAATTTAAATTGAATTCGCATTTTCCTTCATATCGATACCAAGAATATATTGAACGCCCCTCGTATGTGTACTTGCGACGATGTAGGTGAGATAGATGAGATAGGCATACTTAAAGAGAACAAACATTTTTTTGAATCAGGATCAGAGCCAATAAAATGGAATGGCTACAGGTTATGGATAAAGTACGGAAAAATAAAGTGCTCGTTAGATCCTATAAATGTCTAAATAGGATATTTTAAATAGACACCTTGAGGTATTAGTAAATAGACTTGAAAATATTAGGGTAATACTAAACGTAAACTACTCCAGGTTAACTAAACAACATAAGGCCAGTGCACATGAAATTTTCAGTGACTGTAGAGAAAAAGTGGTTAGAGCAGTGTCACGACAGGGCATAGACATCAAAATACCTGTTTCACTTCATCAAAAAGTAACAATAGATTTTAACACCAGGAAGCAGCAAATATTGTAAAATGTTTGTGTGGGTACAAATGATTATTCTTTTCAATAGAAATCGCTTTATTCAGTACAGTTACAATTCACTGTTTAATTGTTTCTCTTAATACAATCCAATTTCTCAACCGATTATACTTTTCTTATCTTTTACTTAAACCGCTTAATCACTTCTTCTAATTAACACTTCAAATTCAACTGATGAACTCACTTGCATACCTTGGGGTTGCTGCGGGCACTCTAAGTTAAACATAATACTTAAAAATTATGTCTTTCGACGTTTATGACGGATTTTATTCTTATTATAGAGTGACTTAACTATAGCTTGGAATTCAATCTACATTCGCATATTATACATACATATTATAACATTTTTAAATCTGTATTATCCACGTATTTTTTTAACAGTTGGCCACTTAGATTTCCATACATTTTTTTACGCCCGAACTGCTTAAACTTTACAAAAAATAAACCTTTTGTAAATTTTATGCTAAAAAATAAAGTTAGAATGTTTTATTTTTCAAAAATGGAGCAACAGTTATTTATAATATTTACTACATATCGAATGAAATAGTCTATGAAGAATATTTTAACGTAAAAAAACGATAGATTTAATTTTTTCAATGCAGTAGAACGTAGTCATGTGAAAAAAATATACTTTTTAAAAAAAAAAAAATTACATAACTTATGTACTATTTGGGATAGATCTTTTTTTGTATTTTATTTTAAGCGCCCGATAGCCCACCTATGAGGGGTTTCAGGCTTATCCATTCTTTCCTGGACAGCCTGTATATGTATGTATTATGCTAAGACATTTTTACCTGTTGTTGGCTTTTTTGAAATTGAATTTTTTGATAATGTGAAACACGTACATAAAATTGTATAACAAATTCTTTTTTTTTGTCTTTTACAGCAATAGTAATCAAATTCATTCTTTAATATGTTATATATTTTCATTTCAAAATTATTATATACAAAAGTACAAACTGGGAAAATGAGAAATAAATTTTTGCTCTAGAATCTCTAATGTATCTAAAAATTCCTTAGACGGGCGTATAAAATGCGCATCTTCATATTCTTTAAAATCTGTAAATATGGAGAAACACTAGGTTTTCGACTTATGGCGTTTTTTTCGTTTGGGCTTTTTTTCGTGGTCTGAAGCATAAAAGTGACATAAAACCATTTCCCCTCATTTTTTTAGAAACAAGATTTTGCTTCTCGTTTTCATTTCAGAATCAAAATTTCTCTCCCGTATTTTTATGTCAAAATGTACTAGAACATATAAATATGTATAAACGTCAAATAGTATGGTAAACTAGGTTTCTGTTTTCGTTTGGCCAGTTTATTATTCTAAGTGTTCAAATTGATTCGCAAGCAAATATATTTAATAACTAAAATTCCAAAAAAGTTTTTAGTGTTTCTTTGCAATCAAAATCGGACTACACAAAAAAAAATTTTCGCTCAACTGGTAACTTTAAAATGACCCTCTCTAATTGCTGGTCGTCCAAAAAGTGACTTCCAGATCTTTTACGATCCACAGCTCCTGCCAGACACACACACACACACATTCACACGTCATTTTTCCCCCAGAAGGGATTGGGAAGGGATTGTGTCTCTATCCAACCATCCGTTTTTTTTTACAATAGTTGTTTGTTGGTTGGTATTGTGTTTGCATGTTCCCACGTTGGGGCTGTCTTATTATTGGTCGTCCGCCTATACGCCTACTTCGGTGCTCCATCGGTGGGGTGCTCCATCTGGCTAGCTGCATCCACATCAGTTGTGGGATTTGATGCCGGTGTCCGCACCCACATCGGTAGCAGGATGGGGTGTTATTTAAGCCTCCTGTTGTTTGGCTTTCGTTGGGGTGTATGTTCCAGGGATCGTCTCCCGTCCTTCCTTATGAAATGAAATCCAGAAGGATTTTGTTTGGCAAAAGTGGAAAGTGGTCCTGGTAGCCACCGATTCTATTTGATGGAACTAGAAAATAAGAGAGACTTCATGGTTCATGCGCGGGCGAAGGAAAATTATTGAGGAAAAGTAGAGAGGTACCGATGCACGTTGATGTATGATTGTTGTAATGACTAGGAAATAAAGAGCTCGGAAGGGCATTCTGTAAGCGAGTTGTACAGTTTAGGAAAGAATCGCGATATTTTAGAGTTCGTCCGAAAGTGGGCTTGTGGATATACTGATGAGCATTCATAGCGAGACGGGTGTTACGGTTAAAAGTTTGAAGGGGCGGAATGCTACTGGCAATTTCGTTGGAGCACTGGTGGTGGAAATAGTAATAGAACAAAGTGAGATAGAAAACATTACGTCGGTGTTCAACTGTATCAATTGACTGTGGAATATTGACGTCCCCTATGACTTTTAACGCACGGTTTTAGATCCTATGTAGCAAGTGAAAGGATGTCTTATAGGCACCTAACTAGATGTGGGCATTGTACTTCAATTGTGGGCGTATAAATGCCTTATATATTGAGGCCAGATCAATGGTGGGTGAAATATTTCTTACATCGTTTCAGGAAACCTACACATTTCGCAACGTTTTTGGCGACATCGAGTATGTGGTCATTCCCACGTAAGTCGTCATTGGCATGCATATCGAGAATGGACAATTTTCTGGCTTCAATGATGCAAGTGCATATGTGTTTAATTTCTAAATGTTTGTTTGTTTAAATTTCACTTTAACGACAGCAGACAACATTGTGTTTTGGAAGCATTAAATTTCACTCCGTTGGTGGTTCCTCATTTAGTAATGCCGTTTATATCGGAATTTAATGAGCTTAGCATAAGCTGCCGTTCTCTGCTTTTCATATTCCATGATCTAAGCAGGGAGTACTGTCGTCAGCAAAGGAATATATTGGATTAGAAGTAGTAGAGATCATTGATGAAAATTAAAAAGAGTGTGGGCAGAACGGATCCAGTACACCAGAATTTCTTTTGTGAATATAAGATTTGAAAACATTTAACACAACTTGAATTGAAAGTTCCGTAAGGTACCTAGTCCTGCCATAAGTTCTATTACACAATTTCCAGCGCTTATCGTTTAAAACTTATTGCGGGAATAGAACCGTTATCTTTTTTTTCAGTACATTCGTTTATCGTGCTATTGCTCACTTCGGCGAATTGTCTGGAGTAGATGCCAGTCCAAGAAGTGGTCTCCTGCGCGTCGTCCGTACGAATGCGGTAGTAGAGGCAGTGCGTGAACGAATTCGGATAAATCCGCTTAGGAAGCAGAAGATCATGTCCAAGGAAATGGATATATCAACCAAATCCATGTCTAGGCTGATTCGGGATGATCTGCATATGAAAGCTATCGTTGGTCCACGGGTCATCTTCTAACTCCTCAACTAAAAAACTTAGACTGGAAAGATGCAAGCAACTTTTGCAGTGGCACACGGACAATAGCCATGAAAACATTCTGTTTACGGATGAAAACTTTTTTGCCGTGGATGAAGTTTTCAACAAACAAAATGACAAAATATCTGCCACTTCATCTTCAACGTGGACAACATCCCGCTTCCTTAATGGTTTGGTGGTGGGTCTCTCACCATGGTGTCACATCCCTCCATTTCTGTGAAAAAAGCTTAGAAACGGGTGCAAAGGTTTACCAAGAAGGTGTTGTGAAGGGTTTGACCAATAACCTTTTAATGGATACAGATGGATCTTACAACAGGGCTCTGCTCCAGCGCACAAAGCCAAAACCACGCAGGAGTGGCTCAGAGTCAATGGCTATTTATAGCAGGAGAAGATTGGCCGTTTGGGAGTCCAGATCTGGATCCACTGGTAAGAATTGAAGAACATGGTCTGCAAGACCCCTTTCAGGTATTTGGAAAGCCTTAAAACAGCATCAACCAGAGCTGCGTCCAAGATCTCCACGGTAACCGTACGTGCCGGTATAGCCCAATGGCCACACCATTTGGAAGCTTGTATTAAAGCAAAAGGCAGTCATTTTGAGTGAATCCAATTTTTTTTAATAATGAATAAATATTAATGGTCTAATAAATGAAATAATTTTGAATGCAATATGTTTACTGGCTTTTTTTTATAGCGTTTTATATTTGTAGCAGAACTTATGGCAGGACTAGGTAATTTCTAATCCATTGAAAAGAGAGTGGTCGATCCCAAATGCTCGCATTTTCGACAAAAGAACCTAATGCCAAAGTCCGTTAAATGCCTTTGAAATATCAAGTGCAACTATCATGCTTTCGACAGATTGATGTACGCAGTGGACGTGTTGCTACGAAATTCGTATTGCAGGTCATAGAGAAGTGATATTTCATAAGCTGACTTGCTTGCTACTACATGAGTGTGAAAGTTGTTTCGTCCCATTGATTCGACGCATTCAAGTGCAGGCGGAGACAAAGCACAATCTGGAAGTGTTGTAGTTATCGCGAAGTGTGCAGCAAGCAGATTGTTCAAAGAGCTGACAGCTGGAATGTCATTATAAATGAGCGTTGGGATGTAGGATGAGGCTGAATTTCTAATAAATATTTTTGACGACAAAAATTGGTACTACTTTTGGGATATTGTAGTATTTTTTGCCTCAGTTTTTGGTCGTATTGAAATTTTACACGCTTAAGAAAGACGTTGCAGAACATTCCTGGCCCGTTTGCACTTTTTTCCGTTATCTTCTGTCGGGTTGGTCTTGAAGGGCCGAAAAAACATTTCTCTAACCTTGATCGTCTCTCTACAGCTCGAGTTGTACCACGCCTTTTCTTTTGGTTTAATATTCTTCATCCGATGAATAGTGTCTGTGATCATATCAGCAGAGGCATCCACGTCGTTATGAGGAAATATAACGACCAGTTGAAATTCCTAAAAAAGCTGCTAAGTCCACCCCAATTGGATTTCTCGTATTGCTATACGGTTCTTTTAGGAATCTTTTCTTTAACTGTGTTGCCAGTGTGTGAGGAATTAGCTGATATGACAAAATGGTCCGACGAGCCAAGAGGGGGTAAAACATCGATTTTGTACATTTCAGGGTGAGAAGTCCAGGGTGTTGGCTGTATGAATATCAACGTCTAGTATTCGAGTGGGCCCATTAAAAGCTGGATCAAGTTGTTCCTAACGAAGATCTCAACATATCATTTTTCAGGTGTTGTTTGTCCAGAATGTATATCGACCACAATGGAAGCGAGTCCTGCAACACCGGACGAAAGAATCTGAACTGTGAAAATCAATAACAAAATCCTCAGTATCTGTGATCTGGATCAAGAGCAGCGTATCCTGGATATAAAACTATTCTGTGAGTACGCTGATATTATATATATTATACAAGACAGAAAATATGGACGCACACAACTTATTCAACACCACATTGACACTAGAGACGCCCGATCAATCCGCCAACCTGCAAGTCGTCTTACATTGGAAAAGCAAACAGAAGTTGCCGAAATGGTACCGAAGATAAAAGTTGTGGGGCTGATTGAAGAATCGCAGAGACCGTGGGCATCTCCAGTGGTCCTCGTGAAGAAAAAAAAATGGTAGCACAACGTTTTGTGTAGACTACAAAGAATTGTTGACACTTTGGATACGCTTCCTTTAGCGAAATGGTTTTCAAACAATGGATAACCCGATGCAAGATCAGACCTTTCACAGTTGCCTTGCGAAGACGAACGCGAACCGCCCAGCGCTAAGCATGTCTAGCTTGTTACGAAGGAATATATCGACATCGCCTCACCCAGGAACCTTGGATAACCCGAGGCAAAATAAGAGGGCCCAGTGATACTTAGCTCACTTATCAACAAAGTACAGTAGGAAATGTCCGATGTGATTATTGTATGTGACGTTAACTCCCATCATATACAATGGGGTAGCACGTACACAAACTGCCTAGTTCAATAATCTTTAAACCGCGTTAATGAACCAGCTTTTATAGTGAAAAATAGATGGCAGGTGTTAGATATCACTCTATGGAGTAACTCTGGCACCCTTGCGATAAGAAACTGGAAGGTGCCTTCGGACATATCGTTCTCTGATCATAGAATGATCAAGTTTAATGTCAAAGACATACCCATACCCCTTCTACTGTACAAAAATCCCAAAAATACCAACTGGGAAAACTCTGCAGCAGAGATTGATTAAAAACTTTATGTCCTCAACGGACTCAAATTGCAAACCGCCGCCGAAATCTAACACTGAAGCGTTGGGACTCTAGTTGAAAACCCACTTTCCTGCCATACCATCATACAATTTAAAAAGTGCTTGACACTCATATTCGAAGTAATCTGCACCCAAGAGTCTTAGTCTCATCCCAGCGTGCCTATACAAAAGGCATGGAAACGGCCCTACATGAAGTTGTCTGCACGATTGATAAAAAGTCTTCACGACAAAGAGCATACATTATCAGTCTTCCTTGACATCGAAGGATTCTTCAAAAATTTCGAAATTCCCGTAATACTTAGGGAAGGCTGGTCATCCTGCATTAACGAACCTGATAACCTGTATGCAGGAACATCAATGCAACAATGCAACAAGGTAACACGGTATTAAGGGTCACCCCTCAAGGAAGATCACCTCTTCTGTGGACACAAGTGGCAAGTTACTACTCACGATCAGTGACAATCCTTGGACACAGGGCCAAGCTCTGAGAGCTCGAAATCAACCCGCTAAAAACAGAGCTTGTTCTATTCACACATAAAAGTATAATGCAGCAATTTGACCTTCCTTCCCTCCGACTATAGAAAAGTGTAAAAATATCGAAGAATGTGTAAAAAGACAGGAACCGGTGCCGGAATCTTCAATTGAATCAATTGAACATACGATGCTCACGAAGTTGTAGCAGAAGCAACTGAACTTGCGGCAAAAATGGCAATATCTCTAGATATTACTATATTTATTGACAGCCAGGCTTCCATCAAGGCTGTCGCTGCAGTCGAATTCAAATCGAGACTTGCGAAACTCTAAGCTGTGTCCCTGGCCACAAAGGAGTGGCAGGCAATGAGCATGCAAACGAGCTAGTTCGAAAAGGATCCTCGCTAGAAAGGGAACTGGAAGCTCTACTCTGCACTCTCAGAATACAATTGGAGCGAACAATACAAATAATAGCCAATGAACAGTTGAAAAACCTTCAAACCTACGAGACCTCAAGACAATTATGGCCAGAACTCAGCTAATTCCGAAAAAGTAAGATTCTCTTGAAAACCAGAACTGAACTATCTACGTTTGTTAGATTGTTCACAGGCTATAATTTTCTAGGAGAGCAGCACACAATAAAGCTGTACCTTACCGACGACGACCTCTGCAGAAGCTGTGGGGATATGGACGCCCCGAAGCACACCCTTCACTTGTTGGTCTGTTTTCCCAGGCTCAGCAGTTCGAGACAAAGAACTTTAGGAAGTTATTGCTCCCACGACCTCTCACAACTATCTGCTGCTTCACTTACATATTTTTTCAGATTCGCGGACGCAATAAGATGTCTTACCCCGCTAATTTACAACGAACAACGATGGACATCAGAAACCTGAACTAGGAACAGCAATCAAATCCCCATTTCCTTCCAATTCCCCACCCAAGCAACGCAATGGATCTACACAGACCTAAGTATGATAAGGTATAGAGTGCACTCGGGATCCAGATAACTTATCGACCCGCCAACCTAACCTAGGTCGTCGGCAGCTGCCAGCAGGACTGGGATCGACATATACTTTTTTTCTTAATGGCCTACCGAAACGTGTTAGTTCAATAGGACATACATCGTCTGAGATCCTATTTGGTCAAACAGTTCAGTTGCCAAGGGAAACAAAATTCGGATCTCAACTTGTGCATCAGGGTTCGAAAATTGCACGCAAACACACGAGAAAGGATGAAATGATTGAGCAACCGCATGAAGACTAGGTACGACATCAAAGCAAAACTTTCCAGCTTCAACGAAGGAGACCTGGTGTGGCTGTATAATCCCCTGGGAAAGAAAGACAAATCACCAAAATTGGTACAGAGTTGGGAAGGTCCATACAAGGTGATAACCCGCTTTAGTGATATTGTGTACCGGATCCAGCGTGAGGATCAGGGGAAAATGAAGATGGTCCATTTTGATAGAATGTGTCATTTCAGCGGGACGAACAACTTTAGGGAGGGAGCAGTATGATAACCGCTGAAATATGTAAAGGGCCATCTATATTTGAAAAGCAGAAGACTCATCCAATGGAGGAATAATGGAAAATGTTTGACAATAGATGGCGAATATTGGGCAAATGAAAAGTAGCTAGCTAGTGCAGAAAGATCTCGAAAGAAAGCATCGTACAGAGGTGCAGTCAGTTCAAAAGTTGGATTTGATAGTGAATGAATAGTAATGATAAAGTGGTTCAAGTAAAAGATAAAGAAAAATAAAAGTGGTTGATAAAAGCGACATATACTAAATTGTAGTTCCATTGAATAAAACAATTGTGTTGAAATAAATAGCTCTATCTACACAATAGCTCTACTCACACAAACATTTTATAATATATTTAATAAGAACATATTTTTAAGACGCAGTAAATATAAAGTTTTGTTTCAATTTATATGGTGTAACAATTATTTTCTCTGGGTGTGCAAAACCCTACAACTGGTGACCCCTACATGATTGACGTTCATTTTTTGCAAATATTTCTTCTGTCGTGTTTTATCCAATTACGTCGCCATTACAAGAAACATCGGAGCCATCCGTTGTCAGATACATAGACTGAGACGGAATGGAAATCGCCGAATTTACTTGTTACGAATGTTACAGATTGTTTAGCATCATATGCGACTACCCGCCCGCGTAGATTGGATTATATTCGTCCGAACATCATCGCGGGACAAAAATATTGGATCTCTGACTGACCATCACCACTCATCAATACTGAAACAAGTTTTTTTTCTCTCTTCAGTTAACTGCATACTTACCTCTGTTTTTCACATTTGGTCAGTCATGTAAAAAACGCATAATGTCACGTTCGCACGCGCGTGCTTTGGCATGCTTCATACACGATTTATATCGAACTTACGATAACTTGCGTCAAAAGCACGAACTTAAAAATTGCAATCCGAAATGGCGCTTCGGCTTTGAGCTGACAGATAAAGTATTGTTTCCTCAAATTTCTAATATATGAATTCGTTGCACTAGGTAGAGTAGGAATGCTTGACCATTACAATCGTGGCTTTATTGCTCTTTATCAATATCCGACCTGGGCCCATTATATTTGGAAACAAGAACTCAACATGGACAGTACATATGTTATTCTCTTCAAAGTATTATAAACAAAAAATATATAATACATATATTGTGAAATGTTTGTGTGGGCACAAATGATAGAACTTATTCTTTGCAATAAAAATCGCTTTATTCAATACAGTAACAATTCACAATTTAATCGTTTATCTCAGTACAATCCAATTTCTCAACCGCTTATACTTTTCTTATCCTTTACTTAAACCACAAAATCACTTCAAATTCAACTGATGAACTAACTTGCATACCTTGGGGATGCTGGTATTTATACTCAAATGACATACTTCGACAACAATCCTCGTCATCCAGCGTCCCATACAATTTCAATTTTGCTGAAAAATTCGATTCCACTCTCTAGTCATCAATGGTTGAGACTTTGCTATTCAAGTATCGAAATAAATAAATGGTTATCACACTGCTCCCTCCCTACAGTTGTACGTCCCGAACAACTTCGTTATTCATCATTCTGTTGAAATAACGCATTCTATCCAAATGAACCACCTTCATTTTCCTCAATCCCCACGCTGGATCCGGTAGACAAAGTCATTAATGCGGGTTATCACCTTGTATAGACCTTCCCAGTCCTGTTGCAATTTTGGTGATTTGCCTTTCTTACTCTGAGGATTATAAGAGTACAACCAGACCAAATCTCCTTCGTTGAAGCTGGAAGATTTAGCCTTGATGTTGTACCTAGTCTTCAAGCGGCTGCTCGCTAGATTCATCTTTTCTCTGGTGTCTTCATGCAATTTACGAATCCTGCTGCGTAAGTCATTCACCACTTTGGGCTCTGTGGGTGGGGATCCAAATTTTGCTTCACTTGGCAACCGAACTGTTTGACCAAATAATATCTCGGATGGTGTGTGTGCGGTTGAACTATGGACCGTGCTTCGTTTCGGTAGGCCATTAAGAAGAGGGTATGTGTCGATCCCACTCCCGCTGGCAGTTGCTGACGTCCTTAGATAGGTCGAATCGCTCAACCATTCCATCTTTCTTATTCCCAAATGTTGGCACACATCCTGGAAGACTTTTGATTCAAAGTTTCGGCCAGTTGTTGACTATCTGTTCGGCTTCCGTCTTAGCCTCTTGATTTGGAATGACAAACACTTCTGGCCACTTACTGAAATAATCCATGACCATGAGGGTATATCGGTTACCATTAAAGGTATCGGGAAACGGCCCAGGGGTGTCGATGGCTATTCGTTCGAATGGTGTTGCGACATTGTATTGTTGCATTTGTACATGTGGCTTTACTTTTGAACCCTTGGTAGCCGCACTTATGCACTTTTTGCACCAATTCTCGACATCTTGTTTAGCGCTTAGCCAAAAGACAGGCTCCCTTAACTTTTCCAATGTCTTGTTTATTCCCAAATGATCTTCTGAGATTCCGTCATGTATTTCATGGAGTACTTTTCTGACTCTGGACCGTGGCACGGGTAGCTGCATACTAGATGTTGTCCCACCTGCACTTCCCCATTTTCTCTTCAGCAAACCATCTTGCACACAAAGCAAGTCCCACTATGCCCAGTATGCCTTCAGAGTTTGGCTCCGGTCTGATATCTGCTGCCAGCTTGGTCCTTCCAGGCCAATATCGGTTCGATGTCATTGTCTGCCTGTTGGGAGGAACGGATTCCGTCTATACTCCAACCCACTATTAGCTCAGTCCTGATCATTTGTATTGCGGCCTGCTCTTTCACTTCCTTACCACTGAGCACTTTTACTGGGAGACTTTCATTGCATTATTTTGCCTGTGAGACTGGGATAATTGCCCTGGAGTCGCTGACTCCTGCTACCGACTTGTGCCCCGCGAAGTAAGCATTTCCTAACTGATGTCTTCGAGAAGTTTTACCGGCTTCTGGGTAGCCGGTTTTTCCTTCTATTTGCCGGTAACCCCAGTGCAATTAACCTTCTCGTCGTATCGGTTTGCAGATGTCCTACTTTATCGCAGTTCCAGCAGCCATCCTTCGTCACTCCCGAGGAATATTTTGTTGCACGGTAGTTAGTCTTGAGCAGGAGCATTCCCCAGATACTATTTCCCTGACGAAATGCATTCCTTTGTAAGCCTGGTTGGCTGATTCCGTCGCCAGAGCGAAGGCTAGTGCTTCAGCAAGGGTTTTCCACCCGGCCATCTTTACTGCTGATTGTAGCTTCGAATCTGCAATTCCCCTGATGAATGCGTCCTTTTTTTACAATTTACGCGCGCCTAAGGGGTTGATACCCTTTTACTGTTGCCTTGGCGCGGGCGGAAAGGTAGAAGGAGGAGAAAGGAAAATTGTTTTTTTTTTTTTGTAGTGGTTTGAAACTTAGGTGTGTTTGGTTTCGATATTCGTTCTCCAGGGGGTGGGAGTCCGAATAGGACGGAGAGGTTTTTCTTCACTCAGAGTGATTCGAAGGTTATAATTCACACTATTTTTTTTTGTGCTTGAAACTCTACAACAGCCAAATCTACGTGTCAGTGTTATGCCTTCACACGCAGAATTTTTCTGTCTGAGCTCCAATCACAAAAATGAGAAACCCGAAAAACCTGTCAATGCCATTTCGTCGATTATGTCTTGGCCTGTGGTGGGATATGACAAATGTGCCAGTCTACTCACGTCTCGATAACCTGCACTAAAGCCTTTTCTTTTCAATATCGATTGTTTGTAACAATTCGGTCGCAGGGCCGTGTAAGGCCATTGCTAGGGCAAAGCACTTCTCCTTATTGTCCCAGTGGTTCGCACAAGCAGCCATATCAAACTGCTTCTTATACGCAGACCATGAGGTCTGGCCATCGAATGAGGGAGGCTTCAACTCTTTTCTCCTAGGACCGTTTAAAGAACATTATCGCAGTTTCTGTTTTTGCACTGTGTCAAGCTCTTTTGCCAGTTACTCAACTTTGCTGTCCATTTGTTGGATTTTTTGTCCACAATCTTCTCTATTCTTACAAATTTGTCATCGATTTTTGCTGGAGAATGTTCTTTTGTTATTCCAGATTATTCTTTTGTTCGTCCATTTTCTGTTGAAGGCCCTGCAGGCTGTTCTTTTTTTTCTTCCAGATTTTTCTTTTACTCGTCGAGACTATTCTTCTGTTCGTCCATTTTTTGTTCTAGGCTATTCTTATGTTCGTCCATTTTTAACAAGAGGAGTTGCTTCATTGCAGCCATCTCACTGCCGGTACTTATCTGTTCATCCTCGTCAACGTCAAAGGAGTATGTATCAGAATCATGTCCCTCGTTGTTCAAAGCCTTCTGAAGTCGGAGCACCAAGTCATTTTTCCTCCACTGACGATGAGGCTTCTCTTGTTCAACTCGGATTTGAGTAGGACGAGGGTCAACTGCAATAGTTTTCGACCCATTCTAAGTTTTTCAAACAGTCACATTTTTTTTTTTTTTTTTTTACACACAATAAGTCCTATCCCACTTCTGACACCAATGTAAAATGTTTGTGGGTGTACATATTGTAAGGTGTTTGTGTGGGTACAAATGATAGAACTTATTCTTTTCAAAGGAAACTGCTTTATTCAGTACAGTTACAATTCACTATTTAATTGTTTCTTTCAATACACTCCAATTCCTCAACCGCTTATACTTTTCTTATCTTTTACTTAAACCACTTAATCACTTCTCCTAATTAACACTTCAAATTCAACTGATGAACTGACTTGCATACCTTGGGGCTGCTGGTATTTATACTGGAATGACATACTTCGAGAACAATCCTCGCCATCCAGCGTCCCATACAATTTCCAATTTGCTAGAAAATTCGATTCATCAATGGTCGAGACTTTGTTATTCAAGTATCGAAATTTTCTGGTCTTCGAGTATCGACATCTTCTGCTCTGTAAATCTAGTGTCGCTGCTCACATTTAAGTGGTTATCACAATATATTCAAACATAATGCCGCAAACGCCTATAGACCTTCTAAACATTGCATCCAGAATCCTTCCGGATTTCGATTGCACTGCCGAACAGCTGCAGAGTATCCTAGCTGCATTAAAATTAGTAAACTGCGTATACAATGGCAACAACATTATTGCCATTAATTTAATAAGACTAAAGAATCATCAGTAAAGGGCGAATCAGTCGACCTAATTACTGCAAAACTGATGAACATCCGTCTAAGTTCCAAACCGGCGAATTCATATGCACAAGAGGTTGAGGAACTTACACAAAAATTACAGAGCGCGTATATTTCAGACGGACTTACACCTCAATTGGCTGAGGCATTCTCTACCAAAACGGCTATAAAAGCTATGATAAAGAATTCCAACAATGATAAGGAAAAACTTATCATAGAGTCTGGTCACTTTAATAACATGAATGCGGCAGTAGCCAAATTCGTAACGCGGTAGAGGTTATTATCAAAATAATAATAAGCGAAGTAATAATAACTTTCGTGGACGTGAATACGGACGCGGGCAGGGTCGTAGACGTAGACGCAGAAACTATAATATAGGGTTTTCCAATAAGGACTTGACAAATTTTTTTTTAAATAAAACGCAAACCATTTAGATATTTCAAAAACGTTATTATCGGCTTGATGTACAATCAAAACATTTATGAATGGAAATCGATTTCGTTCATATGGCCACCGCGGGCACGTTTGCAGCGGTCGATTCGTTGGACACAATTTTCAACGACTCGGCCACACATTTAGGCCGAAACGGCCTCTATTTCGCGTTCAAGGTTGGCTTTGAGCTCTTCCAACGTCATCGGCGTGTTGGTATAAACCAATTACTTAACGCAGCTCCACAGAAAATAGTCAAGCGGCGTTAAATCGCTCGAACGTACGTCGCTTCAAATGGTCCATCGGTTTCAATTCTTGAGTCAGCTTGATCTTGTATGGGTGTAAACACAGATCCTCACGCAAAATACGCCATAATGTGATCTGAGCGATGCCAAATTCTTAAGAACGCCGTGGAATTGACTGATTTGGATCGTTTACTACGGACGCCTGAACGGCAGCGATATTTTCGACACTTCAACCAACCCGTTGTCTCACTGACACGGCAACATCACACAACGAATATGTAGACTCAAATTTTTGCACTAAACTTGTTATTGCCTGTCTACTAGGGCGAAAATTACGAGCGAAAATTGGAGTTAGCGCTCTTAAAGTTGCAGTCACTGACTCCGAATTTCGGTAGAAAATTTTTATAATTTGCAGACGTTGCTCGTAGTGTACTTTACCATGATGAAAATGTTGTGTTTACTGAATAAATTGACAGTGACAGTTTGATGATTAGTGAAAGAGTGCGTTCATAAATTAAATTCAAAGCTGTCAAGTCCCTATTGGAAAACCCTTTATTTCGCTGAATGGCCTTTGTTTGCCAGAACTGCAGTACAACGAAGTGGCATAGAGTCGACTAAGCGCATGCACCTCTCTCTCGAAATACCTGCCCATGCAGATTTCACTGTAGTCCACAATCCACCAACGTTTTTTTGGTTTTGTCTTAAAAACCTCTTGTTTAACATCAGCCCATAAGTTTTCAATGGGATTCTGACTGGTGTCAGAAGTGGGATAGGACTTATTGTGAAAAAAAAACAGTGTTTTCTGACTATTTGAAAAAGCTAGAATGGGTCGAAAACTATTGCAGTTGACCCTCGTCCAACTCAAATCCGAGTTGAACAAGAGAAGCCTCAGCGCCAGTGGAGTTCCTCCAGTGACCTGGTACTCCGACGTCAGGAGGCTTTGAACACCGAGGGACATGATCCTGATGCATACTCCTGTGATGTTGACGAGGATGATACAGACAAGTACCGGCAGTGACATGGCTGCGATGATGCAACTCCTCTTGTTAAAAATGGACGAACAGAAGAACAGTCTCGACCAACAAAAGAAAAATCTGGCAGAACAAAAGAATAGCCTCGAACAAAAGCTGGATGAACAAAAGAAGCAGCAGAATTGTTGCAAACAGTAGACATCGAAAAGCATAAAGATTATGTGACTTTAGCACAGGCTATCGAGAAACGATTTGGGGATAGCCACATGCAGGAGGTCTACAAGGTCCAATTGCAAAGCCGAACGCAGCAACGAGGAGAAACACTGCAGCAGCTCTAAGCAGACGTGAGTAGACTGGCACATCTGTCATATCCCACCGCAGGCCAGGAAATTATCGACGAAATGGCAAAAGATGCATTTATCAGGGGAATTGCAGATTCGAAGCTACAGTCAGCAGTAAGGATGACCGGGAAAAGAACCCTTGCTGAAGCACTTGCCTTCGCTCTGGCGATGGAAGCAGCCAATCAGGCTTCCAGGGGAACACATTTCGTCAGAGAAGTAGCATATATCGAATGCTCCTGCACAAGAATTAGTGCCGAGGAACGAGATACTCTCCGGGATAGACGAATAATGCGCTGCTGTAAAATAGGACACCTTCAAAGGCAGTGTAAAGAACCGGTGCGACGAAAAGACTGCCGTCATTGTGGTCACAAGCAAATAGAGGAAAAAACCCGTAGAAACAGCTATCAAGAAGCCGGTCAACCTTCCCGAAGCCATCAGTCGGGAAATGCTTCGCGAGGCAGAAGTTGGTAGCAGGAGTCGACGGCCCCAGGACCAGCATCCAAGTCTCGCTGGCAAAACGATGCAACGAAAGCCTTCTAGTAGTAGTCAGTGGAAAAGAAAAATGGATGGCAACAATAGACACCGGTGTCACGGCCTCAATCATCAGCAGGAATCTTGTGCAGAAGTCTTGGCTGCATAACACTAGCAGTTGCAGCTTGCGAACAGCTACAGGAGCGATTAAGGTATATGGTGAAGTACGCATAAAAATCCAACTGGCCGGAATAACATTCACTCACGCGTTTCTGGTAGCAACAACAATCAGAGTCTAGAACGTTCGTCAGAAGCAATTTTGTGGGCAAAAGTGGAAGTTGGTCCTGGTGGCCCCGATTCTATTTGATGGAGCCAGAAAAGAGAAGAGACTTCATAGTGGGAAAGACCTTAGTGGAGCCAAAGAACAACATGGTCCCAGTAACGATTCTAAATCCAAAGACATCAGTGTAAACTTGTAGAAGGGGGATATAGTGGGAATATGCGTACCTGTTGAGGCTATATCGACCACAACGGAAAAAAAGGGTGCAACACCGGTCATAACAGTTCAGAGCAGAAAAATCAAGAATAAAATTCTCAGCTTCTGTAATCTGTACGAAGATCAGCGAATCCTGGCACAAAAACTAATCGGTGAGTACGCTGATATATTTGCTACACAAGACGGAGAATATGGACGTACGCATATTGTTCAACACCACATTGACACCGGAGACGCTCGATCAATCCGTCAATCCGTCAATCTGCAGGGCGTCTTCCATTGGCAAAGCAAACAGAAGTTGCCGAAATGAGGTCGAAGTAGAAAGCTGAGGGAGTGATTGAAGAATCGCAAAGTCCGTGGGCATCTCCAGTGGTCCTCGTGAAGAAGAAAGATGGCAGCACGAGATTTTGTGTAGACTACCGACGTCTCAATGCTGTCACTAAAAAGGACAGCTACCCACTTCCGAGAATCGATGACACTTTGGATATGCTTTCTGGAGCGAAATGGTTTTCAACACTTGACTTGAAGAGCGGTTACTGGCAGGTAGAGATAAATCGTGCGGATCGTGAGAAAACTGCCTTCACTACAGGAAGCGGTCTTTGGCAGTTTGCAGTGATGCCGTTTGGACTGTGCAACGCTCCGGCTACCTTCGAGCGACTAATGGAAAGAACATTGCAAGGACTCACCTGGAAAACCTGCCTAGTATATTTGGACGACGTTATCGTCATAGGTAAGACGTACGAGGAGCACCGCGAATATTTAAAAGAAGTGTTTGAGAGGCTACGAAGTGCTCATTTAAAGCTCAACCCGGAAAAGTACGCCTTGTTTCGTCCGGAAGTAAAATATCTGGGTCGCATAATATCAGCGGAAGGAGTAAGAACTGATCCTGACAAAATCGAAGCCGTGAAAAGTTGGCCTTCTCTAAAAGATAAACACCAACTGAGAAGCTTCTTGGGACTCGCCACGTATTACAGAAGGTTCGTAAAGGATTTTGCTGGCATTGCAAAGAGCCTGCATCAACTTACGGAAAAAGGCCGACAGTTCAGGTGGTCTGGAGAATGCGAAAAAGCATTTCAAGAACTGAAGCAACAGCTGTGCAATGCCCCTATCTTGGGTTACCCCACGCCCGGAAAAATGTTCATCGTGGACACAGACGCTAGCAATGTTGGGGTCGGAGCTGTGATCTCCCAAGTTCATGATGGTCAAGATGGTCCAGACCTGAACGGAACTACTGTGTAACCCGGCGCGAGCTTCTGACTTTAATTCTGGCTACGAAGCATTTCCATAAGTACCTCTACGGACAAAACTTCATTCTCTGGACAGACCACGCAGCTCTAAAATGGCTACTCCAATTTAAGAACCCTGAAGGCCAAGTTGCAAGATGGATCGAGTAGTTGCAGGGCTACGACTTTGAAGTGCAACACCGTAAGGGAACACTCCACTCAAATGCTGATGCTCTCTCTCGTCGACCGTGCGGAGTAAAATGAGAACACTGCAACCGTAAAGAAGCGAAAGAACAGGCAACTATCCAAATGATCAGGACTGAGTCAATAGAGGGTTGGAGTATAGACGAAATCCGTTCCTCCCAACAGGCAGACAATGACATCGAACCAATGTTGGCCTGGAAGGAACACGTGGAAAGACCAAGTTGGCAGCAGACATCAGATCGGAGCCAAACTCTGAAGGCATACTGGGCACAGTGGGGGACTCGCTTTTTGTGCAAGATGGATTGCTGAAGAGAAAATGGGAAAGTGCAGATGGGACAACATCTCGTCTGCAGTTAATAGTGCCACGGTCCAGAGTCAGTCAAGTACTCCATGAAATACATGACGGAATCGCAGGAGGCCATTTGGGAATAAACAAGACGTTGGAAAAGGTAAGGGAACGTTTCTATTGGCTAAGCGCTAAACAAGATGTCGAGAATTGGTGCAAGAAGTGGATAAGGTGTGCAGCTACCAAGGGTCCAAAAGTAAAGCCACATGAACAAATGCAACTATACAATGTCGGAGCACCTTTCGAACGAATAGCCATCGACAACGCTGGGCCGTTTCCCGAAACCTTTAATGGTAACCGATATACCCTCGTGGTCATGGATTACTTCAATAAGTGCCCGGAAATGTTTGCAATTCCAAATCAAGAGGCTAAGACCGTAGCCGAACAGATAGTCAACAACTGGGTGAGCAGATTTGGGGTCCCAATGGAGCTGCACTCTGATCAAGGGCGAAACTTTGAATTAAAAGTCTTCCAGGAATATGCCAATATTTGGGAATAAGAAAGACAAGGACAACGCCAATACACCCTCAATCTGATGGAATGGTCGAGCGATTCAATCGGACCTTGAATGAGCATCTATCTAAGGTTTTCAGCAACTGCCAGCGGGATTGTGATCGACACATACCCCTCTTCTTAATGGCCTAACGAAACGCGGTCCATAGCTCAACAGGGCACACACCATCCGAGATCTTAATTGGTCAAACAATTCGGTTGCCAAATGAAGCAAAATTCGGATCCCCACCGACGGAGCCCAAGGAGGTGAACGACTACGTGAATGACTTGCGCAGCAGGATTTGTAAATTGCATGAAGACACCAGAGAAAAGATGAAGCTAGCAAGCAGCCGCATGAAGACTAAGTACGATATCAAGGCGACATCTTCCGGTTTCAACGAAGGAGATCTGGTCTGGCTGTATAATCCTCAGCGTGAGAAAGGCAAATCACCAAAATTGCAACAGGACTGGGAAGGTCCATACAAGGTGATAACCCGAATTAATGACGTTGTCTACCGGATCCAGCGTGGGGATCGAGGAGAATTGAAAGTGGCCCATTTGGATAGAATGTGTCATTTCAACGGAATGCTGAATGACGAAGTTGTTCGGGACGAACAACTTTCTCCCGTACAAGCAGTAGCCGGGGCGCCGGTCGTCTTCAATGCTCTCTCTGCCTCTCTTGAACTCACTTGACCACTTTTGCACAGTTGATAATGAAGGTGCGGAACCTTTTTCCTTGCTTAGTGAGAAATTTAATTACAGCGCGATGCACAATTTTCACCATCATCGTCTCAGTTGCCATTATGATTCTGTTTAACTAGAGATAAAACGCGAATTAATAATCACATTTATATGAAATTTTACATGAATGCACTAAAATAATAGTACTACTTGATAAATAAGTCAATTTATATATACAACCACAGCTTCACCCCGATATCGAGAATATGTTGACCGCCCCTCGTAGATAGGAGAACATAGATATATAGGTACATAGATATAAATTAATTGCGGACAAGTTTCCGTTGCCAAGAATAGACGACATTCTTGACCAATTAGGTAAAACCAAGTATTTCCCTTGCTTGAACTTAACGTCAGGATTTCGCCAAATTGAATTAGATGAAAACTCCAGGGACATTACATCGTTCTCAACAGATAAGGGTTCATATCGATTCAAACGTCTGCCCTATGGCCTAAAGATAGCACCAAACTCATTTCAAAGAATGATGACAATTGCTTTCTCTGGTTTAGCACCGACACATGCATTCTCGTATATGGATGATTTAGTTGTATTGGGACGTTCAGAAGCTCATATGTTCAAAAATTTGACAGATGTGTTCAAAACGTGTCGAAAAACGATCTAAAATTACACCCTGACAAATGTTCATTTTTCAGCCACGAAGTGACATATTTAGGTCATAAATGCACGAAAGAAGGCATTGTTCCAGATGATAGTAAATTTCAGATAATAGTGGAGTGAAGTGAAGCGATTTGTTGCATTTTGCAATTATTACAGACGATTTGCACCAAATTTCGCTGAACATTCAACGAGACTCTGTAAGAAAAACACACCGTTTGAATGGACTATAGGATGTGGTAACGCATTCCAATACCTTAAACAGGCGCTACTAAGCATTAATATTTTACAATACCCAGATTTTCAGAAGCAATTCTGTATAACAACCGATGCTTGCAAATACGCCTGTGGTGCGATGCTTAGTCAAGAGCACAATAGATATAAACTTCCGGTAGAATACGCGTCGAGATCATTCACCAAAGGCGAAAGCAATAAGTCCACAATTGAACAAGAGCTTGCTGCCACTGAGCAATAAATCACTTTACACTTTACTTATTTGGCACCAAGTTTTTGGTTAAAAGTGATCACAGAGCACTATCTTATCTATTTCCAATGAAAAATCCCTCTTCTAAATTAACACGCATGAGATTAGATCTAGAGGAATACGATTTTACTGTTGAGTACTTGAGGGGAAAAGAAAACTATGTAGCAGATACATTGTCGCGCATAGATTTTAAAGAAATCCAGAATATAAAAAAGTCATTCAACAAAATATTAAAAGTTGCAATCTAATAAAAATAGAGAAAAACAATATACCAGAAACATAAAACAGTCATCAGTCAACATTAAAATATACGAAGCGTTTAGTAGCATAAAAAGGTGATCACAAAAGACATAAATCAGGTGATCACTAATGGAAAAATTGACTTGTATCAATTATTTCCACTGCTTCAAAAAATAGCAAGTGATAATGGTTTGATAAAGTGCAGCAGTCTCTAGGATACAACATATTTGACAAGATCTGGATCAAAAGAAATTGCACTGAAGCCAGTATTAACTAAAATTGCAAACGATGACGAAAAAACAAAAATTATACAAAAGTACCATGACGAAATACATGACGAGAGATGTTATAAAATACGTAAGGAGTTGTGATAAATGTCAAAGAAACAAGTTTCTGAAAAACATAATGGAACCAATGATAATAGTGTGATAACCACTCAAATGTGAGCAGCGACATTTAGCAGAAAATGTCGAAACTCGGAGACTAGAAGGTTTCGATACTGGATTAGCAAAGACATCCAGAGTCAACCAAGTGCTCCATGAAATACATGACGGAATCTCAGGAGGCCATTTGGGAATAAACAAGACGTTGGAAAAGGTAAGGGAACGTTTCTATTGGCTAGGCGCTAAACAAGATGTCGAGAATTGGTGCAAAAAGTGCGTAAGGTGTGCGGCTACCAAGGGTCCAAAAGTAAAGCCACATGGACAAATGCAACAATACAATGTCGGAGCACCTTTCGAACGAATAGCCATCGACATCGCTGGGCCGTTTCCGGAAACCTTTAATGGAAACCGATATACTCTCGTAGTCATGGATTACTTCAGTAAGTGGCCGGAAGTGTTTGCCATCCCAAATCAAGAGGCTAAGACCGTAGCCGAACAGATAGTCAACAACTGGGTGAGCAGATTTGGGGTCCCAATGGAGCTGCACTCTGATCAAGGGCGAAACTTTGAATCAAAAGTCTTCCAGGAAATATGCCAATATTTGGGAATAAGAAAGACAAGGACAACGCCACTACACCCTCAATCTGATGGAATGGTCGAGCGATTCAATCGGACCTTGAATGAGCATCTATCTAAGGTTGTCAGCAACTGCCAGCGGGATTGGGATCGACACATACCCCTCTTCTTAATGGCCTACCGAAATGCGGTCCATAGCTCAACAGGGCACACACCATCCGAGATCTTATTTGGTCAAACGATTCGGTTGCCAAGTGAGGCAAAATTCGGATCCCCACCGACGGAGCCCAAAGAGGTGAACGAGTACGTGAATGACTTACGCAGCAGGATTCGTAAATTGCATGAAGACACCAGAGAAAAGATGAAGCTAGCAAGCAGCCGCATGAAAACTAGGTACGATATCAAGGCGAAATCTTCCGGTTTCAACGAAGGAGATCTGGTTTGGCTGTATAATCCTCAGCGTAAGAAAGGCAAATCACCAAAATTGCAACAGGACTGGGAAGGTCCATACAAGGTGATAACCCGCATTAATGACGTTGTCTACCGGATCCAGCGTGGGGATCGAGGAAAATTTAAAGTGGTCCATTTGGATAGAATGAGTCATTTCAACGGGATGCTGAATGACGAAGTTGTTCGGGACGAACAACTGTAGGGAGGGAGCAATGTGATAACCACTCAAATGTGAGCAGCGACATCTAGCAGAAAATGTCGAAACTCGGAGACTAGAAGGTTTCGATACTGGATTAGCAAAGACAGTCGAGGAGAGTAGAATCGAATTTTCTAGCAAATTGGAACTTGTATGGAACGCTGGATGACGTGGATTGTTCTCGAAGTATGTCATTCGAGTATAAATACCAGCATCCCAAAGGTATGCAAATCAGTTCCAAAGTTGAATTTGAAGTGTTAATTAGAAGAAGTGATTAAGTGGTTTAAGTAAAAGATAAGAAAAGTATAAGTGGTTGAGAAATTGAATTGTACTGAGAGAAAGAATTAAATAGTGAATTGTAACTGTACTGAATAAAGGGATTTGTATTGAAAATAATAAGTTCTATTATTTGTACCCACACAAACATTCTACAATAGTATTTAGTATTTATTATGATCTACGATATAGGTACATCAACAGATCAAGAAAAAAGAAAATATGGTATACTCGTATATAAAGTACAATAATTAAAAATTATCTTAAAGGTAACACTGCGAGTTCCTTAAATCTAGTTCTAAGTAATATAATATCGAGTTGATCATATACAAGATTAAATAATCTACAGCAAAACATAACAGGCTCATTGGCTCTGTATGAAGTGGAGTGATGAACTTCAAATAACAATGGTCTAGACCTAAGAACCTTTAGTGGCGCCTAAATACCAATTAATGAAAGTAAGTTCTCAGAGTCAATGGAAAAACATAGTAAATCTCTTACGAACATAAAACAAAGCATTTTACGATGAACTTCGAGGGAATCAAAACCCAACAGTAAACATTTAGAGCGGTAAGAATAGTGGACAATGTCATTCAGAAAAAAATGGCATAATGCAAAGCGCAAGATTTTTTTTTCAACTTTCTCTATTCTATTAATGGTTTTCACTGAAAACGGGTTCCAAACAACACTACAATATTCCAGACATGGGCGAACAATGCTTACATAAGTGGCCTTGAGAGTATAGGGATCCTTGAAGTCCGATGAATTTCTCTTCAGAAATCCTAGAGCAGAGTTAGCTTTTGACATTAATTTGTTAACATGGGGATCAAAAGTAAGTTTACTATCAAAAACAACACCAATGTCTTTAAACTCAACTACAACATTAATTGATTGGTTTCCAAGACGATAAGTAGGGGTTAGATTATACTGTGTTCTATTATATTGTGATAACCACTTAAATGTGAGCAGCGACATCTAGATTCAAAGACCAGAAGATTTCGATACTGGAATAACAAAGTCTCGACTGGAGAGTGGAATCGAATTTTCTAGCAAATTGGAAATTGTATGGGACGCTGGATGGCGAGGATTGTTCTCGAAGTATGTCATTCGAGTATAAATACCAGCATCCCCAAGGTATGCAAATCAGTTCTAAAGTGGAATTTGAAGTGTTAATTAGGAGAAGTGATTAAGTGGTTTAAGTAAAAGATAAGAAAAGTATAAGTGGTTGAGAAATTGAATTGTACTGAGAGAAAGAATTAAATAGTGAATTGTAACTGTACTGAATAAAGGGATTTGTATTGAAAAGAATAAGTTCTATTATTTGTACCCACATAAACATTTTACAATATGACATGGCGGCACATTTGTCGATATTGAGATGCAGATCGTTCATTTTACACCATTCAAAAAAATAATCTAAATCTCTCTGGAGTAGAAGACAGTCACTGACATTAGAAATAATCACAAAAAATTTATATCATCCGCATACAACATACTAGGTGGGGTGAAAAGTAACCTCCTTGGGAATGAAAAAAATTTGTTTAATGTTTTTTTTATTCAATATAGTCCCCTTTCAGCTTGATACACTTATTCCAGCGATTTTCCAACTTCTTGATCCCGTCCGAAAAGTAATTTTCCGGAAGGTCTGCAAAATACTCCTCCGTGGCGTCAATGATTTCTTCGCGTGAGCTTGAATTTTTTATTGATGAGCCATCTTTTGAGGTTTGGGAAGAGATTATAGTCCGAGAGAACCAAATCGACGGAATACAGTGGATGCGACAGCAATTGGAGCCGTAAATCATTGATTTTAGCCGTGGTTGCGATGCTCTTGTGCGCCGGCGCAGTGTCTTGCAAAAACAAAGTTTTTTTTCGCTTCATATGAGGCCGTTTTGCAGCGATTTCGGCCTTCAATCGCTCCAATAATGCACAGTAATACTCGCTGTTAATGGTTTTTCCTTTTTCGAGGTAGCCCACAAAGAGTATGCCATGACAATCCCGGAAAACCGACGCCATAACCTTTCCGACCCATCGAGCCTCCCTCGGCCGCTTCGGAGTACTCGTGCCGGCTTCAGTCCATTGCCGGGCTCTCATTCTGTTCTCTGGTGTGTAATAGTGGATCCAAGTTTCATCAAAAGTTACCAATCGACGCCAAAAGTCCGCCCGATTCACATCAGCAAGTCCAAACACTCTTTCGAAGTGCTCTCGCGTTCGTGTTTTTGGTCAGGAGTGAGCATGCGCGGCAACCAGCGGCAGGATAACTTTTCATATGCAGAATATTGCCCAAAATATGGAGTGTGCGCTCAGTACTAATCTTTGTGGTATCTGCTAGCCCACGCACCTTCACTTTCCGGCCAGCCAACACCATTTCATGTATTTTTTTGACATTGTCCTCTGTAACCGCATCGGAAGAACTGCCGTTGCGGACCTGATCCGTAGTGGAGTTGCGGCCACCACGAAACTCTCAAATATTTGACGATGTAATCTGACGGGGCATTAGCCCCATAATATTTATCCAACTTTTCTTTTGTTTCCTTCGCCGTTTTGCCTCTCAAAAAATAATGTTTTATGAGAGAACGAAAATCGTTTTTGCCCATACTCAACATGATGCCAAACACGTCTACAACAATCAGCTGTCAAAACAAAAGTGAAGACAGTATCGCACTGAAATTTGGCATGTCTGCCTAAATATGAACGGACTTCAAGGCACCATAACCTTTTTTGCAGTAGCAGCGCATTCTGGCGGTCAAGGAGGTTACTTTTCACCCCACCTAGTACAATGACAACATTTTAGAATATACTCGGCAAATCATTTATAAAAATGAGGAAAAGGATTGGTCCAAGATGGCTTCCTTCCGGGACACCAGACACAACATTAATATCAACCGAAAATAAATGTCCGATTGAAACGAATTGTTTTCTCCCAATCAGATAGGACTTAAACCATGAAAGTAATGGGCCAAAAAATCCGTACAAGCTTTTTTAGAAGGATACGCAAGTTAATTCTACTAAAGGCTTTCACGAAATAAGTATAGACTACGTGCACTTGCTAGTGCTTTTCGATGTAACGTAAGCAATGATTGATGAACTGAACTAAGTTACAGCAAGTCGAACGTTCTTTCCAAAATCCATGCTGAGAATCACTTAAGAATAAGATGAATACCATCCATTCCTTCACTAGGCGATCCAAAAGTTTAGGTATAATAGACAGTTTAGAAACTGGTCTATAATTCGAAATTTGATCTTTTTTACCACTCTTATAAATTGGTGTTATAAGCGAATATTTCCAATCAACAATAAATGTCCCACTAGCCAATGACAGATTGAAAATATAGAGCAGGGGGTAGCTAAGAGAATCAGTACAAGATTTTAAAACAACCGGGTAAAAACAGAAGTAATCCGGATTTTTACTGTCCTTCAAATCCTGTAATGCCAACAATAATTCAGATCTAATAAGTACCAGAGTGCTTGAGGCAGTAAAAACATGCAAGGAATCAAAATAATCCTCATTAAAAGAAGAAAGGCTGGAGGAAAATCATATTTCATACCTTGAAAAAACGACGCGAACATGTTCAGAATATCTTTCGGATTACTGGCTGATTTGCCTCGAAAATTCATAGTCGACGGAAAACCAATACTAGCCCGTTTGGAATTTATGTATGCCCAACAGCACCTTGGGTTGGACTTCAGATTCCTTTCCAAGAGTTTAATGTAATTCTTCGAGAGGAACCTAGAAAGATAAATAAATTCCTTTCTCAACCGAGCAAATAATTCGTAATCCGATAGAGATTTACTCCTTTTACAGTTCTTTTTTTTCGGTTTTTGGTATATTTAAGATTGAGAAACTGTTGGTTATACCATGGTGGATGAGAGTTTACTCGTTTTCGCACTCTAGGCACAGTATTATTTAAAACATTGAAAAAAATCTTCGAAAAAGTGTTAAAATTTTCAGCCACTGAGTTATACCGAAGTTCATCACCCCAGTTCAATGACGCAAACTGATCACCCATTAATTTCAGATTGGAACTATTAAATTTAAAAATGAATTCAGTCGAATCACTAAACAACATTTGATTATTATAGACGTAAGTTTTGATTAAAATAATAATAGCATTATGAGACACAGAATTTCTTATCAAAGGTAAGCTAGAATTAACAGAAACATTCATATCATCAGATGCAAAAACAAGATCTAACATATTATTAAAAGAAATACGAACATTACTAAATTGGCAGAAAATCCAGTATACGAGAATATATTGAACGCCCCTCGTAGTCTTTTCAACTTCCGAAGAGAAACCATACGGTAGCACTTTATTTCCATCAGAAAACCAATCGAGTTTACTAAAAGTAAAATCACCAAGAACACAAATGTTAATGGAACGTTAGTCTACGCAAGTTGAATAGACTATATCTATATTTTGTAAATGCTTATCATAAACAGATGCGGCACTATTTGTAGGAAAATAACTAAGAAATACTAGTCGATCGGGATCTCCAGCATTGGCAGCAGTCACTCGAACACAAGCTTGCTCGATATTTAATACGCCGTCCACCAAAACAATATCAATGGGAATCTCAAAAGCAGTCAACTTGCGACGAACAGCAATCAAAACGCCACCTCCACGGCTTTTGTTCAAATCAAACCGATATAACGGAAAACAGGAAAAACATTCTCATCAAATATTTCATTTGTATGAATATCATTATATAGCCACGTCTTCGTTAAAGCAATGACGTCATAATCGCAAGCGTCAATCGCTATAGACAGTTCTCTTAATTTCGAAGAAAAGCCGCTCATATTTTGGTAGTATACACTAATTTCACATGGCGATGAAGAAAAAGTGGTAGACGGAGTATTTGTTTTAAGTACACAATCACCATCAGTGATAACGACAGCAGCCTCTACAGCAATATCAACCAATTGATCGGCAGCAGCAGCAACAGACGACACTTCACCAACGACACCCACACCATCCAAGACTAAGTCATGCGCTGAAAAAAATGAGCGCGAAGCAATTGAACTAGAGAGCGGCAGCGAGACATCATCAACAGCAACGGTAACAGAAATAACAATTGTTAAGCTTGAAGGAGCTCGATTGGAGTACCACATCGTTTTTTGGATTAAGATTAAAAATCCGAATGCGTATCCCATTCTTCCAAATATCGGAGTTAAGAAACGTAGAAAGCATATCTTCCGGCACACCAACTTTAAAGTTTACGAACTGAAGTGTATTTTCATCTGTGGCGAGTTTAATCAGCTTATGACAGGATAAAATCGATGAATCCACTTTACACATAGTCAATAATTGACTGGCATGTTGTAGTTGGTTTAAAAGATGATAAATGGAGGCATTTAAAGTGTTAATGACATCAACTTCCATTCCCAAATTAGAATTGGTATTCTTTCCAACTATAGTTTTGGCACGATTATTAGAACGTCTAGGTATATTTAAAACGTTTTTAGGTGGCACAGCACTAGAAACTCTGGTCACACTAGAAATAGAAGCGGGAGCAATTGATGGATTTTCCTCACTAGCAGCAGCAGCAATAACTTTCTCTTTTTACTAGCTAAAGGCCCTAGCTGCTCAATAATACAATTATTGTCAATGTAATTGAATTCGTTGTCAATAAACTTATAATAATAATAATAACTTTCTCTTCATCCACAACAACAGCAGCAGTTTGCTCAGTTGAATTTGTTTGCACAGAAGATTGTTTTTTTCTTTTGGTAGGTTTACCATTAGGAACAGTAACCCGTGGGGTGAGGGGAGTGTTTGAAATTATTATTTTTTTATTAGCATTGGACTTCTTAAGCGATATTAAGGGCTTACGAGAAGGAGATGCACGAGCAGAGTCGGAAGCAGTTAATAACTGAGAGCGAGTAACAATTTGCGATTTTACACCAGTTTCGCTTCCAGATGACGAAATTAATTTTTTTATTTCTATTATTTCGCGATGCAATTGATAAAATAACAAATCACTATCGGCGAGCTCCTGATTACAATTAGGGCAATGGTTAATAGGCATTTTGGCAGAAGGTTATTATTATTTCTTTTAATACAAGAGAAAACCAAACTGGCAAGCTTTAGGCTGAGGATGCACAAGTACTTGTGATGGTTCTGTTGGAACCGATATGCCAGCAACTGCATTTGATGTATTGCTAATTGGACCGTTATCAAGGTCAAAAAATGGCAACGCATAACTGAATATCTGGTATCAATACCAATCGCTGACAAAAGTGCAAGAATAATTGCGAAAGCAATCTTTGACCATTTCATCCTAGTTTTCGGTCCCATGAAGAAAATAATCACTGACATGGGCACCGAATATAAAAACGAAGTATTGTAATAGATGGCCAAATTTAAATGTAATTACACAGAAAAAAAAGAAACAACTGAACACTGACTTTTTATAATTCTTCCTTATTTCACTCGGGGTTTTACAAAGTTGTAACCGTGCGCATTAGGTGCTGGACTTCAACTGATTCTTCTACCACTCCCACCTATTACCGGTAGTCTCTTTTATTTTCGTTTCTTTTTCCTTTTTTCTTTATCTATGTGGTCGTGTGGTTACAATATATTCTGAAAACTGCTAAAGGTGGAAAATGTTACCTCAACGGCGTGCCATCACCAAACGTTTGGAACTGTGGAAAGAAACCACAGAACATTTAATGAATACGTTCGATCATGCCTTTCAGTAGGAAAAACAGACTAGGATGAGTGGTTGAGATACCTTACGTATTGCTACAACATTACACCATCAGTGATACATGGCTATTGTCCATTTGAATTAGTGTTTGGTAAATCACCAACCAATTACGACTTCCTCTCTAATGCACAAATAGATTCAATTTATAATGTGGATGCATACGAAAAAGAAATCAAATTCAGATTACAAATGGCCCATAAAAGAGCCGTAGAATAATAAAAAGAAAAAAGAATTAAGGAAAAAGTCGTATACGACATTAATAGTAATCTAGACTATGTAGAAATAGGAGATTTAGTCTTAGTACAACAAGTAGGACATAAGTTAGATAATATATATAAGGGCCCATTTAAGATAGTTAATATATGTAGATTTTGCTTGACCTGGGTTTGGCGTCCACTTTTGGTTCTTTTAATAAAACACCTTTCATTTGTTTAATTCAACTCACTTTTATTTCACTTACAATTATTACAGATATTTTTTTTGGTTGAACCAACTGTTCGGGTTGACGGCTAACTATCGACTGTGTCGGCGGGGAAAACTGTGTTTGTTATCGTCTTTGTCTGTCTGTACCGTGTGCGTTCGTTCGTTAAGTGTTAAATAAACCGTTTCGTCTTCTTGTTCAAATTTAACGTGATGTCGCGTTTGTTTGGCCCGATCCTACATTCGGCTATCCTGACGGCCATTCGTCCTCGAATGAAGGGTTCCACCTTTTCATATACTCTGCAACTGTATTCGTGTTATTTGGGCCTTCGTGATCGCCAATCTTCTTCACCTCGTACCTCCCGTTGCTAAGTTTCTTTACCACTTTATATGTACCAAGAAACTTAGGTCTCGGTTTCGTTCCCGTACCAAATTATGTGCGCTTAACGGCGACTAAATCATTCACATTGTACTGCTGTTCCGGTACTCTCTTCCGATCGGATGTCCGTCGATTTTCCTATTGTACTCTCAAGATGTTTTCTCGTATCTCGTTCTGCATGACATCTCGTTCAACATTGAAATCCTCCACTACTGCCTCATTCAAAAGCTCTTGAAGATCTGGGTACTCAGGTATACGCATTTCGAAGCCTGTAAGTACAGGGGGCGGGTCAATAAGTCAGTGACTTTTGGAATAAAACACAGATTTTTTGATAAAAAAATAATTTTATTTTTCAACGTAGTCTCCCTTGAGCTCTATACACTTTGTTCAACGCTTCTCCAATTTTTTTATCCCTTCCAAAAAAAATGATTTGTCGAGGTCCTCAAAATAGGCCTTTGTTTGCGAGATGACTTCATCATTCGAGTCAAATCTTTTTCCACCAAGCCATTTCTTCAGGTTTGGGAACAAGAAGTAGTCGCTCGGAGCCAAATCTGGAGAATAGGGTGGATGAGGGAGCAATTCATAGCCCAATTCATGGATTTTTGCCATGGCAACTGCACATGTGTGCACCCTTGCATTGTCTTGGTGGAAAAGAACTTTTTTCTTGGCCAAATGAGGTCGGTTTTTTTTCAAATCGTCATTGAATCGGTCCAATAAGTTGGCATAATATTCCCCATTGATTGTTCTTCCCTTTTGAAGGTAGTCAATGTGGATTATCCCGCGTGCATCCCAAAAAACAGTCGCCATAACTTTATTGGCTGACAAACCCACCTTGGCCTTCTTTGGCGCCGAAACCCACTGTTTTGACTGTTGTTTGTTCTCTGGTGTGTTGTGATGGATCCATGTTTCGTCCACGGTTACAAAACGGCGCAAAAACTCCTCCATATTGCGATTAAACAACGCCAAACCTTCCTGTGAAGTTGTTACACGATTGCGTTTGTGGTCGACTGTGAACAAACGCGGCACCCATCTTGCGGAAAGCTTTCTCATGGGCGTCCAGGACGTTCGGCATCTTCAGTGCTTGTACGTCCACAACGAAATTCAGTAAACCACTTTTTTACCATTGAAATCGATGGTGCAGAGTCCCCACAGTATTTATCAAGCTTAGCCTTGGTCTCGGTAATGGTTTTTTTTTCGCAAGAAATAATGCTTAATAAGCACACGAAATTCACTTTTTTCCATTTTCTCCTCAAATTAGTGAGTAGTCTGATAAAAATAGCTGTCAAACACAAACTAACTGACGCAGCAAGTTTAAATTTTGACAGGAGTCAACTGACAGATGCCTGTTGACAGGAGCAGTGTTGCTGTTTCAGTAAAGAGGTCAGAAATTCAAAAAGTCACGGACTTATTGACCCGCCCTCGTATTTTGAAAGGACTGAATTTTGTGACCCTTGACGAAGTATTATTAAAAATTTGCTGCACGCAGTCCACGTGTTTGTACCAGTTCTGTGTACTCTCTAGACACGCTTTCATCAACATCGGTACAATGACCTTGTGGATCCTCTCTCCACCCGTCCATTATCTCTTGGAACTCCGTTCGCGATCAGTAGATGCTGTATACCCTCAGCTTTACAGTATTCTTCAAATACAGCTGCGGTGGACGCTGTTCCTGTTCCCCTATCCGATATGATCCTCTTCGGACTCCCAAATGCTTTCTCAATTTTTCAACGATTTCATTGGATGTGGTGCTCTTCGTTGGATAGAGCCAGACGAACTTTGAGAACGCACCCACAACAACGAGTATATGATTGTACTGCTTATGGGTCTGTTCCATTGGGCCAACATTATCAATATGAAAAGTCCCCAATGGTGGATCCTCCTTGTCGATCGGCGTAAGCAATCCTTCCTTTCTTCCTGCTTTGGCTTCCGATACGATGCAGTCAACACAGCTTCTGACAACACTAACGACTTTCTTGGTAAGGCTTGGAATGTAGAATGTTTTTTCCACTAAATCTTGAGTCTTTTTTACTGAAAATCGTCCCTGCAGGTCTGCGACCCTAATAATTTCCTGCTCCATCGATGTTGGGATTACCATATCGGTATTCTGCTATACGGCGGGTGAACTGCCTTACCGTTTTCTATTTCAGAGTTTCGAAGATTTAAACGTCACCCGTTTGGAAATTTAAGTGTCATTTCAACTGTGTAATTTGTGTGGAAAGAAAAACAAATATGGATAGTGCAGCACTTTATTTCAATTTTGACTCGGAAACAAGAGATTCTAGTGAAGTGAATCATTTTTATGAGGACATTCGATTCGTGCGTATAGTGGAATACCGACCTGCGTTACCGACAAGTGAGTGTTTCACTTCGAACGGATAGCAGGATCGAGAAACTCGTGTTTGACATAAACATTCTCCCCGGCGTATAATAGGGCTGATATCTTCAGATTGTGCCTCTCGTAAGCGATGAACTAACGATTCTTCTAACATCAGACAGTACACTCTGCTCAACGCATTCACATGATTCATTTTGGTTCCAGGACCATGCTCGATCTCGTAATCGAAGTCTTTTGCTCTACTAGTGACTTATGAATTCGACTGGATGGTAGAGTTGATCACCTAAGTCCTTTTGCAAAAAGGCTGCTCCGCACCCGTACATGCTTGCATCTGTATGGATCTCGGTTGACGACTTTGGATCGAACAGCTTCAGCACAGGTTCAGTTACTAATGGGCTTTAAGCTGTTGGACAGCCAACAACTGTTCTACGTACATTTAAACTTCGCGTCTTTACGCAATAAATCAGTCAGCGGCTTAGCGACGACAGCAAATCCCTCAACAAATCTCCTTCAGATGTCTCTTGTGTTTTACGTAGGTACCTGCCGTGAAGGCTTAAGCCTACGGTCCGTCTTCGCACAAGATATCAAAACAATGCGTTGATAAGCGCCCTTCAGGTAGTACAAGTACTACCACCATTACCATTCGTATAAGGCACGAACTTCCCCTTTGGTGAAGGGTCGAGACCTATCTAATACCCCCGCCATTCTGTGGGTCATGGCATCCGGTTGCAATGCAACTCGACATCGAGCAAACCAGATGGTTGCATAGCAATCACATGGTTGAGAACAGGTCGTAGCACACTACAACATATGCTAAGCCATCAAAGCTCCATTCGGTCTACTTTCCCCGCGATTTTGAGTACTACAGCCACCACGATACTCCCAACAAGGGGTCCAACTCCTAGGTCAGACCGGAACCATAGTTCCGGGGACTCCTGACCTCCCGTGGTACCAGAAAATATAGCTTCCGGTCGAGCTTCGCAACCTTGCGGTTACTTCCAGTTGGGTACCTCACAGCCCAGGACTGACGGCTTTACAACAATTTAAAAAATTCCTATATTCTACCCGCTAGCTGCCTACTGCGTCTTCTATTAAATACCTCCTTTGCAAAACTACGAGTTCTATCGAACCGTACGGTATCAGTGATAATTCCACTGACATCGTAGGTCTCACCATTAAAGGTGATAAATCTCCTACAGTAAGACCTCAGGCCCAAGAAAGCACTTCATTCTTGTCACCTGGCACCGGAAACTCGTTTACAGCTTTAATCTTCTCTGCTGATGGCCGGATTTTACAGCCTTCGATAATGTAGCATAGAAACTCCACTCTTCTCTTCAGGAAGTGGCATTCTTCCACTTAATGCGTAGACCGCTTTCTGACGCTAGCTTTAACACCAACTCTAAATTCCGTACTTCTTTTTCTTTATCCTTGGCGGGAATTGTGATATCATACCTGTATGCTACTATCGTTCAATCGTGAATAACCGCGAACATGTACCTCGAAAACACATTGGATATTCCAAAGGGTACATATTGTAAAATATTTGTGAAATTTCCCTTTATTCAGTACAGTTACAATTCACTATTTAATTGTTTCTCTCAATACACTCCAATTTCTCAACCGCTTATACTTTTGTTATCTTTTACTTAAACCACTTCTCCTAATTAACACTTCAAATTCAACTGATCAACTCACTTGCATACCTGGTACTTATACTCGAATGACATACTTTGAGAACAATTTCTCTCCAATGACTACAATGACTCTCCAGTCATCAAAGGTCGAGACTTTGTTATTCAAGTATCGAAAGCTTCTCGTCTTCGAGTATCGACATCTTCTGCTCTGTAAATCTAGATGTCGCTGCTCACATTTAAGTGGTTATCACATTGCTCCTTCCCTACAGTTGTTCGTCACGAACAACTTCGTCATTCAGCATCTCGTTGAAATGACACATTCTATCCAAATGGACCACTTTCAGGATCCGAATTTTGCATCACTTGGCAACCGAATTGTTTGACCAAATAAGATCTCGGATGGTGCGTGTCCTGTTGAGCTATGGACCGCGTTTCGGTAGGCCATTAAGGAGAGGGTATGTGTCGATCCCAATCCCGCTGGCAGTTGCTGACAACCTTAGATAGATGCTCATTCAAGGTCCGATTGAATCGCTCGACCATTCCATCAGATTGAGGGTGTAGTGGTGTTGTCCTTGTCTTTCTTATTCCTAAATATTGCCATATTTCCTGGAAGACTTTTGATTCAAAGTTTCGCCCTTGATCAGAGTGCAGCTCCATTGGGACCCCAAATCTGCTCACCCAGTTGTTGACTATCTGTTCGGCTACGGTCTTAGCCTCTTGATTTGGGATGGCAAACACTTCCGGCCACGTACTGAAGTAATCCATGACCACGAGGGTATATCGGTTACCATTAAAGGTTTCGGGAAACGGCCCAGCAAAGTCGATGGTTATTTGTTCGAAAAGTGCTCCGACATTGTATTGCTGCATTTGTACATGTGGCTTTACTTTTGGACCCTTGGTAGACGCACACCTTATGCACTGTTTGCGCCAATTCTCGACATCTTGTTTAGCGCTTAGCCAATAGAAACGTTCCCTTACCTTTTCCAACGTCTTGTTTATTCCCAAATGGCCTCCTGAGATTCCGTCATGTATTTCATGGAGTACTTGGCTGACTCTGGACCGTGGCACAATTAGCTGCATACGAGATATTGTCCCATCTGCACTTTCCCATTTTCTCTTCAGCAATCCATCTTGCACAAAAAGCGAGTCCCCCACTGTGCCCAGTATGCCTTCAGAGTTTGGCTCCGATCTGATATCTGCTGCCAGCTTGGTCTTTCCTCGTGTTCCTTCCAGGCCAATATTGGTTCGATATCATTGTCTGCCTGTTGGGAGGAACGGATTTCGTCTACACTCCAACCCTCTATTGGCAGAGTCCTGATCATTTGGATAGTTGCCTGTTCTTTCGCTTCCTTACCACTGACTACTTCTGCTGGGAGGCTTTCATTGCATTGTTTTACCTGTGAGACTGGGATAATTACCCTGGAGTCGACTCCTGCTACAGACTTCTGCCCCGCGAAGTAAGCATTTCCCAACTTATGGCTTCGGGAAATTTGACCGGTTTCTTGGTAGCCGTTTCTGCCGGTTTTTCATCCTTACTGCTGGTTGTAGCTTCAAATCTGCAATTCCCCCAATGAATGCGTCCTTTGCCATTTCGTCGGTTATTTCTTGGCCTGCGGTGGGATATGACAAATGTGCCAGTCTACTCACGTCTGCTTAGAGCTGTTGCAGTGTTTCTCCTCGTTGCTGCATACGGCCTTGCAATTGAACCTTGTAAACTTCCCGCATGTGGCTATCCCCAAACTATTTCTCGATACCCTGCACTAAAGCCGTATAGTCTCTTTTCTTTTCGATATCGATTGTTTGTAACAATTCTGCCGCAGGACAGTGTAAGGCCATCGCTAGGGCAAAACACTCCTCCTTAAGGTCCCAGTGGTTTGCACAGGCAGCCATTTCAAACAGCTTCTTATAAGTAGACCATGAGGTCTGGCCATCGAATGAGGGAGGCTTTAACTCTTTTCTCCTTGGACCGCTTAAAGAATATTCTCGTAGTTTCTGTTTTCGCAGAGCTCTTTTGTTGCTCAACTTTGCTGTCCATTTGTTCGAATTTTCCGCCAACATTCTTCTCTATACTTTCAAATTTGTTATCGATTTCTTCGAAATTTTGGTGTAGAACGTTATTTTGTTCTTCCAGTTTTTGTTCTAGACTATTCTTTTGTTCGTCGAATTTTTGTTCAATGCTGCTCTTCTAGATTTTTCTTTTGTTCATCCAGCTTTTGTTCGAGGCTATTCTTATATTCTTCCAGATTTTTCTTTTGTTGGTCGAGACTGTTCTTCTGTTCGTCCATTTTTAACAAGAGGAGTTACATCATCGCAGCCATGTCACTGCCGGTACTTGTCTGTTCATCCTCGTCAACATTAAAGGAGTATGCATCAGGATCATGTCCCTCGGTGTTCAAAGCCTCCTGAAGTCGGAGCACCAGGTCACTTTTTGCTCCACTGGCGCTGAGGCTTCTCTTGTTCAACTCGGATTTGAGTTGGACGAGGGTCAACTGCAAATAGTTTTCGACCCATTCTAGCTTCTTCAAGTAGTCAGAAAACATTGTTTTTTTTACACACAATAAGTCCTATCCCACTTCTGACACGAATGTAAAATGTTTGTGTGGGTACAAATGATGGAACTTATTCTTTTCAATACAAATTCCTTTATTTCAGAACAGTTGCAATTCACTATTTAATTGTTTATCTCAATACAATCCAATTTCTCAACTGCTTAGACTTTTCTTAGCTTTTTCTTAAACCACTTAATCACTTCTCCTAATTAACACTTCAAATGCAACTGATGAACTCAGTTGTATATCTTGGGGATGCTGGTACTCGTATTTATACTCGAATGACATACTTCGAGAACAATCCTCGCCATCCAGCGTCCTATAAAATTTCCAATTTGCTAGAAAATTCGATTCCACTCTCCAGTCATCAATGGTCGAGACTTTGTTATTCAAGTATCGAAATCTTCTGCTCTTCGAGTATTGACATCTCCAGCTCTGTAAATCTAGATGTCGCTGCTCACATTTAAGTGGTTATCACAATACTATCTCAACGTAATAAATTCATTGTGCAATTCAGTGACGTAGGAAAAAGTATTACCATTGCGCAAACCAGGACGATTATTTGTTAGACAATAAGACATTAATGCACAAAATGTTTCTTTAGAAACTGTGAGTTGGGGGGCAACATATGCAAATAGAATGGTTGCACTGAATTTAAACTCAAAAAGACAGTACACAATTTCGAACAATTACAATTGAACTAAGAACTAACTAAAGAAAATCGTATGACATAATGTTTATCAGCTAATTCTGATAAACAAATCGTATTAGCTATAAATAATAAGAAATTTGATAGTTTTGCTTTTGTTTAAAAAGTAAAGGAGAATGTGAATGCTATCTTCGAATATGTAGATTCGTACTTCCTGCAATATTAAAAAAAATGTTAATAAGAACTCTATAAAGTAAATTTACTGAATTCTCAACTAATTCCAAATATAGAACCCTTCATTCAGACAGAATTCTAATTTACCGTTGGTTTAACAAATTTGAGCAGAATGTGTATTTCTGCAGACACGGACCACCTACAGTCAAACTGTTCATAAAATCGGTGTTTGTATGTGAGATAAAATGCACCACATGCAAATTCACGTCGTTGAGAAATATGGTTTCTACTTAGGTATGCTTAAGTTTTCAGAAGCTGAACGATGCTCAGAGATTACGCTACCGCTGATCCATGGCGTATTGAAAAATTTGCAAAGTGCCATTTCTCCAAAAGACGGTTAATGTTCTGTGTCATACGAATACAATTGAGAAAATGCATGTACGACTAGACAAAGAAATAAAGAAATAAAAAGACAAGTTTCCAGTAGCCAAGAACGCAAAATATGTGCAAACGCTTTTGGACCTAACCAGCTTTCCCAGATGATTCATACGAGGTACTGTTCTATATGGAGTCAAGAAAGATAGAAAATGTTGATTCAACAGTGGGAAGATGCACTTCATACGAAATCGGTTCGCGACATGTTCACATGGATTTGAAGCAGCACTGCAAATGTTCAAAGGTCAGTTACATTCTGTATTTTTCTGGAACTAGAAGACAGACAGGAACTTCAGTGGGAACTTAAGAGGTCGACGCCGCACACTTCGCGTCAAAGAAATTTCACTATAAAGTAAGTAAACAACAACAAAGACTTTAGCTTTGACGTAAAACCTCGACGGGGTGAACGGATGAAACATGTCGGCTGTCTCAGCCGCTACATACTGGGGTTTTCATTAGAAATATAGCGCGTATAAAGAAAACTCAGCAGAGCTTAAAAAATATAAAATTTGAAAATCAAAGGCGGTCCAGTTACAAAACGGTAAATGGTAATGCAGATACAAACGATTCCTACTTCGATACGAAAAAAAAGGCACCGCATGTTGAGGGCAAGCTCGGTCAGTTTATCAACAGATATACATACATAATACGCAAAAATAAAATGAACGGTCACTTATACTACAATTATGTAAGTCTTACAAACGTAATGTCGAAAAAGTCCAAGTTTTTGCAATGCAAAACTAATTTTTTATGGCTGTATCCTATCCTACTGAATCAGCTGGACCCGAAGAAGTGGGAAAGAAGTTGAACAAACGGTCTATAATATTTGTTATGCCTATGCATTGGTCAGTGATCATTTCTAAAGCATGTGCATCGAAGATAAGATAGTTAGAAAATGTACATACCTTTAAGTCCAAGTCGCGCAAATATCCGCGGCTTTTGTAGTATTCATAACGAACGCGTACATCGTCCCACGATAGCATACCTGAAGGCGCGGTTGTAGCCAATTCTTCAGGAAAATGACCAGCTGGAGCTGGAGAGTAAGAATACCGACGCGGAGGAGATTCCAACCCTTCTTCAATCATCACCTTTAATGCCCCACCAGTGGAATCTTTTGTGATTCGCATATTCTCCATATTACTGCGATCTATACTCCATTGTGCCATTTTACCGAAACGTTCCGATAAAGTTAATCTTGTAGTTGCTGTGAATGTTGGCAATGAACTTTCACTATCTGAACCAGAATCTTCGGATTCCGATGATGAACCATGTTTTTTACGTTTTTCACCTTCAATTTTAATACGTGTACGAACCTTTTGAAACCAAATATAATAACACAACAATATAGCCAAAATACATAGAGTGCACTTTGATTTAAACTCCTAATTACCGATTTATCGGAGGTGTCCTTCCTTTTTTTCTTTGAAATTACAGATGGTTCTATAGGCTCAGGTGGCCTATTTTTTAAACGAGGATCTTCAGGCGGTGAATGACGACCCGCACGCGAAACTTTAAGACCCCCTTCAGGTGGTGCACGGTCAATAATTATTTCGTGACTACGTTCTCTGCTGCCACGATGAATCTATTATAAACAAATGAAAATATACATATAAGATCCACTAATAGAATTACAAACTTTAATACAATACAAACTTTTTCTTCTCTGTACTTGTCTCCACGAACTGGAGGAGGGCTGGAAGGGCGTACGCGAGACGACGAGGGCATGGACGGCACGCCTCTGTATTGCATTGGCGGTCGCGATATAGGGACACTGCGCCCGGGTATACCCTGTTTTGGAGGTGGCGAACGCGGGCCTCCTGTAGCGCGCGGACGCGATAATGATGTTGATCTAAAAATGAAAAACAAAAATTATATATTTTTACAAATAAATCTTAAGTTCTTTATTAACTTTAAAATTAAAATGATATTTCTATATGATATTTACATATCTGGATTTATGACGTGCGATATATTCCCAGCAACTTTAAATTGTAAAGATAAGGAAGTATTTTCGAACTGCTGTCGATATAATGGACGTCATAGGTATAATGGACGACATAGATTTGATCCTTAAATTTAAGTTTGTTTTTTTAACACTTTTGTAAATAAGTGTCATGCACTATAGTCAAAACATAAAATAAAATAAACAATGCTAAAAAGGGTGTCCTATTTACGAGTAATAAAAAAGTTTGGTTTAAACATTTGACTTGTTTTTGTTAATGTGTACGTGTATGTACGTTAATGCTAATTCTGGTCGTCGTCACCAAAGGTTTGATCATGCATACATTAAATTACAGAATAATTTTAGCAGAAAAACCAAATTAGTTCCACCGACTCTAAAGGTTCAGAATTGGCAAAAGACAGTAATATTGTCTGTCATCGACATAATACGAATAATAATATCCTAAAATCACATTTTTTAGTGGAAGTTGGATTGTTGTTGATTTCTAGTCAACTACTCATCTTACGAGTATTTGATTTTCGTTAACTGAAAAAATGAATGTCTTTTGGGCGAAGTTGGGATTCGGACACCGTACTTTCCGATTTGGAAGCTAATCCACTACCACTTAAGTCATTCCCAATTATCGCCTCACACTTTTGCCGAGCACTTACAGACAATGTTTCTGCACAGTTCTACGATAATTGTCACCAATTTTTTTTTTTAAGCGATTGGAATTTTCTTATTATCCTCACATCTTTTGCTTTAATCCTCTACTTCTTCTTCAATGTGAAATATCTAATCTAATTCATTGGCGTCACTTTCCTCTTTGAAGCCCTGACAGAGATAGATACGATGCTGATGTTTCGAATCAGGAGTCAATCTCGGTATTCACGTCAGAATAGCATTTCAGCGGATGTTAACAATCCTTTTTGTACAGTTGAACTGCACTTGAGCGTAGAGATTTCCGTTGAAGGTCACCAATTTTACGAATCCCGCCGCACGTAAAAAGCCATAAACAAGCCCTTTCAGTGTTTCAGTTTAGGTGTGGACAAAGGAGTTTTTTTTATGACGAAACAAAATTTAATCGTAAGTAAATCGAGTTATTTTTTTTAAGATTTTGACAAAGAAATGATTGGTGAATCCCAAAAACCAGATGCATAGAATGGAGAGATGCATATACATTTTTTTTAAAGAACTTAACACTCAAGTGGGTATTATTACACTTAAAATGCCTGAACACGTGTTAAGTTTTTAGGAAAATGGGACAGAGAGAGAAAGAAAGATTTTTGGGCTCAGTGGTTGGCATCGAACATTTAATGGAGAGACTAAATTATTAGTGTAATTGGACTTGTTGTTGTATTATAGGCAACCATTCGTCTTACGTGAATTATGTTGTCTGAAAAAGTTTTTCGGGCGAGGCTGGGATTCGAACACCGAACCTTCCGATTTGGAAGCCAATACATATGGACAATATGGATGAAATGCCCATCACACGTCATCGATCAGTATTTACCTAGTCTAATCATGTCTTGTCTCCTTTTTCACAAAAATGGAAATTGGTTATGCTATCGTAGCTCATTCCCCACCATACTATTACATTTGCGATGTGGTGACCTCTTTCAATAATAGAATAAGTTCTGAAGCTTCTTTTGATGTCCAAGCATACACTCGATCATTTTGCTCGATAAAAGTTTCGTCGACGGTAAACATTTTCTCGCAGGTGAACAGAATTTGTCTGTGGCATATTTAGCATACCGCCTTAAGAGAGCTTTTGATTTTTGCTTCAAAATGACTGTTAGCAGGTGTCCAGTGTGTTTTATGTAGGCACTAAGTTCCAAGCCTTCTTTGATGATGAGAGACATTGATTTTTGCGAAATGTTCATTTCCTGCTACAAGATCTTCTACTTTCTCAGTGGTTTGCGTCTGATTCGAGCCTGTACTGCTTTAACCGCTCCCGGAGTCCTTACAGTACGTGGATGGCCGGATCTTTGACGGTCAAGTACTCCACCAGTATCCTCGTATAATTTAATAGTACGATAAGCAAAACAGCGAGTGATTCCAAGCAGTCGCAAGGTCCGAAACATATCACCTTTTATATTACACTTGTATAAGCCGATCACAACGACACGATTTTCGATGTCACCCAATTCCATGACTGTAAGCGACTAAAAAGAAAAATCTTTTCCGCAACAAAGAAGCATAAAAGCATTCAATTTAAATTATTTTTTAATTTTTGTTTTCCGGCCTTTAGTGCTTCCATGAAGATGTAATTCAATAAGATTCAATGCCAAATTGGGATTTTTTTTCCGTATTCATAGCATTAGGAATAGAGACAAAGTAGGCCAATTAACTATTTATCATTACAAAGTTTCTACAAAAGTTTGCACAAACAAATAAGTAAAGAGAACTATTGTGAATGTAAATTTCTAAACTGGTCTTGCAATTTTTATGCGTAATTAAAACGAACATTTTTAATGGCGAAAAATCAAACTAAACAAAACTTCTTTTTCATCAAAAGTTTTGTATTTTGTTGTCATTGTTCAGCATTTTTCATAACAATAACAAAAAAACAATTTGTGATTTTTTATAAATTTAATATTCGTTAAGCTTACAGAATAGCATAATCATTTTAGTTTGATCACTTATTTAAGACAAAATGTCCATTGACATTGCTAAAATTGAGGATATTGTCAATTAGAAAGAAAATTGCGATTTTTGTAAAACTTACCATATGTGTAACAATGGGGATATAACAGAATATATATTTTTATCCGTTGGGAAATCAAACATATGTATGTATGTAAGATATATTCAAAATCTTGAAAACATTTTTAGAAAATCAATTCAGAAGTTCGAGACTATTGAACAAATATCACGCATAAGTTAATAAATGACTGATATAGATAAAAAAAAACTTTATATTTATAACTTTCCGATGATCTTTATTTATATAGTTGAGTTAAAGTTTAGGGTTCTAAATATATGATCTGGGAATGTCACTTTTTTTATGGTGTATTTAGTTAAGACTAAAAAGTGTATCTTAGATATTGGTTTAATTGCATTTTACTAACAATTTCAGGATCGAGAAACGATAAAGTAATAATGGAGGTAGGCGTATAAAAGCATATTAAGAATACATCACGAAAAAAAGTTGTAAAGAGATCGATAATAACATTGAACCATTTTTTTTTTTAACTTTGTTCGTAGAAAAGTACATTTGGTTTTTCTCGGGAATTTATATGTAGAATGTACTCGTAAGTATATATAACTAGAAATAAAGTTATAACTTATATATGTAGATTAGATACATATTTCACGTTGAAATAGTTAATCTTAAGAACTCACGAATAGTCAAAATTCGATCATCCGGCATTCGATTTACTGGGCACTCTATTAACCGGAATATTTAAAAATCGTACTTTCTCTTTTAATTCACTGTATTAACCGAGAAGATAACAATTACAGTTTTTTTTAGTTTAAACTCTCTTATGATGGAAGTAAGTTAACTTGTGTTCGTATAGGAAGTTTACGTTTTTGCACATTATATTGCTTTTTTGATTAGGTTTTTTTTTTTAGTGAAATGTTTCTAGTGCACGCATACTTGCTATTTTTTTTAAATTCTGGTCCCGAGAATTTCAGTTAAAATGGTTTCAACTGTATTTATTCACTGCATACCGTAAGCTCAAAACGTATTTCCTTTACATTTTAAAATTACGAGTAATAGCTTCTATCACTATAATGTGAACCAATTAAAACAACATTCACTCAGCTAAGCAATCTCATTATTATATTCATCATTGCTGTGAAGTAGCCATGTTTTAATATCGTCAATCGACACATTTGGGTTAACTTAGCAGCTCAGTAAACCACTAATTTGTTGAAGTTCTGCTTCATATCTTCATATAGAACTTCAGCTTCCCTGAATCCCCGGGAGATTAAAAAAAAAAAAAAAAAACCTTTGCTATAGACTAGTGTTATTACTCGGGTAGCAGGGTACCCAGTAGTACAGATAATATCCAAGTTCACGGGTACCCGGCAATGTCAGCTATCGGGTAACGGGTACTCAAGGGTCACAAATACTCTAATTAATTAAAGTTGGTTATGTACACCTTTGAAGGAGGTGGAGAATACATTCCGCAGAGAGAGCGTGAAAGCAGTGATGAAAATATAGGTCACTGGTGGAGTTAATACTAAAAGCAATAAAAGTACAATATCTATTTAATATGCATTGACAACTAATTGCAATTTAATTCATTGTAGGTAGCTACGCATAAGTTCGGATTAATTTCGTCCACATTTTTAATCTAGTACCGCCCACGCGTCTTCACCGACATTAAATGACTCCACTATTAGCTTTATTGCGAGCTCATTTTCAAGGGGGTAGTCTCATGGCCGAGGTTAAATTTTGAAGGTTTTTAAGGATTTTTTTTTGCGGAAAATGAAATACAACCTTCTTATGATAATTATATGTTATTATTTAGCTATTAAATAATACAAAAAAATGTGTGTTAAATAAAAGAAAAATATTTTAACATCATTTTGATGAGGTAAAGTAGGTCTCTTAAAAAAAAGTAGGTGGCTGGCCTCCCTGATTGCTCCCTTTGTAATCATCTGAAATCAATATTCCAAAAAAGATCATTATTCAGTAGGGTTGTCATTCTGTCCCGTAGCAGATTTAAAAGATTGGAGTGAAAAATAACAAAATGGCCGAAAATACGGGTATGCGGATATCAAGAGATTTAATAGAGACAGATTTCAGATTTGCAAATTTAAAATTATCAGAATTTAGGCCCAACAGTCTCTTTATATGGTCAATTTTTAGAAAGTTGATTACGTTCTGATCTATTGGAGAAAAAAAAAACATCAACTGGTTTCATTGCTGTGGTACGCATTGACGTGGAGTGTGATAGCATTTTCCAGGAGATAGTTCCTCGGAGAAAACGTTTCACCTTAAAACAGACAAACACTACTGAACCATTCCGCAAAAGTGGCTTATATTTATGGAACTTAATGGAATTTCAACAAGAGGTGTAGGATTATTTTACAGCAGATGACATATGGTGTCAGATGTCATTCACAAGTTGAATTTTATCACAAAAAGTCATCTTCAATCGCGGCAACGAGTGACAACTTTAAACGTAATCATGTGCCTTTTGAGACGTGTGTCTCAAAATAATCAAAAAATTCCAAGAGATGGGCTTAGTACAAGTTGTGAAGACGCCAAAATGTATTCGCACCGGAAGTTCAATGGAAAATATCGCCGCAGTAAAGGAAAGTGTCAAAAACGACCCAGACACCTCCATTCGTCACCGTTCTCAGGAGCTTGACCTTTCCATTGCACCGACATTTGTCGAAAAACTTGGTTCTCCATGCGTACAAGGTCCAATTAGCGCTAGAACTGAAGATGGCCGACCATCAGCAGCGCCGTACGTTCTTGGATTGGATCCTGGAAAATAAGTATCCTGCAAGAAAATCGTGTTTTCGGTTGAGGTCCATTTCCACATTGGCGGCTACGTTAATAACTAGGAGTATTTCAGGAGACGCCAATGCATCGGAGCGGAGGTGTCATAGGGCCCTACTTTTTCGAAAAATATGCCGGAATAGCCATTACGGTCAATGGAGCGTACTACCGAGGCATAAAGAAAAATTGGAAGGTTCGTTGTTCGAATCCCAGCCCCGCCCGAAAAACAGTTAACACTTTTTCAGTTAACGGAAATTAAGTAAGATAAGTGTTGACTAGAAATCAACAACAAGCCAACTTCCACTAAGAATTTAGTCTCCCCATTAAATGTTGGATGCCACCCATAGAGCTTCCTGGAAGCGTAATTTCGCATTTCGTAGACACCCATTGGCCGCCAAAATTGTTTGACCTAAAACCGTTAAGACTTTTTTTCTTTGGCACATTGTTAAAAGCACGGCAACCATCCGTAAACATATCTTGTTAAAACACCCTTTATCTCATTTGCGGTTATCAATTATCATGTAATTTGTAATTTTTTTTTTTAGCTTAATTTAAGAAATTTGTGCTGTTTGCTTGAGCGGGCGCTATTTAATAAAATTATGGTTGCAATATTATCCCAGAAAAAAAAAACAAGACAAGCAATACTGACACTTTTTAAATTTCTGATTTACATATGTATGTATGTAATAACGAACCACAGTTTTCTTGTGAAAAACGAAATATTCGAATATCAAGCATTAGTTTTCAGTTCCATTTCAGAGTATATAATGCAAACTTTATCTTGTTTATACTTTATTCATTGTTGGAATAGTACAATATACACAGGGTATTCTGGGTAATGTGTCGAAGACCTTAAGGGGAGATTCATTGAAATACATATTTTGAGAAAAAAATCATATAGGTGGTTGGAAATGCATCCCCTCCGAGATATATTTTAAGTTTTTCTTTTTTTTAATTTAAAATGTTGACTTTGTCATCATTATTTTCTTTAACTTCTTATCCTATTACCCCCACTTTTCGTAGCTTTGAAACGAATACCCAGCATTTACAAAAAAAAACACAAGTCATTTCATCTCAAGTCGGTACTTGTTAAGATACGTCCCAACTTATTGAAACAGGTAAAATATTAAATAAAAAATTATTAACAATTTTAGCAGGAAAAAATACAAATATTGATTGCATATTTTTCATCAAAAATTGTACCATATCAATTGTTCAAAGTGCAAACCATTGCTTTGTACACACGCTAAAGCTCGTCCTTGAAAGGCTCTAACAATGTCCATTCTTTCTACTCGTAATTCTTCTCGGACATTCGCAACCGGCTCGTCAATCCTATGGTTCAAATCACCCAATGTTGTTATTTCCGGTGAGTAAAAAATTTCCTTCATCCGTCCCCATAAATAAAAATCAATTGGGTTCAAGTCCGGAGACCTTGGAGGGCACGGAATGGGTCCATCCCGCCCTATCCACGGATTTTCATACAATCGTTCTAGCCACTCTCTAACTACATGGTCATAGTGCTGGGGTTCCATCCTGCTGCCCACAATGGTTGTTCTTTGCTGCAGTGAGTGATATATCACCTAATAGTTCTGGTAATTGGTTTCGCAAAAATCCAAGGTAGAGTTTCGATTTAAGCCTTGGAGGAAGCCTATAGGGTCCGATCAGCTTGTTACCCAGTATGCGTGCCCACAGATTGACGTTGAATTTACACTGAAAAGCTGGGCTTCATGAAGTAGGGGTTGCTGTCTGCCCAGGTATATATATAAATTGTGGAAATAAGTGATTCTATCCCTGATCAATTGGGACTCACCCTTCCATAGAATCCGGCCAATAAAGTTGTCTTTCCAGAATGTAATTTAAGAATTTCAAACGGTTCTCTGAATTCTCCAGTACCTACTGCACTGATGGAATGCATGCATGCCTTCCGAATGTAAAATTCTCCAGATGTAAGTCCTGCTTGGATTAAAATGTCGGATTTGTTGCCCAAGATTGGCAATTGGATGGTTTCTGACATAATGTAAAACGTATTCGTTACTGCGAAACCCTTCTACTAAAGCAGGATGAGAGTCTCTCGACGATTCCCGCGTAGTTCCTGACTCGCTCAACCTAGGAAATGTCCTGCCATTTGGGGCACTTCTAGCAGGGCATCGCCTCAGACGTTCCAATTTCGCTCGTTGACCGTTGCAAAAACCATAGATATAAATCATGTCGGCGTATTCTTGTGTTGAAAAGTCTAATATCGAGGATATATTATGAATTAAACGTCAACATCTCGGTTAAAAACTAAAGCATGGTTATGCAAATAATTTTTCATTCTCTTTATATTATTTCATAAAAGATCTGCCAAATTTGAAAAATGGTATTTCCAATAAGAGTCAAAACAATGCAGCGTAAGGTTTTGTTTATCGCGGTGTTTCATCTTGGAAAACGTAATGGTTAAATTACGAGAAAGAGGTTTACCGTATACTTTGTTAATGGTTGTGTAAGCGTATATAAATTTTGGAATTCTTTATTGAGGTATACTTTCTTAGTTTTGACGCAAATAAGACACGACACTACGAATATTTTCCCATTACCCCTTTTGCTAAATCGATAGGCGCACATACTTATAACAAACATACTCACAAAACTGAATTGAAATGTAAACGTTCTTTTAAACATATGATTTCCATATGTAAACATCAACGGTAATTTTTGTTTTAATATTTTGTAGGAATGACTATCATACAAAATGTGAAGCAGACCGTATTCTGTAGACATATGACATACCTCTAAATTTTTCCTGATTACTGGTAAGCGATATAACATTTTTTTGAAAATATTTATTTTTGGGGAAGTTTTCGGAAAATATAACTGTGTGCGATAAAATACCAATGTTTCCTTTTATTTTACTTCATGTCTTTAAATAAGATTTCCTTCTATAAAATCAAAAGCAACGGGGTAAACAAGTTCACATTAGTTTTGTTATAAAAAAAAGATAATCAACCATACGACTTTATGCATTTGTATTGCATTTTTGATTACTTATACGGTATAATTCTTCTGTTGTACAATTTTCTTTGTTAACCAGTTGCATTAATGTGTTTCTTATCTCGTCAAAACGAAAAATTAGTCATTTTATTAACTAATTACAGTATTTTAAAGTTGGGAAAACCAAACTACGTCGATGGAAGGTTGGATGCATATGGAACTTTCGTCTAATGTTAAAGTTACTGTTGTGATTGGTGTTGATAATGTGTTTTGCTCCGTTAAAATTTTTGGTCTAAAAAGCTTGCAGTGCTCCCCTAAATATATATGTTTTGTCCTAATTTGTTTCTACCATTTGCCGTCCATGAGTAGTTCATTTTAAAAGTTAATAATAATAATAAGCAAGGTGCAAAAATAATAACGGCATTAAAACCCTTTCATTACTTGTAAAACGATTGAACAGAAGAATACATGTAAACAAGTCATAAAGAAAAGTCGTTTCGAATTCGCACGGAATCTTCTAGATTGCACAAAGAAAGAAATACTATCTGGGCATGTAAGTCAAAAAAAAAAAAAAAATATTTGATTCCAAATCGTTTAAAAGAACCAATATGCAATATTTTGTCAGGAGTCACATATTTTCTATGTACACTCTTTTTTTGTTATATTGAAATATACAAGTAATTTTTTTAAGCACTCTGATTTAAAATGTTAAAATACAAAATAAATATTTTGAATAACTTGTGGATGAAGTATCATTTTATCGAACACAGCTGCCTAGCCTAGCAATGATGCAAAATTATATGCTCTGTTTTTCTATTACGAATTTAAAGCTTCTATTCCTAACTATTTTGTAGTTGCTCTTTTGATGCACATTAAATATCTAAAGATATTAATTTTTTAGTATTTTACAAATCTTATTTTGTTTAATGAAATATTGTATGATTTTCTTATATTTTTGGTCAAGGAGTGCAATATAAAAAACATTTGAAATTAATTTTGCGACTAAATAAATAACTATGGTTTATGCTATAATATAATAAAAGTTGACTTGATAGAAAAATAAATTGTGTACAGTTTTGCTCAAACAAAATTAGATGTAAAGAAAAGCTATATTTTGTACAAGAATGTACAAATTATTTTGCTCAAATACTTTTCACTCCATATCACTTCTTTTCTTTCATTACAGTAATTTCTTAATGACTATACCATATTTATTTTCACAAACGCGAACTAACTTTTATCAGGAAGACTGAAAGTATATTCGTTTGCTTATGCTTGCAAAATTGGAAGGGCCATTTTGAATATTATCGAAGTAATTAAATTTTGCCTTCATTTTTTGCATTTAATACCTAGTGTGTTATGTTGTAGCACATGGTAAAATAGTAAATATCGACGAAATTGAAACAGAAAAACATAAAAAACTATTGGAAGAAAAATACGCATGTACCTCTAAAACACATATCTACCACATCTCTCGATTTCGCCAAAGCTTTTGATAAAATAGGAGCACACCAATTATAGACCAGCTTAAAACATAGAAATTAGGACCAAAAATTATTAATTATATTCACCACTTTATGACCAAAAGAAATTAAAACGCGAATTGGAAATCACACAGCCAGCCCACGTCCCATTTACAACGAAATACCGCAAGGAGCTGCTATCTCAGTAATTTTGTTCCTAATGACCTACCATAACTAACTGAAATATTAACAAGTTACAAGGAAATCGACTTCTGTGCATACATTGATGGTTTTAATATAATAAAGCATCTTAATAAGAACAACTGCGATAACATTGACTTCTCCCTTTTCAACACGCTCAGCTTTCAATCGCTAAATGCAAACACTTACACATCTGCCATAAAAAAACAATGCACATCCAACACTCTCTTTGGTACTACATTTATCCCAAGAGTTCAATCATTAAGGATTTTAGACGTCCATTTCAACAAATATAAATGGAACGCGCACATTGAATATATTTTCCTGATGATATCCAGACGATTAAACATCATTAAATGTCTGTCTAGTAAGAAATTTAGCTGCAACCCACTTTCAATAATATACGTCAATAATTCAATTCTAAACAGCTAAAATCGGATTTGGACTAAGCAAAATCCTATAGAAAGAAACATGTGATCAGCACTGACTCATTTTCATCCGTAGAAGCCATAGCCAACATCAACAATAAAAACTACTTTCCAACGCTTGTGAGAAACATCATCTCAGATAACTACCCAAACATAAAACTTATATGGATCCCGAGTCTCGTTCAAATACCAGGAAATGACTTTGCACAAGACCATGTTGCAAAAAGCGCACATAATTTAACTCTAATTTGCATTCCAAATTACAACATCCACGACATAAAAAAGTTGTTAAACCTTCATCACAAAACCTAAAATCAACAATAGTGGCTTAATTCTTCGGTATGGTACAAAAATACAAACAAACCAAAACTCAACAACAAAGGCTACCTGATTACCAAAGACATCAACAAAGAAATTAAAATAAAACTATCTAAAATTGTTAGAGTCACTGGAACACAGTAAACTTTCCCATCAGCTTCATCTCAATGCCCCAACTGCAATAATTCAACGATCTCCATCGGGCACACATATATTGCAGCACATGGATCCATTAAACTTACTTTCCAATCCTACCCCCCAAAACATCAACACAGTTTTAAATTTCCTCAAACAATGTAAATTATACCATCTAATATATATATAAAAAAAAAACTATTTGTAACCCCAACAAGCTTAACGCCTCTGTTGCTATAGCTTTAGTCTAACTTGTAATTTTATACTATAAGTCAGTCTTTTAAATAAATAAATACCTCTAAAAGAACTAGATCATCCCCAAAAAACGAATGAGGAAAACCCAAGTGATACCAACGAAGCAAAAAAGAAATTCCTCTTTTCTTTTCTTTCTTTCTAGAAAGTGGCTATAAACTAAAACAAAATAAATACACTAAAGTTATACAATCCACGCACATACCTACACAAATGGCTAGCAGTGGCTAGTGTGGCGTTTTAATATTGGCTATTTTGGCACCCCTTCTGAATAAATGAAATAAATTAATTAAATAAGTGAATTATATGAACTACATATACATATAAATGTCAATCTTTGAAAATCTATTACCTCAGGCAAGTAGAACAAGACAATGTTCAAAATCTTGAACTGAACTTACTTTAGACTGTCACGCGGATTCTGGAGGGAAAATTAAAAGAAATGAAAACAGAAAAATATTAAATATCACTATATGTATACAACGTACGGTCTCTATCAAGCAAGGAACGGTTGGTCGAACTAGAGAATGAATTGAAACATATAAACTGGGACTTTCTAGGGATATGTGAAGTAAGGAGAAAAACTGAAAAACGAATAACATTACACGCAGGTCATGTGCTCTATCACAACAATGCCAATAACTCAATCGGAAGTCTTGGCTTCCTTATTCGCAAAGCAAATTGAAAAAATAAAAAACATATCAAACAGAGTGGCATATTTAATTATGCCTTAACACCCGCTACAGGCTTTAGATTATACAGGTGTATGCACCAACCACTAACTACACTGATAAGGACCACCTCAAAAAACAAGAAATGAATGAAAATAGATGCCATTTTACAATTATGTACAATCGGAGATTTCAAAGCAAAAGTGGACAGGCCCGAGGACGAAGCTGAAAAAACTATTGGAAAATTTGGCCTAAAAGGTACAAACGAGCGAGGAGAAAAGTTAATCGATATTCTACACAAAAACAACATGTACCAAATGAACAGCTTTTTCGATAGAAAAGACTTTAGTATTACAGACAAAAAACAACTAATAACAAATGTTACAATACTTAACAACTTCAGAATAGGAAGCGATCACAGAGCAACAATGAAGTTAAACCTTAAAAGTGACAGAAAGAAAATGATAAACAAGAAAACGCCAACGAAGTGGACAACACCATCTCATTCCGAAGGTCTTGTTGAAATGATTTCCAACAAACTAGACCAGAACGGACATAGAAATCATTACTGAGTCAATCACAAACGCAATTAAACAGCACAAGGTACATATTGTAACGTAAATAACAGATCTAATGAACTAAGCACTGCAACAAAACAACTTATAATAAAAAGAAAACAAGCAAGAGAAAAAAAGAGGACTTTGTAGAAATAGACCGAAGGTATAACTACGAAAAAATACAACATAGAAGAAAATAGGAGTATGAAAGTTTTGAGAAAAACCACAGTTGATGGGGAAAATGAAATAGTAAAACTCAAGAACGAATACGATGAAATACAGTAGAACCTCAATTATCCGGCGGGCAGCGGACCGCGGCTGCGCCGGATAAGCAAAACGCCGATTAATCGCGTTAGAACAAATTCCTGCATTTTTTCATTCATTTTATGTTCAAAAGTCATTTGAGACAGGTATTGATGAACATACATTTGAGATTAAGTTACATGCTAATAATGCGTTTTTATTCAAAACATACCTAAAATATATTTATTTGAATATGTATGTACTTCTCTATGCATATTCAGTTTTGCATGTAGCAAAATTGTGTTTGGTAAAAAAAAGTTGATTCCCGGAAAGTGCGCCGGATAATTGAAGTGCCGGTTAATCGAGTGCCGGATAATCGAGGTTCTACTGTACTACGTTTAACAGAAACATTTTACATTCTACTATATGCAAGATAAACACCACAAGAATCAAAAATAACAAGGCTCCAGGCGAAGACCTGATAGCAGTAGATGCTATTAAAATAGGTGCAGAAAGAATAATGCAAGAAATTACGAAACTGTTTAATATGTGCATTGAGCAAGGAAAAATACCAGTGCAATGGAAAAATTCGTGTGTCTTATCCACAAGAATGGGTATAATACAAATCTGAAAAACAGCAGACCGACTCTTCTCCTGCCTCATCTTTATAAACTGTTGACAAAAATTATAACAAAAAGAATCGAACAAAAACTAAACTTCTTTCCGCTTAAGCAGTGCAGAATAGACGGAAGGTTCCTGCAACTTTTGCGACACATATACGACAACGCTACAGTATGTCTTGTGCTAGATGAAAAAAAATAAAGTAACGAGTAGAAAGAGGCTCAGGCAAGGGGTCACAATTTCACCAAAGCTATTTACAGCGGTTCTGGAATATGCGTTCAAAAATCTAGATTGGGACGACAAAAGTATAAATGTCGACGACGTACACTTTGCGGATAACATAGTCATTATAACTGATAGTCTCATCGACACGAAAGCAAAGTTGGATGGACTGGAAGCAGTTTAAAAAGCTGTGGGGCTAAACATAAACTTTCAGAAGACAAAATTTATGACTAACTTAGTAACTTTAGGAAACCTTACGACAGCAGATGGAAAAGAGATCGAACAGGTATTCAAATACATACATACAGTTGTGGCGAACTAATTTAAAACGATACACTGGAATCATGTTTTTCAAATATCGTTTTTGTAAATTTTTAGTGATATGATGGTTTTAATTTTTTTTATACTATGTGTGCAAAAAGAGTAGCAAAAAGATAACAGAAACATAACATTTAATTTAAAATATGTTGGTAACAAGATATTAGCTGGCGATTTAATTAAGAACGATAAGAGAATAATGTAAATTTTTCATTGTATTTTGCGGTTTCTCCTCAATATTTTTTGGGAAACCTTTGTTTGCAATTACAGCCCTACATCGCCTTGGCATTGACAAAATAAGGTCCTGACATTTTTTCGATGTTATTGCATTCCAACCTGTCCTTGAGATTGCATTAAATTCATTTGTATTGCTAATTTTATGCTTTTTAACTTTTTTTTAAACTCGTACCAAAGGTTTTCGAGTGAATTTAGGTCACTCGAGGGCCAATCGATGACATCCACAGAATTATTCTGAAACCATGCTTTTGTTGACCTCGCAGTATGTCGTTGTCCTCGGGTCGTTGTCCTGCATACATTTCCAAGTTACTGGCAATTCTGCCTCTGTATAGGTCAGCATTACATTTTGAAGTATGTATGTAGCTTTGAGCGTTCATTATACATTATGCATAATACTTTCTCCTCCATGTTTGAGTGTGACTGTGGTGTACTTAGGATTGAATGCTTCATTTTTTGGTCGACGAACATATTGCTTACCATCGGAACCCACTCTATTGGTTTTAGTCTCATCACTCCAGAGTATTTTTTTCCATTGTGAGATGGTCCAATCTTTGTGTTCCGGTTTTCCAGCGAAAGCAATGGTTTTTTCGGTTTGCAGAAAGTTCATTTGGGTCCTCGCCGAAAACTGCTTTCCGAATACCGTTCGAGCTCAAAAAAGGATTTTTTTTTGCGGTGCGAACTATCAACCTATCTTGAGCTTCATTCGCTTTGCGAGGTCTTTGAAGTCTTTCTACTTTTTCGATGGTTTAATGTTTCTCGACATATTTTACGGCATTAAAAACCATTGTTTTCCAGCAATCAAGTTTTTTTTGCGATATCATTATAGAACAATCGTTCAAAATTGCGAAGTTTTATTATGGCTTCCATCATACCTGCTGTGCAACTCTTGTTTTTCCCCATATTACGCTAAAAAATACCTTTGAACCCAACAAAAACTAATAATATCCCTTTAATTTTAAATGATTTAGTATTTACCAAAAACTTAATTATATCGCCAAATGAATAATGGACCAATGTGCTTAAAAACCGATTTAAACTGTTAAATAATGTGCAATAACATCCATAATTACAGTTTAACATGAAAAGAGACATGAGTGAATAGATAGCGGTACTTTTAATTTTGGATGTCATCTGTCTTATTTTTGGAGCGATGGTGTTGCCAGTACTTGCGATCGTTCTTAATTAGTTCGCCATAACTGTATATCTGGGACACGAAGTTAACATATCAAGAGATTAGGCTGGGCTGCCTTTGGCAAGCTGAGAAATGTCCTGAAAAGCGAAATTCCTATGCGCCTAAAGACAAAAATATTCGACCAATGTAAACCGCTCGTTTTAACCTGAGCTGGAGCTGAGACCTAAACTCTGACAAGATGATCTTATTAACAACCTATAATAGTAATACTGGGTGTAACACTCAAAGACCGCATTCGTTCCAAATGAAGAAATTCGAAGAACTTTAGTCATTGATATAGGGTTTTCAAATAAGGACTTGACAACTTTTTTTTAAATAAAACGCAAACCATTTGAGATATTTCAAAAACTTTATTATCGGCTTGAAGTACAATCAAAACATTTATGAATGGAACTCGACTTCGTTCATATGGCCACCGCGGGCACGTTTGCAGCGGTCGATTCGCTGGACCCAATTTACAACGACTCGGCCACACATTTCGCGTTAGCGTTCAATGTTGGCTCTGAGCTCTTCCAACGTCGTTAGCGTGTTGGCATAAACCAATGGCTTAAAGTAGCCCCACAGAAAATAGTCAAGCGGCGTTAAATCGCACGAACGAGGCGGCCAATCGACTGCCCCATTTCTTGAGATAACACGCTCACCATACTTACTCTTCAATAAATCGATTGTAGCGTCTGCTATGTGGCATCCTGTTGAAACCACATGTCGTCCAAGTCCATATCTTCCAATTCGGACCAAAAATAATTGGTGATCATGGCGTGATAACGCTGACCGACCATTCACAATAACGTGACGATCGTTATCGTCGACGAAAACATATGGCCCAATACCGCCGCCGGCATGCAAACCGCACCAAACAGTTATTTTTTGTGGATGAAGTGATGATTCATGAAGCACATGTGGATTTTCACCCGATTCTTGAGAACGCCGTGGAATTGACTGATTTGGGTCGTTTGCTACGGCAGCGATATTTTCGACACTTCGACCCACCCGTTGTTTCACTGACACGGAAACATCACAGAACGAATATGTAGACTCAAATTTTTGCACTAAACTTGTTATTGCCTGTCTACTAGGGCGAGAATTAAGACTGAAAATTGGAGTTAACGCTCTTAAAGTTGCAGTCACTGACTCCGAATTTCGGTAGAAAATTTTTATAATTTGCGGGCGTTGCTCGTTCGTGTAGTTTACCATGATGAAAATGTTGAGTTTACTGAATAAATTGACAGTGACAGTTTGATGATTAGTGAAAAAGTACGTTCACAAATTAAATTCAAAGTTGTCAAGTCCCTATAGGAAAACCCTTTATAACCGGGCATATTACAAAGGGGAAGTATAGGTGAGCAGGACACGTCGCGAGGACAGCAGATAACCGGTGGACAAAAAGACTTATGGAATGGAGACCAAGAGAAAACGTCAGAAACAGAGGAAGGCCACCAACACGATGGACTGACGAAATGACTGGAAAAATTTAGAAGAGACCTATGTCCGACTTTGGACCGGACAATTTACATGATGATATGTTTTTTTTAGTACAATAAATATATTAACTCGACCAGCGATTTGTATATTTAGAAAGTTCAAATTTCATAGAAAACTAATCAAACAATCTCTTATACATATTATCCTTGCTACTCATCTATTTAGCTGTAGCACATGAAATGTCAGATTTTTACTCAGTCAGAAATAAGAAGTTCTCGAGTGAACATCTGTGCCAGAACGTTAAATTTCCTTTTTTTTTATAAAATAAAGTGGTACGTGCGCTTGACGTATGAGAATTTTAGAGGTCGTTACAAGTAACGTCGGCAGTTCAAATTCGAATCCTCTTCCTTTACGAATTTAAAATCGGACATATTGGCAATGAAAAACATTAATGACGCATTTGAGGATGTAGCGGTAAACGAGCGCACTATACGACATTGGTTGTAGAAAGTTCCGTTTGGGAGATGTTTTAATTTTAAGAGCAAAGGTGGATGCGGACCCAACGAAATCGGTGTGGGAGATTGCACAAAGCATGGGAGTATCCCCAATGATAATAAGTCGACACCTCTCTCTCATAGGAGAGGTAAAGAAAATATTGGCTTTTGAATCGGACATTTCATGTGGTACAACCTAATACATATAACATTTTGTATGAACCATTGTAATATGATTTTTTTTGTAAGTGGTGTTACCCTATTTATTTTGGCTACCATTGTATCTTACATCATATAAAATAGAAACTTTAAAAAAGTAAACATTTTGTTTTCATAAATTTGTTCTTGTAAAAAATAATATTTTGTCATTTTTTGATTTAAAATTAAAAAGGAAGTAGTTTTTACCTTGAGTATTGACGATGCTGTTTTGGAGAACATACCGAACATGAATCATCTGAGCAGCTGCTTACCGAGCTGTTAGAACGCGACCGGCACGAACTCTAAATAAAAAGATTAATAAACGATTAAAATATGATAATACATGTATTATAATTATGATAATATATGATATTAATATATTCCTTAAACTTTAAGACTTACCCTCGGTGGAGGTGATGGGGGTCTTTTCGAACGTGGTAGTATCTGCCCCCGCTTGTTTGGCGGCATCGGATTACTACTACTCGGAGAACGACGTCTACCCGGAGGTAAGCCTACCGGCGAACGGCGACGAGTTATTGGCGAACGTGGAGAACGCGGCGATTTTCCACGGCGCATAATTCCCACCGGTTCAGGCGGTGACCGAGGTCTAGGACCCGGACGACGATTTATCATATCTGGCGGTGAATGTGGCGGAATTATCCTCCGTCCCGGTTCAGGAGAACGCGGACGACGATCTATAGGCGGCGGTGACATACGACGAACGTGATCCGGTGGGGACCGGCGACGCAGCGGTGGCGACAAAGGCGGTGTTTTACGTAAACGTGACCGGCTACGGCTACGCGGTGAGCGCGACGAACGATGATAAGGTCCTCCACCGCCACCACCACCACGATTATTTCCACTAGGTGGGCCTCCCCCTATACCATGGCCACTTCCGCTATTATAACGAAAATTTCCCTCACGATCACTTTCTCCGGAACTGCTCTCTCCTTGAATATACATTTTCTTATATCCTGTGTGACGCCAACGATTTGGATCTTTTTCCTCGACCTCTAGCAATTTTTTATCCCAATAATCATTAGTATTGGCTCGTGCCTTTTTCATAACGTTATCGATTTCTCGTCGCTTTCCCGCTGGCAAACTCGGATCTAAAGATGATAATAATGCAAAAGGATGTCCAGTCAAAGATATAGATAAAAGAGATGTAATCAACAGTAACAAAGTGGGTACAGAAGAACACAGATGCAATCGAATTAAGCACTCATTAAAAGTATGCCGGCCGACACACTGTGCTTTTACTTGCCGAAATTTAGAGAGAGAATCAACTTGTACGAGGCGCAACATACATTTGATATTCTCATATAAGTCGGTAGAGCATGAAACACTCTACAGTTTTGAAATTTATTGAACAGAAAGGCATTCTATATAAACTAAATAAATAAGTAAAAAAAAAAACAAAAATTCAACCTAAACCGAAACAAATATTATTTTAACACCAGAAACACTCGAGAAAAAAGTCGTACGGCGTGTATTGGTCGATGTGATAGGTACCTGTGATTCTGGTAATAGCGGGTTGCCTATCCATCCGTAGTTTTGGATTGATGTCCCGTCGCCTAGACATAATTTTTCTTATATATTGATTTTTTTTTGTGCGACAATATAGAACACGAGTTAAAAGCTAGACTTGATTTTCACCGTAAAGTCTTACAATACGACGCCCAGCCAAATAAATAACACGACTAGGATTAGTGCGTGAAGGCTTTTTTGCTACTACTTCTACGATATCCCAGTATGTTCTTTAATAGTTGACAAACAAGACGAGTTCAATTATCACTTGCATGATTTTTTTTGGACAAGCAGCTTTACCGATATCAAATGCAATTTGTGTTGATGTTTTTTGATTATTATTATTATTATTTATTTTTTTAATGATGTATGTGCTTCCTCGCTGCAGTGGTTATTTTGTGCATGTTAAATGTTTAATCAAGTGTGAACATGGCATTTACATACAAAATTGGTTATGAAAGGAAATTTGAAGCTTAGAAAACAAAATAAACTGCGAAATTAATTCATTGATATTTGGTAAAGAAATTTCACATTACGGAATCCGCGCGTTTCGAGGCCGCGTATATATATATAATATATATATATATACATATAATATATATTTCCTTCGACATCGAAATCAATAAGCACGGAATTTTATTTTTGTTTTTCGTTAAATACAAACAAAATTTTACTAAAAATTAATTATAATTTGAACAAGGCTTCCGCATTATATAGTTTTCCGATTTATTTTATATTTAATTGCATTTAGATGTACATATATACTCGGTATGTAAGTTTCACTTGTAGACGACCGAAGATTCGGGGGTTCGCGCGACTTTGTTTGCCTTTTTTCTAGCAAAATTACTATTTCGCGAACCAATTTAATTAAAAATAATACGTACTTGTTTTCAGAAAAATATATAAACACTTTTAGAAAATTGATTTAAATCAGTTTTTGGACAATAAACGAATTCGTAGGCGAGGCTTTAGGGAAAGGATCGACGTTGTACGGCAGCCATTATACAGAAAAAATTGACGTATGTTTTCCTTCTTGTTGAAATGGAAAGAAATAAAGAATACAGAAATAGCACACCCACCCATTCTATCTCGTTCTTATGCATGCTTTTCCGATTATTAAGAAAAATTCGAGATACGTTCCACAAGAAATTGGATATAGCTACGCATAGCAGATAAATAGTAATACCAAGTTACATTTTCTTTTTTGCGTTTTTAACAGCCAAGAATAGTTTGCAGATATATGAAAACAAATAAAATGAGGTGCGTTTTTATTCATTTGTCTGTTTATATTTGAAAGTGATCGATAATATTATACCGTGAAGTTTTTAACGCCGCAGCAATGTGCTAAATTATTAAAACATTTAATTCATATAATTGTTCAATTGTGAATACATGACGAAAATTTAATTTTTCGGTTATAAGTATTCTATTTCCCTGCATAAATACGAGTATTTTCGGGGGAGAGTCATGGCCAGAACTTTCCTTTATCTTCCAGTGTATGTAAATTTCCAAAATTGATCATTCCAAGCAAGCCTCCAATTACGCACGCTAAGTTGACTGAGGTCCCTTTTCACTTGCGTTTGCCACCTGAGTCGGGTTATTTCTCTACTGCGCTGTCCCTAGGGGGCGGATTTGAAGACTTTTCGGACCGGAGTATTGGCGTACATCCGCTCAACATGACCCAACCAGTTGTTGGACCTCCACTCTTCTGACTAAGTCTATGCCGCTGTACAGCCCGTACAGTTCGTCGTCGTATATCCTCCACCACTCAACGTCTATGTAGGCGGGACCGAAAATCAACGGAAAAATTTTCCCCTCAAAGCAGCCAAGAGCACCCTCATAAAGTCCATGCCCCTGAGCCATAGAGCAGGACTGGGATTATTAAGGCCTTATATAGGGTCACTTTTGTGGAGAGGGCTTTGTTAGTCAATTGCCTTCTTAGCCCAAAGAAGTATCGATTGGCAAGAATTATTCTTCGTTTGATATCAGTGCTGGTGTCATTGTCTGAATTGATAGCGGAGCCTAGTTAGACAAAGTCCGTAACTCCATTAAAGTTATATCTGTCGACGGTAACGTTCTGTCCAAGACGTCGGTGTTGGGGGTCCTTTCTGCTTGACAGCCATTTACATTGACATTGACCGTTAAACCCATCTTAAACCCAGTACTCGCGAAAATGCCACTGACATCAAGCTGCTTTCTCCCGATTATGTCTATGTCATTGGTGTATGCTCCTTACCGAGTTATCGGCTGCCGCTTTAGAGAGCCCGGCAGTGATGGGCCAGAAGACCCACAGTGGTTTGTTGAACTTAAGTTTAGATATGGCTATCTTGACTTCATCCAAGTCAGATGGACGGAATTGTTGGTCTACATCGTCCAAGTTGAAAGGTTCATTCTGCCTGACAGCGGTATATGGTTCGTTATTGCCGTTATACACTCTACAGAAATGCTCTTTCCAAATTCTTAGCATTGACATTGAATCTGCTATTGTACAAGGGAGCATAGCACAGTTCCTACAGGTTTCAGTTCAGCGTTTTTGCCCTTGGAATTTTTTTTACCTTTTGATAATATTTCCGACTTTCAGCGGGCATTTTATGCTCCATCTTTTTCCTCCTGAGAAGCCGGTGTCCATCTTTTCTCTTCTGCTCTTAGAGCTCGTGAGCAGCTCTAGCAGCTTAGCTGCATGTGCTTGCCGGCACTCGTCGTCAAACCAGGGGTTTCGTTGTGGAGGCAGAGTGAAATTCAGCACATCAGAGGATGTACGTTTAATGGTTTATTGGCTATGTTGCCACTGGTCTTCGATACTTAATGCTGGCTGCCTAGGCCCCCTTAAAAAACTTAGGGGATCTGATCGGAAAAGGATTTGACGATCTCTTGCAATTGTAGCCGTCCGACGTCAACTTCTTCACTTCCGCAATAGTACCTTGTCTACAACAAAGTAATGATGCGTGTCGATGTTGGCCCCACGGAACGTTCGGACATTTGTAATATTGAAGGAGTGCCGTGCGTCGATCGTAAAATGGTCAATCCGGTTGATGTTTCATTGATAAGGAAGTCCCAAGTCCCCTTATGAATATCGAGATGCAGGAACCGTGTGCCAGATACAATAATGTGTCGGCTAGTCGCAAAGTCGATCAGCCTGAATCTGTTATTGGAGGTGGTGTCGTGCAGGCTTTTCGTTCCAACAGTACTTCAAAAGATGCCCTCTGTTCCTAGCTTTGCATTAAAATCGCCAAGAATAGTTTTAATGTCGTATCTAAGGCACTGCTCGTAAGTCTTGCGCAAGAGCTCGCAAAAGCTATCTTTGGCCTCGTCATCTTTCTCCGCTGTAGTGGCATGTGCGAGTTATGTATTCATAGACCGCGTTCTCGCCATTTACGTGCGTAGTGATGTAGCTTACCAAACTCCACCACAATGTAGTCCCTGTTCCAATTCGGAATTAAATTTCATGTGGTTAAAATTCCATCTTATGCTTTACTGCTTTATTTATAGAAGCCCCAAACTGACTAAAGCTGTCTGACTAAATTCAAAGTATTGTATCCCTGTATCCTCATACTGAAATCGTTATTACGGGCGATTTCAATATACACAATTTTGGGTGGGTTCGACATTCTGGACAGACAACAACCGAAGAACGGTGTGTTGAGATCTTCACTGCGGAAAACCACTTAACGCAGCTAGTAAATGAGCCCACGCGAATACCAGACCTTGATAGACATACCGCCAATACAATGGACTTGTTTTTAACTTCTCACACTGATAAGTACACCGTTAATGTGCTCTCCCCTTTGGGCTCGTCAGACCATTGTGTCATATCAGCTAATTTCTCGTACACCGACCACATAGTTAGAGAAAAAATTCCAAAGAAAGCAGTATGGCAATACGAGAAAGCCAACTGGAGCGGTCTTAACAGCTTCTTTAGGAATTTTAATTGGTTGTTATGTTTCCTCGATAACGACGTGGATAACGCTGCTGAAATGATCACAGACACCATTCTCTTTGGAATGAGATCCTTTTTCCCTCATCAGATGAAGAGTATCAAACCGAAAGAAAAGGCATGGTACGACTCAAGCTGTAAAGAGGCAATCAGGGTTAGAGAAATGTTTTTTCGGTCCTTCAAGACCAACCCGACAGAGGAAAACCGAGAAAAGTTCAAGCGAGCCAGAAATGACTGCAACGTCTTTCCTAAGCTTGACCAATTTCAATACGACCAAAAGTTGAGGCAAAAAAATACTACGATGTCCCAAAGTAGTAAAAGCTTTTGGTCGTTTTTTTTTTTATAATTTACGCGCGCCTAAGGGGTTAGATACCTACTGTTGCACGGGCGCGGGTGGAAAGATAAAAGGAGGACAACGGAAAATAGTTTTTGTAGTGGTTTGAAACTCAGGTGTATTTGGTTTCGATATTCGCTCTCCAGGGGGGGGGGGGGGGGGGGGGGAGGGCCGAATAGGACGGAGAGTTTTTTCTTCACTTAGAGTGATTCGAGTTATAATTCACAGTATTTTTTCTGTGCTTGAAACTCTACAACAGAAAAATTTTCCCCTCAAAGCAGCCAAGAGCACCCTCATAAAGTCCATGCCCCTGAGCCATAGAGCAGGACTGGGATTATTAAGGCCTTATATAGGGTCACTTTTGTGGAGAGGGCTTTGTTAGTCAATTGCCTTCTTAGCCCAAAGAAGTATCGATTGGCAAGAATTATTCTTCGTTTGATATCAGTGCTGGTGTCATTGTCTGAATTGATAGCGGAGCCTAGTTAGACAAAGTCCGTAACTCCATTAAAGTTATATCTGTCGACGGTAACGTTCTGTCCAAGACGTCGGTGTTGGGGGTCCTTTCTGCTTGACAGCCATTTACATTGACATTGACCGTTAAACCCATCTTCGTCGCGTCTGCCTCAGTACTCGCGAAAATGCCACTGACATCAAGCTGCTTTCTTCCGATTATGTCTATGTCATTGGTGTATGCTCCTTACCGAGTTATCGGCTGCCGCTTTAGAGAGCCCGGCAGTGATGGGCCAGAAGACCCACAGTGGTTTGTTGAACTTAAGTTTAGATATGGCTATCTTGACTTCATCCAAGTCAGATGGACGGAATTGTTGGTCTACATCGTCCAAGTTGAAAGGTTCATTCTGCCTGACAGCGGTATATGGTTCGTTATTGCCGTTATACACTCTACAGAAATGCTCTTTCCAAATTCTTAGCATTGACATTGAATCTGCTATTGTACAAGGGAACATAGCACAGTTCCTACAGGTTTCGGTTCAGCGTTTTTGCCCTTGGAATTTTTTTTACCTTTTGATAATATTTCCGACTTTCAGCGGGCATTTTATGCTCCATCTTTTTCCTCCTGAGAAGCCGGTGTCCATCTTTTCTCTTCTGCTCTTAGAGCTCGTGAGCAGCTCTAGCAGCTTAGCTGCATGTGCTTGCCGGCACTCGTCGTCAAACCAGGGGTTTCGTTGTGGAGGCAGAGTGAAATTCAGCACATCAGAGGATGTACGTTTAATGGTTTATTGGCTATGTTGCCACTGGTCTTCGATACTTAATGCTGGCTGCCTAGGCCCCCTTAAAAAACTTAGGGGATCTGATCGGAAAAGGATTTGACGATCTCTTGCAATTGTAGCCGTCCGACGTCAACTTCTTCACTTCCGCAATAGTACCTTGTCTACAACAAAGTAATGATGCCTGTCGATGTTGGCCCCACGGAACGTTCGGACATTTGTAATATTGAAGGAGTGCCGTGCGTCGATCGTAAAATGGTCAATCCGGTTGATGTTTCATTGATAAGGAAGTCCCAAGTCCCCTTATGAATATCGAGATGCAGGAACCGTGTGCCAGATACAATAATGTGTCGGCTAGTCGCAAAGTCGATCAGCCTGAATCTGTTATTGGAGGTGGTGTCGTGCAGGCTTTTCGTTCCAACAGTACTTCAAAAGATGCCCTCTGTTCCTAGCTTTGCATTAAAATCGCCAAGAATAGTTTTAATGTCGTAGCTAAGGCACTGCTCGTAAGTCTTGCGCAAGAGCTCGCAAAAGCTATCTTTGGCCTCGTCATCTTTCTCCGCTGTAGTGGCATGTGCGAGTTATGTATTCATAGACCGCGGTCTCGCCATTTACGTGCGTAGTGATGTAGCTTACCAAACTCCACCACAATGTAGTCCCTGTTCCAATCCGGAATTAAATTTCATGTGGTTAAAATTCCATCTTATGCTTTACTGCTTTATTTATAGAAGCCCCAAACTGACTAAAGCTGTCTGACTAAATTCAAAGTATTGTATCCCTGTATCCTCATACTGAAATCGTTATTACGGGCGATTTCAATATACACAATTTTGGGTGGGTTCGACATTCTGGACAGACAACAACCGAAGAACGGTGTGTTGAGATCTTCACTGCGGAAAACCACTTAACGCAGCTAGTAAATGAGCCCACGCGAATACCAGACCTTGATAGACATACCGCCAACACAATGGACTTGTTTTTAACTTCTCACACTGATAAGTACACCGTTAATGTGCTCTCCCCTTTGGGCTCGTCAGACCATTGTGTCATATCAGCTAATTTCTCGTACACCGACCACATAGTTAGAGAAAAAATTCCAAAGAAAGCAGTATGGCAATACGAGAAAGCCAACTGGAGCGGTCTTAACAGCTTCTTTAGGAATTTTAATTGGTTGTTATGTTTCCTCGATAACGACGTGGATAACGCTGCTGAAATGATCACAGACACCATTCTCTTTGGAATGAGATCCTTTTTCCCTCATCAGATGAAGAGTATCAAACCGAAAGAAAAGGCATGGTACGACTCAAGCTGTAAAGAGGCAATCAGGGTTAGAGAAATGTTTTTTCGGTCCTTCAAGACCAACCCGACAGAGGAAAACCGAGAAAAGTTCAAGCGAGCCAGAAATGACTGCAACGTCTTTCCTAAGCTTGTACAATTTCAATACGACCAAAAGTTGAGGCAAAAAAAATACTACGATGTCCCAAAGTAGTAAAAGCTTTTGGTCGTTTTTTTTTTTTATAATTTACGCGCGCCTAAGGGGTTAGATACCTACTGTTGCACGGGCGCGGGTGGAAAGATAAAAGGAGGAGAACGGAAAATCCGAATAGGACACGTGCTGTTGTGACAACAACAATTTAATGACTCAAGTTGCAACCGCACAATACGTAAGGTGTCGAATAGACAAAAAGTACGTTTACCTGTCGCGCTCGAGTGTCAATTGTATATTGATTCTTTTTTGTTAAATAAGCAAATTTTCTGTACAAATTTCTTTTTGTTAAAGTAAGTAAAATTCCTGTATAAATTGAAGCTATTCAATAAATAAAATCGCTTTTTGTTATTAAGAGTCAACGAAGTAGTTTCACTTAAAAGATTTCCCCCCACCAGCGGTAAGGAATCTCTTGAATTGAAAATTACGGAATAAACATTGGTCCTTCGAGCGAAAAACATAAAACAAATACTACATAAGGCGTTACCAGGGCAACTAACACTGGTTAGAGAAAACAGAAAAATTATTAACATTATCTCACGAATTTCAAGCGTATACCAGGGCTTAAAACACTGGTATAACATAATTAAACAAATCAAACAGAACATTAATTAAATAGCGATGGATTCCAAAATAGATGAAACCGAAGTCTTCATCATTATTGCAGAACAGAAGAAGTTAGCAGAGAAGCTAGAGAAAATAAAAATAAACGTTGGAAAAGACAGCGCATCCCGAAAAACTCAGAAGTACAAAGACGAACGAATCAAAAAAATTGACGAAATTTGAGAAAAATTTTCTTTTAATCATGAAAAAGTAAAGAATGTAATTGCACACGACACTCCGTATATGGGAAGAAATACGTTTGAACGAGTCAAGGAAATGTATGAAATACTAAAAACCAACTTGGTGGCCATAATTCCTCCAGTCACTAAGCCAGCACAGTTATCTAGTATATCAAGTTCAACGGAAAACTCAGCAACCCAAAATCATGTACTAAGAAAACTACAACTAAAAATTGAAGCAGTGATATCAAATATTGAAGAATTTGAAGAAACTTTAGAGCAGTATTCCAAAGAAATTCATGACTACCAGCAGAAAATGCTGCTAGAGCAACTGAATAATCTTACTAACCTTCATGAAGAATTCATGACAAATGCTACGGAAGCTGATCTCAATTCGAAGTATGTCACTAACAATGACTATAAAGGTGTGAAACAAGATATAAATCGATTTCTTCATCAAATGGCGACCAGGCTAGGTGAAATTAACAAACAAAACCGAGGAGAAGAAACAAGGCAAACCGAGTCTAGACTACCTCCAATAAAAATTCCTACGTTTAAAGGAAATTACTTGGAATGGCAATCATTCTACGATCTGTTTGTTGCAATAATTCATAACAAAAGTAGTCTAAGTACTACAGCAAAAATGGAATATTTAAGGACTCACTTAGAAGGCGAACCTCTTCATTTAATTCAGCAATTTACCTTTTCGAGTGAGAACTACGAGAGTGCTTGGGAAACGCTCAAGTCTCGATATAATAACGAACGAAAAATTGTGTCAATTCACATCGACAAAATGCTCAGTTCCGGGCATCAAGGAAATTCGACATCAGTTAATAATATTAAAAATTCTCTGGATGCTATCAAGGAGGGCTTAGCTGCTCTGAACAATATGGGCTTCAATACCACGTCATGGGGCCCAATGATTGTACACCTGATAACAAAATCAATTGATCTAGAATCCAGAAATTTGTTCGAGCAAAGCCTCACAGAACCCAATAAAATGCCCGATTTAAAAACGCTTTTGGAGTTCATGGAAAGACGTTACCAAGCCTTAGAAGTTCTGAATCCAGCAAAAAAGCAACAAAAATGTGGGGATGAAGCAAAACACGCAATACATAATTTCCACGTCGGATCCAAGGCAGTAACACAATGCCGCATATGCAAGGGCGATCACATAATATACAAATGCCCAACATTCAACAACTTAACGCCAAGTGAAAGATGTAAACAAATCAAACACGCGGAACTTTGTTATAACTGCTTGCAACATGCTAAGCAAACTCAATGTCCAAACAAACGTACATGTAAACAGTGCAACAAGAAGCATCATACAATGTTGCACATGGAAATGCAACAAAAACAGGTGAACCATAGTTACCTAGATCAAAATGTTGTTCTAGCAACAGCAATTGTCTATGCAAGCAGCAGTGATGGCCACAGTGTCAAGATACGAGCACTTATTGACCCAGGTGCTCAAGCAACGTTAATAACGGAATCAGTTGTGCAATTATTAAAGCTAAAGAAACAAGAAGTGAACATTGAAGTGAGTAGCTTAGGCGCTATGAAAACCGGCACGTCCAAACACAAAGTCGAGTTCACAATAACTTCATGGTTTCCATCAAAGCTCAACCTCCAGGTTGAAGCCCTTGTTCTGCCTAAATTAACAAGCAAACTTCCATCAAACCAAGTAAAAAGGTATAGAGCTGGCAGATCCAACCTACGATATTCCTGGAGCTATAGACTTAATTATCGGAGCCGATATATTTGGAGATGTTATTCTCGATGGTATAAGAAGGGATGACGCAACTTCCCTAATAGCCCAAAACTCACGGTTAGGATGGCTTATATCAGGACGAGCAAAATCTGAAGTTTCTTGGAGTAAAGGAATCATTGGACTGGTAGCCCAAAAATCAGTTGATAAACAACTAGAACAATTTTGGGAGTTGGAGGAAGTTTCACAACCAAGAAAACAAACACAAATGGAGATAGACTGTGAAGCGCTCTATAAAGAAACACACTATCGGAAAAACAATGGGAGATATGTAGCAAAAATCCCTTTTAATAAAGAAAAAACTAATACCAGCAATTTAGGAGAATCAAAAAACAGAGCATTTGCACGATTTTGTCAACTTGAAGCTCAGTTCGATAGAAATCCACAACTCAAGCAAGAATACACTGATGAGGTGAACGAATTCTTAAGGCTCGGTCACATGATCGAAGTGGAACCAAACAATCCGCAGGAGAAAAAACCATACTACATGCCTCATCATGCTGTCATAAAACCGGACAGCTTAACCACAAAATTACGAGTCGTCTTCGATGCATCAGCAAACATCAACCGATGTAAGCCTAAACGAATTAATGCTAGTAGGCCCAAGGCTACAAGATGATATAGCTACTATATTAATGCGATGGAGGAAACACAAATATGTCTTTAGTGCAGACATAGAGAAAATGTACCGCCAAATTGAGTTACATAAGGATCATCAAGATTATCAGCGGATATTATGGCGAAGTGCCAAAAACCAAACCATCAAGGAGTATAAACTTACCACAGTTACTTATGGTACAGCGTCAGCACAATATTTGGCAATAAAAACGCTACAACAACTAGCTGAAGACGAAAAACTGCAGTTTCCAGTCGCCTCGGAAATAGCGAAAAATGATTTTTACGTTGATGACGTAATGTCCGGACAAGACACAATCACAAAATGCAAAGAAGTACAAAGGCAACTCATTGATATGTTAGAGAAGGCTGGGTTTCACCTGCGAAAATGGGCTGCAAATGACAAAAGACTGCTTAAGGATATTCCAATCGAATCAAGAAATGTAAACAAAGTCGATTTTGCCGTTGATGACACCATCAAAACATTAGGCATCCATTGGAGCCCAATAAGTGACACATTCCAGTTTAAGACCCACTTAGACGCGATCACTTTAAAGCAGATGTCACAGACAAAACGTCAAATTTTATCCGAAATAGCTAAGCTGTACGACCCTTTTGGCTGGTTAGCCCCAGTAACGGTAAAAGCAAAAATTCTGATGCAGCAAATCTGGAAGTCGGAAATCGATTGGGATGAAACTCTTCCAGTGGAGTTACAAAAACAATGGAACAAGTTAAAGAAGAATATCACTGAAGTCGAAAAAATTAGAATTCCAAGATGGATAGAGTCGGACAATTGCAAGAAAATCGAGCTTCATGGTTTCTGTGATGCCTCAGAAGCAGCATATGTAGCGGTAATTTACTCCAGAGTTTCCTTGTCCAATGGTCACTTTGTTACCAGATTTATAAGCGCAAAAACAAAGGGTGCGCCGATACGCATGAAACTTCAACTTCCCAAATTGGAGTTATGCGGAGCTCATTTACTGTCAAAATTAATGACAGACACATTACGGACATATGGCACACAAGTTGGTAATGTATACGCCTGGACTGATTCCACAATAACCTTAGCTTGGATTCAGAAATGTCCATCGACCTGGAAGACGTTTGTTGCCAACAGGGTATCAGAGATACAACATGCAATCAAACCCGAACTATGGAAACATGTGCAATCATCAGAAAATCCAGCTGACTGTGCTTCTAGAGGTTGCTTACCTGAATTTATGGTGAACAATCAACTATGGTGGAAGGGTCCAAAATGGCTAGAAGGAAATTCTGATAATTGGCCATCACAAAACCAATATGCATCGGCCGACGTTCCCGAAACAAGAAAGGTTATGACAGTAAAGATACAAATCACTGATGATATAACTGAAAGATATTCTTGTTACAACAAGTTAATAAGAGTAGCGGCCTATTGCAGAAGATTTATTGCCAGTTGCAAAGATCACAAGCCAAAGCAAACTAGAGTGCAGCAGTATAAAAAAGTAAAGGACTCTCAAACTAGAATTAAATGCGCTATTAAGGAAATAACCACTTTGTCAGCTAAGGAACTCAAAGATGCTCGCAATGCGATCATACGAGCTATACAACAAAGAGTTTTTCCCGAAGAGCTAAGGTGCATTAAGACAAGAAAGCAGTTGGATAAACGAAGTAAAATACTATTATTGAGCCCCCAATTAAATGATGACGACATTTTGGTAGTTGGTGGTCGTTTGCAAAATTCAGAATTATCGAATTCACAAAAACACCCATATATTTTACCGCATGGTGAAAAACTTACAAAATTGCTCATTGAAGACGCACATGCAAGCACACTACACGGTGGTGTTCGACTTACACTTGCAAAACTGAGACAACAGTATTGGATAACACAAGCAAAAAGAGCAATCCGAGATGTTATACACAAGTGCATAAGATGTTATAGTTTCATTGCACAACCAAACTCTCAACAAATGGGTGTGTTACCAGCTGCTAGAGTAACCCCAGCAAGACCTTTCACGCACACAGGAATTGACTATGCAGAACCCATTCAAATACTTATCAGCAAAGGAAGAGGCAACCGTAAGACAATTTACTTCGAGGAGGGGAATATGTTCGCATTTTTACAGTGACAATGGCACAACGTTTCTTGGAGCCAGTAAAGAAATTCAACAGCAACTACGAGCTTCAATCAAACAATCTGAAAGGGATACATCGGTCATACTCGCAATGTATGGAACCCAATGGCACTTTATACCACCAGCGTCACCTCACTTTGGTGGATTGTGGGAAGCAAGTGTAAAATCAACCAAATATCACCTTAAGCGAGTGATTGGAGACAGAACATTGCCATTTGAAGAATTGACAACTGTGCTAACTCAAATAGAAGCGTGCCTTAACTCCCGACCATTAACGGCAATCGAAAACGATATAAGTGATCTGACCGTTCTTACCCCTGGCCACTTTCTCATAGGAAGCGCTATTAATGCAACACCCGAACCAATTATCGATGAGACTATAACATACCGCTCCCATTGGCAGCTGCTACAAAAAATTACCCAAGACTTCTGGAAAACTTGGTCTTCTGAATATTTGTCTCAGCTTCAACAGCGAACGAAATGGAAACAGAAGGAAGAGAACTTCAAGGTTGGTGACATTGTTCTCATCAAGGAAGATCGATTACCACCAACAACCTGGGTAATGGGTAGAATTTCTGAAGTTCACCCTGGTAAGGATAAAGAGGTTCGAGCGGCAACAGTGTTTAGCAGCAATAAACACATCAAACGGCCCATAGCAAAATTGTGTCGTTTACCTATAGAGTCAGGACAACCTGATTCAACAATCAAACATATTCGAGAAAGCAAAGGAAAACCACAAGTGTTGACAACTATTAAAAACTCATCGAATAAGAAACCTAGCTCACTGTTTTGGATTTTTATACTGTTAGGAATCATGAACTCAGTCAAAGCTACTCCAACTGATCAACAACATAAGGTCGAATTCACTCCATTTGAAAACCAGCCAGGAATATACCTTGAGGATGTAGGACGAGCGAGTCTTATTTCGAGCTCTTGGAAAACCATCGTATTTTTCAACATGACATCATATTGGTTGGAGTTCGAAACCTATAAGGAAAGTGTTAATCAAATGGAAACAATGTGCTCATCCACAGACATAGCTGAAGTCAAGTCAATAATGTGCAAAGGGATACTAAGCCAATTTAAGCGCCAGATTCAGCAAATTGAACTAAACAACGATATTTTATTGCATGCGAATGATGACTCTATGCGAAGACAACGGCGCTCTCCATTTGACTTTGTAGGAACGATTACGAACGAGTTATTTGGAATACTTGATCAACGGTTCGCCAAACAGTATGAAGAAACAATTAAAGCTATTCAAGGAAACGAAAACCATGTGCTGCAACTCATGAAAAACCAACAACCAAAAGGGAACATTTGGACACAAGACAACAGATTCAATCGCTGAATGAAGTGGTAGCCAAAATTAAGGATAATGTAGACAAATACAACAATTTGAAGCTATTTTCGTCAACTGCTATCAACGCTATTCTGATAATGTTTAACTATCAGTCAACACAGAATATTTTACTAGACATTATTTTGTCAACACAAACGGGAAAGGTACATCCACTAATTCTGACAGTTCAACAGTTTAAAAATGAATTGACAAGGATACACGAAAACATACCGCGTTCATTAATGATACCATTAATGGTATTCATTAATGAATCCATCCTTCAACTTTACAAAAGCTTGAGTTCAAGAGGAAGGTTGACTGGCCGAAATATAATAATAGAAATAACACTCCCACTTCTTTTTAATGAGGAATTTAAGATATATAAAGTGTTACCAGTTCCTACTTTCCATAGTGGGAATTTCACTTGCATTGTGGCAACTTCAGACTACTTGCTTGTGAATCTAAAGGGAAACCATTTTTACCCTCTTGATAGATCTGAATTCTCCCTTTGCAAGGAGAGACACCTCGATAATTACTGGTGTAGACTTCAACACCCAATATATACATCAGGAGCTTCGGTCAGCTCTTGTGAAATGAGCCTAATTCACCACAACACTGAGCTTTTGGACTCATGCCTGACGAACAACATTCCGATTAAAACATATTGGATTGAAATGCATCATCCGAATTCTTGGATATATAGTGTTCCGGGTACAACTACAATCAACATTGACTGTGACTTCAATCCGTCACACACTACCTTAAAGGGTAGTGGGATATTGAAATTGCCGGCAGATTGCATGATCCATGAGCAAATGATGACAATCATTGGTAGACAAACAATGATCAAAAAAATAACATCTTCTTTTCTACCATCTTTCAATCTTTCTAAAAAGTTAACTACGTTTAACTATAAAAGAGAGCAAAGTCCCATTGTATTGAAAACCGATATGTCGTTAGAGATCTCAAAATTAGAACATTCGATCGAGCTACAACGAAGTGAAGAACATATTCTGAAGGAAATAAAAACCCATAGGGTACATCAATATTCTCTTCTGGGGTCAACGGTATTTCTGGTAGTAGCTGTTACAATTGGCGTCATTTTACTGAGAAGGAAGGCAAATCAATCAGTAATCATTCAACAGTCTAAAGATGAGAAGCGGATTGAAGGTGGAGGAACTTTTTCAGACACCGATTTTTGTGTTTCGTCAGTTTGAGAGAGGCCCCAGCATGTTGTGACAACAACAATTTAATGACTCAAGTTGCAACCACACAATACGTAAAGTGTCGAATAGACAAAAAGTACGGTTACCTGTCGTGCTCGAGTGTCAATTGTATATTGATTCTTTTTTGTTAAATAAGCAAATAAATACCACCAGCGGTAAGGAATCTCTTGAATTGAAAATTACGGAATAAACATTGGTCCTTCGAGCGAAAAACATAAAACAAATACTACATAAGGCGTTACCAGGGCAACTAACACTGGTTAGAGAAAACAGAAAAATTATTAACATTATCTCACGAATTTCAAGCGTATACCAGGGCTTAAAACACTGGTATAACATAATTAAACAAATCAAACAGAACATTAATTAAATAGCGATGGATTCCAAAATAGATGAAACCGAAGTCTTCATCATTATTGCAGAACAGAAGAAGTTAGCAGAGGAGCTAGAGAAAATAAAAATAAACGTTGGAAAAGACAGCGCATCCCGAAAAACTCAGAAGTACAAAGACGAACGAATCAAAAAAATTGACGAAATTTGAGAAAAATTTTCTTTTAATCATGAAAAAGTAAAGAATGTAATTGCACACGACACTCCGTATATGGGAAGAAATACGTTTGAACGAGTCAAGGAAATGTATGAAATACTAAAAACCAACTTGGTGGCCATAATTCCTCCAGTCACTAAGCCAGCACAGTTATCTAGTACATCAAGTTCAACGGAAAACTCAGCAACCCAAAATCATGTACTAAGAAAACTACAACTAAAAATTGAAGCAGTGATATCAAATATTGAAGAATTTGAAGAAACTTTAGAGCAGTATTCCAAAGAAATTCATGACTACCAGCAGAAAATGCTGCTAGAGCAACTGAATAATCTTACTAACCTTCATGAAGAATTCATGACAAATGCTACGGAAGCTGATCTCAATTCGAAGTATGTCACTAACAATGACTATAAAGGTGTGAAACAAGATATAAATCGATTTCTTCATCAAATGGCGACCAGGCTAGGTGAAATTAACAAACAAAACCGAGGAGAAGAAACAAGGCAAACCGAGTCTAGACTACCTCCAATAAAAATTCCTACGTTTAAAGGAAATTACTTGGAATGGCAATCATTCTACGATCTGTTTGTTGCAATAATTCATAACAAAAGTAGTCTAAGTACTACAGCAAAAATGGAATATTTAAGGACTCACTTAGAAGGCGAACCTCTTCATTTAATTCAGCAATTTACCTTTTCGAGTGAGAACTACGAGAGTGATTGGGAAACGCTCAAGTCTCGATATAATAACGAACGAAAAATTGTGTCAATTCACATCGACAAAATGCTCAGTTCCGGGCATCAAGGAAATTCGACATCAGTTAATAATATTAAAAATTCTCTGGATGCTATCAAGGAGGGCTTAGCTGCTCTGAACAATATGGGCTTCAATACCACGTCATGGGGCCCAATGATTGTACACCTGATAACAAAATCAATTGATCTAGAATCCAGAAATTTGTTCGAGCAAAGCCTCACAGAACCCAATAAAATGCCCGATTTAAAAACGCTTTTGGAGTTCATGGAAAGACGTTACCAAGCCTTAGAAGTTCTGAATCCAGCAAAAAAGCAACAAAAATGTGGGGATGAAGCAAAACACGCAATACATAATTTCCACGTCGGATCCAAGGCAGTAACACAATGCCGCATATGCAAGGGCGATCACATAATATACAAATGCCCAACATTCAACAACTTAACGCCAAGTGAAAGATGTAAACAAATCAAACACGCGGAACTTTGTTATAACTGCTTGCAACATGCTAAGCAAACTCAATGTCCAAACAAACGTACATGTAAACAGTGCAACAAGAAGCATCATACAATGTTGCACATGGAAATGCAACAAAAACAGGTGAACCATAGTTACCTAGATCAAAATGTTGTTCTAGCAACAGCAATTGTCTATGCAAGCAGCAGTGATGGCCACAGTGTCAAGATACGAGCACTTATTGACCCAGGTGCTCAAGCAACGTTAATAACGGAATCAGTTGTGCAATTATTAAAGCTAAAGAAACAAGAAGTGAACATTGAAGTGAGTGGCTTAGGCGCTATGAAAACCGGCACGTCCAAACACAAAGTCGAGTTCACAATAACTTCATGGTTTCCATCAAAGCTCAACCTCCAGGTTGAAGACCTTGTTCTGCCTAAATTAACAAGCAAACTTCCATCAAACCAAGTAAAAAGGTATAGAGCTGGCAGATCCAACCTACGATATTCCTGGAGCTATAGACTTAATTATCGGAGCCGATATATTTGGAGATGTTATTCTCGATGGTATAAGAAGGGATGACGCAACTTCCCTAATAGCCCAAAACTCACGGTTAGGATGGCTTATATCAGGACGAGCAAAATCTGAAGTTTCTTGGAGTAAAGGAATCATTGGACTGGTAGCCCAAAAATCAGTTGATAAACAACTAGAACAATTTTGGGAGTTGGAGGAAGTTTCACAACCAAGAAAACAAACACAAATGGAGATAGACTGTGAAGCGCTCTATAAAGAAACACACTATCGGAAAAACAATGGGAGATATGTAGTAAAAATCCCTTTTAATAAAGAAAAAACTAATACCAGCAATTTAGGAGAATCAAAAAACAGAGCATTTGCACGATTTTGTCAACTTGAAGCTCAGTTCGATAGAAATCCACAACTCAAGCAAGAATACACTGATGAGGTGAACGAATTCTTAAGGCTCGGTCACATGATCGAAGTGGAACCAAACAATCCGCAGGAGAAAAAACCATACTACATGCCTCATCATGCTGTCATAAAACCGGACAGCTTAACCACAAAATTACGAGTCGTCTTCGATGCATCAGCAAACATCAACCGATGTAAGCCTAAACGAATTAATGCTAGTAGGCCCAAGGCTACAAGATGATATAGCTACTATATTAATGCGATGGAGGAAACACAAATATGTCTTTAGTGCAGACATAGAGAAAATGTACCGCCAAATTGAGTTACATAAGGATCATCAAGATTATCAGCGGATATTATGGCGAAGTGCCAAAAACCAAACCATCAAGGAGTATAAACTTACCACAGTTACTTATGGTACAGCGTCAGCACAATATTTGGCAATAAAAACGCTACAACAACTAGCTGAAGACGAAAAACTGCAGTTTCCAGTCGCCTCGGAAATAGCGAAAAATGATTTTTACGTTGATGACGTAATGTCCGGACAAGACACAATCACAAAATGCAAAGAAGCACAAAGGCAACTCATTGATATGTTAGAGAAGGCTGGGTTTCACCTGCGAAAATGGGCTGCAAATGACAAAAGACTGCTTAAGGATATTCCAATCGAATCAAGAAATGTAAACAAAGTCGATTTTGCCGTTGATGACACCATCAAAACATTAGGCATCCATTGGAGCCCAATAAGTGACACATTCCAGTTTAAGACCCACTTAGACGCGATCACTTTAAAGCAGATGTCACAGACAAAACGTCAAATTTTATCCGAAATAGCTAAGCTGTACGACCCTCTTGGCTGGTTAGCCCCAGTAACGGTAAAAGCAAAAATTCTGATGCAGCAAATCTGGAAGTCGGAAATCGATTGGGATGAAACTCTTCCAGTGGAGTTACAAAAACAATGGAACAAGTTAAAGAAGAATATCACTGAAGTCGAAAAAATTAGAATTCCAAGATGGATAGAGTCGGACAATTGCAAGAAAATCGAGCTTCATGGTTTCTGCGATGCCTCAGAAGCAGCATATGTAGCGGTAATTTACTCCAGAGTTTCCTTGTCCAATGGTCACTTTGTTACCAGACTTATAAGCGCAAAAACAAAGGGTGCGCCGATACGCATGAAACTTCAACTTCCCAAATTGGAGTTATGCGGAGCTCATTTACTGTCAAAATTAATGACAGACACATTACGGACATATGGCACACAAGTTGGTAATGTATACGCCTGGACTGATTCCACAATAACCTTAGCTTGGATTCAGAAATGTCCATCGACCTGGAAGACGTTTGTTGCCAACAGGGTATCAGAGATACAACATGCAATCAAACCCGAACTATGGTAACATGTGCAATCATCAGAAAATCCAGCTGACTGTGCTTCTAGAGGTTGCTTACCTGAATTTATGGTGAACAATCAACTATGGTGGAAGGGTCCAAAATGGCTAGAAGGAAATTCTGATAATTGGCCATCACAAAACCAATATGCATCGGCCGACGTTCCCGAAACAAGAAAGGTTATGACAGTAAGGATACAAATCACTGATGATATAACTGAAAGATATTCTTGTTACAACAAGTTAATAAGATTAGCGGCCTATTGCAGAAGATTTATTGCCAGTTGCAAAGATCACAAGCCAAAGCAAACTAGAGTGCAGCAGTATAAAAAAGTAAAGGACTCTCAAACTAGAATTAAATGCGCTATTAAGGAAATAACCCTTTGTCAGCTAAGGAACTCAAAGATGCTCGCAACGCGATCATACGAGCTATACAACAAAGAGTTTTTCCCGAAGAGCTAAGGTGCATTAAGACAAGAAAGCAGTTGGATAAACGAAGTAAAATACTATTATTGAGCCCCCAATTAAATGATGACGACATTTTGGTAGTTGGTGGTCGTTTGCAAAATTCAGAATTATCGAATTCACAAAAACACCCATATATTTTACCGCATGGTGAAAAACTTACAAAATTGCTCATTGAAGACGCACATGCAAGCACACTACACGGTGGTGTTCGACTTACACTTGCAAAACTGAGACAACAGTATTGGATAACACAAGCAAAAAGAGCAATCCGAGATGTTATACACAAGTGCATAAGATGTTATAGTTTCATTGCACAACCAAACTCTCAACAAATGGGTGTGTTACCAGCTGCTAGAGTAACCCCAGCAAGACCTTTCACGCACACAGGAATTGACTATGCAGGACCCATTCAAATACTTATCAGCAAAGGAAGAGGCAACCGTAAGACAATTTACTTCGAGGAGGGGAATATGTTCGCATTTTTACAGTGACAATGGCACAACGTTTCTTGGAGCCAGTAAAGATATTCAACAGCAACTACGAGCTTCAATCAAACAATCTGAAAGGGATACATCGGTCATACTCGCAATGTATGGAACCCAATGGCACTTTATACCACCAGCGTCACCTCACTTTGGTGGATTGTGGGAAGCAAGTGTAAAATCAACCAAATATCACCTTAAGCGAGTGATTGGAGACAGAACATTGCCATTTGAAGAATTGACAACTGTGCTAACTCAAATAGAAGCGTGCCTTAACTCCCGACCATTAACGGCAATCGAAAACGATATAAGTGATCTGACCGTTCTTACCCCTGGCCACTTTCTCATAGGAAGCGCTATTAATGCAACACCCGAACCAATTATCGATGAGACTATAACATACCGCTCCCATTGGCAGCTGCTACAAAAAATTACCCAAGACTTCTGGAAAACTTGGTCTTCTGAATATTTGTCTCAGCTTCAACAGCGAACGAAATGGAAACAGAAGGAAGAGAACTTCAAGGTTGGTGACATTGTTCTCATCAAGGAAGATCGATTACCACCAACAACCTGGGTAATGGGTAGAATTTCTGAAGTTCACCCTGGTAAGGATAAAGAGGTTCGAGCGGCAACAGTGTTTAGCAGCAATAAACACATCAAACGGCCCATAGCAAAATTGTGTCGTTTACCTATAGAGTCAGGACAACCTGATTCAACAATCAAACATATTCGAGAAAGCAAAGGAAAACCACAAGTGTTGACAACTATTAAAAACTCATCGAATAAGAAACCTAGCTCACTGTTTTGGATTTTTATACTGTTAGGAATCATGAACTCAGTCAAAGCTACTCCAACTGATCAACAACATAAGGTCGAATTCACTCCATTTGAAAACCAGCCAGGAATATACCTTGAGGATGTAGGACGAGCGAGTCTTATTTCGAGCTCTTGGAAAACCATCGTATTTTTCAACATGACATCATATTGGTTGGAGTTCGAAACCTATAAGGAAAGTGTTAATCAAATGGAAACAATGTGCTCATCCACAGACATAGCTGAAGTCAAGTCAATAATGTGCAAAGGGATACTAAGCCAATTTAAGCGCCAGATTCAGCAAATTGAACTAAACAACGATATTTTATTGCATGCGAATGATGACTCTATGCGAAGACAACGGCGCTCTCCATTTGACTTTGTAGGAACGATTACGAACGAGTTATTTGGAATACTTGATCAACGGTTCGCCAAACAGTATGAAGAAACAATTAAAGCTATTCAAGGAAACGAAAACCATGTGCTGCAACTCATGAAAAACCAAACAACCATAATTGACTCTACCATAAATATATTCAAAAGAGAACATTTGGACACAAGACAACAGATTCAATCGCTGAATGAAGTGGTAGCCAAAATTAAGGATAATGTAGACAAATACAACAATTTGAAGCTATTTTCGTCAACTGCTATCAACGCTATTCTGATAATGTTTAACTATCAGTCAACACAGAATATTTTACTAGACATTATTTTGTCAACACAAACGGGAAAGGTACATCCACTAATTCTGACAGTTCAACAGTTTAAAAATGAATTGACAAGGATACACGAAAACATACCGCGTTCATTAATGATACCATTAATGGTATTCATTAATGAATCCATCCTTCAACTTTACAAAAGCTTGAGTTCCAGAGGAAGGTTGACTGGCCGAAATATAATAATAGAAATAACACTCCCACTTCTTTTTAATGAGGAATTTAAGATATATAAAGTGTTACCAGTTCCTACTTTCCATAGTGGGAATTTCACTTGCATTGTGGCAACTTCAGACTACTTGCTTGTGAATCTAAAGGGAAACCATTTTTACCCTCTTGATAGATCTGAATTCTCCCTTTGCAAGGAGAGACACCTCGATAATTACTGGTGTAGACTTCAACACCCAATATATACATCAGGAGCTTCGGTCAGCTCTTGTGAAATGAGCCTAATTCACCACAACACTGAGCTTTTGGACTCATGCCTGACGAACAACATTCCGATTAAAACATATTGGATTGAAATGCATCATCCGAATTCTTGGATATATAGTGTTCCGGGTACAACTACAATCAACATTGACTGTGACTTCAATCCGTCACACACTACCTTAAAGGGTAGTGGGATATTGAAATTGCCGGCAGATTGCATGATCCATGAGCAAATGATGACAATCATTGGTAGACAAACAATGATCAAAAAAATAACATCTTCTTTTCTACCATCTTTCAATCTTTCTAAAAAGTTAACTACGTTTAACTATAAAAGAGAGCAAAGTCCCATTGTATTGAAAACCGATATGTCGTTAGAGATCTCAAAATTAGAACATTCGATCGAGCTACAACGAAGTCAAGAACATATTCTGAAGGAAATAAAAACCCATAGGGTACATCAATATTCTCTTCTGGGGTCAACGGTATTTCTGGTAGTAGCTGTTACAATTGGCGTCATTTTACTGAGAAGGAAGGCAAATCAATCAGTAATCATTCAACAGTCTAAAGATGAGAAGCGGATTGAAGGTGGAGGAACTTTTTCAGACACCGATTTTTGTGTTTCGTCAGTTTGAGAGAGGCCCCAGCATGTTGTGACAACAACAATTTAATGACTCAAGTTGCAACCACACAATACGTAAAGTGTCGAATAGACAAAAAGTACGTTTACCTGTCGCGCTCGAGTGTCAACTGTATATTGATTCTTTTTTGTTAAATAAGCAAATTTTCTGTACAAATTTCTTTTTGTTAAAGTAAGCAAAATTTCTGTATAAATTGAAGCTATTCAATAAATAAAATCGCTTTTTGTTATTAAGAGTCAACGAAGTAGTTTCACTTAAAAGATTTCCCCCCACTAGCGGTAAGGAATCTCTTGAATTGAAAATTACGGAATAAACATTGTTGACATGCTATTCAATAAATAAAATCGCTTTTTGTTATTAAGAGTCAACGAAGTAGTTTCACTTAAAAGATTTCCCCCCACCAGCGGTAAGGAATCTCTTGAATTGAAAATTACGGAATAAACATTGGTCTTTCGAGCGAAAAACATAAAACAAATACTACATAAGGCGTTACCAGGGCAACTAACACTGGTTAGAGAAAACAGAAAAATTATTAACATTATCTCACGAATTTCAAGCGTATACCAGGGCTTAAAACACTGGTATAACATAATTAAATAAATCAAACAGAACATTAATTAAATAGCGATGGATTCCAAAATAGATGAAACCGAAGTCTTCATCATTATTGCAGAACAGAAGAAGTTAGCAGAGGAGCTAGAGAAAATAAAAATAAACGTTGGAAAAGACAGCGCATCCCGAAAAACTCAGAAGTACAAAGACGAACGAATCAAAAAAATTGACGAAATTTGGGAAAAATTTTCTTTTAATCATGAAAAAGTAAAGAATGTAATTGCACACGACACTCCGTATATGGGAAGAAATACGTTTGAACGAGTCAAGGAAATGTATGAAATACTAAAAACCAACTTGGTGGCCATAATTCCTCCAGTCACTAAGCCAGCACAGTTATCTAGTACATCAAGTTCAACGGAAAACTCAGCAACCCAAAATCATGTACTAAGAAAACTACAACTAAAAATTGAAGCAGTGATATCAAATATTGAAGAATTTGAAGAAACTTTAGAGCAGTATTCCAAAGAAATTCATGACTACCAGCAGAAAATGCTGCTAGAGCAACTGAATAATCTTACTAACCTCCATGAAGAATTCATGACAAATGCTACAGAAGCTGATCTCAATTCGAAGTATGTCACTAACAATGACTATAAAGGTGTGAAACAAGATATAAATCGATTTCTTCATCAAATGGCGACCAGGCTAGGTGAAATTAACAAACAAAACCGAGGAGAAGAAACAAGGCAAACCAAGTCTAGACTACCTCCAATAAAAATTCCTACGTTTAAAGGAAATTACTTGGAGTGGCAATCATTCTACGATCTGTTTGTTGCAATAATTCATAACAAAAGTAGTCTAAGTACTACAGAAAAAATGGAATATTTAAGGACTCACTTAGAAGGCGAACCTCTTCATTTAATTCAGCAATTTACCTTTTCGAGTGAGAACTACGAGAGTGCTTGGGAAACGCTCAAGTCTCGATATAATAACGAACGAAAAATTGTGTCAATTCACATCGACAAAATGCTCAGTTCCGGGCATCAAGGAAATTCGACATCAGCTAATAATATTAAAAATTCTCTGGATGCTATCAAGGAGGGCTTAGCTGCTCTGAACAATATGGGCTTCAATACCACGTCATGGGGCCCAATGATTGTACACCTGATAACAAAATCAATTGATCTAGAATTCAGAAATTTGTTCGAGCAAAGCCTCACAGAACCCAATAAAATGCCCGATTTAAAAACGCTTTTGGAGTTCATGGAAAGACGTTACCAAGCCTTAGAAGTTCTGAATCCAGCAAAAAAGCAACAAAAATGTGGGGATGAAGCAAAACACGCAATACATAATTTCCACGTCGGATCCAAGGCAGTAACACAATGCCGCATATGCAAGGGCGATCACATAATATACAAATGCCCAACATTCAACAACTTAACGCCAAGTGAAAGATGTAAACAAATCAAACACGCGGAACTTTGTTATAACTGCTTGCAACATGCTAAGCAAACTCAATGTCCAAGCAAACGTACATGCAAACAGTGCAACAAGAAGCATCATACAATGTTGCACATGGAAATGCAACAAAAACCGGTGAACCATAGTTACCTAGATCAAAATGTTGTTCTAGCAACAGCAATTGTCTATGCAAGCAGCAGTGATGGCCACAGTGTCAAGATACGAGCACTTATTGACCCAGGTGCTCAAGCAACGTTTATAACGGAATCAGTTGTGCAATTATTAAAGCTAAAGAAACAAGAAGTGAACATTGAAGTGAGTGGCTTAGGCGCTATGAAAACCGGCACGTCCAAACACAAAGTCGAGTTCACAATAACTTCATGGTTTCCATCAAAGCTCAACCTCCAGGTTGAAGCCCTTGTTCTGCCTAAATTAACAAGCCAACTTCCATCAAACCAAGTAAAATGCGTAAGCTTTGGAGACCTTAAAGGTATAGAGCTGGCAGATCCAACCTACGATATTCCTGGAGCTATAGACTTAATTATCGGAGCCGATATATTTGGAGATGTTATTCTCGATGGTATAAGAAGGGATGACGCAACTTCCCTAATAGCCCAAAACTCACGGTTAGGATGGCTTATATCAGGACGAGCAAAATCTGAAGTTTCTTGGAGTAAAGGAATCATTGGACTGGTAGCCCAAAAATCAGTTGATAAACAACTAGAACAGTTTTGGGAGTTGGAGGAATTTTCACAACCAAGAAAACAAACACAAATGGAGATAGACTGTGAAGCGTTCTATAAAGAAACACACTATCGGAAAAACAATGGGATATGTAGTAAAAATCCCTTTTAATAAAGAAAAAACTAATACCAGTAAATTAGGAGAATCAAAAAACAAGTGGAATAGGGAATGAGCTATCAAAAATCAGATATGTTACACATGCGACTTGCAAGTCGAGGATTCCCGAGTTCAAAACAGATCTGGAATTACTTGTCATCAAGAACATTACCGATCTACAGCCAACTCGATCATTCGCTATCGATAGTTGGGAGATTCCAAAAAATATAGTTCTAGCCGATCCCAATTTCAACAAAGCTTCTAGAATAGATATGCTGATCGGAGCTGAATGCTTTTTCGAGTTGTTGTCTATTGGGCAGATTAAGTTAGATGGCCGACCCACTCTGCAGAAAACTTTGTTTGGTTGGGTAGTATCTGGGAGATACGACCTTTCGTTGGTACCGAACGCAAGTGTATGTTTGGTGAGTGGTCACGGGCAAACGGAAGATGCCAATTTAAATAAATTGGTAGAAAACTTTTGGAAAATAGAAAGAGTGGAGTCAATGAAAAATTTCCTTACACCTGATGAAGAACGCTGTGAACAACACTTTTTAAACACAGTAGAGCGTGGAGAGAACGGTAGATTTGTGGTTAAACTGCCATTTAAGGATAATCCGGAAGTGTTAGGAGAATCGCTCGGCATTGCAAAGAAAAGATTCTTTTCATTAGAAAAAAGGTTGGATAAAAATCCAGAAATTAAGGCAAAATATTGCGAATTCATGGGAGAGTATGAAAAGTTAGGTCACATGGATAAAATTTCTCAACATCAATTGGACCAAATGAAGTATTTTTGCCCACATCAATGTGTACTTAGGCCAAAATCGTCGTCGACGAAACTTAGAGTAGTGTTTGATTGTAGTTGCCCCACATCATCAAATATTTCGTTGAATGAGGTGTTGCTAAAGGGTCCAGTCATCCAAGATTCGTTGTTCTCCATAATTCTACGCTTTCGATTATACAAGTACGCCATAACAGCAGATATTGCTAAGATGTATCGGCAAATACGAGTTGAGGAAGGCGATAGGAAGTACCAGTGCATAGTTTGGAGGAATAAAGCCACGGATGACCTACAGGGATATCAGTTGAAGACGGTTACGTATGGAACAACGTCTGCGCCCTTCCAAGCAACGCGCTGTTTAAAGATGCTAGCAGATAACAACAAATTTAAGTTTCCCTTGGGGGCAAAGGTATTGAGGGATGATTTTTATATGGATGACCTCATAAGTGGAGGAGATTCTGCAGAAGAAATCTTAAACATATACACAGAAGTCATTACCATTCTTCAAGAAGCGGGATTTGAGTTGCGGAAGTGGTGGACAAACGAGAAACTACAACTCGGACGCATACCAGAAAACCAGAGGGAAATTCCACTACGAATCAATGACGCTGACCTCATAAAGACGTTAGGAATCAAGTGGAACCCCCAGAGTGATCAGCTGCAGTATATGGTTCCAGCAATACAATTCGCGAAGAATATTACTAAGCGTGTCATTCTATCGGAGTTGTCCATGCTTTTCGATCCGTTGGGTTTAATTAACCCCGTAATTGTAAAGGGTAAGATTATCGTACAGAATCTGTGGGTAAAAAAGGTTAACTGGGATGAATCGGTCCAAGCTAGAGTCTTTAGCGAGTGGGAATTGTTTCGAAGTCGGCTTAAAGAACTAAAGGGTATTAGGATTCCACGATATGTACTAACTCTACAACCCAGGTCAGTACAAATCCACGGATTCGCGGATGCATCATTGCGCGCCTACGGATGTTGTATCTACATACGAACAGTAGATGAATTGGACCAAGTGCACTGTCAATTATTGAGTGCAAAGTCTCGAGTTGCTCCAATTAAAACAGAAAGCATTCCTAGGTTAGAATTGTGCGCTGCGGAGCTGTTGGTGGCGCTTCTTGTTAACATTATGCCAAACTTAGTCCATATAGTTGAGGAAATTTTTCTGTGGACAGATTCAGAAATAGTGCTATGTTGGTTGTCTGCACATCCGTCTACATGGGAAGTTTTTGTAGCTAATCGAGTATCTAAAATACAAAGCGAGCTGCCGGCAGCAGTTTGGAAACATGTTGGCTCTAAACAGAATCCAGCTGACATCATATCCAGAGGAGCATTTGCGAGCGAGTTGTTGGAAAGTCGGTGGTTTTGTGGTCCAGAATTTCTATATCTGCCGAAAACGAAATGGCCGGAGAAGGATTGTTCCAAAATCAGTACGAGTATTCCTGGCAAAAGAAAGGGAGAGACTGCGCTATTAGCTGCTAGAGTATCTTCCGAATTCAGCGAAAACTACCTGAAATATACTGACTTTCAAAAGGTATCACGGGTCTTTGGGTACGTGAGTCGATGGATAGCTAACCGGAATAAAACTGTAGAGCGATTATCAAACGTATCAGAGAAAGGGAAGGTTAATGTATTCGACACAAGCTGCACCCCCTTACTCTCTGCGAATATATTGAATGACGCGTTGACTAGGATACTTTGGCACGTCCAACAGAAAGCCTTTAAAGAAGAAATTGAGCAGTTGGAAAATGAGAAGTCGATTAGCCCAAAGAGTTGTATCAAAAATCTTAACCCCTTCCTAGATACAAATTCTGTAAAACTACTCCGAGCTGGTGGGCGTTTGCAGAATGCGAACATTCCTTACCTTGTGAAATGTCCCATCCTACTCCCGAAATCTAACCTATTTGTCAAAAATCTTGTTGTTTATTTGCACAGGAAAAATTATCATGCTGGGCCCCAGGCACTAGTTGCAATCATTAGACAGCGCTTCTGGGTTCTGGATGTGCGCAGATTGGTGAAGAAGGTGGTAGACAACTGTCTACATTGTTTCAGGTATCGACCGAAGTTATCAAGGCAAATAATGGGAAACCTTCCCGTTGATAGAGTGCAGCTGTCTCGACCGTTCCACAAAACAGGTGTCGACTTTTGCGGCCCGTTCCATTTAACATTGAGGCTTCGAGGGCAGCAAACTTACAAGGCGTATGTTGCGGTGTTCGTGTGTTTTGCCGTCAAGGCAGTACATCTGGAGGTGGTATCCGATCTGTCCACACAAGGTTTCATAGCAGCCCTCAAGAGGTTTGTCGCGCGACGGGGACTATGTAGTGATATCTTCTGCGACAATGGGACGAACTTCGTTGGAGCCCGAAATGAGCTGGCAGAATTCCGACGGCAGTTTTTGAAGCAGCAGACCCAAAGGAGATTGCAACATGGTGTGCAGCGGAGCAGATACATTTTTACCATATCCCGCCTAGAGCACCTCATTTTGGGGGTCTGTGGGAGGCAGCCGTAAAGTCTGCCAAAACTCATCTCTTTCGTACAGTTGGGCTAGCTTATTTGACGTTCGAAGAGCTGTCCACGGTCGTGGCGGATATCGAGGCAATTCTAAACTCTCGACCCCTCTGCGCTATGTCGACCGATCCAAGTGATGAAGAAGTGCTGACTCCAGGGCATTTTTTGATCGGTGCTCCTCTAAATGCGATAGTAGAACCATGCATAGAATCTGAAGGAGTTAGCGATCTTAGAAGATGGCGACGTTTATCCCAGATTAAGCAACATTTCTGGGCTCGTTGGTCTAAAGAGTATTTGCTAGAACTTCAAAAACGAACGAAGTGGAAGGCGTCGGAAGCGAATGTAAAATTGGGTACTCTGGTCTTGATCGCAGATGACAATATACCAGCTCAACAGTGGTTGATGGGAAAAATCATCAAAGTTATTGCCTCACAGGATGGGAAAATTCGAGTGGTCGACATAAAAATAAAGAATGGCATCCTGCGGAGGGCTATTCATCGTCTAGCGCCCTTGCCGATAGAAGGTTAAATTCTCTGTAGCAGCTGAGACTTCAAGGCGGGCAGAATGTTAATTGTTGTTGTTGTTTTATTTCAAACATATTTGTAAATGAAGTATTTTTTCTTGAACTTTGTATAAAAAATTCTTAGAGCGATTATTTTTAAAACAATCATGTTTATTGTGAATGAGGGAGGCATTGTTGAAGTTCTGGTACTCAGTCCCTGTGGATTCCGGCGAAAGATACTCTGGAAGTGAAACAGAGGCACAACTGAACAGGAGAAAGTACGGCCGGGGATTCGAAGTTGGATTGTAAAACCGTCTAGTCGCTTGTTAATTCCTAACAATAAAAAGTTGAAGTTATAACGTTTTTTAAGAAACAGTAGTTTTTTTTTCTTAATCGAAACCACCGGACAAATCGGGAAGACATTTTTTATAGTCGAAAGGTCGCAAAAACTATTGCGATTAAACATGCACGATTTTGTCAACTTGAAGCTCAGTTCGAAAGAAATCCACAACTCAAGAAAGAATACACGTATGAGGTGAATGAATTCTTAAGGCTCGGTCACATGATCGTAGTGGAATCAAACAATCCGCAGGAGAAAAAACCATACTACATGCCTCATCATGCTGTCATAAAACCGGACAGCTTAACCACAAAATTACGAGTCGTCTTCGATGCATCAGCTAAAACATCAACCGATGTAAGCCTAAACGAGTTAATGCTAGTAGGCCCGAGGCTCCAAGATGATATAGCTACTATATTAATGCGATGGAGGAAACACAAATATGTCTTTAGTGCAGACATAGAGAAAATGTACCGCCAAATTGAGTTACATAAGGATCATCAAGATTATCAGCGGATATTATGGCGAAGTGCCAAAAACCAAACCATCAAGGAGTATAAACTTACCACAGTTACTTATGGTACAGCGTCAGCACCATATTTGGCAATAAAAACGCTACAACAACTAGCTGAAGACGAAAAACTGCAGTTTCCAGTCGGCTCGGAAATAGCGAAAAATGATTTTTACGTTGATGACGTAATGTCCGGACAAGACACAATCACAAAATGCAAAGAAGTACAAAGGCAACTCATTGATATGTTAGAGAAGGCTGGGTTTCACCTGCGAAAATGGGCTGCAAATGACAAAAGACTGCTTAAGGATATTCCAATCGAATCAAGAAATGTAAACAAAGTCGATTTTGCCGTTGATGACACCATCAAAACATTAGGCATCCATTGGAGCCCAATAAGTGACACATTCCAGTTTAAGACCCACTTAGACGCGATCACTTTAAAGCAGATGTCACAGACAAAACGTCAAATTTTATCCGAAATAGCTAAGCTGTACGACCCTCTTGGCTGGTTAGCCCCAGTAACGGTAAAAGCAAAAATTCTGATGCAGCAAATCTGGAAGTCGGAAATCGATTGGGATGAAACTCTTCCAGTGGAGTTACAAAAACAATGGAACAAGTTAAAGAAGAATATCACTGAAGTCGAAAAAATTAGAATTCCAAGATGGATAGAGTCGGACAATTGCAAGAAAATCGAGCTTCATGGTTTCTGCGATGCCTCAGAAGCAGCATATGTAGCGGTAATTTACTCCAGAGTTTCCTTGTCCAATGGTCACTTTGTTACCAGACTTATAAGCGCAAAAACAAAGGGTGCGCCGATACGCATGAAACTTCAACTTCCCAAATTGGAGTTATGCGGAGCTCATTTACTGTCAAAATTAATGACAGACACATTACGGACATATGGCACACAAGTTGGTAATGTATACGCCTGGACTGATTCCACAATAACCTTAGCTTGGATTCAGAAATGTCCATCGACCTGGAAGACGTTTGTTGCCAACAGGGTATCAGAGATACAACATGCAATCAAACCCGAACTATGGTAACATGTGCAATCATCAGAAAATCCAGCTGACTGTGCTTCTAGAGGTTGCTTACCTGAATTTATGGTGAACAATCAACTATGGTGGAAGGGTCCAAAATGGCTAGAAGGAAATTCTGATAATTGGCCATCACAAAACCAATATGCATCGGCCGACGTTCCCGAAACAAGAAAGGTTATGACAGTAAGGATACAAATCACTGATGATATAACTGAAAGATATTCTTGTTACAACAAGTTAATAAGATTAGCGGCCTATTGCAGAAGATTTATTGCCAGTTGCAAAGATCACAAGCCAAAGCAAACTAGAGTGCAGCAGTATAAAAAAGTAAAGGACTCTCAAACTAGAATTAAATGCGCTATTAAGGAAATAACCCTTTGTCAGCTAAGGAACTCAAAGATGCTCGCAACGCGATCATACGAGCTATACAACAAAGAGTTTTTCCCGAAGAGCTAAGGTGCATTAAGACAAGAAAGCAGTTGGATAAACGAAGTAAAATACTATTATTGAGCCCCCAATTAAATGATGACGACATTTTGGTAGTTGGTGGTCGTTTGCAAAATTCAGAATTATCGAATTCACAAAAACACCCATATATTTTACCGCATGGTGAAAAACTTACAAAATTGCTCATTGAAGACGCACATGCAAGCACACTACACGGTGGTGTTCGACTTACACTTGCAAAACTGAGACAACAGTATTGGATAACACAAGCAAAAAGAGCAATCCGAGAAGTTATACACAAGTGCATAAGATGTTATCGTTTCATTGCACAACCAAACTCTCAACAAATGGGTGTGTTACCAGCTGCTAGAGTAATCCCAGCAAGACCTTTCACGCACACAGGAATTGACTATGCAGGACCCATTCAAATACTTATCAACAAAGGAAGAGGTAACCGATCAACAAAAGGCTACATTGCCATTTTCGTTTGCTTTACAACTAAAGCAGTACACATTGAGCTGGTTAGTGATCTTACTTCAGCAGCATTTTTAGCAGCAGTAAGACGATTTACTTCGAGGAGGGGAATATGTTCGCATTTTTACAGTGACAATGGCACAACGTTTCTTGGAGCCAGTAAAGATATTCAACAGCAACTACGAGCTTCAATCAAACAATCTGAAAGGGATACATCGGTCATACTCGCAATGTATGGAACCCAATGGCACTTTATACCACCAGCGTCACCTCACTTTGGTGGATTGTGGGAAGCAAGTGTAAAATCAACCAAATATCACCTTAAGCGAGTGATTGGAGACAGAACATTGCCATTTGAAGAATTGACAACTGTGCTAACTCAAATAGAAGCGTGCCTTAACTCCCGACCATTAACGGCAATCGAAAACGATATAAGTGATCTGACCGTTCTTACCCCTGGCCACTTTCTCATAGGAAGCGCTATTAATGCAACACCCGAACCAATTATCGATGAGACTAAAACATACCGCTCCCATTGGCAGCTGCTACAAAAAATTACCCAAGACTTCTGGAAAACTTGGTCTTCTGAATATTTGTCTCAGCTTCAACAGCGAACGAAATGGAAACAGAAGGAAGAGAACTTCAAGGTTGGTGACATTGTTCTCATCAAGGAAGATCGATTACCACCAACAACCTGGGTAATGGGTAGAATTTCTGAAGTTCACCCTGGTAAGGATAAAGAGGTTCGAGCGGCAACAGTGTTTAGCAGCAATAAACACATCAAACGGCCCATAGCAAAATTGTGTCGTTTACCTATAGAGTCAGGACAACCTGATTCAACAATCAAACATATTCGAGAAAGCAAAGGAAAACCACAAGTGTTGACAACTATTAAAAACTCATCGAATAAGAAACCTAGCTCACTGTTTTGGATTTTTATACTGTTAGGAATCATGAACTCAGTCAAAGCTACTCCAACTGATCAACAACATAAGGTCGAATTCACTCCATTTGAAAACCAGCCAGGAATATACCTTGAGGATGTAGGACGAGCGAGTCTTATTTCGAGCTCTTGGAAAACCATCGTATTTTTCAACATGACATCATATTGGTTGGAGTTCGAAACCTATAAGGAAAGTGTTAATCAAATGGAAACAATGTGCTCATCCACAGACATAGCTGAAGTCAAGTCAATAATGTGCAAAGGGATACTAAGCCAATTTAAGCGCCAGATTCAGCAAATTGAACTAAACAACGATATTTTATTGCATGCGAATGATGACTCTATGCGAAGACAACGGCGCTCTCCATTTGACTTTGTAGGAACGATTACGAACGAGTTATTTGGAATACTTGATCAACGGTTCGCCAAACAGTATGAAGAAACAATTAAAGCTATTCAAGGAAACGAAAACCATGTGCTGCAACTCATGAAAAACCAAACAACCATAATTGACTCTACCATAAATATATTCAAAAGGGAACATTTGGACACAAGACAACAGATTCAATCGCTGAATGAAGTGGTAGCCAAAATTAAGGATAATGTAGACAAATACAACAATTTGAACCTATTTTCGTCAACTGCTATCAACGCTATTCTGATAATGTTTAACTATCAGTCAACACAGAATATTTTACTAGACATTATTTTGTCAACACAAACGGGAAAGGTACATCCACTAATTCTGACAGTTCAACAGTTTAAAAATGAATTGACAAGGATACACGAAAACATACCGCGTTCATTAATGTTACCATTAATGGTATTCATTAATGAATCCATCCTTCAACTTTACAAAAGCTTGAGTTCAAGAGGAAGGTTGACTGGCCGAAATATAATAATAGAAATAACACTCCCACTTCTTTTTAATGAGGAATTTAAGATATATAAAGTGTTACCAGTTCCTACTTTCCATAGTGGGAATTTCACTTGCATTGTGGCAACTTCAGACTACTTGCTTGTGAATCTAAAGGGAAACCATTTTTACCCTCTTGATAGATCTGAATTCTCCCTTTGCAAGGAGAGACACCTCGATAATTACTGGTGTAGACTTCAACACCCAATATATACATCAGGAGCTTCGGTCAGCTCTTGTGAAATGAGCCTAATTCACCACAACACTGAGCTTTTGGACTCATGCCTGACGAACAACATTCCGATTAAAACATATTGGATTGAAATGCATCATCCGAATTCTTGGATATATAGTGTTCCGGGTACAACTACAATCAACATTGACTGTGACTTCAATCCGTCACACACTACCTTAAAGGGTAGTGGGATATTGAAATTGCCGGCAGATTGCATGATCCATGAGCAAATGATGACAATCATTGGTAGACAAACAATGATCAAAAAAATAACATCTTCTTTTCTACCATCTTTCAATCTTTCTAAAAAGTTAACTACGTTTAACTATAAAAGAGAGCAAAGTCCCATTGTATTGAAAACCGATATGTCGTTAGAGATCTCAAAATTAGAACATTCGATCGAGCTACAACGAAGTCAAGAACATATTCTGAAGGAAATAAAAACCCATAGGGTACATCAATATTCTCTTCTGGGGTCAACGGTATTTCTGGTAGTAGCTGTTACAATTGGCGTCATTTTACTGAGAAGGAAGGCAAATCAATCAGTAATCATTCAACAGTCTAAAGATGAGAAGCGGATTGAAGGTGGAGGAACTTTTTCAGACACCGATTTTTGTGTTTCGTCAGTTTGAGAGAGGCCCCAGCATGTTGTGACAACAACAATTTAATGACTCAAGTTGCAACCACACAATACGTAAAGTGTCGAATAGACAAAAAGTACGTTTACCTGTCGCGCTCGAGTGTCAATTGTATATTGATTCTTTTTTGTTAAATAAGCAAATTTTCTGTACAAATTTCTTTTTGTTAAAGTAAGCAAAATTTCTGTATAAATTGAAGCTATTCAATAAATAAAATCGCTTTTTGTTATTAAGAGTCAACGAAGTAGTTTCACTTAAAAGATTTCCCCCCACCAGCGGTAAGGAATCTCTTGAATTGAAAATTACGGAATAAACATTGGTCTTTCGAGCGAAAAACATAAAACAAATACTACATAAGGCGTTACCAGGGCAACTAACACTGGTTAGAGAAAACAGAAAAATTATTAACATTATCTCACGAATTTCAAGCGTATACCAGGGCTTAAAACACTGGTATAACATAATTAAATAAATCAAACAGAACATTAATTAAATAGCGATGGATTCCAAAATAGATGAAACCGAAGTCTTCATCATTATTGCAGAACAGAAGAAGTTAGCAGAGGAGCTAGAGAAAATAAAAATAAACGTTGGAAAAGACAGCGCATCCCGAAAAACTCAGAAGTACAAAGACGAACGAATCAAAAAAATTGACGAAATTTGAGAAAAATTTTCTTTTAATCATGAAAAAGTAAAGAATGTAATTGCACACGACACTCCGTATATGGGAAGAAATACGTTTGAACGAGTCAAGGAAATGTATGAAATACTAAAAACCAACTTGGTGGCCATAATTCCTCCAGTCACTAAGCCAGCACAGTTATCTAGTATATCAAGTTCAACGGAAAACTCAGCAACCCAAAATCATGTACTAAGAAAACTACAACTAAAAATTGAAGCAGTGATATCAAATATTGAAGAATTTGAAGAAACTTTAGAGCAGTATTCCAAAGAAATTCATGACTACCAGCAGAAAATGCTGCTAGAGCAACTGAATAATCTTACTAACCTTCATGAAGAATTCATGACAAATGCTACGGAAGCTGATCTCAATTCGAAGTATGTCACTAACAATGACTATAAAGGTGTGAAACAAGATATAAATCGATTTCTTCATCAAATGGCGACCAGGCTAGGTGAAATTAACAAACAAAACCGAGGAGAAGAAACAAGGCAAACCGAGTCTAGACTACCTCCAATAAAAATTCCTACGTTTAAAGGAAATTACTTGGAATGGCAATCATTCTACGATCTGTTTGTTGCAATAATTCATAACAAAAGTAGTCTAAGTACTACAGCAAAAATGGAATATTTAAGGACTCACTTAGAAGGCGAACCTCTTCATTTAATTCAGCAATTTACCTTTTCGAGTGAGAACTACGAGAGTGCTTGGGAAACGCTCAAGTCTCGATATAATAACGAACGAAAAATTGTGTCAATTCACATCGACAAAATGCTCAGTTCCGGGCATCAAGGAAATTCGACATCAGTTAATAATATTAAAAATTCTCTGGATGCTATCAAGGAGGGCTTAGCTGCTCTGAACAATATGGGCTTCAATACCACGTCATGGGGCCCAATGATTGTACACCTGATAACAAAATCAATTGATCTAGAATCCAGAAATTTGTTCGAGCAAAGTCTCACAGAACCCAATAGAATGACCGATTTAAAAACGCTTTTGGAGTTCATGGAAAGACGTTACCAAGCCTTAGAAGTTCTGAATCCAGCAAAAAAGCAACAAAAATGTGGGGATGAAACAAAACACGCAATACATAATTTCCACGTCGGATCCAAGGCAGTACCACAATGCCGCATATGCAAGGGCGATCACATAATATACAAATGCCCAACATTCAACAACTTAACGCCAAGTGAAAGATGTAAACAAATCAAACACGCGGAACTTTGTTATAACTGCTTGCAACATGCTAAGCAAACTCAATGTCCAAACAAACGTACATGCAAATAGTGCAACAAGAAGCATCATACAATGTTGCACATGGAAATGCAACAAAAACAGGTGAACCATAGTTACCTAGATCAAAATGTTGTTCTAGCAACAGCAATTGTCTATGCAAGCAGCAGTGATGGCCACAGAGAAATTTTGAACAAGAACTACATTCAGTCAGGTCTTGTTTCAAAACCCATACCTAATGCATAACCTCTCTGCGCGAACTCTATAGGCGGTAACATTAAAATAAGTCACCATACTGTTGTTAATTTATTCGGTCTATAAGACACGAATATCAAATTCTCTTACCTATTCTACAGTCCTTTCATTCTATCCTAGGAAACGATAGTTTGAAAGAACTTTCTGCAATAATTCACACTAATCGTGACTACATGATCATAAAAAGTAAAGTGAGGATCAGAATAAAGCAGCGCGCCTATACTGCAGTTAACAAAATACATTTAAAAACAGACCACATTCAGCAAAAAAACCAAATTAATCAGTTGGTTCAAGAATTTCCAAACTTATTTACAGAACCCGATAAGAGGCTAACTTTCACTACCACCGTGAAAGGTGAAACTCGTACGTCCTCAGAAACACCAGTATACTCAAAGTTTTATCCGTATTCCACGGTCCTGAGAGATGAAGTGCTAGCGCAACTAGGCAACAGTAAGTTATTCTCAGTAATTGACCTTTCATCAAATACCGCTGAAGGAGTCGGACATCGAGAAAACTGCTTTCTCAGTGAACAATGGCAAATATGAGTTCACACGACTTCACGACTGAAAAATGCACCGGCCATCTTTCAAAGAGCACTAGACGATATTTTACGAGATCAAATCGGCAAAATATGCTTCGTCTATATTGACAACATTGTGGTCAACGGCGAAGATGAACCTACACACTCTAAGAATTTAAGGAAGGTTTCCCAATCATTAGAGAATGCGAATTTAAAGGTTCAGCTAGACAAATGCTCATTTTTTTTAAAAAGAAGTGCAATTTTTAGAATTCGTCATTTCTGCAACTGGAATCATAACGCACCCAGCGAAGGTAAACGCCATAGTAGAATTTCCTTGTCCTAAAACATTGAAAGACCTTCGCTCTTTTCTTGGGTTTTCAGGGTATTATTGCCGCTTCATCAAGGAATAAGTAAATTTGGTGAAACCCCTCACAGCCCTCTTAAGGGGGAAGGGGATCGAATTTCAAAGAATAATTCAAGTAAAACTCCTGTTTGTCTGAACGAACGAAGCAATCAATGCATTTAAGAAAATAAAAAATTCGCTAGTGACGAACGATTTGCTTCTCACTTACCCTGATTTTAGCAAAGATTTTCAACTAACGACTGAAGCTTCAAATTACGCGATTGGAGCATTATTAGCACAGAACGACAGACCCACTACCTTTATATTCCGTACGTTAAATAAAACAGAAGAGCATTCTGCTACCAATGAACGAGAATTATTATCTGGGCCTTAAATTCATTATTTGTACGGCACAACAAAGGTTCAGATCACCAACCACTGACCTATGCTTGGAGTAGTAAAAATAATAACAGCAAGCTGAAAAGGTGGAAGCCGATAATGGAAGAGTATAATTATGAACTGAAGTACAAATCATTCAAGATGCATATAGTAGCAGATGCCCTTTCCAGGCCCCAAAAACCTCAGTAAATTCACTAACCGGTACCCAGCATAATGCTGAAAGCTCAGCCCATGATCTGATCCCAGTTAATGAGATACCAATAAACGTCTTCAAAAATCAACTTATAATTACATCAAGTGCGACTACCGACTATCAGCTTAGCATCCCTTTTCCCACTTATCATAGACACACATTTACACAGCCAGAATACACCGAAGATGATCTGGATGGTAATTCTGTAACGCGATAGCTGACTCTCTTTCAAATGTGTGGCGAAGATTTGCTTTCTGTAAAACGATAGTGATACTCTCGTTTCTCTCGATTCTCATCCAAATTAATTTCGTTCCTAACTGTTGCACAAATTTTGGGAACAGTTTAACTGACAATTATGAAAAACAGTAAACAATTTTCAAATTGTCATATATTTCGGTTGGTGTGTGCTTTGTTTAAAATTTGAAAAGTCATCATCATTGAATTGATAGAAAATAAAATACTTACCTCCTGGAATTCCATATTTTCTATAAAAATAATCACTTGATTTTTCTGCAAATTGCCTTTCTGGAATTCGCCATTTAATATGTTGTGCGCAAATTCTATTCTCTATTTCATTTACTACTTCATTCATAATTTTGGAAAGGGTACTTTGCCCCAAAGGTACAGAGCAGTCAGAAGAAGCGAGCTACTGGTATCCACCGGATCCTAATGTTTCCAACGTAGCGGCTAATTTTAAAATAGGCGGTATAAATGTTAATCGTTGTCCACTTTTATTTATTTATTTATTTATTAATTCACAAAAATTCCTTTACATTTAAGATTGAATCTTTTTAAATTATTACAAAACTAAATAAAAAGAAAATAATATTACAAATATTAATAACTATAAGAAATAGGGGATGTACGAGTAGGAAGGAAAAAGATGCGAAAGAAGAACATAAAAATATAGAAATTCCATCAGTAAGTTTGTGCTACCTAAGTATTTAAAAACTTCATTTGTAAATATATTTGTGTTGCTTGATCGTTTGATTTTCACTAGTAGACAATTTCATAGATGAATCGCATGGATAAAGAAATTTCGACTAGTGGTAAGATACTTATATCTAGGTAGAATTATTTGCCGTTTCTTTTGGTTACTCGCAAATTTTATCATGTCAAATAGATAGTCTGTTTCTTTTGTAGGAATAATTTTATGAAGCAGTAGTGGTACTACTTTGTTTACCTGTAAATTCCAAGTAAGTGTACTAGTGAAATAAACTTCAAGATTGTTTACCTTATCAACATACTCTATGGGAGTGTTGTTAAGAGATATTGGGGCGAAATCTCCGGTTTGTCTATTTCTATTAATGGTCATAGCTTTTGACTTAGATGGATTGAGACTAAGTTCAGTTTTTGTTGACCAAACATGGATTCGCTTAAGATCATCATTAATATTGATTACCGCCTGATTTGCATGGGATTTCGGAAACAAAGAATATATTTGTACATCATCGGTATATATATGGTGTGCGGAGGTCATGAAACATTCGGCTATATCATTTATAAAGCATAAAAAAAGGAGAGGGCTTACTACGGAACTTTGAGGGACACCTAAGGGGACATGGAGAAGTGAGGAGTGTTTGGTGCCATTAGAAACATATTGTTGGCGTCCAGATAAATATGAGGCTATTAATTTGCACGCGGAGCTTTCGAAGTAGAATTGATTATGCAGTTTATTTAATAGTTTAGAGTAATTTACGCTGTCAAACGTCTTTGAGAAGTCTAGAAAGACAATGAGGCTCAACATATCACAATCTGGTCCGGCACGTATATGTTCGCACACTTTTAGTAAAGCTGTAGTGCAACTACGTTTTGCCCGAAAGCCCGATTGAAATTTCGTGATAAGATTTTTTCTATTCAGGTAAGATTTAATTTGGTTGTTTATTATTGCTTCGAAAACTTTGCTTGGAAAAGGAAGGATTGCTATGGGTCGATATTCATTACTGTTAGATTTTGGTAATGGAAGAATTTTAGCAACTTGTTGGGAAAAACGGACGTTTTTTTTTATAAGGCTGAAAATTTCCGAAGTTAACCATAGAATGTTGGCAATAATAGTTTTGCTGCTGTGTTCAAGGGTACATGTTTATGAAATAAAAATAAGATACAGTTTTGAATATATATTTTGAATATTGACATTGCTTGTTGTATATATCGGCGACCAGTCCAGATTTCGGCTATCGTTAAACAGTGTTTCTAAATTGATTTTGGAAAAATTGTGTGATTTTATTGGATTTTGCACAAGAAGGAAAAACGTTAATTGTATGGAAAATTATATCGTGATGTGAAAATGCTGGATCCCGAATTTAATCGTAAAGCATTACCGAATCAATATTAGAAACTAAGAACACATCTAAAAGTGAAGGCTTTTTGTTAGGCATGAAGTGAGTTGGTTGAGTATTATTTGTAAAATAAAGATTAAAGGACTCTACTGAACTAATTAATTGCTTATTATTACCCTCTAATATATTTAAGTTCCAATCTCCACAGAGAATAATTTTTGCATAAATCACAGACATCTCCTCTAAAAGATCTCTAATTATTATATATAGTTGGCTATGTTAGGAGCCATATACGAGGGGCGTTCAATATATTCTCGGTATCGATATGAAGGAAAATGCGAATTCAATTTAAATTGTTTTTATTTTTCAATATAATCTCCCTTAACATCAATGCATTTGTTACATCTTGAGATAAGCTTTTTTAAAACCTCAAAAAAATAAATTTCCTCTTTCTCTGCAAAATACCCATTTATTGCCTTTTTTATGCCACTGCATGGACTCTTGTTTGCTTTCAGGGTCATAGTGGTGGACCCATGTTTCGTCCCCAGTAACAAGTCGATCCATAACACCGTCCGCGTTCTCACTACACATCTCCAAAAGCTCTCTACAGCATGCGATTCTCACTTTTTTCTGAGGCGCTGAGAGCATTCGTGGCACCCACCTTGCACTGACCTTTGAAAGGTTAAGATGGTCATGAAGAATGGTGTGAATGGTACCAATTGAAAGCTTGGTGATCTCTGCCATCATTTTCACCTTTATTCGGGCATCCTCAAGAACAAGTTTTTCGACTTCTTTGATGCTTTCTCCCGTACAAGCAGTAGCCGGGGCGCCGGAGCGGGGGTCGTCTTCAATGCTCTCTCTGCCTCCCTTGAACTCACTTGACCACTTTTGCACAGTTGATAATGAAGGTGCGGAACCCTGGTAAACAGCCACCATCTCTTCATGAATAGTTTTTTTACTTTTTCCTTGCTTAGTGAGAAATTTAATTACAGCGCGATGCTCAATTTTCACCATCGTCGTCTCAGTTGCCATTATGATTCTGTTTAACTAGAGATAAAACGCGAATTAATAATCACATTTATATGAAATTTTACATGAATGCACTAAAATAATAGTATTACTTGACAAATAAGTCAATTTATATATACAACCACAGCTTCACCCCGATACCGAGAATATGTTGAACGCCCCTCGTATATACTCTACAAGTAGTTTTTCACAACTAAGTGTTATTTCAATGAATATATATTCTAATAGCTCGTTCGGGTTAGATTTTTTTACAATGTTAAATCCATAACACTTTTTAGGACTCAAAACATCCAAAATGTACTTAAAAGCCTCATTGGAAACACGGTACTTTTGAATAAATTGTTTTGAAGGCAATGTAAGTAGATTCGATCTATCGCGCAAACACTTCCTTCTTACTCGCATATTTTTTACATCTTTCACTTCGTTGGAATCACTATCACTATCAAATAGTAAGAAACTACGATTTGCAAACATTTTTTTTTAATTTCACCAAACGAAAATTGAAGAAAATTTAAAACCAAAAAGAAAAACGATATTAAAAATGACACCAATATAGCTATCTTTTTAAAAATGAGAGCAAAACGATAGTACTATCAGCTATCGTTTTACAGAAAGCAACTTTTAAACAAAGATACTTTTCTCACTATCATTTATGTGCTCTCTCCTTAGAGACAGTTTCGCTGTCATATACGAGGGGCGTTCAATATATTCTCGGTATCGATATGAAGGAAAATGTGAATTCAATTTGAATTGTTTTTATTTCCTCTTTCTCTGCAAAATAACCATTTATTGCCGACTTGAGTTCTTCATCCTCCGAAAATCTTTTTCCACGAAGACATTTTTTCAAATCCGGAAACAGGAAATAATCACTAGGGGCAAGGTCTGGACTATAGGGTGGGTGTTGGATTTCTTCGAAACCACAATCTCGCGCAGCAGCATTGGAAGTCTCGCCGTGTGAACAGGAGCGTTGTCATGAAGAAGCAACACACCCGCTGCGAGTTTACCCCGTCTTTTCTTTTTAATTTCCTCCCGCAAATTATGCAAAGTGGAAGCGTAGGATGTGGCGTTGATGGTTTCACCTTTTTTTTTTGTACTCATTGAGCAAGATTCCCTTTGAGTTCCAAAAAACTGTGGCCATGAGCTTCCCGGCAGATGGAGTGACTTTGAACTTCTTCGGGGGGTCTGTTCCTTTTTTATGCCACTGCATGGACTCTTGTTTGCTTTCAGGGTCATAGTGGTGGACCCATGTTTCGTCCCCACTAACAATTCGATCCATAACACCGTCCGCGTTCTCACTACCCATCTCCAAAAGCTCTCTACAGCATGCGATTCTCACTTTTTTCTGAGGCGCTGTGAGCATTCGTGGCACCCACCTTGCACTGACCTTTGAAAGGTTAAGATGGTCATGAAGAATGGTGTGAACGGTACCAATTGAAAGCTTGGTGATCTCTGCCATCATTTTCACTTTTATTCGGGCATCCTCAAGAACAAGTTTTTCGACTTCTTTGATGCTTTCTCCCGTACAAGCAGTAGCCGGGGCGCCGGAGCGGGGGTCGTCTTCAATGCTCTCTCTGCCTCCCTTGAACTCACTTGACCACTTTTGCACAGGTGCGGAACCCTGGTAAACAGCCACCATCTCTTCATGAATAGTTTTTTGACTTTTTCCTTGCTTAGTGAGAAATTTAATTACAGCGCGATGCTCAATTTTCACCATCATCGTCTCAGTTGCCATTAAGATTCTGTTTAACTAGAGATAAAACGCGAATTAATAATCACATTTATATTAAGTTTTACATGAATGCATTAAAATAATAGTATTACTTGATAAATAAGTCAATTTATATATACAACCACAGCTTCACCCCGATACCGAGAATATGTTGAACGTCCCTTACATGCCCTTGACATTGTGTAAAGTGAGGGTAACGTTCTTTTCCTTACCAAGCAATAAACATTACTTATATCCAATTGTGCTAATTGGGATTTCCGCGCCGTGCAACAAATAATTTTTATTCATCAGCTGAAGGCATAAATCGTAAGTTTTATTTTTTTTCGTTTCTTTTATTGCCATTTTTATTTTTGAATAACAAAAAAAAAGAGTATGTCCTTTGGCGAACTCCAAAATTTACTTTTGGCAGAAATAGAGCGTGATCATGCCAATTTCAAAAGGACGGTAAAAGAACCTCGCCGTACTTCAAATTACCTTTCGAGACGTCTTTCACTGTTAGAAGGTAATTTTGCTACAGCGTAGCGGTACCATGAAGAAATAATGACAGGCAAGCTGGAATAGGGTATGATTGGAGAATTTAATAGTGGTCTACGAAAAAATACAAGAGAGTTACCTGGATTATCGAAGTGATCTTTTGGATGCTATTGATAGGAGATCTCAGGAGCAGAAAGATGACTCAGTGGCGAAAAGCACTTAACTTCGGCTTCCAAAAATCAATATTCCCGAATTTTCTGGATCATATTCAAAATGGCGATCTTTCCATGACATCTTTGTATCGTTAATCCACGATAATAAATCAATTAGTGATATTCAAAAACTGCATTATTTGAAGTCAAGTCTCGCCGGCGAAGCAAAATTACCCATTATAACCCAACAGTTATGGGAAGAAAATCTTGACAGTAACAAGGACTTACCAAACTGGCAACAATTCGCATAGTTTTTAGAATCACGTTTTAGAACATTGGAGGCTGTAGCGGAGCAAGTAACGTCTCGGTCCAACGCTAAGTCATGGTCGAAATCAGAGGTAGCGCCCCCAAGGTGTTTCATGCGAACACACAGTCGAAACAATTTTCATGCAAGTTGTGTCATAAGGGGCAATATTCGCTTCGGAAATGCAACTGATTTTTGGGCATGGACGTGACGCATAGGATACAGATTGTTCGCCAAATTAAAATCTGTGAAAACTGTCTCGCATACAGCCATTTCTCGCGTGAATGTTCTATCAGCAAAAGTTGTTACTTTTGCCACCAGCGACACCACACACTTTTACACTTTGTAACAAATACACACAAATCTGCACCCCACACTTATTTAGTGCCACAGACACAATACAACACCGAGAATACGCTGCAGCAGGTGGCTGTGAATCCTAACGCACCTGTTTTTCATGCTTCTCAACGAGTTGACACGAGCATTTTGTTGGCTACCGCAGTTGTTAAAGTGCAGTCAGTTGGATTTTTCGAGTTGAGGGCCTTAATCGACTTAATCGATATATTGAAATATCGCGGCTGGGGATGGTCAGCAATGGCACTTCTCAGAGTTATGTCGACATAACATACTTGTCGAGGGATTCGGGTTTCAAAAGTTCTGTCAGAACGTACGTTTTTATGTCGTTGACTGGGCTTCTTCCGGCCCGGTCTGTTTTATTAGATAGTTGGAACCATATCTCCGGTTTACAATAGCAGACCCATCTTTTCATGTTCCTGCAACAATAGACCTTCTTTTCGGTACCGACGTTTACTCACAAGTTACTCTTCCGGAGATCATCAGGAGTGCTGAAGTTGAAGCACCCATCGCACAGAAAACCCAACTTGGATGGGTGTTACTGGGAAAAGTTCCTGAAATTTCTCGAAGGCTTCAAAGTTTTGTAGAACTGGTGGATCTTGACGTACAGATGCGTAACTTTTGGGAGATGGAAGAGGCTCCGTTTCCAATTCAATAATCGCAGGAAGAAATCGAATGCGAACGACATTTCACCACACACACAAGACGCCTATCCGACGGCCGTTATGGTATCGCTACCGTTTAAAGGAGGAAAACGCCCAGCTCTAGGGCATACCCGGGAAATAGCACTGAAACGATTCGCGTATCTGGAACGACGTCTGTAAAAAGATGAGAAGCTTAGAACAGAATATAGTCGATGTATCATGGAGTATTTTACCATGAATCATATGGAGGAGATTGATCTGGAGAACGACGCCATTTTAAATTCACCCTACCACTGGTTTCTCCCACATCATGCTGTGGCGAAGGAAAGTAGCTCCACGACAAAAGTAAGGGTTGTTTTCGACGCAGCAAAGCACCGACTGTACCTCCTTAAATGACAATCTCATGGTAGGCCCTAATTCTCTGGAGACTAGGAGTAGGTGAACCGACCAGAGAGTTTAAGCTCAAAACCGTCACATTCGGCAAAGCGTCTGCTCCCTTTATGGCCATTCGCACAACTCAGCATGTCGCCGATGATCAAGCAGACAAGTTTCCAATAGGAGCTGCGGCTATCAAGAAGCAGATGTATGTCGACGACTTATTAAGTGAGGCCGAATCGGTTGAAAAGGCTCGGCCGAAACGGAATGAAGTCCGGAAAATCTTCGATTCAGCTGGGTTGAAACTCTGAAAATGGATATCGAACCACAAGGAGTTGATTAGCGACATTCCTGAACAAGATCGGGAAAGTAACTTCGAGCTCCCTCTCGGTTGTTCGGAACATGTCAAGACCTTGGGCATCAGATGGTTTCCAGGAACAGATTCATTTTGTTTTCAGAACTTTTCGACAGATGGGGAAGAGTTGACAAAAAGATCAGTTTTGTCGTCGATAGCGAAATTTTTTGATCCTCTTGGATGGATAGCACCTTGCACCATCAAAGCAAAAATCTTTGTGCAACAGTTATGGAAACGAGGTAGAGATTGGGATCAACCGATTCCATAGGATTTGAAGCGCGAGTGGGAGATTTTTAGATGATTCCACGATGGATTGGAACAAGAAGCAGTTATTCTGTTGAGCTGCACGGTTTTTCCGATGCTTCTATGAAGGCTTATGGAGCAGCGGTATACCTTCGAATGGTTGATAGCTTACCCCTCTCAAAAGCAAGAGCAGCTCCCATAAGTACGGTAAACCCTCCGCGTTTAGAGCTTTGTGGAGCCGTACTTCTGGCGACACTTTTAGAAAACGTCAAAGCTGCTCTTGGTATGCCATTGGTGAGGGTTTATGTGGTCAGACTCCACAATCACTCTGGCCTGGATACGTGGACCTCCAAGCAAGTGGAACATCTTTGTTGCTAACAGGGTAGCAGAGATTCAGCGACTAACAAAAGTTCTCAATACCTTCGAAGGTGGCTCGAGTCCTGGCGTACTGTTTGCGATTTTTGCAAAACTGTAAAGCGGAATCGAAATCGAAACAAACACGAGTTCTTAAATCGGAAGAGATGCAATCCGCATACCAAAAGCAATAGACACTTAATGCATTCTTGGATGGACATGGTATCATACGCGTAGGCGGCGGACTTCAAAATTCACTATTGGCTTATCACCAACAACACTCTGCTATTTTGAAGTCAAACCATCACTTTGCAGACCTGGTAATTCGCGATGCACATCAACAGTCACTTCATGGAGGTATTCAGCAAATGGTAACGTATATCCGTACAGCCTACTGGATAACAAACATCAAGAGGAGTGTTCAGAAGCATATACACCAGTGTGTTGTATCCTTCCGACACAAGGCACACTACATGCAGCAACTGATGGGGAATCTACCAGCTCCTCGAGTTGGAATGGCGCGACCCTTCAGTAACAACGGCGTTGACTATGCATGACCTATAGAAGTTAAAACCTGGAAAGGACGAGAGGCAAAGACTTTAAAAGGATATTTCCCCATTTTTATCTGCCTATCAACCAAGGCAATTCACTTAGAGACTGTTTCCGACAGCTTTTCGTCGTTTTACTACTCGACGAGGATATGCTCGCAGATCTATAGCGACTGTGGAACGAATTTCGTCAAGCGGATGATGAAAAACGCTAAACACGACTGGAAGGGAATTGCCGAGATAATTTCAAGGCAGGGCACAACATGGAACTTCATTCCTCCTGCTTCTCATCACTTTTGAGCTTTGTGGGAAGCAGGAGTGAAGTCGGTAAAACAACACCTTAAGCGAGTGGTCAAGGATGAAAGGCTCACATTTGATGAGCTTTGCACACTTCTAACACAAGTAGAAGCATGCTTAAACTCTCGGTCTTTAGCTCCATTCTCGGATTATCCCGACCACCTCGAGATAATCACTCCTGGACATTTCCTTATTGGTGAAATGATCCACACTATACCACAAGGAGACACATCATCCGAGAGTATCTATCTCGTCTACAACAAAGACCAAAATGGCAACAAATCGAAGTCAACCCGAGAGTCGGTGACCTAGTAATTGTCAGAGATGAACGATTACTGCCGGCCCAATGGATGCTTGCACGCGTTTTGGAAGTGCATCCTGGAACCCATAAACTTATTCGCGTAGTCACTTTACAAACAAAAACCGGAAAATTCAAACGACCCATAACAAAAATATGCTACCTACCGTCAAACAAGGTAAACTTGGAAGACACCCTTGTTTATAAAAAAAACAAAACCTCACAACATTACAACAGTGTTTACTCAAACCAGCAATATTTTTTACAAATAACTACACAACACTACAGTCCATTTAATACACCAAACTACACATTAATAACAACAATATTTTCTACACAATATTACTTACAATTTCTACATAAAACTACACAATAAATCTATAATTTCTACACAACACTACTAAATGATGTCTACAATATATTGTATTTCATACCCAAAACAACACAATAATATTCCATTTCATATACCAATCAAAGCAATAATTTTAATCGCAGCAACACTAAATAATTTCTATAACACTGATCGTCGTAAATCAGTCAACATTAAACAAAAACAAGCGACGCGTAAATCCGCTCGTACAACACAAATGTACAAAAAAAACTCATTATCAATGAACAAAAAAATATTTGGCACACGCTGTATCGTAAGAAATAAAATTGTTTTTATTATTATTTATTAAGCCACACAAACTCACCGGGAAATATTCACGGACTTTTTACATTAATTGCCGCATAATTTAAAAAACTAAACTACACTTCACACTTAACAATTACAAAAAAAAAGAACAAAACGTCAGCCACGATCTCACACAATTTTGGCTCGATTCATTACATCCCAAAGAGGACAACACCGACGCAAAGTAACGCATCGTAACAAAAGCTTTTCACGTGCACTCATGCAGCGTAAGGAGCGCAACACGATTATCGCATATTAGCAACATCACCTGCTCGGGACACAGTGGAATGCAACCGTACACAGTCCCACTCATTATAGAAAGCTTATTCTGTAATGTGTAGTAATCATGTTGATCTGTTCTTGATTGCTCGTGCTGTCCCTCTATATCATTTGCGTTTTATTAATGGCTTTGTTTATTTCCATGTATTCATAAAAGTTAAGGGTGGCGTTTCATCGATGCCATACACGAATGGAATTGTTTCGGACTTCGTCCACAGTGGGGGAGAATGTTTGCAGTTCAAATGATAGACTTAACGTTCAATTTAATACTTCATCTTTATTCATACTATGTATTTCAAATTATATTATTGTGAATTAACCCTATTTAATGTGTATAACAAATGAATTCTGTCAATTATGAAATTATGTAAAATATATTATTCGCATTTTTACCGCCAAATAGAGAGCACCGTTTATAACGAACTCGGAATGCAGTATGTATGGGTGAGTTTTTTAACTTGAGACATCCAAATTACTCGAAAAATAAATACGCGATATCGCGAAAAATGTTTTAGACAAAAGTCACAAGGTTCTGAAGGGGACATAAGATGGTGACCACGAGTTTGACCTTGAGCCCCATTTTCAAGGTCAAATGAAGGTCACTTTTGATTTTTTAATGGGAACCACTTTTTTTTTTTGACAGATTCGTAATCTGCGTGAAAAATTACAATTCTTTTACATGAAACACTATTTTCAAAAATGCGTTCTTTCCCCGTCAGAGTCCCGTTATGTCCCGTCATAAAACTTAAGACATCAAAATTACTCGAAAAGTACGAAATATTGCGAAAAATGTTTCAGACAAAAGTCACAAGGTTCTGAAGGGGACCTAAGATGGTGACCACGAGTTGGACCTTGAGACCCATTTTCAAGGTCAAACGAAGGTCACTTTTGATTTTTTAAATAATAATTCCTGATTTTCATTGCTCAGTCTGACGGAACGGTAAGTCCCGTCAGTCCCGTGGTCTGTCCTCATTCCCCCCAAATATGAACGCCGATCCACCGGAGTAGCTGCAAATCCGCAAACTGCACACGCACTGCACTTGACTTTTGTTAGGGGCGGCGATCCAGAGAAAAACTGGTTTGTATCTACACTCTTTTCCTTTAGTCACAACACTCCAGCTAACTTTTCATCGAATTTCTTTTCTCCTTAACGTTTGTTTTATTTAGCAAAATAAATATTAACGTAATTCGATGGGGGAAGAGTACCCGGGCAACAGAAAGAAAAGAAACTCTGCTTTTCGCAATTTCTGTGTAGAATCCAATGGTAGGGAAAATAGTAGGCATATTTAGGATCCACAGCTTCCATAAACCCTCTCAGCGGAGTTCCCAGTTATCACTGGAAGTGGGAGGGAAGGCCAATACTGAAGAGTTTAGTGTGACTGTATAAAAATGGTATTGTGATAACCACTTAAATGTGAGCAGCGACATCTAGCAGAAAATGTCGAAGACCAGAAGATTTCGATACTGGAATAACAAAGTCTCGACTGGAGAGTGGAATCGAATTTTCTAGCAAATTGGAAATTGTATGGGACGCTGGATGGCGAGGATTGTTCTCGAAGTATGTCATTCGAGTATAAATACCAGCATCCCAAAGGTATGCAAATCAGTTCTAAAGTGAAATTTGAAGTGTTAATTAGGAGAAGTAATTAAGTGGTTTAAGTAAAAGATAAGAAAAGTATAAGCGGTTGAGAAATTGGATTGTATTGAGAGAAACAATTAAATAGTGAATTGTAACTGTACTGAATAAAGGGATTTGTATTGAAAAGAATAAGTTCTATCATTTGTACCCACACAAACATTTCACATTGGTGTCAGAAGTGGGATAGGACTTATTGTGTGTTAAAAAAAAAAAAAAAAACGTGATTTCTGACTATTTGAAAAAGCTAGAATGGGTCGAAAACTATTGCAGTTGACTCTCGTCCAACTCAAATCCGAGTTGAACAAGAGAAGCCTCAGCGCCAGTGGAGGAAAAAGTGACCTGGTGCTCCGACTTCAGGAGACTTTGAACAACGAGGGACATGATCCTGATGCATATTCCTTTGATGTTGACGAGGATGAACAGACAAGTACCGGCAATGTCATGGCTGCGATGATGCAACTCCTCTTGTTAAAAATGGACTAACAGAAGAACAGTCTGGAACAAAAAATGGACGAAAAGAAGAGCAGTCTCGACGAACAAAAGAAAAATCTGGAAGAACAAAAGAATAGTCTCGAACAAAAAGCTGGATGAACGAAAGAAAAATCTAGACGAGCAGAAGAGCAGCATTGAACAAAAATTCAACGAACAAACCAACAATCTGCACGGTCTTCAATAGAAAATGGATGAACAAAAGAATAATCTGGAAGAACAAAAGAACATTCTCCAGCAAAAATTCGAAGAAATCGATGACAAATTTGAAAGAATAGAGAAGAACGTTGATGACAAATTTGATAGAATAGAGAAGAACGTTGATGACAAATTTGATACAATAGAGAAGAATATTGGCGAAAAATTCGAAGAAATGGACAGCAAATTCAGCAACTGGCAAAAGAGCTCGACACAGTGCAAAAACAGAAACTGCGAGAATGTTCTTTAAGCGGTCCAAGGAGAAAAGATTTGAAGCCTCCCTCATTCGATGGCCAGACCTCATGGTCTACTTATAAGAAGCAGTTTGAAATGGCTGCCTGTGCAAACGGCTGGGACAATGAGGAAAAGTGCTTTGCCCTAACAATGGCCTTGCACGGTCCTGCAGCAGAATTGTTGCAAACAGTAGACATCGAAAAGCATAAAGATTATGTGACTTTAGTACAGGCTATAGAGAAACGGTTTGGGGATAGCCACATGCAGGAGGTCAACAAGGTCCAATTGCAAAGCAGAACGCAGCAAAGAGGAGAAACACTGCAACAGCTCCAAGCAGACGTGAGTAGACTGGCACATCTGTCATACCCCACCGCAGGCCAGGAAATTATCGACGAAATGGCAAAAGATGCATTTATCAGGGGAATTGCAGATTCGAAGCTACAGTCAGCAGTAAGGATGGCCGGGAAAAGAACCCTTGCTGAAGCACTCGCCTTCGCTCTGGCGATGGAAGCAGTCAATCAGGCTTCCAGGGGAACACATTTTGCCAGGGAAGTAACATCTATCGAATGCTCCTGCACAAGAATTAGTGCCGAGGAACGAGATACTCGACGGGATAGACGGATAATGCGCTGCTGGAATTGCAATAAAATAGGACACCTTCAAAGGCAGTGTAAAGAACCAAGTGCTCCATGAAATACATGACGGAATCTCAGGAGGCCATTTGGGAATAAACATGACGTTGGAAAAGGTAAGGGAACGGTTCTATTGGCTAAGCGCTAAACAAGATGTCGAGAATTGGTGGAAAAAGTGCATAAGATATGCGGCTACCAAGGGTCCAAAAGTAAAGCCACATGGACAAATGCAACAATACAATGTCGGAGCACCTTTCGAACGAATAGGCATCGACATCGCTGGGCCGTTTCCCGAAACCTTTAATGGTAACCGATATACCCTCGTGGTCATGGATTACTTCAGTAAGTGGCCGGAAGTGTTTGCCATCCCAAATCAAGAGGCTAAGACCGTAGCCGAACAAATAGTCAACAACTGGGTGAGCAGATTTGGGGTCCCAATGGAGCTGCACTCTGATCAAGGGCGAAACTTTGAATCAAAAGTCTTCCAGGAAATATGCCAATATTTGGGAATAAGAAAGACAAGGACAACGCCAATACACCCTCAATCTGATGGAATGGTCGAGCGATTCAATCGGACCTTGAATGAGCATCTATCTAAGGTTTTCAGCAACTGCCAGCGGGATTGGGATCGACACATACCCCTCTTCTTAATGGCCTACCGAAACGCGGTCCATAGCTCAACAGGGCACACACCATCCGAGATCTTATCTGGTCAAACAATTCGGTTGCCAAGTGAAGCAAAATTCGGATCCCCACCGACAGAGCCCAAAGAGGTGAACGAGTACGTGAATGACTTACGCAGCAGGATTCGTAAATTGCATGAAGACACCAGAGAAAAGATGAAGCTAGCAAGCAGCCGCATGAAAACTAGGTACGATATCAAGGCGAAATCTTCCGGTTTCAACGAAGGAGATCTGGTTTGGCTGTATAATCCTCAGCGTAAGAAAGGCAAATCACCAAAATTGCAACAGGACTGGGAAGGTCCATACAAGGTGATAACCCGCATTAATGGCGTTGTCTACCGGATCCAGTGTGGGGATCGAGGAAAATTGAAAGTGGTCCATTTGGATAGAATGTGTCATTTCAACGGGATGCTGAATGACGAAGTTGTTCGGGACGAACAACTGTAGGGAGGGAGCAATGTGATAACCACTTAAATGTGAGCAGCGACATCTAGCAGAAAATGTCGAAGACCAGAAGATTTCGATACTGGAATAACAAAGTCTCGACTGGAGAGTGGAATCGAATTTTCTAGCAAATTGGAAATTGTATGGGACGCTGGATGGCGAGGATTGTTCTCGAAGTATGTCATTCGAGTACAAATACAAGCATCCCAAAGGTATGCAAATCAGTTCTAAAGTGAAATTTGAAGTGTTAATTAGGAGAAGTAATTAAGTGGTTTAAGTAAAAGATAAGAAATGTATAAGCGGTTGAGAAATTGGATTGTATTGAGAGAAACAATTAAATAGTGAATTGTAACTGTACTGAATAAAGGGATTTGTATTGAAAAGAATAAGTTCTATCATTTGTACCCACACAAACATTTTACAGTATGAATGGTATGAATGAGAGGCCCAGTTGGACACTGGTGCACACACTAGCAAAGCTTGCTAGTGTTGTAGATAGGAATCCCGTTGTTGGGTCCGCTAGAGTCACTTTTGTGACTACCAGCAATTTGTGACGGTAGCAGGAGAAGCAGGGGTAGCGGGACAGAAGGACTAGGGAACTGTGATAGAAAGGGGTACAGCACCGCTAGGACGCAGGAAAAAAAACTGACTATAGTGCAGTGTAGTATACGAATAATAAAAAAAAATTAAAAATTAGAAACGCGATTTGTTTTTCATTTAAGAAGCGAGAGTCCGGTGGGCCGCTCGTCCAGTTGAAACTCCCGAGAATAGACGGGACACGTGACCCGTTAGCTAGCGTTTTTGCGTTTATCGGGACTGTAAAAATAGCGGGTCACTCTAACGAGTATTCCGCTAATTACCTATAAAAACAAAATAAATCGTCGAGCTCCAAAGGAGCTTTTATAACGTGCTTTTTTTTTATTGCTTTTTTGTTCGTTTTTTTTTTAATTCGGGGAAGATTTTCGTGATTCCGGGGGAAAACTTCGTTTTCGCTTATCCAGGTATAGCTGCCGTCGAGGACCTGGTGGAACCCACCGCGGGGATAGTTAGATCCCAGCAGGAGTTATGGTTTGGTTCGGGGCATCGTTCTATCGGTTGCGGGAATCAAACATAACTTTGTATGAGTTGTTAGCCCTCTTAACCATATCCGCATTCAAGAGTTTTTCGAATAATCTATTGATTCGGTCGAGGTTTCTTGGAAGTGAAATCTCCGTTGACTGCCCATAAGACATGTGAATATTAGAAGGCCCTGCGAAGTGAACCTGAATCAGGGTTTCCACACTGTCGCGTGTGATAGTGCCATCTGATTTGATTAACAATCCACTGCAATTTGAATGATCTTGGGAGAGGTCTTTATGGAGTCGTGCTACCGCAGGAAGTGCTTCGCCTTTTTCGCAGTAAGCACGTCAAGAGGGTGTCTTTGATCTTCGCAACCCTTGATTGTGCGATAAAAGTCCCGGTGGGTTTGGTTTTGTTGAAAAGCTTCCTCACTCTTTTCCGAATAGCTTATAGGTTTTCATTTCACCATGATACGCACTGTTTTACCACCGTTCTCTTAACCTTACAGCTGTTTTTAAAAGATGAAAGAATGATGTCGTTTAGCTGGAGTTGGGTTTCGTCCACGTTTTTCGCGATATGTCCTCCAGTTCGTAAGTTGTTGTCATATCGGATCGCCCCGTATTCGTTGCTATAGATTAAGATAAAGATGCCACCTCGGACAAGTTCCAGTCTTCCACCATTTTTTTTTTTTTTTTATAATTTACTCGCGCCTAAGGGGTTGATACCCTTTTACTGTTGCCAGGGCGCGGGCGGAAAGATAGAAGGAGGAGAGAAAGGAAAATTGTTTTTGTAGTGGTTTGAAACTCAGGTGTGTTTGGTTTCTATGTTTGCTCTCCAGGGGTGGGAGTCCGAATAGGACGGAGAGTTTTTCTTCACTCAGAGTGATTCGAGATATAATTCCCAGTATTTTTTTCATTGCTTGAAACTCTTATAACAGCCAAATCTACGTGTCAGTGTTATGCCTTCACACGCAGAATTTTTTTGTCTGAGTTCCAATTATTACAATGAAAAACTGATCTTGCCATGGGCAGGATTCGAATCTGGACCCTCCGAGTGAGAAGCGTTTGCTACTACCACTACACCACGGCCACCCCATGTTTTGTAGATATGGAAACCAGAGAGTAAGGTCTAGGAATTCCTCTCATAGAGTTTCTAAATGTGGGTTTGTTACCCTTATTTAGTATACCTAGGTTCTTGCTATATAGAAATTCTTATAGTGACTCACCTCCTTTGTTTGTATCATGGGTGCCCCAAATCGTATTGCGTGCTATCTTGCTATATGCACAGTATCGGACAAGTTCCTGTACTGGTGTGGGAGGCACTTCCTCAGTGTCTCTAGCAAAGTACGTCGATGCGCATACGAACCAATGCAGTTCCCGGGCTTTGTGGCGTTCAATTTGTACTGCCACCAGGTCCCTAGTTGCGAAACCTGGAATGAAAGGGAATTTTATATCTTTCGCAATAAAAAAAATTATCTCTGCTTTTTAAAACCAAAAATCATATCATGATTTGCCCATGGCTCTTAGATAAGTCCAATAGTGAAGTTCTCTTCAGCGCATCGCTGGCTAAACGTGTCCAAAGCACCTATGGATCGGTGCAGGTTTACCTGCAAATCGCTCAGAGTGGATGTCATTTCTTGCCTACATAATCAGAGTTACGTGCTCTGTTGGGTTTTTTATCTACTCTGCGTCCTACTGCACCCTGTTGAGAGGGGCCATATCTTCTACGTCTCGGATCGTTAATATGTCCTCTATTTGTTACGGCCACCTGCTCAAATCGCCGTTGGATTTGGCCTGAAACGGACTTATTTCACTTTTCACTGTTTTTAATTTTGCTTTAATATAAATTAATTGTTATCATATCATGCTAAAAATGATTAAAATAAACGGTACCATGTCAAATCGACCAACTACAATTACAACTAAAATACAATTGCTAACAAGTTATAGGCGCCTGCCTGACAGTTGTTGACATTCCCTTAGCAGAGCGTCTAAACCCTGTTTAGTGAAGTGAAATCCTGTTAGCGAGCCACCTTTTTCAAACTTGAATTAAACACATATTTCAACATTCAACATTTTGTTTTCATTTTATTTTATTTCATAAAGTTTTAGTTATTTCATTAATTTAGGGTTACCTATACGGTAACCTATGTTAATCATTTAAAACAGAACTACGTTTAAGAAATAAATGCTTAGAATATGAAAGTTTAACAACATACTTTGGTGGGTTATTAACCTTTAAATATTTATCTGATAGTCCTGTATAACAGTTCAAACACGGTTTGAAGTGGTTACAAAGTTGTAGAAGGATACTTCGAGCATTTTCACAACATATAATGCACAGTAGAGATGTAGCATCAACATTAAAATAATCCGGTTTCACTTCACCTACATAGATTTGCATCCTCTTCATCTTCTTCTTCATCGCTTCTTACACTTACAACTAGCAAATCTTCAGAGAGTTAATTGTTGCTATCATTTGTCATTTGATTTAAAAAGTCATGAATTTTTTGGATTTTATAACATCTTCATCCAGTAGGCAGTCTACGAATTTGAAAAAATTTCCAAATTGAATACTATTGTATTCCTCAACAGATCTTGTTATTCTCATAGGAGCCCTGAACACGGATACAGCTGAAGGAGTTTCCTAAACATACAATTCGAGAAAATAGTTCTAAATGCCTAAATAAATAGAATAGCCGAAAACTTTTACTATATTTTTGCGGAAATATAACTATTATTTTCTTAAATCCTTAATAAAAATATCGAAAACTAATTCTTACCCTTTCTATCCACTGTTTTCTGAAATATATTAGAAAATCTTTAAAGATGTACTCCCCTTTTACTCTAAACTGTACACCTTTCGCCGCGTTATTAAGAATTTCAAACGCTGATTCCATATCCCTCGGTTATAACAGAGGGAGAACTAAAACTTTGTGGTAAAGGCGCTTTGCTTCCTTCTTTTTGTTTATATGAGCAAAGAATCGTGGCAGCTTAGATGATTTGTTTTTGTTTGATAAAAATGAAACCAGCACGTTGTATATCTCGCAGACAGAAATGTTTTTTTGCAAAGCATTTCTCCATCTTTTTTCAAAATCGGTGACAAAGGAGCTTGAACTAATTGGCTTCTATGTACTGAAATGCATGCAGGTATATTTTTTCCGATTCGTTGCTCATTAATATGTAAATGAACAGATAAACCTAACAAGTAAAGTGTCACTAATGCATATAAGTTGAAATGTAATATAAAGTATTACATTATCGTCGTGAGCAAAATGTATTACACAGAGTTTCTTTTTAGTGATTTTGTGATAAATGGCAACAATGTACTCGTATGTATATTTTAAAGTGCGTAATAACAAATATTAATATTAATTATGTAGCACTTAGTATTCAACTGTAAACAAATTGTATTAAATATATTTATAATATTGTTGTCCCGAGCCCGGTTCGTCGTCTGAATAAACGCTATAATTTGATGATAATGTGTGTTTATTCTCTAAAATGTTTGAATCTCAGTTTGGGTATTACAATATATTGATACTTAATTTTCGGCGACTTATGTGGCTGCGTCCGGGCTCGGCGACTGTTGGCTTTAATTTGAAATCTACTCTTACTTCGAAGTGTCATGACGTGAAACGTTGTCAGACGTAAAACGTCAAATATTACGGAGTGCGTTCACCAACATCGGACGTAACCACATAAACCACCGATTACATTATTCTGATTTAAACATTAATATATTTTTTAACAATTGTTGTAACTAGTTTAAAGGTAGTATTCAATCCAATATTACTTTGTTATATATAAAAGGGGGGAGCAGCAAAAAATACTCAGAATTAAATACAAGTGCTGAGTTGTTATTTTAAATACTTATTTCCTTTAGTTATAAGGTTAGTTAAATCAATTCCGCATTTTGATTAGAATAGTGGTATTTAGAACACTGCAGTGCCTACATCTATTTACATTGCATTGTTCATTAAAATCAATGCTATTGATTGCATTTACTAGGATACATAGTGAAGTGCACTTTTGACAATTTTTGTCACTCTTCTCATTTTTTCCACAAGTCTTTCAACTCTTTTACGTTTCCTAACCGCGTGGTAAATCTTTATTTTTACGAATAAGTAGTGCCTTTATATGTTTCCGATATGGGCCAATCGCCGGGGTCGAGGAAAAAGTCCGAAGGCTATTACGATGTGTTATATGATCACGCTTCGTCAAAGCCGCGGGCTAACTAAAAAAAAAAAACCAAAATTTTCTGGCTTCGAGGAGTTCCCCGAACTGCTAAAATACCCAAACCTTAGAAACTCAAAATTCGTGGTTTTTTCACCGAAAAACCCAGGTACACCAATAACTGCTGTGAGTATATTTTTGTTAAGAAAATTTATAGACTCGGTCAGCACTGAGTATGATAACATCTTGCAACTTAGAGATGGCAGTATCCTAATACTTGCCAAAAGCCAAAAATCGGCAGACAAGTTCCTTAAAATCACCAACCTAGCCAATCAATGCCCTGTGAATGTATCGCTTCACAAAACTTTAAATTCCTCAAAAGGCATCGTATACGCACCTTGTCTCATAAACTTAACAGAGCAAGAAATTGTCTCTGAAACAAAAACATAAGGCGTAATAGACGTATATAAATCTGTGAAAAAAATTGAAAATAAAATTCAACCAACAGGCCGAATTCTATTCACTTTCGACTTATACCAAATCCCAAAAACATTAGAAGTTGGTTGGTATAAGACCAAAGTCACGGAATATGTCCCCTTTCCAATGAAAGGCAAAATCTGTGGGAACTGCAACCTTCCCCTTCATAACCCATTGCAATGTACACGCATCATGTGTGCTAACTGCCTTGATAAGCACTCCGCCTCATAAAAATATGCCCAAAATATGAGCAAAGTAAAGAAATCTTAAAAATCAAGACAAAAAATAAATGCACTATGGCCAAGGCAAAACAGCTTTACAACCAACAAAATGCAGTCCAAGCAAATTCCTTATCTATCTCTTTCTCCGAAAGAGAGAAACAAAACATCGAAAAATGTCCTCAAACACCCGCCCATGATAAACCAGCTCCTTCTAAATCTCTAGCAGTAACTGCTGCTGTGCACACAGACAAGCAACAACAAAGGGCCTCTGTCTCATATACTGGGCCTCCCCACTCTACCGCAGCAGAATCAGATGCTCTCAAGAGCTCTCTTTCTCAACTCACTTAAAAACTACTCTCTCAAACTTACCTCCCTCAAATTTCACTACATCAATCATTACTCCACCTCAATAATTGCGCACACCTATAAACTCACACACAATGTTCTCTTCACCATCCATACCTTTATTGTCATCTGCCCCAAACAGGTCTATCTCCAGTCTTCGATTCATTAATTAACAATCACAACTTACAAAAATTCTGCTACCTACAATCAAATACAAATGATGCCACATGATTCTAAACAATTATCAGCCAACCCCCTGTCGATGTTTCATTAACAATATTGATGAGTTAGAGCACAACCTAAATATAATATCCATACAAGAGACCCATTTTCCAACTCAAGCAACACCTATAGTTCCCAACTCATACATAGGATATTTTAGCAATCTTTCAAGCAATGTCACTGCAAAACATTGAATCGCTTTGCTAGTTAAAGATAATATTCCACACTCACCCCCAATTCCAATTAGATCAAACTTTCTTGCAATAGCTTTAGAAATACACACCAGCATTAGAATCACTATAATATCTATTTACATTCCTTCCGAACAAACATTCAGTAAAACCGACCTTGAAAATATTATTCATCAAGTAAATCCGCCATACATTCTCCCTGGTGATGTGAACTCCTGGAGTTTACCCCCGAAAACCAATGGCCGAGGATCTATTTTTGAAGTTTTAATTATTGATTCCGACCTTGCCATTCTTATTGGCGGGTCCGCGACTCACATAGATATTACTTGTTGTTCGGTAGAAATTTTACTAAGGGCATCGTGGCACATCCTTGATGATCTACACAATAGTGACCACTTTCGCATTTTTACAAAAATTGCATTAAAATCAAACGTAAGGAACCCCTATATTCCAAAATTTAAAACCGACCAAACAAACTGGGACAAATTCGCTCGCAACGTCGAACATAGGTTGTCAAAACAACCATCCTCTTGTGTCAATTCACACCCAGAACGAAAATTCTGGCGGATATTTTTTGTACTTGAACCCCTATGTCAATTTCTGACAGTTCGCTGGCTGGAACAAATTCGTATGGGAAGCTAAAATTCTATACGGAATAAGATTAATAAATTTGTTAAAGAAATTTTTGTTTTCAAATACGTGTTGGGTTAAAATGTCGAGAAAAGATACGCGAGTTTCGAAATAAGTGCTTGTGAAGTGTTTAGATGGGATAGTTTAAATAGAATCGTGCTTGAAAAAATGTATACAAAGCACTTGTTAAATTCGAAGAAATTGTTTTTCTTGTTATTTCTTTATTCAATATTAAGTTCGTAGTGATTATATAAAGTATTTATTTAATATATTGTTAAACAAGTCAATAAAGACAATGAAATGCAACTTAAAATGTTCATAGATGGAATCGTATTAATGTTACAGCAATATTATTTCAAGGGGAATATTTCAATTGGTGAAACTGAAAAGTTGGTGCAAATTGGCTTGGTTCTTAAGTTGTAATTGCAGCAGGATCAAGTACAAGATTGCAACCAGCTCTCAGTATTCTTTCACACCAAGCGAAATAGTCATTTTTAAAATATTCTGCTAGGAGTATATGCATATACAGACACATGTGTAGTATTCCAGCTATGCGAATTTTCAGCCGCATTTCACTATCTTTATTGATTTGTTTAACTATATATTTAACAAAAAGACACTATATTACACAGTATTCACTAAATATTTAATGGAAAAGTAACAACACAACAATTTCTTCGTGATTCACAAGTGCTTTGTTTACATTTTTTAAAGCACGATTCTATTTAAATTAACCCATCTAAAGACTTCACAAGCACTTATTTAGAATCTCGCGTATTTTTTCTCGACATTTCAACTTTATTCTAATCAGACAAAAATAAATTCTTTAACTAATTTATTTATTTTGTTCCACACCGAAATTAAACATTACATATGAATTTGCTCCCGGCAACGAGCTGTGAAAAATCAGTCTAGCCGTGTGGGTAAAAAAAATGCCACCAAGGGGCGCTGAAAGCACTTTACCGAGTTTCAATAAGTGCCTGTTTACATTGGCGACGGGATGAAAGTTCTCGCCATGAACGTCGTGTTCACATTGACATGGGGTTGAAAGACTTTTTGACAAGTGGAACACTTGAATCGGAGCATTTTTAATTTTTAAATTTGAGCAGTTGGCCTGAAATATACCTGTTTTCCTATTGTTCACACTTCCTTTCTCATCAACGATCAAAACTAAAATGAAAAAATATGTCAGAAATGTAACGATATGGAAAAAACGACGTGCGTCATGGAAGTAACCCTTCTTTTTCCCACTTCAATAAAAAGCGTTCCCTCTCTTTCGGACAATCTGTCTGCCCGTGCCAGGCACTAAGGAAGCTGCAGTATTATTAAATGTATACGCAGTGCTGCCAATGTATCCATCCCACAAACGTCACCTGTAAAGCTAAAACGTTATGTTCGCTGTTGGAATCAGATAGCCTATAAAAGAGCAAATGCGATTTTTAGAAGATGTCTAAAAATCAGCAAATCCGAAAGCTTTGAAATTTTCACAGCTCAAATCAATCCCGTTATTTCCATGAGCAAAAGTCTGACGGAATATAAGTGCTCTTACGGGCAATACATCCTTTAAAAACATATTTTCAATCACAACTCCAACAATTCCTATCTGTTCTACGGATGCGATCTGTCTCTTATTTGCTGACACTTGGTCGAATAATTCTAAGGACTCGAACTTTTCCTTTAGCATCACTCACATTAGCGCCAAACTCTGCAACAACTCCTGTCGCAAAACACATTGATAAAGATATTTCTCTTGTAGAACTCGAAACTGTTTATCAAGGGTAAAATCAGACGGATCGAACTCTACAATAATATATTCGATAAAGGTATCATACACCAAAGTTGGAAAACAGCCTGTATAGTCCCAATTCTAAAGCCAACAAAAGAAATTGATAAGGTACATGGATACCGTTCGATCTCTTTACTCCCATGCTTATCCAAAGTTCTAGAGAAAATAATAGCCAACCGCTTCCTTTGGTTCACTGAATCCAAAAAATTAATAAGCCTAAACCAAGTAGTTTTCAAACCAAAAAGAGGTTGTATGGATGCTCTACTTCATTTGGACTATGTCATATCTAACGCTCTATCCGCCCGAAACCACGTTACAATACCAACAATACTAAGCACTGGACCTCGAAAAAGCTTTATTAAAACGACTTATCGAATGGGGAGTTGGTTCCAAAATTGTCAATTACATAAAATAATTCCTAACTAATTTTGCTTCAAAATTGGAAATATTTTTTCAAAATTTGTATCCCTTGGAAATGGAATCCCTCAGGGGTCTCCGCTTTCAGTAATCCTTTTCGTTATCGCTTTTGATGAGCTTAGCGTTATAAAACTCAAGTATAAAGATTTGGATCACTATCTATACGCTGATGATTTGTACATATTGTGTAAACACAATGACCTCAATCTAACTAAAATTGTTTTCTCTAAATTGCTTGAGGAGATAACGGAGTGGTCTTCCATGTCCGGTTCTAAATTATCTCTAGAAAAATGTAATACCCTTCATGTTTGTCGCAAAAAAAGTCAAAATCTAAACTTATCTCTTAATAACACAACAATTGAGAATGTTACTAATTTAAGTATTTTATGCCTTCTTATTAATAATATGTATAATTGGAAACCTCATTGTTTAGCTCTTAAGAAACCGCTAGCGTCAAGGCTCAATATCATTAAGCATTTTTCTTCAAAAAAAGTAATGTGCATGTCATTACCTTATGTTATATTACCAAGGCTTTAGTTTTAAGTAAGATAGATTATGCTGTGTATGGTTCTTGTCCCAAATCTACAAAAGACATAATTAAACCCTCGTATCACCAAGCTGCAAGGAGAATTTTTCCCACAAGCCCTATCAAAAACATCCTGGCTGAGGCTGGCTTACCTACAATAGAAGAAAGATACTTAGAAGTGGTACTTAAACTTTTTGTCAAACTGTCTTTTCAAACCGATAATCGACAAGGACATAGCTCAAGCTTTAAAACACAAACGGCAACGGAGGATCTCCTCGGCTATACACAATTCATTAAAAATGGCACAAAGTTTAGAAGTTCCATTTAAACGATTCGCAAAATACACACCATCCTCGAAACCTTGGGACCTGAATACGTCATCCATCATAGAAAACGCACTCGCTGACCATGCAGCAAATCTGGTTCATAATTTTCCCGCAATTAGTTTGAATCCTTTACTATAAAAGACATCAAGTGGTTAATAATAGATAATATCACTCCCAAACTATGAACGCCAACAAAATCAGTCCAAATTACCCTCGCAACATGTCCAAGCTCCAGATTTTAAACGTTATTCGTCTGCGCATAGAGCACACTCAACCGACACTTTAACACCTTTTAAAGAAACAAGCACCTCTGGTATGCCCAAAATGCAGCAATACCATCACGATATCACACCTGTTGGGACCTTGCTATCTCTCAGTTGCTAATCCCCTTCATGACTTGAATAATAACCAGCGTCACATACTGGAACTTCTACAAGATCCAAAAAAAAAAATATTGAGCTTATAAATAAATTGCTTAGCATGCACAAAATTGATACTTAAAATAAAAAAGATACAAGTAAATAATAAAAAATAAAATAATATCAATTAACTAAGTACAATTGTAAAAACCTTTTACGAAGACCCCAAAGTCTTCGATGCTAGCGCTCTTAAAAATTGTATTAATAGTAGATTTTAATTTATTGTTAATGTTTTTAAATAAATAAATAAATATTCTCACTAAATATTTTTCAACTTACTTGGAATCAAAATCGAGAACACTTCTGAATAATTAACTCAACTAGATCAAATTTAACAATACCATCAGGGCGACAATATCGGTTAAATAGAAGGTAGGAAACGTTCAATAAATAAAACGAGTGTAAAGGGTGGATGAGATACAAAAAATAATGAAACTATTCATTTAATGACTTGCTCGGCACATGATAAACACGAGAAAAATTATACAATCGAACAAATTTTTAAGTAGAATGACTTAATAATTTCAACGTATCGTTTTATGAATATTGTTCACAACCAATGTTCTATATTCATAAGATATCTTTCGTGAAAAAAGTGAAGATGAATTCAATATTATGCACGCAAATACACATAACATAATATGGTTTCTCTCCTACCCCAGACACCCGAATGAATTCAAATTAACGAATTAAGCCAACATTTTTTAAGGGAGGGCGAAACAATCCTATTGGCCAGACAATTTTAGACAGATAATTTAATAAGTTAAAACTGCATATTAAAAAACCTTATGTTGATACCTGCATTTAATGTACATGTATATAAGATGCCATTATTACATGTAATGAGGTGAAGAAGATTTATGTAAGAAATGATATAAAGATGCACCAGAATAAGTTAATGCAACATACGAAGCAAAAACAGGAACAACAATATCTGTCGCTCGTCAGTGGTATTCTACAATAAAATTTGACCGGTAACGATAATGCCACTTAAGAATCACACACGCAACATGAAGCATTGAGCTGTAGCTAACAGAGGAGAGTATGAGGGTGATTCCTGCTTATACCAACCTCTAAAAAAATTGTCTGATTCGATGTCTTAGATTACTTAAAGTTGATACTGTGGAAAGAAATCAGCGAGCTGTCATTGTTTAGTGGCAAATGATGAAAAACAAAGTATTCGAATGACACAACAGGAAACTAGCTTTGAGCTGGTAGAAGACTTTGTTTATCTGAGTGGTTTCACTCTAAATTTAAACAAAAACACAACTGTGTCACCCTTGCCAATCGTTGTGTCTTTAGACTAAAATGATAACTGATTAATAAGTTCCTTATTGTACATATGTTCTAACGGTCCCATTTATAAGACAACAGACATTTTCAAACTATTTCTTTTATGTCACTGACCATGAAAAATAAAGTCAATTGTATACTTCCGTCGTGTGGTTTGAAATGTATGATACGAACTAAAAATACTCGTAGTATGTACTACCTGCATACATATTGTCATATGCGTTGACAAATATTTATTTATCAACAATATATTAAACAAATCGAGTATATGTAGATATATACTATGTACCTAAAATATCCATCCATATTATTCTATTTTGCTTAATTATGGTGGAAGAAAACAATTTTATATACAACTAAGGAAGTATATTCTTTTATCATACTCCTATGTGTTTTGTAGTTTTTGCGATATTAAAAAAAAAAATTAAACCTGTATCTATGTAAGTCGGAAAGAACAGGGGTGTATGCCCGGAATAAATAATCTCAATGAACTTGAAATGCAGAGAAAGTAAATGTTGACTTAGCGCAAATAATATGTACGTGTAAGGTTTACATTCAGCAATAGCGCCGTTCAGTAGCATCTCTTATGGATTTCAAACACTATTTAAGAAAGAGAAAATTAAGATATAGCCCAGGAAATTTTCAAACCCAAGTTAAAATATACATATGTAAATACGGAACTAATCGAAATTATAAACTATAAAAAAGACAAGTACACAAACAGGCAAGAGTGAGATCTTTGAAATATTTCATTACCCGAATGACGACCTTAGAAAGAGTATCAAAACCTTCCGACTATTTGTATAAATACAATTTTTGTACTCCAAAACTATCAAAGTCGAAAATTTAAGGGCAACATGAAGGTACTCATATTGCTAACTTTTTGTTTAATATTTTGCAAGGCCCAAGAAGGCAAGGTAAACTTTGTTACTAAAACTGAGGTGAACATAAGTATTCCAATACCTGATGGAAGGATTGTTGGAGGAAAGAAAGCAAATATAGAAAAATTTCCTTATCAGGTGTCGCTAAGCTATTCAATGACACATATTTGTGGTGGATCAATTATAAGAAATCGTGTTGTTGCAACAGCTGCACATTGTGTTAGGGGTAGAAGGCCACAATTGTTAACAATTCGTGCTGGATCAAGTCAACATAATCAGGGTGGTGTCATGGTACAAGTGCAAAAAGTTATCATACATCCACAATTTAATCCGAGCTCAATGGATAAAGACATTGCCTTGTTGTTTCTTTCCAAGGATCTTTTATTTGGATCAAGCATCCAGAGTATTGAAATGGCAAATTTGCAGGATGTATTAAAACCAAATTCGGCTCTGATCGTGAGTGGATGGGGCGCTACTAGTGAAGGGTCTAGATCATCAAACCTATTGCGGTATGTACAGGTTGAGCTCATTAATCAACAAACTTGTTCAACATCATATGGTCTTAACGGAAAAGTTACTTCAAATATGTTTTGCGCTGGGATTGTAACTGGAGGACGAGATAGCTGTCAAGGTGACTCTGGCGGACCACTAATTGCTTATAGAAATGACAAAGCAATACTTCATGGAATTGTTTCGTGGGGATATGGATGTGCCAGACCACGATACCCTGGGGTTTATACAAAGGTTCAAAGCATCCACAAATGGGCTGAAAGAAAAATCTTAGTCTTAGGTTTTTAGTGATTTTTTAGTGTTTTAGTGAAAGTGCACAATAACAAATATTAATATTATTATTAACTATGTAGCACTTAGTATTCAACTGTAAACAAATTGTATTAAACATATTTATAATATTGTTGTAACTAGTTTAAAGGTAGTATTCAATCCAATATTACTTTGTTATATATAAAAGGGGGAGCAGCAACAAATACTGAGAATTAATTACAAGTGCTGAGTTATTATTTTAAATACTTATTTCCTTTAGCTATATTGAGGTTAGTTAAATCAATTCCGAATTTGGATTAGAACAGTGGTATTTAATGCACCGCAGTACCTACATCTATTTACTTTGCAGTGTTGATTAAAATCAATGCTATTGATTGCATTTACTAGGATACTTAGTGAATATTCTTACTAGATATTTTTCAATCTACTTGGAGTCAAAATTGAGAACACTTCTGAATAATTAAATCAACTAGATCAAATTTAACAATACCATCAAGGCGACACTGTCGGTTGAATAGAAGGTAGGAAACGTTCAATAAATAAAACGAGTGTAAAGGGTAGGCGAGATACAAAAAATAATGAAACTATTCATTAAATGACTTGCTCGGCACATGATAAACACGAGAAAAAATTACACAATCGAACAAATTTTTAAGTGTATTCCTTATTAATGTTGTTGAAGTATTATCAGTTTTGCTTTGCTAACGTCACCAAGTTCTCCGAGAAGTCTATAACCCAAGTGTTTGTCACGGCGTATTTGGAGGTTAGGGCAGTCGCACAGGAAGTGTGTGATAGTCTCTATTTCCTCTTCACTCCTACAGTTTCTGCAACAATCTCGAGCACAGGCTCCTATTCTGCTGGCCATCCTACCTATGCGGCAGTGGCCTGTTAGGATATGTGGAAAGCAATACCATGTGGCAGCAAAGAGTAGTCGTTGGGATCGTTTGAACGGTAGGTTCAATTCTAATTCATTCATAAGGTAATTTCTAATTTATTGAAGAAGAGAGTCATCGATCCCAAATGCACGCATTTTCGACAAAAGAGCCTGATGTCAGACTCTGTCAAATTCCTTGGAAATATCAAGTGCAACTATATTGTTTTAGCCAGATTAATGTACTCTTTGGTTCCACTTTTCAGTGAGACATGTCATCAAATCACCAGTGGACCTGTTGCTACGATAGCCGCACTGCCGGTCATAGAGAAGTTTTCGCGTTTCGAGATATTTCATGAGGTGACCGCAGCATTTCCATGATCTTGGAAAGAAAATCCCGTAAGTAGGAGGAGAGAGAAGATGATTCGCTTTTTAGGGACGGGCTGGACAAATCCTGTTTTGTCCGGGAAGAGTCCTAAAGAGTAGGATTGATGTAAAAGCTTACGCAGTGGTTTTGCCAGCGTGGAAGAACACCTCTTCAGAAGACGACGAGATATACCATCTGGACCATCGGATTTATGTATGTTGAGATCTTTAAGTACTCTTGCTACTACACGAGTGCGAAAGTAGATTCGTCTTATTGGGGATTCGACGCACTCAAGTGTAAGCGGAGACAAAGCACACTCTGGGAGTATTAAACTGGCCGCCAAGTGTGCAGCAAGCACACTGGCCTTGTCAAAAGAGCTGACAGTTGGAATGTCTTTGTGAATGAGCGTTGGGATGGGTTTCTGATGTATTTGATAAACGACCAAAAGCTTTTTCTACCTTTGCGACATCGTAGTATTTTTTGCCTTAACCTTTCGTCGTATTGAAATTTCACATGCTTAAGAAAGACGTTGCAGTTATTCCTGGCTCGTTTAAGTTTTTTTTCGGTTTTCTTCTGTCGGGTTGGTCTTGAAGGACCGAAAAAACATTTCTCTAACACTGATAGCCTCTTTACAGCTTGAGTCGTACCATGCCTTTTTCTTTCGGTTTGATACTCTTCATCCGATGAGGGAAAAAGGATCTCATTCCAAAGAGAATGGTGTCTGTGATCATGACAGCAGCGGCACTCACGTCGTTATCGAGGAAACATAACGAGCAGTTAAAACTCCTAAAGGAGCTGTTAAGACCACTCCAGTTGGCTTTCTCTTTTTTCTCAGTATACAAGAAATCAGCTGATATGACACAATGGTCCGACAAGTCTAGAGGTGAGAGTACATCAACGGTGTAGGTATCAGGGCGAGAAGTTAAAAACAAGTCCAGGGTGTTGGCGGTAAGTCTATTGACGTCTGATATTCGCGTGGGTTCATTTACCAGCTGCGTCAAGTTGTTTTCCGCAGCGAAGATCTCAACACACCGTCTAACCATTATAAACCATTATAAAAAACAAACACAAAAAACACAAACACCGACGACGCTATGCTAAAATGCACACCCGCTATGCATCGGTTATTAAATGCACCCAATCATTGTTTTTGCCGTACGATAGAGCTATCCAGCAACTGAAGTGACTGGGTGCAAAGAACAGCACCTTGACCAGGGGCAGGAGATGAGGGATGCCCAGACTATGATTTCTGTCGTCAGTCGGTCCTCAGTTCGGCATTGATGAGATTTATGTCTGATGACTGTATGCAGTATATCCAGAACGTTGATGATGCTCGCAAGGACGTACAATTAAAGATAAAAAGGAATAGTGATTATTTAAAAGGGTATAGTATGATTTATTGGAAGTAGTGGAAGCAAGATACATCGAAAGTCTACGAAGTATGAAAGTCGTACAGGAAACCCAGATAAGAAGATATGTGAGAGTTGTAATGTTGAAAGTGATAAATTTTGTCCGAATTTTAAAGAAATTGTTGACAAAAAAAAAGTGGGAAAATGTCCAGAGTGAAAACAATACGAGTGTAATTGGTAATGCAGTGATGATGGGGAAGCAAAATAAAAAGATTCAGGGAATTTTATAGTAGTGGGTTAAACAAATTAAGTAACGAATAAAAGTAAGTAATAACTGAAATCAAAAAACATAATGTGAATAAGAATAAGTCATCGTATGTGGAATCGTTGAAAAACGAGCTGCCTGTGATAGTTAGACCAAATGTGTCCCAAGATAATAAAAAAACGAAAGACGATATTTGTTGGGGTGTGTAGGGTTTTACTTTGCCTAGATTAGTGTAGGGTTAGCAAAATGGGTAGAAAAATGCGGTTTTAAATAAAACACGTCTTTTCGGCTTCAAGGGTTATAGCAAAGAGACTCTTTTATTCTTCTCCGGAAATTACTTCCATATTTAACTTTTCAACTGTACAACATTTGTACTAAATATTTACAATTCGTAATCTTACGTTACGTTTCATAGGTTACATTAGATTAAGTTTCAATTAATTTAGCATAGTCTTAACATGGATTACAATTTTAATACAGAAATGAAATAATTATTTGAACTAAAATATATGTATATTATTTATACATTGTGTTCACGAACAATATTAAAGACAAAATGGATCCAACAGCATTGGCAGTGAAAGTAAATGGCATAATAAATAAAAAAGTCGGGTTTTTATCAACTGAGACGATAATGAATCAAGGCAGGTTTTGAAAGCAGGCTAAAATAAAACTGGGAAATGAATATGTACCTGAATTAAAAAAAAAAAAACATGAGTGGAATGAGGGATAAATGTGAAAAAGGAGACTTGGAGGCGGTGATACAAAGGCAGAATAATACCGTTAAAGATTTTAACTGTGTAAACATGTTTAGTGTTCAAAAGAATAATACGATGTATTACAGAGGAATAATTGTGTTGGAGAAAGAGGACTATAGGTAAATTATGGAGAGAGGAGAACTGAATATTGGATGGGACAGATGTTATGTGTATGATCATGTGTCGATTAGAAGATGTTTCAACTGCTAGGGATACAATCATAAGTCTGTGAACTGCAAAATAGGATAGTGTGTACAAAATGTGGTGAGAACCTGAGACTAGAGGCTGTGATATTACGAACTTTAAGTGCAATAATTGCATGATGGCGAACAAAAATTTAGGTTCAAATCTGGATGCAGGTCATGACTGTCAAAGCTACCAATGTAAAGTGTTTGTCAAAGAACTTGAAATCCAAGGAAACCGTACTAGAAAGCAAAATATTAGTGTTATTTATTTAAATGTCGAAGGACTAATAAATAACTTTGATGATGTGCAAGCACTTATAATTGAAATATGCTTAACCTTATTAAGGAGAACGAGTGTGAACAACTAATTATGTCACCATCCAGAATAAGAAGGAGTGTTGAACCATGATTGATGATGTTATTACAAACGCGAGGAACATGGATGCAAAAGAGTGTAAATATTAAAACTAAGGGGAAAAAAAAGGGATGTGTAAATGGGTTAACGTTGTCAGCACAAGAAACGACTCGTTCCAGCAGATTAAGATGGATCAACAGCAGTTTGGACGCTAATACGATGTCTGAAAGCATAAACGACGTGTTCAAACAGTTCACATCTGTAAAGTTTAAGAACTCTTCTATGAATAAGTGGTTTAGAGGATTATTCAAAGGACTGAAAAAAAGGAAAATACCCTTTTTTAATACAGCGGTATTTAGTAATGCAGATAATTCCTGGTTGGAGTATAGGACAATTAGAAACAATTATAAATCTGAAATTAAAAAGTAGAAGTGTAAATTTATCAAACGTAAAGTCGAAAACTCTACAAACCAAAAACCAAAATGTGTGGCAAAATTTGAAACAATATCTGTTAAAGAAAGAGAAGTGCTGTGATATCAAAGATATAGTATTTGGCGGCGTTGTTTATAACGAAGCTAAAGATATAGCAGATAGATTATATGAATGTTTTGTAGATAGTATCGTTCAAATTAATAATTCTATTCAATATGTCCCTATTGGTAATTGTGTTAGTGAAACCAACGCCATTTTTAAATTTAAGAGAATAACGATGGAAGCTGTAAAAACAGTTTTGAAAGAAATAAAAAATAACATTGACTTTGAACATATATATAAAAAAATATACTGGCAACTATTAAAGACAAAAAGTAAAAAATAAATAAAATTGAAAAATGAAAAAAAAAATGATTTTCTTTATCCACTACCTAGTGGAAATCCTAAGTTGACATTTGCTCCGTATTTGCCAAATTTGACCTATTAAATATACACATTTTTTTCATAAATACATACCAATTTGACAGCTTCCATAGCCATCACAGGTGCGCTCCGTACCACTCCTACGGCAGCATTAGACACCTTTTTACACCTAACACTGCTTGATTTACAGATCAAAAAACTAGCTGGCAACAGTGCGATACGACTCACTAATCTGGGTTATTTAAAGAGCAGGAGTTTCGGACATGGCACGGGACTAACGAAGCTACTGCCAGGCAATCCAATTCTAATGGATGAAATTCCTTCCCTGGTCGACTTCGACATCCCGTATGATATAATTTATCTAGAGAGGGAGGACTGGGAAAGGAATGCAATAATCAGGTCAAATGAAATTGCACTTTTCACAGATGGCTCAAAGACAGTGGAAGGAACAGGCTTTGGTATCTTTTCAATACACTACTGCTGCAGCTGTTTCACATTAATATTGATGTTATCACTTATATTGTTTGAGATTTAAAATAATAAACTGAGCAAATACTCGACATGTAAAGAAATAAAAACTTGTACAAAAATGTCAAAGTAAACATAAAATTATTGAAATATATGCATATGTTATATCATGCAATAAATATCACAATCAAAAACGTCAGATAATTGTGTATAAAAAGCAAAACATTCAAGAATAAAAAAAAACTCTCTATTTTATAACGTTGAAAAGGAGGTTGTTTTATTTTACCCAGTTTATACAGTTTATTTATTTAAAAGCTAAATTTGACTTTTTAACCGAATTAACGGCTTACATTTTGGTCCTTCTGAGCGATAGAAGAAAATAATCGGCAAACAATTGCGGTGTTAAATTTACAAACCATTTATTTAATCAAATTAATCAAATTTTTAAATCAAATAATTAAATCAGTGCGTGGCCCCTTAATGTCAAAAAAAAACGATTTAAGAAATACCAATTGCTAGTGAGGAATCAGAGCTTGAAAGGAAGTGTCACGGAGTGGGACTCAACAAAAGGATTCTAAAGCAGAGCTTTTAAGTAGGGATATCCAGGAAATTACAATAATTTAGAAGATAAAAATCAAAGTGAGTACAATTTGCTCGTTACTTATTTGCACATACACATACAATATATACAATAGTATTTTCTAAATTTATTAAAATAAATGTGTGTATCAAAATTATTTGTAAAAACCTGCAACCAAGTCTCAAAAGACTTTGAAAATATTAAAAAGACTGTAAGCCATTCGAACACTAGAGATAGCAAGGTTTGCCACGAAGGTATTCATTTATTGCCAGCCTGTAACAAATTTTCAAATATGGATGTAAGAACCAGGTAGCGTGTTGTTAAACAATTAGGTAATTGTTTCAATTGTTTGGCTTATAGCCACAAAACAAATAGTTGTCCAAGCAACAAATCCTGCCATTTTTGCAAAAAACGTCATAATTCCATGGTTCATTTTGACACAAACAATAATTCAAATGTGTATAAGCCTCACCCACAATCAGCTTTCTCTTCTAATCAGTTACAACCAAATTACAACACACAGCAATCATTCTCTCACTCTAATCAAATACACAACACTAACCAATTCCCTCCTGCTCAAGCATCGTCGCAACCATCCACTCATATCTACCTGTTGTAGAGAATTATTATTATATTTTATGTATTCTGTTATGTTATTTTTAAAGCAAATTGTAAGTGCTACTCCCATTAATGTCATAATGAAAGTTGTCAAATCAAACACAACCTTTGTATTTAACGAATACCTTAAGTCACTTCAGTTTCCCTTTCTCCGCCATTTCCTTTTCGCAACTCACAGAGGGAGTACGCACAGAAGCGTAATTAATAAATCCATAAAATAATTCTGTAATCAAAGGTATCTAATTATTCTTAGGAAATAAAACACACAAGCAATAAAGGAAGAAAAGGTGTGTTCTTATTTGCAAAACTCCTCTGCAGAGGCCGCCAACAAAGTTTTATTTCGCTTCTTAAGAAGCAAGCACCGAAGAAGCACACACATATACGTACCCACAGTTTGTTCACCGGAGCACCATCACACACATATACGTACCTACAGTTTGTCCACCGGAGCACCACCACCGAAAGCGATCAAGAACGTAATCCAGCAAGTCAACAGAGGAGCAGCTAAAATCGAAAGCCGACATACGAAGAGATTACATACATTTTCACACCAGCGGAGCGCTGCCGTTTGAACACGACGACGGCGTGGGAAAAGAAATTGATCTGGTGAGTTTTTTGAACCTTTTAAAATTGTTAAGGGTGGGGTCCAAGTGTGGTGCAGAACTAGGAGTTTAGTGAGTAGGGTTTGAAACATATACATTTTTCGGGATAACGGAGTCGGATAACGGTTTTGCTATAACGTGTCATGCCACTTCTGCGATCAGCCAGTAATGTTGCCAACGTACAAGAAGGAGATAGCGACAGTGCAGATGATCTAAACGGGACTATGCACGAACGGGGTACAGCTGCTGCGCATGAACCATCTGTAGAAAAGAGGTTGAATGACATGATGCGATTAATTCAAGAACTTCAAGTCGAGATTTAAAGTCAAAGGCAACGAAAAGATAACCAGGAACAACGGGGTTTTCAACAAGGTGCAGCGACGGGTACACATACTGATGGTTCTGGTCCATCGCCAATTGGTATTAGCGGGGAAGTTTCTAGGAGAGATTTGACTTTTGCATTAGGGGAGCTTAATAGAACTTTGTCAGTGCAAAGACCAGACCATAGGCGTAGGCTTTACGACCTACCGTATTTCGATGGTCGTCCGGAAGATTGGCCCATGTTTCAAGAGTCCTTTAGAATGTCAACCCAGGAATACCAGTATTCAGAACGGCAGAATTTGATGAGGCTGCAGAAGGCGATTAAGGGTAGGGCCAGAGAGACAGTCGAGTGTCTGCTTATTCATAGTAGTAATGTCCAGCGCGTTATCGATACATTGAGGGATCGTTTTGGTAGGCCGGAGATTTTAGTAAAAAGTCAAATTGAAAATATTCGGAACTTTCCATCTATTCCGGAGAATCGCATCGAACAACTTGTGCCATTTGCGCCTAGGGTGCAAAATTTATCATCATTTCTTGAGTCAGCACAATGTGACCACCATTTGTGCAATCCGACGCTTATGGAAGAGCTATTACGAAAGCTCCCAGTTCAAAGAAGGCTAGATTGGGCTAGGCATGCAATTGGAATCGTGCCTAGGGCAACAATAAGACATTTTAGTGATTGGTTACAGGAATTAGCAGGCATGGTTAATGTGGCGTGTGGTAGTTTCAGCGAACAACCACATCAGTCTTTACCTAAGGGTACTGGTCGATCACGGTTTTTCCATGTAAACGATGCGGTAAGGAAGACAAGAAATGATAAAGGTTGCAAAGTTTATTTCGGCCAACATGATATCTCGAGATGCAAGCGACTACTGGATGTGGGCACGGGGTAGCGATAGAGAATAATTTGGCAGCGACGACTGTGTTTCAACTGTCTGCAGAGCGGTCATCGAAGCACACAGTGTGAGAAGCAACATCATTGCGAGACGAGGGGCTGTACTAGGAAGGTCCATATACTTCTCCATGACTCTAGTGGTTCGACTTCTCATGGGAATGAGTCGGTTATGCAGGGCACACCTGAACACCAGGGGCAAGTGTTCAGCAATACGGTTAAGGGGGATTCGACAATGAACATTTTATTCAAAATTTTGCCTGTAAAGCTGTATGCAGCTGACAAGGTGGTCTTTACGTATGCGTTTTTTGATGAAGGATCCTCGGTATCTCAGATGAATAAAAGTTTGGCAGACCGTCTAGGACTTCGGGGTCACAAGGAAAATTTAACGTTGCAATGGTTTGGGAATACCAGTGTGACGAAAACGTCGAGTAAAGTAGATGTGCAGATATCTGGGGTTCGACAAAAGAGTAAACATTTTACGCTCAAGAGTTTAAGAACAGTTAGTGATCTCAAGTTACCGACACAGATGCTTAAAGTTAGTGAATTACATTTGAAACATCGCCATATGAAGCTACTTTCGATTTCCAGCTACGAAGTATCAACTCCAGAGTTGCTGATTGGACTTGACCACGCTCACTTAGGAGTCCCACGCAAGGTATTAGCCGATGGTTGGAAAGGTCCCGCAGTAGTTTCTACCATGCTCGGATGGGTGGTATATGGCCCGAGTAATGAAGAGAGAGGGATGCAAACGCATCATATATTTTTTACAAGGCCTGATGCACCGCCTGTCGATAATTTGGAGCGGCTTATCAGCGACTACATAACCAATGAGAACTTAGGTGTACGAGAGGTGAAGGAGCATGTAGAACCTTCAGCAATTGTTCCAGCAAAAGCGGTGCTGAAGGAAACAACAATTAGAAAAGGCGATCATTTCGAAACGGGCTTATTATGGAAGCACGACAACATCTTCCTCCCGGAAAGTCGTGAACAGGCGCTGAGAAGGTTCCTTGCATTGGTGAGAAGGTTTCAACGGGATGAGGGTTTTTATAAGGCATATTATCGCATCATAGCCGAGCATGTAGCAAAGGGGTATGCAAGAAGACTTAGTGAGGAAGAAGCTGCCAAGAAGGGACCTCGTGTATGGTATTTACCTCATTTCGGCGTTTACAATTCTAGCAAACCGGGGAGATTACGCGTGGTATTCGATGCTGCCGCTGAAGCAAATGGGACATCGTTAAATTCAGCTTTACTTACTGGGCCAGACCAACACCTAGACCTTTTGACCATTCTGATGCAGTTCAGGGAAAAACTAGTCGGTGTGTGTGCTGACATTGTTGAAATGTTCCACCAGGTGAAAATACGCAAAGAGAATCAAGATGCGCAGCGCTTCTTATGGAAGGAAACACCAAATGGACCAATCAAGGACTATGTTATGACAGCTATGATGTTTGGACCTACGTGTTCACCTTGTTCAGCACAATTTGTGAAGGATCAGAATGCTTTAGGTTTCCAAAGAGAGTTTCCTGAAGCTGTTTCAGCTATTTTAAAAAATCATTATGTAGATGACTACGTGTGTTGTTTTGCAAATGAGGGCGAAGGCGAAGGTGTGGATTCACAAACAGTGTGGTTTTAATTTAAAGAGATTTGTTTCGAACTCAAAAGCTGTTAGACAAAGGCTTAGCGATAGCAAGGAAGTTTCTCCAATCTTAAATCTTGAAAGAGGCGATACAGCAAGTTTCCAGAAGGTACTGCGCACGTATTGGGACACCACGAAAGGTGTTCTTCGTTTTGTAATGGGCTTTGGGAAAATCGACCCCGCATTACTGAAAGGTGAAAGAAGACCAACGAAGCGTGAAACTTTTAGTATAGTAATGTCGGTTTTTGACCCCTTTGGTTTAGCAGCCGAGTACACGTTGATTGTGAAAGTTATTCTGCAGATAATCTGGCGGGCGAAGATCGAGTGGGACCAAGGTATAACGGATGAAGCCAACATTTTATGGGTAGATTGGTTGGATAAGCTAAAGGAAGTAGAGAACATAAGCATTCCTCGGTGCTACAACGCAGCCTTCGTCAACACGCCGCCCGAACTACACGTGTTCGCTGACGCCAATGAGGCAGCTTACGCTGCTGTGGGCTATTGGAGAATTCCAGGGAAAGCAAGTACAGCCGACTTAGCATTCGTGGCTGGAAAAACAAAGTGCGCGCCAATCAAATTAACATCAGTCCCACGCCTGGAGCTGCAGTCTGCCGCTTTAGCTACACGACTCCGTCAATCAATATTGTAGAGGCATAATATAAACCCAACTAAAGTAGTGATGTGGAGCGACTCACGAACACTTCTTTCTTGGATCACGTCCAATCACAGGCGTTACAAGCCTTATGTGGCCCACAGAGTTAACGAAATCCTAGAAAGCAGCGAAGTTGCAGAATGGAGGTGGGTTCCCACCTCCAGCTTAATCCAGCCGATTTCGGTACACGCCTGAAAAAGGGGAAGCGCGAATCATTCTGGATAGGTGGTCCAAAGTTCCTGAGGGAGGACGAACATTTTTGGCCGCAAAACCAGCGCACACCATCAACCGACGAGGAACTACGCACAAAAGCTACATTATTTCTAATACATAGACCTGATGATTTTAGTAACTTTTCCCGTTTCATCCGATTGAAAAGAGTTATAGGATGGATCTTACGATTCCGAAGGAACTGCTCTCTAGCCCCATATGACCGGGATTTCGGAGGATTGACAGTAAAAGAGCTTGATGAAGCAGAGCTATCCATATGCCTCAGTATTCAACTGACCGTCTTCATAGAAGAATACAATGCACTACGTACCAGTAATAAAGTGGAGAAAAACAGCAAGCTTTCGAAATTAACGCCTTGTTTAAATGAATCTCGTGTGATTTGTGTCAACGGACGAATAAATGGAGCAGTAGCGGTTCCCCCTCACACTCGCAGGCCGATGGTTCTCCCGAAAACTCATCATGTAACAGATCTTGTTGTAAGTCACTACCATCAGCTTTGGAAACATCAAAACGAGAACACCATCATCGCGGAGATAAGGCGAAGGTATTGGATACCTCATATCAGAGTTGTGGTTCGGCGTATTGCAAATGCTTGTCCAGTTTGTAAACAAGCCAAAGCGAAGCCAGTTACACCATTAATGGGTCAGCTACCAGAGGACAGGCTGACTCCTTTTGTGAGGCAATTTTCTTACGTCGGGCTAGACTATATGGGACCGTTTCTGGTGATCAATGGTCGAAATACCGAAAAGAGTTGGATCGCTATTTTTACTTGTTTATCAGCACGCGCCGTACACTTGGAAATTGCTAGAGACATTTCTACCGACACATGCCTAATGTGCATTAGAAATTTCACCAGTCATCGAGGGACCCTATTGCGTATTCGTTCCGACAACGGAACAAATTTTGTTGGAGCCGATCGAGAGCTACAACGGCAACTAAAGGAATTCGATCATGAAAGGATCTCTGATGCCCTAGCGAACAAAAGGATTGAGTGGGTTTTTAACTGTCCCTTAAACCCACATGCCGGTGGATGCTGGGAGCGCCTCTGAGAAGTATTAAGCGGGCGATGGGGCATGCCTTGTTTGGTGAGAGTCTTCTCGAGCACGGATTATATAGCTTAATGTGTGAAGCCGAAAACATTATAAACTCTAGACCCCTTACTCACATTCCATTAGATGCACCCACTGAAGAACCTTTAACCCCTAACCATTTCATTATAGGTACATCTAATTCTGAACAGACGCCCCACCCCCACGAAGAGAACCTGCGTGTGACAAGAAAACAGTGGCGAAAGGTGCAGCAAATACAACACAGCTTCTGGAAGAAATGGCTGGCAGACTATCTGCCCGATTTGTGCAGAAGGACCAAATGGTATCAGCCCGTGAAACCACTATCCGAGGGCGACTTGGTGCTCGTTTGTGACAAGGACACTCATCGTTCCAAGTGCCCATGGGAATTATAACAAGAATGTTCCCGGGAAAAGATCTTCAAGTAAGGGCAGCCGAGGTACGAACCAACCACGGAGTTGTAAAACGACCTGCTTGCATATTGGCGAAGATGGATGTAAGTGGGTGACTGTGGTTAGATTCACGGAGGTGGGGATGTTGTAGAGAATTATTATTATCTTTTATGTATTCTGTATTGTAAGTGCGTACTCCCAGTAATGTCTTAACGAAAGTTGTCAAATCAGACACAACCTTTTTATTTAACGAATACCTTAAGTCACTTCAGTTTCCCTTTTTCCGCCATTTCCTTTTCGCAACTCACGGAAGCGAGTACGCACAGATGCGTAAGTAATAAATCCATCAAATAATTCTGTAATCAAAGGTATCTAATTATTCTTAGGAAATAAAACACACAAGCAATAAAGGAAGAAAAGGTGTGTTCTTATTTGCAAAACTACTCTGCAGTTGCCGCTAACTAACTACCCAAATAATAATAACAAATATTTATGCCCCAAAACCCAAGCACACAGTAAATACCAATATCAAACACACCATATATCAACCCAAATCAATCCAAACGCAGCTTCATTTCATCCTTCTGATGAACAACAGTCATCGGCAAACTGCTTCCACACTAACCAATATACAAATTTGTTGGCAACAGCTATCGTCAAGGTGAAATCTGCTAATGGCGACTATATTAGCTATATTAGCAGCGGTACAACTTTTAAGGTTGAAAAAACATAAAACGTTCTTTGATGTCCAAGTTTTATAACAAGTTAAAAATGGTTCCTGTCAAAACCTTGTTGAACTCAACCTGGGTTCCAAATATTCAGAATTTAGAACTTCGACACAAGGTTACGTTTATAAAACCTTAACAGGGTTTTTGCCGACTCGCGAAGTGTACCCAAATAGATGGGCACACCTACAAGGTCTGAAATTAGCAGAACCTACCTTTAACCGACCCTCCAGTATTGACTTACTTTTGGGAAGTGAAATATATTGTGAGGCGGTTTTACCTGACATCATAAGAGGAGCAGAGTTAATTGCACCGATCGCCCAAAAAACCCAATTTGGCTGGGCAATATTAGGTAAAGTTCCCCTTGAAACACCACCATCAATTCCGGTGTTCACCCAATTTTCCGACATAGACACCACCGACGGGGTGGCCGTGGTGTAGTGGTACCAGCAATCGCTTCTCACTCGGAGCGTCCAGGTTCGAATCCTGCCCATGGCAAGTCAGTTTTTCATTTGTGTAATTGGAACTCAGACAGAAAAATTCTGCGTGTGAAGGCATAACACTGACACGTAGATTTGGCTGTTGTAAAGTTTCAAGCACAGAAAAAAATACTGGGAATTATACCTCGAATCACTCTGAGTGAAGAAAAAACTCTCCGTCCTATTCGGACTCCCACCCCTGGAGAGCGAATATCGAAACCAAACACACCTGAGTTTCAAACCACTACAAACAATTTTCCTTTCTCCTCCTTCTACCTTTCCGCCCGCGCCCTGGCAGCAGTAAAAGGGTATCTAACCCCTCAGGCGCGCGTAAATTATAAAAAAAAAATAGACACAAAATTAAGGAAATTTTGGGAAAATGAGGAATCACCATTCGAAAAGGCCCTAACTGAAGAAGAAATTGCCTGCGAGGAACATTTTTTACAAAATGTCAAGCGCCGGGAGGGCGTTTTGAAGTTGCACTCCATCTTAAAGAAGATCAGCGTCCAGCACTCATTTCAACCCAAAAGAATAGCCTACGTATGTTCTATAGGCAGGAAAAAAGACTGCTTAGCAACCCAACACCTTACGAGGACTACAATAAATGTATACAGGAATACTTACAGCTCAACCAGATGGAGGAAGTGAACATCACCCAGGACCCCACACTTAAAACGCCTTTCCATTACGTTGTGCCACATCATGCCGTCTTCAAGGAATCGAGCACAACCACTAAACTGCGAGTGGTCTTCAACGCTGCATTCAAACCGCGGAGGGCAGTTCTTTAAATGATCATCTGATGACGGATTTTATATCAATTGTTTTAAGATGGAGAACGAAAAAAATTACCTTTACAGCAGACATCGAGAAGATGTATCGCCAGATCCAGATTCATCCAGATGATGCATACTACCAACTCCTATATTGGCGAGAGGATCCAACAACTCCAATCAAACTTTTCAAGGTAAAGGTCTTAATGTTTGGCACATCTCCTGCTCCATATCTTGCAAATCGTACGCTGCTGAAACTCTCTGATGACGAAAAGACCACATATCCACTAGCAGCTCAAATGATATGAAAAGATATGTACATTGATGATCTCGTGTCTGGTGCAGATTCCATCGAAACAGCTAAAGAAAAAGTCGAACAAATTTCGAACCTACTTCTTTCAGCTGGGTTTCATCTCAGAAAATGGATGAGCAACAGTCGACAGTTCCTGAGTTTAATACCGAAGGAAGATCGGGATACCAGTTTTTCCCTTAGTTTTGGAACAACACAACACACGAAAACGTTGGGAATCAATTGGCATCCTAGTTCAGATATGTTTTCATTTCAGAAGCTCGCCGTCGAGAAAGTGGTTTCAAAACGGACTATCCTATCAACGATCGCGCGTCTCTTTGACCCCCTGGCCATGATTGAAGACATCCAGATTCCCATGTGGGTAAACACGCAAGGACAAAATGAGCAGTTGGAACTCCACGGATTCAGTGATGCATACATCAAGGCGTATGGAGCTGTGGTCCATCTCCGAGGTTTGGACTGCAACAACATCATACACACACATTTACTCATCTCCAAAACTAGAGTAGGTCCACTCAATACGGTTTTACTACCATGATTGGAGCTTTGTGGTGCAGTAGTCCTGGCAAAGCTTCTGAGCTACAGTGGAAAACATCAAAACATATGCGTGGACTGACTCTACAATCACCCTCTGTTGGATATCTGCACCACCGACTCGATGGAAAACATTTATCGCAAATCGAGTAGCTGAAATTCAGAGACTGACGAATGTCAGCATTTGGCGACACATCCCCACCAAATTCAATCCAGCGGATCTTGTATCGCGTGGTGTATTACCCTCAATACTTTAAAATAACGCACTCTGGTGGAAGGGACTAGCCTTTCTTCAAGAACGATGAGAATTTTCCATTCCAACACAGCCGCAACTCGACACAGAAGAAGAGAAAAGAGAAATCAAAACCCTTCTCGCTATAAATAATGAAAACGACATTTTAAAATTAATCCAAACTCACTCGAAACTCACAAACTGCTTACGAATTTTGGCTTATGTGAAAAGATTTACCAACAACACACGGAAAACAGAAAATTCAAGGTTAAAATCAGTTTTGTCACCAAGTGAAATCAAATCTAGCTTGCGCACAGCTGTAGCTGAAGTATATATATATTATGTATATATATATATATATGTGCATGTAGATGTAAGTAGGTTAAGTAGATTAAGATTTAATTTTAGGTAGTATGTAGGCTTTTAGTTTTAAGTTTTATAATAAAATTAAAATAGTCCATGTACTAAGTTTTTAAACATGTTTTGTTAGTTTAAGCTATAGTTAAGTCACTGTATAATAAGAATAAAACCCGTCAAAAACATCGAAAGACATAATTTTTAAGTATTATGTTTAACTTAGAGTGCCCGCATGGGGCCAGTAAGTTAGTATAAGATAATTTTAAGTTATTTAAGCTAATTTTTAAGCATTTTTTTGTCTAGCATGTAAGAGTAAATTAAGTAGAATAAATAAAAATGCATATAAACTGACTAACTGCACACAGCTGTACGAATGGTGTAGCAGGAAATGTTTCCTGATATCTTCAACGAGTTGCGTAAAAATAAGTCAACCAAGGTGTACAAAACTCTCAACCCTTATGTTGATGGAGAACAAATCATAAGAATTGGCGGCAGATTAAAGAATTCTGCTCTAACTTATGACCAAATGCACCCCATGATTTTAAAACCAGACCACCACTTCACGAAACTCATCGTCAAGAATGCACATGAACAAACGCTTCATTGTGGCCTACAACAAATGACCGCTTACTTGCGAAATCAATTTTGGATTTTTAATGTAAAGAGAATGGTGAAAAAACACATCCACCAATGCACCATATGCTTTCGATACAAACCCAAGTCCATGCAACAGATGATGGGAAATCTACCAACTCCAAGGTTAACCATATCAAGGCCATTTACGCATACAGGTGTGGATTATGCTGGACCCATGGAAGTAAAAGCCTGGAAGGGAAGAGGATCGAAAATGCTGAAGGGATATTTTGCAATATTTATTTGTTTAGCAACAAAAGCCATTCACCTCGAAGCCGTAACAGATATGACTACCCAGGCCTTCCTTGCGGCATTCCAACGATTCACAGCCCGCGGAATTTGTTCTAACCTGTATAGCGACTGCGGTAGCAATTTCAAAGGAGCTAATACGGAGCTACTGAAAATGCTTAAGTTTGCTCAGCAAACTACAATGAGATCGCCGATTCTATTAGCAAATTGGGAACTAAATGGAATTTCAATCCTCCTGCTTCTCCTCATTTCGGGGGACTATGGGAAGCAGGAGTGAAATCGGTCAAATTCCATTAAAAACGAGTTGCCCGGAACGAAGTGTTAACCTTCGAGGAGTTCAGCACTCCTCTATCTCAAATCGAAGCATGTCTCAACTCGAGACCCCACTGCCCGTTAACCGACAACTTCGACGATTTTACCGCACTTACACCAACGCACTTTTTGATCGGGACTTCATACAACGTTGTGCCAGAAGCAGACCTAGCAGGAGAAAAAATTGGATACATCGACCGATGAAAACGATTACAAGCCTCACTACAATAGTTTTGGAAGGAATGGAGCCGTGAGTATTTAACTCATCTTCAAAATCGCCCAAAGTGGTTGAAAACGGGGAAGCAACACAACGTTGGAGACTTAGTCCTGCTAAAGGACGAATGGCTTACACCATCGAAATGGCTTTTAGCTCGTATCATGGAGACTTACCCAGGAGCTGACCAACTAATCCGAGTAGTGAAGCTAAGAGAATTCAAAAGGCCAATAACGACGATATGTCCACTACCATGTAACGCGACCAACACAGAATATTCCATAGTATAATGCAAAAAAAAAAAAATTTACACGCAACACGAAAAAACCGATAAAATATATTATACGTAAACTAAAAAAACAAATCATATATTCAATATAATAAAAACTGAATAATAAATAAAAACAAAAAATCTTATAAATTCAAAATATATACACATAATAAGATAAATCTTACACTCTCACTATGAAATACAGTCCACTTTAATAAAATTCAAATTACCAACCGTAGCCGCCCATCAACTTATGTATGTATATACATAATATGTAAACCCATCTAATTCCTTGGTGTTTCGTAGACAATATCCGGTCCAACTGTTTAATTTGTCAGAGTCCCGGATTCCAAACTCTCCAATGCGTTTTTCCGTGGTGCTTTCACTATTAGCTGCAAATATTTAAGAAAACGAAACTTGTTAAATAAGGAATAAAATTCAAAATCTAAAGACAAATATCTCCATCATCATCACAACAGAACATAATAAGTCATGCAACAAATCTCACAGCTGAACTAATGTCTACAGATCAGAAAACTATAACATCAATATCACCAAATTAACGAAATCCACAACAAATCTATAGCCCATAAATAGTTAAACATTCAAATTTCTGCATCTCAAATAATAATAAAAATATCCGCTTACACACGCGCTTATTCACAACTTAAATCATCATTTCATTTAGAGTCAAACCCTTAAAATAATAAACAATAACAAATACTTAATTCCCTATCTCATGTAATTTTCACTTTTGTGACATTTCATACACCCACACACGCAATAGAATTAAACTCTTCAACAAATAGACAAATACACATTCATTCCATATAGAATCCACTCAATTAAATTACTCAACACAAATCCAATCATATATCTACGAGGGGCGTTCAATATATTCTCGGTATAGGGATGAAGCTGTGGTTGTATATATAAATTGACTTATTTATCAAGTAATACTATTATTTTAGTGCATTCATGTAAAATTTCATATAAATGTGATTATTAATTCGCGTTTTATATCTAGTTAAACAGAATCATAATGGCAACTGAGACGATGATGGTGAAAATTGAGCATCGCGCTGTAATTACATTTCTCACTAAGCAAGGAAAAAGTCAAAAAACTATTCATGAAGAGATGGTGGCTGTTTACCAGGGTTCCGCACCTTCATTATCAACTGTGCAAAAGTGGTCAAGTGAGTTCAAGGGAGGCAGAGAGAGCATTGAAGACGACCCCCGCTCCGGAGCCCCGGCTACTGCTTGTACGGGAGAAAGCATCAAAGAAGTCGAAAAACTTGTTCTTGAGGATGCGCGAATAAAAGTGAAAATGATGGCAGAGATCACCAAGCTTTCAATTGGTACCGTTCACACCATTCTTCATGACCATCTTAACCTTTCAAAGGTCAGTGCAAGGTGGGTGCCACGAATGCTCACAGCGCCTCAGAAAAAAGTGAGAATCGCATGTGTAGAGAGCTTTTGGAGATGTGTAGTGAGAACGCGGACGGTGTTATGGATCGATGTTGGTTACCAACACAATTTAAAAAACAAGGCACCACATTACGCCGACGAAGAAAACAAATATAAACTAAAATTTATTAGTGGCATTAAAATGCAATTGTCAAACCATTTGCAAAATTGACTGTTGCATTCATTGTGCATATTGGGCTAGTCACTGAGATATGGAAATGAGAAATACATATCCCAGATGACTAGCATATAGTACGCACAATGAAATAAACCCGATCGCGTCAAACTTTCGCGTATTTTATTAAATTAAAAAATGTTTGAATAAAAATAAAACCGATCGACCGAAACGAGAAAACAAACGAAATGTCAAATTTGCAACATGGTGGTAATGGCCAATAAAATAATATAAACAGAAAGAGAAAGGAGATCATTCACTATATGATCATCCCATTCCCACCCCCCAACATCAAATATGGGGCATTAATGTAAAAAGTAGAACACTAATGTAAATGTAATACATGTAATTATTCATACAGTTCCCATAAAAGCAAATGATAATGTAAATGTATTAATGGATCTGTAGGTATATAAGAATTTCAAGTTCAAGATCAAGTTCAATGACCATATAATGTATAATAAAATAAAATTTGTATGTAAAGCACAGTAGCGACTAAAAGCAAGGCTTCATGGGAACTAAAATGCAAATCTTACGGACACTTGTCAGTTAGCAGTAGACTAAATCGGTAATATTAAAGGATTCTAACGTCATACGAGCAAGTTTGTTTCATTTTCTATTTCGAGCAAGTAAGCCATTTTTGGTGCAAGACATCCTTCTTGCAATTCAGATTATTTCTAAGTTCGACTCAGCTTAGAACATGGTCCTTCGAGAATAAGAACCGCGTATAAAGTGAACGATAGTTTAATTTAAATACAATTAATACACAAAGTGTATAGTGCATAAAGTGTAAAAGTACATTATCACTAACGTAGAAAAGTGCATAATTAGAACGCCAATCTAAATCAGAAGCCCGATCAACGACGGACAGTCTATCGGCTACAGTATCCAACGAGTTGACGATATCCCGTACAGCAGCAGCAGCAAGCCTTAAGCAACTGTAACTGATAGTTCATATACTGAAGTTGCAGTTGCAAAAGCAATCCAAGGTAGGAATTCTTTTCCGTTTTAATCCTTTAAGTGCTCCATTTAACAAACACATATTTCTATGTTCAATTGCTCAATACTCGAACATGCCGAGTGAACGAATCCTGAAACCAAAGGATTTATAGTGATATAGTGGCCTACAAGAGGCACAACGGTCTTGAAGCTGCACAACGGTCTTGAAGCGGCACAACGGTCTTGAGGCGGTAAAACCATCTTGAAGCGGTACAACGGTCTACAAGCGGAACAGCGGTCTGCAAGCGGAACAACTGTAGTTATTCAAAGCAAGGAACTGTGCAACACAAGTCTTCTGCAACTGTAACTGTCAAGGAGACTCAAGTTACAGTTGCAAAAGCAAATTAAGGTAGGAATTTTATTCCTCTTTTCTAAAGCCTTTTTGCAATATACATGTAGGAACGCTAGTGTGGTAGAACTAAAATAAAAAACTTAATAGACGCAAACCCACCACACACCAGATCCACCTCAGACGGTTTCTCCCTTTGTGAGTTAGTCGTAAGAATATCCTCAACAGAATAAGTCAAACAAGGCTAAACCCTGTTCATATCGTTTTAAATAAAAGTGTATAAATAAAAGTTATAGAAACAAGATTGTTAATTCTTTCATTTCCCTACAAATTGGGGGCTCAATCAAAATAGATTAATTAAAATTTAATCGTTTCGAAATTAGTGACAAAATTAATACCATTACATTACAATCTTCGTCATTACAATCTTGAAAAGAAAATTTATTTAAAATAAAGTTGGAGAGTGGAAGAATAAAGAAGTGAAATTTGAATAAAAGAATTATGACTCTAAAAAAATTATAAAGATCATCCAAAAATTTTACGACGCCAGTGAACCGTTAGTTTTGAAAAAGATAAACGCACGAAGGGGAAACACCCCACACGAAACCAAACACAATACACCACGCTGCAACTCTTTGAAGAGGAAGACAACAAACGGACGAAGGGGAAACACCCCACACGAAACCAAACACAATACACCACGCTGCAACTCTTTGAAGAGGAAGACAACAAACGCACGAAGGGGAAACACCCCACACGAAACCAAACACGATACACCACGCTGCAACTCTTTGAAGAGGACGACAACAAACACACGGAAGATAAACTTAAATCTCACACACCCGATACACCACGCTGCTACAATTGGTAAAGATAAAAGAAGGAAGAGAAACTTAAATCACACACACGCACGATACATCACGCTACAAGGTAAAGAGAATAAGATCCGTCGTTTATTTTGAAATAAGTTAAACATAAGAGAAAAAATAAGAAGTAAAATATAACAGTAGAGTTTAAAAAAATATATAACAGTAGAAAAAAAAAAAAAAAACGTAACGGCTAAAAGCAATTTTGAATTTGTACTTTGATACATATCTAGATACGTTTATATTACAAAAAAAAAACGTAACGGCTAAAAGCAATTTTGAATTTATACTTTGATACATATCTAGATACGTTTATATTACAATACATATTAAGAAAACAACAAATTTTAAAACAAAATAATTATAATTTAAAATAACTGATAAGTTAAGCTTAAATTCACCAAAATGGATATCATAGATATTTTAACACTTACTGTAGAAGAATTAAAAGAGAAGCTGTCTGGGCTGGATCTGGGGGTGGACGGTAATAAGGCGGACTTACAGGCGCGTTTAATTAATCACCGATGTAACGAAAATCCATCCGGTACAGACTTTCAGTCAAACCATAGCCAGGCATCCGACCATAGTTCACGGGTTCTAGAAGAACCAGTTTCCACACCATCTCTCTTTACGTTTAGGGATATAGAAGAGTCAATCTCATACTTTTCGGGCGATGACGAACTTGACATAGTTACTTGGGTTTCTGAATTTGAGCAGATGAGCACCATAGTGGGATGGAATGCATTACAAAAGTTCATTTTTGCAAAGCGATTGCTCAGGGGTTCAGCGCGGTTATTTACTAACACCATTCCAAGTCTAATGACATGGTCAGTTTTAAAATCAAAACTGCTTAAAGAATTTAAAAAGTCAAAAAACAGCGCTGAAATCCATAAACAATTAGCGATGCGTAAAAAAAAATCAGACGAAACATTACAAGAATACATATATAAAATGACTGCATTAGCCAACACAGGTAGGGTCGAAGAGGAGGCATTAGTTACGTATATTGTTGAAGGCATAGGTGATAAAGGGCCCGAATCATATTCATTGTATGGGGCAAATACAATTGAGGAGTTAAAACAAGCCATAAGGACTTACGAAAAGGTAAAAACGAAATCAGGTATACAAAATGAGAATAGGGCAAGTGAAAATAGGGTTTATAATAATGCTAGGGGAATATCCGGAAATCGATTGGCTGGCGACAAAAAACCTTTACGGTGTCATATTTGCGGCGAGAAAAGTCATTTAAGCGATACGTGCCCTAATAAGTCCAAAGGGTTTAAATGCTTCCGATGCAATCAATACGGACATAAATCGCCAAATTGCCATATCACCAAAACACAACATTCGAATTTAAAGAAAAATGAAATTAATTTTATAACCGTAGACAAGAACTGTATTGACATTAAAATCAATAACATTTCGTGTAAAGCCTTGCTAGATTCTGGAGCCGATATCTCCATCATGAGACTAGATACTTTCAAATCATTAGGACTAATCGGTTACGAAACTGAAAAGATTTCCCTCTCTGGTATAGGCGGTGATGCTGAAACAATTGGTTCTCGTATCCTAGATATCGATATCGAAGATATTGCGTACAAACTAAAAGTATTCATTGTCCCAAACGAACTCGTCAAAGTTCCTTTGATTTTGGGCAACAATCTATTTGTTAAAACTAAAATTCAGTTCAACAACGGTATCATTAGCGTCCAACCCAACACCCAAACGTTTGAACAATCCAGACATGAACGATCAGCTGATCAAGTAGACTCTGATTATTCCCATACGGATTCTGACGATTACCTTGCATTTTATAAGTGTTATACTTTTGAAGAGAATGAAATTGATGTAAGACACATTTCTGATTCTCACGTTCGTGATTCTATAACGAAACTAGTTAACGAGTATGTCCCAAATAAGATAATTAAATCACCAATCGAAATGACAATCATACTGCAAGATGAAACCCCGATTTATGACACACCTCGAAGACTACCATATCAGCATAAACTAGAAATTGAGGCACAAGTCGAAGAGTGGCTAAAAGAAGGCATTATCGAAGAAAGCAATTCTGAGTTTGCAAGTCCGGTTGTCCTTGTCAGCAAGAAGGATGGGTCTAAGCGATTATGTATCGATTATCGACGCATTAACAAAAAGATTATAAGAGATCCGTTTCCTCTCCCTATTGTTGACGAGCAATTAGATCAACTACAGGACGCAAACTTCTTCACGACACTCGATTTGACTTCGGCATTCTTTCATGTCCCTGTTGCAGAGAACTCTCGAAAATATACCAGTTTTGTCATTGACAGCGGTCAGTACCAATTTAGATATTGTCCATTCGGGATGTGTATCAGTCCCGCAGTTTTTGTACGGTACATTAACGCAATTTTTCGACCATTGATTCTTTCCAAGCTCATACTTATCTTCATAGACGATTTAATCATTCGTTCCAAAACTGAAAAAGAAGGTCTTGAAATTTTGCATATGGTAACAAAACTCTCCCAGGACCACGGCCTTAGAATCAACTGGAAAAAATGTCACTTCCTTAAGAATGAAATAGAATATTTGGGACATGTCGTTAAAAAGGGATTCATTCGTCCTGGAATTCAGAAAACAAAAGCCATTATAAATTATCCCACACCAAATAAAAACGTGAAACAGATCCAAAGCTTCTTAGGATTAGCATCGTATTTCCGTAAATTTATACCTGATTTTGCCTTAAAAGCCAAACCCTTATCAGATCTGCTTAAGAAAGACGTTCCATTTTCGTTTGGCATAACCCAAATGTCGGCATTTCAAACGTTAAAATTCGCATTGGCAAACGATCCGGTCCTTCAACTGTTCAAATACGGGGTTTATACTGAAGTCCACACTGATGCTTCGAAGCACGGGTATGCTGCAATGATGTTGCAGAAAAATAGTGAAGACGGACAGTTGCATCCCGTACAGTTTATGAGCAGAAAGACCACGGATGCTGAAAAAAGGTACCATTCGTACGAACTTGAAGCTCTAGCCATCGTACAAGCTTTTAAAAAATGGAGACCGTATCTCCTAGGTCAAAAGGTGAAAGTGATCACAGACTGCAACGCATTTGCCGCAACTATAAAGAAAAGGGATGTGCCATTAAAAGTAGCGCGATGGGCACTCTATTTACAAGATTTTGATGTTGACATCGAACATCGGTCAGGTACCCAAATGCGTCATGTCGACGCGCTTAGTAGAGAAGTTTTAGTTCTCGATGCTACGATCTCTCACCAAATAAGTCAAGCTCAAGACGATGACGAATATTTAAAGGCTATAAAATCAATTTTGAAAACACGAGCGTATGACAATTTCTTTTTAAAAAACGACCTGATTTACAAATTACTTGACGGCAATGAACTTATAGTGATTCCCGAACAAATGGAGAATCAGATCATTAGACAAACTCATGAACAAGGACATTTTGCAGTTAAGAAAACCTCTGACCTACTATTAAGACAATACTTTATACCGGACTATAGGAAGAAGATTGAAAAGTTTATAAAAAACTGTGTACCATGCATCCTTACAGAAAGAAAGAGTGGTAAACAAGAATGTTATTTAACCCCGATAGAAAAGGAAGACAAACCCCTTCAGACATACCATATAGATCACTTAGGCATACTAGAAATTACCCAGAAAAGATACAAACATATTTTCGCAGTCGTAGATAGTTTCACGAAATTTGTATGGGTATACCCGACGAAAAGTACATCTAGTGAAGAAGTCATAAACCGATTGAAAAAACAAGCTGATACATTTGGTAACCCATGTAGAATAATCTCTGACCGTGGCTCGGCGTTTACATCCAATCAATTCAAAGAATATTGTGCGGAAGAGGGCATCGTCCACACGCTAATAACGACAGGTGTGCCAAGGGGAAACGGTCAGATCGAACGCGTAAACCGTGTAATAATACCCATGCTGACAAAACTATCGCTGGCTAAGCCATCCGATTGGTATAAGCACGTAGGCACTATACAGAGATTTATCAATTCCAATGTATCTAGAAGTACAGGAGTAACACCCTTTAGGGCACTTACAGGAATCGAAATGCGACTTAAAAATGACTCTGACTTAGCTAGTCTCGCTAAGATTGTTGATGAAGAAATGTTAACCCAGCTTGATCAGGAAAGAGATAGGATTCGCGAAATCGCAAAGCAAAATATAGCCAAGATTCAAGAAGAAAATCGCCGTACCTTCGACAAAAATCGAAAACCTGCTATCAAATATAAAAAGGGTGACCTGGTTGCAATTAAGCGAACGCAAATGACCCAGGGAAAACTTTCTAGTAAATTCTTGGGACCATACCGGGTAACTTATGTAGGTAAAAGAAATAGATACCAGGTCAAGAAAGTAGGTGACCATGAAGGTCCTTTACAAACCACCAGTGCTGCAGATCACATGAAACTGTGGAACGATGAGGCTATTCGAGGCGAATAAAGTCAGGATCGCCGAGTGTAGGAACGCTAGTGTGGTAGAACTAAAATAAAAAACTTAATAGACGCAAACCCACCACACACCAGATCCACCTCAGACGGTTTCTCCCTTTGTGAGTTAGTCGTAAGAATATCCTCAACAGAATAAGTCAAACAAGGCTAAACCCTGTTCATATCGTTTTAAATAAAAGTGTATAAATAAAAGTTATAGAAACAAGATTGTTAATTCTTTCATTTCCCTACATACATTATATACCAACATTCATATTATACATAAGTGCATGAACCCAATTCTACCTAAGATAATACATATATTAAACTTAAAACACAAAAGTTGAATCAATCAGTGAAATAATACAACATACATAATCATGAGTAAACTCCAAAAATCGATCGAAAAGCAAGAACGTATTCATGAGGAATTGTCTAGTGATTTCGAAGAATACCAAAAGCAAATCGAATCGCGCAAATCAAAGGGTTATGTAAAAGCGTGTTTAGCTGATGTCGATGAAGTCTTTAAATGTGCTAAGGGCATACACACTTCAATAATTAACAGTGCGGCGGATCCGCAAAAAGACAAATATCTCGTAGATGAAACATATGCCAAAATCAAGCATATGTATTTCAAATTCAGTGGCATGATTAACGATGACATTGATAAATTTCCGCACGACCACAGTGCCAATCTCGATATCTCACGATTAAATACCACTAGATCTGGGGTATCGGATATTCGTCTTCCGCGAATTAATATAAAGCCATTTTCATGCAAACCCGAAGACTGGAGTGAATTCCACAACGTTTTCGAAAGTTTAATAGATCAAAACGCTGATCTGTCTGATATCCAGAAGCTACAATTTCTAAAATCTTCTTTGGGTGAAAAACCTGGAGAGTTAATCTCACATCTTCCAATCGATAGCAAAAGCTACGCATCGGCTTGGGAAATCATCACCGAAAGGTTTCAAAACAAAAGAAAACTAGTCAACACACAGTTGAAAATTTTGTTAGAGCAAAAAAAATTACATTTGAATCAGCTGATCTCTTAAGGGCATTGCATGATACCAGTAATCAATGTATCCATGCTCTTTCAAATCTGGGAATGGAGGTGGATTTATGGGATCCCATACTAATATACCTCATATATCACAAACTCCCAAAAATCACACAAAAAGATTGGGAAACGAAATTAGGGACTTCAAGAAGTATTCCCGATTGGAAAACCTTCTTATCTTTCATTGAGGGTAGATTCAGCTCACTTGAAAATTTGGACTCGAACACACAATCGAAACAACCGTTGCCATCAACATCCTTTCGAAAATCTATTTCCAACACATATCATGTAAAAACGGAGGGGGTAGACAAACAGTTTCATTGTAGGCTCTGCAAAGGCGCGCACAGTTTACGCCATTGTAAGAAATTTTTAAAAATGAGTATCAAATCCCGTATAGAGGCAACCAAACGAAATTCCGTTTGCTCTAATTGCCTTGGTTATGACCATCATATGAACAATTGCACAAGCACGAATCGATGTTTCAAGTGTAATTTAAAACATCACACTCTTCTTCATATGGAAAGGTCTCAACAAAACAATCCACAAAATAATCAACAACATACACAACAATATGCTCAACAAAACGTTCAAAATCACTTTTGTCAACAATCGATCCCCAACAAGTCCACAGAAATGACAAGTACCACTAATACTTTGTCAGTAAACCAAAATCAAGCCAATACCAATCCGTTAAACCAGAATTCGAACTTATATATTCCAAATAAACCACAGGACTACATGAAATGTGGTCCTTCAACATCACAACAAGCAATAAATGCTCAAGCGTACGCACAATCTGCAAATCAACCTTATGCGTGTCAACAATGTAGCATAAACTCTCACCTTATTAGAGACACAAATGTCCAAAATATAAACACAACAAAAATGGTATCTAACCATCAGCAAACATGTTGTAATCTATCCAATCAAATGCATTCAAAAGCATTGCTAGCGACAGCATTGGTCAAAGTTTCTGCAACCAATGGACAACAGCACATTCTAAGGGCATTAATCGACCCCTGTTCGGAAGCAACATTTGTCACCGAAAATGTCGCTCAACTGCTCAATCTAAAAAAGAAAAAGACTTCAGCACAAGTCACAGGTTTAGGGCAGACGTCAACTGGCGTATCAAATCACCAAGTTGAGCTTACAATCTGTTCCTTGACTAAGACATCATTTGTTCTACATGTCAAGGCACTTGTCTTCGAACAACTGACGTCACTGCTACCAGCACACCAGTTGACCACAAAAGCGTGGACGCATTTGCACAATCTACCACTGGCCGATCCGTCATACAGTTTGCCAGGAAAAATTGACCTTCTCCTAGGTGCTGATGCATATTCATCAATTATTCTGGAAGGTCTTGTAAAAGGTGAAAACGGAGCCCTGTTGCCCAATGCACGGAGTTAGGCTCGATTCTAACTGGGAACACAACCAGTTCAGGTCAATCCAACACAATAACTATTCGAAACCATTTCAACTCCTTGGACGCTCAATTAAAAAGGTTTTGGGAGTTAGAAGAGGACCTAGATGTTAGGAAATTTACTGAGGAAGAGAAGAAATGCGAAGAACACTATAAAAGTACCTGCAAAATAAGAGACGATGGCAGATACGAAGTTCAGTTACCATTTAAAAATAATAGTCGCCCAATTCTTGGTGACTCTAAAAGAGCAGCCTTAGCGAGGTTTTTTCAAATTGAGAAACGACTCGAATCAAACACGAATCTAAAGGAGGCATACACAGCGTGTATTGAAGAGTACATCACACTCGGGCATATGCAGGAAACAACCTCAGACAGGTTCTCCACAGGAGAACACTACTTTCTTCCACACCACGCAGTGTTTAAAGAGTCGAGCACAACTACAAGGTTGCGAGTGGTCTTTGATGCTTCATGTAAAACATCGAACGGAGAATCCTTAAACGACAATTTAATGGTGGGACCACGCATACAGTCAGATATCATCGAATTGATCGCAAAATGGAGAAAGTTTAAAGTGGCATTTGTGGCTGACATCAGTAAAATGTACAGGCAGATTTGGATGGCACCTAACGATACTCCCTACCAAATGATTTTGTGGAGAAAAAACAGCTCAGAGCCCATAAAAACATTTGCGCTCAAAACTGTCACCTTCGGCACTGCATCAGCACCTTTTCTGGCAGTGCGCACATTGCATCAGCTAGAGTCTGAAGTAAAAAATTCGCATCCGCATGTCACCAAGGCACTTACCGAAGGATTCTACGTGGACGACCTTATCTATGGGTCAAATATCGAATCCGATGCAATCAAACTTCAAGGGGACATGTTGGATATCTTGAAGTCGGCAGGATTTCCGCTCAGAAAGTGGGCAAGTAATTCCTCTAAGGTTCTAAGTCGAGTACCTGAAACGGAAAGAGAGATAGATCTTCCCCTAAATTTTGACTCAGCTGATTCCATTAAAACACTCGGAATTCAATGGCATCCAGCACAAGACGTGTTTAAATTCAAAATAAACTTACCCCTAGTGAAGGGACACACAAAACGCTCAGTCCTAGCAGACATCGCCCGTCTTTTTGACCCTTTTGGGTGGATCTCGCCCTGCATTAGTAAGGCGAAACTCATCCTGCAGCAGCTATGGCTTCAAGAGCTAGCATGGGACAACCAAATTTCCAAAGAGACAGAAGATCTTTGGGTGCCGCTGCGAAATGGCTTCACATCCCTTGAAGACATCCAAATACCGCGATGGATCCAATATGAAGATTCGGATCAGGTACAACTACATGGCTTCAGTGACGCCTCTGAGAAGGCATATGCAGCAGTAGTGTACGTTCGCATCATTGAAAACGGCAAAGAACACATACAGCTCCTAGCGTCAAAAACAAGAGTGGCGCCGGTAAGGTGCATTTCCTTACCGCGTTTGGAGCTATGTGAAGCTCTGCTCTTAGCGAAACTGTTACGTCTCATATCACGGGCAATGCAATTCCACAATCCTGAAGTCTTTGCGTGGTGTGATTCCATGATCGCACTAGCTTGGATCAAAGGGAGCCCGTTAACACGAACAACCTTTGTAGCTAATAGAGTGGCTGAAATCCAGACCCTTACTAGCCCCACGATTTGGAGACACGTCGCTTCAAAAGAAAATCCTGCGGACATCGGCTCAAGAGGAATTTCACCAGAGGAGCTCATCGACAACCAATTGTGGTGGCATGGGCCCCAGTTTTTAGAAAATTTTACTCTTTCGGAATCTCCAGCAGCAATCCCAATCCAGAGTGATCTGGAATCAAAAGAAAAAATTAATCGAACAGATATCCATGTAGGATTCTATCAAACAAAACTATCCGACAATTGTAGAATACCCAAATTCGCAGAGGTAGTAGCTCACTGCATTATTGACCAGACGTTCTTCGAACAATATTCAACATTACGGCGATTGGTTCGCAACGTTGCCATATGGCGAAGGTATTTCGCAAATTTAAAAAACCCACAAAACAAGAAAACACTTAACACACATCCCATTACGCCCGAAGAACTTACCTCAGCTCACAACCAGCTCATAAAAATAGTACAAGAAGAGCTATTCTTGGAAGATATCAAAAAATTGAAGGGCAGTAACACTGTTAGTAAAGGGAGCAAAATCATTAACTTAAACCCGTTCCTCGACGCGGAAGGACTACTGCGTGTCGGAGGTCGACTAACAAACTCGTCACTTCCATTTAATCAACGACATCCTTTAATACTCAAGGATTCGCACCACTTCTCCAAACTAATTGTGAGCGATATCCATCAGCGGACTCTGCACGGCGGCGCACAAATGATGATGGCAGAAATACGGAATACATATTGGATAACGAACATAAAGAGACTCATAAAAACCACAATACACAAATGCGTTCGATGCCATCGTTACAAGGCAAAAATGCAGCATCAACTAATGGGAAGCCTCCCAGCTGAGCGAGTCATGTGCTGCAGACCCTTCACAAATACCGGAGTAGATTATGCCGGGCCTATAGAAATAAAGGCGTGGAAGGGCAGATGTAACAAATTCTCCAAAGGTTATATAGCGGTATTTGTATGCCTCTCAACGAAGGCCATTCACATTGAACTGGTGAACGATTTGAGTACGGCTTCCTTCATAGCCGCTTTTCGAAGATTTGTCGCAAGAAGAGGCACATGTGCTAACATATTTAGCGATTGTGGGACGAACTTCCAAGGAGCGCACAACGAAATAAAAAGGGACAACAAATTCATCTCATCCGAATGGTCATCAGAAGTAGCCAAAGAACTCGAAGCCATAAATACAACATGGCATTTCAACCCCCCTTCCTCTCCACATTTCGGAGGGCTATGGGAGGCGGGAGTTAAATCTATCAAGCACCACATCAAACGAACCATTGGAAATTCCAAATTGACATTTGAGGAGTACTCGACATTGCTCACTCAAATTGAAGCATGCCTCAATTCGAGGCCACTATGTCCAATGTCTTCGGATCCCGAGGATTTAACATTCTTGACTCCTGGACACTTCCTTATAGGAGGATCAATGCATACTGTTCCCGAAAGAAACCTGTGCGACGTTAACATTAACAGCCTGAAAAAATGGCGATACATTCAGCGGCTTATGCAAGACTTTTGGAAGCAATGGAGCATATCATATCTGCATCTGCTCCAACAACGACCAAAATGGCTCCAAAGGCAGCCTAACATCAATATTGGAGATATCGTCATAGTCAAGGAGGACAATTTACCACCCTCATCGTGGTCACTCGCGCGTATAATACAACTACATCCGGGATCTGACGGTCTCACGCGCGTCGCGACAATAAAAACCAACACATCAACACTTAAAAGGCCAATCGTAAAACTATCCCCCTTACCGATCTCTGAACCAATAAACAATTTAAAATAATCATAAACAAAAGAGTTGTTTTCCCCCTGCCACAACCCATTCATTATCTAAGAACATGAACTACCTATAAAACACCCCAATGAAGTAAAAAAAAAAAAATAAAAAAAATATTAATCGCGAACATGAACTATTCCCATAATACAAACCAATGAACTTAAATAAATCAAAAATAACTCACCCCATGCTAATATAGCCGATTATCCCTTGAAACTAATAGGGAACCAGGTCCAAAAAAGACAATAAATATTAAACATCTCTGTCACCTTGCACATTATGTATATTTACACACACAAAAAAAACATTACTAATGCTTTTGTTTGTTTTTTATCATTTTGCAAACCACACGTCGTACCGAGAGCAAAACAGCCATCCGGCCAAGGAACACAACAACAACAAATTAGCGGCAGGACTAGCCGCATGCAAAAGGAGGCTATGGTGAAATGTGAGATGACCAGGATGTATTGAACTCTGTCCCCGAAGGCCGGGAGCATGTTGGTTCCCAACACAATTTAAAAAACAAGGCACCACATTACGCCGACGAAGAAAACAAATATAAACTAAAATTTATTAGTGGCATTAAAATGCAATTGTCAAACCATTTGCAAAATTGACTGTTGCATTCATTGTGCATATTGGGCTAGTCACTGAGATATGGAAATGAGAAATACATATCCCAGATGACTAGCATATAGTACGCACAATGAAATAAACCCGATCGCGTCAAACTTTCGCGTATTTTATTAAATTAAAAAATGTTTGAATAAAAATAAAACCGATCGACCGAAACGAGAAAACAAACGAAATGTCAAATTTGCAACATGGTGGTAATGGCCAATAAAATAATATAAACAGAAAGAGAAAGGAGATCATTCACTATATGATCATCCCATTCCCACCCCCCAACATCAAATATGGGGCATTAATGTAAAAAGTAGAACACTAATGTAAATGTAATACATGTAATTATTCATACAGTTCCCATAAAAGCAAATGATAATGTAAATGTATTAATGGATCTGTAGGTATATAAGAATTTCAAGTTCAAGATCAAGTTCAATGACCATATAATAATAAAATAAAATTTGTATGTAAAGCACAGTAGCGACTAAAAGCAAGGCTTCATGGGAACTAAAATGCAAATCTTACGGACACTTGTCAGTTAGCAGTAGACTAGATCGGTAATATTAAAGGATTGTAACGTCATACGAGCAAGTTTGTTTCATTTTCTATTTCGAGCAAGTAAGCCATTTTTGGTGCAAGACATCCTTCTTGCAATTCAGATTATTTCTAAGTTCGACTCAGCTTAGAATTGTTACTGGGGACGAAACATGGGTCCACCACTATGACCCTGAAAGCAAACAAGAGTCCATGCAGTGGCATAAAAAAGGAACAGACCCCCCGAAGAAGTTCAAAGTCACTCCGTCTGCCGGGAAGTTCATGGCCACAGTTTTTTGGGACTCAAAGGGAATCTTGCTCATTGAGTACAAAAAAAAAAGGTGAAACCATCAACGCCACATCCTACGCTTCCACTTTGCATAATTTGCGGGAGGAAATTAAAAAGAAAAGACGGGGTAAACTCGCAGCGGGTGTGTTGCTTCTTCATGACAACGCTCCTGTTCACACGGCGCGAGTTTTCAAGGCTGCTGCGCGAGATTGTGGTTTCGAAGAAATCCAACACCCACCCTATAGTCCAGACCTTCTTCCCCTAGTGATTATTTCCTGTTTCCGGATTTGAAAAAATGTCTTCGTGGAAAAAGATTTTCGGATGATAAAGAACTCAAGTCGGCAATAAATGGGTATTTTGCAGAGAAAGAGGAAATTTATTTTTTTGAGGGTTTAAAAAAGCTTATCTCAAAATGTGACAAATGCATTGATGTTAGGGGAGACTATATTGAAAAATAAAAACAATTTAAATTGAATTCGCATTTTCCTTCATATCGATACCGAGAATATATTGAACGCCCCTCGTACATTGTAATATTAAATGCAACAGCATCCACCGCCAATAACCATACACACACAGCGAACTAATCCATCAGCATGCAGCAGCAATGATCGGGATCCACAGACTAATAACACTAATTCACACATACGCCAACCATACAAACCACACAAGACTGTTTAATCAAAACCAACCGTAATATATACACATATTTTATCACAATTTATTTAAATTTGTCACAAATCTTTACATATTAATTGATTCACATCACTTACTCAACACAGTAAACACAAATCTAGGGAAATAAAAGAAAAACAATATTCGACTCAATTACACAGCATCGGTAAAATGCGTAACTAAACAACACATTCACACATACACATATGCTCAACACAAAAGGTCATTCAATAAAATGAAATGTACATTGAAATTTAATGTACATACATATAATCCATTAAATAATTACACTTATTACAAAAACTCACCTGAAATCATCATCCTGATTAAAAATTAATTATTATAATCAACATAAATAACTTCGCACTACACTTTGAAAACTTTTACAAATCGCCGTCTGCGATAGTCAAATACTACGGGACTTGATCAATGAACAATGAAAAACAAGAAGGAGCGTGTGAGCAGAAGATGGAGTAAGAGAACGACAAGAACAACATTGTCCAAAATCTGCGATTCCTCTCCAGATTCAGCGGCCGCATATAGGGATGCTACTTTCACTTTGTGTCCCCATATGTCATTTATGTTGTCCGCCCCTTTTTTGCAAATAATATTAATAATTGAATTCTCCTTGCATGTAACTATACATACGGCCATAGAGTTTTCTTTTTTTCAGTTTTTATGCATTTTAATTTTTTTAACTTAAATTACTCTTATGTGCTAAACAAAAAACGCTTAAAACTTAGCTTAAATTACTTACAAATAATCTTATTCTAACTTACTGGCCCCATGCGGGCACTCTAAGTTAAACCTAACACTGAAACTATGTCTTACGACGTATCTTACAGTCTAATTATATTTTTACATTTATTAATACTAAAACTAAGAAAATAAATTTTAAGCAAAAACTTAGTAGATGGACATTTTTTTTAATTTTTTAAAACTAAAAGACTACAGACTACCTAAAAATAAATCTTAACCTACTTACATCTAATACGTACACACACATATATATATATATATATACGTAATCCATATATACTTAATAAAAAATAAATGTATATATACATATTTTGTTTTTTTTTTCATTTTTTTTATTAAGTTTTTTTTTGTGTTTTTATATATATTTTTTCCTAAAACTAACTTAAACCTACCTAAAACTATGTAAGCCGGCCATGGCTAAAAAAAATTTAGCTGACCCACTTTGCCTCAGATGAAGCTATCTATCACTGGAGGCATTCGACTACGAAGCATCCTCCCTTTCAACTAGCCACCAAAATTGCTGGTGCTGCTGAGCAACATCCCTCATGTCGCGACTCCCTACCGACCTACTGAACCGGAGACACTCCGCACTGCCATGTGCGACATCTCTTTCGTAGTTAACTCGCCTGTCCGCAGCTGTTCGTGCGACGTGGAAGATTAACGGCACCGCCAATCTGTCCTGGATCAGACCTTTACTATCTAGATAGAGGAACGCTTCTGGAGGAATAAGGCTGTCAAAGCGAACTCTCTCGTGATACATATAATTTGGGTAGTAAGCCCCAGAGATCAGGTTGTTCGATGAGGTCATTGCTCTTGCAACGTGCCTTCGAGTCAACTTAATGACGAAATTGTCCACTCTTATTAGGTTCGCCCTATTGTATAAGACCTCATTAGGATAGAATTTTTTGTACTCAGACTCTGGTGTTCTGTATAAGCGAAGACAAGTCCTAAGACAAGGCCTCTCAAACACCCGAATCTTTTCCAATAAACTTGCTCTCACGTTGAACCACACGGGACATCCAAATACAAGATTGGGCCTGATAAGGGCCATGTAGCAGATTACTTTCACCTCGCATCGAGTTGGCTGTTATAAAACAGTCTCTAATGACCTCAATCTTTGGACCTGATCTGTACGCGATTATGTCGTCTGCGTACGCAATGGCATGGTTTTTAATGTTAAATGTTCCAGCAGAAGTCACATCGCCATTGTTTATGATGAACTGTCTACTGGAGAGCATATCAACAAGAATATACAGCAGTGGTTTACTAATGCCCAACCTGTCCAGCTTCAAAAAGAGTCCTTCTAACCATACGGTATCGAAGGCTTTCTCCAAGTCAATCAGGCAGGCACCAGTGCACTGGTTCTTGGCTTTGTTCCATTGGATATCAGAAACCAGTTTCGACGTAGCATGAATGATACGAGTATCATGCCCCGCCTTGAAACCGAACTGATTATCTGGAACTATATGTTTGTCCTGTCATCATCAACAGCTTCATTTGGATCTATGCCCGCTGTTACCAGTATTTGTTCGTTGTTCGTCGTTCGGGCGATTTTAAGACACTGAAGGTCGTTTTGATTTTATCTCCGAAATATTTTATTTACTTGCGGGAACATATTCGGGTTGCTGGTGTTTACAGCCCGAATTTTATTGTTCCAGTACAAACTTACGGAATTTCTATAATTTTCCTTTATTAATGTTTGGAGGTTTTTAATCGACGACTTCAGTGTCATGATCTCAGGGTTATGTCTGTGAGTAAACCGTCTGTACAAGGTTTTTAGTCTGGACAGCAGTCTACTTTTATGTTGGTGCAGTGCGTCAATAGTTGCGTTGCGGAACAAGTCTTCTTCGTCAGTGTGTTGATACCGCGATATCGTTTTGTCCATTGTTCGTTTAATTGTCTCGTTCATTAGTTTTAGATACCTGTCAATCTCCTCGTTTGACAGATTTCTGTTGGACGGTGGGTAGAGCGAATTCGAGGAGAGTGCTCTAGTCAGTGTTCTGGTGAAGTGTGTCCAACGCACCCTACTATAATTGTAGGAATGCCTTTGAACAAACTCATCCAATTCCGCAATTTCGTTTGGAACAGTTATTTCGGTACTGAGATCGCAATGGTCACTGTCATACACAAATGTGCGTAGACAGTTTGTAGTTTGTTGGTTAGTGCATGTCAGTTGTATTCGTGAGTCGAACAGCAGAAGATCCAAATAGGACCCATATCTGGGAAACGACGGACTATCCGTCGCCTTAAGCGCGAGTCGATACATTACACTGTGCTGACCCACCAATTGAATAGTAGGTTCCCTCTAGTATTTGGTGTATTATTTCCCCAATCACTGTGTTTGGCGTTGAAATCTCCACCGATAACAAATAGTTGTCTTCCAATTCCAGCCTCAGAAATCGAAAAAGTGTCTCGAGCTCTGAGATAAATAAGTAGCCTTAGGTGCATAGACAGACACATAGATGCAAATTGCAACGCCACCTCTCTGAATGGAGTTGGTTTGGTTTCTCCGTACTATTTTGTATCTTCTGTGCCTCATTTTGTGTCGCTTGGTAAGCTTAGTTTCGCCAACCAACAGCACATCAGGGGCTTGGTCTTTAAGCAACTTAAATAGTGTGGCTCGTCGTTCGAACCTAATCAGTGAATTCACATTCACAGGAAGGACCTTCAGAATTTGCTCGGTCACGTACGTACCCATTACGGCAAAAGGTGCGGTAAGCCAGGCAGCAGCGTGTATACTTGATCCACCCGCGCGGTCTGTTCAGTTAGATGACGTTGGAGCTGAGCCATCTGCCCCTGGATAGAGAGCAAGATAGCTAGCATGTCAGGAACTGGTTCCGGTACTCTGGGCGCAGGGGCCTGAGAAGCAACCTTCGCTTGCTGTACCGTATTTCCCCTACCTGCCGCCATTTGGGCGTAGGTAACATGGGGAGTAACGGTTGGAGTTTGCAAATGCGTGGGTGGACGTTTCACTTCCACTTTCTGCTGCCGGGCCAGATTCATTCTTTTGATGTACTGGAATTTGGGACAACCCCGATAATTTGCGGTATGTCCCGTGTTCCTACATAAAGCACAAGAGAGTTGGCTTTTTTTCAGACGCTCCGTCCTTACCCAGACAGCATTCCTCGGACTTGTGGTTCTTTCTGAACTTCACTCATCTAGGCTGCATTTCGCAGTTCGACGCGGCGTGCCCGAACCTTTAGCAGCGAACACATTGTAAAATGTTTTCGCTCCTCTTTAATTTCTCCCAGTGTACAACCTGGTAGTCCAGGACTTTAATACTCCTTACACCATCCAGATTGCTGGTGGGACTTGGCTGGACAAGGAAAATCGGCAGTTGCCTCTTCTCCCTTTTAGCTCTGGCTGTGGTGAATGGCTTGACCCCCACGAATTGGAGCCCTTCGCACTTCTTCTCTTTCAGCAGTGCAAGGAGCTCCTCCGGATTAGTCGACGGTTCTAATCCCCTCAGCAGCTTTGTTTGCAGCTTGTCCCCCTTCGGGGTTTAGGAGAAGAACTCCGTCGTCGAATCCTTCAGTAATTTTTTAATTTTATAATAGCGCTCCACTGAATTGCAGTGGATCGCATGCCTATCTAAACTAAGTCTTTTAATGTAAAAATTATTTCCTATGGCCGACTTACATAGTTCAATTGTTTCTTTCAACTCCATCTTAAAAGTGTTGATTGGAGGTACCCGCTGCTTAGTTGCTTTCGGTGGTGGTTGTTGTTGTTGTTGCTGCGTCTGCTGATGTTGTTGCTGTTGCTGTTGGTGTTGCTGTATTTGCTGCTGTTGATGTTGTTTCTGGGACTTGTGTTGTTGTTGTTGTTGCTGCGGTTGTGATTTTTGTTGTTGTTGTTGATTTAGCTTCTGTTGTGTATATACTTGTTTTCTCGTTTTCCCATGTGCTGCTTTTTGTTGTTGTAGCGGCTGTTCTTTCTGTTTAGCCTCGCTATTTTTGGGCTGTTCCTTAGAAATCTGGAGTTGTTGTTGTACCTCATTTTGTCTTTTCGCCACTTGTTTGTTTCTAGCTAGTACTTTTTGCTGCAGCTCTTTAATGCAGCTATTTATTGCATGTACTTCTTCCTCTTCATCCTCTGACTCAGTAGCCATCAGAGATTGGAAGGTATGCAAACTACCCATATAGCGGTCTTCTCCACCATCAGACACGCATGGGTCTTCGTAGTGGTCTGAATCAGCTGCCGCCTTTGTTGACGTTGTTGGCGCCCCTTCCCTTACTCCACTTGGCAGCTTTTCAGTAGAAGTTGTTAGGGATGGGCGCTTTACAAGCTTCGGAGATGAATTCAGCCTCCTCCTCCTCTTCTTCGCACCATTTTCCGATGACTTCATGTCATCTGCTGGTCCCGCTATTGGAGTAGCGGACCGCTTGCCATCACTCATCGGTACGATCGCTCTTTCGTACTTTATTTTATTTGACTTTCAAAAATAAAAGGTCAATGTAATTTTTTGGGGAATCGAACCAACGACACCTGCTTTATCGGCCGACACCACTACCACTAGGCCACCGATGCACTTGGCCAAAATGTTCCTAATTCACTTTTATAGATATTTACTTGCTAATTTGCTTTTTCACTTTGAAAGCCGAGACACGTCTATTCCTCACGGAGGTCTATGAACAACTGACATACGGTCATAGAACTAGCAAAGAACTGAACCATAGGGTGTTCATATATCATTCAACGAAAAACGAGATAATTGTGAACATACAAGTACGTTCACGGCCGGGGAGAATGTTGCAGCTGTTTCTCATTAATATTAATATTAATATTATCACTTATATTATTTGAGATTTAAAATAATAAACTGAGCAAATACTTGAAATGCAAACAAACAAAAACTTGTACAAAAATGTCAAAGTAAGCACAAAATTATTGAAATATATGCATATGTTATATTATGCAATAAATATCACAATCAAAAACGTTAGATAATTGTGTATAAAAAGCAAAACAATCAAGAATAAAAAAAAATTTCTATTTTATAACTTTGAAAAGGCAGTTGTTTTATTTTACCCAGTTTATACTGTATTTTGCAATAGACACTATTTTTCTCAACACAGTTTTTATAAGCAGTTTATTTACTTAAAAGCCAAATTTGACTTTTAACCGTATTAACGGCTTACAATTACCACTTGACTTCCCATTCGGACGGTTCGGGGTTCAATACCAACCGTGACCGAAAGACATTTTTTCAGGCAACTGAAATCTCGTAAAGTGTATGGATGCCTAAATACAACATCAAGTCTATTTACACTAATAATTTAGTCTCCCCATTAAATATTGGATGCCACCCATGGAGCGAAATAGCCACTAAGCCCAAACATCTTTCTCTCTCTCTCTATCCAGTTTTCCGAAAAACTTAACACGTGCTCCGGTATTTTAAGAGTAGTTATACCTTCTTGAGTGTTAAGTTCTTTAACAAAAAAAAAAAAACTACGAGTGTCTATAAGACTACCGGACGCAATTAGTGTGTTCCAACCAGAGGTCCTGGCGGTCCTCAGGCCGGCTGAGCTAATTCAGAAAAGGAGGGCTACTCGACAATAGTGAGTTTGCCAATATCAAACCACCCCTTTGCATAGTGAGGGGCACTATCGAGTAAAAAATCCCAAAGACTGCCAATCTGAGATGGTCAAGCCTTGAAGGACACAGGGTATTCAAGGCTATTTGGCCGCTCTTTGACGGCAAGAGATCTATGAAGATAATAAAACTAAACAGGGATAAGCTTAAGACAGTAATAGGAATCCTGACATGACACTGTCTCCTGCGGCATCATGGAGACTCAAATTGTCAGATACGGATATCTGTGGTGATCTGCAAGCTGTTGAGAACATAACACACATACTGTGTGAATGCGAGGCAATATCGCCGAGTCGAAGAAAATTTTTAGGGAAATACTTTTTCAAAAACCTAGAGGAAATAGACGGCACGAACTTCAAAGGCCATCTTAGCTTTTGCCAGAAAATTGGGTGTTTCACCAGGGCGATTTTTTTGGTTTTTGTCATTTGAAGACAAATTCATTTGGTTCCACAGGGGACCGCGATGGGCCCGTTTTGGTGCCTAGTGCCTGTGTGATGGCATATCCATCCCACCCCTGTTTAACCTAACTTAACCTAATCTAACCTACCTTTAAACATAAATATACCTATGTATATATGGTATACAAATTAATATATACATTCTGATATACATATACATATACAATATATACATACTGTAAAATACACAGATGTATTTATGAGTAGATATAACTATTTTAATTTGTAATTAAACGTGTGAACAAAAAACATGGAAATGTCAATTTTCATAATTTATAAAACAAACAAAAGATCTACTAAAACAAAACATAAAGGATAGAGAAAAAAATATCAATCAACACAAAATTGTAGAAGTTCGTTTGTCAACACAAGAAACGCAGGAGTTATATATACAAAATTTTATCATACATAAATCATCAACATCAAAATCAACACAAGAGTACAGAATTGGTACATACGATGAGATCTCACACCAATTAGCCCGATAACTCGAGGAATGTCATCAACACAGCAACCAACTGCATCCAGAAATTCAGCACCAGGATACCGTCCCTGCAGCTTTGAAGAAAATCATCAAAATCTCCAATAGGGTGTGTGTGTGTGTGCAGAAGAAAAATCATAGAAGTAATTTCATACTTGGAAGAAAATCAACGAAAATATACATATATGTTTCAATTGGAAGTTCAAGTGAGGTCTTTCCATTATAATTCACATACTTACTTTACAAACAAAAATTTACACATATAGATATACATATATAAACATATATTATACATATATTCATGTGATAATATTAATCTCCATAATTGTAAATACGTTGCCGATTCTAAACCATATGTACAAATACAGGGTGTCCCAAAAATCAAAGTCAAGCCGGAAATGGGTGATAGGTCAAGTGGTGTCGGTTATCACAGAATTATAAAAAAATCTAAGTCATGTGCTTTTAAAATTATTCGCACTCAAAAAAAAATCGAGAAATCTGGCACCCTGTGACGATCCTTCAAGTACTGAGACCGCAAATCTTTACTGTTCTTCGATTTTTTTTGTCACGTAACCTGAGTAACTCTTCTGTAAATTACGGTCCAAAATTGAAGCATAACTATATCGGTTTTAACTAAAATATTCCTTTTTTTCCATCCATGTATCTGAAAATCATTAATCACCTAACTTGAACTGACTGTAATGACAAAAAAATGTACTATGCCATTTTGCCAAGTAACTTTAAAAATGGCGTATTCAGACTGGATTCCAAAATGGTATGACACTTGCTAGAATAACGCTTAATTGAGGACAAAAAAAAATATTTTGTTAAAGAAACCCGATTCATAGTTACTTCTTTTTAATAAGTTAAAATGAGTACTAAGTGTGAGCGAGATAGACAGTGACGCCGTGATTGAGATGGATAAATACGCCATTTCGACTAGTGTGAGTGAACCATTTTGGAATCCAGGCTAAATACGCCATCTTTTAAAGTTACTTGCCAAAATGGCGTAGTACATTTTTTTTGTCAGTATAGTCATTTCACCTTGGATGATTAAAGATTTTCAGATACATGGATGGACAAAAAGCAAGATTTTAGTTAAAACAGAAGAGGTACTCAGGGTTACGGGACAAAAAAAATCCAAGAAAAGTAAAGATTTGCGGTTACAGCACTTGAAATATCGTCACAGGGTGTCAGAGATCTCAATTTGTTTTTTGAGTGCCAATAATTTTAAAAGTATATGACTTAGATTTTATTTATAACTTTGTGATAACCGACACCCTGTATACATATTATTAGTGGTTTTGTTTCATAATTTTCCTTGCCTTGCATAAATTTTCACATCCGTATTAAATCATGTCCTCTGGAAAATTCCTCGAACGTATCACAAAGGATTATAAGAATTTCGAGAAGGCAGATAGAGCGCGTTTAAGAAGGCCGAATTATATCCAAACATGAGTTTTATTTAGCGAAGACATTTTATAAGATCTGTGAGGTGTTTTCTGATTACAGAGCAGATTTATTAGATGCATTGGACAGAATTCCGGTTAATAAAGCTGCTACAAACGGTTCAAATGCATCACAGTCAACTGAAGAAGGCAAGGAGCGACTACGAGTTACAGTTGCCAGTCTTCAATATTCCAACGTTTTCTGGCAGTTATGAAACTTGGAGGTCGTTTCACGACATGTTTGTGGCTTTAATTCATAAGAACCCATCTTTAAGCGATGTTCAGAAGTTTCACTATTTAAAATTGTCGGTTAGTGGTGAAGCAAAGCGTTTTCTACAACACTTGGCTATCGACCAAAACTATAATGATCCAACGTGGAAGATCCTGACAGCGCTACGATAATTTTTTTTTTCTAAAGAATTTAATACTCAAGTGTGTATGACTACATTTAAAGTGCCTGAAGCACGTGTTAAGTTTTTCGGAAAATGAGGCAGGAAGAGAAAGAAAGATGTTTAGGCTCAGTGGCTATTTCGCTCCATGGGTGACATCCAAGATTTGGGGAGACTATATTATTAATGTACTCGTAGATTGGCTTGATGTTGTATTCAGGCAACCATTTACCTCACGAGATTTTAGTTGCCTGAAAAAAAGTCTTTCGGTCACGGCTGGTATTGAACCCCGAACTGTCCGATTGAGAAGGCAATACACTACCACTTGAGCCACGGCCACACACAAAGGATCATAAAGGAGTATTGGTTAATTCACAACTTAAACTGTTATTTAATCGATCTACCATTACCTCCGATTCATCGGCCAATATTAAAAGAGTCCTGGATACTTCGCAGGGAATAATTCATGCATTAAAGAATTTATGCCAGCCGGTAGATAGTTGGGATGTTATTTCAATTTTTGTCATTTTGCAAAAGCTTTCGAATAATACACAACAGCTATGGGAAGAGAAATTAGGTTCTAGTAAGGAATTGCCATCATTGAAGGGTTTTGTAAGATATTTGAAGGGTCGGTTTCGTACATTAGAAGCAGTAGATCTCAGTAGTAAATCCGAACAGCGTATCTGTAACACATACGGGTTTTTATAGCCAGCAGGAGTCGAATAGATAGGTAAGCTGTAGCATTTGCTTAGGAAGTGTGATCGGTTTTTTTGCAAATAGATGTGGAACATCGGAGCCAAACTGTGCGTAGAGTGAAGGTGTGCAAAAACTACTTGGCCATTTATGTAAGTAGCACCACCATTACATGCAGTACAGGCCAAGTCACCTATGGTGCACCTTTAACTACGCAATTTGCTCCTCATTTGTCCACGTCCAGCCACACAAATAACCATCAGCCACACAAGGCTCCTACCGTTAATCCAAGCGCTTCCGATTTTCAACCACACACATCAAATAACACTCACCTCAACAGCTATCACGTCAACAAAGACACCAAAGTTTTGTTAGCTACAGTTTTGTTGAGGGTTAGATCTTCAGATGGAGGTAGTATTTTCTTGAGAGCGTTAGTAGATCCAGGGTCTGAGGCTTCATTCATCACGGAGTCAGCGGTCCAACGACATGGTATGAAACCAAAGAGGACTTTTATTGAAGGTTAATGGCCAGAGGATGGTAAGCAGTGGAAGCACACAAAGGCCGTCGACCTGGAACTTGAGTCGCAGGCGTCAAGCTATACAGGCAAAGCGCCGGTCTTCAAAAAACTGACTGGGCTTCTTCCGGTCCAACACATTAATAAATAAATTAATAAATGGAGTAGTATTAGTATTACATTTGGCGGATCCGTCTCAGTGAGGTCATCAGAGTTTCAGGGAATTCCAGTCCGGTTGCTCAAAACACACTTTTAGGATGAATTTTATTCGAAAAGGTATATAGCAACGATCAAGTCAGCAGTTTTTCGTACCAACTAGATTCAACCATCGACACAACTCTCCGAAAATTTTGGGAGATCGAAGATCAATCATTTCCGGGCTGTCTTCCTCAGCTACAGGAATGTTAGGCACATTTAAAAAAAAATACTATAAGATTACCTGGTGGTCTGTATCAGGTTTGTCTACCATTTAATTATGGTAAGCATCCCATCATGGGACCAAAACGTCACGGTACTTTTAAACGATTGTATAGTTGGAGATGAGACTCCATTGTAACCCAACACTGCTAGAGGAGTATTCGAATAGCATGCATGCATATCTGACACTCGGCCACATGTCTCCTGTGAATGAGGTTGATTAAGTTCTTTAAAATTATTATTTTATTCCTCACCATCATCATCAAGGAGTATAGCACGAAAACGAAGCTGCGAGTGGTTTTTGATACGAGATTTAAACCAATCGGTGCGTTATCACTCAACGACTACTTATTGATCGGACCTAAGGTGCAGAAGAACGTGATTGGTATCGAATAAGATGGGGGTTATACAAGCACACATTTACAAGAGACGTTGGAAAAATGTACCGTCAAATTCAAGTCAGCAGCCAGGACTCCAAGTATCAACACATACTCTGGAGAGAACAGCTTGAGGAAGAAATAAAGATGTTTCGCCTACGAACGGCGTCGTTTGGTTCAGTTCTTACGGTACTCATGAAGTAGGCAGACGACGAGGCCCACAGATTTCCATCACCAGCACAAGTTTTGAAGGAAGAAACGTACGTTGACAATGTCATCAGCGGTTCAGATAGCATTGAAGAGCCCCAGGACAAGTTAAGGAACTGTTGGAGACAGAAGAATTCCATTTGTGAAAGCATGTTAGCATCTCCAATTTAGAACTTCAGCATATTCCAGTGGATCAGTGTGGGATCGCCTTCACCATATGCAGCTGCAGTTTATCTACGAGTTCTTAGTGAAGACGACATAATACGCATGCGTCTGCTTCTGTCCAAAACAAAAGTGGCACCACTAAAATCAATTACTCTTCCAAGATTAAAATTTGTGGAGCTATGATGCTGGCAAACTTGTTAAAGAAAACAGGGCGAATTTTAAAGTTGGACAAGGCGAAAACGTTGGTATAAAATAGAAAATTTTTGTGTGCAACTGGGTTGCCTAAATGCAACAACTTACAAGTTGCGCGATGTAGAAACACATTCCCTAACAGGTTAATCCAGCAGCTGCCCAAATGTCGTACTTTCTCCACAGGAGCCTGAGACCGCTCTCATGAAAATAATAGAAGCTGCACAAGAAAGGATGTTTCCGGAAAAATCTCAAGAAGGAACAAATTACGAGTTCCGAGGATTAAAGGAACTTAATGCTTTCAAGGACAAACAAGGAGTACTTCGAGTATTGGGTAGTCTCTGTAATCAATAATGCCATTCTACAATAAATATCCTATTTTGCTAAGCTACAAGCATCCATTAGCACACCTCATAATCAAGGAAGTGTATGAGAAGACCCTCCACGAGAGTAACCGTAAGGTGAGGATGTATATATGTCAGATGGTCTGGATATTTCGGCTCAAGACCATAGTCAAAAACTACATTTTCAAATGCCATATCTGTTACAGGTTTAGAGCGGAGTCATTACAACAACTGCCAGAACGACGATATCCAGACCATTCACTTACGATGGCATGGACTACGCCGGACCGGTTGAGGTGTAAACTTGGAGAGGTAGGAAAGCGAACTGATTCAAAGGCTACTTTGAATTATATGTATGCATAGCGACAAAACCTCCTACATCGAGTTCGTGAGCGATATGACGACACAAGCTTTCATCGCTGAGCTCACCGTACTTCTAGCTCAGATAGAAGCCTGTCTGAACTTCAGACGATTGTGCCCACAATCAGACGACGTCAACGATGTGCAGCCAATAACACCAGGCCACTTCCTCTTTGGTTCACCACCACAACCACACTACTAACTAGAAAAAATTACCCACCTAGAATGATGGAAGCGAGTGCAAGCATTGCTGCAATCCTTCCGGTAATTTTGGAGTTCCGAATACTTGTTGCAACTGCAGCAAAGCCCAAAGTGGATGAAAGTAATAAACAACCAAATCAAGGAAGCGATTTAGTTCTCGTCAAAGACAAACGGCTTAAACTACTCCCGTTGGTCTGGTTAGAATGGTGACACTAAAAATAGAGACTGCGGAACAACTAAAACGACCAGTATCAAAGATATTCCCACTTCCGTACAACACATCAAACGCGGACACAAAACAGATTTAATACAGGCATACGACATCACAGGCAGAACCAGCAATGTATCTACTTAATTTACAAGACAAATTCATCAAGACTCAACACGACATAAGAAAAATGCTACATTCAGCGGAACCGTGATTGCGTCGCCAACTGGCCCTTGCTCGACCGTACTCGGACCACTAGTATCGTGTCGACCACCGCCGAGTGTAAAATACTTCTATGTTCTGCAAAAAAAAAAAAATACCGTTCGCGTGTAAAAAAAATTAAAAAAATAAAAAGATAAAATGCAAGGTATCCCACCCCTCCCGCTCCTGGTCGTAAGTAGTATTGCATAACACTTACAACAATTTAATTCGGTAAACCAATTCGGAATTTTTACTTCACAGTTGCGCTTAATATCTTCGGTGTTTATGTTTTATGTGTATGTTGAAATCGTTATTACAGGCGATTTCAATATACACAATTACCCGAAGGAAGATGTGTTGAGATCTTTGCTGCGGGAAACAACTTAACACCGCTTGTAAATGAACCCACGCAAATACCAGACGTTGATAGTCATACCGCCAACACCCTGGACCTGTTTTTAACTTCTCACCCTGATAAGAACACTGTTGGTATGCTCTCCGCTCTAGGCTCGTCGGACCATTGTGTCATATCAGCTGATTTCTCGTACACCGACCACACAGTTAGAGAAAAAATTTAAAAAAAAAAGCCGTATGGCAATATGAGAAAGCCAAGTGGAGTGGTCTTAACAGCTTCTTTATGAATTTTAACTGGTCGCTATGTTTCCTCGGTAAAGACGTGGATGCCGCTGCTGATATGATCACAGACACCATTCTCTTTGGAATGAGATCCTTTTTTCCCTCACCGGATGAAGAGTATCAAACCAAAAGTACGGCCTTAAGCTGTAAAGAGGCTATCAGGGTTAGAGGAATGTTTTTTCGGTCCTTCAAGGCCAACCCAACAGAGGAAAACCGAAAAGAAGTTTAAACGAGATAGAAATGACTGCAACGTGTTTCTTAAGCGTGTGAAATTTCAAAACGACCAAAAGTTGAGGCAAAAAATAATACGATGTCCCAAGGGCAGTAAAAGCTTTTGGTCGTTTGTCAAATACATAAAAAATTGTCCCTCAACTTCCATCCCAACGCTCATTCACAATAACATTCCAGCTGTCAGCCCTTTGCTGCACACCTTGCGGCCAGTTCAACAATCCCAAGGTGTGCTTTGTCTTCGCCTACACTTGAGGGCGTCGAACCTTCAATCTTCTGACGAATCTACTTTCGCACTCGTGTAGTAGCAAGAGTAAGTACTCTTGATATCAACATACATAAATCCACTGGTCCAGATGGTATAATTCCCCTTCTTCTCAAGAGGTGTTCATCCACGCTGGCAAAACCACAGCGTAAGCTTTTCCGTCAATCCTACTCTTTAGGACTTTTCCCGGATAAAACAGGATTTATCCAGCCCGTCCCTAAAAAAAGGCGAATCATCTTCTCTCTCCTCCTACAGACCCATAGCACTTACGTCCTTTCTTTCCATAGTCATGGAAACACTGATAAATCGTCATCTCATGAAATATCTCAAAACGTTCAATTCAAGTTGTCTTGGATAGTTTCAAGTCTGATATTCACAAAATAAATGCTGGTGTGTCCCAGGACTCCGTTCTGTATTCAACACTCTTTTTAATTTTCGTCAACGATCTCATGTTTTTTACTTCTGATCCAATATATTCCTTTGGTGACGACAGTTGTATAACGCCACCGTATGTTATGCTCATTAAATTCCGATATTAACTGAATAACCAAGTGGGGAACTATCAATGGAATTTAATGCTTTCAGAACATAATGCTGTCTACTGTCGTTAAAGCGAAATTTAAACACCCAGCCATTATGCATGAATGGCACTTGCATCGTCGAAACTGAAAAACTTCCCTTTCGTGGTATGTGTGTCAATAACAATTTACGTTGGGATGACCACATATTCGATGTCGTTAAAAATGCAGCGAAATGTCTAGGTTTCCTCAAACGATTTAAGTAATACTTTTCCCCTTCTGAGCTGGGCTCTTTATATAAGGCATTCATGCTCCCAAAATTGGAGTGCAAGTTCAACGCATCAATTTAAGATGGTTACTAATATACCGGATAAAACAAAAGCACAACACAATACACAGCAGGAGAGATAATCATTTTAACGAAAATTATGTAATTTAAAATAAAGATCAAATAAGTAAAATACACCTAATAATATACAAAAAAAGGGACAATAATTAGAGGAATGTAAACAAAAGAAACACTATAAAATGTAAAATCAGAAGTCACTCATTTGGAACCACTCATACGTAAAACTGTCAAACCAAACAGCCCTTTTGCAACACACTCATAAAGCACATTCATAATACATTACATTCGCCAAAACAATAGTACAAACAAAGCAACCAACTCAATTCAATCCATACCACCAAACAGTCATATTATACATGTATCCATACAGTAACATCAATACATACAGTCCACTCACTTATGCGATTTTGTAAAAATCAAAACACAACATGATGCAACCTGATCAAACACAAATTCCCATTCAAACTCGCAACTCCAATCAGAGAAATACACACACCCGCTTACGCAAATAATTCTCTTCTAATCACAATAGATATCAGAATTTTAAATTAAATATACAATTAATAAAATTTAGAGACTTTAGACTCACCTGAAATAATAACGATACTCGATACAAAAAAAGGGAACACAAAAAAACTTCAATTCACTTCACGGAAGTTGTTTTTAGTATTGTGATAACCACTTAAATGTGAGCAGCGACATCTAGCAGAAAATGTCGATACTCGAAGACCAGAAGATTTCGATACTGGAATAACAAAGTCTTGACTGGAGAGTAGAATCGAATTTTCTAGCAAATTGGAAATTGTATGGGACGCTGGATGGCGAGGATTGTTCTCGAAGTATGTCATTCGAGTATAAATACCAGCATCCCAAAGGTATTCAAATCAGTTCTAAAGTGAAATTTGAAGTGTTAATTAGGAGAAGTAATTAAGTGGTTTAAGTAAAAGATAAGAAAAGTATAAACGGTTGGGAAATTGGATTGTATTGAGAGAAACAATTAAATAGTTAATTGTAACTGTACTGAATAAAGGGATTTGTATTGAAAAGAATAAGTTGTATCATTTGTACCCATACAAACATTTTACAGTATGATGGCAATGAAAAAAAAGTGATGGGGAGTAGTATCTGCATTACTCCATGTTGTTTTCTTTCGTTTGTCATGTTCTCTCTATTGGGCGGTAATTAGTGTGCATTGTAAATTTTTCTGATGCTATTCCCTTTTTTTACATGAAAAAATCTATCCAGAATATCGTAAACGGTCAGAACATAGAAGAAGACAGCATCCAGAGACATTTACGATGTTCACGAATGACGATGATGACAAATTATGACTTTTCTGTAGCTAATTAATGAATAATTCAGTTTTACAACGTATTTGAATACCGAAGAGGATAGATGTTTTATTTGGGAAAGTTATTCCGCATTTTTTCAACCCCAAAGGTTAAAAATTGGCAAAGTAACACATACATTTGCATATATGTACACATTTTAAAACAATTCTTGTGCAATTTTGGTTTCTTTTCAAGTCTGTTTTTATATGTACATAATCCCAGTATACTATGATATATAGTAAACATCAATTTCCGAAAAAATGTCAAATAGAACCTTGATAAACATACGATTATATCCATAAATACATACATATATAGTCATATATATAAGTAGATTTTACGTTTTTCTACACAGTTTGTTTGCGTGCAATTTTTTTTGTGAATTGTTTTCCTCTCATGATGTTTTCTTTTTCTTATCTCGTGAGTTTAATTCTCCCACCCTTTGGGGGATTTTCTTTTGATTTGAGTGTGACCATTCACTTTTAGTGTTTTTTTTTATTGGTGCTGCGTTTTTTTTACTTTCGATGTTTTTTTGCCCTTAGAACCTTGCTGTATTCTGGCTCTCGGGCTGCATCCCCATCAGTTGTGGGATGTTCCGTGTGATCATGTATAGATTATGGTTAGTGATACCAACTCTTGTTAGATGAATTCCAGTATATATGTTAGTTATGTTTTTTTGTTAAAATCTAGTATAAATCCAATATTTTTTTATTACTTCATGCAAAAAGAGTGAAACATTTTTTTTATTAATTTGAGTCAGTGCTCAATTCAGCAAACTGTATTGACAGTAGACTAACAACAGTGGACTGCGGCTCTGTTTGCGATTGTTTGAAAATTACTTGTCCTGAGACGAGATTTTTCCTAACAAATCTGGTTGCGTTTTCAAAAAATTTAAGAAGTCAAGGAAACTTCACTCCATGTTGCATTTGACTTGCATTATGGAAGAGAGAGTGGTAACATAAATCTGCGATGACTCTTGCCTCCGAATTTTCATCGGTTTTGCAAAAACGCGCTCCACCGGAGCAGACGATCCAGGAAAACACAAAATATATTCGATAATTATAATCATTGAGAATTCAACGAAGATAACTTTTTGTACCTCCATATTTTTGAAAATCTCAACCCGTCGCTCCTTTGTTGGCAAATTTTTGGTGAGCCACATCTACCGCCGAGATATTGTCACCTTCGATTTCAGAACAGTGATTCGGAAATAGCTAGCCTCCGAAGAAGGCATAAAAAAAAATTATACCGATTTTCTCACTCCAGTTCTTGAATTTTGTACCTATTGTTTGATAAAAATAGTTTTGACAAACTAGATCTGAAGCGTCCGGACAATTTTTTTCGAACAAAAATAATATTTTAAGCGGTTCTCACAGTTGAAGAATCGATGCAATCGCTGGTTCAAGTGCTAGGTAGCGAGTTTTTGCCTCTCCTAACAATTGTCTGTATTCGATTTCCGATGAATCGCAAATTGTTTTCAGCGCTTGAACTTGCATGGTGTGAATATAAAAATATGAATAAATTTTTATAACGATACACTCGATATCTAAACCTATCAATCGATCGCATGCGTCTTTGAATGCATCGTTGTTGTTCTGGCCATCGAAATCGGTCGGACAATCGCAAAACCCGATGATTTTATTGCTCAATTCATTTTTGCTGACGACATCCATTATCATCGTCTTAATTATCTCCGATGTTTCGCCTTTTTCATTTCCCAATTCGGGCAACTTTACTCGCACAACTTCAGTCGGAACAAAATAGCGCAAAATAACCGGCATCATTTCTACATTGCCACGATTTGGTTTAGCTCAATGAAATTTCTTCATTTCGAAGCACTTGCAGAACAATTTTGATGCGCAGTCTGATGACAGAAAACTGTGGTTGTTCGTAAACACAATTATTATTTTTTTTAATAACTAGTACTTTATTGAGATTGTAATAATGATTGTAACTGAGCTGCAAATAAATTTGAATGTATCATAACAACTAAATTCTAATGTAAACAAGAAGGCGTAACGTAAGGTTATGATTTTGCTATTATATGACACTTATTATAATAGTTAAATATGGATGTAATTTCCGGAAAAATAAACTTTCCCTTTACTATTAAAGAAGAAAATACGCGTTTTCTTAAAACCGCATTTTTCCTACACGTTTCTTACCCTTCACAGATATGAAACAAGTTAAAAAACTCTACACAGCCCACCATTTTGTCCTTACGAGTCGGATAATCAAAAACATATTTCTTAAAAAAGCCTAAAGTGCAAGCGCACAATTATATTGCAACGAAAATTGCCTGTTGACCGAAACTACCGCCGAGTTTCAATCTGATAAAAAGAGGACAAAAATAAAAAAAGAAACTCCAAAAAAATCTGGTTATTTATTTAAAATTAAACGTGTTTTTTTTCTATCGCCGTAGTCTTCCGACCTCAACTGCTCGCTTTGAACTTCCTGGTTCTGCCGAAATCTCTACTTTTTATCTTCTCGATTTTTACGTTGCCCGCGGTTTTTTACTCTGTTAGAAAGTCTTCGGTTTTCTTATCTCCGTTGCAACGTCTAAGATTCCACCGCTTGTTCGCCAACCTTTTTTGATTGTAGAAATCCACAGGAAACGGCAAACATTTTCTTTGTTGACTTTTCTTCACAACAAACAAGGTGAAACAGGTAAGTATTTCGTCGTAAAATAAAATGTTTTTATTTTTCTGCAGTGTTCCTTTTTCTTTAGGTTTCGTAACAATATACGAGTATATACTCGTACATTTTGTCTTTTTTGTGATATTAATAGTTAATACACCATACAAAACATTATAACATTTTAAACAATAAAAAATGCAAGTGCAAAAAAAGGATATATAAGTTAAAACATTTATTTAAAAGGGTTTTTTAAAAAATATTTTTGTCCAGGGATTACCCTCTTTATTCAGATAACTTAACAACTGACTACTTAGAAACTAACAATTTGACTTATCACCTAACTTATTCTAATGTGGGGAATGTGTGAAATCAGCAGATTTCGGTGTAGGAACACAGAGTGGGTTTCAGGTGGTGGAATCCACTGTGGTAAATGATGTTCATGGGAAATATGGGAAGGTGTCATGTGCCGACTTGTGTACTGAAATTCTTAAGTGTTCGGGAAAATCACCGATGTCGTGTTAACTCATCCTATTTTTTAACATCAAACGTCCTCGTTTGACCCAAATTCAAAAGAATGGGATTTGGCTTATTCTGGATGGCTTAGCAGGTTGTTTTTGATGTTGGTTTTTACTATTGTCTTCTTCTTGTATTTCGCAATCTTGATTATTGGTTGGTTCTGGGATTGAATTCGTCGTTATTGGGATTTTCGGGAATTCGTTGTTAATTCTGACTTGTGGCATTTCTTGGCCCAAGTGGTTTTTACTATGATTAACGGGATAAATATTGATATTGCTGTTACCAGTCCAAAATTAGTGATCGAGTTTATTTTTGTTTTTGCTTCAACGACGTTGATAACTTCTGTACTGTTTAGGTGAATTTAGGTATTTTGCAGTGCTATAGGCTGGTTATATTGTATATTTCTTTGTTATTATTGTTTGTCTCAATTTCGATGACGAAGAGTGCCAATGCTTTTCTTGTTCCTCTGTGTAGTATATTGTGGATATTTGTTACTTGGCTAGCTCCATTCTAATTTCGTTTTGGTCAGCAGAGTGGTGCATACCATATTTCGGAATATGACGCGAAAGCCTCGTTGCTCCTTAGATTTGAATTTGTAATAATGAGTCCGTTTAAGCTGAAGCATTTTGATTATTTTTGTGTAAGCTATTGAGTCTAGTGGTTGTACTTTTATTTCGTCATTTGGTAGAACTTTTAGTGTAAATGAGTCCTTTTCCATTGGAGGGGGCTTGGGTATTGTTGTCTTTTATGATTTTTCTTGCTTGTTTTGTTTTGTTTGTTCCTTTCGTGTGAGGTCCTGCTTCTTTTGGTTGGGTTGATTGGGTTAGTGTTTTCGCTGTTATGTTTGGTATCGGCGTAGTTATTGTCGGTACAGTCACAGTGATGGTTGTGCATAGGTTGGATGCATTGGTTGTAATATATGCAGTTTATGTCGAAGTTCTTTTAATTGGAGTTGCGTCAGCGATTGATGGAATAGTTATGTTTTTGTTGGGGTGATTTATGTTACCCGGAGGTTCCACAAGGTCCAATGGAGCTCTAGCGCTCCAAAGTTATTGACAGCTGTTTCACACAATGGAGAATTTGCAAAAAAAAATTTACTTTTTTTCCTCTATGCGTCGTTCGTAAGGAGAGAACTTCAGTTGCCAACACAGATAAGCTAACCTAGATATCAAACTTTTTGGAAACTTATATTGGAAAATCAAAACCGGTTTTCTACTGATCGCCTCTATTCGTGTGACAGTTAATCTTTTGCAAAAGTATTAGTAGAGTTTGACATCTAGGTTAGTATATCTATGGTTGCCAATGTTGCTTTGGACGAAGCGGAAGTGTTGCAATGATAATTGAGAATATAGATTTGCGGTGAAAGAACATCAGGTCGTAAAGAATGCTCTCAAATAGTTTGGGTATACAAGGGAGCTTAGCGAAGGCACGGTAATTAGAGATTTAATGTTTGGAACCTTTTTTATGCAGCGGAATTATGCACGATAAATATCTTGCGACATAGAGAGCAGAAAGAGGATAGTTGCTTATGCAACAAGAAAACACTTTCTTACAGTTTAATCTATATTACATTTAACTACTTAAATACAAGAAAATATAAATCAGAAAGAGCAAATAAAAAAAAACTTAACAATTAGTGCATTCTTGAAGCCGTCTTGAAAAACCAAAACCAACTGCCGGCGTTTGAAAATGACATTCAAACTCAAGAGGCAATAAATAAAAAGATATGACTTCAGCTGTCATTTAGTGGACATGTTCAGCAATGATTTCTTAAGCGACGAACACATCGTCTGGAACAACAGCAATTTGCGAGCAAGCGCGTCCTTGTTCATTATTTCAATCAATCAATCTGCGGCAATTACTAAGAGAAAGCTTGTTGAACGCGTCGCAGTTTATCACACGGCGAGACTTATTGCATGCGTAATACAATGCCTTGGAGCTCTTCTTTGTACTTGTACTTTGAACGTGTGCATAAACATGCCCTGAACGCTTCTCTCCCCTGTTGCTATCTTCTGCGAATTTACTGACTGCTGTAGCCGCTTCTGCCCTCACAAATATCCACTCACCGAAACCCCAAATGTTCCGTTCCAAATTGCTTGCCATTGTGCTTATTGCCCATTACAGTTTCATGGTTGAAGACAATTTATTAACCAATTTATTGAGTAACACCTGGCTGTATATATGGTCTATGAGCTCCGATGCCTAAATAGTGGAACTCAGATTTCTTACTGCCATTGCATACGAGATTATGGTTTCTAATCACTTCATCTTCGAAGACGGAAGATGTTGCAGATTAGAATTTATTAAATTCAACTCAAGTGAAAAATAGAACTTCAAATGGAAACTTATAAATTTGTTAGTTATTATTTGTATAAATAAACAGGTTTGCTAATAAATATATCATGTCAGAAATACAAGAAATATGTCACTGTCAAACTCCATTATAAAAACAGAATGCTTTTTAACAGAAATATACATTATAACGTTGCAAATAAACCGGAGTAGTGGTTTCATTCTTTCCGTAATTTAATAATCGTTTCTTGAAGTTCACAATCGAACAGAAGGTTTTCCACTTTTTTTATAAGCTTTTCGATTGTATGCTCCGACCGAACAAATAGCATTTCAAGAGTGGATACAATCATTGCTACCGATGCAGGAAGCAATAACTGAGTGCTTACCGCTTCAAACGCTTTGCCCTTCAGAGCCCTCTGCAGCCGTATCAAATTCTCGTTGTTCGAATAATTGTACCATGCTGTACTGCTGCGGGAGTTGCTTATGGAAACAGGCCATTATTCTGCCTTGCCAGAAATCGTAGGCAATGCTTTTGAGAAACCCTTTCTTGACGCTATCTGGTTTTGAGTTACCATCCCCTTTGTCACCTTAGTCTGGTCTTCCTTCTTTGAAGGAGCGACCCAATCCTTGATGCTCCGAACATCAGAGCAACCGTCACCATTGACATCGTCAATCCTGGAACAAAGCACCACCGAATGCCTGCCGCTTCTTGCCTGATTTTCTCTTAGTTTTAAAAGTTAAAATTTCTTATCCAGGTACTTCTTTTATAGTTCTTTTTGCTCCTTTAATCGAAAAAGTTCGAGATCCAACACCCGTCGGCTTGGTGAAGAAGCACCACTGCGAATGCTCCTACTGGCTGGTACTAGGGTGATATTGGCGACCGACGTCTGTATGACTTCCTCAGACTTAACGCTCCTTCACCAAATCGTCAACTCCTGCGTATCCATAATGCAACCAGACCCGACACTTATCGCATCGTACCATGCTGTCCGTCATAGTTCTGTGCAGCTGTCGCAATCTGCTTTCTTCGGCATCTCCACAGGAACAGGATTGAACTTGTATCAATCGTTAAATTCTCAAAAGTATGGCTTAGCAACTACTGGTTGTTGGTTTTAGTTTTATATATTGTATATATATGTCATGTATATGTTTTTTGGAATTAATTTTTGGAAGTAATTTTTCAGAACTAATTTTTTAGGAAAACACTGTTTTTACAGTTTAATTATTACATTTAATTGCTAAGTACAAGAAAATATTAATCAGAAAGACAAAAAAAACTAAAAAATTAGTGCATTCTTCATGCTTAAGCAGGAACATCAGTAACAAGGATGGAGATGGGTTCGGCCAGGATCTTTGCACATTTTTTCGAAACAATGGCAGGCAGCCGGTCAGGACCCAGAGAGTACTGGTTTTTGAGCAGTTTTATTTTATCCATTAGATGTTCAATATTAATATCAACTGATGTAAGTGAAGTTTGGACACAGCTACTTATGTAAGATAAATAGTTGATATTAGGTTCCCGATTTGCTAAAGAACTTTGATACTCGTAATAAATTTGAGATTTATTCAGGGTTGTTCGAGGATTGGTTTAAGAATCTCAAGGTAGTTGGATAATTATCAGATTTTCGTTTGGTACTTGTGAAGTGAAAAAAGCGTTTTAGGATTAGAGATAAGTTGAGATTGCATTCGGCTTATGTAATCGTGATAGAGTGATTCGCAGTGCTGAGAAAGGTATAAGCTTGCTGGTAATCGCAGAAGTCAGAGGTAGACTGAGATTTGAGATACGTGCGCCATAACTTACTATATTTCTTTTGTTACACTGCGAGCGGAGCTCATTATTGTACGAGGGTAGTGTGAATGCGGGATCTTTTTTGGGAACGAAATGAATATTTTTTCTAAAGAGTTTGAAGATTAGGGTGTAGAAAAGTTCGATAGCATTATCTATGGAGATATTGGAGAATATGGAGATATTTGAGATGCTGTCGAAGCAAGTAGTTCAATTTTCCGAAATCAGTCATATGGAAATTGAAATGGTGAGAGTGCTGGCACTGATTTTTTATATTTTCTTTACTGTAAGCGAATGTTTGTTATAAAGGTGGGTTATCGATAAAAAAACGTGGGGCTGGTAGCAAGAAAATAAGTCTTTTCATCAGAACGTACCCATGGAAGGTGACTAAAATTGAAATTCTCCAAAGCTGTTACCATACCTCCGGGGTCTACAATATCTAGTATAGAGTCTTTAGCGTCTACAGCAAGTTGGTAACTGTGAATTGGTAACATGTAGTAGCATGTTAAGGAAAGATTGCGATTGGGGACTGTACATTTTGTACAAACGTGTTCTAATGAGAGGTTTTGATATTGCAAACAAAACGCCACGACTGTAAGAATCATTTATATTAACGAGGCCGTAGTTACGAAGAACGTCGAATTTCTAATATCGAAATGCAATTTTGTTCCAGTAAGAGCAACGATTTCGTAGGGAAGCTTTTGTGAGTTATGGAATATGGAGAAGATATTAAAGCGCAATACTCGTAATAGCCGTTAAGTAGGTGGTCAAAGTGTGGTTAGCAGTAGTAGTTTTTGAAGATGTAAGATACGTTTTGAGTTCACATGGGAGGTAAATAGAGAGATTATTTACCTCATCGGATGGAGAGATATTGAAAGCCTCTTGAACACGAAGGAAAATTTGCTTCAACTCTTTTGGGTTAGTTGGGAGACCTTCTTGGTGAATTGCGACAAGGACATTTGTTTTGGTCATGCCACCAATGCATACAGAGTCAGACATTCTCGTGCAGATATGCTAGATGAAGGCGAACATTCTCCTATATATTACGTTTCCTGAGGCGAGACATTACATACCTTCAACATCGTTGTCTGAAAGTTGTTTTGTCAGTTTAGATATTGGCGGAAGCAGAGGATCAAAAAAACTATGATGATGAAGGTAAACTTGGGTTGAGAGTATGGGAACGTATAAAATTTGAGTATTTACGAGTATGTAGATGTTTGGGTGTTTGGGTTTTTTCACGGAAGTGTTGTTTGTCCGCAGAGGATCAAAAAAACTATGATGATGAAGGTAAACTTGGGTTGAGAGTATGGGAACGTATAAAATTTGAGTATTTACGAGTATGAAGATGTTTGGGTTTTTTCACGGAAGTGTTGTTTGTCCGTTTAGAGGATAGAAGGGCATCTGAAAGTAATGGGCTGGAAGTGGGTTGAAGGTTAAATAAAACTCGGTTGCTCTAGGACTTAGTTGAAATAAAGCTGATTTGGAAGTGGTGGGTAAAATGCATGGACTTATATTTTCAATGTTCGTTAGCGTAGTGGCTGAATGTTCAACTAAATTAGGAGAACAATTCAGTTTTGAAACTCTAACTCGAGTTGTTGCACATGATCAACACTAATGATTAATACAATGTTTAAATAGTTTAATAAGTCGTTTTTAGTATTACTGGTACGCGTGGACATTGAATACAGCGTGGAGATTGAATAGGAACTTATCTTCTCGCTATAAAGGGTGATCGTATATTTTTTTCTCAAAATATTTGACTAGTCAAGTAGGATTACTGTTTGAGTTCTACAAAAAGTAGGGTGACGAGTCCTGTATTTTCGTATTCGCTTTATTAAGTTTTTCAAGATTCTTATTCCATTCCATACAAGTGCCCAAATGAAAAACGGATCTTGTGACTCATTCGAATCAAAATATGTAATAAAATGCAGATATACTTAATCTAACTATGATTAGGTCAACGGTTAAATAAAAATAAGTGTTGCTTTAGACGTTATAAACGCGAAACAAAATTTTTTTCTTTATTGTTTTCATTTATACATTTCTGAACAGTAAAATCCAATTGTTGGACAGAAAAGTCCCTTCAGGAAATTTATTTGTTGTTGGGTGGCTTCAACTCTGGGTTAATGGGTGGCGTCACCGGAGTCCACCATTCTCCCCCTTCGATGAACAAAGTTCTTAAGATTTCCCTCTGTGACATAATTTCTGCTTCCTTTTACTGCTGCTGGTTGATATCCCTGTGCTTGACTCATCGTCCAATGTGTGTACATGAAAAGAAACAATTTGTTTATTACTTCGGTATATACACAATATTGAAGTGAACAGAACATGACAAACTAGCAATATTCAGAATGACGAGTGTTTGTGATTCCAGCGGCAATACTGTTTAAATCATTTATTTGCGCTCTTCGATTCAACCGATTCACGGTTTCACTCACACTTGTGAGCCGAAATATTGTTGTCTTTTTTCTCTATAATTTTGCTACTCCATACAGTTTTTTTTTAATATGACAATGGTTTACAGTCTGAATGTACAAAGGAAAATTTTGGCAGTGAATTAAAATTAATTTATAAAGTTTAGTTGAAATTTTCATTATTTTGGTGCCTCCTGTGAGGACTTGTTAATTTACGACAATAATTGTGGTATTGTGGCATTTGATAAAGTTGGCATTGTAATCGAGAATATTCGACAGCGTGGGTTTTGCTGTGGGCGATATCTGTGGACTTTCTAGAACATTTTGATACATATTGGCGTCGTCATCTTGAGTTTTACTGCTGGTTCTGCATTTTTTTGTAAATTGCTAGTGGATGTCAGATGAGGAGTCGGATTATTTGGAGTCGATAATCGTAGGTGAGTCACTGTGGATTTCAGAAGCGATATGAAGTTCATTCGGTACACCTGAGCCTCCGATAAAGATGGCGGATCTTAATAAGCGTATGACTTCTGTAGAAGATATGTTTTGTTAAATTGCAATTAATAAAATGTATTGATAATTGATAATAAATATCAAAAAATGTTTAGTAACATAGCCATTTGAAACATTTGTTACATAAATATAAACAGAAAGCGAACACAAAATAAAAATCTATGTACATATATACATATATATATACATATATATATAGTGTCCTCTCCCCAGCCCCAAGTTACGAAGTTCCAGCCTTGCAAAATCGCACATCCAGCAAGGAAGTATAATCCAGTTCTGCAACACATATCCAGATAGAAACAGCACCTAAAGTAGTCCAACAGTATCAGGAACCGCAAAACATAAGTAAGTACAGTACCTTACTATTCCTTGTACCTGTATGACGTATAAATATTATCTAAAAATAAAATAAAACATATTACCAAATGTCATTTGGGAATCTTTAAATTGCGTTTTAAAGAAGATAATGAGAAATTTCAAAAGGCTGATAGTGGTAGGTTGAAAAGGGAAAATTATCTTCAAACTAGGCTGGCCATTATGGAAAATTCCTTAAAGACTGCAGAACGATATAAAGCTTCGGATTTAGCTGAAGTGTTTGACAAATTCTTATAACTGTACTTCGAGTAAAGGGCGGACGTGTTGGATACACTGGATAGATTAAATAGTGTCGTCAAGGCAAGCACATCGGTCACTATGGACAATAGCGATGAGGACAGCCATGGTAGTTTGAACTAAACGCGGTTGCCGAAGATTAACCTTCCGATGTTTACAGGGGGTTATGAGACGTGGAGGTCCTTCCACGATATGTGTGTATCACTAATTCATACAAACGCATCTCTCTCAAAGGTACAAAAATTGCACTATCATCAATGGTGAGGCGGAGAGGCTACTGCAACATCTAGGCATCGACAAAGTAAACTGCGAGCGTGCATGAGGAATCCTCAATGATCGATACGATCACAAGAGAGTACTGGTAAATACACAGCTCAAGTTGTTTTTTTTTTGTTAAGCGTCGATCAACACGGAAACAGCAGCTGGAAAAAAACAAATATTAGACACTTCACAAGAGATTATACATGCGTTAGAAAATTTATGCTTACCTGGTATACCATATTAATTTTCGTAATTTTGTAAAAACTATTCAACGCTACCTAACAATTATGGGAAGAAAAATTGGGCAGTAGTAAAGAGCTTCCTTGCATTAGAGTATTTTTTGACTTTTTGCAATGTCGATTTAGGGCGTTAGAGGCAGTCGAGCAGCAATCTGTACGGAAGGTTCCTTGTAAGGTTGGAGAGAAAATGCAAGTGCTTTATTCTAGAGGGGAGCCCTTAAAGAGGCAAACCGTTTGCAAGGTTTATAAGAAAGGACAGCATTCCTTAAGAGGTTGCAAACAATTTTTGAAAATCGATGTGACACAGAGAAAACAAACTGTGTATAGTACACGAGTTTGTAAGAATTGTTTGGCATACAGCCACTTCAAACAAAACTGTCCAAGCCAGAAGTGTTGCTATTATTGTAAGCAACGGGACAATACTTTGCTTTATACAAGTACACAAACCTCGTGTCCGACATAGCTTGCTTCATCGACACAACACAACACAAAATATACACCACAACTATACAACACTGTTCAATCGACTGGTCCAATAAATATCAGCACCAGCGCACAGAGACAAGCATACCGAGGATCAGCCATTAATGCTAACGCACCCGATTTTCAACCAACGACATCACAAGTCAACAACTGTCATGCACACACCAACACACTAACCACAGTGTTATTCCAGGTGTAAGCATCGAATGGAAGTTTTTTGACCTTGCGAGCATTGGTTGACCCAGGATCCGAGGCATCGGCTGTCACAGAAGAAGCGATTCAATTCCAATTGCAAACCAAACAGACATTAGTTGAGATTAAAGGGTTGGGGAGGGTCAGCAGTGGAAAAGCGAGTAGGATCGTCGATCTTCAAGTAAAGTCGACAGTTTCAAAGTTCACAAGCAGCATGGTTCTGAAGACTCTGACTGGCCTTCTAGCGGCCCAATAAATCGAAAGAGAAAATACCTAGAGGGACTACAGTTAGCGGACCCAACGCTCCGCAGATTTTGGGAGATAGAAGATGAACTATTTGAAAAATATATAAATAAATAAATATATATAAGAAATGTGGGAACCATTTTAACAATAATACAAACTATGGATCAACCAGGCGACCCATAGAAATCATATTATATCCCACATCACGCCATGGTTTCTAAATTCCGTGTGGTATTCAATGCCTCAGCGCAGATGTCAACAGGCATCACACTCAACGCGACGCAATTGATTGGCCCCCGTTTACAAGAATTGCTGGTAAATATAATTTTCCGATTTCGTCGCTTTAAAGTTGGTTTATCCGCAGATGTGGAAAAAATGTTTAGCCAAGTGCTTATTGGCAAAAAAGGGAACAATTTTTGTCCCAGATAAATTTTATGGTGAGAATCACCTACCGAACCATTGCACACATATCAACTGGCTGCCATCACCTATGTCACCGCAAGCGGTGGCCATTCGCGCAATGCAACAGTGTGCTCTGAATAATTGCATCAACTTAACAAGTGAAACCCGGGCAGCCAAGGCTCGAACAAGTATTTTGCGGGATTTCAGCTCAATAGGCGGTTGAGTTAGCCAAATATATCGATTCTGTGCTCAAGCATGGCGATTTAATGACAAGGAGACTTTGGTCCAGCTCACCAAAACACGAATAAGATTGGATTACAAAAGACAGATTACATTGGATTACACTGGGATCCCATTACGGACAAACTTTTCTACAAGATCAAATTGGCAGCTGATTCCCCATCCACAACAAAACGTCAAGTCCTCAGCGACCCTGCAATACTGTATGATCCCACTGAAATGTTGGCACCTGTCATTATTGTGGACAAGGTATTCATTCAAAGACTTTGGAAAGTAGTTATGGCATGGGATGATCCACTACCGAAACCATTACTTGATGATTGGCTTTCATTCCGTAAGGACTTACATCGATTGGAGAAAATACGCATACTACGATGGCTTGGCATAAATATTGATACACTTACATGGCTTTTGCGACGCAAGCATGAAGGCATATGCTGCTGTCATCTACTTCAGCAACGGACACGGGAGTTTGAAACTGATCACATCTAAGACGATGGTATCACCGACCAAGGCTATCATTATTCCGATAACAACAATTACGCAGGCACTGGAGCTCAACGAAGTCTCATACACTATGTGGAGTGATTCAAGTATTGTGCTCATTTGGCTTCGCAACATCAGCTCAAACCATATGTTGCAAATCGCGTTATTTATATTCATCATCACTCCGATATTTCCAATTGGCATCACATTCGCACGCAATTCAACCCAGGAGATTCCGCAAGTAGAGGCATAAGCGTTGATCTTATCTCACATCCGCTCTGGTGGCAGGGCCCGGAGCTTAGCAATGAACTGTTCTCTACAGATGACATTGCACCCACGGAGGGAGAAATCGATATTTCGAACTCAAGATTATTCAACTACGCAAGGGTAACAACGTGGCTGCATCAACCAAACTAATCACATTGACACCATATCTCGACGTCGAAAGAGAAAATATTTTGCATGCAACTGGTGCAACGCGATGCTGAACGAATATCGCCGAATGCAATTATCTTGGCAAGGCTAATTGTTGATTGGACTCATCGGGACAAACTTCATGGAAATATACAGCTGATGCTACAGACGATTCGAGAGAAATACTGGATTCTTCACGTACGTACCCTTGTAAAGCAATGTATTCATTCGTGTATTATTTGCAGACGGCATCAACATACTATGGCTAAGCAGCGCATGGCATCTCTACCCCGCTCTAGGGTATTGACCTCTCCACCATTTTCAATATGGGGGGTGAATTACTGTGGCCCGTTTAATATCCGCATTGGCTCAAGTAACGTTCGTACTGTGAAGAAGACATACGTCGCTATTTTCGTTTGCATGGATTCAAAGGCTGTGCACATCGAGCTAGCTGCAGATCTATCTGCTGAATCCTTCATGTATGTGTACAACCGCTTCATGAATCGCCGTGGCCCATGTTATCACATATACAGCGACAATCGGACGGCATTTGTTGGCGCTAATGATATTCTACAACAAGATCTCATGGAATGGCACAGTTTTTTTTTTTTATTTATAATTTACGCGCGCCTAAGGGGTTAGATACCCTTTTACTGTTGCCAGGGCGCGGGCGGAAAGGTAGAAGAAGGAGAAAGGAAAAATTGTTTTTTGTAGTGGTTTGAAACTCAGGTGTATTAGGTTTCGATATTCGAATAGGACGGAGAGTTTTTTTTTTCTTCACTCAGAGTGATTCGAAGTTATAATTCGCACTAGTTTTTGTGGTTGGAACTCTACAACAGCCAAATCTACGTGTCAGTGTTATGCCTTCACACGCAGAATTTTTCTGTCTGAGTTCCAATTACGCAAATGAAAAACTGACTTGTCATGGGCAGGATTCGAACCTGGAACCTCCGAGTGAGAAGCGATTGCTAGTACCACTACACCACGGCCACTCCAGTGCTTACGTGCTGCAACATGTGGCTAATAAATGCACCGAGTGGCATTTTATTCCTCCTGGCGCACCCCATCAAGGCGGTCTATGGGAGGCAGCAGTCAAGTCTGCTAAAAAGCATTTAATACGTGTCGTTGGAATTCTATCGATTTATTATGACCAATTTCACACTTTACTCGTGCACATAGAAGCCTGCTTAAACTCTCGTCCGTTGGTGGTTTTACATGCTGATATTGATGATATTGATGATCGAATGGCTCTCACTCCAGCAGACTTTCTTATAGGCCGATCTATTATTGCTGTGCCTGACAAACCAGTGTTGGAAGCACCCACCCAACGACTTCGGTATTGGCGACGATTTAGGCAGACGCAGCAGCATTTTTGGAGGCGATGGCAGCATGACTACTTATGCACCTTACAACGAAGTTCTAAGTGGCGTGAGTCTACAGATGATATCATGATAGGCGATATCGTTATCATCAAAAATGAGAATCTATGGCGACTCGGTCGGGTTACGCAGCTTCATCTAGGCAAGGATGGCCTCATCAGATTAGTCGGAAACAAACAATTTTCCAGTTTTCAGTTTTAAAAGCATTTTATTTTCTTAACAGAGTTAACATACTAACAAAAAATGCTTAAATGCTAGCTTAAAATTACTTAACAATCTTATACTAGCTTACTGGCCCCACACAGGCTCTCTAAGTTACTCTAAATTCTTATGTCTATGTCTTTCGACTTTATTTACATTTTATTTAGGAATACTTATTTTCTATACTTAAGGCTAAGAAAAAAATTTGTTTACAAAAACATAGCATATGGACATAATTTTTTTATTTTTTATAAAAACTTAATATCTAACTTAAAATAAACCTTAGTCTACCTAACCTACATACACAATACCACATACACACATATAGACATTATACACAATTATAGTATATAGCTTTATATATATCAATACATGTATATATTTCTTAAGTGCTAACCTAAACCTATTTAAGCTGGTCACGGCTATTCACAGAGCAAATAGATTGGTCAGCTCTGCCTCATTAGTGAGACTGGTCTGTAATTGACGGAAACGGCGACGAAACATCTTCTCCGTCATTCAACCACCAGAAATGCTGTTGCTGTCGAACGTCATCCCTCTTATCGCGATTCCCCACCGCCCTACTGAACCTGACACGATCCACACTGTCGTGTGCGACATCTCTGTTGTAGTTGAGTCGCCTGTCCCCAGCTGTCCGAGCGACGAGGAAGATTAGCGGCACTGCCAATCTGTCCTGGATCAGACCTTTGCTATCTAGATAGAGGAACGCTTCTGGAGGGATAAAGCCGTCAAAGCGAACTGTCTCGTGATATATATAGTTGGGATAGTAAGCCCCGGAGATCCGGTTGTTCGATGAGGTCGTTGCTCTTGCAACGTGCCTTCGAGTCAACTTAATGACGAAATTGTCCACTCTTATTAGGTTCGCCCTCATTGGGATAGAATTCTATGTACTCAGACTCTGGTGTTCTGTATTAGCCAAGACAAGTCCTAAGACAAGCCCTCTCAAACACCCGAATCTTTTCCAATAAACTTGCTCTCACGTTGAACCACACGGGACATCCAAATACAAGAATGGGCCTGATAAGGGCCATGTAGCAGATTACTTTCACCTCGCATCGAGTTGGCTGTTATAAAACAGTCTCTCTGTAAGGGCAAAAGCCCTTCGGGGTCTGGCCAGAGCAACCTCTATATGTTTGTAAAAATACAGATATTGATCTAGCCAGATCCCAAGGTATCTGACTACATTTCGACAAGCAAGTGGCTTCCCATGCTGCCCCACGATCGAGAACTTTCGCCAATTCTTTCTGGTATCCCTAGAGGCCCCAGACAAGGCGTCCTAAAAAGAATGGTTTCCGACTTCTGAAAGTTGATTTTCAACTTAGTCATCGCAATATCGCTTAATTTATTTTAAAATATATTAATGACCTCAATCTTTGGTCCTGATGTGAACGCGATTAAGTCGTCTGCGTACACTATAGCATGGTGAAGTGAACAGATCAACACCCAATAGACTACCACTTGACCCACGGTTTCGCATTGTAAAATTTTTGTGTGGGTACAAATGATAGAACTTATTCTTTTCAATACAAATTGCTTTATTCAATACAGTTAGAATTCACAATTTAATCGCTTATCCAATCCAATATCTCAACCACTTATACTTTTCTTATATTTTACATAAGCCGGTTGTTCACTTCTCTTAATTCACACTTCAAATTCAACTGATGAACTAACTTGCATACCGTGAGGTTGCTGGTATTTATTCGAGAACAATCTTCGCCATCCAGCGTCCGATACAATTTCCATTTTAGTAGAAAATTCGATTCCGTTCTCCATTTACCATTGATTGAGTCTTGGCTATTCAAGTATCGAAATCTTCTGCTATTCGAGTATCGAAATTTTCAGCTATGTAAATATACATGACGCTGCTCACATTTAAATGGATATCACACTTCCTGCCTAAAGTTGTTTGTCCCAGACAGCTTCGTCATTTGTCGTTCCGTTGAAATGACACATTCTATCCAAATGGACCACTTTAAATTTTCCTCGATCCCCACGCTGGATCCGGTAGACAACGTCATTAATGCGGGTTATCACCTTGTATGGACCTTCCCAGTCCTGTTGCAATTTTGGTGATTTGCCTTTCTTACGCTGAGGATTATACAGCCAAACCAGATCTCCTTCGTTGAAACCGGAAGATTTCGCCTTGATATCGTACCTAGTTTTCATGCGGCTGCTTGCTAGCTTCATCTTTTCTCTGGTGTCTTCATGCAATTTACGAATCCTGCTGCGTAAGTCATTCACGTACTCGTTCACCTCTTTGGGCTCCGTCGGTGGGGATCCGAATTTTGCTTCACTTGGCAACCGAATTGTTTGACCAAATAAGATCTCGGATGGTGTGTGCCCTGTTGAGCTATGGACCGCGTTTCGGTAGGCCATTAAGAAGAGGGGTATGTGTCGATCCCAATCCCGCTGGCAGTTGTTGACAGCCTTAGATAGATGCTCATTCAAGGTCCGATTGAATCGCTCGACCATTCCATCAGATTGAGGGTGTAGTGGCGTTGTCCTTGTCTTTCTTATTCCCAAATATTGGCATATTTCCTGGAAGACTTTTGATTCAAAGTTTCGCCTTTGATCAGAGTGCAGCTCCATTGGGACCCCAAATCTGCTCACCCAGTTGTTGACTATCTGTTCGGCTACGGTCTTAGCCTCTTGATTTGGGATGGCAAACACTTCCGGCCACTTACTGAAGTAATCCATGACTACGAGAGTATATCGGTTTCCATTAAAGGTTTCGGGAAACGGCCCAGCGATGTCGATGGCAATTCGTTCGAAAGGTGCTCCGACATTGTATTGTTGCATTTGTCCATGTGGCTTTACTTTTGGGCCCTTGGTGGCCGCACATCTTATGCACTTTTTGCACCAATTCTCGACATCTTGTTTAGCGCTTAGCCAATAGAAACGTTCCCTTACCTTTTCCAACGTCTTGTTTATTCCCAAATGGCCTCCTGAGATTCCGTCATGTATTTCATGGAGCACTTGGTTGACTCTGGATCGTGGCACAATTAGCTGCATACGAGATGTTGTCCCATCTGCACTTTCCCATTTTCTCTTCAGCAATCCTTCTTGCACAAAAAGCGAGTCCCACTGTGCCCAGTATGCCTTCAGAGTTTGGCTCCGATCTGATATCTGCTGCCAGCTTGGTCTTTCCTCGTGTTCCTTCCAGGCCAATATTGGTTCGATGTCATTGTCTGCCTGTTGGGAGGAACGGATTTCGTCTATACTCCAACCCTCTATTGGCTCAGTCCTGATCATTTGGATAGTTGCCTGTTCTTTCGCTTCCTTACCACTGACTACTTCATTGCATTGTTTTACCTGTGAGACTGGGATAATTACCCTGGAGTCGACTCCTGCTACAGACTTCTGCCCCGCGAAGTAAGCATTTCCCAACTTATGGCTTCGGGAAGTTTGATCGGTTTCTTTGTATTCGTTTCTGCCGGTTTTTCTTTCTATTTGCTTGTTACCCCAGTGCAGGCAGCCTTCTCGTCGTACCGGTTCTTTACAATGCCCTTGCAAATGTCCTACTTTATCGCAGTTCCAGCAGCGCATCCTTCGTCTCTCCCGCGGGATATTTCGTTGCATGGTAGTTGGTCTTGAGCAGGAGCATTCACCAGATACTATTTCCCTTACGAAATGCATTCCTTTGGAAGCCTGATTGGATGCTTCAATCGCCAGAGCGAAGGCAAGTGCTTCAGCAAGGGTTCTTTTCCCGGCCATCCTTACTGCTGATTGTAGCTTTAAATCTGCAATTCCCCTGATGAATGCGTCCTTTGCCATTTCGTCGATTATTTCTTGGCTTGCGGTGGGATATGACAAATGTGCCAGTCTACTCACGTCTACTTGGAGCTGTTGCAGTGTTTCTCCTCGTTGCTGCATACGGCCTTGCAATTGAACCTTGTAAACTTCCCGCATGTGGCTATTCCCAAACCGTTTCTCGATAGCCTGTACTAAAGTCACATAATCTTTATGCTTTTCGATGTCTACTGTTTGCAACAATTCTGCTGCAGGACCGTGCAAGGCCATTGTTAGGGCAAAGCACTTTTCCTCATTGTCCCAGTTGTTTGCACAGGCAGCCATTTCAAACTGCTTCTTATAAGTAGACCATGAGGTCTGGCCATCGAATGAGGGAGGCTTCAACTCTTTTCTCCTTGGACCGCTTAAGGAACATTCTGGGTGTTTCTGTTTTCGCACTGTGTCGAGCTCTTTTGCCAGTTGCTGAACTTTGCTGTCCATTTCTTCGAATTTTTCGTCAACATTCTTCTCTATTGTATCAAATTTGTCATGAACGTTCTTCTCTATTCTATCAAATTTGTCATCAACGTTCTTCTCTATTCTTTCAAATTTGTCATCGATTTCTTCGAATTTTTGCTGGAGAATGTTCTTTTGTTCTTCCAGATTATTCTTTTGTTCATCCATTTTCTGTTGAAGACCGTGCAGACTGTTGGTTTGTGCGTTGAATTTTTGTTCAATGCTGCTCTTCTGCTCGACCATTTTTTGTTCCAGACTGTTCTGGAGAATGTTCTTCTGTTCTTCCATATTTTTCTTTTGTTCGTCCAGCTTTTGTTCGTCCATTTTTAATAAGAGGAGTTGCATCATCGCAGCCATGTCATTACCGGTACTTGTCTGTTCATCCTCGTCAACCTCAAAGGAGTATGCATCAGGATCATGTCCCTCGTTGTTCAAAGCCTCCTGAAGTCGGAGCACCAGGTCACTTTTTCCTCCACTGGCGCTGAGGCTTCTCTTGTTCAACTCGGATTTGAGTTGGACGAGGGTCAACTGCAACTACTCGAAGAGCAGAAGATTTAGATTCTTGTTTAGCAAAGACTCAACCATTGGTGAATGGAGAGTGGAATCGAATTTTCTAGCAAAATGGAAATTGTATGGGTCGCCGGATTGCGAGGACGGTTCTCGAAGTATGTCATTCAAGTATAATTACTAGCATCCCCAACGATTGCAAAATAGAGGACTTGTGAAATAATGTCTACAGCAGCGATTCCCAAACTATTTTGGCCAAGAGACCGCTTTTCCAAAATAAACTGAAACCTCAGACCCCCATACCCAAATTTCTTTAAAAATCCTATCTCTAGTTGTTTTCCTATTGATACAAAATACTTTACAATTTAAAAACTTTGCGATTGTTTAAGTGATTAAACTTAACATAATTTTTTCATCAAAATTTAACAAAATAAATAGACATAAAATTCAGTAAGTATCATGTGTAATTAATATTTGTTAATACAAATTAATTAAAAATAATTAGGTAGTTAATTATTTTTTTGAAAATAAAAAACCATTAAACTAGTAAAGTAAAGAAAAAAATATAAGAAATTCAGTGTGATGGATGAACCTGGTGATTTTCTAACAATCTAGCTAAATCGGGTTCAATATTGGTGAGTTGCAGCCTTAAGTCTCCGCGTTCGTTGATTTTCAAACGGTTTTTATTTTCTCAAAATGTTTGTAACTACACTGAAGCCTTTTTCTACTAGGTACGATGATGGAAAAGCGATAAGATATTTTTCAGCAATGTTTCACATTGCAGGATATTGTGTTTCAATGTTGCGTTGCAGTCAGAACTTCTGATAGCCTTGGTTGAATTTCTGCTTAGGCTCCTCGTCTGTGCTGATGGTAATCAACTCTTCTTATCACATTGGCTTCTTTCATGGCTGTGATATTGTAAGGATTTATTATCCATTAAAATCCTTGTGCAATGCGTCCAAGTAAGTGACATACTCGTATGATAAAATAACAACTGTGACTATTCTTTTCTGCTTAAATTTGGTTTATAAAGGATGCGTTTACCCACAAAGGCCGATATTCATGATTTTGTTTTAATCAAGTTGAGACCGTCACCCTGCAGTTGCAAATTAACTTTATTGAACATACCAAAGATATCAGTCAAGTAATAAATATCTGTTTTACAATTGTTTAGATTTTCTTTCAAGTTTGGATCTTTTTCTGGTAAAAATTCTAACTAAGCAAGAGCCTCTTCAAAGCCAGCGAACTTCAGAAGTAACAGACAGATGCAATCTAGGACTCCAATTTTTTTGTACTAAATGCTGTCTGTGAATCACGCAGTGAATGACCAGTACTTCAGGCAGTTGTCGCTTTAAGTGGGCTATAAAACCAGGATGACGACCAACCGTAGTTGGTGCACAATCAGTCGTAACAGAAACAATGTTCTTCCATGGAGTACGAGGGGCGTTCAACATATTCTCGGTATCGGGGTGAAGCTGTAGTTGTATATATAATTTGACTTATTTATCAAGTAATGCTATTATTTTAGTGCATTCATGTAAAATTTCATATAAATGTTTATTAATTCGCGTTTTATCTCTAGTTAAACAGAATCATAATGGCAACTGAGACGATGATGGTGAAAATTGAGCATCGCGCTGTAATTAAATTTCTCACTAAGCAAGGAAAAAGTCAAAAAACTATTCATGAAGAGATGGTGGCTGTTTACCAGGGTTCCGCACCTTCATTATCAACTGTGCAAAAGTGGTCAAGTGAGTTCAAGAGAGGCAGAGAGAGAATTGAAGACGACCCCCGCTCCGGCGCCCCGGCTACTGCTTGTACGGGAGAAAGCATCAAAGAAGTCGAAAAACTTGTTCTTGAGGATGCCCGAATAAAGGTGAAAATGATGGCAGAGATCAACAAGCTTTCAATTGGTACCATTCACACCATTCTTCATGACCATCTTAACCTTTCAAAGGTCAGTGCAAGGTGGGTGCCACGAATGCTCACAGCGCCTCAGAAAAAAGTGAGAATCGCATGCTGTAGAGAGCTTTTGGAGATGTGTAGTGAGAACGCGGACGGTGTTATGGATCGAATTGTTACTGGGGACGAAACATGGGTCCACCACTATGACCCTGAAAGCAAACAAGAGTACATGCAGTGGCATAAAAAAGGAACAGACCCCCCGAAGAAGTTCAAAGTCACTCCGTCTGCCAGGAAGCTCATGGCCACAGTTTTTTGGGACTCAAATGGAATCTTGCTCATTGAGTACAAAAAAAGGTGAAACCATCAACGCCACATCCTACGCTTCCACTTTGCATAATTTGCGGGAGGAAATTAAAAAGAAAAGACGGGGTAAACACGCAGCGGGTATGTTGCTTCTTCATGACAACGCTCCTGTTCACACGGCGCGAGTTTCCAAGGCTGCTGCGCGAGATTGTGGTTTCGAAGAAATCCAACACCCACCCTATAGTCCAGACCTTGCCCCTAGTGATTATTTCCTGTTTCCGGATTTGAAAAAATGTCTTCGTGGAAAAAGATTTTCGGATGATGAAGAACTCAAGTCGGCAATAAATGGGTATTTTGCAGAGAAAGAGGAAATTTTTTTTTTTGATGGTTTAAAAAAGCTTATCTCAAAATGTAACAATTGCATTGATGTTAGGGGAGATTATATTGAAAAATAAAAACAATTTAAATTGAATGGGCATTTTCCTTCATATCGATACCGAGAATATATTGAACGCCCCTCGTAGCTTTGCCGATAAAAAATACGTTGCACGGACTGAAAAATTGATTCTCCTTTGGTATCAGTCTCTAAATAAGCAGCAAAAAGCAGTTCTTCGCACATATTTAATATATCGAACATATCCTAACAACAGAGCTTCATTGCTGGGTAATGTAGACGTGTCCAACTGGAGAGAGAATCTGTTGGTCTGTAAGAAATTGCATAAAATGTTTTCCACGTCGCATATTGTTGAGGACCTCTGCAATAGCTGGTAAAATAAGCTACTCTCAAATGATGGGGGGGTTCCCCGACTTCGCTATTAGTAAAGATATATTTATTATATGACGCTCGTAAACCATGGACGTCTTGCATAGATGATGACGCAAAGATCGATCTTATGGATGGCCTTTTCTCTAGCTTTTCTTTACGTGTTTGAAAGAAGGACAATGGCTTACTTTTTTTGTCAGCATATACTCTTGGCCTCCATTTTTGAAGACTTCATGGCATCGCTACTGAACACTTTCTCACACATGCGACACATTGGCAAGTGTTGATTTGATAGAGATGAAATAAATTCAAACTTCAAGTAGTCCAAACTGCATTGTCTGCATGTTGTTTTTTTTTGTGTCTGCCATCACAAAACTGAACATTTATAATTGTAGTTAACAACTTTTCTAAAGTAGTTTAAAGAAATACTTAGAAAAATATTGAAACGTTTTTTTGGTACTTACCCTGTTACTTTTTCAGAAACTGCAGAAATGTATGCTTACGCTATTAACGCTCGTGGGTAACTAAGGATTTTGTAATTTTTTTTTTCAATCACGTTATTTTAATTAATTTTATTTAGCTATGTAATCACTTTCTAATCCCTTGAAATAAATTAGCGATTTATCATTGATATTGAAGTTCCAACGAATTTCAAAGCGCAAATGAACTTTCAACCTAAGTGCAAGCTTGTTATATAGTAAAATATCAGGAGTATGTTTGGACTTGAACTTGAACTTGATCATGATTTCGTTCGTATTAAATCGCTTCAAATACAGAGCAAGTCAAAACGTGTCTGAAAGACTGGTACGCTCGAACACATTATCTTGCACGAACTTGTCCACGCATATTGATTTGCCGAGTTTTTTATCTTGTTCGAACTTGTGCATGTTAATCGACTTTTTGAGTTTTTTAAAGGTACAACAACGATACTTCCTACTAATAAAATATTGGTGATTCTTATAACAAGTTGGTACACGTAACATAACTTATACAGTACCTTGAGCGTTTCAAATAAGAACTTGTGTTAATTGATAGGGGTCGATTTTTAGACCTCGTCGACCCCCAAAATGAGTTTTCGTTTATGTTGACCCCTGCGAAACCGATTTTGACGTCAAGGGGTCGATATCGACCACTTTGGGAATCCCTGGGGCCTGTAACAGAGAATAACAAGTCAACAAGTACTTGTTTAACTATACTTGTTCAACAAGTGAAGATCAACAAAATCCGCTACACTTGTTGAGAACAAAAATTTCCCTCGACTTGTTGTTCAGTCTAACAAGTTAGTCTTACACGATGAGTCGGAGAATCAGCGAAGAAAAAAAAAATTTTTATCTAAGATAAGAGAAAACAAACAAATTTTGTTTGGTGCTTGCTCTGATTTAATAACAAAAGCTATTAAAAGTGATAAGTGGCGCGAGGTGTATTTATTGGCACAAAGTTTAAATGTAGTTCCTGATGGTAAAGATTGGCCTTACATTAGAGATGTGTTTTGGCAAAATTGTAGGAAATACGCCATGGTAAGTATTGATTGCAAAGTATTTCGAAAATTATGTACTATATATTATATATTGCTAGGCAAAATTAGACAACTCTAGAAAAACGGGATCTTCTGGTGACAAAGATTGCAAGCTCAGTTCCTGTGATAATATTGTACTTGATATTATGGGGTAAGAGTCAGCAGTAATAATTGGCCTCGGAGTTGAAGAGTCCATGGAACTTGGCAATAATGGTTAGAGAAATAAAAATTACATTTCTACAAATTGACATTTTCTTAGAGATTCTCGACCTAATAATTCTGCATCTCTTTCTAACGCTTTGTGAAAGTCAACAAGTATATACATTAGGGTGACCACAAGAAATCGATTTTCGAAAATGAGTTGGGCGAACACCATAAAATGATAAGCCTTTGCAGATTTTTAGATAGGCAAAATTTGAGCTCAGTTTGATAACGGTAAATGGTGCCGACTCTCGCTCAAAGTTTCAAAAATCGCAGTTTTTTCTGTGTTTTGCGAAGAAAAAAAGCTCTAGCCCCCGAACTACTGACCAAATTCTCACTATTTATGTATTAAATAAATGGTAAGACTTTTGTTAACAGCGCTCAATATAAATGTTATAAAATAATTTTCGTTGAAGCAGAAAGTTCGGGCAATATTGATAAACTATGTGTTTTCTAAAAAATTTTCTTTGTCATAAAAAACGAACCACATAACACTTTTCTTGTACAAAATTTCCTTAATAACATGTTTTACATAATTGATACCTTATTATAAATGAAATAAATATATAAAAAAAAATAATTTAATCTTTTGAAACATTGGGATACAATTTTCGGCACTCACTGACTACTTGGAGGACATATTGCTTTTGATCTTCATCTTTTGTTAAGAGGTCATTAAAATCAGTTATTAGTTTTACTCCTCATTCTGCCAAATCATTTACGACCTTAAGTGATCGAACTATTCTGAAACATTCTTTAAAATTCGAGTTTTCAGCCCAAACATTTGGAGGTTCTTTCAAAAAATCTGCATTTATTTTTAAGCGCCTAAAAAAGTTTAATGTCTCTTTGTTGACAATGGTTTTTAATCCAGCTGCGACAAATTGTTCAAATTGATATTGCTGAAGCTTTGGATTTGGAATTCGATTGTTTTCTGCCTCATTGCTTGTCAAAAGTCTGTTGGCCATTTCTGATTTTTCCCCGTCAGATAAGGTTGGGTCAAAAAACGCCAGACCTACCAACTCTGAATCAAATACCATAAATCATTTGAGAATTTCGCAAGAGCTTTCTTAGAGATATCCTTGTCTATATTCTTGTATTCAATGCAACTGCGCAATAGGTCAAGATCTTATTTTGGTGCCAGATAAGCCCTTGGGGCATTAAACCAAGCTTTGCAGTAAATTTTTACAATGAAAACGCAGATATCGTTCCTCATTACTCATTGTAAACTGGCTTCGACACAGAAATATTTTCAAACCATAAATAGCCTTAACCATCCACCTAGCATGATGACGGGCGACTGGTGTTCTAAATCCCACAATGTTACCATCCAGCTCTCCAAAAAACATTAGAACCAACTGAAGGAATTCTTTGTAGTCATCTCTAGGCTGACATTCAGTTAGTTCACCTGTAATCTGGGCTATAACATCAGGGGTTAGGTGTTTATATCTGCTGCCAGCTTGGTCTTTCCTCGTGTTCCTTCCAGGCCAATATTGGTTCGATGTCATTGTCTGCCTGTTGGGAGGAACGGATTTCGTCTATACTCCAACCCTCTATTGGCTCAGTCCTGATCATTTGGATAGTTGCCTGTTCTTTCGCTTCCTTACCACTGACTACTTCATTGCATTGTTTTACCTGTGAGACTGGGATAATTACCCTGGAGTCGACTCCAGGGTATTCCCAACTTATGGCTTCGGGAAGTTTGATCGGTTTCTTTGTATTCGTTTCTGCCGGTTTTTCTTTCTATTTGCTTGTTACCCCAGTGCAGGCAGCCTTCTCGTCGTACCGGTTCTTTACAATGCCCTTGCAAATGTCCTACTTTATCGCAGTTCCAGCAGCGCATCCTTCGTCTCTCCCGCGGGATATTTCGTTGCATGGTAGTTGGTCTTGAGCAGGAGCATTCACCAGATACTATTTCCCTTACGAAATGCATTCCTTTGGAAGCCTGATTGGATGCTTCAATCGCCAGAGCGAAGGCAAGTGCTTCAGCAAGGGTTCTTTTCCCGGCCATCCTTACTGCTGATTGTAGCTTTAGATCTGCAATTCCCCTGATGAATGCGTCCTTTGCCATTTCTTCGATTATTTCTTGGCTTGCGGTGGGATATGACAAATGTGCCAGTATACTCACGTCTACTTGGAGCTGTTGCAGTGTTTCTCCTCGTTGCTGCATACGGCCTTGCAATTGAACCTTGTAAACTTCCCGCATGTGGCTATCCCCAAACCGTTTCTCGATAGCCTGCACTAAAACCATATAGTCTCTATTCTTTTCGATATCGATTGTTTGTAACAATTCTGCCGCAGGACCACGTAAGGCCATCGCTAGGGCAAAGCACTTTTCCTCATTGTCCCAGTCGTTTGCACAGGCAGCCATTTCAAACTGCTTCTTATAAGTAGACCATGAGGTCTGGCCATCGAATGAGGGAGGCTTCAAATCTTTTCTCCTTGGACCGCTTAAAGAACATTCTCGCAGTTTCTGTTTTCGCACTGTGTCGAGCTCTTTTGCCAGTTGCTGAACTTTGCTGTCCATTTCCTCGAATTTTTCGCCAACATTCTTCTCTATTCTATCAAATTTGTCATCAACGTTCTTCTCTATTCTTTCAAATTTGTCATCGATTTCTTCGAATTTTTGCTGGAGAATGTTCTTTTGTTCTTCCAGATTATTCTTTTGTTCGTCCATTTTTAATAAGAGGAGTTGCATCATTGCAGCCATGTCATTGCCGGTACTTGTCTGTTCATCCTCGTCAACATCAAAGGAATATGCATCAGGATCATGTCCCTCGTTGTTAAAAGCCTCCTGAAGTCGGAGCACCAGGTCACTTTTTCCTCCACTGGCGCTGAGGCTCCTCTTGTTCAACTCGGATTTGAGTTGGACGAGGGTCAACTGCAATAGTTTTCGACCCATTCTAGCCTTTTCAAATAGTCAGAAAACACTTTTTTTTTTTTTTTTTTATACACACAATAAGTCCTATCCCACTTCTGACACCAATGTAAAATGTTTGTGTGGGTACAAATGATAGAACTTATTCTTTTCAATACAAATCCCTTTATTCAGTACAGTTACAATTCACTATTTAATTCTTTCTCTCAGTACAATTCAATTTCTCAACCACATATATTTTTCTTATCTTTTACTTAAACCACTTAATCACTTCTTCTAATTAACACTTCAAATTCAACTTTGGAACTGATTTGCATACCTTTGGGATGCTGGTATTTATACTCGAATGACATACTTCGAGAACAATCCTCGCCACCCAGCGTCCCATACAATTTCCAATTTGCTAGAAAATTCGATTCTACTCTCCGGTCGAGACTTTGCTAATCCAGTATCGAAACCTTCTAGTCTTCGAGTTTCGACATTTTCTGCTAGATGTCGCTGCTCACATTTGAGTGGTTATCACAATATATTTAATTGTCATCATTCAATGTGAGTTCCAAACATCTTATCGGCACTGAAATTGAACATTGAACATAGAATATTGTGAAAATGAGGAGAATTTGTCAACAAGCCCAACAAGATTGTTACTTACAGCTTTCTTGTTATGAAGAGGAGACAGTTAATAACTTGAGCAAAATACCATAAGTGATCGAATTTTATATCATATATTTTGCTAAGAAGAAACCATTGATTCGTATTTTGACCTAGGTTGTAACCATATTACGAAGAGAGTGTAAAGAAAACAATTTTGTATTCTGACAAACATAAAATTAACTTTATTTAACTCTAACTAATAATTTATACCGTCTTGTTTCGTTTGAATCTTTATGTTGCATGGAATCCAGACTACGGTTTGGAATATTCATCTTTATTCAATACACTGAATGTTTTTCATCCTTTTCATGTACTCGTATCTTACACGCCATCTATGTTTGTTAATGTACTATAATTCAGTCTCTCACTTTATGTCCGAGTACAGTGCTACATCACCACCTCTCAGTGTAGCAAGTCATTTTGGCAATTGTGCTATGTTTATTGTGCTATTATTATAAAAAAAATGGTTTGCGACCTTCTATAGAAACGGAGTATTTCTTGCCATTTTTGTTAATTTTGAATACTTTTCTAAGTCTTTTTATTATTTCGAATGGATTCTCATAAGGAGATTCTAGATAGCTTTTAAGCCTATCACTTCTAATCAGGACGTGGTCGCAAGTTTCAAGAGTGTTTGAAACGTAAACAGATTGTTAGGGACTTTCTTGTTTCTAAGTTGTATTGTAGAAGGTTTGTGTGGGTACAAATGATTGAACTCATTCTTTTCAATACAAATTGCTTTATTCAATACAGTTACAATTCACAATTTAATCGCTTATCTGAATACAATCCAATTTATCAACCGCTTATACTTTTCTTATCTTTTACTTAAACCTCTTAATCACTTCTTTTAATTTACATTTCAAATGCAACTTATGAACTAACTTGCATATTTTGGGAAGAGTGATTAAGTGGTTTGAGTAAAAGATAAGAAAAGTATAAGCGGTTGATAAATTGGATTGTATTGAGATAAACAATTATATTGTGAATTGTAACTGTATTGAATAAAGAGATTTCTATTGAAAAGAATAAGTTCTATCATAAGTACACACAAACATTTTACATTTGTGTCAGAAGTGGGATAGGAGTTATTGTGTGTAAAAAAAGAAAGAAAGTTTTGTGATTGTTGATTGCTTGAATAGGCTATAGTGGGTCGAAGACTATTACAGTTGACCCTCGTGCAACTCAAATCCGAGTTGAACAGGAGAAACCTCAGCGTCAGTGGAGGAAAAAGCGACTTGGTACTCTGATTTCAGGACGCCTTGAACAACGAGGGGCATAATCCAGATACGTACTCCTTTGACGTTGACGAGGAAGAACAGATAAGTACCGTCAATGACATAGCTGCGATGACGCAACTCCTTTTGTTAAAAATGGACGAACAGAAGAACAGTCTCGACGAACAAAAGAAAAATCTGGAAAAACAAATGAATAGCGTCGAACAAAAGCTGGACGAGCAGAAGAAAAATCTGGAAGAACAGAAGATCAGCCTCGAACAAAAGAAGAATCTAGACGAACAAAAGAACAGCATTGAACAAAAATTCTACGAACAAAAGAATAATCTAGAACAAAACTGGAAGAGCAAAATAGCTTTCTCTACCAATAGTTCGACGAAATCGATAACAAAGTTGATAGAATAGAGAAGAAGATTGACGATAAATTCGAACAAATGGACAGCAAAGTTGAGCAACTAGTAAGAGAGCTTAACACGGTGCGAAAACAGAAACACCCAGAATGTTCCTTAAGCGGTCCAAGGAGAAAAGAGTTGAAGCCTCCCTCATTCGATGGTCAGACCTCATGGTTTACTTATCAGAAGCAGTTTGAAATGTCTGCCTGTGGAAACGACTGGAACAATGAGGAAAAGTGCTTTGTCCTAACAATGACCTTGCACGGTCCTGAAGCAGAATTGTTGCAAACAATAGACATCGAAAAGCATAAAGATTATGTGACTTTAGTAGAGGCTAGCGAGAAACGGTTTGGGGATAGCCACATGCAGGAGGCTTACAAGGCCCAATTGCAAAGCCGGATCCAGCAACGATTAGAAACAGTGCAGCAGCTCAAATATAAACGTGAGTAGACTGGCACATTTGTCACTCCCCATCGCTGGCCAGGAAATTATCGACGAAATGGCAAAGGATACATTCATCAGGAGAATTGCAGATTCGAAGATACAGTCAGCAGTAAGGATGACCGGGAAAAGAACCCGTGCTGACGCAATTGCCTTCGCACTGGCGATGGAAACAGCCAATCAGACTTCCAGGGGAACACATTTCGTCAGGGAAGTAGCGTCTATCGAATGCTCCTGGACAAGCATTAGTGCCGAGGAATGAGATACTCGGCGGGACAGACGAATAATGCTCTGCTGGAATTGCAATAAAATAGGACACCTTCAAAGGTAGTGTGAAGAACCGGTGCGACGAAAAGGCTGCTCTCACTGTGGTGACTAGCAAATAGAGGAAGAAACCGGTAGAAACAGTTATCAAGAAGCCGGTCAACCTTCCCGAAGCCATCAGTCGGGAAATGCTTAAGCACCAATTTCACTGGGTAGAATTGGGTAGCAGGAGTCGACAGCCCCAGGACCATCATCCACGTCTTGCTGGCAAAACGATGCAATGAAAGCCTTCTATTAGAAGTAGTCGGCGAAAAAGAAAAATGCATGGCAACAATAGACACCGGTGCTACGGCCTCAATCATCAGGAGGGATCTTGTGCAGAAGTCTTGGCTGCATAACATTAGCAGTTGCAGTTTGCGAACAGCTACAGGAGCAACGATTAAGGTATATGGTGAAGTCCGCATACAAATCCAATTGGCCGGAATAACATTCACTCACGCGTTTCTGGTAGCTGACATATGTGACGAGTGCATCATTAGTACAGACTTCATGAGAGAACATTGACTTGTAGTCGACTTGGGGGCACAAACCCTGAAATACGGAAACATGGAAATACCAATTGTATACGAAAATACCGAACCCTCAGTTTTAAATATCGTCATATGCAGAAATCAGAGTCTAGAGCCTTCGTCGGAAGCAATTTTGTGGGCAAAAGTGGAAGGTGGTCCTGGTAGGTATATGGGCGTACGCATATTGTGGTGTTGAACAATATGCGTACTCCCATATTCTCCGTCTTGTGTAGCAAATATATCAGCGTACTCACCGATTAGTTTTTCTGCCAGGATTCGCTGATCTTCGTCCAGATTACAGAGGCTGAGAATTTTGTTCTTGATTTTTATGCTCTGAACTGTTGTGACCGGTTAGCTGTTTCTGCGGGTTTCTTCCTCTATTTGCTTGCCACCACAGTGAGGGCAGTCTTTTCGTCGCACCGATTCTTTACACTGCCTTTGAAGGTGTCCTATTTTATTGCAATTCCAGCAGCGCATTATTCGTCTATCCCGTCGAGTATCTCGTTCCTCGGCACTAATTCTTGTGCAGAAGCATTGGACAGATGTTACTTCCCTGACAAAATGTGTTCCCTGGAAGCCTGATTAGCTGCTTCCATCGCCAGAGCGAAGGCAAGTGCTTCAGCAAGGGTTCTTTTCCCGGCCATCCTTACTGCTGACTGTAGCTTTGAATCTGCAATTCCCCTGATAAATGCATGTTTTGCCATTTCGTCGATAATTTCCTGGCCTGCGGTGGGGTATGACAGATGTGCCAGTCTACTCACGTCTGCTTGGAGCTGCTGAAGCGTTTCTCCTCGTTGCTGCGTTCGGCTTTGCAATTGTACTTGTACTTTGTAGACCTCCTGCATGTGGCTATTCCCAAACCGTTTCTCGATAGCCTGTACTAAAGTCACATAATCTTTATGCTTTTCGATGTCTACTGTTTGCAACAATTCTGCTGCAGGACCGTGCAAGGCCATTGTTAGGGCAAAGCACTTTTCCTCATTGTCCCAGTTGTTTGCACAGGCAGCCATTTCAAACTGCTTCTTATAAGTAGACCATGAGGTCTGGCCATCGAATGAGGGAGGCTTCAACTCTTTTCTCCTTGGACCGCTTAAGGAACATTCTGGGTGTTTCTGTTTTCGCACTGTGTCGAGCTCTTTTGCCAGTTGCTGAACTTTGCTGTCCATTTCTTCGAATTTTTCGTCAACATTCTTCTCTATTGTATCAAATTTGTCATGAACGTTCTTCTCTATTCTATCAAATTTGTCATCAACGTTCTTCTCTATTCTTTCAAATTTGTCATCGATTTCTTCGAATTTTTGCTGGAGAATGTTCTTTTGTTCTTCCAGATTACTCTTTTGTTCATCCATTTTCTGTTGAAGACCGTGCAGACTGTTGGTTTGTGCGTTGAATTTTTGTTCAATGCTGCTCTTCTGCTCGACCATTTTTTGTTCCAGACTGTTCTGGAGAATGTTCTTCTGTTCTTCCATATTTTTCTTTTGTTCGTCCAGCTTTTGTTCGAGGCTATTCTTTTGTTCGTCCATTTTTAATAAGAGGAGTTGCATCATCGCAGCCATGTCATTACCGGTACTTGTCTGTTCATCCTCGTCAACCTCAAAGGAGTATGCATCAGGATCATGTCCCTCGTTGTTCAAAGCCTCCTGAAGTCGGAGCACCAGGTCACTTTTTCCTCCACTGGCGCTGAGGCTTCTCTTGTTCAACTCGGATTTGAGTTGGACGAGGGTCAACTGCAACTACTCGAAGAGCAGAAGATTTAGATTCTTGTTTAGCAAAGACTCAACCATTGGTGAATGGAGAGTGGAATCGAATTTTCTAGCAAAATGGAAATTGTATGGGTCGCCGGATTGCGAGGACGGTTCTCGAAGTATGTCATTCAAGTATAATTACTAGCATCCCCAACGATTGCAAAATAGAGGACTTGTGAAATAATGTCTACAGCAGCGATTCCCAAACTATTTTGGCCAAGAGACCGCTTTTCCAAAATAAACTGAAACCTCAGACCCCCATACCCAAATTTCTTTAAAAATCCTATCTCTAGTTGTTTTCCTATTGATACAAAATACTTTACAATTTAAAAACTTTGCGATTGTTTAAGTGATTAAACTTAACATAATTTTTTCATCAAAATTTAACAAAATAAATAGACATAAAATTCAGTAAGTATCATGTGTAATTAATATTTGTTAATACAAATTAATTAAAAATAATTAGGTAGTTAATTATTTTTTTGAAAATAAAAAACCATTAAACTAGTAAAGTAAAGAAAAAAATATAAGAAATTCAGTGTGATGGATGAACCTGGTGATTTTCTAACAATCTAGCTAAATCGGGTTCAATATTGGTGAGTTGCAGCCTTAAGTCTCCGCGTTCGTTGATTTTCAAACGGTTTTTATTTTCTCAAAATGTTTGTAACTACACTGAAGCCTTTTTCTACTAGGTACGATGATGGAAAAGCGATAAGATATTTTTCAGCAATGTTTCACATTGCAGGATATTGTGTTTCAATGTTGCGTTGCAGTCAGAACTTCTGATAGCCTTGGTTGAATTTCTGCTTAGGCTCCTCGTCTGTGCTGATGGTAATCAACTCTTCTTATCACATTGGCTTCTTTCATGGCTGTGATATTGTAAGGATTTATTATCCATTAAAATCCTTGTGCAATGCGTCCAAGTAAGTGACATACTCGTATGATAAAATAACAACTGTGACTATTCTTTTCTGCTTAAATTTGGTTTATAAAGGATGCGTTTACCCACAAAGGCCGATATTCATGATTTTGTTTTAATCAAGTTGAGACCGTCACCCTGCAGTTGCAAATTAACTTTATTGAACATACCAAAGATATCAGTCAAGTAATAAATATCTGTTTTACAATTGTTTAGATTTTCTTTCAAGTTTGGATCTTTTTCTGGTAAAAATTCTAACTAAGCAAGAGCCTCTTCAAAGCCAGCGAACTTCAGAAGTAACAGACAGATGCAATCTAGGACTCCAATTTTTTTGTACTAAATGCTGTCTGTGAATCACGCAGTGAATGACCAGTACTTCAGGCAGTTGTCGCTTTAAGTGGGCTATAAAACCAGGATGACGACCAACCGTAGTTGGTGCACAATCAGTCGTAACAGAAACAATGTTCTTCCATGGAGTACGAGGGGCGTTCAACATATTCTCGGTATCGGGGTGAAGCTGTAGTTGTATATATAATTTGACTTATTTATCAAGTAATGCTATTATTTTAGTGCATTCATGTAAAATTTCATATAAATGTTTATTAATTCGCGTTTTATCTCTAGTTAAACAGAATCATAATGGCAACTGAGACGATGATGGTGAAAATTGAGCATCGCGCTGTAATTAAATTTCTCACTAAGCAAGGAAAAAGTCAAAAACCTATTCATGAAGAGATGGTGGCTGTTTACCAGGGTTCCGCACCTTCATTATCAACTGTGCAAAAGTGGTCAAGTGAGTTCAAGAGAGGCAGAGAGAGAATTGAAGACGACCCCCGCTCCGGCGCCCCGGCTACTGCTTGTACGGGAGAAAGCATCAAAGAAGTCGAAAAACTTGTTCTTGAGGATGCCCGAATAAAGGTGAAAATGATGGCAGAGATCAACAAGCTTTCAATTGGTACCATTCACACCATTCTTTATGACCATCTTAACCTTTCAAAGGTCAGTGCAAGGTGGGTGCCACGAATGCTCACAGCGCCTCAGAAAAAAGTGAGAATCGCATGCTGTAGAGAGCTTTTGGAGATGTGTAGTGAGAACGCGGACGGTGTTATGGATCGAATTGTTACTGGGGACGAAACATGGGTCCACCACTATGACCCTGAAAGCAAACAAGAGTACATGCAGTGGCATAAAAAAGGAACAGACCCCCCGAAGAAGTTCAAAGTCACTCCGTCTGCCAGGAAGCTCATGGCCACAGTTTTTTGGGACTCAAATGGAATCTTGCTCATTGAGTACAAAAAAAGGTGAAACCATCAACGCCACATCCTACGCTTCCACTTTGCATAATTTGCGGGAGGAAATTAAAAAGAAAAGACGGGGTAAACACGCAGCGGGTATGTTGCTTCTTCATGACAACGCTCCTGTTCACACGGCGCGAGTTTCCAAGGCTGCTGCGCGAGATTGTGGTTTCGAAGAAATCCAACACCCACCCTATAGTCCAGACCTTGCCCCTAGTGATTATTTCCTGTTTCCGGATTTGAAAAAATGTCTTCGTGGAAAAAGATTTTCGGATGATGAAGAACTCAAGTCGGCAATAAATGGGTATTTTGCAGAGAAAGAGGAAATTTTTTTTTTGATGGTTTAAAAAAGCTTATCTCAAAATGTAACAATTGCATTGATGTTAGGGGAGATTATATTGAAAAATAAAAACAATTTAAATTGAATGGGCATTTTCCTTCATATCGATACCGAGAATATATTGAACGCCCCTCGTAGCTTTGCCGATAAAAAATACGTTGCACGGACTGAAAAATTGATTCTCCTTTGGTATCAGTCTCTAAATAAGCAGCAAAAAGCAGTTCTTCGCACATATTTAATATATCGAACATATCCTAACAACAGAGCTTCATTGCTGGGTAATGTAGACGTGTCCAACTGGAGAGAGAATCTGTTGGTCTGTAAGAAATTGCATAAAATGTTTTCCACGTCGCATATTGTTGAGGACCTCTGCAATAGCTGGTAAAATAAGCTACTCTCAAATGATGGGGGGGTTCCCCGACTTCGCTATTAGTAAAGATATATTTATTATATGACGCTCGTAAACCATGGACGTCTTGCATAGATGATGACGCAAAGATCGATCTTATGGATGGCCTTTTCTCTAGCTTTTCTTTACGTGTTTGAAAGAAGGACAATGGCTTACTTTTTTTGTCAGCATATACTCTTGGCCTCCATTTTTGAAGACTTCATGGCATCGCTACTGAACACTTTCTCACACATGCGACACATTGGCAAGTGTTGATTTGATAGAGATGAAATAAATTCAAACTTCAAGTAGTCCAAACTGCATTGTCTGCATGTTGTTTTTTTTGTGTCTGCCATCACAAAACTGAACATTTATAATTGTAGTTAACAACTTTTCTAAAGTAGTTTAAAGAAATACCTAGAAAAATATTGAAACGTTTTTTTGGTACTTACCCTGTTACTTTTTCAGAAACTGCAGAAATGTATGCTTACGCTATTAACGCTCGTGGGTAACTAAGGATCTTGTAATTTTTTTTTTCAATCACGTTATTTTAATTAATTTTATTTAGCTATGTAATCACTTTCTAATCCCTTGAAATAAATTAGCGATTTATCATTGATATTGAAGTTCCAACGAATTTCAAAGCGCAAATGAACTTTCAACCTAAGTGCAAGCTTGTTATATAGTAAAATATCAGGAGTATGTTTGGACTTGAACTTGAACTTGATCATGATTTCGTTCGTATTAAATCGCTTCAAATACAGAGCAAGTCAAAACGTGTCTGAAAGACTGGTACGCTCGAACACATTATCTTGCACGAACTTGTCCACGCATATTGATTTGCCGAGTTTTTTATCTTGTTCGAACTTGTGCATGTTAATCGACTTTTTGAGTTTTTTAAAGGTACAACAACGATACTTCCTACTAATAAAATATTGGTGATTCTTATAACAAGTTGGTACACGTAACATAACTTATACAGTACCTTGAGCGTTTCAAATAAGAACTTGTGTTAATTGATAGGGGTCGATTTTTAGACCTCGTCGACCCCCAAAATGAGTTTTCGTTTATGTTGACCCCTGCGAAACCGATTTTGACGTCAAGGGGTCGATATCGACCACTTTGGGAATCCCTGGGGCCTGTAACAGAGAATAACAAGTCAACAAGTACTTGTTTAACTATACTTGTTCAACAAGTGAAGATCAACAAAATCCGCTACACTTGTTGAGAACAAAAATTTCCCTCGACTTGTTGTTCAGTCTAACAAGTTAGTCTTACACGATGAGTCGGAGAATCAGCGAAGAAAAAAAAAATTTTTATCTAAGATAAGAGAAAACAAACAAATTTTGTTTGGTGCTTGCTCTGATTTAATAACAAAAGCTATTAAAAGTGATAAGTGGCGCGAGGTGTATTTATTGGCACAAAGTTTAAATGTAGTTCCTGATGGTAAAGATTGGCCTTACATTAGAGATGTGTTTTGGCAAAATTGTAGGAAATACGCCATGGTAAGTATTGATTGCAAAGTATTTCGAAAATTATGTACTATATATTATATATTGCTAGGCAAAATTAGACAACTCTAGAAAAACGGGATCTTCTGGTGACAAAGATTGCAAGCTCAGTTCCTGTGATAATATTGTACTTGATATTATGGGGTAAGAGTCAGCAGTAATAATTGGCCTCGGAGTTGAAGAGTCCATGGAACTTGGCAATAATGGTTAGAGAAATAAAAATTACATTTCTACAAATTGACATTTTCTTAGAGATTCTCGACCTAATAATTCTGCATCTCTTTCTAACGCTTTGTGAAAGTCAACAAGTATATACATTAGGGTGACCACAAGAAATCGATTTTCGAAAATGAGTTGGGCGAACACCATAAAATGATAAGCCTTTGCAGATTTTTAGATAGGCAAAATTTGAGCTCAGTTTGATAACGGTAAATGGTGCCGACTCTCGCTCAAAGTTTCAAAAATCGCAGTTTTTTCTGTGTTTTGCGAAGAAAAAAAGCTCTAGCCCCCGAACTACTGACCCAATTCTCACTATTTATGTATTAAATAAATGGTAAGACTTTTGTTAACAGCGCTCAATATAAATGTTATAAAATAATTTTCGTTGAAGCAGAAAGTTCGGGCAATATTGATAAACTATGTGTTTTCTAAAAAATTTTCTTTGTCATAAAAAACGAACCACATAACACTTTTCTTGTACAAAATTTCCTTAATAACATGTTTTACATAATTGATACCTTATTATAAATGAAATAAATATATAAAAAAAAATAATTTAATCTTTTGAAACATTGGGATACAATTTTCGGCACTCACTGACTACTTGGAGGACATATTGCTTTTGATCTTCATCTTTTGTTAAGAGGTCATTAAAATCAGTTATTAGTTTTACTCCTCATTCTGCCAAATCATTTACGACCTTAAGTGATCGAACTATTCTGAAACATTCTTTAAAATTCGAGTTTTCAGCCCAAACATTTGGAGGTTCTTTCAAAAAATCTGCATTTATTTTTAAGCGCCTAAAAAAGTTTAATGTCTCTTTGTTGACAATGGTTTTTAATCCAGCTGCGACAAATTGTTCAAATTGATGTTGCTGAAGCTTTGGATTTGGAATTCGATTGTTTTCTGCCTCATTGCTTGTCAAAAGTCTGTTGGCCATTTCTGATTTTTCCCCGTCAGATAAGGTTGGGTCAAAAAACGCCAGACTTATTTTGGTGCCAGATAAGCCCTTGGGGCATTAAACCAAGCTTTTCAGTAAATTTTTACAATGAAAACGCAGATATCGTTCCTCATTACTCATTGTAAACTGGCTTCGACACAGAAATATTTTCAAACCATAAATAGCCTTAACCATCCACCTAGCATGATGACGGGCGACTGGTGTTCTAAATCCCACAATGTTACCATCCAGCTCTCCAAAAAACATTAGAACCAACTGAAGGAATTCTTTGTAGTCATCTCTAGGCTGACATTCAGTGAGTTTTGCTTTTAGTTCACCTGTAATCTGGGCTATAACATCAGGGGTTAGGTGTTTATTAACGTTTTTATCGCGGATACCTGCGTTATACTCGTATGTTTTTGGATCTATTTTTGACCATTCATTTTGAAATCTTTTAAAAATATCTGGTTGAGGTCCAGTGGTTGTACCCAAGTTACAGTCAAAAATACCTCTAAGCAAAACTTCAAGAATGTGGTCACGACAGGCCAGGTGAAGCAAATCCTTATCCAACATTTGCTGCAACATTTTGCATGCTCCTTTTAGTCTTCCAGTGTTCGAAACAGTGGTGTCAAAACACATTGCTTTTACAGCGTGTGAAACTCCCATTGTTCCAGAATTTCATACACAACTGGGCCTACTCTTCACCAGTACTATTATCTATAACTGGCACTCCTAGCAGTTGCTCATTTTCACCATAAGATATAGATATGGCAATTCGTTCATTTTGCTCTCTCTTTAGAACACCTGGTAACAGTTTCCCATCCCAATGAACAACCACTGCTTCATTTTCTGCTATTTGTATTCGTTTTCGGATGTCCGCGGAGAATTTTTTTCTAAAATGTCTTCTTTTTGAATATAAAGCTGATTTTGAAACTACAAAGTCATTTGGATTCTATCCTAGTGCTTCTATTGTGGATATAATTATATGAGAAACATTTCTATCGGATACCTTACATCGATCTAACAACATAGAGAGTTTCATTGTTGAAATCTCTTTCACTCCACGACTATACCTCATTCTTTTGCTATTAGAAGGTCCAAAAATTTCGGTGGTAGCCTGAGATGTAGAAACGTCCATTCTATTCCAATTCGCAGATTGCTGGTTATCCCCAAATTGATGGATCTCTTCAGCTTCCTCCTCATTGTCAGTGTCTTTTAAAATCAGAAAAAGAGTAGTAAGAGATCGAGTAATTATGAAAGTCAAGCTTACCGACATCAAAACTAAATTCTTCAATTTTGTGCTTCATTTTCTCTGCATCCTTTTTAGCCTTTTCCTCTTCAGACCGAAGATCGACTCCAATTATACAACCTCGACGACTTGTTTCTCTCTGTTTCAAAAGAAAAGCCATACCTTCTGGTTCCATCATAGTCAAGGCATTTTGATGGGCTACGTCAAAGAGATCGTCCATTTTTAAGGCAAATTCTTTGATTTTGTTTTTTATGCTTTTAAGGGTTTTATTTTTATTTCATTGGTGATTTCTCCACTCATTATAAAGCTTCTCCAGTTTAATAATTGCATCTGTTTCGTATTTTGATGCAATTCTAGCTTTTTCCCAAAAAATAAATACTTCTCGAATGACAAGTCTCGCTGATTCTTTCAGGTTTAATTTAACAGCTCGTAAATTGAAAAATAATGTTGCTAAGACTTGACGATTTGAGGGTAATTTACAACCTGTTATTTGGTGAGACGCATAACCGATAAGAAATATTTTTTCACGGGTTCCGCTTTTCATGTTCGGTGTAGATCCCATATCAAAGAACAGTAGAAAAACCAATAAATAACTCTAAAATCCTTAAAATTACTAAAAGTACTATAGAAAACACAACAGAAATAAGACTCACAATTTATTATAAGTTAATTTATTGTATTGAAAAAATAATAATAGAATAAAACCAGCGAATTTATTTTATTGAAATGTTCGAACTTGCACTATTGGTAAATTATCAAAATTAACCACTCGAAAGCTTTTTGGCAATTGACAAGATTGTTGTAAGTGACAGTAAAATTATTTCCAATGTGAATTATGTGTAACGGGACTACATATAATTAAGCATATAAATAGTAAGAGTGGGATTAGCTGTTTGCGAGCAAGAGCTTATTTACTTCGCAAAACAGAAAAAAAAAGAGGTTTTAGAAACTTTGAGCGAGAGTCGGCACCATTTAGCACTATCCAATCGATCCCAAATGTTGGCTATCTTAAAATCTGCAAAGTCTGATCATTTTATGCGGTTCCCCCGTAAAAAAATCATAAAAAAAATTTTCTTCGAGCGTTGCGGTCACCCTAATATACGTATTAAATTGAATGATGTACTATAAATATGATTAATTGCATAATCTACAGGCAGGAATAGATTAGCCTCGAGGGAGTGCCCAACGATCCTAAAAAAACGGAAGTTGATGATAGAACATATAGAGTTGGTCAACCACAAAACGAGGCTAGAGATTGCTTTGTTGGAAAAACAACTGGGTTATCCTCCCTCGATTTTTACTAAAAGTTTAGCGGATGGTGGAGTTGAAAAAATTGGTGCTCAAGAATCAGAGGACGACGACGATCCTTATTCTAATGATGAATAACACTGTATTTTTCTATTTTTGATTAATAAAAATGTGTTATTAATTGTTTATTTATTGGCGTATGTAATATAACATATAAATATATGTAAATATTTTGTTTTTATTGTTGATTTAGAAAATAATTCAAAAGTTGCTGCTGTCTTTTTTGTGCATCTTGCGATGGATTTGGGAACAAAATTTCTACTTCATCATTTGTTTCCTCTTGGTGTTGCGTATTTTCTTCTTCTAACGTGTAGGTATAGGTCGTAAAACTATAACACATATTACATAGGGTAACACAACATTGAAATATATTAGCAGCAAAACGAGCTCAACTCGTATGTGATTCAGACACGGAAACGTTTCTTTCAAAACACCGAATGCGCACTCAATCAACCGCCGTGTTTTTTTATGTGCCCTGTTATATCGGATAACAGAAACTGTATTTGCAGATGAGGTGGAAGGTGGCATCAGTCATATTTTTAATGGGTAAGCGCTGCCACCTAATACTACGGTATTGGGAAAAGGCCTCCATCCATTTTCCATTTTTTGGAATAGCGTACTATTTCGCAGTACTCGTGCATCATGCACACTTCCCGGCCAGTTAGCACTGACATAATAGAATCTAAGGTCGGGACCGCATACTGCCATACAATTAATTGAATTTCTGCCATGTCGGTCAACGAAAACTGATTCATTATTTGATGGCGCATCAATGTTAATTATCTTCGGATTTAATAAAAAAAAAATATTTTTGCTAAGTTAAAAGAACATATTTTACTACAACAACAAAATAAATGATCTATTATATAAGTTAAACATTTAGTTTATACAATAGAACATTGTTTAAGTTTTCGTCGGAAGGACTCGTTCGGCAGTCCGTAAGAATGAGCCTCATTGTCGAAAAGCATCTCTCTACGCTGACTTGTGTAGTTGGAACACATCCTATAGCCCTCGCGATCTCGTTGAGGTGTATGTAGTTACTTGTGTATCTGCCTTTAAACCACACTTCCATAAATGAAGTATGTAGCGGTATTCTTTTTAGTTCTTTATAGGCTTCTATTTCTTGCAACAACTTTTGATAAATTGGCACGTTTTCAGATGAATTACCTTCGGAGGAAGTTTCAGTTTCACCAAATTTCGCATATAAAAATCGCTCAAGAAGAGATGACGTTTCCGATGTAGGTGATTTTTGTGATGTACTATTTTGTGAACCAGAGTCCGATGTACCAAGGACGCAAAATGGAGATTGTAAAAATTATGTTGTATCACTGTCTGAACATGAATTGTGTACGTCCTCCTCTACACTTATTCTGTTGTTTTTTGATAATACAACGAAACACTTGTTTCTCAATGTATTTTTTGAAATAATTTTCTCCCTAAAATCACGAGAAATAATGCAATGGAATCGTGGGTCAACATACGAGTATAAAGCAGTCAAAAATATTTTGTTGTCAAAAAAACGCAACAATAAGTGCAGCCCACTAATTATCAGAATAGCAGGTAATAGCTGAATCCAGGAGAAGTGTTTGTTATACATGAGAGCTGTTTTGAGAGAACGGTGATATGGTGACGTCCTTATTCGTCGTACTCCGATCATGTTGGATAACGATTGAAATAAAGCCGATTCGAAATGTTTTCCTTGATCAGTTGTTATTATTTTTGGTGTACAATACCATGAAATCCATCGGGAATATAAATTTTTTTGCGACAGTTTCCGCTGACATGTATTTCATTGGGACTGCTTCTGGCCAGGGCGTGAACAGGTAAAACATAGTTAGACAGTATCTATAACCATCGATTTCAGGCAGAGCTATGATGTCCAAATGCACGTGGTCAAATCGTTGGTCGACTGCTTCAAATTCTTTTGGCTTGAGTTGGTCATGTTTGCTGAATTTGGAACGTTGACAGCTGAGGCAAGCTCGGGTCCATTGGGTAATATCTTAAAGATGGCCAAATGTACTGTTCTTTGGCTTGTTTTATTGTGGCTCTGGTTCCTGGATGTGAAAAGGAATGCACTGCAGCAAAAGTTTTTTTTTCGAAGTGAACCTGGTATGAAAGGACGTATTCGAGATGTTGAAATGTCACATACCCAGTTTATATGACAGCTCAATATGCATTTAGTCAACCCACATTAGTAAAATACCCGTAGAAATGGTGGTGTTTATATGAAATTATCCAAAACCAAATCCAAAAAGAGCGAGAGAAAATTAAGAGTAACAAATAGCTGATTGAACTGACACTTGACACTATTTCTTTGCCTTTTCGGATATTTCATTTGCTATCCCACATTTTAAATACACAACTGATTACCTGCCCGATAATGGAAGAATACATTGTTTTAATTTCTTTGCCTTTCCAAATATTTCGTTTGCAATCCCACATTTTAAATACACCACTAATTACTTGCCCGATGATAAAAGAATGATGAGAGCCCTAGAGATTAAAATGTTTCAATCGATTTGAAAGTGTTTATATGATATTTCAAAGTGATTAGGAATTTTCAATGCGTTTTATAAACAGGAATGAACGAATGCGTGTTAAATATTTTAATGCGGTTTGAAGTGGTGTTTATATGAGCGTATTCAACCAATGCGGATTGCTTCAATGTACATTGAGTTGTCATATAAACTGGGTAATAGTGTATTTTTATGCCAAGTTGGATTGCCAGTCGTTGTAGCTTGAGTGACGATCCTGATTTTAGTACGTCTTCCAATTCCGCGTCTCCTTGTTGTTGTGCTTGTATTTCTTCCGCTGAAATCAGAGTGGTCATATTGATTTCGCTTATTCTCGGCATTGAATGTGCCACTAAGTTTTCGTTTCCAGAAATATTCACAATTTCCGTGGAAAATTCGGCTAAGTATGAAAGATAGCGTATTTTTCTAATTTTTGTCGAAAAGCGAAGGTTAAAGGTTTGTGATCAGTCTTTATCAAAAAAATCGTCGGCCATCAAGAAGATATTGAAAATATTTGATTGCCAACAATTCCTTGTCAATAGCACCTATTGTATATATATTTTCCTAGTATTTCCTATATGGTATCTCCTATATAGTATCTCCTATATAGTATATAAATATGTACCTATATATTTATTTTCCGAGGGTTTGAGTTTGGCCAAAAAGAATCCTATGGGTTGCCATTGGTTGTTTATATGTTAATCCAGGTGTGCCCCTACCGTCTTGTCTGATGCATTCGTTACAATCGAGTGCACCTTTTTTGCAATCTTCGAATGCTTGGTTGAGTGTCGAACTCCATTCTATTCGACGAGTGTCATTTTTGCGTGAGTCTTGAAAAAGACTGCTTTATAGTGCTTGGAGAGTGTCGATGTTAAGTACACATTTCCTGTAAAAATTTACTAAAATTAGGAAACGGCGAAGTTCAAGAATGTTTGTTTGTTTCTGGTAGGTCTTGATTGCTTCCAGGCGATCTTGTGGTGGCCTTAGACCTGCTGGTGAAATGTGATACTCTAGAAAATCTAACTCTTCGACTTAAAATTCGCACTTTGAGGCTTTGATAGTTAAATTTTCTTCTTTTCATTTTTTGTAAAACAGTCCGTAAGTGGTTTTGATGATCATCAATATTATCGGAGTAGATGGGGATATCGTCAAGGTAACAAAAAACAAAGTCGGAGTTGCGAAAAACTGAATCCATGTATCTTTGGAACGTTAGAGTTGCATTTCTAAGACCGTAAGGCATCACTGCGAACTCAAACAATCCTAATGGTGTTGAAACTGCGGTTTTTTTTACATCGTCTGGAGGCATGGGAATATTATAATAAGCTTTATTGATATCGATTTTTGAAAAAAAAAAAAACTTTTTCCCGAAGAGTTTTTTGTTGATGTCATCAAGACTAGGTATGGGGTATCGGTCTAGTTCCGTTTGTGGATTCAATCGCTTGTAGTAACCACATGCTCTCCATCCACAAGTTTTCTTTTTTACTACGAGGATGGGAGTATACCTGCGGTAGACCCTGAATGGATGGGAAGGTCACACTATTTGTTGTCCTAGGAGTATTTTGCTATTAAATTCTCCCCGCTGTATCGCCTCTTTTTTTCGGCTACTGGCTGGCAGTCTGTAAGGATGCGATGGCATACTTCATTCTTTTTAGGAAGTTTGAAGACATTAGGCTAAGTCACATCCACAAATTTGCTGACGATCGGATATGCTTTTACTTGTCTGCAAAAGGTTGCCTGAACTTTTTAAGGTAGTTGTGGAGTCGATTAACTGCCTTCCCTTAAGATCAACTACCAAGCCGTATTGTGCCAAGAAATCTGCACGAAATATTGATGTTCTGACATCTGCGACTATAAAGTCACAAATGAAGGGCCTTCGAAGTCTAGACGCTTGATGCCATTGTATTTGATTGTAGTATTGTTTGCAGCATACAGTTAAAATTCATCTGGGTTTGGTTGGAGTCTCTTTTTGAGTGAAGATTTGGGAAGCGCTGAGATGACTGAACCAGGGTCTATGAGAAATTGCATCTTGGTGCGTTGTTCGAAAATGAATAATCTTTATTCGCTGATGCATTTATCTTTCGCGACTCCGTCAGCTGCATCTACTGACGGGCGCTGTTGGAGTTTCCCTGTGGAAATTCACATGGTTGATGGACAGCACGAATATCTTCAAAAATTTTGATCAGAGACGTGGTGCAATTGTGTTTTGCACGGAAACCGGATTGGTGGTTAGCAATAAGTTTCTTATTATTAAGAAAAACCTTTATCTGATTGCTCATAATTGTTTCCATAACTTTGCTCAAAAATGGTAAAATGGAGATTGGGCGGTATTCGGTTTTGTTAGCTGGGGAGGGCTTAGGTAATGGCAAAACTTTGGCTATTTTCCAGATATCAGGGAAAACAGAAGTGGTCAAAATAGTATTAAAAATAAACGTTATCTGGTGTAGTAAAACGGGTAGGAGAGTCTTAATAAATTCTGGTTGGATGTTATCTGAACCAATAGCTTTTGACTTCATTTTTAAAATTGCATGGCCAACCACCGCTATGTCAACACAAAAAAGTGAAAAAGTATCTCCTTGATTAGTATAAGAATTAGGAACGTGTGAGCTTACGGTCGATTGGGGTTGAACCAATTTCCGATTCAATTCCTCGATATTTATTTGACCTGTATTCTTATTCCATGACTTAGACTTATTCCATGTTTTTCCAAAAAGTGGAACTTGAATCACCAGGATTAAATTGGTTTTTAAAGAAAGATTTTTTGTTTCTCCTTATAAGATAAGTGACTGCATTACGGGCAACCTTGAATTCATTATGAATAACAGAACATTTATATCTTCGCCATCTCGCATATAAATCATCACACGCCTTAATGTGGTTTCTTACTTCTTGTGTTATCCATGGACAATTATTTTTCTTAATTTTTTTATGTTTTACTTTCACATGATTGTTAAAAAGTTAATAAATATTATTATTGAAGTATTCAATCTGTTTATTAACATCACATGTTGAGTAAATAGGTGACCAGTCAACGTTTCGAGTATCATTGAACAGATCCACTAAATTTATTCCCGAATATATACGAATTGCAGACGTATCCACTGTATTGGTAAAGAGCGCGTTAAATGTCACGAAAATTAAGTCGTGATGTGAGAAAGCAGGTGCCAGAAGTTGGTCATAATGCATAACCAAGTTGGTGCTAGAAACTAGAAAAACATCTACCAAGGTGGATGTACAATTTGGTATAAAATGCGTGGACTGCTTGGTGTTAATAAAATTTAAGCCAAAAGAATCCACCATTTCGATGAAATGTTTATTTTTATTATCTAATAAATTAATATTAAGATCTCCGCAAATCAGAATATCAGTGTACAAGGGAACTAACTCTTCTAGAAGATTTCTTACTAAGGTAGAAAGCGCTACATCAGGTGCCATATAAATGCAACCAACTAAAAATTTACCATATTCACGCACTATTTCAATAAATAGATATTCTATTGATTCGTTTAATGACGACTTTTTTATGACATTAAAATTAAACAAATTTATAATAAAAATAGCTGTCCCTCCTGCCAGTTTATTACATCTATCAGCGCGTTTAATTTTAAAATTATTTAGTTTAAAAAGATCGTCACACATTTCCGGCTTTAACCAAGTCTCAGATATGCATATGATATCAACTTTGCTACTATCAAAAAGTATACGCAAGTCGTCTATTTTATTTTTTAAACTTTGGGCATTTAGCTGACAGATATTGATACCTTTCTTTTCTTTGCATAATATATCATCCAGGATATACCATGGAACCGCCCTCGATGTTAGAGCCAGCGAAGGCACCTAGTAACAACAACAAAACCAACACCAACACTTTCGGAAAGAATGACACAAAACTTAATTAAAGGCAAAGATTTAAGTTTTAAGAATAATATATTATAATAAGAAGGAAGAAAGAAAGAAGAAAGAGATTTAAAATTATAAAGAAAAGGTAAGAGAAAGAAGGAAGAAATAAGAGATAGAAAAACATTACGTAATTTTTTAGATTTTTGGACACAGAATTTTATCGTCATTCGTTTTGTCTGTTGCTTGACATCTTAGGGTAATCGCATTCAAAGTTTCTTCTTCGTCTATGATGATATTGTTTCCATTTATACTCTCTTTAAACAAAACAATTCCATTCCTTGTAAAAGCTGAATAAATCATCTTTTGGCGCCTAAGTTGAACAGCACGTTTAAGAAGAGAACGATTTTTTTTCGTAAGGCTCTCATTTAAATCTATGCTTTTATCCGAATCCATGCCGATGTTGCGAAGAGAGACCGGTTTTTTCTCTTCTTTTTTTTTTGATATTCAGCTAATGACTTCAGAATGTTGTTTCTATCGTGTGGAGAGTTTAACTTCAGAATCATAGGTGGGTCATTGCATCCATCTCGAAGGTGGGAGCGAAATATCGATCGCAAAACTGGAGGCTGGCAATCAATGGTATGACATAAAAGATTGAAAATAGATTTGGGGTTTTCATTTTGCAGCTGTGGTACTCCAAAGAGAATTGAGTCCGTAGCAAGATCTCTTCTCTTAAGCGCATCACACCGTTTTTTAAGATCAGTTATCTGCTCTTCATTACGATTGTTGATAGCTCTTCGATTATCTCTACTCGCTTCACCAGTGCGTTGAGTGTTTGATGATATTTCGCAAACTGAGCAGTCTATTTCAATTCCAAACTTGTAATATGGCTCATGAGATCAGTGCGCAGTTTGCTTAGTTCTATTGTGAAACGAGTGACAATTTCCTCTGTATGAGTTTTCAAATGTTCCACTAGATCATTGGCAGTGAGGGTATTGTTGATACATGGAAGTTCCGATGCATCTTTAGATGTGAGCTTCGACGTGGAGGCTGTGGAACCATCAGTTGGTGCATACTTGGATTTTCCGTTCCGTATTTGTATCGAGGCTGGAGAGCCAGTGGTTGGCGTATTACCATTTTTTTTCATAGCAGAACGGGTGATTTTTAACTCATGGTGTAATTATTTTTTACCGCGAATCGTAACCGTAATCTCTGAATTGGTATCGTATAACAATATTTTGGAACAAATGTAATAATAAATATTTATTACGAATTTCAAGAAAAAAGAAAATTTGAATTTGAGTTTATAATTTTGCAATGAGAGAGAGATAGAAAAAAAAATTAATTCGGCTGACCTCTTCAAATCAAATCTCTCTACCACAAAGGGATGTAAGTCGACGCACCTTACTTTTTAAGTACAGTATCAAAGTTCATATTCATACACCCTTATTTTCAGAGAAAAAACTGTTTTCGGTACAAAAAAAAATCAAAAACAATAGTACAGTAAAGCCTGCCAAGTTGGCCACCCTTGTAAGTTGACCACCTGCCGAAGTTGGTCAATATTTAATTGCACCAAGAAAAAAACATACAAATGTGTCTTGCAACTTGGCCACGAATTTTCGTGATTTATCTCATTTCTCATACAAAATTAACCGATTTAGATACTCGCCTGCTGGTCGCATATGCATTTTTCTCCATGTATTCGATTAACAGTTAAACAAAAGGTTCCAAAATAGCGGTAAAATAACGAGAGGTTCATTCATGTTTCAGCGCGTTGCATTTGCACATAAAGACAATCTAATTTTTTCAGTTCGTGAGCTTCAGCGACAATGACAATGGCAGTGATTTTGAGGATTGAACTATAGCATTTAAGGGGATACATACGAGTATGTTTCTCCGCTCAAAAAATTAGATTTTTTTGTTTTGCATGAAAAAATTCTATATTGTTTTGCAATTCAAATGCCGTAAGAATTTTTCAAAAATTCCAATAATTAAGAAAGTTATGACCGTTAGACGTCGCACCGGGCGGAGCCATTTTTTTTGCCTTTTCAGTTTTGCACATTTTTAGTTTTGCTTTCGAAGCCACGAAGTGGTGGTGGACAAGCCACACTACCTCAATGGAATATTCAAATATTGTCGTAAAGCATTTGACGCCAAATCTCACATCAGAAATTCAGCCTTTGGACCAGGGTATCATCCAAAACGTGAAAGCCAGGTACAGATCCAAAATGCTTCTATCTCTATTGGCAAAAATTGATGAGTGCATGTCAGGATCTGAATTTTCCAAGTCAGTTAATGTATTGGACGCCATAGGATGGATTGTATCTGCCTGGAATGAGGTCGAAACATCAACAATAGTGACATGCTTTCATCGTGCGGGATTTCTAGTCAATGCCAACCCAACCGAAGGACCCTCAGACGAGCTTCAACTTGCAGAAACCATCGCAAGCTTACCTGAGAATAAGAACGGAATTGGTATCGGCAAATGAGATAATAAAAGCGGATGAAGGCATAGTTGTACACGAGATTCTGGGACATTCACAACCCGAAATAATGCAACAAGTCTTACAAGAATTCCCGACTGCTGATCCGGGTGATATAAGTGAGGAATTGGAAAAAGATGAAGAAGTGGACTATCAACCTATTACAATGATACCATTAAAAATATTAATCAGCTGCTTTTATATGTCTCTTTGAACCAACCAAATCAGATGTCAGATGTTCTTAGCATAAAAACAAAAATCGAGCAACACAAGGGCAAAGGCAAAATCATAAATACATATTTTAAATCTTTATTGTGTTTCTTAAAAAACTTAAAATGTAATGATTGTACTACCTATTTATGTATATACAAGGGCGTTCAATATATTCTCGGTATCGATATGAAGGAAAAATGCGAATTCAATTTAAATTGTTTTATTTTTCAATATAATCTCCCCTAACATCAATGCATTTGTTACATCTTGAGATAAGCTTTTTTAAACCCTCAAAAAAATAAATTTCCTCTTTCTCTGCAAAATACCCATTTATTGCCGACTTGAGTTCTACAGCATCCGAAAATCTTTTTCCACGAAGACATTTTTTCAAATCCGGAAACAGGAAATAATCACTAGGGGCAAGGTCTGGACTATAGGGTGGTGTTGGATTTCTTCGAAACCACAATCTCGCGCAGCAGCCTTGGAAACTCGCGCCGTGTGAACAGGAGCGTTGTCATGAAGAAGCAACACACCCGCTGCGAGTTTACCCCGTCTTTTCTTTTTAATTTCCTCCCGCAAATTATGCAAAGTGGAAGCGTAGGATGTGGCGTTGATGGTTTCACCTTTTTTTTTGTACTCAATGAGCAAGATTCCCTTTGAGTCCCAAAAAACTGTGGCCATGAGCTTCCCGGCAGACGGAGTGACTTTGAACTTCTTCGGGGGGTCTGTTCCTTTTTTATGACACTGCATGTACTCTTGTTTGCTTTCAGGGTCATAGTGGTGGACCCATGTTTCGTCCCCAGTAACAATTCGATCCATAATACCGTCCGCGTTCTCACTACACATCTCCAAAAGCTCTCTACAGCATGCGATTCTCACTTTTTTGTGAGGCGCTGTGAGCATTCGTGGCACCCACCTTGCACTGACCTTTGAAAGGTTAAGATGGTCATGAAGAATGGTGTGAATGGTACCAATTGAAAGCTTGGTGATCTCTGCCATCATTTTCACCTTTATTCGGGCATCCTCAAGAACAAGTTTTTCGACTTCTTTGATGCTTTTTCCCGTACAAGCAGTAGCCGGGGCGCCGGAGCGGGGGTCGTCTTCAATGCTCTCTCTGCCTTTCTTGAACTCACTTGACCACTTTTGCACAGTTGATAATGAAGGTGCGGAACCCTGGTAAACAGCCACCATCTCTTCATGAATAGTTTTTTTACTTTTTCCTTGCTTAGTGAGAAATTTAATTACAGCGCGATGCTCAATTTTCACCATCATCGTCTCAGTTGCCATTATGATTCTGTTTAACTAGAGATAAAACGCGAATTAATACACATTTATATGAAATTTTAAATGAATGCACTAAAATAATAGTATTACTTGATAAATAAGTCAAATTATATATACAACCACAGCTTCACCCCGATACCGAGAATATTGAACGCCCCTCGTATGTAGACACATATGTACTTACATTATCATTTTTTTTAATTCATTTGTTGTAAGTAACATACATAAATGTATTAAACTTAGGTACTTATGTGAATTGTTATCTTGTTTAGTTATTTTTTATGGTTTTACATAACTACATATTTAGTATATACATATGTATTAGTAAACACATAATGTTAACACATATGCATGTACAAAACCGGTCTTTTATTTTTATTCGAAAAATAAACCCACACATCTTATAAGTTGGCCACAGTTTTACTTTTAAATTAAATTGTTTTAAAAAAATTATAAAAAAAACTGCGATCAATGAAAAAGAATTATGATTTTATGAAACGCTTTGCTTAGTTTTTACACTCTGTTGATTTTCCCAAAAAAAAAGAACTTTTTCGATAAATAAGGAGAAATAAAACCAAACGACTATCTTTCGGTAATTTTTACGTTATATTTTTTATTTTCAATTTGTTGATTTCCGAACATTCTCCCCGGCCGTGAACAGCGTTCGCAATTGTGAATGTCTCTGGATGCTGCCGTCTTCAGATGTTCTGACCATTAATGGCAATTTGAATTCAAGTTCATGTAAAAAAGAAATGACATTAGAACAATTTACAATGCACACTAATGGACGTGAACGAGAGGACATGACAAACAAAAGAAAACTACTTTTGAGTAATGCAGATGCTACTCCCCATCTCCCTTTCTAATTTTCTCAATACTACAGCTTCCGTAATTTTTGGTGACAAAAGTTGTTCTATTGTGTGGAAGTGAAGTGCGCGGTAGTAAATTCGCATATTTTTTTTTTTTGTTGGTTTTGCCTTTTTTGTTAAAAGTTAGTTGCTGTATTTTCGGGTAAGTTGTTTTTTGATTAAATTCTATTATTTCATTGATTTAGTAATATTTTAAATGTTGTTTATTAGTTTTCGCCTCCATTCGTTTTTTTTGTTTTGATTTCATTTTATTTGTTTTTCTTTAGCTTCAAGTGCGTAAATTATGTGTGTGTGTGCGTGTTCCTCTTCTTCAATGGAGATTTGTGTTTGATCGAGTTGCATTATATTGTTGCATTCTGTCTTATGAATGGGTGAGTGGACTGTATGAGTGGGTGTGTAATGATTAGTTGGTTTGAACGAATTGAGTATTTTGTGTGGTGTGTTATATTGATTTTGCGCATGTGTAGTACGGATAACCTTAGATTGCAATGAATGATGAGTGAATTTTGTGTTTGAGTGGTTTATGTCGGTTATCTTGCTGGAGTGATTTTTTTGTACTGGGAGTGTTGCCGTTGACTACACTACTCTAAATATTTGCCCCTTTTTCTAAATTAAAATGTTTTCGTTTTCCGATATTTATTTTAAATTGTATTTTTGTTTTTATTATTTTTTTTTGCGTTGTTGTTTTTAGAGTCTGTTAAACTTTGCGGAGTATTTGCGGAAGTGATTGCCTCCTGGAGATCCTACGATACTAGCGGTACGAGTACGGTCCAGGAGGGGCCATTTGGCGACACAATCACAGTTCCGCTTGAGTTGGTATGATCGTTATTATTTTCTTTGTTAATTTTAGAGTGTCGGTTCTGTGGATTTTTGTTCGAATCCTTGCGCGAGATCCCATATAGTTTTAGCGTTGTGTTGAACTTTTGTGGAGTTTTGCGGACGTGATTGCCTCCCCGAGATCCTACGTTGCTGGTGGTCCGAGTACGGTCGAGGAGGGGCCATTTGGCGACACAATCACGGTTCCGCTGAAGGTAAAATGTTTTATTTCTGTGTGTTGTTGTTTTGAGAGTGTCGGTTTTGTTGGTTTTTGTTCGAATCCTTGTTCTAGATCTGCAATGGTTTTAGTGTCGTGTTGAATTTTCAGAGTTTTGCGGACGTGATTGCCTCCTCGAGATCCTACGTTGCTGTTGGTCCGAGTACGGTCAAGGAGGGGCCATTTGGCGACACAATCACGTTTCCGCTTTATGTAGAAATTTTGTTGTGTTGGGTATTGTTATCTGTGTTATAAGTAAGTCGATAGGTGGTTATGTTTGTGATGTTGTATGCCTGTTTTAAATCTGTGTTGTGTCCGCGTTTGATGTGTTTCTCGGAAGTGGGCATATCTTCGTTACCGGTCTTTTTAGTTCCGCACTATCTGTTTTAAGTGTCACTACTCTGACCAGACCATCGGGACCAGGATGAAGCTTCTTTACTCTGGCCATTCTCCATTTGAGTGGTGGTAGCCTTTCATCTTTGACGAGAACTAAATCGCCTTCCTTGATTTGGCCGTGTATTGCCTTTATCCACTTTGGTCTCTGCTGCAGTCGTGACAAGTACTCCGAACTCCAACTTCTCCAGAACGATTGCAATAATGCCTGCACTCGTTTCCATCGCTTTAGGTAATTCATTTTCACCAGTTGATAGTGTTGTTGTGGTTTGTCCCACTCCGATCCCTTAAACCATAGTTTCTGCATTATCATCTTCGCCTTGATAATACAAGGTGAAACCCAGCCCAACGGATCGTAGAGCTTGGCTATTGAAGACAAGATTGACCGTTTCGTGAAGTCTGCAGTACTTATCGATGCAACCTGGAAGGAAAAAACGTCAAGTGCTGGTAGCCACCTTATGCCCAAAGTTCTGACGTTGATATTTTCATCCATTGGAATGGTAAAGTCAATTCCACGCTGATACAGTGGAATGTGCTGAAGTACTAAGTTGGAGTTGCTGACATGCTTTCGCAAGTGGAATCCTGCGGTCTCCAACAGTTCCTTAACAGCCTTCAACTTATCCTGTGTCTCTTCAATACTGTCTCCTCCGCTGATGACGTCATCAACATATGTTTCCTCCTTCAAAACCTGTGCTCCTGACGGAAATCTATGCGCCTCGTCGTCTGCCAACTGCTGGAAAACTCTTATAGCTAGGTACGGTGCCGAAGCTGTACCAAATGTCACCGTTCGCAGGCGAAAAATCTTTATATCTTCCTCAGGCTGTTCTCTCCAGAGTATGTGTTGGTAATTCGAGTCCTGGCTGCTGACTTGAATTTGACGGTACATCTTTTCAACATCTCCTGTAAATGTGTACTTGTATGACCGCCATCTCATTATAATATCAATCACGTTCTTCTGCATCTTTGGTCCGATCATCAAGTGGTCGTTCAATGATTCTCCGCCGATTGGTTTAAACGTCGCATCAAAGACCACTCGCAGCTTCGTTGTCGTGCTAGACTCTTTGATGACCGCATGGTGAGGAATAAAATAATGGTATGGGGTTTGAAGAACCTGATCCGACTCATTTACAGGAGACATGTGACCGAGTTTGAGATATTCCTTCATGCAATTGGAATACTCCCTTAACAGTGTTGGGTTGCAGTGGAGTCTCCTTTCCAACTGTAAGAATCGTTTAAAGGCACCTTGACGTGTTGGTCCCATGGTCGGACGATTCTCACCCTTAAAGGGTAGGCAAACTTGATATCGACCACAAGGTAATCTTATCGTATTTCTTATAAAATGTACCTCACATTCTTTTTCTTCCTCAGCTTCATACCTTGGAAAGGGCTCTTCTTCGATCTCCCAAAATTTTCGGAGTGTTGTGTCGATGGTTGAGTCGAGTTGGCACGAAAAACTGCTTACTTGAGCGCTACTGGGTATCTTTCCAAATAGAATCCATCCTAACTGGGTTTTTTGAGCGACCGGACTGGAATTTCCCGCAATCCTGATGACCTCACCAAGAAGAATGTCGCTATAGACGTCACCACCCAACAGCATGTCCACCTTTGATGGTATATTGAACGTTGGATCCGCCAGAGGTAAGTTTTGAATACTGCTCCATTTATCGAAGTTAATGTGTTGGGCCGGAAGAAGCCCAGTCAGTGTCCTAAAGACCAATACATGCGCCTTGCCTGTATAGCTTGAGGATAACGACTCAAGTTCCAGGTCGACGGCCTTTTGTGTGGTTCCACTGCTGACCAACCCCAGCCCATTAACCTTCATAAACGTCCTCTTTGGTTTCAGACCAAGTCGTTGGACCGCTGACTCAGTGATGAACGAAGCCTCAGATCCCGGATCTACTAACGCTCTCAAAACTAACCTGCCGCCATCTGAAGATCTAACCCTCAACAATGCTGTAGCTAACAAAACCCTGGTGTTCGTGTTGACATGGTAGCTGTTAAGATGACTGTTGTTTGTTGTGTGTGGTTGAAACTCGGACGCATTTGGATTGACTGACATCTGTTGTGAATGAAGGTTATTTGTGTGGTTAGACGTAAATGGATGAGGAACAACTTGTGTAGCTAAAGGTGCACTGTGTGTGATTTGACCTGTGTTGCATGTATTTTCGTGTAGCAAAGAATGGTGGCGCTGCTTACAGAAATGACAGCACTTCGCACTGGGGCATCTTGATTTGAAATGACTGTATGCCAAACAGTTTTCGCACACCTTTACCCTACGCACAGTTTGCCTCCTACGCTCCACATCCATTTGCAGAAACCGATCACACTTCCTAAGCGAATGCTGACCTCTTTGACACACGCTACAGTTGACCTGTCTTTTCGATTCCTGCTGGCTATAAAAAACATGGGTTCCTGGCCTACGCTGCTCGGATTTGCTACTCGAACCCTTGGGATCTACTGCTTCTAAGGTACGAAACCGACACTCTAAAAACTCTACAAAATCTTTAAATGATGGCAACTCCTTACTCGAACCTAATTTTTCTTCCCATAACTGCTGTGTATTATTCGAAAGCTTCTGTACGATGATAAAAATTAAAATAACATCCCAACTCTCTACTGGCAGACCTAAATTCCTCAAAGCATGAATTATTTCTTGTGACGTGTCCAGGATTCTTTTGATGTTGGCCGATGAATCAGAGGTAATATTTTGTTGATTAAATAATAATTTTAGTTGTGTATTAACTAACACCCTTTTATGATCGTAGCGCTCTGTTAAAATCTTCCATGCTGGGTCATAATTACTTTGGTCGATCACCAGGTGTTGTAGAAGACGCTCTGCTTCACCGCTAACCGACGATTTCAAGTAATGAAGCTTCTGGACGTCACTTAAAGATGAATTGTTGTGAATCAATGCCAGGAACATGTCATGAAACGACCTCCAGGTTTCATAACTGCCAGAAAACGTTGGAATGTTGATGACCGGCAATCGCAGCTCGTTGTGGCCTCGTTCCTTGGTATCTGTTGTTAAGTGAGCTGCGCTTGAACCGTTCGTAGCAGCTTTAATAACCGGAATTTTGTCTAATGCATCTAACAAATCTGCTTTGTAATCCGCAAACAAATCGAGAATTTTATCAAATGTCTGCACTAACACACAAACCTGCTCGGAATCAATTTTGCCATCATCTACCATGATATGTTCATGGTATTTATTTGCCTGAACCATTTGCTCGTCTAATATTGAAATACGAGTTTGAATATAATTCGCCCTTTTCAAACGCGCACTGTCTGCCTTCCCAAAATTCTCATAATCCTTTTTGATACGTTCAAGGACGTTTAATTGTAATTTTCCGAACGACATGACGTGAAAATTTATACGAGATGTGGAAAATTATGACACAAAACCACTAATAATATTATATTGTATATATATGTATATATGTTTTAAAATGTACAAAGATGTGGAGTAATAATCGTATTATATATATATATATATATATGTATATATCTATATATGTAAATTTTTGTGTACAATGTAAGTAATTATAATGGAAAGGACTCACTTGAACTTCCGACTGATGATTTCCTTTTAATTTCTTCCAGGTATGCACTTCTCCTGATGACTTTTCCTGTGCACACACACACACTTTTGGAGCTTTTTTAAATTTTTGTTGAAGGCTGCAGCGATGGAATCCTTGATGAATTGCTGGTTGCAGGTTTTCTTCTTATTATCTTAACTTGTTGTGTTGATTTTGATAATTTATGTATAACTATTATAAAACTTCAGTGTTGATAATTTCGTTTCTAAATATGTATGTACGAGTATATCTATATGTAGATCCTTGTGTTGACAAATGTACTTGTACAATTTTGTGTTGATTATATTAAAAATTCTTGATTTGGCTCGAATGGACCAAATGTTGATTTTCCCAAAAAAAAAGAACTTTTTCGATAAAAAAAAGGGAGAAATAAAACCAAGCGACTATCTTTCGGTAATTTTTACGTTATATTTTTTATTTTCAATTTGTTGATTTCCGAACACACTCAAACCTAAAAAAATGAATTAAAAAAAAAAACGATTTTTAGGTGATCTTAGAAATTACTCAACTTTGACTGGCTCTGCAAGCAAAACCATTGTTCCAAAACAAAAAACTTTTTAGATTACCAGAGCTCCAAATATTTGTTAATCCAGTAGATTTAAAAATCGTATATTATAATATTGTATATAGTTTATATTGTATTTATACCACTGGATTATGCAAGCACTGTTGCCTAAATGAGCCACTGTACGTCGATGACTAAGACTAGGTGCAGATTTTGCAAAAAAAGCCTATGTGCCTAACATAAAATTGAGGCTTGCTCAGAATGTGCAACGTAACTCCCAAATTAAAGCTTTTTCTTTCAAGTTCATTTCATTTTAAAGATTTTATTCTAATTTCTGTTTTTTTTTTCGCTTATCTTGTCTTAATTACTCGAATGTAATAATTTTTATTTAAGTGAACATTTCTGGATCTCCCTTGGGACATAAATAAACCGCATGTCACCCCCGTTTTCCAAATTTCCAAATCTATAACACTGAACATGTAATATGGGTACATACTCGTACACATAAATATGTATAAGGTATATTCGTAAGTGTACGCAAATAAGCATAACCAACAGGTGTTTATATCGAATTAAATGGGTTTCATGCCGCTAGTGTGTAACGACCGTTTGTGATGCGATACACTTGACCATTGAACAAATAAATGTCACCACAAAGATTTATACTGCTATACTGCACTCAAGCGTAGAACCGCTGCTTCAGAGGAAATAAGTGAACAATTGAACACATCTGGTTCTTTGCGCAATGTTTGAAAATGACCACGTCTCACCGTGCCAACGTTGAGTTCAATGAACAAGTGCGATTTTTTCGAAACATTACAGTTTTGCTGAAAATGCTGCCTGAGAGGGCGTTTATGTCCAGCTGCAATGACAGTAAGTGCATCGTTAATCTTCATGTTATCTGCTTAATGATTGTCAGTGGACTGTTGTTACCGTATTTGCTTCTGTTCTCGACTTTGAATAAATAAAATGCATAAGCATATCCTCGTATATACGGGTATATTTCGAAACAGACAGTATCTTAGACTCTTTTTACATGCAAAGAAGGCGATTTTAAGGTTTATACATATTATATGATAGTTTATCGCTCTGGTGACAATGGAAGTTTCTTTGTAAAATATGAATTTTTAGTGGTCATATGTGTGCTTTAATTTTTAATAAAAAAAGTTTCTTTTCACTGTGTTGTTCGTCTCCTTATTTTGAGCAAAACTGAGAGAGACATACACCTCAATGTCTTCGCTTTCGAGAGAATGAGAAATTGACACATTCTGAGGTTTTTCATTTCCATGTTTAAAAGCGAGTAAGTAAGTATTTTTTATGTTTATCGGAACCTATTTAATTTGCAATGAAGTTAAATAATATTGCGTTATAGGTTTGGTTTTCAGATATTGAAAACTTAAAAGTGATTGTGGTTAGCGATTTTTTAACAACATCCTACAAAGCGTATGCATATTATGGAAAAACTATCAGGATGGATCAAATACTTGTAAAACTATTAAATTAACTTAGCAATTAATCTTGGATACCGGAGAACTTAACACTCAAGTGGATATAAATCACTTATAATGCCTCAGCATATGTTAATTTTTTGGAAAATGGGATATAGAGAGAAAGAAAGATATTTTGGGCTCAGTAGCTATTTTGCTCCATTGATGGCATTCAACATTTAATGGGGAAACTAAAATCTTAGTGGAAGTTGGCATGTTGTTGATTTCTAGTCAACTACTCATTTTACTCGATTTTCGTTAACTGAAATAATGGGATTCGAATACCGATTTGGCAGTCAGTCCACTACCACTTGAGCCACTGCCACACACAAATTTAAATAAAGCCATCACACTGGCAATTGTACAATAGAAGAACTGTTCATTTGGCCGTGGCTCAAGTGGTAGTGGACTGGCTTCAAAATCGGAAGGTTAGGTGTCCAAATCCTCGCCCGGAAGACATTCATTTTTCCTATTAATGAAAATCAAGTAAGATGAGTAGTTGACTAGAAATCAACAATAAGCCATCTTCCACTAAGAATTTAGTGTCCTCATTAAATATTGGATGCCACTCATGGAGCGAAATAACCACTGACCCTAAACATCTTTCTTTCTCTCCCTATTTTCCAAAAATCCTAACGCATGCTTAAACATTATAAGTGTATTCAACCTACTTGAATATTAAGGTCTTAAAAAAAAATAAAAAAAAATACGAGTATTTTAACAACAGAATACATCCAACTGAGTTCTTTGATTTCTTTAGTGAAAACTATTTGCTGCAGTACCTTATCGGTATATAACATTTTTAACGATATATATGTATTGTCATTATTATTTTAACATTTTTAACAAAAGATAAAAAATGGAAATTCCACTTTTCATGAGCATGAAATGTTCACTCATATCATAGTAATAAAGGATGTGACTGAAGGCACATCGTTCATGTGCATAAAAGAGAAAATATGATTTGCATAAGCCCATTAACTAAAAAATGAAGTACACATGGTAATACTTTGGAAAAGTCATGCTATTAAAAGCGACAACTAAGCGACGCCGACGAGTACATGGCATAATAGAATAATTGGAATATTTCCTGTGAGAATTTCTTCAACGCAAACTTCGTAACACCTTAAACTGTGGAGCGAAAGAGATTCGCATTTAACACACCAAAATAAATAACTAGCCACTCCGCCTCCAACAGAGAATATCATAGTAACAAGAAGGAAATACGTAAAAAATGTCAGTCGTGTCTCTAGACCTACGAGTACCACTATATGCTCTTCTGATGGCTTTATTTCAGTATAATTACTTTTTCTCTTTATAAATACAAGGCATTGAATGTATGTGTTATTTAATTTTTTTCACCCATCTATGCAGATGCTCATAAATATTAAGATGATTTTTTTCGCTTACCTGGTAGTTAACTTTTTTAAAAGCAACAGATGCAATCAGCTTTAAGTTAAGTTGAGCAAACAATTCTTAAACACATTTTGTATTTAGGAAGTTTGTGTACTTTGATTTTCTTTGAACGAGTATATGTAGGATTTAATTTCAAGCTTAGATTTGTAGGATTTCGACTGCAAGAATATAAATTCACTTTATTTCATTTAATTGGTTTAAGTACAAGGTTTACATTTAATATTACAAGCTGGCTTAGCGGCCGATCGACCTACTTCTTTAAACTCTACTCTTGAACATAGATGGCAAACACTACTAATACTTTGCAAACCCATAAGATGCACTGTAAGTGAATTACTAACATATTTCACAAGCCAACTGATAGAATTTGCTGGAATGAGAGCAATTTACAAGTAAAATTCACTATGTGTTTGTAATCCTGATGTCTTTTTTGTATAAAATATGAAGGGAATTGACTTTGTTGACAATTCAGACGTACTCACATACATCTATGCTCTTGAACTGACTGCGGTCCCCAGATCCCGTTCGCCGTGTCTCTCTATTCGTATACGTTCGTTTAGTTAACTATCCAGTCTTGTCGCTCAAATAGAGTGTAATATGCCATTGATTTGGTCACAGCCTACATTCACCTACCCTGACCCGAACGAAGGATTCCACTTCTTTATGTACCTACTCCACAACAGTATTTGAGGTGTTCGGGCTTCACTATTTCCATCTTTCCTCAACTCGTGCCTACCATTAGTTAATTATTTTGTCACCTAATAAGGGCCAAGGAACTTAAGCCTTAGTTTCATTCCGGAACCGAATTGGTTGTGCATGACTTCGACTGCCACTTAACTCCTCCACGATTACTTCACTCATTAGCTCTCGGACATATGGGTTGTCAGGCACACGCATGTCTACCTCGTAAGTATGCTAAACAGGCTAAAATTTGTAATCCTTGATGGACTATTGGTCAACACCTGCTGCACTCGATTCACCTGTTTAGATGAGTTGTAAATACTCCCTAGACTTTCCTTCGTCAATACTGGCACAATAACCTTCTGAATCCTCTCCACCTGTCCTCGAGGGACTCCGATTGCGATTAACAGATTCTATATATAAATATGTAAACTGGCAACATCCTAGTTGCACATGATGAGGTGGCACCCCTGTGCGCAGTATGAGAGAGTAGCCACAAGAACCGGTAGTCAGAAAGCAGAGCAGTTGAAGAAGAGTTGTGCCAGAATAAGAGCCGAAAGTAGTTTACCCGATCAATCTTACATATATTCGCTTTTGCAATATTCACTGAAAGCAGTTGATGTAGACGCAGTTCTTCGGACTGAAATAATTCTTTTTGCATTACCAGACGCGACGGACTATTTCTTCAAGCCTGGGATACAGAACGTTTTTGTCACCAGGTCTTCTGTCTTTTTAACGCAAGATGTACTTGTGGGTGCGCGATCTAGTACTCCATTGATGTTGGAAACATAACGAGTCTACAGTATCCCTGCTCTCATAATAAAATCTCCACACTCATCCTTTTCTAAGATCTTCCTAACAACCTTTATCTACGTGTCCTGTGATTGTGCCTTCTGGATGCAACCAATGTTTGTTCTAGCATAAGACAAGATACTCCGGTTATCGCATCTACCGTGTTCAGTTTGGAATCTGGTCGGTGTTCGATCTCATAGTGGACACTCGACACTATCAACGGCATATCTTTCTCCTTCATATTCATACTGAACGCATTGCAGTCAGAAATGATCTTAGTTCTCATCAGGTAAATTCCGCAGTTTTTTTAGGGACTCTATAATGACCAGTACCTCCAATTCCTAAGAGTGACATTTCTGCTCGATTGGTGTGGTACTTTGACTCATATACTCTACGGTATGTCAAGTTGATCATCGGCACTTTTCTGTAGCAGCACCGCTCAATACCCGTACATGCTAGCATCTGTATGGATCTCGTTTGGCACGCTTGGAACAAACAGTTTTAATGTGGGTGCGCTCACCAAAACTACGTTCTCCATGATAGAAAGCTAGTAATTGTTCGACGTCCATCTTAAACTTGACACCCTTCCGCAGCAAATCAAACAATGACTTTACGGTGATGGCAAATCCCTCCAATCAAGAATTTGGAGAATTGCATGTTTAGTGCATGAATAGTGGTTTCTGTTTTCAAGTTTTTGTAGTAAATAATTTGATGGATTGATTAATTTTGGAATTTATTTATCATTGCTAGATCGGAAATATTGTCTTCCATTTGGAGAGTTTGATTATTTCAGAGTGAATATTTTGATGAATAGTGTCTGTGCACCGAGTTTTGTATAACGGACGTTTTACGTTAAATTATTGGGTATTGTTTCAGGCATTTAATTGCGAAGAAAGCATTCGATTGCAAGGAGGCATTTGATTGAAAAGAAGGCATTAAATTGCGAAGAAGGCATTAAATTGCGAAGAAGGCATTAAATTCCGAAGAAGGAACTCGATTGCAAAGAAGGCATTTAATTGCGAAGAAGAGTTTTGGAGGAAAAGCATTTAATTGCGAACACAAGGCATTACATAGCGAACATTCGGCATCGAATTATTGCCCACCACAATTTATCTTCAGGTAATAAATTAGTACATTAGATATGACTCAACAGTACACTCTTGAAAAATTTGATTGCGAGGGGGAAGGAAGTTCAGTGGCTATCAGATGGGAACGATGGAAAAGGGGATTATACATTTATTTGGAGGCTGCAAGTATCGAGGATGAAAAAAAAGAGAGCAAGTCTACTCCATTTTGGAGGTCCAGAGTTGCAAGAAATTTTTTACAACCTTGTTAATGCGAATGTAGAATCCAATAACGAACATGGCGGAAAAGTTTTTGATATACTCGTAGCTATAGAAAAGCTGGATGAATATTTTGCTCCGAGGCAATGTCTCGCGTTTGAACGTCATATATTTAGAAGCTTAAAACAGGAACCGGATGAAAAATTTCAGAAATTTTTAGTTTGTCTGAGGCAGCAAGCAGAAAAGTGTAATTTTGGACATTAATGAAAATCTTATCAGTCAGGTGATAGAAAAATGTTCATCAGGTGCTTTACGAAAAAAAATTTTAAAAACTGGTGACGCTATGACACTAGATGACATAAAAGCAGAAGCAAACATCCTGGAAGCAGTTGAGCGGCAGCTGGATGATTTCGGAACTAAAATAATATAGTTTCTATAAGAGTAATAAGAAAGAATGTTCAAGATGTGGGAGCGTAAAACACTTTGGGCGAGACAAAGATTGTCCCGCTAGAAATAAGAATGTTTAAGGTGCGGTATAATAGGACACTTTCGGAGACAGTGTAGGACGAAAAATGTAAAAAAGAGAAGACAATATTTTAATACTGATGAACATAACGATAAGCCAAAAAGATTTAAGAGAACAAATAACGTTGAGGAAGTGGACAAACGGGCAGGAGAAAAGGATACGGGTTATATTTTTAACATTGGCGGTGATGCAACAGTTACATGGGTGGTTGGAAAGGTGAAAATAGACATGTTAGTTGATTCTGGCTGTAATCAAAATTTAATAACGGACAAAACATGGGACATCTTGAAACAGAAACAAGTACACGTCACAAAACAGAATAAAAATCCAAATAAAAACTTCTTGGCGTATGGAAGTGAAGAACCTTTGAAACTTTTGGGGTCTTTTGATACGGACATTGAAATAGCGGGTAAAACCGTAAAAGCGACATTCTATTACGGCAACATCCTTTGGCATTCTAAAAATAAATGTAGATATAAACCAGGTGCATGAGAAAGGGTTTCCGAAGTTTAAAGATGTTTTACTTGAAATTCCCATAGACGATTCTGTAAAACCAGTCTCTCAACCGTACCGCAGAGTTCCTATCCCCTTGGAAGCCAAGATAGGAGAAAAAATTAAAGAATTACTTGAAAAAGACATCATTGAGGAAGTAAAAGGGCCCTCCAGCTGGGTTTCCCCAATTGTGCGTGGACATTTGTAGGGCAAACACAGCAATAAAACGCGAGAATCATCCTTTGCCAACTATGATGAGCTCTTACCAAAAGTCAGCGATGCAAAAGTTTTCAGTAAACTCGATATAAAGGACGCTTTTCATCGTATTGAGTTGCAGCTAAATTCGCGACATATTACCACTTTCATCACTTCAAGAGGCCTCTTTAGATATAAACGGATGATGTTTGGTATAAAGTGTGCACCAGAGATTTTTCAAAAATTGCTGGAGAGGATACTTTTGAAATGCGAGGGCGTTATGAACTTTATTGATGACATTTTGGTGTATGGCAAAGATGAAAAAGAGCACAAAAAAAGACTTAATAAAGTAAAGGACGTTTGCAGGAAAATAATGTAGTTTTACGTGAAGAAAAATGTGTTTACGGACTGAGAAAGGTTCAGTTTCTTGGCCACGAATTATCCGGAGATAGCGTAAAACCATTAGAAAAGTATATTTCAGCTGTCAAGGAATTCAGAGAACCTACAAAAATTTCAGAGCTACAAAGTTTTCTGGGATTGATTAATTTTGTCGGAAAGTGGATTCCTCATCTGGCAACTTTATCCGAACCGTTGAAGATATTGTTGCGGCAGAAATTTGGGAGGAATGCTGATATCACAGAGAACTGGAAAAAAAGTCAACAAACAGATTTTAATAGCTTAAAAACTGCACTTGTTGACGTTCCTAAATTGGGCTATTATAACCCTCATGACAAGACTTTGGTTATAGCAGACGCTAGCCCAGTTAGACTTGGAGCAGTTCTTGTACAAATAAACGACAAAGGACCACGGATAATTGCGTTTGGTAACAAAACTCTCAGTGATTGCGAGCGTCGATACTGTCAGACCGAGAAAGAGGCTTTGGCATTAGTTTGGGCATGTGAACATTTCGTTATGTTCCTCTATGGGAAAGAGTTTGTCTTAATTACGGACCACAAGCTTCTGGAAGCCATATTTGGACCCAAAACAAAGCCTTGCGCTCGTATCGAACGATGGGTCCTGAGGCTGCAGTCCTACAAGTATAAAGTAAAATATAGTCCAGGCAAAGATAATGTAGCAGATCCATTGTCAAGACTTTGCAAATTGGCAACAAATCCATCCACAATATATGAAAACTATATTCATAATGTGGTAGAAACTTAAGACCAAGAGCTATTTCACTCAAAGATATCGGAGAGTGCTCTAAACAAGATTCGGAAATACAAAAAGTCAAAGAAGGTCTTTACAATGGGTATATATGGGTATATAAAGAGGTAAAAATATGTCGAACAATTACAAGTTCAGTAATCATCGTACATCTAAAAGACATATTCAGTCGCTTGGGAAATCCAGTCTGTATTACAGCAGATAATGGAAAGTAGTTCATAAGTGCTGAGTCTAATGAATTTTGTAGAGAGCGAAATATTCGAATTTATCATACAATTCCCTATCATCCCCAACAGAATGGAGAAGTGGAGCGGCAAAACAGGTATATACTTAAGAGACTAAAGATAATTCAAGCTGAAAAAATGGATTGGAAAGAGGCATTACGTGAATATATGTCAATGTATAATAGTACTCCTCACACTGTGACAGGTAAAACTCCTTCAGAATTGTTTTTCCGTAGACAGTTTCGAGATAAATTGCCTATGGTTAGAGATATAACTTACATCCCAGAAGACGAAGACATGAAGGACAAAGAAAAAGAACGTAAAGAAAAAGGGAAAGAGTATGCTGATAGGAAGAGGTGAACTCAAAATTGTGATCTTGAAGTCGGCGATAAAGTGTATATTAAAAACATGAGCAAAACTAATAAACTAAGTTTAAATTACGAGCCAACAACACATACAGTTGAGTCAAATAATAATGGAGATGTCAAACTTAGGAATGATGAGACAGGAAACAGAATAAGAAGAAATGTGGTGCACCTAAAGAAGGGTGAGGGCCAAATGAAGGTTTTGGATACAGACAGGAGGGAGGACGGGGATACTGATAGTAACCGTACGGAAACTTAAGAAGAATATAACTAAAAGAAATAATGAAAACAAACTAAATTAGAATAAATAAAGAAAGAATGTTGATTATTATTGATGACATACACATACATATGAATAAAGTGATTTATTTGAGTACATATTTTATTTATTTATTTTGAATTCAAGATTGAAACAGAAACAAATTAAATAATAACAAGGAAGGGATGTAGTGTATTGGTACTCATTTGCATCTCTACATATGCTGCTCTGTTTGAGTGACCAAGACTAATCTCAATTTACTGTCGTCTCCGGCTATGTACCATGTGAGCTTATCAGGCGAAGTGAGTGAGTCGATACACAACAGCCGATGAGCGTGAGCTAGCGAGCCGATAACAGAATACAACACCAATGGTACTATCATGAATTAAATTCCTAAGTACATTGAAAACACGGTTGGTGAGTCAGATATTCCAAAAAGTACGTATCGAAACTTGAACTGCCCATTATAAAAGCATGAAGAAGAAATTATCCTCTAGATTCAACGTGGTAAAAACGCTGGCCCTTTGTAGCTTCTCGAGGACACTATCAATTAAGACCATCGGAAAGTTCTTGACAATTTTCTCGTTCAACCTTATGAAATCGTAACAGAGTCACTGCGTTCCATTCTTTCTTCGCTAGAACGACTGGTGATGCAGGAAAAAAATATCTGCTTTGTGGTATTATTAAAACGCCAGCGCTTGCCAGCAAAATCTAACATACAACTGCAATTATTCTCTTATGCAACCAATCTGGAAGTTATTGTTCTACTAGCCTTTAATCTGCGTATGACATCTGCCTTGGACTCTGATATACTCAAATTTCGTTTGTTAACACCATCTTTATTGTGTTCGGGGTATAAACTTCTATCAGCTTCATCACAGATCTTCTTTCACGATCATCCAGGAGGTTCAATTCAAGCATCCGATCCATTTTCAACTCTCCTTCCCCTGTAGCGAGGCAATCCGACTATAATCCCGAGCTGATTCGAAACTTTCATGCTCACTATCCATCTACTCACAACTTTCCGCATAACTTTGCGCCTTTACCCGCGACTGCGTGACATTGTATTCAAATGAACGATGAGCTGGACGAAGCGCATGTAACATCTGTATGATCACGCTCGGCAATCCCTTGCGATATGTTTTGATTCCAGTATTAAAAACATATCCTGTATATCGCTTCCTGTTTCACTACTGTCTGCAAATCCGTATGACGTTCTGGCTTCTTCCTACGATCCTTTAATCAATTCTGGATTTCCGCAGATGATATCTTCCCTCCGAACTCATCGACGAGTGCCTTCTTTAGTGCTCCCCAATCTTTTACTCCCGTTTGACTACGGATCAAAAATATGGCTGCTCTCTTACGTAATTGCCTGGCGTATATAAATTCCTGAAGGCTGTTCCTCCGCACGGTTAAAGCACTCTCTACTGACTCCTCCCGCCAGTGGGCGGTATCTAGATAACCTGTACCATCGAATGTTGTGAATGAGTCCGAAGGGTACACAATCCTCTTTTCGCTGTTACCTATGCTACCGAATCTGCTTCTGTATCATCCTCACTACTTGTATCTGGATGTCCTTCATCCTAGATAGGCCGAAATGTTGAAGGATCCTATCCTGTAACATTGTATTTTGTCAACTTGTTAGTAGGTTTAATTCAGGTAGTTTCGTTCTCTGTTCGTTACCGTTCAGATCAGGTACTGGTTCTAAACCCATTTTACAGTTTAGTTTTTTCTCTATACCAATTATACAAATTAATCAATTTAATATAGTATAATAATTCAAAGTTATAGTAAACAGCCATGGAGAAGTCAATGCAAAAATTAAAGTAATTGCCATCACGAGCTGAGAAAATCTAGCAAATCTTCTTAGAATTTTGTGAGATTTATTAGAAACAAACTTATAATACCATATTCAATTTGAGAAATCTTGTGATGCAGGTTGGAAAGGCCAAACTACATTTGTATCAAATCACATGTTTTCAAAAACTGTAGAATAATAGAATAATAGAATAGAATAATAATATAATAATAGAACAATACAATTAAAAGCAGAATATGTACTAATAACAAAAAGAATCATACCGGTGCTAATACGATGTTAAAGAAGTCACATGATTATCAGTCGTGGGTGGCCCTTCAGTTCAGTTTAGTTAACATAACATATATATTTACTTCGCAAACATTTTCTTTACAAGTTTGGCTTAAGTTTATATATGTGAAGATATACGATAGTTAATTATCTTTTATCTTAAACATTATTAACAAAATTTGAAATAAAGTATAGTTAAATTAAAAATTTTTACAAAACGAAAAGCGAGAAAAACCTTTTACTTGAAGACAAAAAAAAATAAATTAATAATAATAAGAATATGTATATATATATATGAGTTGGTAAGTTGGAAAAGTTAAAACAATTGTTGATAATAATTCAATGGCAAGTAATACATACAAATGGAATTGGAATGAGATGTTCTTCTCAATGGTGAAAGAGAGCAAATAAATGAATAAATAAATAACTTAACAAAAAAAAATAAATACATAAATAAATAAATAGATAAATAAATAAGTAAAAAGAAAAAAGTAAACAAATAAATAAATAAATAAATAAATATAAATAAATAGGTAAATAAGTTAATAAATTAATAAATAAATAAATAGATAAATAAGTAAATACATAAAAAGATAAATAAATAAATTAACTAATAAATTAATAAATATATATAAACAAATAAGTAATAAATAAATAGGTAAAGAAATAAATATATTAGAAACATAGAAAATATAGAATAGAAAACATAGAAAATATAGAAAATAAGAGTTTAGTTTGGATGCTGCGTATATAAACATTTAACAAGAGGATTTTCTGCAGTGGAACATTTATCCACAAAATTAAAAGTAAGCTTGGCAACTCTTTCGCTAATCAAATCGACATTCGCTCTTTGATGCAGTTGAACGGTTGAGTAATGCCATGGAAGATTAAGCATCATTTTGAGTACTTTGTTTTGAGCGATTTGCAGTTTTTTCGAATGACATTTGGCAGATTGACCCCATACTTCACAGCCATAGCATATAATTGCCTGGAAAATTACCTTATAAATAATCAGTTTGTTGTCTTCTGAAAAATGAGATTTTCGATTTATAAACGGATAAAGCATTTTTATGGCAATGTTCACTTTTTTGATTGTGTGGTTTATGTGGTCCTTAAAAATTAATTTCGAATCCAGATTTATGCCTAGGTACTTAACCGAGCTTTCCCAATTAATATTCGTATTGCAGACACTGAGGCTGCTCCCTGGAAGGTAGCAAGCTTTTCTTTTTCGAGTAAAAAAGATAGCCTTCACCTTCGTAGAATTCAGTTTAATTTTCCATTTTTTAAAATATTCACTTACTACTTCTGTCGCATCATTTAAATTTCTCTCAATGTTGAGAGGAAATTGATGAGATGAGAGTATTGCAATGTCATCGGCAAACATTGCGACTTTACAGTTTGCTAATACAAAGTCGGAAAGTCGGACGTAAACAAAATATACAATAAAGGACCAAGAACTGAGCCTTGCGGAACACCACATTTGACATCAAAAAAACCGGAGACAGAACAATTGACATGTACTTGAAATACACGATTTTTCAGAAAACTTCGAACAATTTTGCACAGATAAAGAAAGCGAGGGCAATAATTTAATAATTTGTATAACAAACCATTATGTCAGACAGTGTTGCATTTGTCCATGTGGTTTTACTTTTGGACCCTTGGTAGCCGCACACCTTATGCACTTTTTGCACCAATTCTCGACATCTTATTTAGCGTTTTGAAAACAGAAACGTTCCCTTACCTTTTCCAACGTCTTGTTTATTCCCAAATGGGCTCCTGAGATTCCGTCATGTATTTCATGGAGTACTTGGCTGAATCTGGACCGTGGAACGATGCGTACGAGATGTTGTACCATCTGCACTTTCCCATTTTCTCTCCAGCAAACCATTTTGTACACAAAGCTAGTTCCACTGTGCCAAGAATGCCTTCAGAGTGCCGGTCTGATATCTGCTGCCAGCTTGGTCTTTGTTCGTGTTCCTTCCAGGCCAATATTGGTTCGATGTCATTGTCTGCCTGTTGAGCAAAACGAATTATCTCTATATTGCAACCAGGATTGGTTCAATCCTGATCATTTGGATGATGGCATGTTATTTCGCTTCTTTATGGTTGCAGTGTTCACATTTTACTTCGCACGGTCGACAAGAGAGAGCATCAGTATCTGAGTGGAGTTTTCCCTGGCGGTGTTGTACTTCGAAGACGTAGCCTTGAAACTGCTTGCAACTTAGCCTTCAAGGTTCTTAGATTGGAGTTTTAAGAGCTGCGTGGTTTATCCGAAGAATGAACTTTGGTCCGTAGAGTTACTTATGGAAATGCTTCGTAGCCATAATTAAAACCAGAGGCTCGCACCGAGTTACGCAGTAGTTCATTTCAGGTCTGGAGAGTACTTTGCTGTAATATGCAACCACTTTCTCTTGACCATCATGAACTTGGGAGATTACAGCTATGACCGCAATATTGCTAGCGTTTGCGTCCACAATGCACATGTTTCTGGGTGTGGGGTTACCCAAGATGGGGGCATTGCACAGCTGTTGCTTCAGTTCTTGGAATGCTTTTTCGCACTCTCCAGACCACCTGAAGAGTCAGCCTTTTTTCCGTAAGTTGATGCTTATTTGCAATACCAGCTGAATCTTTTACAAATCTTCTGTAGTACGTGGCAAGTCAAAAGAAGTTACTCAGTGTTTATCTTTGTGGTCAGGCCAACTTTTCTCCGCTTCGATTTTGTCAGTATCTGTCCTTACTCCTTCCGCTTATATAATGTGACCCAGATATTTTACTTCCAGACGGAACAAGGCACATAGTACTTTTCTGGATTCAGCTTCAAATGAGCACGTCGTAGCCTCTCAAACACTTCTTTAACCTTTTAGATTTTCGCGGTGCAACTCGAACGTCTTGCCTATGACGATAACATCGTACAAATACACTAGGCAGGTTTTCCTCGTGAGTCGTTGCAATGTTCGTTCCATTTGTCGCTTGAAGGTGGCCAAAGACCGCTTTCTGTAGTGAAGGCAGTTTTCTCACAATTTGTACGATTTATCCTTACCTTCCAGTAACCGCTCTTCAAGTCAAGAGTTGAAAACCATTGCGCTCCAAAAAGCATATCCAAAGTGTCATTGATTCTCGGAAGTGGGTAGCTGTCCTTTTTAGTGACATCGTTGAGACGTCGGTAGTCAACTTTCATCTTCGACACCATTTCGGCAACTTCTGTTTGCTTTGCCAATGGAAGACACCTTGCAGGTTGACGGATTGGTCGGGCGTTTCCGGTGTCAGTGTGGTGTTGAACAATATGCGTACGTCCATATTTTCCGTCTTGTGTAGCAAATATATGAGCGTACTCACTGATTAGTTTTTCTGCCAGGAGTCGCTGATCTTTGTCCAGATTACAGAGGCTCAGTATTTTGTTCTTGATTTTTATGCTCTGAACTGTTGCGACCAGTGTTGCACCATTTGTTTTCATTTTGATCAATATAACCTCAACAGGTGCAAATTTTCCCACTGTTTCCCCCTTTGAATGTCTTTGGATTTAGAATCCTTACAGAAACCATGTTATTCTATGTTCTATGGTCTTTCCTACCATGAAGTCTCTCCTATTTTCTGGCACCAATATAATTGGTGGCTACCAGGATCACCTTCCACTTTTGCCCACAAAATTGCTTCCGAGGAAGGCTCTAGACTCTGATTTCTACAGACGACGACATTTAAGACTGAAGTATTGGCATTTCCGTATATCATTGCTATCTGAGTGTTTCCGTATTTCAAGGTTTGTGCCCCCAAATCGACTATTAGTCCATGTTCTCTCATGAAGTCTGTACCTCGTTCCTAGGTACTAATTCTTGCGCAGGAGCATTCAACAGATGCTACTTCCCTGACGAAATGTGATCTCTTGGAAGCGTGATTGGCAGCTTCCATCGCCAGGGCGAAGACAAGTGCTTCAGCAAGGGTTCTTTTCCCGGCCATCCTTACTGCTGACTGTAGAGTCGAATCTGCAATTCCCCTGATGAATGCGTCCTTTGCCATTTCGTCGATAATTTCCTGGCCAGTGGTGGGGAATGAAAAATGTGTCAGTCTACTCAAACCGTTTCTCAATAGCCTTTACTAAATCCAAATAATCTTTATGGTTTTCGATGTCTATTGTTTGCAACAATTCTGCTGCAAGACCGTGCAATTCCATTGTTAGGCCAAAGCACCTTTCCTCATTGTCCAAGTCGTTTGCACAGGCAGCCATTTCAAACTGCTTCTTATAAGTAGACCATGAGGTCTGCTCATCGAATGAGGGAGGCTTCAGCTCTTTTCTCCTTGGACCTTTTGAAGAATATTCACACAGTTTCGGTTTTCGCACCGTGTCGAGCTCTTTTGTCAGTTGCTCAACTTTGCTGTCCATTTGTTCGAATTTTTCACCAACATTCTTCTCTATTCTATCAAATTTGTCATCAACATTCTTCTCTATTCGTTCAAATTTGGCATAATTTTTAAAGTTATGAAAGTTTTCTTTTAAAGCGGTGGTTACTTACAGTGCCCAAATTCAGACATGCATAACCCTCATAAAAACGCAAGTTATTTCGTTAGCACCTCCATATTTCGTACTACTTTTTACAGATATTTGTATAGTATTGTCTCCAGCAGTTTGCTTAACAGGCTCCCTATAGATATGCGAATCTTAAGGAATTTTCTAGATAAAAAAAAAAAAATAATAATTTAATCATATCATTTTGTTACGCTTAAATAACTTAACCATGTAGCTGTGTAAAAACTATCTTGCTTATTACGTTTTTTTTGTTTCTTAACAAGCTTTACTTTTTATTTTCCTACCGCTGAATAATATAATATTTTATTGCTCAGCCGCCCTGCAATGAATTAATAGAAGAAATATCTTTCATTCTTGAAGTGACATTTAATTCAATTTATTTTCATTACAAAATGCCACTAACTGTTCTTTTATATATCACTATGTCCACGTTTATTTTGAATGAAACATGTATATATGTATATTAAATTATATTAAGAGAATATGAAAGTAATAAAAAACAAAAAAGTTAAGAACATATGAGTGAATATTGTAAATCTCCAACATGGTCTACTTGTAACGATCCGTAACTTGACACCTTGTACCTGAGTTCATTAACAATGCTTTTGCAACGAAAATGCTGATTTGGCACCTGGAAAAAGCGCGTTCTCTAGCATACGACAAAGCAGTTATAACAAAATACTTTTTCCAAAACAAATTGTTAAAAATTATAGACGTAGTGCTCTGATACATAAGGAATATGTTAATTGGTTGCAAGAAAAACTATAAAAAAAATCGCGAAGGTACGAATTGAGTACATATGTATGTATGTATATAGCAATGTACAAGCATCGAAGCCATATACCTAATCATATAGGTATTAAAAGAATTCCATCAAATTGGTGTAATTTATAACTTAATTAATGTTCTATATTGTTAATAATAGGTACATTATCTATGACAGAGACGTCGATAAGCGAACAACTTTTAATTTTTAGTATTAGGATGTGAACAGATTGTTTTTAGTCCAGAAGTGTAGATTGCGATAATATTCATAAAACATAAAACTAAATAGAATATGCTTATTAATTAATTTTTTTTGTATTTAATTTAGTTTTATTTTGCAATCACATTAAGACATAATTTGTCTTATAAACTAGTGAAGCTTTAATATGTTCAATACAAATTCAGATTTAGTTTCAAGCTAATAAAAAAAAGATTAAGGTAATATAATAAGAAATAATGGTTATTTATATATACGAGTACATTATAATAATCTCTACGTACATGTATGTATATCTCCAAATAAACTTGTGCAATTTTCTAAGCATAAGTATACTCGTAAAACAAAGGAAAAAAAAATAATCAAAGTGTTAGGTGTTATTGTTCATGTAGAAGGACTTAAGTTCATTCCTAAACCTGCGGGTGTCACAAGACCTTCGGACAAGCCATGGTAAGGAGTTCAACAGGCAAATAGACGTTCCGAAAAATTGTCGCTCGGATGTTAGGCATGACTATCGTGGGTGAATGATTTGTCGAGATCTTTCAGACGTGGTAAATCTTATCTTATTGAATAGGTAACAAGGCTGATTGGTTTGAATCACATTGGAAAGCAATATACGGATCGATAGCGTATTATATAGTAAAGTGTCATGTTAAAGAGTAATTTCGAGTAATGAGATATTCTATCGAAGCGACGAAGATTGAAAACGTAACGCACGATATTGTTGAAAGCGACGTTAAGTTTTCTTTTAGTTTTGAGTGAGTTTAGAAAAATTCCGTTTTTTTCTGAGAGAATGGATGAGGTCACGCAAGTGGGAATTTCATTTACGTACAGCGAGAATAAAATAGGTCCAGGATGGAGCCCTGTGGAACTCCTCTAGTATTGTACATAAAAGAGGACTGAGATAGCTTTCTTTCTTACTTTTAGGTAAATGATAATATTTGTAGCTGAGCTCGAAAAACCAAACAATGTCAGCAGTTTGTTACAGATGTTAGTGTGGTTAACTCTGTCGAATGCTTTGGAGAAATCTAACAATACTAGATCACAGTTTGCCGCGCGCTTTCGACTGTGCACAACGTGTGTTAACCCTCGTGCGTTTACTTTCGCAAGTCCCTTATAAAACGCAATTACCATTCGCAAACGCAATCGATCACCTGAATCCGCGGGCAGCCAACTTTCCTCGGATAAATAAATACGTACAGCCATGTCCAGTGCAAGTGGTTTTCGTAATAATCCCTGGTTTCCTCTCCAATGTCATCCGGACACTGACAATAGTGATGAAATGGATGAAATCGTGTTACCTGTTGTAAAGAAAGTTTATGTGCCGCCCATTAAATTGTTACAAAAACCTCCTGAATTTGTTCATCTCCTATTGAAAAACCTTAAAATATCCGATTATTCTATTAAGAAATTGTCAATCGGCATAAAAATAGTATGTGAGTCTGTAGAATCATTTAACGCTGTCCTTAAAAAACTTAACTCAGACATTTGTCAGTTCTTCCCGCATGATCTTAAGACGGCGAAAGCTTTTAAAGTGGTTCTATATGGTTTAGAAGGCATAGAAGCAATTTAACTTAAAAATGAACTCTTTAGGCGTGAACTGAACTGTGTCGAAGTGAAAAAAATATTTAAAAACTATAAGCACTACAGTGACACCTTTTATATTGTCTCCTTTGAAAATGGGTCAGTTAAATTAAGTGATTTAAAAAAAAATTTTCGTTCGGTATTTCACACCCAAATCAATTGGAACTACCAAGGAAAGCTTAAAGGCAAGGTGACTCAATGTTATAACTGCCAAATGTTCGGGCACGGCGAAAAAAATTGCAATATTAAAACTTATTGTGCGATCTGTTCGGGTTCACACAAAACAGCTGAATGCGACAACGTCTCACATAACAAATGTGCTAACTGCAATGGCAATCATAAAGCTACCGATTCAGCCTGTACAAGTAAAGCAAAGTATCTCGAAATAAAAGAAAAAAAAAACCAGCTCGTTCTAATTTTAATTTCCAAGCAAGTGCTCCAATCTCTGCACATGCTCATGTTCAAGGTTCCTCGCAAAAACCGGTTTTCTTTGATTCGATGAACGATTTCCCAATGCTCCCAACACCACAAGGACAACGAAAAAAATTCAACGTGCAGAACAAAGAGATTGCAAGTTCCACACCCAACACCAAATAACCAGCACATGGGATAATGGAGCTCGCGTTGCCGCCATTGCCTTCTGTTCAAAATACCTCATGTATTGCTAATACATCATATAACAACAACAGCAATTCATCTCTTTTTTCAATTGAAGAACTAAATGCTCTCTGTATGGAGAATGGAGATGATAACTAACTTACCATTTTGTAAAAATAAAATTGAGCAATTTAATGTGATCGCACATTTAGCCTCTAAATTTTTATATTCTCATCATGATAAATAACATGGTAAATAATCATATAAGTATTATTACTTGGAATGCTAAGGGTATCCGTAACAAATATTTTGAATTTTTGAATTTTCTAGACATCAATAGAGTAGATGTTGCGTTAGTAACAGAAACTTCGCTTACAAGCGAAATAAGACTACCGTCTTCTGACTTCATGTGCTATCGTGTAGATAGAACTTAGCAGAGGGGTGGTGGAGTTGCAATTCTAATTAGGAAATTAATGCAACATTCGCTCTTGCCTGTAATTAAAACATCGTCTGTGGAGAATTTAGGTATATCTATTAGGCTTATAAATGGAAAGGAAATAAAGGTCTTCTGTGTACACTTTCCTGGCGGATCTTCATCGGACTCCAAAAGAAAGATACTCAAACGCGATTTCAGGAAACTATTTGTTATGACTGGAGAATTTTTACTCGGTGGTGATTTTAATTGCCGTCATAAAGACTGGGGTTGTAGCAGAGCAAACGCTTAGGGTAATGTGTTAGCAGATCTGCCTCTTGTTCTGCCAGTAACTGTTTTGTTCCCTCCTAGTCCTACGTATTTCCCCGCTGGTTCTCGTGGTTCTCCGTCCGTCCTAGACTTATTTCTAACAAATGTTCCCAGTCAAATATCGCAACCAACTTCTCTTAGTGCCTTGAGTTCTGATCATAACCCTGTTTTATGTCATGTCCCTTGGTCGGGAATAAAAAAAGTGCAATACATACAACAATTACGAGTATATAAAACTAATTGGAAAATGTTTCAAACAAGCTTGAATACAAGTGTTCGAAATATATCCACTGATTTGGATAATGTTTCTTGTAATACTGATGTTGAATGTATTGTTCAAGGTTTTACACGCACTATTTTAGCTTCAGTTGATAAATGTGTTCCTAAAGTAATAAAAAAAGACAATTGTTCAAATCAGAAACTTCCGGTCCACGTTCTGGAACTCATTAAATTGAGGAACATTCATAGAAGAAGCTGGCAAAAATATCGTCAGCCCTTTTGTCGAAACATGGATTCTCATTTCAACCAGCTTATTTCTAGAGAAATTTCAAAATTCCGTAATGAAGAATGGAATAATAAACTAAAAGTTCTTGATAAAAATGGAAAACTTTCTGGAACATTGTAAAAATAATGAAAAACAAAAACAGGAAGATTCCATTTTTGAATGATTCTGCGCAAACGTTTTGCACAGATTTGGATAAAGCCAATTTATTTGCAAAGCATTTTACAACAAACCACTTGGTATCACAAAATCTAGGCGATAGGGAAATAAATAGTTTAGTGAATAGAACAATTAAAAAGTTTGATGCCTCCAATGAAACGACGCCTTCTTACGCATTCGTTGCGGATGAAGATATTAAAACCATTATAAACAATCTGCAAATAAAAAAAAACCGGAGGTTTCGATCAAATTAAAAATATTTATCTAAAACATCTTTCGAAAAGTGGTATAAAATATCTGATTTTTATTATAAATGCCTGTTTAAAAATGCAATACTTTCCAACTAAATGGAAAATGGCAAAACTTGTGCCTATTGCCAAAACTGGAAAGGCTCGTGATATTGCTGGTAGTTATAACGTTCCGAAACTGCATCCAGTGACGGTCTCCCTCAGAACTAGCCCACGAATTCCCCATAAAAAGAGTAGCGAAGTCGCAAAAAAGAATCAAAAAAAAAAAGAATTCTTCAATTTGTAAATTTTCCGTTTTCTTTCGTTTCGCCGTTCTTCCAATTTTAATTTTGTTTAACTGAATCCGAACAAAAAAAAAAAAAAAAACTAAATTTCCGTGTGAAAGGCGACGAAGCAGTGTGTGAGGACAACTTTCTAACAAGGAGAAGCGATTTTCTTTTCCTGCGTCCGCACAATTTTTCCCACATCTTGTGCCAGGATAAATACCCGTAACCGACGACAACGATTTTGTTAAATATTTTTTTTGTTTTTGTGAATTTGCCTTCGTACAATAGCACAGTGTACTCGAAAAGTATTGGCACAGGTGTAAGTGTGTGGAGAAGGAAAGGAAGAAAAATCGATAGCAATTAGTCTTGCTAAGAAAAATTGAAAAAAATAAAGAAATAATTGTTTATTGACTAATTGACGTGACACACCGCCGCCGCCGCCGCAGTTAACCATCTAAACAACTTGACAGTCTCCGATTTTATTTTTTCCCGTTGACCATTTGTGCGCGCGCAGTGCAATGAATCTATATTTTGCTGGTTGTGGCTTTCTGGGCATCTATCATGTTGGGGTCGCCGTTTGTTTCAAGAAGTACGCACCACATCTGTTGCTGGAGAAGATTGGCGGAGCATCAGCAGGCGCTCTATCCGCCTGTTGTCTTTTGTGCGATTTACCACTGGGAAGCATGACTTCAGACTTCTTTCGAGTTGTAAATGAAGCTCGCCGTCATTCTCTGGGACCCTTTAGTCCATCGTTCAACATTCAAACTTGCCTCTTCGAAGGACTCCAAAAGCATCTTCCCGAAGATGCACACAAGAGAGTCAGTGGCCGGTTACACATCTCTTTAACTCGAGTCTATGATGGAAAGAATGTAATCGTTTCGGAATTCGGAAGTCGTGATGATCTCCTACAAGCGCTGCTGTGTGCATGTTTTATTCCTGGATTTTCGGGTATTCTACCACCAAAATTCCAAGGAGTACGTTACATGGACGGTGCCTTTTCGGACAATTTACCAATTCTTGATGAAAACACCATAACAGTTAGTCCGTTCTGTGGTGAAAGTGATATTTGTCCAAGAGATCAAAGTTCACAGCTTTTCCATTTCAATTGGGCCAATACGAGCATTGAGATTTCACGACAGAATATCAATCGTTTTGTGAGAATTCTCTTTCCACCTAGGCCAGAGTTCTTGTCGAAATTTTGCCAGCAAGGATTCGATGATGCCTTGCAGTTTTTACATAGAAACAATCTAATCAATTGCACTTGATGTGTTGCAGTGCAATCAACGTTTGTAGTGTCTGAGACCGTATCACAACCACAGGAATTCGATCCAGAGTGCAGGGAATGTAAGAAACATAGAAAGGAAGCGCTCCGTGCTGATATGCCACAAACTGTGTTGGACGTTATCCAGGATTACATTGAACAGGCGAACAAAGGGCTTGCCAATTGGATATTCAAACATCGCGGAATTAAACTCTTGTCACTACCAGCTACTGTGCCTGTGGACTTCTTTTTGGCAACTGTCTCAAAAGCCGCCAAACAGATATCATTGCCATTTGGGAAAACATTTGCAAGCGCCTAAATAGAACTTCTACTCATCATAATTCATACTTATTCCATTAGCATAATTTATTAACGACGGAATCACCATTTTCTATTGAGTCCGTTTAAAGCCTTAGAAAAATCTACGATATTTAGTAATTCTATAATCGAAAGGATAGTGTATCCTGTTAAGTTGTAATCTTTTCCCTTTTATTTTTCTGTTCTTTTGTTTGTACGAGTACTGTGAATTTGCTATTACACTATCTCCCCGTTTTTTTGCTATAGTCAATTGAAATAAAACAAAGAAAAAGATGTAAAACATTTAAAATTTGCAATTTACTTTAAAATATTTATGTAACACTAAAGTAAAGAAATAAATCTATAGGCCAATTAGTTTGTTAAGCAGCATAAGCAAAATCTACGAAAAGGTTTTAAAAGAACGAATCCTAAAAACTGTTCACCATAAAAGAATATTCCCTAATGAACAATTCGGATTTAGAAGGTTTCACTGCACTTCTCATCAGGTAAAAAGAATTTGTCAGCATATTCATGACAACCGTGCACAAGGCAAGTTAACTGGAATGATTTTACTTGACATAGAAAAGGCGTTTGATTCTGCCTGGCATAAAGGAATTATATATAAAATGATTACATTTAAATTCCCGTTATATATATGTAAAATAGTTCAAAGTTTCTTGTCAGACAGATGTTATAAGGTTTATGTCGATTGTGGTATTTCTTCTGTAGTGACGTTTAATATTGGTGTCCCTCAAGGATCCATTCTTGCCCCACTGTTATATAACATATTTACATTGGATTTTCCAGCTATCCTGCAATGTGAAGCAGCCTTATTTGCTGATGACACAGCAATATATTCATCAGACAAATTCGCTGTCAATATAGAGAGGAATTTAAAACTGGCTGTTGAAATATGGGAAACTTACTATAACAAATGGAAAATAAAATTGAAAGAGGAGAAATTTTAAGCTATCTTTTTCTCACGGAAAAGAAAGTCTTGTTATCTTCCCAGCAGTTTACTTAAAATCAATGGAAAAGACATAAATTGGGGATGGTCCGTTAAATATTTAGGTATACACCTTGATACTAAACTTACGTTCAGCTATCATATTAATAATACATTAAAGAAAGTAAGTCTAGCAATAAAATTACTTTATCCTTTCATAAATCGCAATTCCGTATTAACAAATGGAAACAAAATCATTATATTCAAGATAGTCTTCCAAGCAATATTACTTTATGGTTGTCCTGTATGGGGAAAAGCTGCTAACAGTCACATAAAAAGATTTCAGGTCTCACAAAATAAACTGCTTAAAATGATGTTTAATCTACCTTGGCATCATTCGACTATAGATCTCCACCAAAGAGCGAATGTTGAGTTGATTTCTGAACAAATTCAAAAACTTGAAAATAACTTTGTTTGTAGCTGTAATAGTTCTGATAACCCACTAATTAACCAAATGTATGCATAGTAATTGGGATAAATATTTATCCTCTTATTTTATTTTGTTTGTTAAAAAATTTATATGATTATACGTGTATTACATATATTATATAATGTTTCTCTTCTTTTCATTTGTAAGGTATTTATTAAATAGTTTATTTTGTATTTATTTATTATTATTATTTATTTATAAATTAATTAATTTATTTATTTATTCATTTACTTATTTATTTATTTATTTATTTATTTATTAATTTATTAATTTTGTTTTTTTTCTGTTTTTTGTATTTTCTTTTTTTTATTACTAATTTACATACATAGTTATATGTTTAAATGTTAATTTTTTCTTAATTTTTCGTTTGTTAACTTTATTACTTTGTTTCCAATTATATTAGTTATTTAATTGTATACATTCTAGTCATTATCATCTTTTTCTTTTCTAATTACTTTAAATTGAAGGTTTTTAATTGCATTTTCCTTCAAACAAACAATATTGCCGTTTTGTATATTTTTATAATAGTGTTACCATAATGTTTCAGATGTAAGATAATTATAGTCAAATCTCTGAATTGTAAAATGTGCGGCTACAACACCTTTGAAATTGTTTTGCAAATAAAATATATCTATCTATCTACAATACTAGAAAAGATACTTTGTCTTCATCCAACGCCTCCCTGATATCGTCTACAACTTTAATTATGACTGTTGTACAGATATGGCCTTTCCTAAATCCAGATTGCATTGGAGGGAGCAAGTTGTTGGAATGGATATAGGAGTTTATTTGCCTTTGAAGTACCCTCTCAAATATCTTAGAGAAGTAAGGCAGTATGTATATCGGCCGATATTCCTTACTATTGGAACTCTTATTTATAGGAATTATCTCACCACATTTCCATTGAGAACGGTAAATGCCGATTTTTATAGTATTATTAGGTTGAAGACATAGACCAGAGATCGAAGAATTACTGGAATTATTATTTTCACAAATTTGGGATGGATTTCATCAAAACCTACAGAATTTGATTTGACTGACAATAAACAAGCGACCATTTCAGTATCATCAATACAGGAAAATTCAAAAGCACTGTCAGACAAGTTAATGTTATGAAAAGGGAGGGTAACAAAACCTGCATTCAGGGAATATTTAGATCCAAGTCGGAATCAATATGTTTGATGTTTCCACTTGCTCCAAATTTCTGGATATTTACAAGTCATGTCTAGAAAAAGCAGGTACGGACAACTGGTCACACAAGAGAGCATCATTGAGATTATTCACAAAGAAAACATCTAAAAGAGTACTCGTTTCGTTGGAAAAGTGTGTAGAATTACTAACTGGGAACAAATTAAGTGAGTACATACTATCAATGACATCATTGTCAACTAAAAGGTTGCTGTTTAAATCACCGCCTACTGAAACTTTTTGGTAATGAATTGAGATGGATTCTAACACAGAGAATATCAGAGATGGATCAATATGTTTTTTTGACCTATAAATAGATCTAATGAGAAGTTTGCATGTGGTAGATATGAGCGCCACGAATATATATTCAATTTGACTATCGGCAGGAGACTTCAATACCGGATAGCACCTCAAATCAATTTTGGCAGCACCTCCACCTGGTCTACCTATCCTATCCCCTCGAAAAAGCCTGTATCCATCAAAGTTGTACACCTCATCCCCTATACTATCCTTAAACCACGATTCTGTAATGCAGACAATATCAACCTTGGAACCCATTAGCAAATCTCTTAGCTCATCAAGCTTGGGAAAAAGGCTTTGCGCGTTTAAATGACACACACGTAAACCATCCATCCGGTTACACAGAACATTAATCATTGAGCGACAGATTTCAGTGTGACCCTCGCCAGTGGGACTCAATACGTTAGAACTTGGCCACATATCTAGGGTAAATTAATAAAAATAATGGGAAGGGCTTGTGGTAAGCGGCAGGAAGCACAGCAGTCCTAGGCTCAAGAATAACACCTTCCATCAAGTTTTTCAAAAATTTATTAGAACAAAAACAAAAAAAAATAATATTTGGAGATCGTTAAAAAGTTGAAAAATAAACAAATTTAAATACAATTTCTTAAGAGTTCAAAATTTACAAAAGAAATAATAAAATAGGAAAAGAGAGAGAAAAAAAAATATAAATAAATAATGTATTTAGGGACTGGTAATGCTATGCAATTTAGCGATATTATCAATTTCTACAGTTGAAATTAACGTTGAGCAAACACACGTCCGCGCATCGTAAAAATTGATGAGAGTTGTTTTTAATTTTAAAATAAAGGAGACCAAAGTCCAATCCCGTAGAGATGGGATGCATATTGACAAGTTTGGATGCCATCATTATCTTCTCTAGCAGTGTTGAAGATTTTTGTTTTTATAATTTACGCGCGCCTAAGGGGTTAGATACCCTTTTACTGTTGCCAGGGCGCGGGCAAAAAGGTAGAAGGAGGAGAAACGAAAATTGTTTTGTAGTGGTTTTGAAACTCTGGTGTATTTGGTTTCGATATTAACTCTCCAGGGGTGGGAGTCCGAATAGGACGGAGAGTTTTTCTTCACTCAGTGTGATTCGAAGGTCATAATTCACACTTGTTTTTTGTGCTTGAAACTCTGCAACAGCCAAATCTACGTGTCAGTGTTATGCCTTCAGAAGCAGAATTTTTCTGTCTGAGTTCCTATTACACAAATGGAAAACTTGAAAGACTTGTTGTCATGGGTAGGATTCGAACCTTGACCCTCCGAGTGAGAAGCGATTGCAAGTACCACTACACCACGGCCACCCCTATCAAGGAATCAAACAGCTCAACCTTAAAATAAATAGAAAGAAGACAATTTTTCTGTATAGTCATTAAATATCTCTCGTCTGTTCATCAGTAAATTCAGCGTCAAAACAGTTCTTCGATCTATTCTTCACAAACGACAAGAATGTTATTCGATGGACATTGTATGGTTACCTTCCCAATGATAACGTATAATACGAATTTTGCCCAGATTTGGATTCAGGAGATGTATAGTCAGTGATCCCATTTAGGGTTGATTTTACATAGATACTTAACATGACGCGGATACGGCAGGTCGCTATGGTATCAATAGCACGAACGATCGAATCGCCATCAAATATTATTGACCTGAGCTACAATATATTGACAACTTTATGTCTATTGGATTTCTGCAAATCATATTCGCCAATTAATGGTTTGAAGTTTGCAGTCGGCTTATTTGAACCATCACCTAAAGCTGGTGTCTTTTAATAGATACTAAAGGGTGTCCCAAAAATAACGCATGATAATTTTGATAGAAAATGGAGGTTTTTAATTAAAAATTGTAAGTTTTTTTATTGATTAATTAAGCAAACAGTATAGGGTTATGTATGGGATAGCAAATCGGGTAAATGGTATCTACGGCTTTGCTGGCACACATGCACTATTTTGTCCAATTTTTCCATGATTGGTTTGCATAAATGTGACTGAATTTCGTTGATACACATTAACTCTTATTGTCTCCATCCCAAAACAGTGACATGTTGTGGATTTTCTGAACTTCAAATTAGACAATTTTGACGATTAACAAAGTCATCATAATGATAATGAGCCTCATCGCCGAAGATTTGACTGCAGCTGCCAAACCTTCATTATTTTTAAAATTTGCTCAATAATGAAAACCCCTTTTTCTTTCGTGTAGAATAGTTTCCATTTTTAACAACCCTGAACTGTCAGCAACCAAGCTGTCTTTTTTTTTCGTTGGCAGAAAATGGAAAAAAATTCAAATCTTGCATGAATTTGGGACACACGTTCACAGCAGAAGAAATATTATATTTCTTCGATATAGTACACCCAGAAAACTAAAGTCCTCCACATACCAGGTTGACTCATTAACTCGTAATACAATAAGAAATTAATTTCATTGTGATCAAAGGCAAATAGCCATTTTTTTAGTTGTCTGTTGAAGTAAACGGATTTCTTAATATTCCGAATTTGAGTTGGTAACAGATTAAATAATAAAATTAAATAAATGGGTGTGACGCTAGTGTAAAAATTTCTGAATTTCTGAGTGTTATGGTGCAGTATAATGTCAAAATTACTGTCATTTCTGTGCAGAGAATAAGCAGTTGAATTTAAATTTAATGATAACCACCTCTAATAAAAAATATTTTTAAAAATTTATAAAAATAAAGATGTTTAAGCGGGAGAATTCTTGCATTCTTAAATAACAAAAAACTTTGTTCGCTTTATCTCTTTTTGCAAAATTTGGATTGCAAGAAAGTACACAGTCTCAAAAAGAGACCTGTATCACACAGGCTTTAGTCGGTAAATAATTTTGGTGGTCGATAAAAAGTACTTTTTTTTAGAACGGATGTACTCGTATGTGTATCCCAATTCATATTGTTGTCAATCTGCAAACCTACGTATTTAAAATCGAATACTACTTCAATTATACAGCATTTAGATGTACATAGTCTATCGGTAGTAAAACCCATGGGGCCGGCAGCAAAATAACAAGTAATATATCTATCCAATATTTTATTACAGTCTGCACTATGGTACATATATAAATTTTGGTGAGTGAAAATCCAGTATAGATAGGGTAAAAAACCTTGGTGTTCTCGTTGATTGCAGCTTATGCTTAGAAAATAAAACCTTAGGATTTCCAAGTCGTGATTAACATCTGCTAATAGATTTAATAAAAAGCAATTGGAATATAATACACACTATGTCGCCCGCAAAACCAATTAGGCATCCTCTGTCGATTTTTCATTTTTGAAATCGAATTCATTATTACTTAAAAGTGAATTATTTTCGAAAAAAGAAGTGACCCTAGTTCTTACCATTTTTTTGAAAATTGCGGGATAGGATTGTAGCTGTTAAGATTGGATCTATACCCTTTTTAAAAAATTGGAATAACCTCTGCAATTTTCAGGCTGTTTGGGAAAGTAGCATTGTAGACACTATTACTAAGTAGTGAGTTAGAATATCAACAATATTAGAGGCAACACTCTGGATCAGGGATTCCCAAACTATTTTGGGCAAGAGACCCCTTTTTCAAAATGAACTGAAACCTCAGACCCACATAGCGAAATTACTTTAAAAATCCTATCTCTAGTTTTTTTCCCATTGATACAAAATACTTACGAATTTAAAAACTTTGCGGTTGGTTAAGTAAATAAATTTGACATAATTTTCTCATCAAAATTTAACAAAAAAAAAATAGACATAAAATTCAGAGTAATTAATATTTATTAATACAAATTAAGTAAAAATACCTAAGTAGGTAATTATTTCTTGGAAAAAAAATTCAAATAGTAAAGAAAAAAAATATTAAAAGTTGTGGATGAAGCTGGTGACTTTCTACCAATCTAGCTGCTGGTGAGTTGCAGCCTTAAATCTCCGCGTTCGTTGATTTTCAAACGGTTTCTTTCTTTTGCAAAATGTTTGTAACCAGACTGAAGCCTTTTTCGACTAGATATGATGATGGAAAAGCGATAAAGTATTTTTCAGCAATGATCATCAATGCAGGATACTGTGTTTCAATGTTGCGTAGCAACCAGAACTTCTTTTTTAAATTTCTGCTTAAGCTCCTCGTCTGTGCTGGTGGTAATCAAGTCTTCTTGGATCGTCACATTGGCTTCTTCCATGGCTATTGTACGGATTTATTATCCATTGAGGAATTTGAAAATTTAAGATCCTCAAACCATATGATAAAATAAAATCTTCTTGAAGCATTTCTGGTAATTTTGACAAATGCGAAAACTGCGAATATTCTTTTCTGCTTAAAATTTGTTTATAAAGGGTTAGTTTACCCTCAAAAACCGATATTATTAATTTTGTTTTAATCAAGTTGAGATCGTCATCTTGCAGCTGCAAATTAACTTTGTTGAACATACCAACGATATCAGTCAAGTAAGAAATATCTGTTTTAAAATTGTTCAGATTTTATTTTAAATTCGGATCTTTTTCTTGTAAAAACTGCAACACAGATTCAAAAATAGCTGAAAATTTTGCTAAGTAAGAGCCTCTTGATAGTGTAATATGTTGTGGTTTTGAAATATAAAAAAAACTGTGATTTGCCTTCGATAGGGCACGGAAGTATCTGTCCTCTTTATTGATGTTGTTATACTCGAACAAATATACAAATTTAGCATGGTTACATGTTTACATACTGTACAGTGACTTTGCTGGCAACCGAAAGTATAACGTAGCAAGAAACATGACTCCACAGTTCAAATAAACAATTGATTCAGAAGTGTGTCTTTTACATTTGTTGTACATTAGGTCACTGACACACTGCTTTATTTGCGTTATTATTATCCTGTTATGTGGTTTGCTTCTTGATACGCTACACCTCCCTTCTTTTTGAAGAATGCTTATATGTACGTTGTCAGTTAATGGATAAATATTCTTTCACATTGTTATGTAATATGTTGTATAATTAACTTTGTTTAAATTTTGTGTCAATTAAATTTTTTTTGTGCATTTTCATAATTTGTAAAATGATGTACTCGTATATTAAAATTTTTATAATAATATTTGTCTGTTTTCGATCTTTTTGATTAAAAGGTGTATCGTAAATTTTTTTATTTTTTTCTTTGAATTTTAATATCTACTCAAATTTAAATTGTATATATGCATGTATATATATGTATGTATGTAGGATCCCAGAGAGGCAGAAAACAATTAAAAGAATTATTCCTTTCGAAACACAATATAGTTTTTAATTCAGTTTCAAGTTAACGAATACAATAAGGTAAGAATGTACAAGAATACAATGGTGATATACAGGGAATTAATTTAATGTCTTTAAGTCGTTCCTCTTTCATCTGTACCAATTTCTCTTGTTCCGTCTTCTTCTTCGTCGTCGTTGTCCTCATTGTCGTCGCCTTCAATCTGGCATGTTCCGTTTCCAGTTGGTGATGGTGTGGCGTTGCCAATAGTTACCATCCTACACTCGGCCATCCTGCGCTATTAGCCGACCTCGGCTCATCTCTCCTGTCAACGCATCGGTTCTTCGTCTAATTTGTTTGCGTTTTTAATGTTCATCTTAGATGATTATTGCTACATCTGATGTCTTATTTGGTATCTTGTATATTTTGGTAAAGCAGGCTTTTATGCATTTTATTCTTTATTGTATATTATTTTTGGTGCCTGGAACGTCTTCCCTGTTTGTGACTGGTTGGTTACAGCGCGCAACTTCTTCAGCATCTTTTCCATCTTCTCCTTCTGAGGATTATGAGTTTCATGGCTTCATGTAGTCTGCACTTGTAGATGTACTGGGTGGTCCTTCCTGGTTTCCTTCCTTCCTTGCGTCATACCGGTCATGAGGTGACACTTTTGTGATCTTGTAAGGTCCCAGGAACTTAGAATAAAGCTTTATATTGGCGCCAAATTGAGTTCGTTTTATGGCCACCAAATCCCCTACATCATTCTTTTTCAGTGGTTTTCGTCGCTTGTCGTATATAGATCTGTTCTCGTCCTGCACTTTCTTGATGCTTTTTCTCGCATCCTGTCTCGCTGTTATGTGAAAGCACTGAGACACTCCTCCTTAACTACTTCCGCTGGCTCCACATCGTTGTTCTTCCGCATCCTTGTGTCCACTAGGAGCTGAAATGGAGTCCTGTTGATGCCATTTCACAATACTCCTTAAAAGTATTGGACGTGAACGCTGCGCCTTTGTCTGAAATTAATTGTTCAGGGTTCCCAAAAATCGCTTTCTGAATCTCTAGCTTTTGAATAACTTCTGCCGTTGTTGTCGTCTTTACGGGGTAAATCCAGGTAAACTTGGAAAAGGCATCTATCACACAAAGGATATAGGTGTATTCTTTTCCTATCGGAGAGAGTGGACCTAAGTGGTCGATGCGATAGGTCTTCAATGGCGCATCTTCCTTGTCTATCGGATTGAGGAATCCTTCCTGACGTCCGGCTTTTCGCTCCGGAAGTATGCAACTAATGCAGTTCTTCCTGAAATTTTCTAGCTTGTCCCGCAGCTCCGGTATAAAGTAGTCCCTGCTGATGACGTCCTCCATCTTCTTAACACCAAAGTGACCATCGTTGTGTACCTGTTTTATGATTTCACCCTGCATTCGCCTGGGTACACAGAGCAACTTTCTTCCTTCTTTGTCGGCCTTGTAAAGAATGTTGTGTTCTATTATGAAAACGTCGTAGTAGCTTCTTAATCGGCTCAAATGTTTAATCCTTCCCTTGGGCATCTTCGATCCTCGCCAAGAACTCTGTCGAAATATTTAAACAGCATGGATTTCGACTTAAAGTATCCGCGTGTTTAAGTTTTGTTCCGGCTTGATGCTCCAACTGATAGTCGTACTCCTGTAAGACGAGAGCCCATCTTGCAATCCTTGCCGGTAATTCCATCCGCTCCATCGTCCCCTTGAACGCAGCACGATCAGTCACGATTTTGAATTGAATGCAGTTTCTTAATTGCGGAAACTATGGCCAACAATCCTAACTCATAGCTGTTGTAATCCTGTAATCCTAGGAAACTCTGCACCTTCTGATTTCTTTTTGGTTCAGGAAACTTCCACACTGCCTTCGTCTTCCCCTCTGCTGGAGCTACACATCCGTCCTCGATTGTCAGTCCCAAGTAGTTAATGCGTCGACATAAAAACTGACGCTTCTTACACTTGAACTGGTCACCATAGATGCTCTCAATTTTGAATACCTCCTCTAGGTTCTCTTCTTCGTCTCTAGCCAACACCACTAAATCATCCATATAGCGCATAACTTTCTTTTTCTCTAATAGAGGCCTGAAAATTAGGTTTATGTGACGCTGAAAAACTGCTGGCGATATGCATAATCCGAACAGGACTTTGTTGAATTCGTACTGTTCGGAAGGTGTAACGAATGACATGTACTTTTTGATTTCGTCGGCGACTGCGACGTGGAAGAAGCCATTTTCCAGGTTTAATGTCGAAAATACTTTGGCTTCGCTCAAGGCATCTATTTGATCATCGATCTGTGGCATTGGGTAATAATCCCTTATCATCTGGCGGCTAATCCTCCGGTAGTCCACACAGAGTCATTTAGTGTCATCCTTCTTGTTGGCTACTACAATCGGACTTGCAAACTCCGAATAAATCGGCCTGATCACAAAATCTTCCAGCCACTTCTTCACCTGCTCGTCCACGATATCCTTTTCTAGTGGTGCCAGTCTTCTAGGACGTTGGACAATCGGTGTTTCGTTTTGGAGCACGATCCTCATCTTCACGTTCATTTGTTCCTCCAGTATAGGATCGTAACTCTCAACCAACCGTGTGATCTCTTCCTCGTAGTCTGGGTTGACGGACTCGGATTTTGCTTCTGGCCGCGTGGATAGGTTAAAACACCCCGGAAAAATTTCGCACTGGGACACAACAACGTCGTTTTCTAAAATCCTGATTGTCGTCTAATTCAGAATATCCTTTCCTATGATCATAGGCTGCTTCATGTAGGTCCTTGACAAGAAGAAAATGCGGGCTTTGTGCTCCCTTCCATCGATCCTCACTTTTCCATCAAAGTACCCTGCGGATTCCGTTGCTTCCTTTGCTACGGCGTCGAATTTCGATGGCAGTATTCTTCCAATACCTCGCTGTCTCTTGTTGTCCCACAAAATTCGTTTTTGGCCAACCGCTGTAGTTGCTACCCTTGGTGGGACAGCTGTTTGACTTATGGTCAAAGCCATAAAGCAGTCCTGTAGGTCCGGCAGGTGGTGACGTATTCGTCGTATCATATCGCCGTATAGAGCTACCAGTGTCGATATCGGCAAAGATCGGTTGACCTTCTTCCAATACCTCGCTGTCTCTTGTTGTCCCACAAAAATCGTTTTTGACCAACCGCTGTAGTTGCTACCCTTGTTCGAACAGCTGTTTGACTTATGGCCAAAGCCATAAAGCAGTCCTGTAGGTCCGGCAGGTGGTGAAGTATTCGTCGTATCATATCGCCGTGATAGAGCTACTAGTGTCGATATCCGCAAAGATCGGTTGACCTTCTTCCAACACCTCGCTGTCTCTTGTTGTCCCACAAAATTCGTTTTTGGCCAACCGCTGTAGTTGCTACCCTTGGTCGGACAGCTGTTTGACTTCTGGCCAACGCCGTTACACGCAAAGCACTTTGGGCGTTGATCCTTGCAATCCCTGATTAATTTTTTTACAGGTGAAGAATAGTGGTGCTGTTTTTGTTTGCACTTCATTGTTTCTGGTTAGATCCAACTTGTTTTCTCTGGGGAAACTCTCTCTGAAACGCCTGTAGTCGTTCAACTTTTCCTTTAACTCCTATATGGTGTTCATTCTATACATAAGTACTTTATTTCTAGGCTCGTCCTATATTCCGTCGATGACGTATTGGATCACTGTCTTATTGTCGAGTAGACGCCTTGTCCTCAGTTCGCGCATTGCCAGCAAATACTCCTGCGACAGTTCATCCATTTTCTGCTTGCGGTCAATCATCCGCAAATGAATATCTGCAGCCGAAATGCCGTCGCCGAACTCCTCTAGCAAAAACCCCCTTAACTCTTCCCATTAAACAACCCCGGTCTCGATCGTACTGCCATCTTTGCTGCTCCCATCAGCAACCGTTTGGCATAAAGAACTCTCTGCATATCATCCCATAAGAACAAAGTCCTTGAGCCACAGCTTTTCACGATAGTCGTCCTTGCCTGCAAACGTTGGGACTGCATTCAGCACGTCTTCGAAACTTGTGGAATTTCTGCTTCTTAGTTGTTCGACCTCCATTCTAAGTAGCGTTAGCTCCATGTACTCCGCTAGTTTCCTCCTCTCTTCGTCTTCTTAGTGATCGTTTGATCTATCGCCCTCCATTCTACAACGACCGTCATCGCTCCTTACTCAACCTTACTCATTCGGCTTGTACCTGCTTGCGCCCCTTGCGGTTCGATACGTGGCAGTTCCACCTCCCCAAGGTGTACTTCTTGACGCTCCAATGAAGGCCCCCTTCTCGTTAACTCTGTCTCCCTGCACGTTATATCCGATTCCCTGCTCATGAACTCCCGCATGAGATCAGAGAAATTCTGCATGTTGCCCAACAATTCACTGCTATTCATCGCCTTTGCTTTCCTTCCTTTACCCATAATGAAATAAAATATCCCAAAAAAAGACTATATACTTTTTCTTCAGTGTACTGAACTAAATTACTTGGTTGTTGTCCTTGCCTTTCTTACATAAATGTAAGTCGCCAACCCACATAATATCAAAATTTCCTCTGTCGGCAATGTGGTTCAGTTGTGTTTGCGCCCTTGCTACACGTTTTAAAAACTATACAAATTCTGCGTTTGTCTTATTCCCAATTCAAATAACGTCAAAACAAGAACGATCTTACCGCTTCTCCGAATTGCAGACCTTTTGTCTTAATGCAGTTATGCTATTGGACTTGATATTATTTTATTTTTTTTAAGTTGCGATGTTTTACACTTGCAGGATTTCAATGGCACTCCGCCTTATTAAGGCGGATTTTATTTTTTTTGCTAAATATACTTATACTTTCACTAGAGATTGTATTAGACGGTGTAGGATTGTATTACATTTGAAGGATTTCAATGGCACTTTGCCTTATTACGGCGGATTTTTTTTCTATAAGTTTCACTTTTTATCGCTACCTGTAGCCGGTATTTTAATTCTTTGCCGTACGCGTCGTAATTATAGAATGGTGTAATTTCGTTCTGCTTGAGAAAGTCTTTCCGAAAACTGGCTCAAAAAGACAATAACCGTGCATTGTTGATGGTGTCGTGTTGTAACAGTAGCAAAAATATTTAAGACATTCGTCCCAATCGTTTTTATCAACTGATATATATTCATTGAATGTATGATGGCTACGTTCAACTGTACCAAGCGTCTGACGATGGTATGGTATTAAAGTTTTGTGTTTGACTTTAAGTAATTGACGTAATTCTTCAAAAATGCTGTTTTTGTATTCTGTTCCCATGTCTGTTAAGATTGTTTTCGTACAACCATAGACGAGAATAACGTTTACAAATATTGCTCTTGCTAATGTTTTGGCGTGCTTTGGTCGGTATTGGTACTGCAATGAGATACTTTGTAAGGCCACATATGATTGTGACTGCGTACTCATTCCCATTAAAATATTAGTGAAGAGGGCCAATTGTATCTATTTGAACGGTTTCGAAGGTTTTAGTTGGTGTTTCTATGATAACAATTGGTTCTCAATTGGGTCTATTTATTTTGTTCTTTTTGCATTGTGCGCAATTGTTAACATATTTCTTGATATCTTTTTTTATATTTTTCCACTAAAAATGTTTAATAATTTTCTTAGTGGTACGTACGATTCCCGGGTGGCCTACCCTAATTGGATCATCGTGGTACTGTCTAATGATTTTGTTGATTTGTTCAAAGGCTGTTACTTGCGTTAATTCAGGAGTTAACGCTATTTCAATTCCTTTGAGAACTTGGGTGTCCTATTCTTTAAATACATCTATTCGAGTATAATTAAACAATTTGTCTGCTAAGGACAACTGTATTTTTACAAGTCCTAAATTGCCGGCTTCTTTCATAAGCTTGACAAAGAATTGTCCTAAGTCAATTTTCGTCTCAACAATCAGGTAACTTGTATCTATACAGCTACAAGTCTTTCGTTTTTGAAATATAATTTCGGTGGATTGAAAACGATTTGAGCATGCTTTCTAACTTCGTATTTGTTTAGCGCTTCATATATTTTGGGGTTCTCATAGCGCCGTATTTCTTCCATAATATTGTCGTAACTTTTAATAATTTACTGGCTTCTACTGAAGTTTGTTTTAACTCTGAGATATCTATGCGGGATAGTGCGTCCGCTACATACGAGGGGCGTTCAACATATTCTCGGTATCGGGGTGAAGCTGTGTTTATATATATAAATTGACTTATTTATCAAGTAATACTATTATTTTAGTGCATTCGTGTAAAATTTCATATAAACGTGATTATTAATTCGCGTTTTATCTCTAGTTAAACAGAATCATAATGGCAACTGAGACGATGATGGTCAAAATTAAGCATCGCGCTGTAATTAAATTTCTCACTAAGCAAGGAAAAAGTCAAAGAACTATTCATGAAGAGATGGTGCCTGTTCACCAGGGTTCCGCACCTTCATTATCAACTGTGCAAAAGTGGTCAAATGAGTTCAAGAGAGGCAGAGAGAGCATTGAAGACGACCCCCGCTCCGGCGACCCGGATACTGCTTGTACGGGAGAAAGCATCAAAGAAGTCGAAAAACTTGTTCTTGAGGATGCCCGAATAAAGGTGAAAATGATGGCAGAGATCACCAAGCTTTCAATTGGTACCATTCACATCATTCTTCATGACCATCTTAACCTTTCAAAGGTCAGTGCAAGGTGGCACCCCACGAATGTTCACAGCGCCTCGGAAAAAAGTGAGAATCGCATGCTGTAGAGAGCTTTTGGAGATGTGTAGTGAGAACGCGGACGGTGTTATGGATCGAATTGTTACTGGGGACGAAACATGGGTTCACCACTATGACCCTGAAAGCAAACAAGAGTCCATGCAGTGGCATAAAAAAGGAACAGACACCCCGAAGGAGTTCAAAGTCACTCCGCCTGCCGGGAAGCTCATGGCCACAGTTTTTTGGGACTCAAAGGGAATCTTGCTCATTGAGTACAAAAAAAAAGGTGAAACCATCAACGCCACATCTTACGCTTCCACTTTGCATAATTTCCGGGAGGAAATTAAAAAGAAAAGACGGGGTAAACTCGCAGCGGGTGTGTTGCTTCTTCATGACAACGCTCCTGTTCACACGGCGCGAGTTTCCAAGGCTGCTGCGCGAGATTGTGGTTTCGAAGAAATCCAACACCCACCCTATAGTCCAGACCTTGCCCCTAGTGATTATTTCCTGTTTCCGGATTTGAAAAAATGTCTTCGTGGAAAAAGATTTTCGGATGATGAAGAGCTCAAGTCGGCAATAAATGGGTATTTTGCAGAGAAAGAGGAAATTTATTTTTTGAGGGTTTAAAAAAGCTTATATCAAGATGTAACAAATGCATTGATGTTAGGGGAGATTATATTGAAAAATAAAAACAATTTAAATTGAATTCGCATTTTCCTTCATATCGATACCGAGAATATATTGAACGCCTTTCGTATGTAGCGGACGCACTATCCCGCATAGATATCTCAGAGTTAAAACAAACTCGTAGTTCTCTTTACCTGCTATGAACTCCACTACAAAGTCGTATTCCTCCAAATCTAGTCTAATTCTTGTTAGTTTAGAGGAAGGATTCCTCATTGAAAAAGGTATGTTAAATGTCGATGATCAGTTTTTACACGAAACTTTCTACCATAAATATAGGGTCTAAAATATGCAATCGCCCAATATATTGCCGCTAGCTCTTTTTCTATTGTTGCCTTATTCAACTCACCTTTAGTAAAGGATCTTGAACCAAACGTGATGGGTAGTTGTTTATCACCATTCGGTTGACTTAGCACTGCTCCACACGCGTAACCACTAGCGTCTGTTGTAATGCAGTATTCTTTTTCGAAATCAGGGTACTGAAGTATATTAGGGTTAAGTAACACAGATTTTGAATAGTTAAATGGATTTGTGCATTCTGTAATCCATTCAAATTGTATATTTGTCCTACATAGCCTAGTCAGGTGTCTAGATTAATCCGCGAAATTTGGTATGAATCTTCGGTAATAGTTACAAAAAGCTACGAATCGTTTCACTTCATCAGCATTTTTGGGAACGGGATATTGTTGAATTACTTCAAATTTATTTGGGTCGAGTAAAATGCCTTTACTGGTGCATTTATGACCAAGATAAGTGACTTCTTCATTGAAAAATTTGCATTTGTCGGGATGCAATTTGAGATTGTATTTCCGACAAACTGAGAAAACGTCCGGTAGATTTCACATCATATGTTTCTCCGAACATCCTGTGAAGTTTGTCTTTTGCAAATATTGGAAAATTTTTATTTAACTTTTCTAATATTGGTTTGTTATTTGTGTCTATTGGGTCGATGTGAGTTACTTGCTACTATGTAGTCTTGAAGATTTTCTATATGAACTTTATAGTTTTGTGCAATGGCGTTCGAATTGGTTGTATTAATTAGCCTTATGTATGGTTTATTTTTAGTTGATATGGTGTTTGCAAGAAATATACCCCGTGCTATTTCTTGGTGTGGTATTAGAAACCTCTACGTTAATTAACCGTATAACTTCCGATATAGCTGGTACAGTTATAGTGTTAACAGTAGGTGTGTTTGTCATTTGAAGAGGTATATCTTCGTGGTGATCACATGGTCTTAGTATGAGTCTATCTTGATTGGATTTATAATCTAACAAACAATTGTACCTTTTGATGAAGTCTAATTCTAAGATTCCTGCACATGGGATGGGAAAATCATCCGGTACTACATGAAATTCCTGTTTAATTAACAGTTCTTAACATATTAAGTCTTCTGAAAATACTCCCACAGATCTTATTGCTCCTTATCCTATTCAACTTAATTCTGTTATCTGAGATTTGTATATTTTTATATCATTATTAATCTGACCTTCTTTAAAGATTGATATATCGGCTCCTGTGTCTATTAGAAATATTTAAATTATGTTGTTTAGAGTACATTTGGAAAAAACGTAACTGCTTAAATGCAGATTAAATCTATTCTTACTTGTACTATTTATTGGTGGTAGAATTAGCTGGATTTCCTGCTTTCCATTAAGCTGTTTTATATTTCTTTATTTATTTGGACAGAAGTCGGGAATTATTGAATTGACTTACCATGGGCTCCATTGAAGTTGAAATTACTATAACGGCCTCGGCTATTACCCAGAAAACCTCTGCGATAGTTTCCATGGTAATTACCTTGTAGTATCGAATTTTGAAAACCAGTAGCCTCCGTGCAACTATTTGTGAATTTAGATATTCACCCATGTGAACGTACCTGCTTTCGTGATCAATTTTGCACTATCTACAGCACAATTCTTCGTTATTGCCTTTACGGCAGTCTGTGTTGAATATTTAGATGCTAGTTCTGAAAATAGTCCATTCGATATATATGCTCCTTCTAAAGACTTGGTAAATTTTTCGATTTCACCGGTGTACTGGTTCGCTGTCTTACTTTTTTGCTGTACGTTCATTAGCTTTGCAGTCAATACCTCTACTGATTCCCCTTTAACGTTACTTGTCAGGGTGTTTTTTATTTATTGCAATGTTTGTCCATTGCTAATCAAATTTCTGGCTGTTCCTTTGAGCTTTGTTTTTATTATAGAAACGGCCATGGTTTCATGAGTTTCCTTAATTTGATCTAATATCTCTATATCGTCTATGAAACTTTCCCTATTTTTTATCCTCCCGTCGAACTCAGGTATAGTTGACGAGGCTATTTTTATAGAGTTTATTTTTGAGAGAGACATATTAGATTGTTAAAGTTTTGGTTCCTGCTTATCGACTTGTTGTGGTTTCTGTTCATTGTCGTTTTCTTCTGGATTTGGCATCAATGAAGTAAAGTCTATCTGTATATCTTTGTAGAAAGTAGGTGCACATCTGCTTCCAGATTATGCTTAGCTAGACGTACTATGAGCTTATCTCCAGCAAAGACAAAAATTCGTCTTCCTTGTGTCTTATGTGTTGGTGTTAAATGTTCGTATACTCCTTGTAAAATGTGTGCTATATTATTTAAGCTATCTAATATGCTTCATAAGTACTGTCTCTTTATTAATGTGTGTATTTTTATTAATACACTTGTATGATCTACCTATGCTTTATGATTCTCTAATTTTTGTTCTATTTTACTCCACTTTCCCATAGGTTACAATTTATTGTTCATAATAGGCCAGAAAATCTACTATCAAGAATATATAAGTTAAAATTTTCTTTATAAGTGCTTTTATCTGCAGTTTCAGCTTCTTCTTCTTCTCCTGTGTGGTGGCTAGGCTTAGTTCTTTATATACTCGTAACAAGGCTTCTGGCGAGCGTATTGTTTGCCACCTCTTGTCTGCTTCTGAATTGGTTTTTCTGTACTTCTTGTGCCGTTGCCTCCTTTTGTTCGCTTTCTATACCGCTCGATTGTTATAGGTGTTGGTCCAATTCGTACCTTGGCTGCTTGTTTGAGTAGGTCATCTTTTTGTTCAGGTGGTTATGTCTTCTTGTAGTCCGCTGGTTCTGCTGGCTAGTTGGTCTGGTTCTGCTGGCCGCTTTGTTTTTGTTGTAGATTTTCATTAGCCAGAAAGGCTGCCCACTTCTTGAATATCTGGTCGAATTCTTCTTTCAACATTAATTATTTTCTTTAAGCAGGGTTTCCCAATGCCAATGTTTAGACATCGAAATGCCAAAAAAAATTTGGAAAAGAAAAGGGATCTAGATGGCGATTCAGTCCTTTGTAGACTCTGGCAGAATCGCCATGTAATATGTTGTGGTTTTGAAATAAAAAAAAACTGTGATTTGCCATCGATAGGGTACGGAAGTATTGATGTATATACAAATTTAGCATGGTCACATGTTTACATACTGTGATAACCACTCAAATGTGAGCAGCGACATCTAGCAGAAAATGTCGAAACTCGAAGATTAGAAGGTTTCGATACTGGATTAGCAACTGGAGAGTAGAATCGAATTTTCTAGCAAATTGGAAATTGTATGGGACGCTGGATGGCGAGGATTGTTCTCGAAGTATGTCATTCGAGTATAAATACCAGCATCCCAAAGGTATGCAAATCAGTTCTAAAGTGCAATTTGAAGTGTTAATTAGGAGAAGTGATTAAGTGGTTTAAGTAAAAGATAAGAAAAGTATAAGTGGTTGAGAAATTGAATTGTACTGAGAGAAAGAATTAAATAGTGAATTGTAACTGTACTGAATAAAGGGATTTGTATTGAAAAGAATAAGTTCTATCATTTGTACCCACACAAACATTTTACATTGGTGTCAGAAGTGGGATAGGACTTATTGTGTGTAAAAAAAAAAAAAAAAAAAGTGTTTTCTGACTATTTGAAAAAGCTAGAATGGGTCGAAAACTATTGCAGTTGACCCTCGTCCAACTCAAATCCGAGTTGAACAAGAGAAGCCTCAGCGCCAGTGGAGGAAAAAGTGACCTGGTGCTCCGACTTCAGGAGGCTTTGAACAACGAGGGACATGATCCTGATGCATATTCCTTTGATGTTGACGAGGATGAACAGACAAGTACCGGCAATGACATGGCTGCGATGATGCAACTCCTCTTGTTAAAAATGGACGAACAAAAGAAAAATATGGAAGAACAGAAGAACAGTCTGGAACAAAAAATGGACGAACAGAAGAACAGTCTCGACCAACAAAAGAAAAATCTGGAAGAACAGAAGAACAGTCTGGAACAAAAAATGGACGAGCAGAAGAGCAGCATTGAACAAAAATTCAACGAACAAACCAACAATCTGCACGGTCTTCAACAGAAAATGGATGAACAAAAGAATAATCTGGAAGAACAAAAGAACATTCTCCAGCAAAAATTCGAAGAAATCGATGACAAATTTGAAAGAATAGAGAAGAACGTTGATGACAAATTTGATAGAATAGAGAAGAACGTTGATGACAAATTTGATACAATAGAGAAGAATGTTGGAGAAAAATTCGAGGAAATGGACAGCAAAGTTCAGCAACTGGCAAAAGAGCTCGACACAGTGCGAAAACAGAAACTGCGAGAATGTTCTTTAAGCGGTCCAAGGAGAAAAGATTTGAAGCCTCCCTCATTCGATGGCCAGACCTCATGGTCTACTTATAAGAAGCAGTTTGAAATGGCTGCCTGTGCAAACGACTGGGACAATGAGGAAAAGTGCTTTGCCCTAGCGATGGCCTTACGTGGTCCTGCGGCAGAATTGTTACAAACAATCGATATCGAAAAGAATAGAGACTATATGGTTTTAGTGCAGGCTATCGAGAAACGGTTTGGGGATAGCCACATGCGGGAAGTTTACAAGGTTCAATTGCAAGGCCGTATGCAGCAACGAGGAGAAACACTGCAACAGCTCCAAGCAGACGTGAGTAGACTGGCACATTTGTCATATCCCACCGCAGGCCAAGAAATAATCGACGAGATGGCAAAGGACGCATTCATCAGGGGAATTGCAGATTTGAAGCTACAATCAGCAGTAAGGATGGCCGGGAAAAGAACCCTTGCTGAAGCACTTGCCTTCGCTCTGGCGATGGAAGCATCCAATCAGGCTTCCAAAGGAATGCATTTCGTAAGGGAAATAGTATCTGGTGAATGCTCCTGCTCAAGACCAACTACTATGCAACGAAATATCCCGCGGGAGAGCCGAAGAATGCGCTGCTGGAACTGCGATAAAGTAGGACATTTGCAAGGGCATTGTAAAGAACCGGTACGACGAGAAGGCTGCCTGCACTGGGGCTACAGGCAAATAGAAAGAAAAGCCGGCAGAAACTGCTACCAAGAAACCGGTCAAATTTCCAGAAGCCATCAGTTAGGAAATGCTTACTTCGCGGGGCAGAAGTCTGTAGCAGGAGTCGACGACTCCAGGGTAATTATCCCAGTCTCACAGGTAAAACAATGCAACCAAAGCCTCCCAGCAGAAGTAGTCAGTGGTAAAGAAGCGAAACAACAGGCAACTATCCAAACGATCAGGACTGAGCCAATAGAGGGTTGGAGTATAGACGAAATCCGTTCCTCCCAACAGGCAGACAATGACATCGAACCAATATTGGCCTGGAAGGAACACGAGGAAAGACCAAGCTGGCAGCAGATATCAGATCGGAGCCAAATTCTGAAGGCATACTGGGCACAGTGGGACTCGCTTTTTGTGCAAGATGGATTGCTGAAGAGAAAATGGGAAAGTGCAGATGGGAAAACATCTCGTATGCAGCTAATAGTGCCACGTTCCAGAGTCAGCCAAGTACTCCATGAAATACATGACGGAATCTCAGGAGGCCATTTGGGAATAAACAAGACGTTGGAAAAGGTAAGGGAACGTTTCTATTGGCTAAGCGCTAAACAAGATGTCGAGAATTGGTGCAAAAAGTGCATAAGATGTGCGGCTACCAAGGGTCCAAAAGTAAAGCCACATGGACAAATGCAACAATACAATGTCGGAGCACCCTTCGAACGAATAGCCATCGACATCGCTGGGCCGTTTCCCGAAACCTTTAATGGAAACCGATATACTCTAGTAGTCATAGATTACTTCAGTAAGTGGCCGGAAGTGTTTGCCATCCCAAATCAAGAGGCTAAGACCGTAGCCGAACAGATAGTCAACAACTGGGTGAGCAGATTTGGGGTCCCAATGGAGCTGCACTCTGATCAAGGGCGAAACTTTGAATCAAAAGTCTTCCAGGAAATATGCCAATATTTGGGAATAAGAAAGACAAGGACAACGCCACTACACCCTCAATCTGATGGAATGGTCGAGCGATTCAATCGGACCTTGAATGAGCATCTATCTAAGGTTGTCAGCAACTGCCAGCGGGATTGGGATCGACACATACCCCTCTTCTTAATGGCCTACCGAAACGCGGTCCATAGCTCAACAGGGCACACACCATCCGAGATCTTATTTGGTCAAACAATTCGGTTGCCAAGTGAAGCAAAATTCGGATCCCCACCGACGGAGCCCAAAGAGGTGAACGAGTACGTGAATGACTTACGCAGCAGGATTCGTAAATTGCATGAAGACACCAGAGAAAAGATGAAGCTAGCAAGCAGCCGCATGAAAACTAGGTACGATATCAAGGCGAAATCTTCCGGTTTCAACGAAGGAGATCTGGTTTGGCTGTATAATCCTCAGCGTAAGAAAGGCAAATCTCCAAAATTGCAACAGGACTGGGAAGGTCCATACAAGGTGATAACCCGCATTAATGACGTTGTCTACCGGATCCAGCGTGGGGATCGAGGAAAATTTAAAGTGGTCCATTTGGATAGAATGTGTCATTTCAACGGGATGCTGAATGACGAAGTTGTTCGGGACGAACAACTGTAGGGAGGGAGCAATGTGATAACCACTCAAATGTGAGCAGCGACATCTAGCAGAAAATGTCGAAACTCGAAGATTAGAAGGTTTCGATACTGGATTAGCAACTGGAGAGTAGAATCGAATTTTCTAGCAAATTGGAAATTGTATGGGACGCTGGATGGCGAGGATTGTTCTCGAAGTATGTCATTCGAGTATAAATACAAGCATCCCAAAGGTATGCAAATCAGTTCTAAAGTGAAATTTGAAGTGTTAATTAGGAGAAGTGATTAAGTGGTTTAAGTAAAAGATAAGAAAAGTATAAGTGGTTGAGAAATTGAATTGTACTGAGAGAAAGAATTAAATAGTGAATTGTAACTGTACTGAATAAAGGGATTTGTATTGAAAAGAATAAGTTCTATCATTTGTACCCACACAAACATTTTACAATACTGTACAGTGACTTTGCTGGTAACCGAAAGTGTAACGTAGTAAGAAACATGACTCCACAGTTCAAGTAAGCAATTGTCTCAGAAGTGTGTCTTTTAGATTAGCTTTACATTAGGCTACTGGCACCGTGAATCATTTGTGCTTTATTTGTGTTATTATTATTCTGTTGTGTGGTCTGCTTCTTGATATGCTACAATAGCCAGCGGACTTCAGTGTGCAGAAGTAACCGAGTAAGAACTTCGTCGTTTCCCTCACATAGCTGAACAAATAATCAATAGTTCAAATAACTGCTTCGAATCTTATTGACAGCATTTATAACATATTGTAAAGACTGATGCAATCTAGGACTCAGATTTTCTGCTACCAAATGCTGTCTGTGAATCACGCAGTGAATGACGAGTGCCTCATGCAGTTGTCGTTTTAAGTGGCCTATAAAACCACGATGACGACCGTTATATTTGAGAACAATTTCGCGAAATGGTCATGTCTTAAAATAAAGATCAACTTTCATATGCGATACTTTTCGTAATTAAACTCGTGTAGTCATCGTTGTAGAGCAGTGAGTTTCTGTTAATCCTAGATGGTCTATAATACTCGCTGCCTAAAATGTTTGAGTCGGCAACACTGCTGCAATTTGAACTAGGATCAGCAGCACTGCCAGGAGTTGAAGAGACGATTATTTCTGGAGAGGCAGCATATCTGGTTAGTATACGGCAATCGCTGTCATCTGTCATACCGACACTTGTATAGTAATCGTCAAATTTCAATCCATTGACATTCATTGTGACAGTATGCTGCGAATTTTCCGGAAATAATGTATCATCATTATTGCTACTGGAGAGGAGGTGATTTTGTTGACTATTACCCAGTTTATATGACAGCTCAGTGTGCATTTAGTCAATCCACATTGGTTCAATACTCGTAGAAATGGCGGTGTTTATATGAAATTATCCCAAACCAAATCCAAAATAAGCGAGAGAAAATTGAGAGAGTTTAGAAAATAGCTGATTGAACTGACACTTGACACTGACACTGATACATTCTTCTTATTTCTTTGTCTTTTTAAATATTTCGTTTGTAATCCACATTTTAAATACAAAACTGATTACCTGTCCGATAATGGAAGAATACATTGTTTTTCTTTCTTTGCCTTTCCAAATATTTCGTTTGAAATCCCAGATTTTAAATACACAACTAATTACCTGCCCGATAATGGAAGAATACATTGTTTGTATTCTTTGTCTTTCCAAATATTTCGTTTGCAATCCCACATTTTAAATACACAACTAATTACCTGCCCGATAATGAAAGAATGATGAGAGCGCGAGGCAGTAAAATGTTTCAATGCGATTTTCAAAGCGATTACAACATTTCAATGCGTTTGAAGTGGTGTTTATATGAGCGTATTGAACAAATGGGCATTGCGTCAATGCACATTAAGCTGTAATATAAACTAGGTATATGTTGCTATTGCTGTTGATCCTCCAATTGTTGTTGATGCTGGTAATTGGTGACCGTCGTCGTATGAAGTAATTGCGTATGCTGTTGAAGATTGAAGTGTGCATCTACCTGCAGATGAAGACTATTGAGGTTGGTGTTATTAAGTTGGTACTGTTGTCGCTCCTGATGTTGTTGTAGCTGTTGGGTGTGTGGTTGATTACTTAATTGGGCAGATTGTTGCTGTAGATTTTTATACGAATTAAATAGTTGTCGTAGGTTATCGGCTTGCAAACTGTCAGGATGTAGGTAAGCGTCATTGAAAATGGTTCCCTTGTCATCATTATATCCGAAATATTGCGTATAATCCTCGAACATATGCGAATCAAGGCCATATTGGAAGACATATAATAATTCGTTAGTTGTTAATTTAGCGCCTTCTGGTGAATTTGGTAAATGCGATACAATTGTGTCAATTGGATCCTTTTCATGTTTGATTATCTGAGCAGTGAGATTGTTGTTATTGTCGTGAATATTGATAAGTTGTTCATGTTTTCGATTGTGAGCAATAAGATTTGTTGTTGTCATGGTTGTTGTATTTGTATTATTATTTGAATCGTTTTTGTCTCTTACTACTGTTACTATTGTTGCTGCCGGTTGTTATTGTTCGACTTCGTTTGGTGGCAGTGTTATGTTTGGTTGAGGTGTTCGCTGCTGCTCCTTGTTTACCTGGTGTCGATGGTGATGGCGATGTCGACGACAGCGACGATGACAAAGATGGCGAAGAGGTTTGATGTTGTCCATTATTATTCTTGAATTGTTGGTGGCCGGATGTATTACTTGTGGAAGGGGAATTGGACGAGCTACTATTTAATTCTCCACCAGACGGTATTGTCTTTGAAGATTTACTTTGTTTCTTTTGTGGACGGTATTTGTAGTCGGAATATTCTTTCATATGCATTTTACGTAAACGTTTCCGCTTCATCCATATATGGTTTTTTCTTTTTCTGCGATAAACTCTTCCATTCTCTATCAAGATTTTTCGATATCTCTGCATTGTGTAATTCTGGTGTTGTATTAATGATTTCTCGACGTCTAATTTGACTAAATACCATGAACGAATTCATTGGACGTTTAACGTGATTGGAACTGTGCTTTTGGTCTATGTTGCATCCGAATAAGGTGTTTCAGAATTAGAATCCACACGTATTGATCCGAAGGGGATATCCTCGTCAATGAACTTAGTATTCATGTTGATTATTGTTGAATAAAGACGATTACTATTGGTAATGGGAACAGATTTAAATTGGAGATTTCAAGTGGACCGGGGCCTGATGGCGATAGTGGTGAAATATTTGATTCTTGGGTATGCTGTGGCACCATTCTGCTCAGCAAAAAAATGTTACGTATTTTTTTATTATTTATTTTCAAAGTTTAACTAGCAATTCACTTGTTTTTTTTTTTGAAAATAGATTTTCTTTGAATCTCAGAAAAGAGCGGTACTTGGGGAAACGAGAATTGAAATCAGAGTCTTCAGAGGTGTGGCAGTAAATCAATTTTGACACTATTTTTCCAAGAAATATTTTTATATATTTTATTTTTGGTGTAAAATACTTTTGGGTGTTATTTTGGAAATGATCCAATGGATTATTTTTTTTTTTTCAAATTTCACCGACTTCTTGTTTACGAAAGATTTAGTTTGAACTTGTGAAACTAAAGCCTCAGCCTTTGCTCAAGCACGTATACTGACATCGAGGAGAGGCTGAATGAGAACTACGAGTATTTTGCTTGTTTCCACTTTGCATTGGAATCTGATATGTTTTGGAAAGAAATCTTTCACAAATTTTATTCCGTATTATTTTTTTGATATCAACTTGGACTAGATATTTAGTAGATATTTATGTACAAAACAATTTCTTTTTTATTTAAATTGCAAAATCGAATTTCTGATAAGAATTGAATTTGGTTTGGCGAACGCGACTTCAATCGCAAATTCACAAATGTCACACTTTTTCCATCAGATGATGCAGGCCCCGAGAGAAATGTGTGCAAACATTGTCTACAACAGTTTTTTTCTTTTCTTTTTTTTTCAATAGAGAAATTTATCTCCTAATCCATTAGTTATGGAAACTGTAAGCCGATTCCGTTTGCTTGTTTGTAAACTCAGGCTTTTGGAGGAGGAAGGCAAGAACAGAATCTTCAATTGCGAGAAGAAAGCCAAAATTAAAAAAAAATTAACGAAAACAGAAATTCTCGTCAGAAATACTAAATTCAAATTGTTAAATGCGTTCTAGAGCAGAAAATGAATTAACGTCCGCACCTTTTGCCTTCTAGATTAACAAACCATAGATGGTGTATCATAAGTCGCATAAGAAAATATGTTCTTCCATGGAATAGCTTTGTCGATAAAAAAACATGTTCCATGGCCTGAAAAATCGATTCTCTTCTGGTATCAGTCTCTAAATAAGTAGCAAAAAGCAATTCTTGGCACATATTTTCATCTTTAATATATCGAACATATCCTAAGAGCTTCATTGACGGGTAACGTAGACTCGTACAACTGGGGAGAGAATCTGTTGGTCAGTAAGAAATTGCATAAATTGTTTTCCACGTCGCGACCCATCTCGTCTATTCGTCTCTGAACGGTGTTATTGCTCAAAGGAATTCTCTTAATAATATCATATGAGATCTTGTGCAATACATTGTTGGTAAATGGCTGGTAAAATAAGTTGCTCTCCAATTGTGTGGGGTTTCCCCGACTTCGCTATTACTAAAGATATACATATTATAGGACGCTCGTAAACTATCGACGTCTTGCATAGATGATGATGCAAATATCGATTTTATGGCCTTTTCTCTAGTTTTTCTTTAAGTGCTTGAAAGAAGGGCAATGGCTTACTTTTTTTGTCAGCATGTACTCTTGATAAGTAGTCCTCCATTTTTGAAGGCTTCATGGCATCTTTGCTGAATACTTTTTCACATATAGACACGTCAGAAATTGTTGATTTGATAGAGACCAAAATGTATTGTCTGCATTTTTTTTCGTGTTTGCCATGTTCAGTTGAACATTTATAATTTTAGGTAACAACTTTTCTCAGTCGTTCGCAGATCTCCGCAGTGAACGTGTTTCGGCTTTTCCTAAAGTAAATAGTAAAATAGTAAATAGTAATTCAGTTTCATCTTAAAGATAATTAGTTGCAATCTCGTTAATTCACCCGCTTGCTCAGCGGCTAGCGGCGTCGGTCGTCAGTCGTTCATTGATCTCCGTAGAGCATAGACGTGTTTCGTCTTTTGTTCGAATTAGTGATTCTAATAAAACAGATATTTGACAAATCTCATATAGCGCTCCAATGAGCCCATTGGTAGTGTGTCCGGTTACCAAGCAAAAGGTCGTGGGTTCGAGTCCGGGTCGAATAGAGAATAGATCTGTTTTTTTTTTTTATTATTTAAAAATAAAAATCGAATAAAAGTGGTAAACAACATCACGCGATGGATTCTGGAGAGCGGCCGCTGTGCCAAGAGCGGGACCAGCTGACAAATCAGGCAATGCATTGGCAAGTACATAAAGCCAAACAGCAAGAGTAGGCGAACCAATGATGAAGAGAAGGAGGAAGCTAAGGCTGACTCCTAACTTAGTAAAGCGTCCCTCCCTTTCAACTTCCAATGAAAAGCTGCCAGCTGGGGTGTGAGAAGTGGCGTACTCAACGACATCAACAGCAGCAGTTATAACACGCCCGGATCAAGATAGTGACGACTACCCATACGTCTCAGACGGTGGTGAAGGTCACTACATGGGAGCAGAAAATAACTACGTATTCCTAGCTGGTACTGAGTCAGATGACGAAGAGCTCGAGGTCGAAGCTATTAACAACAGCATCAAGCAGCTACAGAAAAAAGTGCTTGCTATAAGAGCAAAGCAGGTGGCAAGGAGAGAGATGAAGAAACATCAACAACTCCAGAACCCTCTGCAACAACAAAGTGTAATCGTGGGTCTACCACAACAACAAACACTGAAACAGCCGCTAAAACAACAACAAATGCAAAAACAGGCACAAGAACTCACAAAAAAAGACACACAGCCACAGCAAAAGCATAAACAGCAACAACAACAGCAAAAAATATTGCAGAAGTATAAGCAGGAACTACAGCAGAACCAGCAGCAGCAACATCAGCAACAACATCAGCAGCAGCAGCAAAAGCAACAACAACAGCAGAAAACTACTAAGACACGACTACCTCCAATCAACACATTTAAGATGGAGTTGAAAGATACGATAGAATTGTGTAAGTCGGCCATAGGCAATAATTTTTTAATAAAAAGACTTATCCACTGCAATACAGTGGAGTACTACCACAAAATTAAAATTTTATTGAAGGCTTCGACGACGGAGTTCTCGTGAATGTGAATTCACTGACTAGGTTCGAACGACGAGCCACACTATTTAAGTTGCTTAAAGATCAAGCCCCTGATGTGCTTTTGGTTAGCGAAACTAAGCTTACCAAGATACACAAAATGAGGCACAGAAGATACAAAATAGTACGGAGAAACCGACCCAACTCCATTCAGGGAGGAGGCGTTGCGATTTGCATACGAAAAGGTATACGTTTTAAAAGAGTATACAGTCGTGTAGTACGCAGGTTCCAGGTGTTGGAAGCATGCATCGTGTATATCCCTCTCCGTAGTGGAAATCGATTGTACATGATGTCTGTCTATGCACCTAAGGCTACTCAACCCACCTTATTCATCTCAGAGCTCGAGACACTTTTTCGATTCCTGAGGCTGGAATTGGACGACAACTATTTTATTATCGATGCCAAACATAGTAATAGGGGAAATAATACACCAAATACTAGAGGGAACCTACTATTCAATTGGTGGGGTCAGCACAGAATAATGTATCGACTCGGGCTTAAGGCGACGGATAGTCCGTCGTTTCCCAGACACAGGTCATATTTGAATCTTCTGGTGTTCGACTCACGAATACAACTACAAATTGTCTACGCACTTTCGTGTATGACAGTGACCATTGTGGTCTCATCACCGAAATAATTGTTTGGATGAGTTTGTTCAAAGGAATTCCTAGAATTGTACTAGGGTGCGTTGGACACACTTCAATAGAATACTAACTAGAGCACTCGCCTCGAATTCGCTCTACACACCGTTCAACAGAAATCTGTCAAACGGGGAGACTGACAGGTATCTAAGACTAGTAGACGAGGCAATCAAACGAACAATGGACAAAACGATGCATGCACTGCACGATATTGACGCACTGCACCGACATAAAAGTAGACTGCTATCAAGACTAAAAACCTTGTACAGACAGTTTACTGACAGACATAACCCGGAGATTATGACGCTAAAGTCGTCGATCAAAAACCTTCAAGTATTAATAAAAGAAAATTACAGAGCATCTGTAAGTTTGTATTGGAACAACAAAATTCCAGCTGTAAACACCAGCAACCCGAATATGTTCCCGCATATAAATAAAATATTTCGGAGAAAAGATCAGAACGACCTTTCGTGTCTTAAAATTGCCCGAACGACGGACAACGAGAACATACTTATAGCAGCAGGCATAGATCCAAATGAGGCTGTTGATGATGACAACTTCTTTGTGATCGAGGATCCGCAGGAGATAAAGGTAGAGGCTATAGGAGCGACTTTCCAGGAAGTATATAAGGCGAATGACATCATTGGCCCGAACCACGACCTGGAAAGTCGAGTTCTTGTGCACAATTTCTACCTTCGAAATGAAATTTTGAATTGGCGATTCGAGAGTTTGGGTTTCACCTAGTTCAATGACGAGAATATGGCAAATAACGTCATCACCAACGATAGGGTACTACCCCCGTTCATTTCGAAGGAAGAGCTCCAAACGAACTTCGAATCTCTTAGAAGTAAGAAATCAGCGCGAATCGATGAAATACTGAAGTGCTTCGACATCTCCCTCTAGAAGCGGTGAACATTTATACCACCCTGTTTAATAATGCAATAAATAATGTACATTATCCAGCGCATTGGAAAACTGCGGTGGTACATCCCATCCCCAAAAGAGATTAAGACACTTCCAATCCGGCGAATCTCCGGTCGATCAGCCTCCTTCCAAACATCAGTAAAGTTTTCGAGAAGGTGATCAATTGAGTCCTGACTAAGTGGGTTGAGTACAATCATTCATGCTGCGTCGAAACTGGTTTCTGATATCCAATGGAACAAGAGCAAGAAACAGTGCACTGGTGCCTGCCTGATTGACTTGGAAACGGCCTTCGAAATCGTTTGGTTAGAGGGATTTTTTTTCAAGCTGAGCAGTTTGGCCATTATGTTGCGGAAAATTTTCCCGCAACAAGTTTGGCTCCCTTTTCCCGTGCAAGTCCCTTCGGTTCCTCTTTTCTTTGAATGGGAATACCGAGCTCTGGAGGAGGTGGAGGGCAGCCATGGTCCCATCAGCCAGTGGCCCACCAACCCAAGACCTCGGAAAACAACCCACATAATTTCAAGGGAGGAACCCCAGGGTGCGAAAGGAGGTCCCATAAATAGACGGGAAACTAGTCTGAGCTGTCTGAGCTCCAACGGAGCTTTATAACGTTGAGCAAATATTTTTTTTCTTTTCTTTAATTTTTTTTTCTCTTCTTTTCGTTCTTTTTTTTTAGGGAAAGATTTTCCTTTTTTTTCTCTCTCTCGATAGGTTTCTTGATTTCGGGGGAAAAATCACGTGGCGTCCTTTTTTTATTTTGCCCAGGTCTAGCTGCCGTCAAAGCGCTAGCTGGTGGAACCCACAGCTGGGATAGCTGGATCCTAGAGAGAAGTGTTATCGTTTGGTTCGGGGCATAGCCGTATCGGTGTCGGGAACTAAACATAGCAATTAGTAAACTACTGCTGTATATTCTTTACAATATGTTAACAGATAGACAGTTCGTGGTGAAAAATGGCGATTTGACTTCTACTGGAACATTCCACATTAAAAACTGTCTTAAACAAGGTACGGTGAATTCGCCGATCCTATACAACATTTACACGAGTGATCTGATAGGTTCACTTCACCATGCTATAGCGTATGCAGACGACTTGATCGCATCCAAAGATTGAGGTCATTAATATACTTTTGCAGCGTGACTTCGACAAAATTAAGCGTTTTTGCGATGACTGGAAGCTGAAAATCAACTTTCAGAAGTCGGAGGCCATTCCGTTTGGGACGCCTTTGCCTGGGGCCTCTTGGGATACTAGAAAGAATTGGGGAAAATTCTCGATCGTGGGGCAGCTGGGGCAGCCACTTGCTTGTCGAAATGTAGTCAGATACCTTGGGATCTGGCTAGATCAGTATCTGTATTTTAATAAACATATAGATGTTGGTCTGGTCAGAGCCAAAGGTGCCGTTGCCCTTACAAAGAGACTGTTTTATAATAGCCAACTCGATGCGAGGGTGAAGATGATCTGCTACATGACCCTTCAGGCCTATGCTTGTATTTCAATGTCCCGTGTGGCTCAACGTGAGAGCAAGTTTATTGGAAAAGATTTGGGTGTTTGAGAGGGCTTGTCTTAGGACTTGTCTTCGCTTATACAGAACACCAGAGTCTGAGTACATAAAATTCTATCCCAATGAGGTCTTGTACAATAGGGCGAACTTAATAAGAGTGGACAATTTCGTCATTAAGTTGACTCGAAGGCAGGTTGCAAGAGCAATGACCTAATAGAACAACCTGATCTAAGGGGGTTTCTAACCCTAATTATATGTATTACGAGAGAGTGCGATTTGACGGCTTATTCCTCCAGAAGCGTTCCTCTATCTAGATAGGGAAAGTCTGATCCAGGACAGATTGGCGGTGCCGCTAATCTTCCACGTCGCTCGAACAGCTGTGGACAGGCGACGTAACTACGACAGAGACGTCTCACATGGCAGTGCAGAGCGTCTCCGGTTCAGTATTGTTTCAGTCACTGATGAGGCAGAGCTGACCAATCTATTTGCTCTGTAAATAGCGGTGGCCAGCTTACATAGGTTTAGGTTAGCATTTAAGAAATATATACATATGTTTGTATATACAAAGGTATATACTAATATACGAGTATGTATATTATTGTGTATAATGCCTATGTGTGTTTATGTGTGTATTGTGTATGTAGGTTATGTACATTATGGTTTATTTTAAGTTAGATATTAAGTTATTAAAAAAAATAAAAAAATTTCCATATGCTCAGTTTTTTGTTAACAAATTTTTTCCTTAGCCTTAAGTATACAAATTAAATATTTCTAAGTAAAATGTAAATAAAGTCGAAAGGCATAGATATACGAATTTAGAGTAGTCTAGGGTGCCTGTGTGGGGCCAGACTGAAACTTTAAAACTGTAATAACTTTTCTAAAGTAATTTCAAAGATTACTTAGAAAACTGGAATGTATGCTTACGCTATAAATGCTCGTAGGTAACTAAGGATTTTGTAATTTTTTTATTTTAATTCATTAGCTATGTAATCACTTGAAATAAATTAGTAGATGAGTGATTTATCATTGACATTCAAGTTCCAACGAATTTCAAAACACAAATGAACTTTCAACCTAAGTGCAAGCTTGCTACGAGTATATAGGAAAATATCGGGAGTATGTTTGGACTTGAACTTGATCATGATTTCGTTGGTGTTAAATCGCGTATATGCGTCAAATACAGAGCAAGTCAAAATCACATTATCTTGCACGAACTTGTCTAAGTATATTGACTTGCTGAGTTTTTTTTATCTTGTTCGAACTTGTGCACGCTTATCGACTTGTTGAGTTTTTTAAAAGTGCAACAATGATACTTCAGTATCTTGAACGTTTCAAATAAGAACTTGTGTTAATTAATAGGGGTCGATTTTTAGTCCTCGCCGACACCAAAATCAGTTTTCATTTATGTTGACCCCAAGGGGTCGATATCAACGACTTTGAGAATCCCTGCTATAGATAAAGCCATTAGAAAAACCTGTACGAGTAGAAGAAGCAGAATTATTCAAATGCATTATGGTCCGAAATGACTCTAGTGACGATATAAATTCAAAGACAAAGTTTTTTTCCTGATTTTCCATGTTGAGATAATTATGCGAAAAATATTGGATAGGATTTAACAGACTTGAATCTTTTAAGGTATTTGCAGCTACATATTATATTAGTGGAAAAATTGTTGAAGGCATTTGCCGTAATCACCGGGTCTTTTATATGATGTGGATGATGAGGGATGATACACAATGAAATGAATTTTTATTGAAAAGTTTATTAATACGAGTAATACGAGTATATACCACATTCCTTTTTCAGATTCCCATTTGCATTTACATTTGTATTAATAATAGTTCTCCTTTTTACAATTCAATCGAATACCATTTTTGAGCGATTTTGTGGAGTAAATAATTTGGAATTTATAGTTTAAGTCTTTTAGGATTCTTACCACGTTGAGTAAACCTCATTATGACCCTTCAAGGTAGTCATACTCGTAAACAAATCGAAAGCTAAGGATGGATTTTCTAATCCGTAAGTTTGGAGCCAGTTCTTTTCAAGCAAGCGGTTATTTAGTCTGACAAAATCTGTGCAGTTTATTGTCCTGAGCAAAGAATAAGAACGGCTATGAATGAAAACGAGACATGTCATGTAGTGATCAGAAATTCTAAAATCGAATTGGGATTCGCCAGAAATAAATTGATATTGTGAAAAATCCTAACTCAAATATGATCGAAACAGGTTTGAGATTCTTTGTTTTTTTTTTTTTTTTATAATTTACGCGCGCTTAAGGGGTTGATACCCTTTTACTGGTGCCCAGGGCGCGGGCGGAAAGATAGAAGGAGGAGAAAGGAAAATTGTTTTTGTAGTGGTTTGAAACTCAGGTGTGTTTGGTTCCTATGTTTGCTCTCCAGGGGTGGGAGTCCGAATAGGACGGAGAGTTTTTTCTTCACTCAGAGTGATTCGAGATATAATTCCCAGTATTTTTTTTCATTGCTTGAAACTCTTATAACAGCCAAATCTACGTGTCAGTGTTATGCCATCACACGCAGAATTTTTTTGTCTGAGTTCCAATTATACAATGAAAAACTGATTTTGCCATGGGCAGGATTCGAACCTGGACCCTCCGAGTGACCCTTCTGTAGTTATTCTGATTGGTTCATTTATGCAAGATTCTGATCCATAACCAGACTGTCGATATTAATAACCCCAAGGACAATGCAATTTTTTACGTGTTCATTATTTAGGATATAAGAAAGCTCCTCTATAGAAACATGTCTAGTTACGATGTCATGCGTATGTATTTCATGCGGTTTATAAAAACATAAAATAGTAAACCTATGTGCATCATAAGTGATAGTAAGTTTAAGATTAGCAGAACTTACAGCACTTAAGATCTAAATCCTCGTTGTAAAAACTGCTACACCACCAGCAGAATAAAAATTACCGCACTTTGGAAAAAACTGGGAAAATTATAAAAATTCTTCAGATGCTCATAGGTAGATAAAAATTTTGTGTACATTTTCAATAAATTTACATTAATTAAGATATCTGATACTAGAATATCTTTTATCTTGAATATTATGTACAATCATTACGAAAAAACATAGTATAGTTTTTTTTTTTTATAATTTACGCGCGAGTTACGATATGAAAAATTATGTTTACAAAAACAAGGCGAAATTCCAATTTTAAAGAAATACTTTATTTCATCTGTTGATTTTGAAGTCTAAACTGCTAATAATCCTCCTAAGTTGAACAGAAGCAACCGCTTCTGTTACTGCACCTGTTGTTTTTCCTGCATGTCTATTGTATTTTCGTTTGTTGTTTACAACCTGCTGCATTATGGAATTTTTCCATATATGTTGGCTTGGGCTTGACACGTGCCAACGACATGATCTACATACCATGTGTATTGAATTTTTGGTTGTTGTTTACAACCTGCTGCATTATGGGATTTTTCCATTTAAGTTGGCTTGGGTTGGCATGTGATAGTCGCATGTTGTTATCAACTTTGGCTTACGATGCGATCGTAACTCGCGCCTAAGGTGTTGATACCCTCTTACTGTTGCCAGGGCGCGGCCGGAAATTAGAAGGAGGATAAAGGAAAATTGTTTTTTTTTTGTAGTGGTGTGAAAGTCAGGTGTGTTTGGTTTCAATATTCGCTCTCCAGGGGTGGGTGTCCGAATAGGACGGAGAGTTTTTTCTTCAGACAGAGTGATTCGAAGGTTAGAATTCACACTATTTTTTTGTGCTTGAAACTATACAACAGCCAAATCTACGGGCCACTGTTATGCCTTCACACGCAGAATTGTTCTGACTGAGTTCCAATTACACAAATGGAAAACTTGAAAGACTTGTCATGGGTAGGATTCGAACCTTGAACCTCCGAGTGAGAAGCGATTGCAGTACCACTACATCACGGCCAATAGAAAATACAATACAAAAATAATACTAATAGATATTTAATGAGAAAAAGATTCGACAGTCAAATGTAATATAAGAATAGAAAGATAAGAACCAAATGACAAGTAATAATTATTAATAAGTTTGTAGAAAATAATACATAATATAATAACAAACCAGAAGATAAGAAATAAACAAATAAATAAATAATACGGTTACTAATAAATAAGTATCATTATATATTAATTAATAAACAATCAAATAAAAAAAGAAATGCGTAAATAACAATTAAAAGTAAATTAATTAATTGATTATAAATAAAATAAATAAATAAAAAAACTAAATTACAGTAATATTGTAGAAACGAATAAACAAAGAAATTAATAAAGATATATAATTAAAAAAATTAATAATTCGAATATATAGATTGGTTACAAGGGGATTTTCAACACTCGAACATTTATCAATAAAGTTAGAAGTGAGTCTTATAATTCTATCATTAACCAATTCAACATTCATTCCTTGGTGTAGTTCAATGGTTGAATGATGCCAAGGTAGGTTTAGCATCATCTTTAAAACTTTATTTTGTGCCACCTGCAATTTTTTTCTAGGACACTGAGCACATTGGCCCCAAGGTTGGCAGCCATAACCAATAATTGATTGGAAAATTACTTTAGATATAATACGATATATGCGATTATGGACTTCTTGTCGAAATACAACCTCCGCGACAAAACGCGAGGCTGATTCCCCTTGTACACCTTGTCAGGTATTCAGCCATACCCAGGCCTACTGCCAGAAGGAGCCTCGCTGTGTGAAATGCGCCGGAAAACATCTGACGCGAGAGTTCAGTGCAGTACTATCGAGGCTGCGAAGTCGCGAAGGAGTTGCAAAAACGAAGGGATCAATCCTTCTAAAAACGCAGGGCCAGCGAGTACGAGAAATCATAACAGCTGTCCAACCCCGAAGCCTTTAAAGAAGGCAAAGATAGCAAACGCGGCGCGAGCAAATACGACCAACTGTGAATCACCTGATCCTGTATTAAATGCTTTCTCAGTAATTCTCGAGAGACTAGAAGAACTAAAACATATAAGATAATAGTCGAACGGCTTCTCTACCTCGAAGCTGATCTGTGTAACTAGTTATGAAGAAGAAGTTCAATATTCGTGGAATATGCCAACGGCCTACAGAAATGGCTTTACGAACTAAATATTTTCATTCAGGAAAAAGCAGTTGATATACTCGTATGTTTAATTTCTGAAACTCAACTGACGACACAATCACGAGTGAAACTAAAAGGTTACTGCGACTACCACGCTCATCATCCATCGGGAAACGCAAGAGGCGGGTCATCTCTAATTATAAAAGACTGCATTGAACACTCTCTGGAAGCAAAAATTTAACTTGAAAAAATTTCAAATGACCACGGTGCTCGCTAAAAATAAAAATTACTCTTTTTGTATATCCTCAATCTATTGCCAATTGCTCTGCAAAATAGAAGAACACGAATTCATTGACCTATTTAACTCTCTTGGACCAATCTTTATTATTGGTGGCGACGTTGATGCGAAGCACAACTTTTGGGGCTCAAGTATCTCATAAAAAGCCAAAAATCGCTACAGGGCTGGCAGAGAATGTGGTTGGCAATTTTACTCAACAGGCAGACCGACGTACTGGCCCTCGGATGTCGCCAAAACACCCGATCTGATAGACTTCTTTATCGGAAAAGGAGTAAACGCTAGTTACATCAAAGTTGAAGTAAGCTTAGATCTTTCCTCCGATCATTATCCAATTATCCTATCATTGTGCGAATCTCTGGTTAAGAAAGGAAGGCCACCCCGATTATCCAACAAAAAACCTCACTGGGAAGATTACCGAAGAGAGGTTGTCGAAAATACTGAGTTAAAAGTACAACTTAGAACGCCATATCAACTTGAAAAAGAAGTTGAACGGTTTGTTGAAGTCATACAGCAAGTTGCCTGGAATAACACTCCAAGCAAATCGAACAAAGTTGCCAGTATCGGCATGAGATACCCGCCGAAAATCAGGGAAATGATAAGGAAGAGAAGAAGAGCGCGGAAAAAGTGGCACGAAACTCGGGCTCAACAAGATAAAACGTCGTCTAATAGGCTCCGAAACTTGTTGAAAGAATCGATCAAGGACTTCAATAACCAAGGTATTAATAACTACCTCGAAAGCTTCACAGCGACAAAAGATACCAATTACTAAATATGGAGAGTCTTCGAAAGTCCAAATACACGTGGCACCAATAAGAAGAAACCAGGATGATTGGGCAAAAGGAGATAAAGAAAAAGCTAACGTTTTCGCCGACCATCTTGTAGAAACGTTCAAACCATTCGACAGGAAAGTGCTTCCAGAGAACGTCAATACTCTAGACGTGCCGACGAACCTTTCAATTGAAAAGTCTACACTTAGGGAACTTAGGCAAGTTATAGACACGCTTAAGCCCAATAAAACCTCCAATAATTACGTGAGAGAGGTTTGATAAAGCTGTTCTATCTTATAAATGTCACTATAAGACTAGAGCATGTACAGCATCAGTGGAAAGTTGCCGAAGTTATTATGCTTCTGAAACCCTTTAAACCGCTGACTGAAGTCAAATCATACACAACAATATCGCTCCTCTTGATTATATCGAAGGTCTTCGAGCGAATCTTACTTAATCTTACAAATCGCCTCTTGCCCCATCATCAATTTGGCTTTAGAAGCCAACACTGTACTGTTGACCAAATGCATCGAATAACCAATGTAATTGAACGAACAATCGAGTGAAAGTTAGTCTGTTCAAGCGTATTCTTTGACGTTTCGCACGCTTTTGATAAGGTATGGCACGATGGCCTGAAATATAAACTTCGATAAGTCCTACCCGAGCAATTGTCTCATATTTTAAGTTCATACCTATATGACCGACTCCTTCGTGTTAGACAAGGAAACGAATATTCCAATTTTAAGACAATAAAGGCGGGGGTGCCGCAAGGAAATGTACATGGCCCTCTGCTATATTTAGTTTTTACCCGAGACATACCGAAAACGGACCATACTGTGCTAGCCACATTTGCTGATGACAACTGCTAAGTTACGAGTACAACGCTCCCTTACACGGATTAACAATTGGACAAAGACTTGGCGAATCGTGCTTAATGAAAACAAGTCTGTCCACGTGAACTTCACTCTCAAGAAAACTGATAATCTACCAGTGTTTATCAACACAGTACAAATTCCTTTCGCCAACGAGGCCAATTATCTTGGTGTGACACTCGACACCAAACTTAAATGAAGAGCGCACATTAACAAAAACGTGAAGAGCTTGAGATTAAGTATAGGGACATGTACTGGCTTCTTGGAAAATATTCCAAGCTCAGTTTAGAAAACAAATTGCTGCTATACAAGCAAGTGTTAAATATGGTATATAGCTTTGGGGTTGTGCCAAAATTAGTAACATTAACGTCGTATAGACATTCCAAAACAAAGTTCTCCGAGGGTTTGTTAATGCACCGTGGTACCTTAGAAACGATCATATCCACAGAGACCTAGGAGTCAAAAACGTTCAAAGATTAAAATGTTTGCACGAAAACACAACAATCTACTACAAGGACATACGAATATTTCTGTTTAACAGATCCTTGTCGAGACAAATTTATTGCCTCGTCTGAAAAGGACTAAGCCTCTCGATCTAGAGCGGTGATCAGCAGCGCTTAATTTTTAAGGTATGTAGAAAACGCAATGGAAAATCGCCTGCAAAATATCTTATTAAAGCAAAATGAAACGCGAAATAAAAACTGCTTGTTGAGTGTGAACTCAGTCGTACTCTGTATAAGAGAGGTGTTTTATAGTGAGTAAAAATTTCAAACACTGGGCTTATAGTGTCTATGAAGATTTCTCACCTACCCACAAAAACAAAAAAAAAACAAAAAATGGTATACATAAATCAAATTAATTATATTAATACTTAACAAATATTTAAAACGTGACTCATGTTGTGGTCACTAATACAGATATGTACTTAGCCTCCTCCATCTGTTCTTTAAAACTTTAAATTATAGCTCTCATACATCATTGTCTCTTTGAATTCATATACAGTTTTACGTAACGAGGACTAAAGTCTAAAGATTTATCAACCTGGTGATACCCAGTATTGCAACTGTTTCTACACATCAATTGTGCTTATTTCACCTCCAAGTGCTAATTATCGGGTACTAGCCGATGTCCATCCGTTCGCAACTTTCCAAACTTATAAGCGGGAGTGCTGAACAGCAGACAAAAATAGAAGCAATGCAAAAGGGACAGCGGATGAATTCTCCAGATCCAGATTCTCCTGGAACAAACCAAATAACACCTTATCCGGGCTACTGCGACATATTTGGAGCTCAGGCCGGTAAGATTTCCGAGACTGAATCTGGGTCTTAGAAAGGAAATGATGGCGGATGAGCTCTTAATGGACCAACGGCAGTGTTGGTATCCCCGAGCGGGTTATTGGCTTTGGCCTAACCAACTCCTCGTCATACGGCTATCTTTATTTGAAGCGGACCTCCAAGTTCGGGGTGGTGCCGGTGGGTAACTGTCTGGCCTTGGCGGAAAAAAAAATTATTTACGAAGCAACAACAAGGATCGTATACGGTCGGATCTACTACAACCCGTGCAAACGAAACAAGGGCAACGAGCTTCGGATCTGTCCGTGAAATGTTAGATCACGTTGGACTTTTTCGTTGTCCGCAGTTACAGTCTGAAGAAAATTTTTACTGTTTGGCCGGAGATCTTAACGCTAGACATGTGGCATGGGGAAATAATCCACCAACTAGTTAACTGGTACTGACACAGACGACAGAAAACAGACAGTTATTACTGACCGCGAGTATAAGTCTAGAAGGTGCAGACTCAGGAGACGAACAACGCATATTATCCAGCTAATTGGAAAATAGCAATGGTACATCTTATCCCAAAGGGGGATAGAATTAAAACCAACCATGGTAATCTTCGGTCAAAAGGTAGTCAACAGAGTTATATTAAAATGGGTGGGGGATAACAATATAATCCGGTTTAGTTTTAGGACGAGGCATGACACCATTCATGCGGCGTCAAAACTGATCTCCGACATACAGTGGAACAAAAGTAAGAACCAATGTACGGCTGCTTATCTGGTTGATTTGGAGAAGGCCTTTAGAGGGGCTTGTCTACAAGCTAACTAGAATGGGCATGCGTAAACTTTTGCTATATGTTATTTACCATAGGATTATGGGAAAGAAGTTCGTTGTCAAATGTGGCAACGTGATTTCGAGTAAAGTAAAATGGCTTACAACAGGGGTCGGTTATTTCTCCGATATTGGTCAATTTACACGAGTGACCTAATAGGTACCATCAATCACGCTATAGCGCGGGGATTCCCAAAGTGGTCGATATCGACTCCTTGGGGTCGAAATTGGTTTTCCAGGGGTCAACATAAACGAAAACTGTTTTTGGGGGTCCGCGAGGATATCGACCCCTATTAATTAACACAAGTTCTTATTTGAAACGTTCAAGATACTGTATAAGTTGTGTTAGGTATACAAATTTGTTATAAGAATGAATAATATTTTAGTAGGAAGTATCATTGTTGTACTTTTAAAAAACTCAACAAGTCGATAAGCGTGCACAAGTTCGAACAATATAAAAAAACTCGGCAAGTCAATATGCTTAGACAAGTTCGTGCAAGATAATGTGTTCGAGCGTACAAGTCTTTCAGATACGTTTTGACTTGCTCTGTATTTGACGCATATACGCGATTTAACACCAACGAAATCATGATCAAGTTCAAGTCCAAACATACTCCCGATATTTTCCTATATAGCAAGCTTGCACTTAGGTTGAAAGTACATTTGCGTTATGAAATTCATTGGAACTTGAATATCAATGATACTCGTAATACTCCCCTCTACTAATTTATTTCAAGAGATTAGAAAGTGATTATATAGCTAAATAAAATGAATTTAAATAAAGTGATTGAAATCACAATATCTATCTGAACTTCACACAGTCTTAGAAAACTTGTCACCCCTCTAAACCGATGTCATCTTGTGTGGAGACTTTAACTGAGATGTACTAAAAAATACCTCACTATCACTTATAAACAAAATAAGTACTCTTGGTCTAGGGTCTATCAACACTAATGATCCAACACATTTCACAAGCACTTCATCAACCCTATTGGATATTTTTCTCACAAGTAACCTTGACAACACCCTTTTTTATACTCAGTTGTCAGCGCCTGCATTCTCAAAACACGACCTGATCTTTGCGACCTTTAAACATCCTCTGAGGCAAACACAACCCAAGTATAGGGATTTTAGGGGAATAAACGTATCTCAGTTGCAAGAAGATGTTCTTCAGGTTAACTGGCAAGATGTTTACTTCATGACTTCTGCCGACGATCAAATAGACTTCATACAGAATGCCATACGTCATCTCTTTAGCTCACACGTTCCTATAAAAAGCAAAAATATGCAAGCAAACTCTAGTACATGGTTTACACCTGAAATACGAGAACAACGTAACCTAGCCTACAAACGGTGGAAACGTTTTAAACTCCCTGAATTTCATGCAGTTTTCCAGGCTCTGAGAAACTGTGTTACTATAAAAATTAGGCAAGCCAAGAAGCGGGTGTACTCAAAGCGAAAAATCTACCAGCGAAAACTCTGTGGAAAAATATCCGAGAACTTGGTGTGGGCCGACAAAATGTGATAATCCCGGAGAATATAAACCCTGACTCTTTAAATTCGGAATTCGCTAAAGTGCAAAGTACCTTGCCTGACGTTGGCGAACTCAGTACGGATGATCCTATTCCTAACCGTGAAAGAACTAATTTCATCCAGTTTACTAGAGTAGATGAGAACGACGTTCTGTGTGCCGTCCTACAGATAAAGTCTAAAGCCATGAGTTCCGATGAAATACATCCACACTTTAATCAAAATAATCTTGCCCCACATTCTTTCTACCCTTAAACACATTTTTAACAAAATCATCATGACATCCTCTTTCCCTTCTGTCAGGAAGGTTGTTAAAGTTATACCGATAGAAAAAAAGCCTGCTACCCGTTCGTCACCTCCGGAGCTTAGACCTATTTCTATTCTTCCGTCCCTATCCAAAGTCTTCGAAAAATTGATTCACAAAAAAATTAGTGCTTTTGTCAAAAATAGTAACCTTTTAATTGACAAACAGTCAGGTTTCAGGAAAAAACCATAGTTGTGTCTCTGCCATTCTGAGAATTACAAATGATCTTAGAAATGCTATGGATCACGATCTGGTATCCTTTCTTGTGCTCCTAGATTTCTCAAAAGCATTCGATACTGTTAATCATGGAAAACTTTTTTCAAAATTGAACCGGAATTTTCTCTTCAGCAACTCTCCAGCTAGCCTGATCCTTTCGTATCTAAGTGGAAAAAGTCAAGCCGTATCTATTGCAAAGAAAACCTCCCGGTATGTAACGCTAAAATCAGGAGTACCGCAAGGCTCAATTCTTGGGCCTTTACTATTTGTAATGTTAATTAATGATCGCCCACAAGTAGTCCGACACTCATCCATACATTTATATGCTGATGATGTGCAGATTCTCTTGAGCGGCAAGCTAGGAATTATAGAAGATGGAATTGATAGAGTTAAAAGCGATCTGAAGGAAATCTCGCAATGGTCCGCAAGAAATCATCTGCAACTAAACCCAATGAAGTCAAAGTGCTTGATAGTCTCCAAAAACAAGCTTGACAGTAGTCTACAGATATATTTGGATAACACTGTTCTAGAATATGTTGAAAAAGCGAAAAACCTAGGTATTTGGTTCAATTCCACCCTCACATGGTACCAACACATTCAAATAATTATTGGTAAAATATACGGGTGCCTACATACCCTCTCATTAACAAACCACTTTATTCCTCAGCACATAAGGCTTAGCTTAGCAAAAAGCTTAATTTTGCCATAGCAACCTATGGATGCCCAAACTTTTGCTGCTAGAACTCAGAAACGCGAAGAAATCTTACAGTGGCCTTCTACAACATTACGCGATATGTTTACAATCTCAAAAGTTTTGATCATATTTCTGAATACACTAACAGGATTCTGGGTTGTAGCCTGCACACCCACTACGAGTTTTGTGCGCTAAAAACACTAAACCGCATCCTGATTTGCAAGGAACCTCATTATCTGTACGAAAAACTTCAGTTTCCAATTTCATCGCGTTCTTTTGCTTTTATTCAACCAAGGTTTGCATGCAGAAACTCCGAGAATCAATATCTTGTTTATGTTGTCAGAGAATGGAACACTCTTCCCCTGGACATAAGAAAACTTCGCGGAACTAAGTTATTTGATAAAGTCTTATATACATAAATACTGACCATAGGCACCTAAATGTGTTTTTTTTTCTTGTATTATCTCTTTACATTTTTATATTAGCTTTTACTTATATAGATTTTGACTTAACTTAAGTCCAATGTAAAAGATTCAGTATACCAATAAATGAAATGAAAATGAAATGAAAAAAAATTACAAAATCCTTAGTTACCTACGAGCGTTAATAGCGTAAGCATACATTTCTGCAGTTTATGAAAAAGTATGTTACTTTTTACGTACCAAAAAAAAACGTTTTAATATTTTTCTATGCGCTTTTTGAAATTACTTTAGAAAAAATGTTACCTAAAATTATAAATGTTCAGTTTTATGATGGCAGACACGAAAAAAAAATGCAGACAATACAGTTTGGATAACTTGAAGTTTGGATTTATTTCATCTCTATCAAATCAACACTTGCAGATGTGTCTCAGATGTGAAAAAGTATTCAGTAACGATGTCATGAAGCCTTCAAAAATGGATGACCACTTATCAATAGTACATGATGACCAAAAAAGTAAGCCATTGTCCTTCTTTCAAACACTTAAAGAAGAACTAGAGAAAAGGCCATCCATAAGATCCATTTTTTTATAATAGCGAAGTCGGGGAAACCCACGTAATTGGAGAGCAGCTTATTTTACCAGCTATTGCGGAGGTGCTCAACAATGTGCGACGTGGAAAACTTTTTGCGCGATTTCTTACAGACCAACAGATTCCCTCTCCAGTTGGATGAGTCTACATTACCCGGCAATGAAGCCCTATAAAATCAAATTTATATAAATTGAAATTTAATAATCAAATTTAAGCAGAAAAGAATAGTCACAGTTTCCGTATTTACAAAAATTATCAGAAATGCTTCAAGACGTTGCTATTTTATCATATGTCACTCACTTGGACGCATTACACAAGGATTTTACGAAAAGGTTTGAGGATCTCTTAAATTTACAAATTCCTTAATGGATAATAAATCCGTAAAATATCAAATACAATTATATTTTTTTCTTTACTTTACAATTTTAATGTTTTTTTTCCAAATAAATAATTAACTACTTAATTATTTGTATCAATAAATATTAATTACACTTGATACTTACTGAATTTTATGTCTATTTATTTTGTTAAATTTTGATGAGAAAATTATGTCAAGTTTACTCACTTAAACAACCCCAAAGTTTTTAAATTGGTAAGTATTTTGTATCAATAGGAAAAAACTAGAGATAGGATTTTAAAAGTAATTTGGCTATGGGGGTCTGAGGTTTCAGTTCATTTCGAAGAAGGGGTCTCTTGCCCAAAATTGTTTGGGAATCTCTGCTATAGTGTATGCAGATCACTTAGACTTGAAGTCATTAACACCCTTTTGCAACGTGACTTCGATCACATTAAGGAGTATTGCGATGATTGGAAATTGAAAATTAATTTCCAAAAGTCAGAAATAATCTTATTTAGAACTCCATTGAGAAGGGCCTCTTAGCACACCAGAAATAATTGGTCGCAATCAGGCCAATTATCGCTTACGATTGTCCGGTGTGGTTTAATGTAGCGTCGTTTTACATGAAAATGATTCGTATGTTTGAGAGACAGTGTCCTAGGACATGTCTTCGATTGTACCAGAGTCTAAGTTTACAAAATATTATCCCAACAAAGTTCTTTACAAGGGAGCTGGACTAAATAGGGTTGATAATTTCCTAATTAAGGTGAAGGCACGTCGCAAGGGCAATGACGAGCGATAATAGCCTTGTCGTTAGGGCATATTAAACCAATATACGTACAACGAGGGTACACTTCAATCTGGCTTTATCATGCCAGAAAAATTTCTCCATATTGACGCTAAGCGGTTAGTGCAAAGTAGGGATGTTATTCCGGTATTACACCACCACCACTGCGGTGCGTGGCAAAAGAGGCTCATCTATGACGGGTGTGTCGCTAGTGCTTCGGAGCTCTTCCGGTTTAACGATGCAATTGTTTACAGGGATAGGATAAGCAAATTAGGTTTAGCTAGAGGATTTTCGTGGAAAGGCTCGTTATAAAATAGTATTTACCGACGCTCGACGATATCGTTCAAGTTTCGGCGGTGCCTGTAAAATATAAAATGCTACCCAGAACGATCGGGAAATACCAAATGAAAAACTACTGATACTAAAACTAAAATAAAAGGCACGACTGTACTTCACAGAATCTTAACAGAATTTAATTTAATAATTCATTGGCTTACAATTTTATATCAAGAGAATATGAAGGTTAACGAAGGACGTATTCTAACCATACTATAAAAATCAATGGAGAGTTGATAGAAGTGTTTGTTTATAACATTTAACGAACTACTGAGATATAGGTTGAATGCTTAAAATGTTTGTATTGAAAAGATTTTTGATATCCTCCGGCCGACAATTAATTGCTTATTTCTAAAGGATATAGTAGTTGTACAGGTCGTCGAAGAATGGAACCATTTGATAGGCGAACCTCGCAAGCACGAACCTTACCATCTCGTCCTGGGAACACCTTTTGAATTATAGCTAACTGCCAAAGCGTTCGAGGCAAAGAAGATTCTTGCAGAAGGACCACATCTCCTGGGGATATAGAAGTAGCTCGCACAGGTTTGGCATGGTGCAAGGATCGCAGCTGCTGAAGATATTCCCGAAACCACCGTTTCTTGAATGTTGAAATAAGGCGTAGTCGTTCCAACCACTGCTTACGGAGATGTTTTCCTGTTGGAAATTGAAGGTTTCTTTCATTTAAAAAAAAATTAGGATATGTTTGAGTAATATGAAGAAAGTGAGCCGGCGTAAGTGGGGCCAGGTCAGCAGGGTTATCGCTGGAATAGGTAAGTGGTCGCGAATTGACTACACTTTCAACTTCAGAAAGCAAAGTTATGAGCTGATCTGCATTCAAAATGGCTCTGCCAATGGCTGCTCGTAATGATGACTTTACCACTCCAACCAATCGCTCCCAAAATCCTCCCCACCAGGGAGCACGTTCCACTATGAATTTCCACTTTATACGATGATTACTTAAAAATCCTTGAAAGCTTTCGCAATCACTCAAATCGAAGATTTTGTTTAATTCCGATGAAGCCTTTTTAAATGTCTTCGCGTTATCGGAATAGATAATGTGTGGAGCACCTCGCTTCGCGATAAATCGGCGCAGCGCCAGGAGACAGCTTTCAGTCGTCAGATCCCAAACGACCTCTAGATGTACGGCCCGTACAGCGGCGCAAGTTAATAGCATAATGTATGCCTTTTTCCGTTGATTTGCATTATCTGAGATGTACAAAGGACCGGCAAAGTCAATACCAGTAACTTCAAACGGCAGTGATGAAAAAACTCGGTCCCGAGGAAGTGGGGCAAAAGGTTGTGAGGCTGGTTTCGCTCGAAGCACCTTGCATACAATGCAATTTTTAATGATAGTTTTTACTAATTGCCGCTCTTTAATCACCCAAAATTTAGAACGAAGTTGAGATACAACTGCATTAATTCCACCATGGAACAGTTTAGCATGTGCATCAACGACAATCAATTTAGTAACATGCGATGACTTCGGCAATATCAGCGGATGTGCCTCACACGTCTCCAAATTAGTAAACTGCAGCCGACCACCAACTCTCAGTAACCCATCGAGTTCATCTAAAAAAGGAGTAAGCGTTAGTAAATTTGAGTTCGAAGGTATACCCTTTCTCTGTCTAAGTGCAGCAATTTCATTCGGGAAATTCAACAGTTGAACGTTGCTAATCCAATATTGTTCCGCTCTATTTATATCTTCTGCTGACAGTAATGGAGGAAATGTCGTCTTCGTCTTAAAGCAATTAACAGCACGAAGAAAGTAAGCACTCACACGGAGAAGACGATTCCAATCGCTAAATTCTTCACAATTTATGGGCTGTTTGTTATTAATTGAAGTCAATTCAGGTGTATGGTCTAACTCGCTTGTATTTCCACACGTTAAACAGGCCGAAAAAGCTGCATCGTTGATTTTATCTGATGTAGGCCATTTAAATGGGTCATCTTGCAGCCAATCTGGTCCAGTTATCCAAAGAGATGAACTTAAAAGCGAAGCTGCGCTAATCCCCCTGGTTACTAGGTCTACTGGATTGTCCGATCCCGCACAATGCCTCCAATTTGAAACATCCGATAGCGATCTTATTTCTCGTACTCTATTTTCGATATACGGTTTCCAGCGTTTTTCGGATCCTGAGATCCAGAACCACGCAATTTTCGAATCTGTCCATAAATATTCCCCATTTAACTGAACCCTTAATTTCGTTCGCAAGTAATCAAGTAAACGTACGGCAACTAAAGCAGCTGTCAGTTCCAACTTTGGAATGGTTAATTCATTCTGGTTCCGACTGTTGAGCGGTGCTACTCTATTCTTAGAGCAGATAAATCGAACGAAAATGTTACCATTAATGTCGCAACATCTGGCATACGCTACTGCCCCAAAGGCATGCTGGCTGGCATCGGCAAAAACATGAATTTGAACATTATCTTAGCCAATAAAGACATGACGAGGTATTGCCATATCCTTGAGTTCATTTATTTCTTTGCAGCAGATGATCCAGACTTTCAACATATCATCAGGCAATGTTTCGTCCCAATCGAATTTCTTGCGCCATATAGATTGGAAAAGGATCTTTAGTCGTACGGTCCAAGGTCCTAGAAAACCTAAAGGGTCAAATATTTTAGCCATTACCTTTAGAACGTTGCGTTTTGTAGCTCGTATATCCTCTGAGTTTATCAGACTGGAAACTCCATCCAGATCGACAACCAACTCGTCTGTAGAGGTGACCCAACGCACCCCCAACACCTTTCGCGTTTGCGATAATCTCTGCTCTTCAGCGAATTGTCTTCGAACAGTTAAACTATTAGTGTTCCATTTGCGAAGGGTCATTGAAGCTCCCTTTAGGATGATATCTGCTTCTTTGTATATATTCAATGCGGTTGACTCATTATCGACGCTGAGCACTAGATCATCCATATAGAAACTCGTTCGTAACAAATCACAAGTTTGTGGATATTGCCTGTTGGCCTCTTCGATCGCTTTATGAATCGTTGCTCCAAGTAAGAAGGGACTGCAGGTTACGCCAAATGTTACACGAGTCATGCGATAAGTCTTTATAGCCGGAAGATCTTTGATATCGCTTAAGGGTTCAGCAAACCATAAAAATCGGTGACTGTCTCGATCATTCTGATTCAGCAATATCTGTAAGAAAGCCTTTTCAATATCAGCAGTTAACGCAATCTTACCAACTCTAAAATTTAACAGAATGGTCAATACATCCGGCAGCATATTATCCCCAACTTCAAGGTGGTCGTTAAGAGATGTGTAATTAGGTGTATGTGCTGAAGCATCAAATACGATGCGCAACTTTGTGGTATCTTTATCCTCTCTATAAACTGGGCGGTGAGGTAAATAGTAAATACGTTCTTGATTATTATCTTTTTCAGGAACAGGTTCCGCAACTTCATTCAAAAGCATTTCTCGCATTGCAGCATCGTACATCGTACAGCCTTGTGCAGCCTTGTTGCTGCACAGATGTACCAAAAGAATTTAAGATTTGTGTGCAATACTATATTATCTTTCCAAAATGTCCAAAACCATTTTTGTACCTATACTAGTTTTGAAAGTATAGCGTTTAAAGTGGTTACACCTCCAAATTATAAGGCACCCACTGTGATGGGCTGTAACTTGAAATGGAGTGAGAATTGACCCTCCCCCCCCCTTGCCTTTCAGTTTCTTGTTCGGCGGAACTTCGGAAATATTCCCTTAATTATACAGCTGAACTGGGACACCCTGTATGTAAACATGTTGTTTTATAAGCTAAGTCCTGGGACAGATTTTAGATCGAAAGACATCAGTTGCAGTAAAATCGTTAAGTTTAGAGTGCTCGGCAAGAGATGTAAGCTAAATTCAGAAAATGTTGCTGTCAATTTAGATTTAAGCATTTTTGCCTAGTATGTAAGTTAAAATATAGAAAAAAATAATAAAAATTAATATAACAGTAAAAGTACCAGCGGCAACATTACCAAAAAGCCGTCTGATATGTCGCCTCTGATGAGCTGGGTTTCACTCGACCATCAACACCTCGTGTTGCAACACATGCAGCAAGATGCATACAAAACGGCGTTGCATTGAACGACTACAGCTGCTCGTAGAGCTCAAGCAGAAGAGGAGGGACGAACTTCAGCTTCCCAGGAGGAAAAAAAGGACGAAGCGCTCGATCGAGGAAATTGAAAGATGCTACTCCAATAATGAGGTCGGAAGTTCTACCAAAAGGTAGAAAAACGGACACAAACACCCAACTCGAATAGAAGTCTTAAAAAACGAACAAGGGAAAGTGGTTGATGTCGCTGTCGATGCTGAGGATTTAGAAAGAGCAGTTCTGTATAGTGTACAGCGGCGATGATGAACCAAATAACGCTGTCAGGGAAAACAAACTTTTCAACCTAGACAATATAGACCAACAATTCCGTCCTCCCGATCTGGCTTCATGAAGATAGCAATATCTAAGCTTAGGCCCAACCAAGTTACTGGAGTGGACGGTCTTACTGACGAGCTCTTCAAAGCGGCATGCTATGACTTGATAAGGAGAATACACGAATTCATCTGCAAAATATGGCCGGAAGAAAGTATTCTCGATGAACCGAACCTCAGCATTGTTTGTCCGATCTTCAAGAAAGAAGACCCTCTAACCTTCCCCAACTACAGAGACACCTTAACATCGCCTATAAGGTACTATCTGCTGTATTGTGTGAGCGCCTGAACACTTGATTGGTCCATATCAGTGTGTCTTTATGCCAGGAAAGTCCACTATCAACCAAATATTCACACTACGGCAGACATTGGAAAAAACCCGACAATGAATAATGCAAGCTGCTCCATCAAGGTCAGGAATTACCGATACCTTTAATGTCAAAAAAGGCTATGCGCTGTCATGCGATTTTTTTACACCATTCGTGAAAGAATAGCACAAAATTCACGCAAAAATACAAGAGGCACAGTCTTTCAAAAGTCCGTACAATTACTCGTATACGTCGGTGATATTGGCGTAACCGTAAGCAGAGTGATGTCAATGGCGCCTTCGCGAATATTGAGATGGAAGCGGCGAAGATGGGTTTAACGGTCAATGGGGGCAAGACCAAGAATGTGCTGTCAACCAGAAAGGATACCCAACACCGACGTCTCGGCCAGAACGTCAGGCTCGACAGATTTAACTTTGAGACAGGTAAAGACTTTGTCTACTTTGTCAATTCAGAGAACGAAGAATAACTCTTGCCAATTTCTGCTTCTTTGGGTTAATATATGAGACCTTAATAATGCTCTATAGCGCAGAGGCATGGCCTTTATCAAAAATAGATGGGGTGCTCTTGACTGCTTTGAGAGAAAAATTCTTTGTGTGATTTGTGTGGAGGAGGAGGAGATACAACAATGAATTGTACGGGCTGAATAGTGACATCGACTTATCCAGAATAGTGTAGGTCTAACGACTGAGATGGCTCGGTCGTGTAGAGCGGATGGACACAAACGCTCCATTGTAATCGCAGTCAAGGAAGACCACGAGTCAGGCTGCGCAAGCAATTAGAAGGGGATCGAAACTGGAGGCAGGTAGCTAAAGATCGAGCTTGCTGATTACGCTTATTGGTTGAGGCCCAGGTCCACTTCGGAGTGTAGCGCTACCTTAAGTAAGTAAGTAATGATGTTGCGACAGATGACATGTTCGAGATACCAGAAAACCATTGCCAGAATTGCGTAAATTCATGAAACTTTAATGTGGATTCTAACATAAAATTTTCTTGTTTTAATCGAATATTGGAAGTTTGCTTTGCTAACCCGCTAACTAAACTAAATAGAAAACTTTATATTTTTTCCGCCGCCGAGAGAAGGTGAAATTTGAGTGGGCGAGAATCCAATGCGCGTGCTCATAGTAGTGTGAGGTTCATACTCATAAAAAACGCATGCCTTCGAGATCAATAATTCAAATCTTTTAATCGAATTAGTTTCCTCTTCAACTGTAGAATCCTGTGCAAATCGTAAATTTTTTACGTTGTATAACGGTTCAATTTCTCGTAAGACTTTATTTTTTAAAGCTTGAAAAATATTATAATTGGTTTTCTTGCTATAACCATAAAGTTTTGTATCATACGTTTACACCGGTTTCAGCACCTCATTATATAAGAGCAGCTTTTTCTCGATGCTGGTTAGGTTAGGTAAGAGTGGTTGTGTAGGGAGACCAACTCACTTAGGCCTATTGTGGTCCATTGTGATGCCACGTGGGTCTGTGATCCTGCTACTCTTGGAACCAATTTGAGATTATGGTGAAGCGCAGGATACTGTTAACGTCTATATTCTTTAGACCACAATGATTTATTGTAGAAGAAAGCTCCTCAGTGAAGCTTTCGTCTTTGGGAGAGAGCTGGGCATATTCAGTAGCTTCTATAAAAATCAAATGTAAAGGCGCCAAGATTTCTTGCAAATTTGCCTGTAAGGCAGTGTCCAGTGATGGCACCTATGATGGCACTGAGATGTTTCCTATTTAGAAGGATCAAACTTTTAGAGCGATTCAGATCCAGCCTTGGTCAGATCTGTTTGGTCGCTAGACACATTGATCCAACTGTCCTAAGGTCTGTTCTTTTGCTAGCATCCAGCTTTAATATTAATGTACGTAGAGATTGGTATGCCGATGCTACCCTTTTCCGGTAGAATTGGTAGAGTGGTTCCAATTTTGGTGAGTGGCCCGGCACCCAATATAGGTGCAGGTTGAACAGCTCTGCCATCTCCCTAAGAGATGATCTAGATTGGGCGGTTCTAGAATTTCATGAGACTGAGTCCAGGGACTTGGCAGCGGCCTGACTGTTCGAAAAGATGCTGGTAACCTTTGAAGACAACAAGTTTTTCTTCAGCTAGAACAGAATTTCTTTGATCACTAAAATTGCCGACATCTTTTAGCAGAAACCCCACCCAGTTTGAAGTTGCTTATCCTTCTATTTAACATAAATTTATGATCAGTCAATTTCACAAGTGAGTCGCCTACCTGCAGAGTTGACAGCCCAGCCGTGATTTCGGATGTGTTGGCTTTGTTAAAAGCACCCTCTATGTCCAGGGAAGCGACCATTGTGTACTCTCTAAATTGCAGGCATCGTTCGATGTGGCTAGTTAGTGAATGGAGAGCCGTTTTAACCGGCTTTCCTCTACAGTAGGTATGATGAGCTGTTGACAAATGTCGTGGACCAATTCTAGATCATATATGGATATCAATTCCTAGATGAGAACATTTAACATCTTTAGACATAACCCTTCGGGTTAGGGGTTAGAATATACCCGAGGTAAGGCATGCCTGTCGTAAGAGGCGACTAAAATCCACTGGGCCGGATTAAGGTGTTAAGCGACCCGTGCCAGAATCGACCAGGTTGGGGGCCCAGTATAAAAATAGCTCAATCTCTAACGGAGCATCCGGATACTTGGCGACCTCCGGATCAGCCAGCATAATCTGTCTAATGCGGATCTCTGGACAGACGGACTACCCTTTCTCCGCTACTCGTGGGAACTAAAATGAGTTCAAATAATCATCAAAATAACACAAATATAAACCAGGACCCCTTTAAAAAATGCTCAAGGGTCACGAGATCTCCAGCACGCGGATCGCTAGGAAAATCATGCGAAAGCAAAGACCAAGCACAGTCGGTAGCTCAGGGCAATAGCATTACACCGAATAAGCTACAAAATCTCGAACGCGAAAATTCTGATCTCCGCGCCAGACTCCAAAATATGGAATTACTCTGTGCCGAATTAAAAAAGCAACTAGATGCCATTAAGCCGCAATCTAAATCTGAGTCTGAGTCTGTTTTGCTACTTGACCGCTCCGAAAACTCGAGTTTTCACACGGGCGAAGAATAGCTAGTCCGCGAAATGGACTGGAACTTAAAAAAAAGCCAGGTAAGAAGCGCAAAGCTACTTCCTCGCCTGATATCGAACAAACAGAGAAGCAAGCCAGCTTTAACACTGCTGAGATCGATAAGGCAACAAAGCAACCCAAACAAAGACCGCCGCCGCCAATAAACGTTTTTGGAATCTCGGACTACAACAAGTTGCACATAATCCTGAAATCACTGTGCTCAACCGATTATAAAGTAAGATCTCGTAATAATGATACATGGACTATCAATGCCGAGAAGATTCAATGGCATACGTACGAAAATAAAACGGAAAGATCCATATGCGTTGTAGCTAGAGGATTGCATCCCTCTTGCCTTAAAGAAAACATCGTAAATGACCTTAAAAATAAAGACTTTAAGATAATCGACGCAGTTAATATACTTGCGGAAAAACAGCTCAATGTTGAAAGCGATAGGACGACCCAAGACGCGGTCTTCCCCTCTTTAGGCTAACTTTCGACAAAACCGAAAGCCTAGAAAGAATTTATGCCATAAATTCAATTTTGGGATTTGTTGTCAAAAATGAACCTCCGCGGAAAAGCTCTGGGCTGATTCCCCAATGTACACGTTGCCAGGGATTCAGCCATACACAGGCCTACTGCCAGAAGGAACCTCGCTGTGTAAAATGCGCTGGCAAACATCTGACTCGAGAGTGCAATGCCGCGAAAGAGTCCCCAGCGATATGCATTAACTGCAAGGGAAAACATCCAGCTAACTATCGAGGCTGCGAAGTCGCGAAGGAGTTGCAAAAGCTACGAGATCAATCAAAAACGAAGCCTTTGAAAAACGCATGGACAGCTAGAATGAGAAATAACAACAGCGGTCCTACTCCAAAGCCTTTAAAAAAGGTAATGGTGGCAAACGCTAAAATCACCAATAACAACAACGTCAAAAATAACAATGCGCAAGTGGAAAGTGGAAAAACTTACGAGCAAATAGCGGCGCGAGTAAATATGACTAACTGTACATCACCGGATCCTGCCTCAAATGTGTTCTCAGTAATTCTCGAGAGACTAGAAGAACAGACTAAAATAAATAAGATAATAGTCGAACGGCTTCTTAAGCTCGAAGCCAATTTCTGCAACTAATTATGGCAAAGAAGCTCAATATACTTGCGTGGAATGCCAACGGGCAACAGAAAAGACTTGCTGAACTAAACATTCTCCTTCCGGAAAAAGTAATTGACATATGTTTAATTTCTGAAACTCATCTGGCGACAGAATCGCGCGTGGAACTAAAAGGTTACCGCGACTACCACGCTCATCATCCATCGGGAAAGCAAGAGGCGGGTCATCCCTATTCATAAAAGACTGCATCGAACATACTCTGGAAGCAATAATTAAACTCGACAAATTTCAAATGACCGTAGTGCGCGCTAAAAATAGAAATTACTCTTTTAGTATATCTTCATTCTATTGCCAATCGCGCTGCAAAATAGAAAAAAAACGAATTTATTGACCCATTCAACTCTATTGGACCAATCTTCATTATTGTTGGCGTCTTTAACGCGAAGCACACCTTTTGGGGCTCAAGATGTATCTCTCAAAAAGGCAAAACTCTTTACAGGGCTGGTATGGAATGTGGTTGCTATTTTTACTCAACAGGCAAGTCGACATACCGGATGTCGCCAAAACACCCGATCTAATAGACTTCTTTATCGGAAAAGGAGTAAACGCTAGTTACGTCAAAGTTGAAGAAAGCTTCGATCTTTCCTCCGATCATTCTCCAGTTATCCTTTCACTGTGCGAATCCTTGGTTAAGAAATAAAGACCACCCAGATTAACTAACAGCAAAACTCACTGGGAAGATTTCCGAATAGATGTTGTAGACAATACTGAGTTGAAAGTAGCACTTAGAACGCCGTATCAACTTGAAAAAGAATTTGAACGTTTTGTTAAAGTCATACAGCAAGCGGCCTGGAATAATAGTCCCCGCGAATCGAACAAATTTCCCAAAGTCGGCATAAGATACCCACCGGAAATTAGAGAAATGATAAAGAAGAAACGAAGAGCGCGTAATAAGTGGCATGAAACCAGGGCACCACAAGATAAAACGTCCTTCAATAGGCTCTGCAACTTGTTGAAAAAATCGATCAAGGACTTCAATAACCAAGGTATTAATAACTACCTTGAAAAACTCACAGCGACAAAAGATACCAACTACTCCATATGGAGAGCCGTTAAAAGTGTTCGAAAGCCCCAAATACACGTGGTGCCAATAAGAAGAAACCAGGATGACTGGGCGAAAGAAGATAAGGAAAAAGCTAATGTTTTCGCCGACCTTCTTGCAGAAACCATTCGACGGGGAAGTGCTTCCAGAGAATGTCAATACGCCAGAGGTGACGACAAACTTTCCAGTACAAAAGGCCACACTTAGGGAACTTAGACAAGTTATAGACACGCTTAAGCCCAATAAAGCCCGGGATATGACTTAATAACGGGAGGGATACTTAAAGCGTTGCCGAAAAAAAGTCTGATAAAGCTGCTCTATCTTATAAATGCCAGCATTAGATTAGAGCATGTACCGCACCAGTGGAAAGTAGCCGAAGTTATTATGGTTCCGAAACCCGGTAAGCCGCTGACTGAAGTCAAGTCATATAGACCAATATCGCTTCTCCCGATTACATCGAAGGTCTTCGAGCGAATCCTTCTTAATCGCCTTAAACCAATTACGGATACAAATTCCCTCTTACCTGATCATCAATTTGGCTTTAGAAGCCAACACTCTACAGTTGACCAAGTGCATCGAATAACCGATGTAATTGAACGAGCAATCGAGTGTAAGTTAATCTGTTCAAGCGCATTCCTTGACGTTTCGCAAGCCTTTGATAAGGTATGGCACGAAGGCCTAAAATATAAACTTCGACAAGCCCTACCCCAGCAATTGTCTCGTATTTTAGATTCATACCTGGAATTCCGACTCTTCCGTGTGAGACACGGAAACGAATATTCCACTTTTAAGACAATAAAGGCGGGGGTGCCGCAAGGAAGAGTACTTGGCCCTCTGCTATATTTGCCTTTTACCCGCGATATACCGCAAACGGACGACACTGTCCTAGTCACATTTGCTGATGACACTGCCATTTTGGCAACGGCTAAAACAGTCTACGAAGCAACTGCGATGTTGCAACGTGCCATTACACGGATTAACAATTGGACAAAGACTTGGCGAATCGCGCTTAATGAAAATAAGTCTGTCCACGTGAACTTCACTCTCAAGAAAATTGAGAATCCACCGGTGTTTATCAACGCAGTACGAATTCCTTACGCGAACGAGGCCAAATATCTCGGTATGACACTCGACGCTAAACTAAAATGGAGAGCACACGTTAAGAAAAAACGTGAAGAGCTTGAAATCAAATATAGAGATATTTACTGGCTTATTGGAAAGTATTCCAAGCTTAGCTTAGAGAACAAACTGCTGTTATACCAGCAAGTACTAAAACCGATCTGGACATATGGTGTACAACTTTGGGGTTGTACTAAAAATAGTAACATTAATATATTACAGACATTCCAAAACAAAGTTCTTCGAGGTATTGTTAACGTGCCGTGGTACATGAGAAACGATGATATCCACAGAGAGTAAGGAGTCGAAAACGTTCAGAACGTAATTAAAATGTTTGCGCGAAAACAAAATAATCGATTACAAGGTCATACGAATACTTCTGTTCAACAGATCCTCGACGAGACAAATTTATTGCGCCGTCTGAAAAGGACTAAGCCTCTCGATCTAGCGCGGTGATTAGCAGCGCCTAATTTTCTGAAGTACACAGGAATTTTCAATCGCCTGCAGGATATCTTATAAAAACAAAATAAAATGCGATAGAAGAACTGCTTGTTGAGTGTGAACTCATATTTTTACAAAATAAATTTTTTGAAACGATGAAAACCAAGGTTTAGTTAATTCTATAAGTTATTAACTCCAAAGATATTTGTTTTTATTTTTTTTCATAGGGAAAAAATTGAGCTTTTTTTGCTTTTGTTTTTAGGTCCAATACATAACTACACTCTATACTAAGAAAAGCACTTTGTTTTTTTGTTTTGTCTATCGTCTATCTACCGTCTATTCTCGTCGTGTTCGGACGTGTGTTGGTTTTGCTCCGCATTAAACTTTTAAATATTATTTATTTCTTCCCCTCCCATATCTCTACTTCTGATATCAGTTCCGCGACATTATTACATTACCCCAAGTGCTGACTGTCTTTTTGGTTTGTTTTGTTTTTTTGGCTGACCTCAATCTTTCGCGCTCAATAACTGCCGCTTCTGATATCGGTTCCGCATATATTTAGTGCATTACCCCCCCAAGTGTTGACCAGTTTTCCGATTTTGCTGAATTTCACTTGCAGTGCATAACAGTGCGTAAAGTTCTTTGTTTACCTTTTTGTTTACATTTGATAAATTTGCCATGTCTTGCGGAATCACTAACTGTCCAATCTTTGATGTCAATGCTGACTTTGTCACTTGTAACGGCATCTGTGGAAAATTATTCCATGCAATTTGTGTCGGATTAAATAAAAGGAATAGTGTATACATCAAAGACTTCTCTGACAACCTCCTATTCTTTTGTGATGAGTGCAAGATAATCTCGCTTTCGCACGTGTTGCTTGCTATAAAGTGCCTCAGTGACTTTAATTACTCATTCCAAAAAAATCTCACAAAAATGATAACGACGAATCAGTCCAACTTAGAAAGTAGTGTCAGTTATGTTGATGAATTAGGCAACTCGATTCTGTCCTCAACCGATATAATTAAGTCCAAGCTCACCAACATCGACAAACAATCTGCAAGTCTGGTCGAGATGAAAACTGCGATCAATGATCTCAAAGCAGTTTGTTCCGCCCAAAACATCTCTAACCTTAAATTGTGCGAACCGATAAATAACCTGCGTGAAGATCTTGAGACTCAATTTCAATCTACCTCATCTAATCCATCTCTAATGCAGCCTGATCCAATGCTCGAAGTAATCTTCGACAGAATCAACGGTTTTGGTGACGATCTAGCTGCCGCACAATCAACCATTTTCGATATTGAGAATCATATCGAAACGGTAAGCAGCGAAATTGACGACTTACCATTCCACACACAACACCATCAGAATGTCCACTACAATACATCAATTTTGGCTGAATTACTGGAAACCGAAGTCGACCCAGTTTTACCACCACCTCCTCGTCCACCATGGTTAATTAAATCTACAAATTCTCCCGCTGCCACTTCAATCCAGGAGACCGAAACTGTTTCACTGTCAACTCCTCCCGTCGCCGCCCCACGCAAGCTAATCAAACATTTTGGTACTACATGAACACCTTCCGAGTGGAGGCGTAGACTGGAAAAAATTGAAACCGATATGAGTACATTCTTCATCAAAGGCACCCCCGTAAACGTTGATATTTCTTGGATCACGAAATTCTTCGCAGAAAAATACGGCATCATCATCAGCAAATTTGAAATGTTCCTGCCATCTCACCACAAAGGTAATCGAAGCTTTAAATTCGACCTCCCTGCTACGAGGGGCGTTCAACATATTCTCGGTATCGGGGTGAAGCTGTGGTTGTATATATAAATTGACTTATTTATCAAGTAATACTATTATTTTAGTGCATTCATGTAAAATTTCATATAAATGTGATTATTAATTCGCGTTTTATCTCTAGTTAAACAGAATCATAATGGCAACTGAGACGATGATGGTGAAAATTGAGCATCGCGCTGTAATTAAATTTCTCACTAAGCAAGGAAAAGGTCAAAAAACTATTCATGAAGAGATGGTGGCTGTTTACCAGGGTTCCGCACCTTCATCATCAACTGTGCAAAAGTGGTCAAGTGATTTCAAGAAAGGCAGAGAGAGCATTGAAGACGACCGCCGCTCCGGCGCCCCGGCTACTGCTTGTACGGGAGAAAGCATCAAAGAAGTCGAAAAACTTGTTCTTGAGGATGCCCGAATAAAGGTGAAAATGATGGCAGAGATCACCAAGCTTTCAATTGGTACCATTCACACCATTCTTCATGACCATCTTAACCTTTCAAAGGTCAGTGCAAGGTGGGTGCCACGAATGCTCACAGCGCCTCAGAAAAAAGTGAGAATCGCATGCTGTAGAGAGCTTTTGGAGATGTGTAGTGAGAACGCGGACGGTGTTATGGATCGAATTGTTACTGGGGACGAAACATGGGTCCACCACTATGACCCTGAAAGCAAACAAGAGTCCATGCAGTGGCATAAAAAAGGAACAGACCCCCCCGAAGAAGTTCAAAGTCACTCCGTCTGCCGGGAAGCTCATGGCCACAGTTTTTTGGGACTCAAAGGGAATCTTGCTCATTGAGTACAAAAAAAAAGGTGAAACCATCAACGCCACATCCTACGCTTCCACTTTGCATAATTTGCGGGAGGAAATTAAAAAGAAAAGACGGGGTAAACTCGCAGCGGGTGTGTTGCTTCTTCATGACAACGCTCCTGTTCACACGGCGCGAGTTTCCAAGGCTGCTTCGCGAGATTGTGGTTTCGAAGAAATCCAACACCCACCCTATAGTCCAGACCTTGCCCCTAGTGATTATTTCCTGTTTCCGGATTTGAAAAAAATGTCTTCGTGGAAAAAGATTTTCGGATGAAGAAGAACTCAAGTCGGCAATAAATTGGTATTTTGCAGAGAAAGAGGAAATTTTTTTGAGGGTTTAAAAAAAGCTTATCTCAAGATGTAACAAATGCATTGATGTTAGGGGAGATTATATTGAAAAATAAAAACAATTTTTAAATTGAATTCGCATTTTCCTTCATACCGATACCGAGAATATATTGAACGCCCCTCGTAGACACGAATGGTTATTTAAAAGCCCTGCTGATACTAATTTCAACGTTGGAAAGATGCGTATCTGTAAATGGATCGAAACACCTACCAAGGAACAGGATAAAAAGAGGCTTAAATCTAAGTTACCTAATTCCGATTCCAACTCCCATCCCAAACCGGACTCTAATAAAATACCGAAATCCGTCCCAAACCGTAGCAAACCTGACTCTGTACCGAAAACCGTTTCCAACTGCCGTTCCAATTCTGACTCTAATTGGAGATTTAAAACTAATATATTCCCCATTTTCGCCCGTCCCACTCACATCCCGAACCGACTTCATCGGTCCTATAATTATATTGCACCTGCAGCCTCCGTTCCACCCAAGCCACCGCGTTTCTTTCAAATTAGCACCAACCGCTCACAATAACCCCTCTGAAATACCTAACCCCTCTGCACGTGCCCCCACTAACACTTCTTTCCCTAATTTTGACCTTAAAACCGGAGCTAAATATCCCAATTTCGTTAGGTCCCATATTATAAATCCCTCACCTGAACATGTGTCTAATGCCCCTTCAATCACCCCTGCATCGCCTTCAAAATCTTCGTCCACCTGCCCCATTTTTGACCCCCTTCTGCCACCCACAGTTAAAATAACCTAACAAACTTTTGGCTCAACAGAATGTCGTTATGCACTTTCTAGGCTTAGAGAAAAAAAGACGTACGAGAATATACGTCTCCTTCTAGCATATCTGCATGAAAAATCAGACTCAGTTTGTTATGAGGGGAAAACTAAAACAAGCGCCATGGTCTCAATACAGCAGGAAGGTCTCCCTACTGACCTTACAAGTCTGAGGAACTTATACATTAAGTTCCACGAGATTTTTAATATATCTCCGCAAAAAGTCTCAGACGACCTTTCTGCTTTCGGTAACTATGTGCACTCAAAAAGGATCTCACACCTCCAACGAAGCAGAGCTGACAACGACAAATTTTTTCGTCCCTAACGTGCTACCATTGCCAGTGTTTCGTCCATCCACTCCTACGCCCTCTCGTAATAATCTTCCTCTTACCTTTTACTATCAAAACGTAAGAGGACTGCGATCTAAGACCGTGCGGTCTTGTGCCAATCTCACGCTCTCCCATTTGAGGTCTACGCTCTACCGAAACTAATCTAATTCCCGATATAAAGAATCAGGAATTATTCCCCCCTATTTTCAATGTTTTCCGAGACGATGATCTTACCCGTCCAAATGATGATGCCCCGTGTCGAGGTGTCCTATTGGCCGTCCGCAATGACCTAAACTCTTCACCAATCGCTGTTTCTACATCCTCTAAACTTGACTACGTTTCAATAAAGATAACACTCCCCTGCAGGTCCCTGTACATTATGTGTTTTTACATCCTACCGGCCCAACCAATAGAATGCTACCAACTCGCTATCGATGCAATTGATCAAATAATTAACTTACCTGATCCTCTCGATGATATCATCGTATTTGGCGATTTCAATCTACCTCAGCAGCGTTGGACTCAATCAGATGATAAATCTTTTTTTATCGCTTACCCTATCTCGAGTAAAGAATGTCTCTTCTTGGATGAGCTCACAGACTCTAGCTTATGCCAAGTTAGTGGAGTCTCCAACTATATGGGAAGGCAATTAGACCTCATTTTCACCACTGACCCCATAAACTCCTCTGTCTCGCTCTGCCCCCTTTCACTATCGACCATTGATAACTTTCACCCACCACTTCTTCTTTCTCTTTTCCACCACTCTCCTTTCCGCCCCACCCCATCTGCAGCTACCACTTCTTACGACTTTTATAAAGCGAATTTTCGCAAAATTAACGCATATCTTAGTAAGTGTTCTTTTGATTTCGCCAATATGCCCCTAAAAAGTGCTCTCTCTATTTTCTACAGAGAATTACTTAATTCTATTTCTCTCTATGTCCCCTTTTCGCGTAATTGGACCTCTTCTACGAGCCCCCCGTGGTATAATCGTAAACTTCGCTCTTTACGTAACAAAAGAAACAAATTATGGACAGTTTTCCTCCGGTCCAACTCTTTTGTTGACTATTCAAACTATCTCGGGTCATACCTTCAATTCGCCCAGCTCTATAAGTTTCTCTATCAGCGATACCTTGATAGTGCGCAATCAAGGCTTATAAATGATCCCAATTCGTTAATTACAAAAAAAATCCGACGGTTTTCCTCCATCTCTCTCATACGAAAATATATCATCAACTGATCATACCATAGCTAACTTTTTTGCTACTTTTTTTATGCAATCTTTTGCCGATAATTCCTTCGTACCGGATCCCTCTTATTTCAAATACCTACTTAACTTCCCTATTGGCCCCACTATTTCTCATAGCTTTGATCATACAGTAATAGAAAACAAATTACAACAACTTAATGATGAATACTTACCCGGCCCAGATGGCCTTCCATCCATATTTCTTAAAAAGTGTTCCTCAACTCTTTCGCGCCCCCTTGCTAATCTCTTCCGATTATCGCTCTCTCAAGGTGAATTTCCACAGATATGGAAGTCCTCTTTCATAACACCCATACACAAAAAGGGATTAAAGAGCGAAGTCACTAATTACCGCCCTATAGCTAAACTTTCCCATATACCCAAACTCCTCGAAAGTATTTTGCATGGAGCCTTAAGCTTCCAGTGTAAATCTTTTATTTCCCCCAATCAACACGGCTTTCTGAAGGGTAGATCAACTACCATTAACCTCGTAGAATTCGTGTCCTCTGTTCTCTCAGCCTTAGAAAAGGGTAAAGAAGTTGACGTTATAACAACTGATTTCAGTAAAGCTTTTGACAAGATATCTCATAAACTAATCCTGTTTAAATTGTCCGTCCTGGGCTTTGAACCCATTTTGCTTAAATGGATATCTTCTTACCTGGATAATCGTTTTTATAATGTTCGTTTCAGATCTGTCCTATCGGCCCCTTTCTTGGCCACTTCAGGTGTTCCTCAAGGTAGTCACCTAGGTCCACTCCTCTTCATCCTAACTATTAACGACCTTCAAAGGTTCATTCAACACTCAACACTTTCTCTCTATGCTGACGATACCAAATTTTGTAAACCCATTTCCTCACAACAAGACTTCACCCTCCTTCAAATAGATCTAAATAGTTTTTCCACCTGGTGCATCAAGAACTGCTTAGAACTCAATGTCTCCAAATGTCAATCGATTACTTTCTCACGTAAGTGCAAGAAGTCTCCTCAACGAATTTACCATCTCGACGGCCAACCTATACCCCTTGTTGAATCTATCCGCGACCTTGGTATATTATGCGACAGGCAGCTTAATTTCCGCTCGCATATTGATGAGATAATTTCTAAAGCAAACTCATCACTCGGTTTCGTTAAAAGATGGTCCGAAGAATTCTGCAACCCGTATGTGACTAGATCACTATACATCATTTACGTTCGCCCCCTTCTCGAGTACGCTAGCCAAGCGTGGTGTCCCTTTCAACGAGTTCATGTATCTCGTATTGAGAGGATCCAGCGTCGTTTTTTTTTGATTTGCTCTTCGAGGTCTACCTTGGAACGATCCTCTAATCTTACCTCCCTATCGAGACCGTCTCAAACTCATTAACCTGAATACCCTTGAGGAACGAAGGGACGCAGCAGACATTTTGTTAATTCACCGCCTCCCCTCAGGCTCCGTCGATTGCATGCCTCTCTGCAACTCCATTTTCTTTAACACTAACCCTCGTAATCTATGTTCCACCCGTCTCTTTTATCTACCTATCCACCGCACCACATATGGCTCTAACGAACCAATCTCCCGTATGCTGCGTAAGGTAAACTCCAAACTTTCCGTTTTCGATTTTAATCGCAGCACACTTTCCCTCAAATTCGATCTCCTTCACCATCCTTAGCTTTAAGCCCTAGTATTAGTTTAAGTCTTAGTTTTAAGCTTGTATTAAGCATAATAAATGGGGGCGTCAGCCCCCACCAAAATTAAAATTGATTTTAGACGTTTCCAAGCAGGAGATTTGAAACCCTTTTAAATTTTTTAAACACACCAAATGAAACGCCTTCTAGAATTTTTTTTTAATGTTTAAACTTTACATCATACGTAATTAATTAAGGAAGATAATGAAGGAAACTGATAATACAGTGACTGGGCCTTCAGGTCTAGTGCCTTAAGAATACGAGGTACACACACAAGACAAAATAAGTGGTTTATTAATATTTGGTTTAATGAGTTTATCATGATAATTTGCTTTGGAATAGATTGATTAGTGTTGCGGATTTAAAGAATCTAATTATTTGAAATTTGTTCATTAATCCATTTTTTTTTGTAAGAATTCATTTGTTGCGATTTTAAAAAATTTAATTATTTGAAATTTGTTCATTAATCCATTTTTTGTAAGAACTCTGTGGTGAGTCACTGCACACGCACCGGTATTTGGTATTTATTTTACATAAGCGCACATCGAGCCCTATTATCAGCCGATGCATACTCTTTTTTTTTCTTTCAACTTGCTTCGCCAGCTCTTCGTTTATTGACGATGATTTACACAAGCCGGTGCATGTACGGTTTCTCTCCAGCAAGTGTTCGCAGCGGTACCACCAACCACTACTTTCACACATATATTCGGTAACCCGCACTTTCGTGGGAGATGTTTGTCATCTATTCTTGATATGCAAGAGAAATACAGTTTTTTGGTTAAAGATTACATATGTACATATGTACAGATGTGGAATGCGAAAGTTGGTGGCTGCCGCTTCGAACATTTCTCGTCGATTTGGATCTTGGTCGCAGCTAGCACAACATCGGAGACTAACCACCAATTATCATAAGTATTTTATTATACATTTAAATTCGCTGAAAGGAAAAAATATATATATATTTCATTTATAATAATTTTTTTTTTTTACATTGCCTACATTCCCTCAACCCCCCTTTTTTGCGTAAATGATATTGTGTCGTAATACAAACAACATACTGGTCCTTCACGCTGGATTTTAAGTGATTCTGATAAAAAAAAAACCAGACAATGGAATTAATTAAACTCAGGCGGTCGAATGCCAAGGGACAGATTACGCGCGCGGTCAACTTTGTCGATGCCATCGATGAGTCCACCCCTGTCGGACAATTAGAAATCCGTTTAGAGAAGTTAAATGAAGAGTGGAATAACCTTTGTGCGTAGCATGTTGAGTGTTTGCGATATATTCCGAATGGTGAAACCTCCGATCAGGCTGAACGGGAATTCGCGGACTATGAGTCCAAATACTATCATGCACATTCGGGACTTTCTCGCGAGATAAAGAATCGAAAATCGACACCGCACGTGGATGCAAATGAATCCATATTACAACAAATTGCTAGTGACCAAGTGAGTTTTCTGGAGCGGTCGAACTGCTCATCGAACACGTGTTCGAACGTTAGTCTTCCAAAGATAATGATCCCTTCGTTTTCGGGCAATTATAAGGATTGGCCATCATTTCGCGATCTCTATCTCGGATCGGTCGGCAACAAGACAACCCTGACGCCGACACAGAAATTTCAATACCTCAGATCATTTTTGCAAGATGATGCGGCCAATATTATTAAGCACATACTGGTCAGTGATGCGAACTATGCTGAAGCATGGGACTGCTTAGAGGCGCGCTACAATCGTTCACAAGTAATTGTGAAATCCTTTATCCAAACGTTCTTGTCCCTTCCTTCAATGATCACCACCAACATCCAAACACTACGAAAAATTAGTGACGGTGCAGATGAGGTAGTGCGCAGTTTAAAAGCCTTAAAGGAAACCAGTCACGATCCGTGGCTTATCTATTTGCTCACCAATAAACTCGATCATGAGACCAATCAGGCTTGGGCAGAGCATATCGGTTCTCGTGATGAGTGCACCATTGATGAACTCCTCAAATTTCTTCAATCTAGATGTGACGCACTCGAATCATGCCAATTAACTCTTCGTCCATCGTCTTCACGGCCAAAATCGGTATCGTCGTCGGGGTCCCTTCGCGCACACGTGGTTGAAACCGGTAAGAACATGCATTGTCCTAAGTGAAAGACTCCCACTATCTATCTCGGTGTCCTAAATTTCTATCTTTAGACACTCAATCGCGTCGTCATTTTGTTAAAACTGAATCGCTTTGTTTTAATTGCCGTCGGAATGGGCACTCGTCGAGCAATTGCCGTTCTACATTTCGGTGTCGCGTGTGTCGATCACGTCATCATTCTCTCGTCCATTCTGATGAATCGAATACCAACAAACTGACTTCGATGCAGTCCGCTACGGATTCAACTTCTTCGTTATCCTCGTCTTCGCTCCAAACAACATCGAGTTCAAATTCGCACCCACAATCATCACCAATAGTTAATAATCTATCACGCTATTCGATTCGTAGGAAGCAAACCATCTTACCAACTATACTTGCGTCAATTCGAGATTGTCTGGGCAACCTTATCGTTTGTAGAGTATTACTAGATTTTGGTTCGCAATCTTCATTCGTAGTTGAGTCACTTATTCAAAAACTCGGTTATCCACGCACTCATGCTAAAATTCCAATTCTCGGTCTCTCGTCGGTAGATGCAGGTTATACAAGGGGTCGAGTTACCCTTCACCTATCCTCGCTCGTTAACTCTGCTTCGTTACTCATTGATGCATATATTATGAACAAGCTGACTTCAAACCTTCCACCGAAATCGCTAGATGCATCTTGCTGGCCTCATCTTGAGGGTTTGACCTTAGCTGATCCAAACTTTAGTGAGTCCTCTCCCATCGAAATTATACTAGGTGCTGACAAACTTTGGGGCATAATAAAAGGATAAACGATAAAATAAATAAAGGATAAACCAATCGCTCACAATACTTCCTTCAGTTGGGTCGTCACTGGAGAAGTCATCGAATACCCTGATCCCCACACCACTTCACTGGCCTCTCTTCTCTCAAGCATAGACATCGATTGCATGCTGCGTCGGTTTTGGGCAATCGAAGAGGTTCCAGCTCCAAATCCGGACACTCTTTCTCAGGATCCTTCAGAGAAACATTTTCGTGAAACCGTCAGTCGTGCCCCGGATGGCAAATACATCGTATCGCTTCCCTTTAAGGTAACAAATCCCTCATTTAGTGACACTCTTACATCGGCGGTCGCACAATTAAGGTCACTTGAACGTCGATTTCTTTCAAATCTCTCGTTACAACGGTTGTATTCGGACTTTATGAGCGAATATCTCCACCTCGGTCATATGGCTTTGGTTCCCCCCGAAGAAGTGAATCTGAATCGCAGTCAGCGCTTCTATCTTCCCCATCACGCAGTTGTGAAATCGGACAATTCGTCCATGAAAATTCGCGTCGTCTTCAATGGTTCGGCCAAAGACTCTCTCGGTGTTTCATTAAATAGTATGTTGTTAGTCGGTCCACCAATTCAGCGTGATTTGTTCGGGGTGTGCCTTCGGTTTCGGCAGAGGCCGACTGTATTCACGGCAGAAGTTGTTAAAATGTTTCGCCAAATTTGGGTCGATGAAACACAAACAGATTTTCAATGTGTCGTGTGGCGTGAAAATCCACTTCATAATATTCAACATTATCGTTTGCGTACCATAACTTATGGTACCGCTTCTGCCCCATTTCTCTCCGTTCGTGTTTTAAAACAATTGGCAGAAGACTATCAATCTGAGTACCCCAACGCGTCTAAAGTATTATTACAGGATGTCTACGTTGACGACGTAATGACAGGCGCAGATTCCGCAGATGAGCTGATCGCGCTTAAGTCGGAGCTAGTGTCCTTACTGTCTAGGGCAAGTCTCCAGCTTCGTAAATGGAGCTCGAATTGCTGGCCTTTACTCTCTACGCTCCCAACGGTAGACTGTGAATTCTCTGCGCTTGATCTCGAAGCATCAAACTCGCTTATCAAAGTTCTTGGAATGTTTTGGAACCCTTCTAGTGACGAGTTCTCCTTTCGTGCATAGAAACAAGATTCGCCTATCTCCGCAACTCGACGTACCCTACTCTCGGAGGTGTCAAGAATATTCGATCCCCTTGGACTGCTGGCCCCATCCATAATCCTCTTTAAAATGTTGTTCCAGGAGCTTTGGTCGACAGCCTTGAATTTGGGATGGGACGATCCGCTACCTTCTCCCTTGGCCCAACGTTGGATGAATTATCGTGAGGAACTCTACCACCTTGAGTTAATTCGAGTTTCAAGACATATCTTCGCATCATCAGAGGGCTATGAGCTGCATGGATTCTCGGATGCATCATCGGGAGCGTTCGCGGCTGTTATCTATAGCAGGTACAAGACTAGTAAAGGAGATTACCGTGTTAATATCATCGCGGCCAAAACCAAGGTGGCCCCGCTTAAAACAATTTCCATTCCGCGTTTGGAACTCTTTATTATTGACTCGTCTATTCCATCTTATAACTTCGTCCCTCACCATTAAGCCCAGCCGCATATTCGCCTGGTGTGACTCGCAAATCGTCTTACATTGGTTATCACCCAGCCGTTGGGTGACTTTCGTCGCTAATCGGGTGTCTGCCATATTGGAGGACCTTCCACGCCATTACTGGCAATACATTTCGTCTGAGTCAAATCCAGCAGACTGCGCTTCGAGAGGTGACGTTCCATCTGGTCTCCCGTCACATCGTCTCTGGTGGACTGGACCCTCATGGCTTTCCGCAGATCGTAGTTCCTGGCCTCAATCGAAATTCGACATTGAAGAGGTCAACATCGGCAAGCTTGAGGAGCGGTTGCATCCCTAACATTCGTTGATGGCATCTATTAATGAAGAAGAATCCTACAAAAAAAAAGATGATGACCCTGAGATTACCGTAGACTTCGAATTGGTCGACTCTCTTTTTCGTAAGTTCTCGTCATGGTCGCGCTTGTGTCGTGTAATTGCTGCATGTCTTCGGTATCGTACAAATTGCCGCCTCAATAAACTTGGTCGTCCTCGTCTCACCAATACCTTCTCAGTCCAGGAGCTACGCGGGGAAAAATTTCGTATCATTAAACTTGCTCAAAACATTGATTTTGCAAACGACATCAGGGCTCTCAAACGGAACAAGGCCCTACTACTCAAATCTAGGCTTATGAAATATGCGCCATTCATCGATAAGGATGGTATACTTCGAGTTGGTGGCCGACTTCGACATTCTCACCTATCCATTGATATGAAACATCTAATTATTCTTTGCAGTAAAAACCCGATCTCCACTCTTATCGTGGCGGATTTCCATCGCCAACATTTACATCCTGGAGTCTCGGAAACCTTCTCTATCGTCCGTCAACACTTTTGGATATTGGGTAGCCGAAACCTCATCCGCAATATCATCTTCAAGTGCATGACGTGCTTTATGCAACAGAAGGAAACTAGCCACCAACTGATGGGAAACTTACCATCATGTCGGATACAGCCTTGTCGGCCCTTCATGAACACTGGTTGTGACTACGCAGGGCCAATCACCATAAAGCTATCGAAAACAAGAAACGCCAAAACATCAAAGGCCTACATCGCACTCTTCGTTTATATGGCAACAAAGGCTGGAGTTGGTGAGCGATCTCACTACGAACGCATTTTTGGCTGCATTACGCAGGTTCATCGCTCGTCGTGGGAAGTGCAGCAACATATATTCCGACAACGGCACTAATTTCCAGGGGGCTCGCCGCTGTCTCTCCGAAATGGGCCCCCGCCCAATTATCAAGCCTTCGCCCTTTAATGACGTTGTCTAATAATGAACGGGGGCAGAGCAAAGCACTGGTCTTATCGTAAACATCTTCAGATGACGCTATCGAAGGTTGCTACGATTTGATCAGTCACAAGCTGCCGGTCATAGGTCTTGTTGGCGGCTGGACCACCGGTAGTCCCTACCAGGACTTAAATCACGGTACCATGGGAGTCAGGAGCCCCCCGGATCTCGGTCCGGGCCTGACTTGTTAGAGGTAGGCCCCCTTGTGGGAGCGTCATGGTGGCTGTGGTTTAAACCCAAAATCGCGGGAAAGAGTCTTCCTATGGTTTTCCTTTGGTTTTCCTTTGGTTTTCCTTTGGTTTTCCTTGGTTGACTCAATGTGGAGTTGCAATAAGTGCTGGGTGCTGCGACCCTAAGAGCAGTAAGAGGTTTTAGGTCGGCCTCGACTCATACCAAGGGTGGAACTTGTGCCGGCAACACAGTTCCGAATTGGTATCAAACATTGAATATCATTGTGAGCGATGGCAAGGCGTATCCTTGCTCCCATGGATGTATGGGCATCCCGTAAGTTTAAGCCCACATGGCAGGTACTTACGTTAAAAAACATGAGACATCTGTCTCTCCGAAATGCAGAAGCTGGCCTTGTCGCAAGCCCACAATAATCTCATTGCGGCTGAACTCGCTGCTGACGAAATCGCATGGCATTTTTCTCCACCCTCAGCACCACATTTTGGCGGACTATGGGAAGCCGGCGTGAAGTCGGTGAAATTTCACTTACGTCGCGTTATAGGCTCTGCTGTTCTCGTGGTTGAAGACCTTTGTACCATTTTATGTCAAATCAAGGCTATATTAAACTCCCGTCCTCTATGTTCAATGTCAGATTCCGATTTAGATCCATTAACTCCCGCACATTTCATTACAGGTGAGCCATTAACCGCAGTGCCAGAGCCGAGTTATATCGATGTGCCAAGTAACCGACTAGACCATTACAGGCACTTACAAAGCTTGGTGCAGGGGTTTTGGCGACTAACTAACTTGAAGGTCGGTGACCTAGTGGTCCTGAAGGAGCAAAACCTACCCCCAACTCAGTGGGCCATGGGTCGCATAGTAGATGTCAATCCAGGCCGACACGAACGTGTGAGGGTGGTATCAGTGAAAACGGCGACGGGTACCTTCACCCGACCTATCACAAAAATTGCTGTACTGCCTGTTTCCTGAACTAGTCCAGGGGGGCCGGGATGTTGCGGATTTAAAGAACCTAATTATATGAAATTTGTATAAATATTTTGTGGCTTTCCCTTTGTCTTTTAAAGAATATATTAACGTCGCGGTGTTCTATTTTTTAGAGATATTGGTGTTTTGTCGGCTTTGTCTTTCGGCTTTGTCTTCAGAGAAAGTGCTTAAGAAGTCTGCAAACAAGGAAATTTGTTTTTATCGACAAACATCAACCTAATATTAACTTACCATATTACTGAAAATGTGGGTACGACTCCTGTAATATTTTTCGATAATTTTCCACTTTCTTACTGAAAAATAAGAAATAAAAATAACTTGCAAAAATTGATAACGGGTTTCTTTTTAGTTTGTACAAATATAATAGTACTATGAATGCATGTATACATAACTATGGAGTAGATAGAACTTTATATAAAAACTTACTATAGTTATAAAAATATGCTACTTGGATGATCCAACTTACTTTCTTACACTTACATATTTTTGAGTAAATGTAATAATGAAATAGTTTTACCTGGTAGGTACATAATTTTTGGGATGTGCATACTCGTATAAATTACTAAACCAGCACCCAGTACCAGAAGCAGTGGAGCACAATTTTAAGGCAGCTTGAACGAAACCATCAACTTGCCGTGAATGGAATTTTAAATTTCGTTTTTTATATCTTTTACTTTATCAACATCAATACTCACTGACATTATTCAAGAGAAAGCAGCTGTTTTGTAGATGAGAAAAAATATACATATTTGTATCGATTTTAACTATCAATTTTCTACTATGTATTCATGTCTTATATACTTTTGTGTGGGAGAGTCTGTAGGATGAACCATGAAATAATATGAGACTCTTTTTCCTAGCAATTCAAATAATGGCACATAATGGCACGATTGACAACATAGCAGGATAATTTCGTGAAAATATATTTGTAGAATAAAATATATTATAAGTACTTTTTTTTTGATATGGCGTTTCTATTATATATTTTCATTTTGATGAATATTTGATTTCACTTTCCTGGGCAATATTTTAAAATTTCTGTGGAGGGTGACCAGGCGCGGTCTTATTAAATTGTACGAATTATACAAAAGAAATGTTTCGTTTGCTATACCAGAATAGGTTTGTGATCCCTACGGATTAGGTTTTCTTTCGTTGCAAGGAATTTTCTATCTCAATTTGTCTGTAAACGAGAAGAATTTTGAATCAGTTTTTAGAGCGATATTTCAGTTATTGTCTTGGGAGTAGGAAGTGCAAATAGATGAAGCACATAAACTTCAAAGCTTTAAACGGGATTCTAATCAGGCTTTTGTGGCGTGGAATTTACAATGACCTTGGCAAAACCGAATCGTAGTAATTTTTTCCCTCTGGGTGTTTTGGTTAAATCAGTTGGTAGTTGATGCGTTTTGTTCGTTTGGTAGACATTTTAAAGGATAAAATTTTGGTCCGTTTTTATATAAAATAAACTCATTTAATTTTTCTAACACGAAGCATCTTATTGGCTTTGATAAAAAATATGAGAAACTCACTTTAAATTGTATCAGTCAAACATTTGGAAATAGGAAATCATTCTTAATTAGTGAAGAATAAAATCAGTGTCGGTTTGGCTCAGTAATCGGAATTTTTGGATCATACACCGGTGAAAGACAAATAATAAAACCAATTGCAATGAAACATATGGGTAGTTTTAATTTTTTTTCGAAGGGTCCCCGAAAGATCTTCATATCGCCTTCATCAATTTGGAAAAAATACATTTTTCAGAGATCTCATATTGACTGGGATAAAATCATGCGTTGTGCCCATACGATACGTTTAAAACAAACGTTAAATGCACAGCGCGAATAACTGGAGAATTCAAAATTAAACTAATGGGTAATTTTTTGAGCGTTTGGTTTTTAATTGTTAAAAAAAGCATTTTTATTTAAGTTGATGAATCAATGCTTGCCATTTAGTTCTTCATTAACGCATGAAAATGTTGACCTATACTAAGTTTAAAGTGGTCTATATGGAGAGTCTAATTTTGAATCACTTTTAAGAGCACGTTGGCTGTTATCTCGCTAATAACACGTGTAATATTATCTTCTAAGGCTGCAATTGACGTTGGTTTATCGGCATAGACGAGTATTCACGTATCCCCATAAAAAAACGTCTAAAGGCGTCAAATCGCATGGTCTAGCCGGCTAATTCACGGGTCCAAAACGAGAGATAAATTGCTGACCGAACTCATTTCTCAATTGTTCGATTCGGGCCCTGTGTGGTGTAGCGCCATCTTGTTAGAACTATATGTCAACCAGGTTGCGCTCGTGCATTTTGGTCAAAAAAAAGTTCGAAATCATTAAACAATAGCGTCATTGACGGTAACCTTGGCCTCACGGTCATCTCTGAAAAAATACGAGCCAATAAACTGCACCAAACAGTGCATTTTCTAGATGCATTGGCAGCTCTTGTATTGCCCGAGGTTGCTCGTCGGACCAAATATGGCAGTTTTGTTTATTAACATACCCATTCAACCAGTAATGAGCTTCGTCGATGAAGACAATTTTTCGATAAAAACCCAGATTTCCTCCAGCTTTTCTAAGGTAGGTCGTTCGGCTTCAGTTCTTGCACGAGCTGTATTTGGTAAGGTTTCAGAATAAGATCCTTGCGTAAAATCTTCCACGTAGTCGAGTAATACAAACCCAATTGCTGCGAATGGCCACGAAGGGATAAAGCACGGTCTTCGTCAACACTGACGGATAGAGCAGCAATATTTTCCTCTGCGCGAGGAATATTTTCAGAGCACGAATTTTGGTAATAAAATTTAACTGATAATAATTGTATTAAAGGGCTAGAAGATAGAAATAAGTTCTATTAAGGACGAATATCTGTATTCCAGTTTTTCCTAGCCCGCAAACTCAACTCTAATATGTAGTTAGAATGAGTATTGTGATTTTGTTTTATAATTTGCGAGTATCAAGAGATTTTTTGTACCCTTAAAATGATTGCACACAGCTCACAGTGGTTCACCAGGAGTCTACAATTCAATAAGAGTAATTTTATAAAAAAAAGAGAATGTATTGCATAATTACGAGTACATTAGCCAATAAGCAAACTACTTCATAACATAAATATTTTCTCCTTTTGATCACGTTATTGTTCAGTTTAATGAACACATGTGACAAGTGGAGTTATTGTTTGCAGTAATATCGTTCGAGACAAATTTGATTTTTTATTGGTTATCCAAGAATTGGTGGTCTGCTAGATCCCAAAATAAATTGCTCTATGTCCCACAAAGACAATCCACTTTGTGTATTCTTTTTTATTCGATATATTAACTTTGAGTAATTTTTAATTATCATACATATATTCTAATTATTTGTAATGTTCAATATATGACTCGTACGACAATATTTCTCAAGTTTTGAAGTTCCTCAGGGAGAAAAAATCGTTTGCTCTATCCGCTCCCTCTCTTGTAACATGATATCGATTACAGGCGATTTGACATGTACATTCTCGAGGATGAATGTCTTTGACATTTGGCTATCCAAGAGTGGAAGTAATATGGAAAAGACCCGTTAAGTTAGGAGTGTTAATTTAAACTTTACTTGATGTAGAAAATATGGATATTAATTAACAACTTGTTCAAAAGTAAAGCAGACTAGTGAAAAATGGTGAAAAGATGTAAGATTTTTAAAAATTATTCTGTTTGGTTAGCAGCCGTTGAAGAAATCGATTTACCCAGAAATAATGTATACACTTAGAAAGAAAACCAACCCAGTAATTCACGTGGCGGGATAAAAGTATTGTGAAGGCCAAGCAAAAGTATCATAAATTACACGAAACCACAACGGAATCTTCTGCAGAAATTGAGTTGCAAAGTCTGTTGGTTCACACAGCTTCTCCAATACTCGAGTCTCAAATAAGTGCTTTAGATAGTAACTTTGATTTGGAAATACGGTTTCAATGATTAGTACGGGTCGTAGTGAATATTAGCAGAGTTTTTCGGATTCCTCATTAGACATAGACTATTTCTTACATGCTACGTACCACTGCAACTTGTAGTAACTGAAGTATTGCTGAAGAAAAATCCTTGCCCTTTATCAATTAGGTATTGTAGTCATATTGGTTTTAAATTTTTAAAAGAAAGTTCAGTTGTTTCTTTACAAGAAGGGGGTTATTTTGAAGAGGAAATTTCTAACTTGAAACCCACTGTTTGAAACTTGAATAACTTGAATCAAACAATGTCTGCAAATTACTATGGTAGATTGTAAAATTTATGGCACCTTAAGTGAAACATCTTCTTGTAAGTGCTTTATATATGGAATCACGCAGACATATATGACTAAAATACGTGCAGACATTTGCTTAAATAAAAAGGTTGCTACATTCATATATCCTTTTTTAAATATTTTATTCTCTCTCTTATAGGGTAGATACTAAAAAAATGGCTATTTAGATCAGATAAGAAAAAATATGTTCAGACTCAGGTTAGAAAAAATTAGGTTTGGTTGCGGGATATCTCGAAGTCGGACGTTGAACGATAACAACACTGCTAGAAAATTTTGTGTTAACTCAGTTGTATCAGCTCAAATCACAGGTCTAATAAAAGACCTTACAGATCATTGTTGTACAATACTTCAGCGTTTATGATCGGGATATTATATCAATAAAAACAAATTTAGAGAATTTGATGTGGTCAAGGAGTACACGTTGTATAATCTTCCTGCTTCCGCCTATGGATTAGATGGTATAGACTATGCTTCATTATCAATTGGAAAGCTTTCTGAAGATGAAGCTGAATCAACGAATAAAAATGCGAAGGCATTTTCTATTTCATTTAAATTAATAAATGTAAAAACACAATATATGCATTTTTTGCGTTTCTTACTATCTGTACAAATGTTACCAAATTCAATGCGAAATACCGAGGTTTTAAAGAAAACAAATGCAATATGTTTCACAAAACAAGTTGTTGTTTAATTCAATCTAATGTGTGACATGTGAAATGTATTATTATAGGAAAGGCAAGAAACTATATTAATTATTTGAAAGTTGTAGGTACTATAGTAAATAAGTAAATGACTGAAAGCTTGATAGAAGCAATAACATAAATGCAGCAAAAACTTAATTTTCCACATGTACTGTTATTTCTATTTTGTGTACAATGAAAGAAGATGTATTATTTTAAGAAGGACTCCAAATTTCATTGAATTCGATGCAGCGATTTAGATTTTATTAATTTATGACAGCCTCTCTACTTGCATAAGCCGTGGCTTAAGTGGTAGTAGACTGGCTTACAAATCGGTTCAGTATTCAAATCTCAGCCTGACCCGAAAGACATCTTCATTTTTTCAGTTAACGAAAATCAAGTAAGATGAGTAGTTGACTAGATATCAAAAGCAAACCAACTTCCAATAAGAATTTTGTCTCCCCATTAAATATATTATGCCACCCATGGAGCGAAACAACCACTGAGCCCAAAGATCTTTCTTTCTCTCTCTGTCCCATTTTCCTAACAAAAGGCATTTTAAGTGTAATAATACCCACTTGAGTGTTAAGTTTTGGTTTTTTTTTTTAAAAAGCAAGGCAAAATTAGGGGAAACAAAAAAAGATAAGTTGGTTTTGAATGCTTGTTAATTATAATGGCTAGGAAGTTAAGAGACTTTCCATAAGTGAGCTGTACGGCTTAGGAAAGAGTTAAGATATTTTAAAGCACGTGGTCTTGAGGGTAAATTGACGAAAATTCATAGCGAGACGGGTGTTATGGTTGAAGGTTTATAGGGGCGACCACAATTGGTCTATTAAAGACGATATATGTCTGTTCAGTGTCGGCATCGCCAATGAGCCTTATCTCACAGTTTTAAATCCAATATAGCAAGTGCAGAGAGGGCATATTTGTTAAATGCATATATCTCAGATCGGAGGAGGAAAAGTACGAGTATTTCCTACATAACTTTCGACATTCTGGATAGACAACACCCGAAGGACGGCGTGAGTACCAGATGTTGATGGTCATACCGCAGACTCTGGGCTTGTTTTTAACTTTTTACCCTGATAAGTACACAGTTGATGTACTCTCCTATCTAGGCTCATTGGACCATTGCGTCTTATCAGCTAATTCTTCATACACTGACCACACAGTTAAAGAAAAGATTTCTAAAAGAATCGTTTGGTAATACGAGAGAACCAATTGAAGTGGGCTTAACAGTTTCTTTAGGAATTATAACTGGTGGCTGCGCTTCATCGATAACGACGTGGACGCCGCTGCTGATATGATCACAAACATTTGGAATGACATCCTTTATCCCTCATTGGATGAAGTGCTATTATTCGAGCGGTAAAGAGCCTGCCAGAGGGAATAGTTTCTCAGGTCTTATAAGACCGAACCGACGTAGAAAAACCGAAAAAAATATGAACGAGCCAGAAATAACTCCAACGCTTTTCTGCAGCGTGGGGTATTTGAATATGACAACAACTGAGACAACAAATACTACAATGTCCCAAAAGTTGTGTAAGCTGTTTTTCGTGTATCACAGCCACAAAGTACACAAGCTTACTTTTATTGGTTTTTATTTCATAGTAATACGACTGGTCAAATCGTAGCGTTAACTTAAATTAAGTATCGTACAATAAACAAATTCAACATACTCGTATATATGGTATATGTACATGTATATGAATAGAAATACACGGAGTTGCCATTGACTGTTTACAATACATAGAACTGCACAGAGTTGCCATTGACTGCTTTCAATTCGGCCATACTGACATAATAAGCGACCCGATTATTTATTTTTAAATTTGAAATCAATTTGCATTATTATTTCCGTTAATGAATAACTCGATAGGTAGCTATTATTAATTAATAATAATTTATAATGGATTAATATTATCAAATAGCGGTTAACGTTTGGATTTTGTTTTGTTTTATTTTTTTTATAAAAATAAATTATTTCTTAGTTATCGTATCAGAACTACTAAACTCAAGGAGTAAAACTTTGATTTAATTTGTAGTCAAATTTTAAATTTCTGAAATACGAGTATATGGTTCCATGTTACTGGGGGAACAAACGCCAGTGTACGAGATTTGAATACCATCAATATAAAAGTTTTAACAAGTTCATAAGTTCACTATTTTGCAACAGTTTCTTATTCACCCCTTGTGTTGTTACAAAATTTTTCAACTTTTCCAGACCTAGGTAAAAAGTATATGCATTTTAGACAATTTGAAATGAAGGTTTTGATTTTAGTTTTTATGGATAGAAACCAGTAAGTTTTACTTATATAACTCAAGCATTAATCAACGCCAAGGTGGCATATTGATTCATTTTATTTATGAATGACTTGCTGTTTCATTTGCTTAGGAACATAAAATCCAATGCCATTCTCTGCTTTTCTATAGATAAGTCCGCTGAGCATTTTGTCGAGCCTGCTTTTGACTCTTTCCGATTGTTTCGCAAATACGCTCGATATCTGTACGATTGCTAGGGAAAATTTACATGAGACTTCTTCTGCTAATAACATGTGCACCTACTAAGTGCGTCTACTAGAAGCTCTGTGCAGAATCGAATAATCATAGTTCTGAAAGTCTAGTGCTCAGCGCTATATTCTTGGATTTAGAAATCTTTTACTTAAGGTCGGGATTAAAGATTGAAAATCCGTAACGTACTTAAACTGGATATCAGCTAAATAAATCCCAAATCTCATCAGTGCGTAGATTATTAAAAGAGTTTCTAATTCGCAACTCGATTCAGCATCAGTGGCTCTCTTTGAAAAATATAAACATGGATGAAAGTTTCCATCTGCTTGGCGTTGTAGAAGAATTGAGCTAAAGCCAACACTGCTTGCATCAGCATTCAATTCAGTCTCGTTCGATGGCCTATAGATATTGGTCATTCTAGCAACTTGGCCTTAAGGATTTCAAAGCTCCTAATTGCTTGGAACCGAAATTAAAAACTGTGTCGTTTCATAAAAGATCGTACATAGTTTTAGATACGAGGAGAGAAAAAATCATTATAAATTGCCTAAAATACGAACAAAGCCCAACGAAACTGTACACATCATTAATATGTCTAGAAATTGGAAACTCCTATACAGCCTTTAACCTTTCACGTATGACCGCGGAATTCACCATATATCCTAAACATGATATTTTTTCGTAGGCAAACTTACACTTGTCAAGACGAAGCTCTAAATCATTTTGAAAGGTTAACTCAATCACGGTGTAAAGACAATTTAAGTAAAGCTCGATATTCTCGTTTACTATTAGCAAATCGTCCATATAAATCAACAACTTATCTTCACCGACTAACTTCTTAAAAATTTTATTAATGAATCTTTTCCAGGCCAAATGGCATTTTCAATTGTTCATATTGTCCTATGGGTGTTACAAACGAAGGTTAGGAACATAATGGAATCCACTACATATATCATTTTTTAACTTTCAACCCATCGAAAAAAGGAAGAGGATAGTTGTCCTTTAAAGTTCAACACAGCACACCAACACAATTGGTACCGAATGAGGGGTATTACTTTCCCGAATGATTGTTTTCTTTAGTAGCTCGTGAAGTAAGTATATTTTTCAAATAAATTTTGTGTACATGAGGCAATCTACGAGGTGTTCTTCTTTAGTCATACGGATTTCCATCTTAATATTTTCATGTAAAATTAGGTCTACTTGAGTTACGTCCATTGAACAAGCTTCAGAGACAATTTGTAAAATTGTATTTACATTTATGTGCATGTGCCAAGTTTTCATTTACATTTATGTTTCAATTAGTATTAAAATTATGTTGAAAATATCAATATTCATAATTTGTTCTTCTATCCTTTCAGGTAAAATATTTGTTTTTTCATTACCTGATTCAACCAAATTATTTACCACGTCCACTTCTTCTTCTTAGCTTCAGAAAACAGCGTCATAGAACGACAGGATATCTCATGCTTAAATCCTTAACGGCAATTTTATTTAGACACACAAAATTATTTTGAAAAGTTATTTTAGAACTTACAATACCTAATAATTACAGTGAACTGTTATTTATACCCTCAAATATAAATTTGTCAGCTTCAACAGCACTCGTCATTGGAGGTAAAAATCTCTGATGGTTCATCAGCTTTATTAAAGGAACACCTGATTATATGTTCAAATTTATTATCAATATGATCAACGCTATTTAATTTTTGCATTCCACCTGTTGTTGACATTTAAAATGACGGTCTGTATGCTCAGTACTGTCACATGTTCGAAGTGTTAAAACGGTTTCCTTTTCTTTGCATTCAATAAACAAGAAACAAGATCCTTTAGCATGACGCTGTTTGGTACAGGAACTGGTATAGTGTCCATTCTCTTTACAAATACATATAGCACTTGATATTGGAGAGTTTAGAAGATTTTAATGGTAAATTTGGATTGAACTGCGCGAAGTTGTTTATTACACATTTTTTCATTGCAAACTATTTTTTTTGGTAAACTCATTGAGCAATGCAGTTTTAAGTTGAAATCAACTGTTGGCGCAAAATGTTCTTACAAAAAATTTCACTCATCCGGTAAGAAGACGAGTACCCATTATTCGACGGAAAGGTTATCATCACCCTAGAAACTGTACATATCGAATATCGAAACCAAATACACCTGAGTTTCAAACCACTACAAAAACAATTTTTCCTTTCTTCCTACCTTTCCGCCCGTGCTGAGGCAACAGTAAAAGGGTATCTAACCCCTTAGGCGCGGGTAAATAAAAAAAAAATTGATTCCTCTATGTCTTTGAAATGGTGCTTTTGAGTTCGCTGAGTGGTCATAACAGGAAAGTTCCGCTAATTACTGTTTTACTTTTGCGATTTCTTGCTTTCTTATAGTATACGTTTTTGTTTAAGACTTTTAATTTTTTGGTCCAGACAAACATCTTTTTCTTCGTTCTAGTTATTTTCAACGATTCCACTTGAAGATAGTGTTTAACCGCTGCAATTTCGGGAACATATTAATTTAGTTCAGTGTTTGACATGCTTCTTGAAAACGTAAAATAAGTGCGAGCTTATTTCCAGTCACATAATTTTTTTTTCAATTGGGACATTGTCGACGTGTTTAAAAAGACACGCACACGACTAAATATTTCACATTCCATTGCAGATATTATTGTTTCTTAGAGATTTTCCATTATCAACTCAAATTCCATATGAATTTGATTTTTTTTGTTCCGTATGAATTCACAAATATTAACCACAAACAAATTACACCTACGAGTATATTAATATCCCATTTCTGATTTGTAGACAACAACAACAGAAAACAAAGTATATAAGTATACCTTAATTGGTTTTAATTTCATAGTCATACGACTGGTTAAATCGTAATGTTAACTTAGACTAAGCTCAAAGAACAAATTTAATAGACATATATGTATTAGTACGAGTATATATATACATAGAAATGCACAGAGTTGCCACCGACTACTTACATTCGTCAAAAACATTAGAAATGCACACTTTGCGGCCACCTCAACACTTCCATATTGTGCTTGGTCTCCGCTTACATTTGCGTGCGTCGAATCTACAATGGGACGAATCTACTTTCCCACTCATGTAGTAGCAAGAGTTTTTAAAAATCTTAACATTCACAAATCCGCTGGTCCAGATGGTATTGCTCCCCTTCTTCTGAAGAGGTGTTTTTCGAAGCTGGAAAAACCACTGCGTAAGCTTTTTCATCAATCCTACTTTTTAGAACTCTTTCTGAGCGAGGCGAACAAGGCGAACCTTTACTCTCCTCCTACAGACCCATTGCACTTACGGGACGTTCTTTCCAAGGTCATGGAAATGCTGCGGTCACCTCATGAAATATCTCGAAACGCGAAAACTTCTCTATGACTGGCAGTACGGTTTTCGTAGCAACAGGTCCACTGGTGATTTGATTTCATATCTCACCGAAAAGTGGAACCAAAGTGTACATAAATTTGGCGACAGCAAGATAGTTGCACTTGATATTTCTAAGGCATTTGACAGAGTTTGGCATCATGCTATTTTGTCGAAAATGATTGCATTTGGGATCGACGACTCTCTTCTTCAATGGATTAGAAATTACCTTTCGGAACGTTCAATTCAAGTTGTCTTGGACGGTTTCAGGTCTGACGCTGATGTACTACAGGAGTCCACTCAGTCTCCAACATTCTTCATAATCTTCATAAATGATCTCTTGTCTGCTACTTCTACTCCAATATACACCATTGGTGACGACAACACTCTCTGCTGTTCATATTAGTTCCCGAACTCCCCTGCTCTTCTGCTATAGACGGAAACGGCAGTGTATGTTAAGCTCATTAAATTGCGATATAAATAGCATCACTGCATGGGGAACCACCAACAGAGTGGAAGTTAATGGTTCCAAAACACAATGCTGTCTGCTGTTTTTAATGCGAAATTTAAACACACAGCCATTATTCATCAATGTCACTTGCATCGTTGAAACCGAAAAACTTTCCATTCTCCGTATGTGTGTCAATGATAACTTAGGTTGGAATAACCACGTATTTATTTCATGTCCAAAATGCTGCGAAATGTCTACATCTGGCCAGCTGCTCCTAAAATCACTCTGCATTTACTAGATAGGATTCAAAACTGTGCAATAAGGCCCATAGGTGATGTAACTATCATCCAGTCAATTGACAACCTCGAATACCGACGAAGTGTCTCCGGTGTCAGCATACTGTCCCTTCCAACCTTTAACCGTAACACCCGTCTCGCTATGAATACTCATCAGTTTATCTTCAAGCCCACTTTCAGACGTACTCGTACATTGAAATATTGTGATTCTTTCCTAAGCCGTGCAATTCGCTTATGGAATGCACTGCCGAGCTCTTTACTTTTTAGTCATAATAACGTCAAAAACAACGTACACCGGTGTATCTCATCCTTTTGCTCCCTAACCTTCCTTAAATGCCTAAGGTGCGTTCTAATTATTTTTGGCGTTATTGAATATATGGTCATTAAAATGTGGTTAATTGATGGTACGCATATCGAGAATGGAAAGTTATGCTGTTAATATTGAAATTTTATTTACAGGGACGTGATTCCGGAAAGAAATATGAAAACGAGACAGTACTGTCGCCTTTTTTACTTACTTAGGTGGCGCTGGACCTGGGTCTCAATTAACCTCTCTATTTAGCGCGGTCATTGGCTTACTGTACAGCTCGTAGAGTTCTTCGTTAAACCTCCTTCTTGAAACTCTGTCAACACAAATGAGACTAAAAATTACTCGCAGAAGTTCCTGTTCGAAAGCATATCGACTTTTTCTAGCATCTATGCTTCTGCGCCATAAAGCATGACTAGAATGATAAGGGTCTTATATAAAGTATCTTATTACATCAAGTAACATCGATTGCCAAGAGAAATTCTTCGTTTGATTTTTGATAAGATGTCATTATGTTTAATGGCTTCTGTAGTAGATAGTTCTGTAGCTGTAGTACTTTCGTTAATCAATATTATATTAGTACAATAATAGAAGTTAAAGTCGTCCGTTATATGGACGATAAAAAAAAAGCGATCGTCAGCCAAAGGGCTGACCCAACTTTTCGACTTACAATTCAAAACACAATCTCCGAATTCGTTTAGTCCGTTATCGATGAAGTCCAGACCAGAACTGATTTCACAATCCTCATCAGCTTAACTCAAAAGCTCCGTTAGCTCTCCAAAGGTTTCCATGCATTCCTCGAGACTGTGCATTTTACCTAATTGGCGTGCACTTGATCCGCTGTCGAATAGCCTGCTCGTACATTTTTTCCGTGGGAAACTCAACAGACCAATTATTTGCTGAATCAGCTGGGAACCTGTATGCACCTTTTCGAACAACTTATTGGGCGGCGCGTATCGGATTGTGATAACTTAGCAGACAATGTTTCATTAATGATTTTGATTTATGTTGAGAATATTTTACTTGAAACCGTCCAAAACTCGAATCCAATATTCCTAAAGATAATTTTCTAAATTCGTCGATGCTAGATGCATGCATTTTTGACAAAAAAGTATATGAGAGGAAAATTAGATTTTTTGCGGACAAGCTAGACAAATGGTGCTTCCCATTCCATCGGAAAGGGTCCTAAAGAGTCGGATTCTTGAAAAAGCGTTTGCCATACTGGGAGGACTTCTACGGTGCAAGGAGTGGAATTTCAAATAATATTAAATTGAAGTTAAAAATAGGACATCTGGAAGTTAAAGATACATTTTAGGTACGAGTGCATGTGAACTTGTATGGCATAAAATCTTATTATTTGTTTAATACGAGTATCATACTTTTTAAAAGAACTTAATACCCAAGTGTATATCAAATATGCCATTGCTATATTCCTGTGAAAATTGAATAGACGAAGAATAAAGATGAATGGGATCAATATCTACTCGTATTGACCAATTAGATGACATTCAAAATTTAAAGGGACCAATGAAACAGTAATGTGTTTTAACTGGCAATTTTACTACTACTTAAGTCATGGTCACTAACTAGTAGATAATTGTCAAAGATACTTCAATGATTTTTTTACTAAAGTTGGTGAAGCGTCTCCCTCCAACTTAAAATCTGAATACTGTTCGAACTGTATGGCAGGGAATCTGGTGGAAGATCCGGTTTGTAGAGACAGTTTCTTCTTTGATCCAATCACTGGTCTTGAAGTTTTATCACTTATCAACTCACTTAATCGCTCGCCTTCCTGCGGAGATGTAATACATAAACTCGCTTTCCTTTTTAACATAATTAATTCCACTGGTACATTCCCTGACAGGCTAAAATATGCAAACGTTTTACCAATTTTTAAAAGGGCAACAAAACAGATAAAAACAACTCACAGGGTTATCTCTCTACTCTCTTCTATATCGAAAATTTTTGAAAAAGCTGTCAAAAATAGAATTCTGCGGTTTCTGAAGAGAACACGTTTTTTCAGTCGCTTGCAATATGGCTTTAGGGCGGGACTCTCTACTGAAGAGGCTCTTATGGTTTTCTGTTCGATTATAGGTAAAAGCCTAGACTTGAGAAAAAGTTGTGCCGGTCTGTTTGTTGACATAACTAAGGCTTTTGATATGGTAAACAATAAAATTCTCCTGAGGAAATTACATTGGGCTGAATTTTGAGGAGTTATTTACAGTTGGCTGGAATCGTATCTCAAAGATAGAAAGCAAAAAGTTAAAATTGGAGATTGTTTTAATAATTAAATAATAGGATAATTAAACTAGGGGTACCCCAAGGGTCTGTATTGGACCCTACTCTATTCCTAGTCTACATAAACTCCCTGTTTCTTCAACCTTTTGCCGGAAAATTTACGGCTTTTGCCGACGATATTGGCATCGCGTACGACTCTGTTAGCCACCTCCAGCTAGTAGCTGATATAAACTATGATGTACACCTACTGAGAATGTGGTTCGCCAAACATAAACTTAATGTCAGCAATAAAATGAAACTATTGTTTTTCAGCCTTAGGTTGCAGGCTGTGCCGGACCTTGAATTTCAATTTCATGCCGCTAATTGTACTCGCCACAAAGTGTCGGTTTGCACGTGTAATAAAACTTCTTCTAAAACTTTGTTTGATGCGGATATAGCGTGTCATGCGAACTGTTTTAAAATTGACATAGTAAATAACTACAAATTCCTAGGTATTATTATTGACCAAAATATGAAATTGGTCTGATCATATTACAAACCTAAAACAGTATCTTTGTTTCTGTATCCGTAGTTTGTTTCATCTTCGTAAATACTGCACAAACAATAGTTTAAGAACGGTTTACTTCGGCATATTTCACTCAAAACTACAATATGGATTAGGATGTTGGGGATGTGCTTACCGCACCAAAATTCAGTCTCTACTTGTTTTTCAGAAATGCGCTATAAGAATGATTTGCGGTGTTCCTCGACTCAGCCATTCCATGGCACTCTTTAGGAGCCTGAAAATCCTACCGGTTAGACACCTGTATTACTACAAGGTGCTTAAAATTTTCTTTATGAGAAGTGGTTATTTGCAGTTCCCGATCTCAGATGCCCGCAGTCTACGCAGCAACATTGGATCCCTGGTAAACATACCTTCTTTCCGAACCACTCATTTTAGAGACTTCTACTCCGTCGTAAGCTTTAAATTATCTAATCGTCTTCCTGTTTCGATTCTTGTACTCACAACACATTCATCCTTCTTAAACAAAATCAAAAATTGGCTTCTAAGTTTTAATAAAAATCAAATTAAAGTTTTGCTTTCCTACGTAATTTAGTTTTATTTCATGCTATTTCTAAATTTTCTAAAAATACGAGGGGAGTTCAACATATTCTCGGTATCGGGGTGAAGCTGTGGTTGTATATATAAATTGACTTATTTATCAAGTAATACTATTATTTTAGTGCATTCATGTAAAATTTCATATAAATGTGATTATTAATTCGCGTTTTATCTCTAGTTAAACAGAATCATAATGGCAACTGAGACGATGATGGTCAAAATTGAGCATCGCGCTGTAATTAAATTTCTCACTAAGCAAGGAAAAAGTCAAAAAACTATTCATGAAGAGATGGTGGCTGTTTACCAGGGTTCCGCACCTTCATTATCAACTGTGCAAAAGTGGTCAAGTGAGTTCAAGAGAGGCAGAGAGAGCATTGAAGACGACCCCCGCTCCGGCGCCCCGGCTACTGCTTGTACGGGAGAAAGCATCAAAGAAGTCGAAAAACTTGTTCTTGAGGATGCCCGAATAAAGGTGAAAATGATGGCAAAGATCACCAAGCTTTCAATTGGTACCATTCACACCATTCTTCATGACCATCTTAACCTTTCAAAGGTCAGTGCAAGGTGGGTGCCACGAATGCTCACAGCGCCTCAGAAAAAAGTGAGAATCGCATGCTGTAGAGAGCTTTTGGAGATGTGTAGTGAGAACGCGGACGGTGTTATGGATCGAATTGTTACTGGGGACGAAACATGGGTTCACCACTATGACCCTGAAAGCAAACAAGAGTCCATGCAGTGGCATAAAAAAGGAACAGACCCCCCGAAGAGGTTCAAAGTCACTCCGTCTGCCGGGAAGCTCATGGCCACAGTTTTTTGGGACTCAAATGGAATCTTGCTCATTGAGTACAAAAAAAGGTGAAACCATCAACGCCACATCCTACGCTTCCACTTTGCATAATTTGCGGGAGGAAATTAAAAAGAAAAGACGGGGTAAACTCGCAGCGGGTGTGTTGCTTCTTCATGACAACGCTCCTGTTCACACGGCGCGAGTTTCCAAGGCTGCTGCGCGAGATTGTGGTTTCGAAGAAATCCAACACCCACCCTATAGTCCAGACCTTGCCCCTAGTGATTATTTCCTGTTTCCGGATTTGAAAAAATGTCTTCGTGGAAAAAGATTTTCGGATGATGAAGAACTCAAGTCGGCAATAAATGGGTATTTTGCAGAGAAAGAGGAAATTTATTTTTTGAGGGTTTAAAAAACTTATCTCAAGATGTAACATATGCATTGATGTTAGGGGAGATTATATTGAAAAATAAAAACAATTTAAATTGAATTCGCATTTTCCTTCATATCGATACCGAGAATATATTGAACGCCCTTCGTATTATTCAAACCTCAAAATATCACTTCAATCTTAATCTGAATTATATTATCTACATGAAATTCTGCTGACCTGGCATTCAACACTATTTGAATTCTAAATACGAATGTCACTACGTATTCTTAATTTAACACATTCCTTAATTGTTTACCCAATAGTTAGAATTAACCGCACATGTATTACCCTAAGAATATAAAAAAAAAAAAAAAAAAACGATATTGTATGGTCAGATAACCAAATTCCAACAAATCCACAGCTTTGTACATAATCACAAAAATCTTCGAATACATTCAATCAAATTTTTGGATTTGGCTTAGAATACAAATTTCAGTGTTTCTTCTAGCTTGAAGAAATGTATCCGCGGATTGTCGTCTAAAGTAAGGTGAAATTACTCACTCGATAAAAATCGGGACTCAAGGGAAACAAATGTATCCATTATTTTATGAATCATTTGATGGTATGTTGTAACGATGTTATCCAAAAAGTTACATATGTGCTACATAGATGGTGCAGAAATGATTTCATTCTTTTTTTAAATTTCCTAAATTTGAGCCATTTACCCCTGCAAATTTTGTTTAAATATTAGTAGGAGATAACATTGAGTGCGTTCCAAGAGCCGAAAATCAAAATCGCTTTGTTCAGAAAATTAGACTGATGATTTATGATCCAGCCATACGTAGTGGACATTGATCGTATTATTTTTCTATATGTACAGAATTGAATTGGGAAAAATAAGGAAAAGTTTTGAGCATTGTGTTAATTATTGTTTTTGTAATGTTATGCACTAAATAACGCTCTTAAGATTGATATTAACACGCCATGTGATTACTAGACTTATTTAATCAATAGATTTGTCGTTTGTTTTGTTAATTTATTCCCAAAATGTATGGAACCCGGGATGCATGAGAATCATGTTCCACCTGATACAAGTTATATACCCCTAGGTAGCCAACGAGCAAATTGATGAGTATGGAATAAACAATTATCGAATTTAATTTAAATAATTTCCAAGCAAGAACAAGAAGAGTATACTCGTACATTAAATAATCATATAATAATGTTTTTCACTTTCTTATCTTTAGTGAATTTTGGACTTAAAGTGAATACCTTCAATTGCGCACGAGCAAAGACTGGCCTAAAATAATATTATTCTTATAGAGATTAGTCGCTCTACCTTATATATAGGATGAAGTGCGGGGACGTTCCAAAGAACTTCTTATGGAAGTTCAGTGACCGGTTTGATTGTTTCCTTACATTTTGAACGTTGAGATTGAAAAGAACATACACGACAGTCTTACTATAGACATATTCTGCCTGCCTCGAGTTGCGAAATAATAACTACTACTACCAGGTTGGTCGAATACTGTAACAACTCCGAGCACTCTAACTTTCAGAATTGAGAGCAGAGTGGTTGCTTTTTTTTAATTCCGAGAGGAGTAAAGAATTACAAAGAACTTAATCTCGACTATAGCCGCCAATATAATGTGACAGCACAGGCTGCGGATAACACAGAGGGCAGTCAATAATGTTAGCGACGAAAACCGGAAGTTTTAAAATCATTGTGGAAGAATAACGGAGAGCTTATAGGAACACAACACACAACACAAACAGGAAGCCATTGCTCGATAGATACTAGATATTTCATTAGTATGCACAGTGGAATAAGGAAATAAGAGGGGTCCTGCGATACCTGAAAATTAATATTTCGGAATTTCAGCAGTTGATTTGGTACCCTATAAAGAGGTGGTAATAAAAAAGAATTGAAAATTTAAGTACGATTACAATTAAACATAATATTTGGTAGCAGTGATATATTACTGTGGGTTGCCGTGGCTCAAGTGAAGCGCCTGAAAGATATTCCGGCAACTAAAATCACTTAAGATGAGAGTAATCGTATTCTCTTGACTGTTGAGTTCTTAAAAAAAATGAAAATGTAAGTAAATAAGTGTTTTATCCAGTTCTTGAAATCGAATAACTTGAAGGTTTTTAAAAGTTATGATTTTTTTTTTTTTTTATAATTTACGCGCGCCTAAGGGGTTAGATACCCTTTTACTGTTGCCAGGGCGCGGGCGGAAAGATAGAAGGAGGAGAAAGGAAAATTGTTTTTGTGGTGGTTTGAAACTCAGGTGTGTTTGGTTTCTATGTTAGCCCTCCAGGGGTGGGAGTCCGAATAGGACGGAGAGTTTTTCTTCACTCAGAGTGATTCGAGGTATATCACAGTATTTTTCTTTTCTGTTCTTGAAACTCTACAACAGCCAAATCTACGTGTCAGTGTTATGCCTTCACACGCAGAATTTTTCTGTCTGAGTTCCAATTACACAATGAAAAACTGACTTGCCATGGGCAGGATTCGAACCTGGACCCTCCGAGTGAGAAGCGTTTGCTACTACCACTACACCACGGCCACCCGAAACTTTAAATATTGCGTTGCTTTCAGACTCGTTTTGAAACATATCAATAGAGGAAACACTGATAAACTAACAAACAATTTGTTTTATCGGTAGCTCTTTATAATTAAAACTTTGTTCTTCGTGAGGCTGATAAAGTTACCCAATATGAAAAGCTATACTTTTTCAACAAAATATTCGCCAAAAAAAGCTAAACAACCACCCTTGCCTGCAATACAATACATGTATGACAGCTTGAACCTAAGGGTTAGCTTTAACGATGCCAAACTTTGTTTTCCTTTTTATCTGATAAATTTTGTCGTTTAACCTGACAATTTCAACGGTTGCTTGAGCGTAAAGTGCCTAGGATTAATCATAAATTTTTAATGATACTTGCTTAAATGCTGCGTGTCTAAAAAAACCAAGTCAAAAACTTTATTCACATTTGGACTATATCGTGCTTACTGAATGCAAAATTTACCAACTCTAAAAACTATTTAATTTCTCAATGACTGAAAGGAGAGATAAAACTTTTCACATACATTTGTACTCGTATATGCACATATTTATCTTTAGTGTGTAATTATATTTCACAGGTTAGAAAGTTGTAAAATGAAAGTTACCTACACGTAGGGTATTTTAATTTACATATAATTTAGAAGCATAATAATGTAAACTATACATATACACATATTCGTATATGGGAGACGATAAAAAAGGTTGTAATTCTATTCCATTTTCATCGATAAAAATAGAGTTTTTTGTCTTATGGTGCAAAAAATAAATATTTACATTGGGAAAAATAAAAACAATGATTTTGAGTATAATAATTCCACATAGCTTGCATTCTACTTTTTGCTTTTTTGTAATAGTGTAATAGTGATTTGGTTATTGACGGGCTGGGGGCTTTAACGCAAGAAAATTCCTTAAATATTTTTTTCAATTACTTCACCACATTTCTGGTTGATCAATATACAGGGTGTCCCCTAATTCGTCGGTGGTGATAATTTGGGAAATAATTCCTGTGTATATTCTAAGAAAAAAATCATTCTACAGTAAGGGTCTATCTCCAGTGCTGACATAAATTATCGAGGATTTAAGGAAAGGCTTACTTTGGTATACCCTGACGCATGTTAATGGAAATTCCTCAGTTAATACTAATGGCAGAAACTCCATTGATGACTCTGTTTATAGAAGAAATACTACCCTTTATAACCTTTATAACTGTATTTAAATAAAGTTGTTATCTTGTTAGAGTCTTCAAATATCCAATTTCGAAGCCCATTCCATTTTTTTCCCATGCTAATTTTTGACTTTGAGGTCGCTCCTAGAATGTATGAGATTTTGGTCCTACTCATGTATTTCTGTTTAAAAACCTCGTTGTTGGAAGTGAAAGTAGGAGAAAAAAATCTAAATTTATCGATTTGCTATTCGTCGCAGAAAATAAGGCTTATCTTACTGTACGTAAAAAACTATAGACCAACATTTTAGTCTAATCCTGCATTAGGTTTAGTTAGTGCAAAAGCTAAACAAGACGGTCTATAGCAACTATTCGTTACCGTTTCAGTTTTAGGACAGTTTAAACTTACCCTTTTGTTTATTTGAAATTGAATTCCGCGAGGTGTCTGCGTGAGAAGAAAAAACAGAACAAGGAAAAGCATAACATTTATTTAGTGCGGTGACGACGTTGGTGGCATTGTACGTTAGTAATTTTTAAAAATAAAGGCGCTGACAATAGTCTCGAATGTTTTCTATGGAATTAAGTGAATCTACCGATTTATGCTAAAACATTAGTTCAATAATCCATTACCGATTGCTCATTTTTTTTGCACTTCAATGGCATCAAGTGCCATTGTGCTTCGAAATTTATGTTGTAGGTAACATATAAAAGATAGATTGTGGCTGGTCGTGCCTCAAGTGATAGTGTATTGGCTTCGGTCGTTCATAAACCTCAGTGGTGATCAGACGTATTTTCGTGCTTAGCTTTAGAAGTGCAGTAAAATAATAAGTATACTTTTATTTTCCGATTTTTTCCAGTGTTCGGTAGTCCAAGTGGTAAAGACTCGAATGATAATCAGTCGTTCATTGATTTCCTTTGAATATAGACGTGTTTCTGCTTGTGTTTGACTTAGTGATTCCAACAAAAAAGACATTTGACGAATTTCATATAGGGCTCCAATTTCCCCGTGGTAGTGCGTCCGGTAACCAAGTAAAAGGTCGTAGGTTCGACTCCAGGTCGATTAGATCTGTTTTATTATTATTATTATTACTATTTTCTGTTTTTTTTTTTTTAATAAAAATCAACCAGCTGACAAATCAGATGATGCATTGGCAAGTACATCAAGCCAAACAGCAATAGTAGGTGAACCAATGATGAAGAGAAGGAGGAAGCTAAGGCCGACTCCTAACTTAGTAAAGCGTCCCTCCCTTTCAACTTCCACTGAAAAGCTGCCAGCTGTGGTAGGGGAAGGGGCGTACTCAATGACATCAACAGCAGCAGCTATGAAAGGTCCGGATCAGGATGGTAACGACTACCCATACGTCTCAGACGATGGTGAAGGTCGCTGCATGGGAGCAGAAAATAGCTTCGCACCCCTAGCTGCCTCTGAGTCAGATGAAGAAGAGAACGAGGTCGAAACAATTAACAACAGCATCAAGCAGCTACAGAAAAAAGTGCTTGCTATAAGAGCAAAGAAAGTGGCAAGAAGGGAGATGGAGAAACATCAACAACTCCAGAACCCTAAGCAACAACAAAGTGTAAACGTGGATCTACCACAAAAACAAACACAGAAACAGCCGCTAAAACAACAAAAAATACAAAAACAGGCACAGGAACTGTTCAGAAGCGCTTTTCTGAATGTTTTGATATCAAGCACATAAACTTGATATTCGATTTAAGTGTGAAGCAAGCACTTGAACTTGTCCACTAATGTAGAAGATATTCCTGTAAGGAAATGAAAGATGATCTCGTATTGCTGTAAATCAATACCGACATTTGTTCTTTATTATTTCACGCCTTTTATACATTAAAATTTCTTACTCTATCACTTACAATAAATACTTAAAAACTAAAGTCATTGGCGGTAATGCACCATTAGCATATTAGGTCGTTGGATTGACCCAATAAATATCGTATTTATGTTATGCTTGCATCAGTACGATGGTTGTTGTTGATGAAGTAGCTGCATTACCCAATAAATATCGTATTTATGTTATGCTTGTATCAGCACTATGGTTGTTGTTGATGAAGTAGCTGCATTACCTTGACTTATATCCAGCTATGTGCGCATCGTCAGCTCGTGGGTAATTGAACTGTACATTCTCCCCCGCGTTGCATGGCTATTCAACCAAGTAAGCAATGGTGACAACGAAGTCCGAATTTGGTTGTGTTGGGTGGAGTGTGGGCTGTGGTGTCTTCGTGATAACTGCTGATCTTGCTGTTCTATGTTTCCAGATTATGTAGATGATTAATATTATTGTCAAAGTGAGGGCCAGGTATCCAATTGCGAAGTTGTGATGACTGCTAACTTGAATTTTATGGGGTAGGTCAAGAACTTCTTGTTGTAAGATAATCCTTTGTAGGTCTGTTAAATTTTTAAGTTGGGTATCGTAATGCAAAGCATTGAATTCTTGCAACAATAACTTGTTGTGCTCTGGGACTGAAATCTCCGATATGGTTCCAAAGCTTGTGTAGGACTCTTTTAAGTTGGTCGAGAATGTGTTATGACCTTGAATAGTGTCTCAACATGTAGTCTCAACATGCATCCTGGCTGCAACGTTAACTTTCCGGAACCTTCTAAGAGCATTTGTACATTTCCATCTCCGCAGATCTCAGTAATGCGAGATTGTTTGTTTGTAGCATATACTATAGCCATTGATTTTTGTGCTCAAGTTGAATCCAAATTGAATTTTTCCCAAATTTGTTTAGTACACAAGTAGGTTTTGTTTCCTTATTGAAAAGAGGCATTTCGCAAGAGCAGACCTCTGCTCCCTCGCTGTATCTTGATTGTACGTTGAGACATAAGTATTGTTCATCGTTTAAATTGATGCAGTCTTCTAGAGTGGCGGACTGGTCACGTTGTGCGTTCAGAGCCAGTATTGGTGCACAAGTAGTGATTGTTAACATGGTGTTGTTAATGAAGTTTGGCATAGGTGTCATTTTAAACACCTAGTGGTGTTCTTGATCGATTAATGGAAGAATGATCAAAAATATGGCTCGATTATCAGCTATTCCTCCTTTTACTGTCATCAGCTTGTATAACTGTAAGAGATCGTCTTGGTCTGCGGGTAGCTCTAGAAATACTGGTAAGTGAGTTTTGACGGTTTTCAGCTCTTTCATAAGCTAATGCGTTGACAACAACAGTGAACTGATTCTTCCGTGGTGAGTGTCCGTAAGTACATCAATAAGCGCTGATTGCATTCTTTGGGTGTTAATTATCATTAAAATAAGTTGAGATGAGAGGGATGCGACGATCTGAGATATTTTTACTTGATAGCTTTCTTCACCGTTATTACGTATCCTTGCTTTGATTTCGCTTAATTGGTTGTTGATCTGATCAAATCTATTTTTGATGATTGCTTCGTCTTGTTTTACAATGTTTATTGTTGAGTCAATAACTGAGGTTTGATTTCTAAGCAACTTTAATAAGTGATTGTAGTTCGCGTTCACTTGCTCTATTGTGTTTGACATTTGTTCTGCATATTCTGAGTCTAATATTCCAAATAGAGAATTGGTAATTTTTCCAATTATGTTAATGGCTCCTCTTTTAGTTCGTTTGCTTGGCAAAACTATATTTTCCGCCTGTAGTTCGGTTATTATATGTTGGAATTGATTGAGTGCATGTGTGCAAAAGCTCTTTTGCTGGATTTCTTGACATAAATGGCTGAGCGTTAATGTTCCATTAGATAATACCTTGTATTCTTCTATCAACGGATTAAGATTGTAATGTACGATGAGGTTCAATTCACTCGTCGCTGACCCAATGCCTTCAAAATAAATTCCGAGATTGGATTGAAATTTACTGACTTCGATATTTTTACTGAATACCATCGGCAGAATTAGGCAAAGTGTTAATAATGACGCTATTCCACTGGCGCTAGATGTTCTTCGCCTTTTGGCCGGTGTTGTATGTGCTTGTTCTGGTGCTTGAATGCTATTTATTGACTATTCATCAGCATTTCCAGATGCGATGTCATTGTTTTCTTCATTCTCAATGGGTAGTTGAGCTAATTTATGAATTGGACGTTTCCAGATCCCAGACGCTGTCTTAACATAGACTACTCGAACAGTACCATCATTACCCTTATAAGTTTTAGTTATTCTACCAAGCGGCCATTGAGGTGCTGGAACGTTGTCTTCCTTGATAATGACCATATCCCCTGGGTTGATATTTCTAGACGATTCCTTCCATTTGTGGCGATATTGAAGTTCCTTGAGGTATTCCTGCGACCATCTTCTCCAGAATTCGTGCTTGAGATGTGACACCAAGTTCCATCTAGTCACAAGAGTTTGTTTCATCGGGACTGTGTGTTTGTCGATTTGAGCAGTTAGGGGTTCACCGATAAGAAAGTGTCTTAGTGTCAATGCAAATAGATCATTAGAGTCACTTGAAAGTGGCGTGAGTGGTCTTGAGTTTAGGACAGCTTCAAATCCGATTAGTACCGTTTCCAACTCTTCATATATTAATGACGCTGTTGACACACTCTTTCTTAATAAGTGTTTCGCTGATTTCACTGCTGCTTCCCAGAGCCCTCCAAAATGTGGAGTCCTTGGGGGAATAAAGTGGAATTGTATAGCATTATTACTGCATTCCTTTATAATAGCAGAACGTGCCTTTTCTGAATAAACAGCGTTCTCCAATTCGGACAATTGGTTGCTTGCTCCAACAAAATTTGTTGCGTTATCACAATATAAGTTCTGGCAATGTCCTCTACGACCGATGAATCGTTTCAGTGCTCCGATAAATGATTCGGTAGATAAACCGCTTACGAGCTCTATATGTACTGCCTTTGTTGCAAAGCAGTAGAAGATTTCCACATAAGCCTTTTGAGGTCGTTTACCGCGAATTTTGTAACGTATCCAAAATGGTCCGCAGTAATCGACTCCCGCATTCATAAAGGGCCTGGCTGGTGTTATTCTTGGTGGCGATAAATTAACCATAACTTGTTGAAGTAACTGCGGTCTAACTGCATTTCACGCAGTGGTGTACTATTGACCGTGCCATTAACTTGCCTTTGATTGGCCAAAATCGTTTTCTCATATGTGCTAGTAATGTTTGGGAGCCACAGTGGTGATGCTTTGCGTGGATTTCTTGCATCAATAGTTTTACTAGCGGATTATCGTATGGAAGAAGCGTTGGATGCTTGGCGTCAAATGGCATTGTTCCAGTCTCTAATCGGCCTCCAACTCTAATAATTCCGTTATCATCAAAGAATGGAGCGAGGCTGTTGAAGTTGCCCTTCTGCCTTGATTCCTTGTCTTTCTGCAGGTCTCTGAGCTCTTCCTTGAAATCAAATGCCTGCATTGCTCGAACTATGACGACGAGTGCATCTTCTAACTCCCTTGGCGTTAATAGTATATCATTTTGTCGTTGGGCCTTGATGCATCTAGAATGATTGCAAAACCGTAGGATGTATCCAGTTATCCTTTGAAGAGTCTTGAACGAATTATGGTGGTTAATATTATAGATCATTTCTTAGTTATAACTATAAGTAGCTGTTGCTACAGTTGGTATTTTCCGCTTTCTTTCTGTGTCTTCGGTAGTTGAGAGCTCTTTGATGTATTTTTCTGGCCACATATCTTGATGGCTAGATAAAAAAAGCGGACCATAAAACCAAAGTGTGCATGATGGTAACTTAGCTGGTTGAAGGCCCCTTGATATTACATCCGCTGGATTGTATTTTGACGATACATGTCGCCATTGCTCAGGAGTGTAAGTCCCTGTATAACAGCAACTCTATTGGCCACAAAGGTTTGAAACGATGAAGAATGGGAGCTGATCCATGCGAGGACAATTTCTGAATCAGTCCATAAGAATGATGGTGGGTCCATGAGCTTCAAGTCCATTTTAATTCGGGCTGTTAACTGAGCGGCTAGAACTGCAGCGCACAATTCTAGTCTTGGCAAGATTTGTTTCTTAAGTGGAGCAATTCTTGATTTGGAACATAGCAATCTAGTGACTATTCTTCCATGATAATGTCTATTTGTGTGTATGTAGGTTAGGTAGACTAAGGTTTATTTTAAATTAGATATTAAGTTTTTATAAAAAATATGTCCATATGCTAAGTTTTAGTAAACAAATTGTTTTCTTAGCCTTAAGTATAGAAAATAAGTATTCTTAAATAAAATGTAAATAAAATCGAAAGACATAGACATAAGAATTTAGAGTAGCTTAGAGTGCCTGTGTGGGGCCAGTAAATTAGTATAAGATTGTTAAGTAATTTTAAGCTAGCATTTAAGCATTTTTTGTTAGTATGTAAGAGTTAGTGATTAAGAAAATAAAATGCATTTAAAAGTAAACTAACTATTCTTCCATCCTTCATAATTGTTCTAAGGTAGATAACTGCCTCATAGGCCTTTTCAGATGCATTGCAGAAGGCGTGGATCCATATTGCTGTTGGAGCACCATTGTTGAACATGTGACGTTGAAATTGAAAGTTATTAAGTTCTTTCAAGTTATTCCGGAATGTAATCCATCTCGTATGTAACTCGGCTGGTAGTTCTTCATCCCATGACAACTGCAATTGCCGAATATTTTTGCTGTAACCACTACAGGAGCCATCACGCCCAATGGATCGAACAATTTGGCAAGATCTGAAGTGACAATCCGCTTTTTTATTCTACTTGTCGCACCTAAATTGGTTTTAACACAAAATGTATCATCCTTTGGTTGCCATGTAAGTCCCAATGCCTTGATCGATGCATTGTTCTCGTTTTTGAAGTCGAGGTCGATTTCCTTATCCTCTAGTGCGATGCCTTGTAGTAGACGGGGATGATTGCCACACCATTTTCGAAGTTTAAATCATGCACTCTTTAGGATGGTTGTGAGTTGGTTTTGTATTTTTAGTGCAGTTGATAAACTGTCATTTCCAGTTAGGCAGTCATCGACATAAAAATCATTGTTTATCGCATGAGCACCTAATGCAAACATGTCGCTATTGTCATTTGCTAGTTGCTGCAAACACTTCGTGTCTGAATATGGTGCTGCTTTTGTGCCGTAGGTCACCGTATTTAGTTGATAGTGGCGTAAAGATTCCTTTGGATCTGTTCTCCATACGATCGTTTGGTATCTTCTATCATCTGGATTAATGACTATTTGCCGATACATTTTTTGAATATCTGTGCAAAAGACATATCGTGGTAGCCGGAATCGAAGTAACAATGAAAACAATTCTCCTTGAACTGTGGGGCCTGTATACATGACACCACTCGAAGTTTAGTGGTACTGCTATCAGCCTTGAATACGCAATGATGAGGAATTACATAGTCTGGTGTGACCATGTCATTGAAGTCGATTTCTGTCATGTGGCCCAATTCTTCATATTCTCTCATAAATTGAATGTATTGATCCTTCACCTCCTTGTTTTTCTCCAAACGTCTCTCCAAGGCCAGGAACCTGTTTACTGCTACTTCCTTCGACTTGCCTAGAGCTTCCGGATCTTCATGAAATGGTAGTCTGACAATAAAGCGCCCATCACTGTTTTTATTGGTGTTTGCGCGAAATGAGCTTCGCACAATTTTTCGGATTGTGATAATCCGCACTACGCACTACGTGCTGGTTCAACTTCATCAATACTCCACAAGCGTTCAATCATTTGATGCAGATCGTTGTCATCGTAAGTTGAAATTCCGCTTGTTGCTGTTATTGATCTGGTTCCAGCTATTTTGCCAGCTAATATCCATCCAAAATTTTGTAAAATAGGTCAATCGTCTGCTAAACGTATTTGTCCGATCGAGAGAAGTTGATGATGAAACTCTGCACCGAGAGGTACATCGATTTTGTCTGGGTGATTGAAGTTAGGGTCTGCTAATGGAATGTTCTTTGGTATTGACCATGACGAAATGTTTAAATGTTGCGAAAGTTGTGCTGCTATGATATGTAGTAGGACAAAGGCTTTTAGGTGAGTATTGAAAGCAGTTGTTCTTGACTGTAGTTTTACATTTTTACGTTGATGGGATTCTCTCCTACCATCGTCAATGCCTTAGATATTCATAGATGTATTCCTTGCCTGAAGACCTAATCTTTTCACTAGGCGTGCGGTAATCAAGTTTACTTGAGAGCCGGAATCCAAAATGGCTCTACATGTCAACTTCTGTCCATTTGTTGCCACCAGCTCAACGATGGCTGTACTGAGGAGGACATGATGATGCCTCTCTGGGCCTTTGGATGCAGCAAGTGTTACTGATGGTCTTGCTTCACTTTGAGGATTGTTATTGCTTTTTGCTGTGTTACCTTGATGTGTATTGCTAGCCGATTCCTTGGAATTGCTCTCAATATGTAGCAGGGTGTTGTGTCATTTACCGCACTGTAAGGAACTTCTTGAAACACAATTGTTTGCTCCATAGCCACTCGTAAGCGGTTCAAACTGTCAAATACATGTAAAGCAGTCATAGTTAGTTCAGCATCAACGATTATATGAGCAACATCTCGCGAATAAAGACACAACAAACAATAAAAAGTAAACGGACGTTTTATTTATTAACGCGGAATACATGGTGTCAGGTGTGGGGTTTAAATCACGTTTTCATAATGGAAGATAAACTACAACCATTGAATTGTTCGGACCTGGGAATAGGATGGCCGCTATGGGAGAGTGATTTCATAGTGTACATTCTCGCACGAGGAAAAACCAGTGAAGATGAAAAGACAAAAGTCGCAGTGTTTGTATGGACAATTGGACCTGGTGGTCGACGAATTTATAATTCGCTTTTCCCAAATGATGGATCCGAAGATTCGTTACTTGGTCGAACAGTAATTGCGCGACAAATACCGGCAGTGATTGTTAATTGTATAGAACAGCAACCAGCTCGTGTTGAACAAAAAATACGACAACGAACATTAAGTGAAGTATTATTAGCCTTTGATGGACACTGTTTGCCACAAAAGAGTGTTGCGATGGAAACATATAAATTTAATTCGATCGTGCAAAAAGAAATGCAATCGTTCACAGAATTTGAAACGGTATTGCGCACACAACTAAGCAAGTGTGATTCAAATGCATTTGTAGTGCGTCATACGATTAAAGAATGCTTCGTGATCGAATAGTCATCGGGGTCCACGACAAAAAACTGCAATTGAAATTATTGGACGGGCGTGATGAACTATTGGCACGTGTTATTGATACGTGTAAAGTCTATGAAGCGGCCAATGTGAACAAAGGAATTTTGGATGCGCATAAGCAAACGGTAACATCTATTGCAACAACAGAACACGATGCCGCAACGGTTAATATAATCAACCGCTTCTGTTTCAATTGTGGTAGTACTTGGAAGTACGGGCACATGAATGAGTGCAACGCAAAAGGTATTATCTGCCGGACGTGTGGGAAAACGGGTCATTTCGCCGAGGTGGTGGTGGTGGTAGCAACAACAACAACACAAGGCGAAACATTGCTGGTATCAACTGGAAAGATGAAACAGGTACTATAGTTAGGAAAATTAGCTCATTAGATAATACGCTTAAATTTAATTGTTTTTTGTACAATAAATTTAATCGGAAAAAATCGAAGATGGACCAAGGCATATAAAATAGGAAGTGAAATTGTAACTTTTAAAATCGATAGAGGATCTGATGTCAATTGTATTCCATTAAAATTGATTAAGAATCTTAATGTAAACACGAACAATGAAAAAATAACTTTCCTGTATTCGATTATAGTAATAACAAAATAAAAGTTTTTGGAACAGTTAAATGGAAATGCATGGATTTAAATACTAAAAATGAAAAGATTACTGAATTTCTCGTAGTTGATGATCGGTTTGAACCAATACTCGGACTTGAAAATAGTATTAGCCTCGGATTAATTAAGCGTTTAGATGTTAGTTCCATTGCATGCTTACCACAAGCGAAAGATAGTTTCGTAGCAGAAAACGCAGATGTGTTTAATGGACTCGGTAAATTTCCCGGAAAGTTCAAGATTCATTTAAAAGTGGCGAAGAGGAACATGATCAAATTTTATCAAGTGTTCTTTGTCATGCATGATTAAATAATGTTAAATTTAACTCAGAAAAGATTCAATATCGCCAAACGGGGTCAAGTTCATGGGTCACATTTTGCCGAAAGGTCAGATTAAGCCGGAAAATAAAAATGAAGTACTTAGGCTACTAGGTCTGTTTAAGTATTTGGCTAAGTTCATCCCGAATTTGTCAAAGCAATCGGCACATTTACGCGATTTGACAAGGAATGATGTAAAATTTAAGTGTACGCAGGAACATGAAAAGGAATTGCAGAATTTGTTAAACATTATAACCTCGAAACCGGTGCTGGCTGTTTATAATCCGGAGCAAGATGGATTGGGTTGTGTAATTGCACGAAACGGACATCCTATCGCATTTGCATCGCGAACTTTGAGTAAAACTGAACAAAAGTGGGCTCAAATTGAAAAAGAACTTCTGGCCATTGTTTTCGCATGCAATCGTTTTCATTATTATTTGTATGGTCGCGAATTTACCGTTGAAAGTGATCATAAGCCATTGGAGACACCGGTCAAATGGGATATCGATTATGTTACTATGCGACTACAACGAATGTTTATGTTTTTGCTGAAATATCCTAATTTTAAGATAGTTTATGAACCAGGCAAAGATATGCTCGTGGCAGATTGCCTATCAAGAGCCCCATTACCAGAGGCAAATGAATTTGAAGAATTATCGGGTGTCATTCACTCAGTAGTAAAGAATGTTTGTTTATCGAAAGAAAATTATAATTTTTATATTGAATCATTAAACGGGGATGAGAAATATAGTCGAATTTGTAAATACGTGGAAAGCGATTGGCCAGGGTTTCACCAACTTGATGATTTAAGTCAAGACTTTCATAAACTTAAATCGGAATTTCGTCTTGAACACGAATTATTGTTCTTGGACCATAAACTGGTCATACCATCGACGATGCAAAGGAAAATGCTTAACTGGTTACATGCACCGCACCTCGGAGTTGAAAAAACGCTAGCGCGTGGAAGAATGTTATATTATTGGCCTGAAATGTCCACACAAATTAAGGAATTGGTTGTGTCTTGTGCGTTTTGTGAAAAATTCAAAAGAAATCATCAAAAAGAACCATTGATTCAGGAAGAATCGCCAAAGTACCCATTTCATATTGTCGGTATCGATATTTTTGAATATGCGGGGCGTATTTTCATTGCGATAATTGATGCATATTCTGGTCTTCTTATCTCGAAACAATTGAAGGGTAAGACATCACAGCACATTATATCTCTGTGAGAAAATATATTTAACATAATCGGTTATCCAACAACGCTTAATTGTGATAATAGCCTTTCGGATCGTCTGAGTTTAATCGGTTTGCAACGGAATACAATATTAAATTAAAATTTTCAAGTCCTCGATATCCTCAAAGTAATGGGTTGGTGGAAAAAGGAGTGTATATAGCAAAAAATATTTTAAAAAGTTGTTTCGAAGTAAATCAAGTCGATAAGTTTCAGTACCGCTTGTTCTGAAACACAGATTGATCAAAACTAAATTGCCAGTGTTGGATTCACTATTGGTCAGAAACAGCGTAAATGAAGCGGAAGTTCAAAAGAAAATAGATAATAAAAAAGAAAGGCAAAGATACTACTATAATCGAAACGCAAAGTTATTGCAGGCATTGCATGTAGGTGAATTATTAATTTTTAAAAAAGAAGGAAAAGAATGTCATCATTATACTCGTAGAAGTAATCGAAGATTTATTGCTAAAACAAAGAATAGAAATTTTAATGCTAGTGACTTATTACATGAAGCTAATGTTAAGTGTAGTCCGCATTGTATAACGGGAGGGTCAAGGGAAATTCAAAAAACCACGCACCCCAAAGAAGTAGCATTGAAAATGAGGAGAACAATCGACCTGTAATCCAACTAGAAAGTCAGGGGGAAAGTGTAAGGATTGTGGATGTACCAATACTCACTTAAGCTAATGAGACAGACTACTGACCAACGATTGTTGAACGTCATGGTTGTAGTGGTTCAAAAGCAATTTTACATGGTAACTGAATCGTAGGCAATACCGATTCATACACCACACGTAGTGGGCGTACAATCAAGGCTCCTATAAGATATGGTTTTGATGATTAACTAAAGCCTGGTCCATCAGTAAAAAAAAAACTGTTATGTAAAACATAAAATGTCATTAAAAAGAAAAGCGTGTAATAAGTGATGCCAGAATAGGTTGAACTGTCAAATACATGTAAGGCAGTCATAGTTAGTTCAGCATCAATGATTGTATGAGCAACATCTCGCGAATAAAGAAACAACAAACAATAAAAAGTAAGCGGACGTTTTATTTATCAATGCGTAATATAAACAGAGGTTATGTATTTGCACCAGTCGTATAGGCTCTACTGGCTGGAGCTGTATGAACTATTTGTAAGAAAATATCGGGTGTGCTCCGGCTCCGCAAATCTTTCAAGCGCCTTTCTTACTATGACTGGACGTTAATGATGCGCAAGCTCGTGGTGGCGTTTCTTTCCTTCTTTGACCAATTGATTCCAGTGATTGGAATTGGTTCTCAAGAAACGTTAGGAATTCCTTGATGGACTGCAATTCCTTCGGCTTCTTGAGAGATTGCTCACATAGGATCCTTGTTCCTTGATCTAGTTTATTTACTAGCAAGTGAAGAAGAAGAGGATCCCATGTTGAAGTGTCCACACCGATATTGCATAATGCCATTAAACATCCTTGTATCGTATCGTGCAGGGTTTTAATGGCTAGTGCTGATGGTTGAGCTTGCGTTTGTCTTGATTGCACAATTAAGTTTTGCACAAGGCTTGACGTGAGAACCCTAATTTTTCTGTAACGGTCTTACAGGATAGCCCATGCGGTTCTGTAATTATCTTCTGTGGGTGATAGATGCCGAATGAGAGTCTCTGCTTCTCCGCTAAGAATGGTTTTGAGATACCACATCTTTTGTATGCTGGGTATTAGTTGCTTGTCAACCATTTGGGAGAACATATCAAAGAATTGTCTCCACTTCAAATAGTCGCCAACAAATTTTGGGATTGTTACCTTTGGTAGGGTTACCGAATTGTGAATTGTGGCGGTTGTTGATGGGGAAGTTTCGATATTTCCACCCCTTTGTGCTTGTAGTCTTATTGCTAAGGCAATAAGGTTTTCTTCTACCATTACTTCCATGGTAATGTATTCTGATTATACCCAACTGCTGTAGGTTTGTCAGGCAATTCCCATATTGTGTAGGTCAGGCATTCTATCTGCTGCCAGAAATGTTCAATTGTTCTACTCTTTAACTCGTAGTACGGCGTGGGTTGGTCCTGCCTCAAAGACAATTCCTCAATTAGTCTTCTGAGGGAGCACATGATTGCCCTTTGTCTTCTTATCACCCCAATGATTTTTGGTGGATTTTCTTTGACTGGTTCGGTCCTTTATACTCTTCAGCTAATGCTGAGATTTTGGAGAAATATCGATTGACGAAATAGTCATGTTCGATAGGAACGTTCGGCAATGGTTCAATTTTTGAATTTGTATGTTCGAATGTATTCCAGAGCTCTTGCAGGCGCTGGAGACGCTCTTCAAAGTAGGTCCTTGACTTTTTCCTGTCTGCGGAGTCCTTTTTGAAGTTTGTAATAATGCGTTGAATTTCTTGGCCAGTTGCCAACTGTGCCACAATGAATTCTTCATATGTTGTCATCTTGATTTCGGAATAATGGACGTCTGCTCTGTTGAATAGCCTTGACTGCTTTTCCTAGATGACACAAGATATATCTGATATGATCTGATCCGTTACGTTACGAATCACGTCGGGGTCACCAAAATGTTCAGAAGCGTTTTTCTGAATATTTTGATATCAAGCACATAAACTTGATATTCGATTTAAGCGTGGAGCAAGCACTTGAACTTGTTCACTAATTTAGAAGATATTCCTGTAAGCAAATGAAAGATGATCTGGTATTGCTGTAAATCAATACTGACATTTGTTCATTATTATTTCAAGCCTTTTATACATGAAAATTGCTTACTTTATCACTTATCACAATAAATACTTAAAAACTAAAGTCATTGGCGGTAATGCACCAACAGCATATTAGGTCGTTGACTTGACCAAATAAATATCGTATTTATGTTATGCTTGCATCAGCACGATGGTTGTTGTTGATATGAAATAGCTGCATTACCTTGACTTCTATCCAGCTATGTGCGCATCGTCAGCTCATGGGTAGCTGAACTGAACAGGAACTAACAAAAAAAGACGCACAGCCACAGCAAAAGCATAAAGAGCAACAACAACAGCAAAAAAAAAATCGCAGAAGTATTAGTATCAACTACAGTAGAACCAGCAGCAGCAACAGCAGCACCAAAAGCAACAGCAACAACAACAGCAGAAAACTACTCGTGTCTTAGTAGTTTTCTGCTACCTCCAATCAACACCTTTAAGAAGGAGTTGAAAGATACGATAGAATTGTGTAAGTCGCCCATAGGCAATAATTTTTTTATTAAAAGACTTAGTGAAGATAGGCACGCGATCCACTGCAATACAGTGGAGCGTTGCCACAAAATTAAGAGTTTAGTGAAGGATTCGACGACAGAGTTCTTCTCCTACACCCCGAAAGGGGAGAGGCTGCAAACAATGCTGCTGAGGGGGTTAGAACTGTCGACTGATCTGGAGGAACTCCTTGGACTGCTGAAAGGGAAGAAGTGCGAAGGGCTACAATTCGTGGGGGTCAAGCGGTTTGTCACGGCTAGAGCCAAAATTGAGAAGCGGCAACTACCGATTTTCTTGGTCCAGCTAAGTCCCACCAGCAATCTGGATGGTCTAAGGAGTATTAAAGTCCTAGACTACCAGGTTGTACATTGGGAGAAATTAAAGAGGAGCGAAAACATTTTACAATGTGTTCGCTGCCAAAGGTTCGTCGAACTGCGAAATGTAGCCTCAAAGCGTGAAGTGCGGAAAAAATCACAAGTCCGAGGAATGCGCTCTGGGTAAGGACGGAGCGTCTGAAAAAAGCTAACTCTCTTGTGCTTTATGTAGGAACACGGGACACACCGCAAATTATCGGGTATGTCCCAAATTCCAGTACATCAAAAGAATAAATCTGGCCCGGCAGCAGAAAGTGGAAGTGAAACGTCCACCCGTGCATTTGCAAACTCCAGCCGATACTCCTCAGGTTACCTACCCCCAAATGGCGGCAGGTAGAGGAACTACGGTGCAACAAGCAAAGTTTGCTTCGTAGGCTCCAGCGCCCAGAGCACCGGAACCAGTACCTGACATGCTAGCTACCTTGCTCTCTATCCAGGGGCAGATGGCTCAGCTCTAACGTCGTTTAAATGAACAGACCGCGCAGGTGGATCAAGTATACGCGCTGCTGCTTGGCATAACGCACGTTTTGCCGTAATGGGTAAGTGCGTGGCGGAGCAAACCCTGAAGGTCCTTGCTGTGAATGTGAATTCACTGAATAGGTTCGAACGACGAGCCGCACTATTTAAGTTGCTTAAAGATCAAGCCCCTGATGTGCTTTTGGTAAGCGAAACTAAGCTTACCAAGATACACAAAATGAGGCACAGAAGATACAAAATAGTACGGAGAAACCGACCCAACTCCATTCAGGGAGGAGGCGTTGCGATTTGCGTACGAAAAGGTATACGTTTTAAAAGAGTATACAGTCGTGTAGTACGTAGGTTCCAGGTGCTGGAAGCATGCATCATGTATATCCCTCTCCGTAGTGGAAAGCGGTTGTACATGGTGTCTCTCTATGCACGTAAGGCTACTCAACCCACCTTATTCATCTCAGAGCTCGAGACACTTTTTCGATTCCTGAGGCTGGAATTAGAAGACAACTATTTTATTATCGGTGGAGATTTCAACGCCAAACATAGTAATAGGGGTTTTGCATCTGGCAACAAATACTTTTTGTTGAATGTCTATATAGTTTGACATTTTTTCATTCTCCTTTTTCTTCTTCGCTTTACTTTTTTATATAAACATTTGTAACTCACTGCAACTGTCACCTTGAAATTGTAAAGAATAAAAAAGAAAGGAATTTATATACGTACATTGTATTGAATTACTCAACATATTCATTTTTTTGCATTGGCATCGATAACCGACACAGATCCAATCTATCAAGAACTCAACATTTGGTGCCTCCTGTGAGGATCTGAATTGGTTATTTTGGGATATAAGCGGAATATATCAGAGGACCGAACTAACCTAATTTCTGTAACATGAGGTAAGTGCTCTGATTTACTTGTTCTGGTTCTTTAAATAAATGATGACTGAGGGTAAGGAAATATCTGAGCTTAATGATATTGTTGCGAAGCAGTTGGGACTGCTAGATTCAATACTAAGGGCACTACGTAATTTTAAGAAAGATTCTTCTACCCGTAAAACCGAAGCGTACCATAACGTCCGTCTGGATTCTTTGACGTCATATCGAGAGGAGTTTCGATCAAATCATCGTATTTTAATTCGACAGTCAGAGAATCCTGCTGTTAAGGAAAATTACGTAGATGCTGATATGTGCAACAAATTCGAAGACATTTATATCGACTCTGTTACTACTATCCGGGAGTCTCTCATTGCAAGGGCGGTATCAGCACCGAGGAATGACACTTCTGTGGAGTCTGATTGTTTGAACAATTCTTTTGTAGCTACAGGGGTTCCTCTACCCGAAGTGAAACTTCCAACTTTTAGTGGAAATCATATCGAATGGCCAGCCTTCAATGATATTCAACATATTAGCCTCGTCGGGAAAAGTTACATGGAAGCGTGGAATATGTTATGTAAACAGTACGACAACAATCGCATTCTCTTTACCCATTACATGAACGTATTGGACAAGCAGACAGATGTACTACGAGATGACCCTACTTCACTCAAACGGTTTACCCAAACTTGTCGCTCTTGCATTTGTTCCATTAAGAAGCTGAATGTTGGTGGGGATGAACAAAATTCCTTGCTGGTGTACTTTCTTGTTAAAAAATTACATCACTCTATTCGGAGTGAGTGGGATCACTCTCTACGAAAGAAAACTAGTATTCCAACCTTTACTGAGCTTTGTACCATACTGAATGAACAATACCTCACGATGGTAACTTCTTCAAGGTCGAATAGCAAGTATTTAAACCAATCATCAAAGCCGCATAACCAGCCGACAAAAATGTCTACGGGAAACTTATCATGCGGGAAGTGGGAACTTAAATCCATGCACACGGTAGAGAGAACGTCAACAATATCATGCCCCGTTTGTGAGAAGGCCGATCATCCAGTGCGGAGGTGTCCAAAATTTGCCGAAATGAGTGTAACAGAAAAACGAGCTGCGGTGGAAGTATTCAAACTTTGTTTTAATTGTCTAGATTATAAATTCGAAGGAAGGACTCCATGAGATCTTCGGCACAATCAGAGTTAAGAAATCAGTGGGACCGATGCTATTCCGAATATCGTGCTTCGACATCTTCCTCTAGAAGTGGTAGACATCTACACCACTCTGTTTAATAATGCAATGAATAATGCACATTATCCAGCGCATTGGAAAACGGCGGTGGTTCAACCTATCCCCAAAAAGGGAAAGGATATATCCAATCCGGCGAATCTCCGGTCGATAAGTCTCCTTCCGAATATCAGTAAGGTTTCTGAAGGGGTAATCAATAGAGCTCTGTCTAGGTGGGTTGAGGACAAACATATAGTTCCGGATAGTCAATTCGGTTTTAAGGCGGGACGTGATATCTCACATGCCGCGTCTAACTGGTTTCTGATATCCAATGGAATAAAGGCAAAAAACAATGCACTGGTGCCTGCCTTGTTGACTTGGAGAAGGCCTTCGACACCGTATGGTTAGAGGGTCTTTTCTATAAGCTGACTGGGCTGGGGATCAGTAAACCACTCTTGTACATTCTTTATAATATGCTACACAGCAGACAGTTCATCGTGAAGGATGGTGATGTGACTTCTGTTGGAATATTTCAAATTAAAAATGGTCTTCAGCAAGGTGCGGTCAATTCGCCGATCCTATTTAACGTTTATACAAGCGCCTTGATAGGTTCATTTCCTCATACTATTGCGTACGCAGACGATTTGATAGCGTACAGAACAGGTCCAAAAATCGAGGTTATTAATACTCTCTTGCATCATGACTTCGATAAGATAAGACGATTTTGCGATGACTGGAAGTTGAAAATCAACTTTCAGAAGTCGGAAACCATTCTCTTTAGGTCGCCGTTGTCTGGAGCCTCAAGGGATACCAGAAAAAATTGGCGAAGTTTCTCGATCATTGGACAACATGGGCGGCCTCTTGCCTGTCGAAATGTAGTCAGATACCTTGGAATCTGGCTAGATCAGTTTCTGTATTTTGGCAAAAATGTAGATGCTGCTCTGGCCAGAGCTAAAAGTGCTTTTGCCCTTACAAAGAGACTGTTATATAGCAGCCAACTCGATGCGAGGGCTTGCCTTCGCTTGTACAGAACACCAGAGTCGGAGTACAAAAATTGTTATCCTAATGAGGTCCTTTACAATAGAGCGAACCTAATACGAGTGGACAACTTTGTAATTAAGCTGACTCGAAGGCACATTGCAAGAGCAATGACCTCGACGAATAACCTGATATTTGGGGCTTACTACCCCAATTACCTTTAATACGAGAGTGTGCGCTCTGACGGCTTCGTTCCACCGAAAGCATTCCTCTACCTAGAGCAGATAGGGTTGATACAGGATAGATCAGCGGTGCCGTTAATCTTCCATGTCGCTCGGACATCTGGGGACAGGCGACTCAACTACAACAGAGACGTCGCACACAGCAGTGTGGATCGTGTCAGATTCAGTAGGGCGGTGGGGAATCGCGATAAGAGGGATGTTGTTCGGCAGCACCAGCATTTCTGGTGGTTGAATGATGGAGAAGATGTTTGTTTCGTCGTCGTTTCCGTCAAATACGGACCAGCCTCACTAATGAGGCAGAGCTGACCAATCTATTTGCTCAGTAAATAGCGATGGCCAGCTTGCATAGGTTTAGCTTAGCATTTAAGAAATATATACATATACTAGTATATATAAAGGTATATCCTAATGTATGTATATTATTGTGCATAATATATTTGTGTCTCTGTGTGTGTATTGTGTATATAGGTTAAGTAGACTAAGGTTTATTTTAAGTTAGATAAAAAGTTTTTATAAAAAATAAAAAAATTACATCCATAGGCTAAGTTTTTTGTTAACATTTTTTTCTTAGCCCTAAGTATATAAAATAAATATTTCCAAATAAAATGAAAATGAAGTCGAAAGACATAGATATAAGAATTTAGAGTAGCTTAAAGTGCCTCTGTGGGGCCAGTAAGTTAGTATAAGATTGTTAAGTAATTATAAGCTAGCATTTAAGCATTTTTTGTTAGTATGTAAGAGTTAGTGATTAAGAAAATAAAATGCATTGAAAACTGAAAAAAACTGAAAAACTCTATTTTAATACTCGTATTACAACCGATTCACCTACTAAACGGATAATGCTGTCTACTATCGCGCGTCTCTTTGACCCACTAGGCTTCCTCAATCCAGTTATAGTATCGGTGAAGATATTATTGCAACAATTATGGTTAAGCAAAATCGGCTGGAATGCGCAATTACCGACACCAATTCAAAGGACTTGGAAACGATTTGGTGATGACATTCCATCCATTATGCAGCTTCAAGTTCCACGATGGTTGGATAACAAGGACGATTGGAGTGCCTACAAATTACACATATTCTGCGATGCGTCAGTGCATGCTTACTCTGCTGTTGCGTATCTCAGAATTTGCAAGGATCATGACATGTTTTCAAGTAATTTATTAATGGCAAAGTGTAAAGTAAGTCCCACAAAACCGAAAATAACTATCCCCCGAGCGGAATTGTGTGGAGCTGTTTTGTCCACTAAAGTTTTAAAATTGATAAAGCTACATTTGTGTATGGGTATTGGCTATTCAAACACTTTCTTATGGACCGATTCTTCTATCGTTCTTAATTGGATCAGAGGAGATCCAGGCAGATGGAAACCTTTTGTTTCAAATCGTATTCGAAAAATTATAGCTGAATCCTTTGTCAACCAGTGGCGGCAAGTGACTTCTGAAAATAATCCGGCCGATATTTCTAGTAGCGGAATAGCTCCATCCCGACTAGCAGATTGTAGTTTGTGGTGGCATGGTCCAAGGTTCCTTCAGTTATCATTTAAAGATTGGCCCCAATCCATACTAAACACATCGTATAAATCTGTCGAAGAAGAGCAAAGACGACTGAAAACCTTTTTAATTTTGAAACCTGAGACGTATAAAAACCCTTTGTTTAAGAAATGGTCATCATCAAATGACACGAATGTTTGCATATTGCATGCGGTTTGGTAAAAACTGTCGTGCAAAGTTTGCATCGAAATTAAATGGGAGATTTTCAACCAGTGAGTTAAACTTAGCAGTTATAACCATCGTTTGACTTTTACAGGGCGAAGCCTTCCCTTCCGAATGATGTAATTTGTCTTCAGGCCGACCGCTCCCGGAAAATAGTATCTTGTGTCCGCTCAATCCGTTCTTTGACAAAGAGAGAATGGTTATTCGGCTTGGAGGTAGATTAAAACATGCGCTGTTGTCTTAAAATTCCTCGAACTACGGACAACGAACGAATATTAACTACTGCAGGCATAGATCCAAATGAACCCGCAGATGATGATAATTTCTTTGTGATCGAGGATACTCAGGAGAAGGCTGAGGCTATAAGAGCTACTTTTCAGGGAGTGTATAAAACCAATGACGTCATTGGTTCTAATCACGATCTGGAGAATCGAGTCCTTCTGCACAATTTCTACCTGCAAAATGACATACAGAACTGGCGATTCAAGAGCTCGGCTTTCACCCAGTTCAGTGACGAGCATATATCAAATAATGTCATCGCCAATGAAGGCGACCTACCCCCGTTCATTTCAAAGGAAGAACTCCATGAGATCTTCAACACAATAAGAAGTAGAAAGTCAGTGGGAATCGATGGAATACCGAACATTGTGCCTAGACATCTCCCTCTGGAATCGGTAGAAATTTACACCACCCTGTCTAACAATGCATTGAATAATGTACATTATCCAGAGCATTGGAAAACTGCGGTGGTTTATCCCATCCCTAAAAGGGGGAAAGATACATCCAATCCGGCGAATCTCCGGTCGATAAGTCTCCTTCCGAATATCAGTAAGGTATTCGAGAAAGTGATCAATAGAGTCCTGACTAAGTTTGTTGAGGACAAAAATATAGTTCCGGACAATCAATTCGGTTTCAAGGCAGGGCATGATGTCATACATGCCGCGTCTAAGCTAGTGTCAGATATCCAATGGAATAAAAGCAAAAATCAGTGTACTGGGGCCTGTCTGATCGACTTGGAAAGGGCCTTCGACACCGTATGGCTAGAGGGGCTTTTCTACAGGCTGGCCAGACTGGGCATTAGTAAACCACTTTCGTATATTATTCATAATGTGCTCAGCAGCAGACAGTTCATCGTGAAAAATAGCGATGCGACTTCACAATAAAAACGGTCTGCAACAAGGTGCGGTTAATTCGCCGATCTTATTCAACATTTACACAAGCGATTTGATAGGTTCACTTGCCCATAGCATAGCGTATGCAGATGACTTGATAGTGTACAGAACAGGTCCAAAAGTTGAGGTCATTAACATGCATTTGCAAATTAGGCGAGTTTGCGATGAATCGAAGTCGAAAATCAACTTCTAGAAGTCTGAAACCATTATATTTAGAACGCCGTTGTCTGATGCCTCTAGGGACACCAGAAAGAATTGGCGAAAATTCTCGATCATTGGACAACACAGCCAGCCACTTGGTTGTCGAAATGTAGTCAGATACCTTGGGATCTGGCTAGACCAATATCTATATTTTAACAAGAATGTAGATGCTGCTCTGGCCAGGGCCAAAGGTGCTTTTGCCCTTACAAAGAGACTGTTTTGTAGCAGCCAACTTGATGCGAGGATGAAAGTTATCTGCTACACGGCTCTCATCCGGCCCATGCTGGTATAAGGGTGTCCCGTGTGGTTCAACGTGAGAGCAAGCTTAATGGAAAAGATTCGGGTGTTTGAGAGAGCTTGCCTTAGGGTTTGTCTTCACTTTTAAAGAACACCAGAATCGGAGTACATAAAATTATATCCCAATAAGATTCTATACAACAGGGCGAATCTAATAAGAGTGGACAACTTTGCTATTAAGTTGACTTGAAGGCATATTGCAAGAGCAATGACCTCGTCCAATAACCTGATATCTGGGGCCTTCTACCTCAACTACTTATATCATGAGAGTGTGCACTTCGTCCCCCCTGAAGCGTTCCTCTATTTGGACATGAAAGGGCTGATCCAGGATAGGTTTGCAGTGCCGCTAATCTTCCACGTAGCTCGTGCAGTTGGTGAGGGGCGACTCAACTACAACAGAGACGTCGCACACGGCAGTACTGAACGTCTCGGGTTTAGCAGGGCGTTTTCAAAATGCCACAAAGAAGATGTTTTCTTGCAGCACCAAAACATTTGGTGGTTGAGTGAAGAAGGCCCGATTTCTTCGTCGTTTCCTTCAAGTCCAGGTTAGCCTAGTCAGAAGGCAAAGTGGGTCATATTTTCCTTGTTAGCAAATGGCCGACTTACATAGGTTAGGGTAGTTTTAAGGTATGCAGGTTGGCAACCTTGGGTTAGGTAGCAATTAGGTTAGCAACTTGAGGTTTACTAACAATTAGGTTAGATTAGATTGTTTAGTTAGGCTAAGTAGTTTAAGGTATAGTATAAGCCAGCAGAGATAGTTAGTTTAAGTAGTTTAAATTGAATGTAAGTTTTACTCGTATATAAATACAAAAAAATATGTTCATTTACTAATTTTTTTTTAAATACTTAATATTTTCTTAGTTGAACTAGATATTAATGTATAGTAATTATTTTTAAAATGTTAAATTAGACGTAAGAACACAGTTTAGCTTAGAGCGCTCGCTTGGAGGGCCAGTAAGTTAGAATAAGTTAATTAAGTAATGTTGAGTTATCTTTTAAGCATTTTTTCTCTTAGCATATAAGTATAGTATATTTAAGAATTGTAAAATAAAATGCATTAAAAAAAAATCAAAAACATCCGTTAATCCTACCTGCGAAACATCATTTTACCAACTTGGTTGCTGAACATAGTCATTTTAGTACTCTACATGGTGGTGTGACACTTACGTTAAATCATATCCGGTTTTGGATTTTGAATGGACGTACAGTCGTTCGTTTTGTCATTCAACGATGTATTACATGCTACCGGAATAGACCGAGCCCCTGTACACAGCTAATGGGAATCTTACCTGCTGAGCGTGTTCGTCCTGCCCGCCCATTTTCAGCTACGGGTGTAGACTATGCTGGTCCTTTCAACATTTTGCCTTCTAAAGGAAGAGGTCGTACATCAACAAAGGGATATATATCACTTTTTATCTGCCTGGCCACCAAGGCTATACATATGGAGTTGGTTGGAGATTTGACCGCGGATGCTTTTATCGGTGCTCTCAATCGCTTTATTGCCAGGAGGGGTATGTGTAGCGATATATATAGTGATTGTGGCACCAATTTTGTTGGGTCAAATAGGAAACTCAAGGAGGACAGGAACACCTACAAACGATTTATTGAGATGTGTTACCCTCAATTTGCTCAGCGTCAGATACGATGGCATTTTATACCCCCTTTTTCTCCTCACTTTGGAGGGTTGTGGGAGGTGGGTGTAAAATCAGTCAAATTCCATTGAAAACGGACAATTGGGGAGCAACGATTGACATTTGAGGAGTTGAGCATGCTCTTAGCTCAAATAGAATCCTGCTTAAACTCAAGACCATTATGCCCATTGACAAATCACCCTAATGACTTGATGGTCCTCACTGCGTGACACTGGAGATTCACTTCTTCTAGCTCTGCCAATGGTTGAGACCGGCCGTAGTCATCATACCGATAGTTGGCATCATGGTCAGATCCTGGTGCAGCAATTTTGGTGGCAATGGAGAAATGAATATTTAGCACGTTTGCAACACCGTCCGGAGTGACTGAATCGTTGGCCACTTGGCCGAATCGTCGAACTGCATCCGGGGCCTGACAGCTTGGTACGCGTAGTCATTTTAAAAACTCAGCACCGGTTAACACGACGTCCTCTCATAGAATTATGTCCACTGCCAATACAGGACAATTATCAACTCTTACCAAAAGACCAGACACAATAAAATCATTGCACATAAAACCTTCCTCTGTTACAGATATTTTCAACACCAGAAGAGGCAGCACATTGGGTGATATTCTCCCGAACATCATCGCCGGGCAGGAATGTTGGATCTGGCAACACCTACTTTTTGTTGAATGTCTAAATAGTTAGACATTTTTTCATTCTCCTTTTTCTTCTTCGCTTTACTTTTTTATATAAAGATTTGTACTCACTGCAACTGTCACCTTGAAATTGTAAAGACCTTATATACGTAATAAAAAAGAAAGGAATTTATATACGTACGAGTACATTGTATTGAATTACTCAACATATTCATTTTTTTGCATTGGCATCGATAACCGACACCGATCCATTCTATCAAGAACTCAACAAGGGGAAATAATACACCAAATACTAGAGGGAAACTACTATTCAATTGGTGGGATCATCACAGTACAATGTATCGACTTGGGCTTAAGGCGGCGGATAGAATTATAATAGTGTGCGTTGCACACACTTCACCAGAACACTAACTAGAGCACTCGCCTCGAATTCGCTCTACCCACCGTCCAACAGAAATCTGTCAAACGAGGAAATTGACAGGTATCTAAGACTAATGGACGAGACAATCAAACGAACAATGGACAAAACGAAACCTCGGTACCAACACACTGACGAAGAAGACTTATTCCGCAACTATTGATGCACTGCACCGACATAAAAGCAGACTGCTGTCAAGACTAAAAACCTTGTCAGACAGTTTACTGACAGACATAACCCGTCGTCGATTAAAAACCTCCAAACATTAGCAAAGGAAAATTACAGAAATTTTGTAAGTTTGTATTGGAACAATAAAAATTGGGCTGTAAACACCAGCAACCCGAATATGTTACCGCAAATAAATAAAATATTTCGGAAAATAATCAGAACGATCTTCTATGTCTTAAAATTGCCCGAACGACGAACAACGATCAAATACTTGTATCAGAGGGCATAATTCTAAATGAGGCTGTTGATGATGACGACTTCTTTCTGATCGAGGATCCGCAGGAGCAGGGAGAATAATAATGAATTATTCATCGCATTGGAAACTGCGGAGGTGCATCCCATCAGCAAAATTGATAAATATACTTCCGGCGAATTTCCGCTCGATAAGTATTCTTCCAAACATCAGTAAGGTGTTAGAAAAGGTGATCAATAGCTGACTAAGTGGGTTGAGGGCAAACATATAGTTCCGGATAATCAATTTGGTTTCAAGGCGAGGCATGATATCATTCATGTCGAAACTGGTTTTTGATAGCCAATGGGACAGAACGTCTCTCGATTTTCGTGGACACCTGCCTTTACGGCCTTATTCCACGGGATGCCCATACATCCATGGGGCAAGGATACGCCTTGCCAGCGCTCACAATGATATTCATTATTTGATACCAATTCGGAACTGTGTTGCCGGCACAAGTCCCACCCTTGGTATGAGTCGGGGCCGACCTAAAACCTCTTACTGCTCTTAGGGTCGCAGCACCCAGCACTTTGCAACTCCACATTGAGTCAACCAAAGGAAAACCAAAGGAAAACCATAGGAAGACTCTTTCCCGCGATTTTGGGTTTAAACCACAGCCACCATGACGCTCCCACAAGGGGGCCTACCTCTAACAAGTCAGGCCCGGACCGAGATCCGGGGGGCTCCTGACTCCCATGGTACCGTGATTTAAGTCCTGGTAAGGACTACCGGTGGTCCAGCCGCCAACAAGACCTATGACCGGCAGCTTGTGACTGATCAAATCAACCTTAGCAACCTTCGGTAGCGTCATCTGAAGATGTTTACGATAAGACCAGTACTTTGCTCTGCCCCCGTTTATTATTAGACAACGTCATTAAAGGGCGAAGCCTTGATAATTGGGCGGGGGCCCAGCCAATGGGACAAATGCAAGAACCAGTGCACTGGTGCCTGCCTGATTGACTTGGAGGAGGCCTTTGATACCGTATGGTTAGAAGGGCTCTTTTTCAAGCTGGACAGATTGGCATTAGTAAACCATTGCTGTATATTGTTTTTGATATGCTCTCCAGTAGACAGTTCATCGTGAAGAATGGCGATGTGGATTTCTGCTGGAACATTTAACATTAAAAACGGTCTGCAACAAGGTGCGGTAAATTCGCCGCAGCTTCACTTCACCATGCCATAGCGTACGCAGAAGACTTAATCGCGTACAGATCAGGTCCAAAGATTGAGGTCATTAATATACTTTTGCAACGTGACTTAGACACAATTAAGCGATATTGCGATGACTGTAAGTTGAAAATCAACTTTCAGAAGTCGGAAACTCGTTAGGACGCCCTTATCTGGGGCCTCAAGTGATACCAGAAAAAATTGGCAAAAGTTCTCCATCGTGGGGCAGAACGAGCAGCCACTTCCTTGTCGAAATGTATACAGATACCTTGGGATCTGTCTAGATCAATTTCTGTATTTTAACAAAAATACTCTGTTGTAGTTGAGGTGCTTTTGCCCTTACAAAGACACTGTTTTATAACAGACTATTCAATGCGAGGGTGAAGGTGATCTGCTACATGTCCTTTATCAAGCCTATGCTTGTATTTGGATGTCCCGTGTGGTTCAACTTGAGAACAAGTTTATTGGAAAAGATTCGGGTGTTTGCGAGGGCTTCTTGTAGGACTTGTCTTCGCTTATACAGAACACCAGAGTCTGAGTACATAATTCAAATTCAAATTTCTTTATTCATATGTATATATAAAAGTTACAAATTTAAAATAGGATTTTACATGCATTTAATACATATAGAATAGTTAGTGACACCTTTATTTATGAAAAATAGAGACGATGCCACATTATAAAAAAATAAAAAATTTACTTTGTGTGGGGTTGTACAAAGGTAGAAAAATAGAAATTCAATTCAGGAAAAAGAGGAAAAAAAATAATCTTTAACAAATTAAAAGCGGTTACATACAAAATCTAATGTAAATGGCAGAAATAGGTAAATATATAGTTGAGCAAATGAGCCAGTCATTTTTATTTATTTACTTTACTAGATTTTATATTGAATAACATCGATTTCATGATGATTAAAACTAAAAAGCCATGATTTAACTACTTAAGTAAATGCAGACAAATTTCTTATGGATCGAATTTCTAAGGGCAAAGTGTTAAAAAGTTTGCATGAAACAATGGAGTAAAAGTTTCTCTAATTAGGAGTGCGAAAAGCAGGGACATTTACAACAAAGTTTGAATGGCTGCTTAGTCAGAAATTGGACTCTCAGATACCCGCCTCTCATGAAAAAGACCTTCAGGACTTTAAAATAGAATAAATGGCGCAAAGTGAGAATGTTCAATGCCCTGAAAAGGTCCATTGTGTGAGCACAACGGTGAAAACCAGAAACATTAAGAATTGCAGATTTTTGAGGGGCATTGCTGCATAATACACCATAATAAAACCTTTAATTAATTAATAATATTTGAGTAAGCTAAGAATTATACTAAAGTAACCAAATTCGTCGTATTGTACATTTTTGTATTGTTGTTAGAGTAAACAAATTTCTTGTATAAATATCGCCCAATAAACATTGAAGAAGTAGATATAATTCGACAGTTAACCAAGACCTTTAATTTTCCAAGGGAGTCTGCTTGGAAGGCTGCCAACTTATCTCAATTCTGGTGTTCTAGTTTGTACTGGAAATACCACCAATAGTCACGGTACAGAACCGTTGTCTATTAAGTAACAATATACAGTAAAAGCACTGTAAACATTTGGTGACCCCGACGTGATTGCTAACTTGCTTCCCCCCACCAGTGGTAAGGAGCATTTGGCATTCACAAAATAACAAGAGCGTTCGCCAGGGCTAAACACTGGACTTCAGTTTCATATAAATTTCAAGGGCGCTTACCAGGGCCTACACTGGTATTAAAAACCACAGCGTGCGCCAAGGCTAACATTGGTGCAATCATATCAATTACATTATGACATCGGGATTGAAAGATAAAACAGCTGATAGATCCAGGGAATTCTATCACATCAAGATAAAAACTATAGAGCGTCATTGGGATGAAATACTGCAGTTGCATAATCAAATTTATGAGCAATCGGTAGACCCCACACTCAATGGATACAATGTCCAACAATTTGTTGACCTTGAAGATCAGACTCAGCAGAAACTCATTGAGCTATATGAGTTGTCTAATCAAGTTCAACAACAATCATCAATTCAGAGGACTGAATCAACTGATTTAAAATTGGCAAAGATAGTTCTGCCCACGTTCAACGGAGATTACATGAAATGGCGATAGTTTCACGATATTTTTGTCGAACTAGTACACAAGCAACCTATCGCAAATTGTCAAAGGATATTTTTCCTAAAAACAAGTTTGGTCGGTGATGCAGAAAAATTAATACGACATATAACACCAACAGAAGCAAACTATGAGGCAGCAAGGAAAATCATAAAGGACAGATTTGAAAACAAACGTCTGTTTGTCACAGCTGTACTCAACAAATTGATGTCACAACCGACAACTTCAATTGAAGGTGCTTCTGCAATACGTGCACTGCATGACACCACTCAGGAATGTCTCTTAGCATTGCACGGTTTAGAAGTCGACACCGATACTTGGGATCCAATACTCCTTCATACTCTTATGAAGAAACTTGATAAATCCACGCACACACTATGGGAACAATCATTAAAGCATCCGAGAGAACTCTAAAGGATTTTCTGGGATATTTAGAAACACGATTCCAGTCGCTTGAGGCGTTAGGTAGCAAAACCAAGTCTACCGATAACGTAAATAAGCATATCCAAAGATCACTTACCACAGTCTCAAACACAACTCCATACCAATGTAAATGTTGCAAGGAACGGCACCAATTGTTCGCTTGCAATAGATTTTTGGAAATGACTCCGGCACAAAGATTTAAATTGGTTAAGGAATCTAGTAGCTGTATAAATTGCCTAAGAGATGGACACACGTCATCGAAATGTTCTCCTAGAGGTTGTAAAATGTGTGAAAAGAAACACAACACACTTCTACATCTAGAACAAACTACGAAACCTACAACGACCAATACATTCAGTACAACAGACTCTTCATCAGCGTCAGTAAAGAAAGAATCGATTTCTTTAACAGCACAAGGGAAATTATCGAAATCAGGCGTATGTTTTCCTCTCCACTGTGCTCGTCCGACTGTCAAACCAGCATGGTAAGACTATCGAGTGCAAGGCTATATTGGCTTCCGGATCCCAATTAAACTTTATAACGGAAAAAACAATGAAAAATCTGGGATTAACACCAATCTCTCATGTAATGCATATCCAAGGTATTGGCCGGGAAACTCAACAGGCAAAGAAAAGAGTGAATATTCAGTTAGGATCTCGCCTCAACGCATTTTCTATAAGGATGGAGGCCCATGTACTGCCGAAAATAATATCAAATCACCCAGCAAATCATTTTGATACGTCATCTGGGCAATCCCAAATAACATTCCACTTGCAGATCCCACATTTTATGAACCTGGTTCAATCGATGTGCTTATTGGAGCCGAGCTATATCATTCTCTTCTCTCAGTTGGGTAAATCAAATTGGGAAGGTCTTTGCCCAAACTACAAAATATAGTCTTTGGATGGACGGTCTCTGGAAAGATAGAAGACACCAACAACGCACGTACAGTATGTGGAATATGCAGTGCAGATGAAGCACTCGATCATCAAATCGAGTGATTTTGGCAATTGGATGAACTACCATCCAACGGAAGGCGTCAAAAGAAACTTTTATGTTGACGATATGATGACAGGATCCGACAGTTTACATGAATCACTCGCAACTCAAGAGCAATTACAACGCTTATTGCAAACCGCTGGGTTTAGGCTTCGGAAGTGGTGCGCGAACCATCAAGTACTCATACAAAACATACCAAACAATGATCGCGAAACCGAATTGAATTTCGACACCAGCATCGAAGAACATGTCAAAACAGTTGGAAATACTTGGTTACCAGAATCTGACAACTTTTGCATTAAATCTCCATGGGTCGGTAAAAAGCGTGTAACAAAACGGACTGCATACTCAGATATTGCTCATCTTTTCGATCCTCTCGGAGTTATGGGCCCAATTGTAGTGACAGCTAAAATATTTTTACAACAGTTATGGGAACTCAAATACGATTGGGATGCAGCACTTCCACAAGAAATGCAAACTACGTGGTTGAAATATCGAGAAGGCTTAAAGGGTCTACACAACATCAAAATACCCAGGCACATATTTTCTCACAAAATACCTAAGAATGTTCAATTTCACGTATTTGCGGATGCGTCCGAAAAAGCTTATGGCGCAGTAACTTACGTCCGATCGCAGGACAAGAACAATTTGATTACAGTACGCCTACTATGCTCCAAATCCAGAATAGCACCTGCCAAGAAAACCAAAATATCACATGAATGTACTATTCTACGTCTAGAACTGTGCGCAGCCAAGCTGGCGACAGAACTAATTCATCGGCTGCAAACTGATTTAGAAATTAAACAAGATAAAATCTATTTATGGACAGACTCAGAGATAGTCCTTAATTGGATTAAGACGTCATCATCAGCCACACTTTCGACGTTCATTGCCAATCTATAATACAAGAACTCACATCTCTGCAACAATTTCGGCACGTAAGCTCTAAGGAAAATCCAGCTGACGTATTGTCACGGGGAATAGCGCCAGAATTACTGGAAAATCATACTCTATGGTTTTATGGACCGAGGTTTTTGCATGGAGCAGAATCAATCTGGCCACCTAAATTTGCGAAGAAACCAGAAATTCATCACGAAAATATTGCTCTGCCAGCTGTATCTCAGCCATTACCAGACTACGACATTTTAGGCACTCTCAATCATCGAAACTCATTTCACGGGGCAATACACATCATTTCATACCTGCTCCGAGTCAAGAGACCAAGGAACAAACAATGCGATATTGACAAGGGCAATAATCGGGACGCATCTCTCAACTGTAAAGAACTTGATCAAGCCTGGAAAATTGTGATTAGATTGATGCAGAAGGTCGAGTTCAAAGATGACATAATTCATCTCCAAAAACACCATGAAGTTTCAAAGAACAGTCCGCTAGCAACTCTTACACCATTTCTAGATCAAGAAGGCATCATTCGCGTTGGTGGACGACTGGAGCCATCTGCCTTACAGTATAACGCAAAACATCCAGTACTGATGCCCTATTCTCACTCATACACAAAACTGTTGCTAATGGGAATTCACCAGGAGAATAAGCATGCTCGACCGCAAACTACCTTGGCAATTGCTCGACAAAGATACTGGCCAATAAAAGGCAAAACACTCGCTCGTTCGATCATTCACAACTGCGTGTTTTGCTCAAGATCCAGACCAAAGCTTTTATCACAAATGATGGGCAGTCTTCCAGCTGACAGGATCCAACCAGCGCGACCATTTTTGAATACAGGCATTGATTTTTGCGGACCCATATGGACACACTATAAGCTTAGGGGAAAACGACCCCAAAAATCATATATATCAGTCTTCTGCTGTTTTGCAACGAAGGCCTGTCATCTGGAACTCGTGAGTGACCTAACTTCTCAGGGATTCATTGGTGAATTAAAAAGATTCAAGGCGAGACGAGGTCACTGTAAAAGTATTTACTGTGACAATGCCACAAACTTTGTAGGAGCTAGAAATCAATTGATGGAGCTGAAACAATTCATTGATTCAACCAAGGAAAAGGAACAAATTACAGCTATATGCACAGCCAAAGGATGTGACTTTAACTTCATTCCACCCCGATCACCTCATTTTGGGGGTTTGTGGGAAGCTGCGGTTAAGTCAGCCAAGCATTTGTTACAACACGTTTTGGCTTCTGCTTCATTAACTTATGAAGAGCTCGAAACATCAGTCGTAGAAGTCGAGGCTATATTGAACTCTAGACCAATAACTCCAATGTCATCTTCTCCGAATGATCTCACTGCTCTCACTCCAGGACACTTCATTGGCGAACTAATGACCAGCAACATTGATCAATCAGCGAATCCGGAATCGTCTGCTCTTCTAACAAGATGGAAACTTGTGTCTTCTGTCAAAAATGAATTCTGGCGGCGTTGGTCGAGCGAATACCTAAGCCAGCTACAACACAGGTACAAGTGGAAAGAGAAATGTCAGAACGTAGAGCCATGTCTAATGGTTATAATCAAGGAAGACAAGCAACCAAGTCTTAAATGGCCATTAGGGCGAATAATCAATACAGTTAAAGGACCCGATGGCTTAGTCAGGCTAGCTGACGTACACATGGCTTCTGGTGTGTTTCGTCGAGCTATACATCGATTGGCGCCACTGCCAATACATCAGTCATCTCAAGCCGATCCAGGGATAGGCAACTGTAGCAAACAGCACAACAATGACGAAGACCAAATAGCTAATTCATCAGCAAATAAATCGAAGGGTAAAGGATTACTAGATAGTCCTCCTCCAAGCAAACGAAAGAAAACATTATCACTTGGTACCGCCTTAGTAGCATTATTGTTGGCTTGTGTATATACGCCAATGAGTACAGCAAATGAGATAGAAGTCAACAAATTCGAATCACAGCCGGGAATACATTTTGAAGGTCAAGGAACCATTAAGTTGATACATAACACATGGAATCTAGTAGTTTACTATAACCTTGAGCCTTACAGAAGAGAATTTGAAACTCTCAAAAATATTGCAAAAATATTGAATCATCTTTGCCAGCAAATTTCATGAAAAAGTCTATGTACTCAAGTTGTTCAGCAATTTCAATTTATCAACCAGGAACTCACCGAGGAAAATTTACTACTTAGGACTACGCGCACTTCGAGGAAGGGCAGAAGAGGAGCGCTTGACATCGTTGGCAATGTCGCGAACTTAGTATTTGGAGTGCTTGATTCCCGATATGCTGAAGAAATGGATAGAAACATTGAAAAGATTTATTCGAATGAAGATTACCTTAAAACGTTATTGAAGAAAAACACGTCACTATTAGATTCCACTGTGAACATAATGAAACTTACCGAAGCAGATTCACTCAGAAGGCACAATTCACTCTTAATAAAGCTAGAGCTACAGCGCTCTCAAGCATCTATATTAGACATGTTATCAGACACTCATCATGGAAGAATTCATCATTTATTGATTTCACCTCAGCAGTTGAAACAAGAACTCATTAAAATTAAAAACCATCTACCACTACAACTTCGTCTTCCAGTGGAACCAGGAAACATGCTGCAACTTTACAAATTGATGTCAACAGAAGGGCGGATCACAGCAAATTATGTGATATTCAAGGTTAAATTACCATTGATTAGCCTGGACGAATTTTTGCTATTTAAGCTCATTCCAATTCCGGCAGTTGTCAACAATGTACTAATAGTCATAGATCCTTCATCAACGTTACTGGCGGTGAGTGCTCATCACGATCAATATTACCCAATGTCAGAAGACGAACTATCTATATGCAATCACATAGAAGATACATACCTTTTATGTACCCAATCTCATCCAATTTACCGACCTGGAGCCAACATCAGCATGTGCGAATTGAACTTCCTGAACAACATATCATCATTATCAATATGCAAATTAAAAACTATTAAAACCACTTCAGTGTGGTCACAAATTCCTAAGACAAATCAATGGATCTATGCGGTAATCAAAGAAACAAGGCTGAATATAGTATGCAATCACCGTTTCTCACTGATCACAATTGAAGGAAGTGGCATTCTGAAGTTGAAACCAAATTGTATTATCAAGCACGATCACATAACGATTCAAGCTCATCGCGTCTACTCGAACAACATGCGGGTGGCATACACCAGACTAAGCAGAGATATAAACCTCACAAATGTGGACCATACGGTCGCACTTCAATACAGTGCTCCAATTATAAGCACTTATCAAGCAGAGTTGCAAGAAATACGTAAACAGATCAGTTCCCAACAGTTGGAGTTACCATATCAAATCCAACAGCATAATATCCCACATACTGCTCTCAGCTCTTCCGGGTTACTCCTACCGATCGGACTCATTGTATTCTTAATTTGGAAATCCAGACGATGTATCCGTAGGCGAACAGAATATACTATTCCATATCCAAGAGGACTTCAACAGCCGAGCCTACAGTCATCTATCAACAGAACGATTGAACACAGTTCAATGGGGGGCAGGATGTTGAGTACGGTCAGTGTTCACAGTGCGCCGGAATCCAATTGCCAGTTGCCCGACATTGAATCGGATCACCCACTTGCCTGATATTGAACTGAGTTCAACCCAAACGTGAATGCAACATACGAGTAACACCTCTATTTTCTTTATTTTTTGTACATACTTCCGTTCACTTAAATTCATGTTTGCACTATATTTGCACAAAACTTAACTTGCACCATACGTAAACAATTGTATTTGCAAAATAAGCAAATTTGCAAATTTGCACTTATTATTTTTTCTATGTCATATTAATTAATAATATTTGAGTAAGCTAAGAATTATACTAAAGTAAGCAAATTCGTCGTATTGTATATTTTTGTATTATTTTTAGAGTAAACAAATTTCTTGTATAAATATCGCCCAATAAACATTGAAGAAGTAGATATAATTCGACAGTTAACCAAGACCTTTAATTTTCCAAGTGAATCTGCTTGGAAGGCTGCCAACTTATCTCAATTCTGGTGTTCTAGTTTGTACTGGAAATACCACCAATAGTCACGGTACAGAACCGTTGTCTATTAAGTAACAATATACAGTAAAAGCACTGTAAACAAAGCAGTTAGTATTCCTGTTGAAAGTTTGACCACCTTGGTTTCTGCATTGGCTGTATAGCAAGTCGTGACACGGGCATACTTTAGAATGAAATATTATGTCTAAGTCAGGGTACTCTTGCTCAGTAAGACTGATAAACATCAACTTAGTTTTACTACTAACAATAACTTTGTGATTAGCAAACCAACATCTAAGTAGGAAAACATAATGGTTTATATCAGCGATTAGATCTAGCGGACTGGCTGAAAAATATGCAACTCCAAGATCGTCGGCAAAAGCTGTAACTTTACCTATTGATGAGAGAGAAAATATGGAATTTATGTATATTAGGAATAAAATTGGGCCAAGTACAGAACCTTGGGGTACCTCCAGGTTATTGGTTTTTGAACTGCTTATATTGCTTCCAATTTTTACATATTGCATTCTATCTTTAAGATTAGACACAAACCAATTGTATATGAATCCTCTGAATCCGACCTTATATAGTTTATCTAATAGTATGACGTGGTCAACCATGTCAAACGCCTTAGTTATATCCACAAAAAGGACTGCACAAAAATGTTTTTTATTTAGTCCCTTATGTAAGAAGGAGAAAAAATCCAAGAGAGCATCCTCAGTGGAGAGGCCAGTTCTGAAACCAAACTGCATAGGAGTGAAAAAATTATAATGATTGAGATAAGTTAATATTGTCGTTTTAATAAATATTATAAGTTCAGATAGAAAGGTACCAGACATAATACTAAAATTAAAAAGGTAAGTTAAAATATCTACTAAGTTGGGTCCAATGTACTTGAGTACCAATCATTTATCATTTCTATGTGAGTTGGAATTAGGAAGGGAATTAATAGTTTTTATTACTTCAAATCCCGTAACGAACTTAAACATGAAGCTGTTTCTAGAAAAGTTGTTTTGAGAGCCAGCCTTAGGGCAACAGTTACACGAAATTTGCGAATTACTTGGAAAAGAAGTTTTCCAATGGAGGCAAAGTAATTGCTGAACTCGTTACCTTCTTCCAAAGGATTTGAAATGTTAATACTTCCATTTTTAAGTACAATGGGATCTGCGTTAGTACACACTTTTCGACTAACAATACTGTTAACTACTTGCCACTCTTTCTTAAGATTTCCACTTGCCGCTTGTATTTTCGAACGGAACGGATGACTATCATCCCGAACTTTTTTAACTTCCTTTGTCACTTTTGTGCAGAATTTATCAAAACGATTTTTTAAATTGGTATTCAAAGGATGTTTCCAACATTTGTTTGTTAATTTGTTGTTGATATTTATTTTTTTGATAAGGGTACGAGTTATCCAAGGCTTAAGGCGACACTCCGATTTTTTGTGTGTTATATTGCAAGTAGATGCGCTTATGTAATTTTTATATGCTGAGGAAGCATATCTTTCCACATAAACACTTTCCCAATATTCATAACGTAGATCAATTCAGGAAAGTTAATTTTATCAAAGCTGGTTTGAGATGATACGTTTCATTTCCTGCATATTAATTTTTCAAAAAGGATTCCCGTCATACAAAGATCACTTAGATCCAAGTTAATACCAACAAGGGAATCCAAAGCAATATTCTCAAAATGAGCAAAAACATGGTCGAGGCAGGAGCCTGAAATTGGTCTAGTAGGCTCAACAATAAAAGATAAAAAACCATGTTCAGCTACGATCGCTTGGTAGGAATCAGAAACGGAGTTAAGATTAAAATCACCTAGGATAACAAGATTTCCAGATCGTTCTGTGGCTAACAAACTTGAAAATTCACCCAAAAACAAATTCGGACAAGAAGAATGAAGTCTGTATACACAGATAAAATTCAAGAATTCATTGTGAATATTGCAACAAGCTTTAATGACGTCCGCGCTTTTTAAATTTCAGTTTTTACATCACACTCATACAAGTTTGATGTAAAAATTCCCATTCCACCGGCAGAGTACGTATCATTCGTATTAGGAAAATGCACACCTAGTGTGAAATTTAAAAAAAAAAATCGATTTTTTTTCCATATTTCGATAAGTTATACCTTTAAAAATAACATACTAAAATTTTAAATCGATATCTCAAATAGTTTTTGAGTTACAGCCCTTTGAAGAGTAACTGCTCGGCAGTTAATAGTTGTATTAGTATACGGGACGTACCTGAGGTATTGTTCGGAGTCTACCGTCTCTTCCTAATGGTTGCAACCGTTATAATACGATTCCAGTTTCTATTGTAGGCTTTCAGGTATACAGACATATATATGTATATGTATGGGCCTGGAATAGCAGATTAGCTGTAAGTATGATTTTAATCCATTTATAACAGTGAAAACGATCATTTTATCCTTAAACGCGTTTTTCTCGAAACAGCATTTTTCAAATTTTCCTGCAGTGATAACTCGGAGACAAATGATCCGATCACTAACAAATTTTTGTTCTGCATGTTCTGTATATAGTTCTCCATACAATTACCTACCAGTTTTTTGATCTGATCAAAAATCGAATTTTGGCAGGCCAAAAACGACCAAAATTTTGGGTAAAATTCAACTTTTTTTTTAAAAACGCCGCCATTTTGTCAATTTTTGATTTTTTTTTTCGATCATTGTACGGACAATATCTTCTAGTTTAACGAGAATTGTTTTTTATTATATTTCATCCACGGAAAAGGCCGGAATCGCTGCAGCAGTGGAGGACCTTTTTTTTAGCGTCGGAGATCGCGTGTATCTGGAAAAATATTTAATTTTTTTCTTCAAAAATTTTACTGTGTATTCTTAAAATATGAATAAATATACCCTTAAAATTTTAAAAATTTTAAATTGATACAGTAGTTTTTTTTTTTTTAATTCCCAAAAATCGCCTTTTTTAGGCTGTCACACTAGGAGTGCCCCTTAACGAGAGCTTCTAGATTCACCATCAGTAAGTCGAAGTTTTGGCGTAAACTACGTATGTTTTGATGTAAACCGAAAAATGAATTGCCATCTGATTTACATATAAAACAGCTTTCTAAATTATTACGTATGGTTTTAATAGTGGGGCTGTCGCATATATTATTGTGCTTGAAGGGCATTAAGATCATCAAATGATTTTATGACAACAGCCTCACTACTATCAAATTTTCTCATCAAAATACGGGAATTACGGAACCACAAGTATTTGTATTTACACTCTGTTTTTTTTTTTTAGCTGCCATAATTAAAGCTTTAAAATAGTTAGTTAAGCTGTTATTAATAAAAATATTACTATTGCTACCGTCAATAAATAGCGATGATTTCACTTAAACTATGCCTTTCGACGAATTTTACAGTCTACTTTTATTTCTATTTTTACATTTATTAATACTAAAACTAAGAAAATAAATTTTAGCAAAAAACTTAGTATATAGACATTTTTTATTTTTTTATAAAACTTAAAACAAAAAGCCTACAAACCACCTTAAAATAAATCTTAATCTACTTAACCGACTTACATCTAACACAAACATATTTTTATATATTTTTTTAAATCTAACTTAAACCTACCTAAAATTATGTAAGCCGGCCATGACTAAAAAAAAATTAGGCTGACATGAAGCTACATGTCACTGAAGGAGTTCGACGACGAAGCATCCTCCAATTCAACAAGCCACAAAAAGTTTTGGTGCTGCTGAGCAACATCCCTCATATCGCGACTCCCTACCGACCTACTGAACCGGAGACGCTCCGCACTGCCATGTGCGACGTATCTGTCATAGTTGAGTCGCCTGTCCGCAGCTGCTCGAGCAACGTAGAAGATTAGCGGCACCGCCAGTCTGTCCTGGATCAGACCCTTGCTATCTAGATAGAGGAACGCTTCTGGAGGAATAAAGTCATCAAAGCGAACTCTCTCGTGATACATATAATTGGGGTATTAAGCCCCGGAGATCAGGTTGTTGGATGAGGTTATTGCTCTTGCAACGTGCCTTGGAGTCAACTTAATGACGAAATTGTCCACTCTTATTAGGTTCGCCCTATTGTATAAGACCTCATTAGGATAGAATTTTATGTACTCCGACTCTGGTGTAATGTATAAGCGAAGACAAGCCCTCTCAAACACCCGAATCTTTTCCAATAAACTTGCTCTCATGCTGAACCACACGGGGCATCCAAATACAAGCATTGGCCTGATAAGGCCATGTAGCAGATTACCTTCACTCTCGCATCGAGTTGGCTGTTATAAAACAGTGTCTTTGTAAGGGCAAAAGCACCTCATCTATATTTTTGTTAAAATACAGAAATTGATCTAGCCAGATCAGAAGGTATCTGACTACATTTCGACAAGCAAATGGCTGTCCTTGCTGTCCCACGATCGAGAACTTTCGCGAATTCTGCCTGGTGTCCCTAGAGGCCCCAGACAAAGGCGTCCTAAACAGAATGGTTTTCGACTTTTGAAAGTTGTTTTTCAACTTCCAGTCATCGCAATATCGCTTAATTTTGTCGAAGTCACGCTGCAAAAGTGTATTAATGACCTCAACCTTTGGACCTGATCTGTACGCGATTATGTCGTCTGCGTACGCTATGGCATGGTGAAGTGCACCTATCAGATCACTCGTGTAAATGTTGAATAGGATCGGCGAATTTACCGCACATTGTTGCAGACCGTTTTTAATGTCATATGTTCCAGCAGAAGTCACATCGCCATTCTTCACGATGAAATGTCTACTGCAGAGCATAGCAAAAATAATATACAGCAGTGGTTTACTAATGCCCAACCTATCCAGCTTTAAAAAGAGTCCGTCTAACCATACGGTATCGAAGGCTTTCTCCAAGTCAATCAGGCAGGCACCAGTGCACTGGGTCTTGCCTTTGTTCCATTGGATATCAGAAACCAGTTTAGACGCAGCGTGAATGATATCATGCCCCGCCTTGAAACCGAATTGATTATCCGGAACTATATTTTTGTCCTCAACCCACTTAGTGACTCTATTGATCACACTCTCGAAAACCTTACTGATGTTAGGAAGAAGACTGATCGAGCGGAGATTCGCCGGATTGGAAGTGTCTTTATATCTTTTGGAGATGGGATGTACCACCGCAGTTTTCTAATGCGCTGGATAATGTACATTACTTATTGCATTATTAAACAGGTTGGTATAAATGTTCACCGCTTCTAGAGGGAGATATCAAAGCACAATGTTCGGTATTTCATCGGTTCCCACTGATTTCTTACTTCTAAGCGATTCGAAGATCGTTTGGAGCTCTTCCTTCGAAATGAACGGAGGTAGTACCCTATCGTTGGTGATGACATTATTTGCCATATTCTCGTCATTGAACTGGGTGAAACCCGAACTCTCGAATCGCCAGTTCACAATTTCATTTCGAAGGTAGAAATTGTGCACATGAACTCCACTTTCCAGGTCGTGGTTCCGACCAATGATGTCATTCGCCGTACATACTTCCTGGAAAGTCGCTCCTATAGCCTCTACCTTCTCCTGCGGATCCTCGATCACAAAGAAGTTGGCATCATCAACAGCCTCATTTGGATCTATGCCTGCTGTAAGTATGTTCTCGTTGGCCATCATTCGGGCGATTTTAAGATACGAAAGGTCGTTCTGACCTTGATCACCGTTCCAGGTGATGGAAGCATGCATCGTGTATATCCCTCTCCGTAGTGGAAAGATGTTGTACATGGTGTCAGTCTATGAACCTAAGGCTACTCAACCCACCTTATTCTCGAGACACTTTCTCGATTCCTGAAGACATTTTTTTTATTAACGGCGGAGATTTCAACGCCAAACATAGTAATAGGGGAAATATTACACCAAATACTAGAGGGAACCTGCTATTCAATTGGTGGCATCAGCACAGTATAATGTATCGACTCGGGCTTAAGGCGACGGATAGTCCGTCGTTTACCAGACACGGGTTCTATTTGGATCTTCTGCTATTTAACTCACGAATACAACTGACATGCAGTAACCAACCAACTAACAAACTTTCGTGTATGGGAATGACCATTGCGGTCTCAGCACCGAAATAATTGTGAGTTTGTTCAAAGGCATTCCTACAATTATAGTGGGGTGCGTTGGACACATTTCACCAGAACACTGACTAGAGCACTCTCCTCGAATTCGCTCTACAAACCGTCCAACAGAAATCTGTCAAACGAAGAGATTGACAGGTATCTAAGACTAACGGACGAGACAATCAACTGAACAATGGATAAAACGATACCTCGGTACCAACACACTGACGAAGAAGACTTATTCCGCAACGCAACTATTGACACACTGCACCGACATAAAAGTATACTGCTGCTGTCAAGACTAAAAACCTTGTACAGACAGTTTACTGACAGACATAACCCGGAGATCATGACATTGAAGTCGTCGATTAAAAACCTCCAAACATTAGTAAAGGAAAATTACAGAAATTCTGTAAGTTTGTATTGGGACAATAAAATACGGGCTGAAAACACCAGCAACCCGAATATGTTCCCACAAATAAATAAAATATTTATTAGAAATAATCAGAACGACCTTCCATGTCTTAAAATCGCCCGAACGACGAACAACGATCAAATACTTGTATCAGCGGGCATAATTCCAAATGAGGCTGTTGATGATGACGACTTCTTTGTAATCGAGAATCTGCAGGAGCAGGTAGAATAATAATAAATAATGCACAATATCCATCGCATTGGAAAACTGCGGTGGTACATCCCATCCCCAAAATTGACAAAGATACTTCCGGCGAATCTCCGCTCGTTCAGTATTCTTCCCAACATCAGTAAGGTGTTCAAAAAGGTGATCAATAGAGTCCTGACTAAGCGGGTAGTGGACAAACATATAGTTCCGGATAATCAATTTGGTTTCAAGGCGGGGCATGATATCATACATGCCGCGTCGAAACTGGTTTCTGATATCCAATGGAACAAATGCAAGAACCAGTGCACTGGTGCCTGCCTGTTTGACTTATAGAAAGCCTTTGATACCATAGGTTAAAGTCTTTTTCAAGCTGGACAGTTAACCACTGCTGTATATTGTTTTTGATATGCTCTCCAGTAAACAGTTCATCGTGAAGAATGGCAATGTGACTTCAGCTAGAACATTCAACATTAAAAACGGTCTGCAACAATGTGCGGTATATTCGCCGATCCTATTCAACATTTACACAAGTGATCTGATAGGTTCACTTCACCATGCCATAGCGTATGCAGACGGCTTAATCGCGTACAGATCGGGCCCAAAGCTTGAGGTCATTAATATACAATACAACAAATTATACAATAGGGCGAACCTAATAAGAGTGGACAATTTCGTCATTAAGTTGACTCGAAGACACGTTGCAAGAGCAATGGCTTCATCAAACAACCTGATCTACGGGGCTTACTACCCCAATTATATGTACTACGAGAGAGTTCGCTTTGATGGGTTTATTCCTTCAGAAGCGTTCCTCTATCTAGATTGAAAAGGTCTGATCGAGGACGGTGCCGCTAATCTTCCACGTCGCTCGTACAACTGCGGACAGGCGACGCAACTACGACAGGGACGTCGCACATGGCAGAGCGGAGCGTCTCCGGTTCAAAAGGTGGTAGGGAGTCGCGACATGAGGGATGTTGCTCAGCAGCACCAGCAATTTTGGTGGCTTGTTGAGGGAGAGAATGATTCGTCGTCAAACTCCTCCAGTGATAGGTAGCTTTTTTTTTTTTTGTTGTTATAATTTACGCGAGCCTAAGGGGTTAGATACCCTTTTACTATTGCCATGGCGCGGACGGAAAGGTATAAGGAGGAGAAAGAAAAATTGTTTTGTAATGGTTTGAAACTCAGGTGTGTTTGGTTTCGATATTCGCTCTCCAGCTTCATGTGAAGCAAAGTGGGCCAGTATAATTTTTTTAGCCATGGCCGGCTTACATAGTTTTACATAAGATTAAGTTAGTTTTAAGAAAAAAACAATGTAAAAACAAAAAAAAATAGCAAAAGCAATTTAAAAAATATATATATATACATACATTTATTTATATATTAAGTGTATGTACGAGGGGCGTTCAATATATTCTCGGTATCGATATGAAGGAAAATGCGAATTCAATTTAAATTATTTTTATTTTTCAATATAATCTCCCCTAACATCAATCCATTTGTTAAATCTTGAGATAAGCTTTTTTAAACCCTCAAAAAAATAAATTTCCTCTTTCTCTGCAAAATACCCATTTATTGCCGACTTGAGTTCTTCATCATCCGAAAATCTTTTTCCACGAAGACATTTTTTCAAATCCGGAAACAGGAAATAATCACTAGGGGCAAGGTCTGGACTATAGGGTGGGTGTTGGATTTCTTCGAAACCACAATCTCGCGCAGCAGCCTTGGAAACTCGCGCCGTGTGAACAGGAGCGTTGTCATGAAGAAGCAACACACCCGCTGCGAGTTTACCCCGTCTTTTCTTTTTAATTTCCTCCCGCAAATTATGCAAAGTGGAAGTGTAGGATGTGGCGTTGATGGTTTCACCTTTTTTTTGTACTCAATGAACAAGATTCCCTTTGAGTCCCAAAAAACTGTGGCCATGAGCTTCCCGGCAGACGGAGTGACTTTGAACATCTTCGGGGGATCTGTTCCTTTTTTATGCCACTGCATGGACTCTTGTTTGCTTTCAGGGTCATAGTGGTGGACCCATGTTTCGTCCCCAGTAACAATTCGATCCATAACACCGTCCGCGTTCTCACTACACATCTCCAAAAGCTCTCTACAGCATGCGATTCTCACTTTTTTCTGAGGCGCTGTGAGCATTCGTGGCACCCACCTCGCACTGACCTTTGAAAGGTTAAGATGGTCATGAAGAATGGTGTGAATGGTACCAATTGAAAGCTTGGTGATCTTTGCCATCATTTTCACCTTTATTCATGCATCCTCAAGAACAAGTTTTTCGACTTCTTTGATGCTTTCTCCCGAACAAGCAGTAGCCGGGGCGCCGGAGCGGGGGTCGTCTTCAATTCTCTCTCTGCCTCTCTTGAACTCACTTGACCACTTTTGCACAGTTGATAATGAAGGTGCGGAACCCTGGTAAACAGCCACCATCTATTCATGAATAGTTTTTTGACTTTTTCCTTGCTTAGTGAGAAATTTAATTACAGCGCGATGCTCAATTTTCACCATCATCGTCTCAGTTGCCATTACGATTCTGTTTAACTAGAGATAAAACGCGAATTAATAATCACATTTATATGAAATTTTACATGAATGCACTAAAATAATAGTATTACTTGATAAATACGTCAATTTATATATACAACCACAGCTTCACCCCGATACCGAGAATATGTTGAACGCCCCTCGTACGTATTATATATAAGAGCCCCAGTCTCCATTTTTGATCCCCTTTCGCCGCGTATCGTTAAATTGACCCCCCAGAATATAGACATGACAGAATGCCGTTACGCGCTCTCTAGGCTAAGAGATAAAAAGATATACGAAAATATACGTCTCTTTCTTTACGACTCTCTATGCTTTGAGGGAAAAACCAAAACAAGTGTCATGGTCTCCATCCAACAGGAAGGCCTTCCCACGGATATAACTAGTCTCAGAAAGCTTTACAACAGGTACCACGAAATCTTCGACACACCTCCTCAAAAGGTTGCGGATGACCTCGCTGCTTTCCGCAGCTATGTGCACTCTAAAAGAGTTTCTCAAGTTCAACGCAGCTGAGCTGACCACCACAACTTTTTTCGTTCCTAACTTGCCTTCTTTACCTGCATCTCATCTACACTCTCCTACTTCTGCACGCAACAAGCTACCTCTTATATTTTACTACCAAAACGTAAGATACTTGCGAACAAAGACTCGTACTGTCTTGTCTAAATCACACGGTCTCTGTTTCGATGTCTATGCTTTTACAGAAACCAATCTGATCCCCGACATAAAGAGCCAGGAGCTATTTCCATCTTCTTATAATGTTTTCCGAGATAACGATCACTCTATCCCTATGTTTAATGATCCTGCCATCCCTAAAGTTGATTCTCCATGTGTAGGTGTCCTACTTGCCATTCACAATAACATCAACTCATCTCTCATCGCTATCTCTTCTTCTGTTAAACTTGACTTTGTTTCAATTAAAATAACACTTCCCAACAGGTCCCTGTACGTTATGTGTTGCTACATTCTATCAGCTCAACCTATTGAATCCTACATTCTTGCTATTAAAGCAATTGACCTAAGAGTTTCCATCGAAGATATCCTTATCTTTGGTAACTTTAATCTGCCCCTGCTAAAGTGGATTCCATCGGATGATCACTTATTTTTTACAGCGTCGAACGCCAGTTCATCCAAGTCTGTAGGCAACTAGACCTTATTTTCACTAGTGTTCCTATTAACTCCACTAGTGTTCCTTAACGTTGTGCCCCTTTATCCTATCAACTGTCGACAACTTTCACCCCCACTTTTTCTCTCATTTTTCCATAACTCTCTATCCCAGCCCACTTCTTCAACTACCACCTCTTCTTACAACTCCCGTACAGCTAATTTTCGCAAAATCAATACCTATCTTAGCAAATGTTCTTTTGATTTTACCAACCTATCCTTATCTGATACTGTCTCCATTTTCTACAGTGAAATATTTAATTACATTTCTCCCTTTTCACGGCATAAAACAGAAGAAACAAATTATGGACAGTTTTTCTTCGCACCAATTCTTATTATGACTACTCTAACTCTCTTGGATCTTACCTGTAATTCACCCAGCTCTATACCTGCCTCTATCAGCGCTTTCCCGACACAGCGCAGACCAACCTTATCAACGATCCTAAGACATTTTATCATTTCGTCAACTACAAAAGAAAATCAGACGGTTATCCCACCTCTCTCTCGTTCGATAATATATCATCGATCGACCCACAATAATTTGTAAACTTTTTTAAACAGTCATTTGCAGACAACCTCTTCGTTCCCGACTCCATCTATTTCAAGTACCTTTTGATCCCACCCTTATCGAAGAACAGTTACAAAATCTCAATGATGAATTTGTATCCGGTCCAGATGGGCTCCCATCAATATTTCCCAAAAAGTGTGCCTAGAATCTTTCGCACCCACTTACCTCCTTCTTTCATCTGTTCCTCACACAAGGGGAATTCCCCTAAGTTTGGAAGACCTATTTCATAACCCCGGTTCACAAAAAGGGATCAAAGAATGAAGTAACCAACTACCGTCCCATTGCTAAGCTTTCTAACATACCTAAAATGTTCGAAAGTTTTTTATATGAAGTTCTAAGCTTTCAGTGCAAGTCACTTACATCACCCAGTCAGCATATCTTCTTATCTGGAGAACCGTTATTATAGCGCTCGCTTTAGGTCAGCCTTCTCAACCCTGTTTGTATCCACTTCTGGTGTCCCACAAGGCAGCCATCTAAGTCCCCTCTTTTTTATTTTAACTATAAACGATCTTGAGAAGACTATCAAACACTGCTCCGTATCCATTTACGCCGAAGACACTAAGTTCTCCAAAACTATTTCTTCACCCCAAGACTCTATTCTCCTTCAAGAAGACCTCGATAGGTTTTCTACTTGGTGTCTAAAAAATTGCTTTGAGCGTAATGTCTCCAAATGCCAATCTATGACTTTGTCTCGTAAGTCTAATCAATGCCCCTCTCGACTGCAAGCCTGTATCCCAAGTTCAATCCCTTCACGACCTTGGAATTTTATACGATAGAGAGTTAAACATCCGTTTGCATATTGATGAGATTAGCCTTAAAGCCAACTCATCGTTCGGTTTTATCAAACGTTGGTCTAAAGAATTTTGCCACCCTTATGTGACAAGGCTCAGCGAATACATATATCCCGAATCTAGATCATTCAACGTCGTTTTTTTCGATTTGCATTTCGGGGACTACCCTCACTCCATTCTTGCCCATTTATCTTGCTTTTAACTTTTTAACCTGAATACCCTCGATAAACGCAGAGACGTAGTTGACATTCTCTTCATTCATCGACTGCTTTCCGGTTCTGTGGACTGCGCTTCTCTTTACAATTCTTTTTCCTTCAACACTAACCTTCGTAATTTACGCTGTGATAGTCTCTTCTATATCCCAACCAACCGCATCTCTTATGCCTCTAACGAACCAGTCTCCCGCATGCTCCGTAAGGTCAACTCATACCACCCCCTTTTTGATTTTAACCTGAGGACTTTTCGTCTTAAATTTAATTTCCTCCCCCATTCCCTTCGCAACCTTTACTCTTGTTAGTTTTTAAGTTAGTTTAAGTTATTTTAGCGAAATAACTGGGGGTGTTAGCCCCCACTAAATGAAAAAACAATTAAAATTTCAAATGAACGTAGATTACAGTGATTGGTTTGATTTTTCTTTGGCAGACATTGACACCCACTTCCAAGTTTCTATTTTCAAAAAAAAAATAAGAAAATCAAACTCATTGGTCGCTGGTTTCAGAAGGAACTGAATGAATCAAGGTACTCGTAGATATTATATTACAAAATTAAGTTACACGCATTAAAAAAATCAGTGGAAATCGGTTTTAGTGGGTCGAAAGTTTTCTGTCTACATGCAACTCATTTAAGTGTATGGTAAATGCCGAAGGGCAAATCAAAATCTCGACAGAAACGCCGTCATATAACCTTTAGATTGTATCCTGACTACAAGCCCTTGAAATATGAAGTTGAGAAATATATTTAACAACCAATAGAAGACTATATAACTTTTAGAAGAAGTACAAAAAAGTTATATGTTACAAAAAATAAAACTCTGTCACGAGAGCTGAGCGCAATCCTCGAGATTAACGATGTTCAATCTTCGCTTTGTACAATAAAGAGTTGTCTGTTATAGACTTCAAAAAAAACTTTCACCAGACTAAAGAAAACTAATATTGAAAATAATATAAGATTTAAGTCAAGCCCTTAATTTTTTTTTGTTTTAGTATGAGCGCACGCTTAAGGGATTATCTATCTATTATGTATCTATGATTATGTATCTTTAAAACGTTTGTACACAGCGCGGGCGAAAGACATTTAAGGAGGAAGAAAAGAGAGGTACCGATGTACATAGTTTTTAAATATTTGTAAATTATAACGACCAGAAAATACAGATATCTTCAGGGCAAAGTGTGCAGCAAGCAGATTGACCTTGTCCTAACAACTAACAGCTGGAACGTCATTGTAAATGAGCGTTGTGATGGAGGATGAGGAAGAATTTCTAACGTTTTTGACGAATGACCAACAATTTTTACTGTTTTTGCGACATAGCAGTATTTTTTGTCTTAGTTTTCGGTCGTATTGGAATTTCACACGCTGAAGAAAGGCACTGCAGTCATTTCTGGCTCGTTTTAACTTTCTTCATTTTCTTTTGTAGGGTTAGTCTTGAAGGACTAACTAAAGCATTTCTCTAACCCTGACAGCCTCCTTACGGCTAGAGACGTAACATGCATTATCTTTTGGTTTGATACTCTTCATCCGATGAGAGATAAAGTATCTCAGAGAATAGTGTCTGTGATCATATCAGCAGCGGCATTCACGTCGTTATCGAGGAAACATAACTATTAGTTAAAAGTCCTAAAGAAGCTATTAAGTCCCTCCAAGTGGATTTCTCGTATTGGCATATGGTTCTTTTAGGAATCAGTATACGAGAAATTAGCTGATATGACACCGTGGTCCCACGAGCCTAGAGAGGAGGGCACATCTACGGTGTATTTATCAGTGTGAGAAGTTAAAAACAAGTCCAGGGTGTTAGCGGTATGACTATCAATGTCTGGTATTCGTGCGGGCTCATTTTCAAGCTAGATCAAGTTATTTTCCGCAGCGAAAAACTTAAGGCACTGTCTTTCGGCTGTTGTCTGTCCAGAATGTCGAAGCCTCCCAGAATTGTGTATATTGAAATCGACCGTAATAAAGATTTCAGTATGAGGATACAGGGATACAGTACTTTTAATGAAGTTAGACAGCGTATCAAACTCGTTAAAAGTCTGGTTATCTTGGTAAGTATGGTAAGCTATATCACTACGCACTATTATAGGAAAACCTATTTATTACAATGATATTCGCTTAATGTAAACCTGATAGTAATATATAATATATAGTATAATTTTTAGGCTTATATATTCTTCTATTGGTTTATAAAAGACTGTGCCAAAAAATGAATAGCAAAGCTGCCGATATCCGTTATGCGAGAAGACAAGTACGCTATGTGGAAATCATTTAAATGCAGGAGCGGCTATACATTGTAGGCATAATACATCGTTAAGCTTGGACTACGTTTATAATTTATGCAAATTTCAACAATAACTTTTATCTACAGATGCTGCAAACTTCTTGACTGTTACTGTTTTTATCCAGGGAGTTTGGAATCACTTGATGTTCTGTTATTTCAAACTCCCATGATTGTGGGTGGCTGTGGCTCAAGTGGTAGTGGACTGGCTTCCAAATCGGAAGTTTTGGTGTCCAAATCCCAGCCTCGTCCGAAAGACTTTCATTTCATATCACTTTTTCGTTTCATCGGAGCTCGGAATTACTGCCCAACGAGCCATAAGATGTTTCACTTCAAAAAAAGAAAATATTAATAGGATGAACATGTACTGAAAAAAATTAAACGAACGCATTGATATGGACAACAAAATATCATTACTTTTTCATAAATATTATAGAAACACAAAAATTATAACCAGCAAGTGTAATGAAACTCATTTGATTAATTTCTTAATATAATACAACAGTTAGAATATATGTATGTAAACAACCAGAATATTGAAACATGCTCCAAACTTGTTCCCACGATTGACACATTCCACGCATTTATTGCATGCATTCTTTCCCATAACATATGAGCACACCAAGTTCAAACACCTGCACATCAGACAACAAGATCGAATTCGGACAAATCAACCTGCAAGTAATCAAGCCACTAAGCCACTTCGGCAACATTTACCCGTTCAATTCGAAGTTATAAATAATTATATTTTCATTTCTAAGATCAGTTGTGATAGCAGAATTAAATAAATCGGACAATTGTCCCTTAAAACTGAAATTTTTTTTTCGTCTTTCCCACATGTTCAGAACTAACTGGCGCCCGATCAAATCAGTTAGGTAATCATTTAAACATATCGCCATAAGTAGTGAAGTCCGTGATTACCAAGCAAAATTAAAATATAATAAATCGTCAAAATCACCATAAGTAGTGAGTGCACGATTAAAAAATAAAAAGAAATAAGAAATCGTCAAAATCACCATAAGTAGTGAGTGTGAGATCTAGGAAAAATCACCATAAGCAGTGAATTTTCATACCCGGAAAAATAGCTACACAGGAACACGTAGGCGAAGTGCGTTACACTCAAACCGTCAGAACAAACTAGACCCCCCAGTAACTGTTAGACTGCAGGCGCACAGGAGACAGCGAACGTGCCAGCCGCTCCGGACATGAATTGTTTCTTTACGTATGTAATTATAAATAATTCATAAAATTGTAGTAATTAGTTAAGAAGTTAGTAATTTAGTAGTTTAAGAAAACAAAAGTGAATTAAATTGAAAAATGCTCGTATACCCATAGTTACTAATTGGGAATAAAAAAAGAAAAAAGAAAGATATAAACGTAGTATTTAAGATCAAGTAGTTAGTTTCTAACCATTTAAGAAAAATTTGGCATACTCGTAAACTTAGTGTGTACAATTAAATAAATTTTTTGTTACCAAACCTCAATATACGAGTATATAAAAAAAAGAAACATAGTTTCTAATCATTTATAATAAGAGAACATACAATTTCAAATTTAAGAAAATCAAATTCATACTCGTTAATTTAGTTCGTAAGCATAAATTTTTTTTCACTCCTCTCTCTTTCGCTAGCAAAATTTATACCGTTTGTTCTAGAAAGTTATTCTCTTGTTAACAAAAAATCTACCTTTTCTCGAAAATGGCAAACTCTAATAACCTGATTCGACCCCCTATTCTTGTCCTGCCGATATCTAATGACTCTGAACCCAGTGTTTCACAACCTATTGTTTCCCAACCAAGTGTTTTCTACAAGCCCACAGCAACCTTAGAGTCAACCGCGATGCGTTATTCCTTCTGTCGTAATGATTAATACAATTACCGGTATCGTGAGATCCTTATTAGAACAAAAATCAGAATGTTTCATTAATCAAGATCAGCCCATAAATCCCGAACTTGGTGTACTTGCAGACCTAGATAAAGTACCCGATATAGTCAGATGTCTACGTGACTTTTCTCGAAAACAAGGAGAGTTCAGCTCGTGAAGAAAGAGCGTAGAACGCGTTCTCTAAGTATACGAACCTTTAAACGGATCACCAAAATATTACGGTATTTTGATCGTTATAAGCAACAAGATCATTGGAATGCCGATGCAATCCTAGAACCTTATAGTACACCACTCAACTGGAAAGGTATTTCCAAGTGCCTTAAGCTACACTATACCGGTCAAAGAGACCTCGGTACCTTTGAGTATCAAATGTCATCTCTGATACAAGGCAATTCAAACAGAATACTCCTACTTGTCTCTCATCTTAAATAAAATCTCTTGTATGAAAATAGGGCATGATTCTCTTATATGCGCACAGGAATAAAGCATTAGACACATTCATTCGTGGTCTTAATGGTGATTGGCCAAGACTGCTTGGCATCGGTGAGCCTAACGACCTACCAACTGCACTCAACCTCTGTATGAAGTTAGAAAACCAACGATTTAGGTCCAACTACGCAAATAGTAAGCAAAACACTGTTCATCGATCAAATCAAAATCCTGCACCCCCAACACGTAGAAATAACTTCAGTCAACAGTTTCTAACTAATAAATAAGTATTCTATCCACAAATAGCTTACCTGTCTCAACCGAATAACCTGTCTCCGCAGAACATTCCATTTACCACAGCTAGAGCAAGGCGGGAGAAACGGAGTCTGCCGTTCTTCCTGGTGCAGCTCAGTCCCGAAAGCCGTCTGGATAGTCTAAGGAGTATCAATGTTCTAGACTGCCAGTTGGTTCACTGGGAAAAACTAAAAAGGAGCGAAAGCGTTATACAATGCGTTCGCTGCCAGAGTTTCGGGCACGCCGCGTCGAACTGCCAAATGCAGGCTCGATGCGTAAAGTGCGCTAAGAACCACAGTTCCGAGGAGTGTGCTCTGGGTGTTGACGGAGCATCCGATAGGTCGCAGCTCTCGTGCGTGTTATGTGGAAACGTGGGACACACCGCAAACTATCGGGGTTGTCCTAAGTTCGCCGACATTAAGAAAGCAAAACTGGCTCGGCAGCAGAAGGTGGAGGTCAAACGTCAACCTGTTAGGTTTCAAACACCAGTCGTCACGTCCCAAATTTCCTACGCCCAAATGGCGTCAGGTAGGGGGGCTACGGTACAGCAAGCGACTGTTGCTTCTCCGGCGCCAATGCCGAGAACAACGGAAGCTGCACCTAACATGCTCGCCATCTTGCTAGCAATCCGAGGGCAGATGGCTCAGCTGCAAAAGCAGGTGCAAGAACAGTCCAAGCGGGTGGATCAGATCTACGCGCTGCTGCCGGGCCTAACGCCACACATGTCGTAATGGGTACGCACATGGTGGAGCAAACTTTGAAGGTCCTTGCGGTGAATGTTAATTCCCTGATTAGGATCGCGATGTTTAAATTGCTACAAGACCAAACTCATGATGTGCTTTTCAGTAGCAAAACCAAGCTAACCGATAAGCACAAACTGGAGTACAATAATTATATTGTTAGAAGAAGAAATCGGCCCAGATCCAAACGTGGAGGCGGTGTTGCGATCTTCATTACAGAAGGTATAAAATTTCACAGAGTGTACAAGGGAGTGTTGGGCAGGTTTCGTGTGTTCGAGGCAGTCGTCATATACATACCGCTCCGCAGTGGAAAGCGGTTGTACTTGGCCTCTGTTTATGCACCGGAGGCTTCACAATCGACCCTATTCATTACAGAGCTCGACACGCTTCTTCGACTTCTGAGGCTGGAATCGGGGGAGAATAATTTTATAATCGGCGGGGGTTTCACGCTAGACACAGAGATTGGGGAAATAATTTGCCAAATACTAGAGGGAACCTACTACTCGATTGGTGGGGTCAGCACGATGTCATGTACAGACTCGGTCTTAAAACGACGGATAACCCGTCGTTTCCCAGAGGCGGGTTTTATTTGGATCTACTGCTGTACGATGAACGTATACGACTGACAGGTACGAATCTACGAACGCTAAACTGTCTGCGCACATTCGTGTATGGCAGCGACCATTGCGGTTTTAGCACCGAAATTACAGTTCCGAACGAAATTACGGAATTGGAGGAGTTTGTCCAAAGATATTCTTACAGCTACAGTAAAACTCGATGGACACGCTTCTCCGCAACCTTGAAAAGAGCGCTCTCATCGAATCCACTGTCCAATAGGAATTTGTCAAACGAGGAGATCGACAATTACAATTACCTAAAACGAGACAATTAAACAAACTATGGACACTACAATACCGCGGTATCGACGTACGACTATCGAAGACCTGTTCCGCAATCCTACTATTGACGCACTGCACCGACAGAAAAGTAGACTTCTGACAAGACTCAAAAACTTGTACAGACAGTTAACGGACCGACAAGATCCGGAGATTAGGACACTGAAGTCGTCGATTAAAAATATTCAAACGCTAATAAAAGAAAATCTTCCTCTAAAAGTGGTGGACATTTACACCACCGTTTTTAATAATGCAATGAGTAATGCACATTATCCAGCGCATTGGAAAACGGCGGTGGTTCAACCTATCCCCAAAAAGTGAAAGGATATATCCAATCCGGCGAATCTCCGGTCGATAAGTCTCCTTCCGAATATCAGTAAGGTTTTTGAAAAAGTAATCAATAGAGCTCTGTCTAGGTGGGTTGAGGACAAACATATAGTTCCAGATAATCAATTCGGTTTTAAGGCGGGACATGATATCTCACATGCCGATGGTGTCCGATATCCAATGGAATAAAGGCAAAAAACAATGTACTGGTGCCTGCCTTGTTGACTTGGAGAAGGCCTTCGACACCGTATGATTAGAGGGTCTTTTCTATAAGCTAACTAGGCTGGGGATCAGTAAACCACTCTTGTACATTCTTTATAATATGCTACACAACAGACAGTTCATCGTGAAAAATGGTGATGTGATTTCTGTTGGAATATTTCAAATTAAAAATGGTCTTCTTAACTTAAATGGTCTATTTAACGTTTATACAAGCGACTTGATAGATTCACTTCCCCATACTATTGCATACGCAGATGATTTGATAGCGTACAGAACAGGTCCAAAAATCGAGGGTATTAATACTCTCTTACAGCGTGACTTCGATAAGATAAGACGATTTTGCGATGACTGGAAGTTAAAAATCAACTTTCAGAAGTTCGAAACCATTCTCTTTAGGACGCCGTTGTCTGGAGCCTCTAGGGATACCAGAAAAAGTTGGCGAAAGTTCTCAATCATTGGACAGCACGGACAGCCTCTTGCCTGTCGAAATGTGGTCAGATACCTTGGGATTTGGCTAGATCAGTTTCTGTATTTTGGCAAAAATGTAGATGCTGCTCTGGCCAGAGCTAAAGGCGCTTTTGCCCTTACAAAGAGTCTGTTTTATAGCAGCCAACTCGATGCGAGTGTAAATGTAATCTGCTACATGGCCCTTATCAGGTCCATGCTGGTATTTGGTTGTCCCGTGTGGTTCAATGTACGAGCAAGCGTAATGGAAAAGATTCGGGTGTTTGAGAGGGCTTGCCTTCGCCTGTACAGAGCCGGAGTACAAATAATTTTATCCTAATGAGGTCCTTTTCAACAAAGCGAACCTAATAAGCGTGAACAACTTCGTAATTAAGCTGACTCGAAGGCACATTGCAAGAGCAATGACGTCGACGAATAACCTGATATCTGGGGCTTACTACCCCAATTACCTTTAATACGAGAGTGTGCGCTCTGACGGCTTCGTTCCACCGAAAGCATTCCTCTACCTAGAGCAGATAAGGTTGATACAGGATAGATCAGCGGTGCCGTTAATCTTCCATGTCGCTCGGACAGCTGGGGACAGGCATGTTCAGAGCTAAATACAATCTAGCATAGGGTTGCCAGCATTACATTACAGCAAAAAAGCTAAATGTATTAAACAAATTTTCTAAATATACTAAATTTTCAATTATTAAGTCAAAGATGATCGAAAAGATTAGCGTTCCAGTACGTATCTTTTTAGTGTACCCAAAATTGAACAATTTTGTTTATAGCCCTTATAAACAACTTTAAATTATTTCGCACAACCTGATCAGAAGCATGATTTAATTTCATTTTTAAGTTTTGCAGGTTAAAATGACTAAGAAACAAAGAGCTTGTCAGAAGCTTTTTTTGACATTAAAGATCCCGATAAATACAGGAGTATTTAATAGACTAATTCCTTTTTAGTTGGTGGCAAACAGTCGGGATAACGACGCGACGTTAAGGAAGTAGGAATACTTTTTTCCGATCATATGATCGAAATGAGTTGAATCCGAATGCATCTTTCTAACTCACCACCGAGTGCTTATACTCAGAACTCAGCTGATAAGCCGTCAGCGTCTGCAGCCTTATTCAGTTTAAGCTTGGATATAACCCGGTTAATTTACTCAAGATTTTGTTGATATTGTTGATGAAATATCGGGAATCTTCATTCATATTAAATATTGCATCCTGTTTCAAAGTGGTATATGCGTCAGCATCGCCGTTTAACAGTCTACAAAGAAAATCTCTCTAAGTCCTTTGTATTTTTTTTTACCGATTAGTAACACCTTTGGACCGCATTCATGCAGCAGCATCTCTCTATTGGCTCATTTGATTGAATTTTAGACTTTTTCATACTTTTCCTTATTGAGGGTTTTCTGCTGATAGAACTCACTCGCAGCTCTTATCCTCGTTTTCAGCACCGCTCCATATGTCTCTTTTTTATCTATATGTCCCTGCCGATATTCATCATTAGAGATTACTCTTGTTTGGATGGGTTAAAACCCTACACATCATAACCGGCTTTATTGATGACTTACTGGCATTATTGCCACTGGGTTGTGGCAAATAACTTTCAGAGAGTTGAAATCATACTCAATTAACAAAAGCTGCTGCAATTAGTTTGGCTCACCGATGAACATCCCCTTTCTTGTTGCCCGGAAGAGTGTCTTGAGCCGATGGCAATGTGGTACACTTTTTAATTTTGAGCTATGTGAACAGTGTGCTGGTTGCGAATAAATTTTTCCCCGACGAGAAGTCTATTAGACTACAAGACAGAGGTGATGTCGTGCTCATTACAGAAATAATTTCTAAATATGTCCTCTTTTTCTGGTTACTAAACTTCAATTGATTACACTGATGATTAAGCCACGCAAATGTATCCTCCTTCTCAAGTTCAGCTATTTCTGCGAGGACAATCTAGATCGCTCCGTATGTGAATACAAATTCGCCAATTTAAGGATCAGGGTGTTGATAAATTGCTGTAATAAAGAAAAACACTTTACTTAGTACTTATTTAGTAGCAGAAGACTGATTGAAAGTATATCTCTCCTTCATGTATTAAATGTTGTATTTGAAGTTTACGTTTTAGGTATTAATTATGTCATAAATCAGTTGTAGAGTATAAGTTATATGTATTTTATTTACATATACAGTCATATCCGTCTATGTTGTATCTCCTCTAACTCGAATTTTTCCAATTTTGGTATCCCCATCGAAGTTCAAGACAAAAAAAATTAAGTCGAAATCCATCGAGGTCAAAAATCTGTCTTTATCTTACTTAAGACTTTTTATTGGCGCACCTAAATCGCTTTAAGTCGAATTTTTATTTAGAAACAAAAGAAAAATTACAATTTGTTACAATTTCCAAGACTCACATAACGTGGTATATATACTCGAATGTGAAGGGCGTTTTCTTAGAGGTTCAAATTTTTTGGTTAAATAAAGCTGAAAGAAACTAAGTTGATGACGATTTATGAAATTCATTCAAATGACTATTTCTTGCTATTTAAATTATATATTTAGGTTCACCACTTTTGTACATAGGCAACCTCGTACAAAGCGCGTTTTAGAGGTCCAATTTTGTCAAGCAATTGCTGGCGTATATCGTGTTACTTGAACAACCTTTTGTTCCAAAGCGTTAATCGTTGCTGGTTTATTGGCATAAACGAGTGACTTGACGTAGCCCTACAGAAAATAATCCGATGGCATCAAATCTCTATAACTTGGTGTCCAATTGCCGGGTCCATTTCCTGAAATGACTCTATTGCCAAATCGTGTTTTCAATACAGCGATCTTGTCGTTGGTTGTATGCATTTTTGAAGAAATAAGAGCCGATGATGTCACCAGTGTACAATCCTCACCATATGATACATTATTCTGGATGTAATGCCATCTGTTGAACCTCTTGACGATTGTCCTTGCTCCAAATATTCTGCTTGTTTACATAGCCGTTTAACCAAAAATGAGCGTCAACATTGAACCAAATTGTACAGTAAAAAACTAGTTCAAATTTCAATTGATTTAAAGCCCGGCGGCGGCTTTAGCCCTTGCCCAACTGGTATTAGAAGCCTTGAGACCAAGGTCATTACGCAGATAGTGAATGAACAAAAAGTTGCTGCTGCGATGATGAATCTATAAATTGGGATCCTCTTCAACGCACGCCTCAGCCTCGATATTTTTTTTCGAAGGCACTATTCTCGTTCTTGTTGGTGTGTAGTATCCTATAGCGAGAACTGTATCCAAAAGTTTTAAATAACTCGATAAATGGCACGTTCAGATGGCCGATGATCTACAGTAAATTTCACAAATTCACTATAGGTTTCGCGAACAGTGATTCGATTTTGAAAATGAACGATGAACGTTGTGGCATCAATCTGAAATGATTGATGAAACGGCAAACTGTACTGAGAGTAAATGAAGCTTAGCAGGTCAATGTGAGCGCTAATTTGACTCTATTGAAAAATCTCACACTGCAAAAAAAAAAAACATCCTCTTACACATCCAAGTTGCAATTTATTTCTAAAAATAAGAATTAAACCGAAATTTAATTCCTGTTGTATGTTAAGTGCACCTATGATCTGTTTGCACTGGTAATCTACTTTAAGAAAAAAAGTAGCATGTATAAATAAACTAATTTCGTTGCAGTTTTATTTAATATATTTGGTAAGAAATAGAAACAGAAATTGACAGTATTGAAAACTTCAATATTGTTTTCTCAGACCTTTCATCCTTTTACCTGTTAAATTTGAGGTTTCTATTTGCAATTGGAAAGACTTGAATGTTCAACACTTCGTTTAAAGTTGTTCACATTTTACAAGGAAAAAAGAATGAATACGGATTACAGTTTTTAATTTTAAACCAGACACGGTATTTGGCAAGGTTTTATCAAGTAACAGTGCTTCAGCGAATAATACGTAAGCCGATGAGTGGAAACAAAAGCTTACGGAGAAAATAAAGGGACTTGAACCGCCCAAACTGCCCAACCAAAGTTCATGGGTGACTGGCGACTTATTTCCAAGTCAGCTCATTGAGCTTGGCAATAAATTTGGAAGGCCAAAGCGCATTTTTTTTTGTTATATTAGCACATATAATTTCCAGCTCATCTACCAACAGATTAAGTAAAAATTAAAGACTGGGAAACTAAGAAAAAAATCTTCAATTTTATTGCTTGACTGTGCACTCAAATTTTCAAAGGAACGGACTGAAGATGTAACTCCTCTGCTAATAAACAATTATTTCAAAAAGCTGTATTTGAGCCTAATACCTGGGGCGATGGACAAAGCTCCTTTTGAGATGTGAAGAAAGCAATGAAATTGAAAAAAAAAATTAATGCATCGAATATTTAGAAATTTCAAAATAAAAGGCTAACCTAAGCACGGCACGTAAAACCTGGATTCTTACATACTCGTATAATACACACATGATATCTCACAAGCCGCGTCCAAAGTGGTATCTAATATCCAGTTGATATTAAAAAAAATCAATGCTGATTGATTTGAAGAAGGCTTTCGACACCGTATGGTTAGAGGTTGGGCATAGGTAAACTATTGCTTTACATTCTTTTTGATATGCTCACCAGCAAACAGTTCATCATTAAGAATGGCGATGTGACTTCTTTTGGAGTATTTGATATTAAAAATGGTCTACAACAAGGCGCAGTTAATTCGCCGACCCTATTCAACATCTACACAATCTTGTGAGCTCGCTTCATCATGCCATAGCATACCCAGACGAATTGATCGCGTACAGATCAGATCCAAAGAAACGGTTTGCAATCCGAGTCACCAGAGTCTGAATACATAAAATTGTATCCAAATGAAGACTTATACATCAAGGCAAACCTAATTAGAGTGGACAATTTCGTCATTAAGTTGATTCGAAGGCACATTGCGCCCCCTTTTATCTAGACTTTGTGCTTCCAGAGGCATTTCTCTATTTTGATAAAAAGGAGCTGAGCCAGGTGCCGCTAATCTTCCACGTCGCTAATCTTCCAGTTCTATGTAGCCGTTTGTAGTTCTCTGTCGGTTTGGTTGATGTTCAAGATATGGTCAGCTTACATAACAAAGGTAGAATAAGGGTAGTTTTTAAAGTAAAAGGAAAAAAATTTTTTTGTAATATTTAATAAAATAAAAAAAAGTATAAAAGAACAAAGAGAGGATAACAGCTTTTAGTAGATACATATACAAAAAAAATATTTTATACAATAAGCTAGTTTCCAAGTAGGTTAAGGTTTTTAACATAGTTTGTAAGTTTTATCTATATAAAAAAATGCAAAAATTCCATTCAATAAGTTTTTTTTTTAACATAAGTTATTTTCTTAGGAAGAATTTTTGAGTCATTACTTCCTAATGTTTAAGCATTTTTTGTTTAGCGGTAAGTGTAAATGAATTGAATTTAAGAAAAATTAATACAAAATGAAATGAAAATTACCTTAGATATGTATAATATATGTAGTACATCTGTCCAAATATATCTTCCAACACATGTATAGCGTCAACGATACAACTTCGTTGTTCGTGAGGGGGACCTATTTCCCAGCTGTCTAAAAAAAACAGTGATTGGAAAAAATTTTTCGTCTCTTGGTTTCAATGGTTGTGTCATTTTCTCCATTCACAACTGAGTTCAGGAGTTTAATCACCTCAAAGTATAGTTTCCTGTTACCAATGGTATTGAGTGGCCTTCTTACCTAACAACATACACATATTATACCTTTCAGTTTCAGTTTTAATGCATTTTATTATCTTAACACTAACTCTTACATTCTAACAAAAAATGCTTAAATGATATCTTTCTCGAAAAATAGAAAGCAAAATAAAAGCAAAAGCAATAAATGTAGAAGACACTTAAATAAAGTATTAGAATATAATACATTGATTCAGTGATGGACACCAGGTTATATGGATACTCCATGCAAAAAGAAAGCTGACGACTTCATAAGAAAAACGTCAACACTTATAATATGTACATTCTCCCAGGACAGATAGGACGTCACAGCCGTACTCATACAAGAGCCCTGGATCAATAAGGACAGCCTTAGGCTGAAAAATTACAAGTTGTTTTACAAAGCAGAAGGTAAGATCAGGACTTGCATCCTTATAATAATACGAGTAGAGGCATTTCTTTTGAATAATTACAGCTCGTAATTATGACAGCGGTAATATGCGAAAGTGAACTCTCTCTCCCTGTGTTCGACCCGGCGTACTTACCCTATGACTCGAAGGTAGTGATCTAGAAGCTAAAGCTAAAGGCTTCGCAAGGCAGAAAAATTGGATCCTAGTACTGGGCTGTGACGCAAACGCCCATCATACACAATGGGGAAGCGGTGATATCAATGCAAGAGGTGAGTGTTTGTACGATTTTATTTTATCTTCCAACCTCAATATTTCTAACAGAGGGAATTCACCCACTTTTATGATGAAAAATAGGCAGGAGGTGATGGATATCACCGTTGATATAAATACAGAAGGGTTCAGAAATAAGGGAATGAAGAGTAGTCAATGAAGCGTCAATGTCGGATCACCGATCGAAATGCTTCAGTGTGAAATTACATAACAGGGTATGCAGTTCTCAAGAAATCCTATTAAGACTGCTTGGGTCAAGTATACAGAAGCGGTAAATATACACTTGGATGCCCAATGAATCACCTGCGATATTGTTGTTACCTTAGATAGGGCTGTAGAAAATGTTAATAAGGCACTAACAATGGCGTTCGAGAAAGCTTGCCTGGCTAACAAAACACCTAATAGCTCTACAAATGGTGGAGTAGGGAGAAAGGTTTAAAATGTAAAGAGGTTAGGAAACTCTATAATAGGGCGAAGCTTTTCAGAAGCTACGGTACATGGAATGAGTACTACGAATGATGGAAACAATTCAAGTACCTAGTTAGAAAGTCAGAAAAGGCTTCATGACACTTTCCGGGATCCAAGGTATCAGACGACCCTGGCATGCTACAGCACACTGAGAACATTGATCTCTCTCTCTCTCCGAAGAAGAAATAGGTGTTCTGATTAATAGAAAAAAATTACGGTCTTTAAGCCATACAAATACCTTGGTCCGGATGGTATTCTACCGATACGGTCTACAAATAGAGTACGTAGCAATAGCTTGATGGGAAGCTAAGGTGGTCTGGAAGTTAAGCTGCAAAAAGGGGCATATAACAGCAAAAGATTTCTGACCAATAAATCTGTCATCATTTAATCTTAAAATCCTGGAGCGATTATTGGAGATTTACATTAGCAATAGATGGAGAAATGGCTTTTTGATTGAGTCACAGCATACCTATATGAAAGGAAAATCTGTAGAAACCGCCCTGCACGGGGTGGTGGGAATAATAGAGAAGAGTCTACACTTCGGAGAGTTTGCGATTGAAGGAGCCTTCAATAACGTGAAGTGCACCGTAATTAAAAATGCTCTAGTAGACGCTAACTTTGAACATGGCATTACCAACTAGGTTTGCAAATTGATTGTAAGCAGAAAAATTGGTTCCATTGGACAAAGCTCGGTCAGGGTGTCCGTAACCAGGGGAACCCCTGGGGGGAGCCAGGGGAACCCCTGGGGGGAGACATATCTCCACTCCTGTGGGTACTGGATATCAACGATATCCTCAAAAAGCTTAGTACAATGGGTATAGGTGCCACAGCATATGCAGAAGACGTGGTCATAATAGCGCAGGGAAAATACTTAAATATTTTAAGCGACATTATGGAGGTTGTCATGAAGATGATCAGCACTTGGGCAAAAAGCTGTGGTATCAATGCCAATCCTTACAAAACGGAACTGGTTCTTTTTATCAGAAAGTACAAGATACCGCAATTCAAACTCCCAAAACTCAACGGAGTGGAACTGTCCATTTCGAACAGCGCGAAGTATCTGGGTGTGATCCTGGACCAAAAACTGAATTGGAATGTTAATGTAGCGGAAAGAACCAAAAAGGCGTATAATGCTCTTTTTATCTGCAAAAGAACAGTAGGAAACATTTGGGTTAAAACCTGCTTCGGTGTAAAATTAGCGGTGGTTTAAAGAACCACTTGATTTACAGATCAAAAAACTTGGTGGCAACTGTGCGATACGACTTAGGTAATTCCTTCCTTGCTCGACTTCGACATCCAGTATGATACTCGTATAATTTATCCGGAGAGGGAGGACTGGGAAAAAAATGCAATAATCAGGTCAAACGAAATTGCAATTTTCACAAATTTCTCAAAAATAGAGGAAGGAACAGGTTCTGGTCTCTTCTCAGAAGACCCAGGATTAAGAGTGTCTATAAGACTACCGGACGCAAGCAGTGTTTTACAATCAGAGTCTCTGGCTGTCCTCAAGCCGGCTGAGCTAATGCAGATAAGATCGGTACCTGAAAGAGATACGGCTATCTACATCGATAGCCAGGCCGGACTCAAGTCCATGAAATCAACCAACGTCAACTCTGATACAGTCAGGGGCTATCGCATAGTGTCAAACCACCCCTTTGCAAAATGAGGGGCACTATCGAAGAAAAAATCACAAGGACTGCCAACATAAGGTGGTCAAGTTTTGACGTCAAAAGGTCTAGGAGGTTAATAAAATTAAACAGGGATAAGATTAGGACAATAATAGGAATAGTGACAGGACATTGCCTCCTGCGGAAAATCGCAAAGAGACTAAAATTGTAAAATTGTTAGATACGGATATTTGCAGATTCTGCGATGATCTGCAAGCTGTTGAGGACATAACATAGCACATATACTATGTGAATGCGAGGCAATATCGCGTAGGCGAAGAAAATTGTTAGGGTAATACTTTTTCGAAAACCTAGAGGAATTAGGAAATTTGAAGACAAATTCAACTGGTTCCACAAGGTTCGCGATGGACCCGTTTTGATGCCAGGTGTCTGTGTGATGGCATATCCAGTATACCCCTGTTTCTCTCATATCTCACCCCACCTTTTTGAGTACTCGGTTTAGTTCTGTTTGCGATGATTTTATGATGATCAAGGAATTAATAAAATTACCATGTGCGAAGCCAATATAATTACATACACAGGTACATACAGCAACATATACATATAGCTGCACGTGCCGTTACTGGAATCATTACTGGACACTGTATTTGTGCGGAATGACTCGGAATCATTACTGAATATTCTCTAAAATTGTTGGTAAAAAGCATGAGAAGTGGACGGGGATGTCAGACGTGGATGATCTACAATTATTGCCTTCTCTTTTGTGGTGCTTTCGTTATTTCTTGTATCGCTGTTGTATAGAAGGTGGACGTACGTTTGAGCGGATGCAAATAAATTGCTGGTAGGATTATATCTTTCAGATATCAATGTTTGTATGATAATTTGTACTTTTGTACTATTATGCTGTTACAAGCTTGATAATATTTCTTAAGATCTGATTGCATCCCTCATATTTGGCTTTCCCGTTCAAATCGCTTTGAATTTAGACTTGTTCACTCTGAAATACTTGCAAAGGCTTCATTTTCATATTGCAATTCTCGCATCAAAATTGAAGATCAAACATGGATTTATCCATACTCTTTTCTCAGTTTTTGGTGTTGTTGTAACAATTAAACAAATTAATCGCAATTTGTTTTTGCTTCTCATTTTCTGAATCCATACTGTTATATTGATGTATTAGTCGAATATAATACATTCAATTCAATTTCAATTTCAAAGATTCATTTATTGCAATTTTTCAATACATTTACAATAGTTTTTATGAATCATAAAGCATTGGCTTAGTCGTCAGCTTGACTGGTAACTTCAAAGTATTTAATATCAGTGAACTAGTAAATAGTATAAATAGTGAAATAAATGATTTTGTATGTATTTGTTTTATGTAAGTTATAAGTTATTAAAATTCCGACGTTAGAAGCATTCTGTATCGGTAGCTAACCCTGACAAAAATTTCAAGTCTCGCCCAAACAGATCCACTTAAAATTGCAATCGTTTTCAGTATTGAAAGGGTTGGTTTACCAAAGTATGCTCTTCTTTGCTGCTTAAAAATTGGACATACGCTTAAAAAATTAAAACAATCTTCCTTAGATCTCAAGTTACACAAATTGAAAAATTGGTCAAAGTTTCCGTTATATGTTATATGATTTAAAGATTAGTGAGATATGTTTATAGCCGAGGGAATTTTGGAAGTAGTTCATGTCAACCAAGCTGGCTATAAAGTATTCTGCTTTCTGATTGGCAGGCCTTTTCCATCATCTGATTTCGAGAAGTCTTCAAGTTTGGTTGGGATTCTTCTGAACATCTCCTCCACAGGTAGCAGCAATGTTTTCCCATGTCCTCAACAACCAGTCCTTATTCCGAATTTTGTAAAACATCCTTTTTTTACATAAACGATTTTCCTGGAAGCCGCTAAGAACGCAAGCCGTAGGGGCTTGCTCTAAGAGTAACGAGGCGATCAGCATTGAAGTGCTCTTTTTGAATTTTCGTTTTGTCTAATGGATCAATCATTTCATGAGGTTCTAGTTCAAAATCTTCCTTAGTATGTCTTAATTGTGAAGTATTTCTGCGGAATTTGCCACCGTTTTCTGTTACAATAATAAAAGATCTATAATAAAACAAAAGGTGTGTGTCAATTGAATTGCTCTTTCAAGAACAAGGTGAGCGGAGAACAATTTTTTATTATAAATCAAAACTTTACGCCCATACTAGGCTTACAAACTTGTATTAAACTTAATTTGATAAAGAAGGTGAATGCGGTAGGATTAAGGACTGGGGAAAACAAAATGAGCAGGTAAAAATTTATTGAGGAAAATAAGGAAATCTTTGAAAGCGTAGGGAAATTTAAAAAACAATTTAAAATCGAACTTAACAGTGATGCAGTGCCAAAAGTTTGTCCTCCACGCAGAGTTCCCATGGTAATTAAAGAAATTATTATATCAAAAGTTGATGAAAGTAGAGAGTGGGTGCACAATTTAGTTATTGTTGAGAAGAAGGGGTCATTACGGCTTTGCCTAGATCCGAAACACCTCAATAAATATATACGCAAACAACATTTTTTAATTCCTACATTTGAGGAAATCTTTATGATACATCGCGGTGCGAAGTTGTTCACAGTATTGGACCTGAAAGATGGTTTCTATCAAGTGGAGTTAGATAAAAACTCCAGAAAGCTATGCACTTTTTCAACTCCGTTTGGTTATTATCAATTTAATAGATTACCTTTTGGGGTCAATATAGCCCCCGAAGTTTTTCAATACTATAATACAACTGTATTTGGGAACATGGCGGGAGTAAGATCTATATCGATGATATTCTGATTAGTGCAAAGACGGAAGAGGAGCATGACTATATTTTAAAAAAGGTTATAGATAGATCTAAAGAGGCGAATATAAAATTCAATAAAAACAAATTACAGTATAAGGTCAAATGCGTCAAGTATTTAGGTCAGGAATTTACCGAAGGAGGAATACGACCAGACATTGAAAGAGTCGAAGCAGTGACAGCTCTCAAAGATCCCACAAATAAAAAATATTTGCAAAAGTTTTCAGGAGTTATAAATTATTTAAGACATTTCATACCCAATTTGGCAGAACTAACAGCTCCATTAAGAGAACTTTTAAAGAAAAATGTTTTGTTTTCTTGGACCTGTTATATTGCCGTTGAAAATATTAAGGAACAAATTGCCTCGGCAACTTTGCTACAGCTTTTTAAGGAATTAAATGAGATTTGGCAGAACTAACAGCTCCATTAAGAGACCTTTTAAAGAAAAATGTTTTGTTTTCTTGGACTGATACCTGTTCGATTGCCGTTGAAAATATTAAGGAACAGATTGCCTCGGCAACTTTGCTACAGCCTTTTAAGGAATTAAATGAGATTATAGTCCAAACGGATGCTTCTCGGTTTGGGATGTTGTTTGCTTCAAAATAATAAACCAGTTGTGTTTGCCTCAAGAAGCTTATCAGAAACAAAGACTAAATATTCCCAAATTGAAAAAGAATATCTGGCAATAACTTTTGCTTGCAAAAGACTTCACAATTACATTTACGGTCGCAATGTTACCATCCTTACCGATCACAAGCCGCTGGTTTCAATTATTGATAAAGACATAAACAAAATTCCCTCTTCAAGATTGCAAAGAATACGCTTGAGGCTTCTCAACTACAACTTAAGTTTAAAATACATTCCTGGAAAAGATCTTTACTTGGCTGATTATGTTTCTAGACATTTTCGTAAAACAGGGAATACAGAAGAAGACAAAGGGTTTAGTAAAGCAGTAAGGTCAATTAATGTAAGTCAAGAAAAAATTTTACTATTTAAGGAAGAAACTTGTAAAGATAGTGAATTAAGTGTTATACGCTTATATTGCTTACAGGGTTGGCCAGAAAATAAAAACAAAATTCAGGATAATATCAGATTTTACCACAAATTACGGCATGACATATATGTCGAAAATGATTCACTGTTTTATAAAGACCGCATTATTGTTCCGAAAAATATGAGAAAATCTATTTTAGTTCAATTCACGAATCTCATCAAGGTATTACAAAAACAAAAAAGAGAGCTCAAGCATTAATTTATTGGCCAAATTTAAATAATGAGATAGAAAACCTTGTTGCGAATTGCTCAAAATGTCAGTCTTTCCAAAAAAGTATTGTAAAGGAACCTATGATCGCTCATGAGATTCCTGAAATACCGTTTAATAAAATAGGAAGTGACATTTTTGAGTTTGCAGGTAATTCGTATCTTCTTATTGTTGATTATTATTCAAGATGGTTTGAATTCAAACAAATCCAAAATAAAGGTTCTGTAGGAGTCATAAAAGTTTGGCGAAACTATTAAGTTATTATTGCCGATAATGTAACATTCAGTTCATTTCAATGCAAAGAATTCAGTAGAAAATGGAATTTCGAAATAAATACTTCAAGTCCTAACTATCCTAAATCAAATGGATTGGCTGAGAGGGCTGTCCTGACAGCAAAAAGTATATTAAAAAAATCAAATAATGAAGATGAAATTACAATATCCTTGTTAGAATACAGGAATACACCAGTTACAAGCTTACCGTATTCACCTTCTCAACATCTTCAATCGCGGTTACTAAGATCTAAACTACCAATTAAAAATAACAGGTTAAAACCTCTTCTCTGCTATAACGTGTCTAATTATTTTAAAAAATATTCAAAATAAAAACGCATCTTATTACAATTTGATTTCGAGAAACAGAAAAGAATTTAAAATCGGAGAAAAAGTAAGGATGAGATTAAAAATGCATCAAAGGTAAAATTTTAACAAAATAGCACACACCTTTTGGTTTTATTTTTTCACCGCCGTATGCTTCAAGTTTGACCTTGGTTTTAGAAAGAAAATCTTCACGTTTAAAGTTTTTGAATATTTCCCATGGAATACTGTTAGCTTCAGCTCCGGTATCCAATTTGAAGTTGATAAAAGTCTCTTCAACCCTGATCGCCTCCTTCCACACATCTAGTTTTCTGAAATTATTACAGTAATTATTATTTAATTCATTATTTACATTGCTTGAAAATATTTCTAAAGAGTGCAAAAATGTACCGTCCTCGCTGTCACTGCTTACGTCGCTGTTGTTCTTGTTTGGATTTTCGCCCACATATTCTAATGCTTTGATGTTTTTCTTCTGTGTGTTTCTGCATGCTACCGCAAAATGGTGTAAGCCCCTGCATACGCTGCAGTTTTTCCCAAAAGCTGGGCACTGTCTAGCTTTGTGTTTTGTGTTACACCTCTCACAATGAAACGGTTCAGGCTGTTGTTCTCCTCTCTTAAACTTACTGTTTTTCAATACATGCTTTCTGTTTTGAGAGTAGATTGCATGTATTGGTGTAGAACTGATTTCCACTTTTGCCGTTTCTTGTATAACGCGTGCATATTCTTTTGTAGATTCTGTTGTCTTGCAATAGTCTACTGCTATCTGTAGAGTTAGCGATGATGTTTGCAATAATTTTTCCTGCACACTTTTGTGAGCAATTCCAAGAACTATTCTATCTTGTAGAAGACTATCCTCTTGTTCACCGAATTCACATGATTTCACTAGCTTTTTTATCGATGTTAAAAAACTTTCAAACGGTTCACCACTTTTTGGGTTTCTTGTGAAAAACACAAATCTTTGTAAGACCACGTTTTTTTTTGGTTTACAGAAATCGGCATATGCTTTTATAACTTTGGAATAATCTTTTTTTTCATCACTGCTTAAATTAAAGGTGTCAAAGAGCTCCAGTGCTTCTTCGCCTATGGCGTTCAAAAACGTTGCAATTTTTACTTCATCTTTCTTTGAGTCAATTTCTGCTGCTATTTCAAATATTTTGTAGTTCTGCAGAAATTTACTCCAGTTAGCATGCACATTTCCCTCGAGGCTCAAATTTGAAACTTTTTTTATATGGTTCAGTGTGTTTTTTTTTTGTTTCTGATTTTATTAGTTTTAATTTGTTTTTGTGATTCATAGAATTTCCACCTTTTTGTTTTTTTTTTGCAACACATTTTGCAAGACCCAATAAAGTATTTTTTTTTTTATGTCGACTGCGCCATGTAATGTACTGTGATCTTCTTTATTGCTTGTCTCGTCTACTACTGACTTACATTATACCAATGCTATAGACTGGTCCATTTACATAGTTCGCTATAATACGCATACATGTATACACATAAATGTATGCTTACATATGTACATTTTTTTTTTTTTTTTTTTATTATTTACGCGCGCCTTAGGGGGTTAGATACCCTTTTACTGTTGCCCGGGCGCGGGCGGAAAGATAGAAGGAGGAGAAAGGAAAATTGTTTTTGTAGTGGTTTGAAACTCAGGTGTTTTTGGTTTCTATGTTTGCTCTCCAGGGGTGGGAGTCCGAATAGGACGGAGAGTTTTTCTTCACTCAGAGTGATTCGAGGTATATCACAGTATTTTTCTTTTCTGTTCTTGAAACTCTACAACAGCCAAATCTACGTGTCATTGTTATGCCTTCACACGCAGAATTTTTCTGTCTGAGTTCCAATTACACAATGAAAAACTGACTTGCCATGGGCAGGATTCGAACCTGGACCCTCCGAGTGAGAAGCGTTTGCTACTACCACTACACCACGGCCACCCCACCCAAATATACATATACTACACTTCTTCAATTTCTCCTCGTCGAATCTTCGTTTGAAGACCAAGAGCATTCTTGAAGTTCCTTTCTAGAACAAGAAGACGACCCGGCTGTACGACGTGATGCTCCCATCTTTTTGAAGTTGGAGTGGTCATGCAGAATCTGCTCCAGAACACCTTTTTGATCTGCACCCGTTGACAATTTTGACATTTTTAAAGGTTTTTTTTTTAAATTAATTGTAAACCAATATGTGTACGTATCAAGGGTTTATTAGTATTATTAGATACAGGTGTTTATTAAATGATATTAATTAAATATTTTGTTTCAGCAACAGCTTTGCCCAGCTAAAGCTGTAAATTTTAATTTTTACATTGCGATTTAAGAAAAAAAAAAAGTGACGTATTGAAACCTAAAGGAGATAAAGTTGAGGCCCAGTATGAGGGGGGCAATAACAACTTTCCCTCTCTAGCTTCATCTGAGTCGGAAGACGAAGATGAAGAAATAAACATTATTACCAGCAGTATACTAAAGCTGCAAGAAGGAGTGTTTGCAATTAAGCAGAAACAAACTGCGCGCAGGCACAGGGAGCAATCAAAAATAGAGAGCTCCCAACAACAAAAGCTACAACAACAACTGCAGCAACAACAATACCAGCAGCAGCAGACACAACAACTGCAGCAAACAATACAGCAGCAGCAGAAACACCAACATCTGCAAAAACAATAAAAGCAGAAATCACAGCAGCTGAAAAAACAGCGGCAGCAACAACAACAACAACAACAGCAGCAGCAGCGGAAGAAGAAGGAGAAGGTGCCTCCTATCAACACCTATAAATTAGAGGTAAATGAAACCAAGGACCTGTGTAAGTTGGTCATTGGTAACAATTTTAATATTAAGCAATTGGGGAACGATCGCCATGCCATACACTGTAATACAGTGGAAGGCTACGCGAAAGTGAAAGAGCTCCTAAAGGAAACGACGACGGAGCACTACTCATTCACACCGAAGTGTGAAAAGCTGCAATCTATGCTGCTGAAGAGATCCTGGCACTGCTCAAAGAGAAGGCGTGCGAAGGACTCAAGTTTGTGGGGGTAAAGCCGTTTACCACAGCTAGAGCCAGGCGGGAGAAACGGAGTCTGCTGTTCTTCCTGGAGCCGCTCAGTTCCGAAAGTCGTCTGGATAGTCTAAGGAGTATCAATGCGTCCGCTGCCAGAGGTTCGGGAACTTCCAAATGCAGCCTCGATGCGTGAAGTGCGCTAAGAACCACAGTTCCGAAGAATGTGCTCTGGGTGTTGACGGAGCATCCGATAGGTCGCAGATCTCGTGCGTGTTATGTGGAAACGTGGGACATACCGCAAACTATCGGGGTTGTCGTAAGTTCGCTGACATTAAGAAAGCAAAACTGGCTCGGCAGCAGAAGGTGGAGGTCAAACGTCCACCTGTTAGGTTTCAAACACCAGCCGTCACGTCCCAAATTTCCTACGCCTAAATGGCGTCAGGTAGGGGGGCTATGGTACAGCAAGCGACTGTTGCTTCTCCGGCGCCGATGCCGAGAACAACGGAAGCTGCACCTAACACGCTGGTCATCTTGCTCGCAATCCAAGGGCAGATGGCTCAGCTGCAAAAGCCAAGCGGGTGGACCAGATCTAGGCGCTGCTGCCGGGCCTAACGCAACACATGCCGTAATGGGTACGCACATGGTGGAGCAAACTTTGAAGGTCCTTGCGGTGAATGTTAATTCACTGATCAGGATTAAACGAAGAGCCGCGATGTTTAAATTGCTACAAGACAAAACTCCTGATGTGCTTTTCGCTAGCGAAACCAAGCTAACCGATAAGCACAAACTGGAGTGCAATAATTATATTGTTAGAAGAAGAAATCGGCCCAGATCCAAACGTGGAGGCGGTGTCGCGATCTTCATTACAGAAGGTATAAAATTTCACAGAGTGTACAAAGGAGTGTTGGGCAGGTTTCGGGTGTTCGAGGCAGTCGTCATATACATACCGCTCCGCAGTGGAAAGCGGCTGTACTTGGCCTCTGTTTATGCACCTGAGACTTCAAAATCCACTCTATTCATTACAGAGCTCGACATGCTTTTTCAACTTCTGAGGCTGGAATCGGGGGAGAATTATTTTATGATCGGCGGGGATTTCAACGCTAGACACAGAGATTGTTGAAATAATCTAGCAAATACTAGAGGGAACCTACTACTCGATTGGTGGGATCAGCACGATGTCATGTACAGACACGGTCTTAAAGCGACGGATAACCCGTCGTTTCCCAGAGGCGGGTCTTATTTGATTTGGATCATCTAATTTTATTCTAATGAGGTCCTTTACAACCTAATACGAGTGGATAACTTCGTAATTAAGCTGACTCGAAGGCACATTGCAAGAGCAATTACCTCGACGAATAGCCTGATATCTGGGGCTTACTACCCCAATTACCTTTACCACGAGAGTGTGCGATCTGACGACTTCGTTCCACCGGAAGCATTCCTCTACCTGGATCAGATAGGGTTGATCTAGGATAGATCAGCGGTGTCGTTAATCTTCCATGTCGCTCGGACCGCTGGGGACAGGCGACTCAACTACAACAGAGACGTCGCACACGGCAGTGTTGATCGCCTCAGGTTCAGTAGGGCGGTGGGGAATCGCGATAAGAGGGATGTCGTTCGGCAGCACCAGCATTTCTGGTGGTTGAATGATGGAGAAGATGTTTCGTCGTCGTTTCCATCAACTACGGACCAGCCTCACTAATGAGGCAGGGCTGACCAATGTATTTGCTTTGTAAATAGCGATGGCCAGCTTACATAGGTTTAGGTTAGCATTTAAGAAACATATACATATATCAGTGTATACAAAGGTGTATACTGATATATGTATATGATCGTGTATAATGTCTATGTGTGTTTATGTGTGTATTGTGCATTTAGGTTAGGTAGGCTAAGGTTTATTTTAAGTTAGATATTAAGTTTTTATAAAAAATAAAAAATTACATCCATAGGCTAAGTTTTTTGTTATCAATTTTATCTTAGCCCTATGTACACAAAATAAACATTTATAGATAAAATGTAAATGAAGTCGAAAGACATAGATATATGAATTTAGATTAGCTTAGAGTGCCTGTGTGGGGCCAGTAAGTTAATATAAGATTGTTAAGTAATTGTAAGCTAGCATTTAAGCATTTTTTTTTTAGTATGTAAGAGTTAGTGATTAAGTAAATAAAATGCATTGAAAACTGAAAAACTAAACTGTCTCGTCCGTTTGTTTTATCTTTTATATGCTCTTTTCAAGGCTGCGGAGAAGCGTGTCCATCGAGTCTTACTGTAGTTGTAAGAATATCTTTGGACAAACTCCTCCAATTCCGCAATTTCGTTGGGTACTGTAATTTCGGTGCTAAAACCGCAATGGTCGCTGTCATACACGAATGTGCGCAGACAGTTTAGCGTTTGTAAATTCGTACCTGTCAGTCGTATACGTTCGTCGTACAGCAGTATATCCAAATAAGACCCGCCTCTGGGAAACGACGAGTTATCCGTCGCTTTAAGACCGTGTCTGTACTTGACATCGTGCTGACCCCACCAATGGAGTAGTATGTTCCCTCTAGTATTTGGCAAATTATTTCCCCAATCTCTGTGTCTAGCGTTGAAATCCCCGCCGATTATAAAATAATTCTCCCCAGATTCCAGCCTCAGAAGTCGAAAAAGCGTGTCGAGCTCTGTAATGAATAGAGTGGATTGTGAAGCCTCAGGTGCGTAAACAGAGGCCAAGTACAGCCGCTTTCCACTGCGGAGCGGGATGTAAACGACGACTGCTTCCAACACCCGGAACCTGCGCAACACTCCCTTGTAGACTCTGTGAAATTTTATACCTTCTGTAATGAAGATCGCGACACCGCCTCCACGTTTGGATTTGGGCCGATTTCTTCTTCTAACAATATAATTATTGTACTCCAGTTTGTGCTTATCGGTTAGCTTGGTTTCGCTAGCGATAAGGACATCAGGAGTTTGGTTTTCTAGCAATTTAAACAGCGCGACTCTTCGTTCGATCCTAATCAGTGAATTAACATTCACCGCGAGGACCTTCAAAGTTTGCTCCACCATGTGCGTTCCCATTACGGCATGTGTTGCGTTAGGCCCGGCAGCAGCGCCTAGATCTGATCCACCCGCTTGGCCTGTTCTTGCACATGCTTTTGCAGCTGAGCCATCTGCCCTTGGATTGCGAGCAAGATGGCCAGCATGTTAGGTGCAGCTTCCGTTGTTCTCAGCATTGGCGCCGGAGAAGCAACAGTCGCTTACTGTACCGTAACCCCCCTATCTGACGAAGATCTGTTCCGCAATCCTACTATTGACGCACTGCACCGACAGAAAAGTAGACTTTTGTCAAGACTCAAAAACTTATATAGACAGTTAACTGACAGACAAGACCCGGAGATTAGGACATTGAAGTCGTCAATTAAAAATCTTCAAACGTTAATAAAAGAGAATTACAGAATTTCTGTAATTTTGTACTGGAACAACAAGGTTCGGGCTATAAACACCTGCAACCCGAATATTTTTCCGCAAATAAATAAACTATTTCGGAGAAAAAATCAAAACGACCTTCAGTCTCTTAAAATAGCCCGAACAACAGAAAACGAACTGTTACTGACTATACCAGGTATTGATCCAAATGAGGCCGCTGATGACGACGACTTCTTTGTAATCGAAGATCCACAATAGAAGGTTGAGGCCACAGTAGCGACTTTCCGGGAAGTATACAAGGCCACTGATATCATTGGCCCTAGTTATGACCTGGACAATCGCGTCTGGGTGCACAACTTCTACATTCGAAATGAAGTAGAGAAATGGCGTTTCGACAGCTCTGGTTTCACCCGCTTTAGCGACGAGAATATGGCAAATAATGTCATTGCCAGAGAGAGTGACCTACCCGCGTTCATTTCGAAGGAAGGACGCCATGAGATCTTCGACATAATCAGAGCTAAGAAATCAGTGGGGACCGATGGTATTCCGAACATCGTGTTTCGAGATCTTCCTCTAAAAGTGGTGGACATTTACACCACCGTTTTTAATAATGCAATGAGTAATGCACATTATCCAGCGCATTGGAAAACGGTGGTGGTTCAACCTATCCCCAAAAAGGGAAAGGATATATCCAATCCGGCGAATCTCCGGTCGATAAGTCTCCTTCCGAATATCAGTAAGGTTTTTGAAAAAGTAATCAATAGAGCTCTGTCTAGGTGGGTTGAGGACAAACATATAGTTCCGGATAATCAATTCGGTTTTAAGGCGGGACATGATATCTCACATGCCGATGCTGTCCGATATCCAATGGAATAAAGGCAAAAAACAATGTACTGGTGCCTGCCTTGTTGACTTTGAGAGGGCTTGTCTTCGCTTGTACAGAACACCAGAGTCGGAGTACAAGAAATTTTATCCTAATGAGGTCCTTTGCAACAGGGCTAACCTAATACGAGTGGACAACTTCGTAATTAAGCTGACTCGAAGGCACATTGCAAGAGCAATGACCTCGACGAATAACCTGATATCTGCGGCTTACTACCCTAATTACCCTTACCACGAGAGTATGCGCTCTGACGGCTTCGTTCCACCGGAAGTATTCCTCTACCTTGATCAGATATGGTTGATCCAGCATAGTTCAGCGGTCCCGTTAATCTTCCATGTCGCTCGGACAGCTGGGGACAAGCGACTCAACTACAACAGAGACGTCGCACACGGCAGTGTGGATCGTCTCAGGTTCAGTAGGGCGGTGGGGAAACGCGATAAGAGGGATGTCGTTCGGCAGCACCAGCATTTCTGGTGGTTGAATGATGGAGAAGATGTTTCGTCGTCGTTTCCGTCAATTACGGACCAGCTTCACTAATGAGGCAGAGCTGACCAATTTATTTGCTCAGTAAATAGCGATGGCCAGCTTACATAGGTTTAGGTTAGCATTTAAAAACATATACATATATCAGTGTATACAAAGGTGTATACTGATATATGTATATGATTGTCTATAATGTATATGTGTGTTTATGGTATGTATTGTGCATTTAGGTTAGGTAGGCTAAAGTTTATTTTAAGTTAGATACTAAGTTTTTATAAAAAATAAAAAAATGTCCATATGCTAAGTTCTTGTAAATAAATTTTTTTCTTAGCCTTAAGTATAGAAAATAAGTATTCCTAAATAAAATGTAAATGAAGTCGAAAGACATAGTTATAAGAATTTAGAGTAGCTTAGAGCGCCTGTGTGGGGCCAGTAAGTTAGTATAAGATTGTTAAGTAATTTTAAACTAGCATTTAAGCATTTTTTGTTAGTATGTAAGAGTTAATGATTAAGTAAATAAAATGCATTTAAAACTGAAAACTGAAACTGCCGAGGAATCAATGCTGCATAATACTCAGAGTTACATTAGGTTCAACGCTTTTTTGTGTTACAAAAATTAAAATTAATGAATAGCATGACTCCTAAATATTTGAATTCCCTAGCAACATTAATGTCTTCATCTTGGCAAAACCAATTTTTTTCTAGAAGAGTTCTGAGATGACGACTTGACTCAAATATCATAATTTTGGGTTTTGGGTCCGTTAAATTGCAATATTTTTTTTAACATATTAATTTGCATTTGTAAAGTACTTGGACTATCCCTCCAAACTGTTTTCTTCCGGACGCACGGTCTATTGGGTGAGGTTTTCTTGTTTTTCATGTTTTCAAGAATATCGCGAATAATTATAGAAACTATAGTAAAAAGGTTATCATTATTGGTACTCACTTATTATTCCATTGAAAACCTTTTTTTTTTGATACTTTCAATTTCAGCGGTAGATGAAAACTTCAGTATTTTTAATATTTACGTGTATGTTACACATAAAAATTCCGAACGATTCCAAGACTTGCATAATTTAATTTTTTTTTATAATTCTTTATTCTTATATTCCATAATTGAGGACTTCATAAATCAAATTACATGTATAATTTCTTTTTTGGAATAATAGTAAAGGTGTCATTCTTTAGTCTTAAGAGAACTAGGCAAAGTTAATAATAATTACATATGTGTGGGACAAAGTTAATAATAATTACATGTGTGTGGGGTAAATGTAATTAGATTTACTCCTATATGTTACTCAAAAAATTAAAAGATTAAGGAAACAAAAATTTAAGAAAAAGATAAATAAAATTGTAAAATAATTCAAAACAAGATTTCTAAGTTCTATTTGTTAGTAAATTTTTGACCGAAGAATTATCCAATGAGAAAAGACATATTTTGACTCTCCTAAAAACGATGTGCTTACGTTTAAGTTCTGTATGGTAATAGGTTAAACTATTTTGGTGTCTATTACAGAAAAAAAGTTAGAGAATAATAAACCCCATATTAGAATGAGGGATATTAACTAAAGCTCCAGTAAAAATCAGTTAAATCATAAACATTAGAACTTCTGAGTGTCGAACTATAACCGCTTCGCATAAAGAACACTTTTAGAATTTTACAGATATAGATGTGTTTTATCGGTATTACACGCATAGCACAGAACAAAGGCCAACTAGCAGTCAATTTATTTTTACTACAAATAATCCGTATGATATATTAACGAGACTGTTGTACACAGTTGTTAGCAGTTTTTTGGAGGAATATGGCTTGAGCATATACATTTTCCGAGTAACGGATAACATATATTTTTTTATCTCATTTGTATGTGCTTTCCAGTTCATGTTTTCATCAATTAACACGACTAGATACTTAGAATTTTTAACGAATTCAATTTTAAAGCAACTATTACTACAACAATCATTTTGATAATAATTAACTCTACCACATGTAGTGGAGTGAAAAAGATAAGTTGGATTCAGATTGGAGCACATAAGTTTTGTTTTGTCACTTATAACGAATTCGTGTTTTGCAAACCACTGTCTCAGAAGTTGTAAGTCTTTTTACAACATTGCTGAACCTTGATTTACACCAATATCTAAAAATAAAAACTAAAAACTTCCCCGATCTTCACTTTCTGTTAAATATGATGCAAACCAATTATAAGATTGTCCTCTGAACCCAGCCTAGTAGAGCTTATCAAGAAGAATTTTGTGATTAATGGCGAATCCCTTTGCCATGTCAATGAATAAAGCATTAGTACTTATGAAAGCCGTTACAAATTTCGCTACATAGCTTTAAAATGGCATCTTCCGTGGAGAAACCCAAATTGATAGTCACTCAAAAACTTATTTTTGCTTAAGAAAGACTCTACACGATCTTTCATTACTTTTTCAAAAAGTTTTGATAATGTAGGAAGTAGCGAAATAGGTCTGTATTGGTTCTGTTTCCATTTTTGAATATTGGAATAACTTCAGTAGACTTCAGAGGCAATAGTCGTGTTATAATTTTTTGCGAAAATGTGAATTCATATACGAGTATATAGGGTTTTCCAATAAGGACTTGACAAATTTTTTTAAAAATAAAACGCAAACCATTTGATATATTTCAAAAACTTTATTATCGGCTTGAAGTACAATCAAAACATTTATGAATGGAACTCGACTTCGTTCATATGGCCACCGCGGGCACGTTTGCAGCGGTCGGTTCGTTGGACCTAATTTTCAACGACTCGGGCACACAATTCGGCCGAAACGACCGCTATTTCGCGTTCAATGTTGGCTGTGGCCTCTTCCAACGTCGTCGGCGTGTTGGCATGAACCAATGACTTAACGTAGCCCCACAGAAAATAGTCAAGCGGCGTTAAATCGCACGAATGAGGCGGCCAATCGACTTGCACGTTTCTTGAGATAACACGCTCACCATACTTACTCTTCAATAAATCGATTGTAGCGTGTGCTGTGTGGCTTGTGGCATCATTCTGTTGAAACCACATGTCGTGCAAGTCCATATCTTCCAATTCGGGCCAAAAATAATCGGTAATCGTGGCGCGATAGCGCTAAATTGACAGTGAGAATTTGATGATTAGTGAAAGAGTGCGTTCACAAATTAAATTCAAAGTTGTCAAGTCCCTATTGGAAAACCCTTTAAACAAAAAAAAAAAGATTTTACAAATTACTAGGATCTTCAAAACTACTATCTTTGACTGCATCGTCTTCTTCTTTCTTACGCAAAAAAATTTTATTATTGCTAAGCCAAATATATTTGTACTGCTTTGTCACCTTGATGTTCCTTGCTGCACTGAATAGTTGACGTGTTTGAGCAGCCAGGCTGTCGCTGATGTTCGTACCATCATGTTGATCACCAAAAAGTTTCGTAGTAATTTTCGGTTTCTCTTTGTGCTTCATTTTCTTGATCTCTTCTTTCGTTTTTTTCTTAATGTAGCAAGAGTCTATATCTTTTTCCCCTATTTGTACACCAACACTTTCGCGAATAACTTTTAAAGCCGTTTGTAATGCATTCATATGGTCAACACTTGGCATATTAAATATTTCGGGGATGGTAGAATAAGTGCAATAAGTGCACCTCCAGATTTTTTTGTTTCTTTTCATATAATCTACGAGTATGTCAACACATTTCACTTCTTTCAACTTTCTAACTGCAGGCGCAATTTTTGATATTTTTTTGTTTTTGTCTTATGAAAAAAGGAAATGCAAATTAAGGCAAAACGAATGCAAATAAATCTTTAAGAATTTAATATAGGAAAAATTATGAACTTTCGTAGCGCAACTTTCCTCGTTACATGCGTACCCCACAACACAGGACCATCGACAGTTTTTGCATTTCGTTTTCTATTTTGAATATTTTGGATTAATTTATTTCACAATCGTTTTCCAGATATTTTCAAGCAATGCATTTAATTGTTTTAAAAATAATTTAGTAACATAGAAAATTCACGAATAGAAAAATTGAAAAAAAAAACTAATTTGTTCGAAAGTTATCTTGAATTTATAGTTTACATGTTTTGTGTTATAATGGTGTCCTTTCTATAAAAGTGAAATCTGTGTTTCAATTTTTATGGTTGTGGTAATCATATGTACTCGAACACAATGTTCATAAGAAATAGCATTTTTTATAAGGTTTAGTTAAAATCTGAATACCACCTAATTACTATGAATACTTATTATTATTTAATCATATATTGATTATTAAAATGTCGAAACAAGAACAATTGGGAAGTTTTGTTTTGTGTCCACCAGGTCCTACATGTTTTCCAGTTATTACGCTCAACATGCCCTTCACGACATATTCCTATCACACTATCTGATGGGGTGAGTAGTATCCCCCGCTGGTTTGCTCGATGATTTGTGGTTCGACCGAAGTTAATAAAAGAGATTTTTTCCTTGGATTCTTTAATTCTTTTGATATGCACAGGTCTTACCTCGATAAGGTCAAAATCAAGAAGAGAAGGATATAGGCAATTACAAAAAGGTGGCTAAGCAGTTTCCGATCTCAAGAAGATGTGTACAGCGACAACTAACAATCCAAAGTAAAATATCAAGTAATGTTATGGCACGTTCATTTTGACTTGAACATTGCCGGCCGCCTTGCAGCTGTGGCTGCAAAGTAAAAAATTCCCGGTATACTATTTGAATGTCGGAAATCACTTTTGCTAGAAACATACTTAAAATTAAGTTTAAAGTTAAACAAATACAAAGACAAGATTTTTGAATTCTAAGTACATCAATTAGCGAGCAATATTTTCTTTAATCAGTGCAATACCTACATCTTTAAGATCATATATAATATGTATGAGATTAGCAAAGTGTTTATTATGTATTTTAGATAAATGAATTCAATTTAAGAAGTTATGTTAAGAGGGGTTAAGAGTGAGTCAATATGCACAATTTCGCAATTGGACGCATGATGAATCCATTCTAAGTCCGTATATCGACCACTCGAACTCGACTATCGGAACCCGGAACTTTTATAATCCGTCCGAGACGCCATTCATTTGGAGGAAGGCCCTCATCTTTGATTACAACCAAATCATCCATAGGTACATCTCGCTCTGGGAACTTCCATTTGTATCTTTTGTTAAGTTCTTTGAGATACTCAGCTTTCCATCGGCGACAGAATTGATGGTGCAATATTTTTACATTCTCCCATTTTTTGACTGGCCATCAAGAGCAAGCTCAAGGGGACATAACAACGGACCACCCCGCAGAAAGTGACCAGGTATCAACGGAAGTATGTCGTATGAGTTTTCGGAAATAGGTGAAATAGGGCGTGAGTTTAAGCAAGCTTCGATTTTGGCTAGAAGCGTGGCGAACTCTTCAAATGTAAATTTATTGGTTCCAGCCACCGTCCGAAAAAGAAGCTTGAAGCTTTTACTCCGGTTTCCCAGAGACCACCCATATGAGGCGCACCAGGAGGAATAATTTGCTTAAAATCATTTGCAATGACTTTACTGGCTTCAACAAAGTTAGTGGCATTGTCCGAAAATATAGTTTTCGGTATACCGCGCAGAGCAATGAACCGACTCAAAGCTGCTAAAAATTACTGCGTTGATAGGTCCCTAGTTGCTTCTAGGTGAATAGCCCTAGTAGCAAAACAAACAAATAGACACACATATGCCTTTGTTAGTCGGCAGCTCCGCCCTACAGAGCTTCGTATAATGAAGGGACCCGCAATATCGATGTCCGTGTTGGTAAACGGTGATTAAATTTGAGTTATTTCTAATGGTAATGCACCCATTATCTGCACCCTTTATTTTCTTCTTTTGAATGATACATGTTTTACAGGAACGGATATGCTTTTTTACCAGGTTTTTGAATTTTCGTATCCAAAATTCATTCCGATCTAGGCGAATTACCAATTGGTTACCACCATGAATTGAAATGTCATGAACGAATTTTACTAAAAGAGCAGTAATATTCGCTCGATACGGAAGAATAATTGGGTATTTTTCATTAAAAGATAACGTAGAGTAGGTAAGCCTTCCACTTGACCGCATGATTTGGCTTTGGTCTAAAGTTGGATTTAAATTCGCCGATGGGCTTTTCCTTGAAATAGGTTAATTTTTCAATAGAGCTAAGTATTCGTTTTGAAAATAAATAGAAATTTCCTTTTGAGTTATAAGGCTGGTTTCGTAAAGGAAACAATTTCGAAACCTAGGACTTGTTCTGTGCCAAAACCGTAAAATATAGCATATGACGTGCAATAACTTAGACCATGAGGAAAACCTTTTAACTATTGTTTCAATATTGGGCAAAATTGTATTTAGATTTACCTTTATGGGTTTCATTTCGAGGTATTTATAATCAGGTCGTTTTAAAATAGACTCCGGCCAAGAACACTGCGGTTAGCAAAGCCAGGTAGGGTCATGCCACAATAAATTGATTGCCTCAAGATCTGTTGGCGAAAGACCTCTAGTCGCTAAATCTGCTGGATTATCGGCAGATCTGACATGACTCCATTTGATATTTGGTACAAAAGACTGAATCTGTGAGACTCGATTTGCTATAAATGCTTTCAATGAGCTAAAAGGCTTGTTTAACCATGCCGAAACTATTGAACTATCTGTCCAAAGAAATAATTCGTAAACAGCACCACAAGGTTCTAATCTTGGTAAAGGAACGTGTTTAGTCAGAGCTACCTTACTTTTAGAGCACAAAAAATGAGAGGAACAACTTCCAGAATCGTGCTGAATTCGAAAATAAAAAGTGGCAGCATAAGCTCGCTCGGAACCGTCACAAAAACCGTGAATCATTCGGACTGTAATGAATCCAGCGTGCAACCTGAATCTTTTGTATGTCAGGAAGTACTGACAAGAACGTTTTCCAGCGACGACACGTAAGTGGTAAAAGACGTCCCAAGACGTCCCATCAAGCCAGATTTGCTGCGTAATGATCTTGGCAGTAATAAGTACGCAAGCTAGCCATCCTGCGGGATAGAAGAGTTTTGCTATCACTGAAAGTACTGCTCGATTAGTAAACAATTGATCTTCTTCCAATATTGAAAAAAAGAGGTGAAAACTATTAGATCTAGCACTCCCCTGAATCCCAAGAGTTTTTGATACATATTTGTCTTCAAGTTTAAGAAAATCTTGGCTGTAGAGATGAGAAGCAGGGAATTCTTTAATCAAGTCCAAACAATTAGAAGTCCATTTCCTCATGGAAAATCCTGCTGAGTTTAAAGCATCTATCAATTGTCTCTGCAAGAAAAAGTCATTTTTGAGTATTGACGAGGTAAAAGTCGATTGCACGTCATCTGTTCAGTTTCAGTTTTAAATGCATGTTATTAACTTAATCATTAACCCTTACATACTAACAAAAAATGCTTAAGTGCTAGCTTAAAATTACTTAACAATCTTATACTAACTTACTGGCCCACAAAGGCGCTCTAAGCTACGCTAAATTCTTATAACTATGTCTTTCGCCTTTATTTACATTTTACTTAGAACTATTTATTTTGAATACTTAAGGCTAAGAAAAAATATTTGTTAAGAAAAACTTAGCTTATGGACATAATTTTTTATTTTTTATAAAAACTTAGTATCTAGCTTAAAATAAACCTTAGCCTACCTAACCTAAATGCACAATACACACATAAACACACATAGCCATTATACACAATCATATACATATATCAGTATACACCTTTGTATACACTGATATATGTATAAGTTTCTTAAATGCTACCCTGAACCTATGTAAGCTAGCCGTCGCTATTTACTGAGCAAATAGATTGGTCAGCTCTGCCTTTTTAGTGAGGCTGGTCCGTAATTGACGGAAACGATGACGAAACATCTTCTCCATCATTCAACCATCCCTCTTATCGCGATTCCCCACAGCCCTACTGAACCTGAGACGATCCACACTGCCGTGTGCGACGTCTCTGTTGTAGTTGAGTCGGCTGTCCCAAGCTGTCCGAGCGACATGGAAGATTAACGGTACCGCTGAACTATCCTGGATCAACCCTATCTGATCAAGGTAGAGGAATGCTTTCGGTGGAACGAAGCCGTCAGAGCGCACACTCTCGTGGTAAAGGTAATTGGGGTAGTAAGACCCAGATATCAGGTTATTCGTCGAGGTAATTGCTCTTGCAATTTGCCTTCGAGTCAGCTTAATTACGAAGTTTTCCACTCGTATCAGGTTCGCCCTGTTGTAAAGGACCTCATTAGGATAAAATTGTTTGTACTCCGACTTTGGTGTTCTGTACAAGCGAAGGCAAGCCTTAAGGCAAGCCCTCTCAAACACCCGAATGTTTTCCATTAAGCTTGCTCGTACATTGAACCACACGGGACAACCAAATACCAGCATGGGCCTGACAAGGGCCATGTAGCAGATTACCCTTACCCTCGCATCGAGTTGGCTGCTGTAAAACACTCTCTTTGTAAGGGCAAAAGCACCTTTGGCTCTGGGCAGAGCAGCATCTAGATTTTTGTTAAAATACAGAAACTGATCTAGCCAGATCCCAAGGTATCTGACTACATATCAACAGGCAAGAGGCTGTTTCAGTTTTTTTTTTTTCAGTTTTAAAGCATTTTATTTCCTTAATCATTAACTCTTACATACTAACAAAAAATGCTTAAATGCTAGCTTAAAATTACTTAACAATCTTATACTAACTTACTGGCCCCACACAGGCACTCTAAGCTAATCTAAATTCTTATAACTATGTCTTTCCGCTTTATTTACATTTGTTTGACTAATATTTATTTTCCTTACTTAAGGCTAAGAAAAAAATTTGCTTACAAAAACTTAGCATATGGACATAATTTTTTATTTTTTATAAAAACTTAATATCTAACTTAAAATAAACTTTAGCCTACCTAACCTAAATGCACAATATACACATAAACACACATAGCCATTATACACAAGTTTCTTAAATGCTAACCTAAACCTATGTAAGCTAGCCATCGCTATTTACTGAGCAAATAGATTGGTCAGGTCTGCCTCATTAGTGAGGCTGGTCCGTAATTGACGGAAACGATGACGAAACATCTTCTCCATCATTCAACCATCCTTCTTATCGCGATTCCCCACCGCCCTACTGAACCTGAGACGATCCACACTGCCGTGTGCGACGTCTCTGTTGTAGTTGAGTCGGCTGTCCCAAGCTGTCCGAGCGACATGGAAGATTAACGGTACCGCTGAACTATCCTGGATCAACCCTATCTGATCAAGGTAGAGGAATGCTTTCGGTGGAACGAAGCCGTCAGAGCGCACACTCTCGTGGTAAAGGTAATTGGGGTAGTAAGCCCCAGATATCAGGTTATTCGTCGAGGTCATTGCTCTTGCAATGTGCCTTCGAGTCAGCTTAATTACGAAGTTATCCACTCGTATTAGGTTAGCCCTGTTGTAAAGGACCTCATTAGGATAAAATTGTTTGTACTCCGATTCTGGTGTTCTGTACAAGCGAAGACAAGCCCTAAGGCAAGCCCTCTGAAACACCCGAATCTTTTCCATTAAGCTTGCTCGTACATTGAACCACACGGGACAACCAAATACCAGCATGGGCCTGATAAGGGTCATGTAGCAGATTACCTTTACCCTCGCATCGAGTTGGCTGCTATAAAACAGTCCCTTTGTAAGGGCAAACGCAGCTTTGGCTCTGGCCAGAGCAGCATCTACATTTTTGCCAAAATACAGAAACTCATCTAGCCAAATTCCAAGGTATCTGACTACATTTCGACAGGCAAGAGGCCCTCCGTGTTGTCCAATGAACTTTCTCCAATTTTTTCTGGTATCTCTAGAGGCTCTAGACAACGGCGTCCTAAAGAGAATGGATTCCGACTTCCGAAAGTTGATTTTCAACCTCCAGTCATCGCACAATTGTCTTATCTTATCGAAGTCACGCTGCAAGAGAGTATTAATAACCTCGATTTTTGGACCTGTTCTGTACGCTGCGTACATAGTATGGGGAAGTGAACCTATCAAGTCGCTTGTATAAACGTTAAATAGGATCGGCGAATTGACCGCGCCTTGCTGAAGACCATTTTTAATTTGAAATAGTCCAACAGAAATCACATCACCATTTTTCACGATGAACTGTCTGTTGGTTAGCATATTATAGAGAATGTACAAGAGAGGTTTGCTGATCTCCAGCCTAGTCAGCTTATAGAAAAGACCCTCTAACCATACGGTGTCGAAGGCCTTCTCCAAGTCAATAAGGCAGGTACAAGTACATTGTTTTTTTCCTCTATTCCATTGGATATCGAACACCAGTTTAGACGCGGCATGTGAGATATCATGTCCCGCCTTAAAACCGAATTGATTATCCGGAACTATATGTTTGTCCTCAACCCACCTAGACAGAGCTCTATTGAGACATCGGAAGGAGACTTATCGACCGTAGATTCGCCGGATTGGATATATCCTTTCCCTTTTTGGAGATAGGTTGAACCACCGCCGTTTTCCAATGCGCTGGATAATGTGCATTTTTCATTGCATTACTAAACAGGGTGGTGTAGATGTCCACCGCTTCTAGAGGAAAATGGTGAAGCACGATGTTCGGAATAGCATCGGTCCCCACTGATTTCTTAGCCCTGATTGTGTCGAAGAACTCACGGATTTCTTGCTTCGAAATTAACGGGGTAGGTCACCCTCTCTTGTAATGACATTATTTGCCATATTTTCGTCGCTGAACCGGGTGAAACCAGAGCCCTCGGATTGCCAGTTGCCTTTTCATTTCGAATGCAGAAGTCGGGCCCCAAGACGCGATTGTCCAGGTCATAATTAGGGCCAATGATATCAATGGCCGTGTATACTTCCTGGAAAGTCGCCCCTATGGTCTCAACATTCTCCTGTGGCTCCTCGATCACAAAGAGGGCGTCATCATCAGCGGCCTCATTTGGATCAATACCTGCTATTGTCAGTAACCGTTCGTTGTCTGCTGTCCGGGCTATTTTAAGACAGTGAAGGTCGTTTTGATTTTTTCTCTGATATAGTTTTTTTATTTGCGGGAACATATTCGGGTTGCTGGTGTTTACAACCCGCACCTTGTTGTTCCAATACAAACTTACAGACATTCTATAATTCTCTTTTATTAACGTTTGCACATTTGTAATCGACGATTTCAGTGTCCTAATCTCCGGGTCTTGTCTGTCAGTTAATTGTCTGTACAAGTTTTTGAGTCTTGTCAGAAGTCTACTCTTCTGTTGGTGCAGTGCGTCAATAGTAGGATTGCGGAACAGGTCTTCGTTAGTTGTACCTCGATTCCGCGGTATTGTAGTGTCCATAGTTTGTTTAATTGTCTCGTCCATTTGTTTTAGGTAATTGTCGATCTCCTCGTTTGACAAATTCCTATTGGACGGTGGATGGAGCGTGTCCATCGAGTCTTACTGTAGTTGTAAGAATATCTTTGGACAAACTCCTCCAATTCCGCAATTTCGTTGGGAACTGTAATTTCGATGCTAACCGCAATGGTCGCTGTCATACACGAATGTGAGTAGACAGTTTAGCGTTTGTAAATACGTGCCTGTCAGTCGTATACGTTCGTCTTATAGCAGTAGATCCAAATAAGACCCGCCTCTGCGAAACGACGGTCTGTACATGACATCGTGCTGACCCCACCAATCGAGTAGTAGGTTCCCTCTAGTGTTTGGCAATCCCCAATCTCTGTGTTTAGCGTTGAAATCCCCACCGATTATAAAATAATTCTCCCCCGATTCGTGTCGAGCTCTGTAATGAATAGGGTGGATTGTGAAGCCTCAGGTGCGTAAACAGAGGCCAAGTACAGCCGCTTTCCACTGCGGAGCGGGATATAAACCACGACTGCCTCCAACACCCGGAACCTGCGCAACACTCCCTTGTAGACTCTGTGAAATTTTATACCTTCTTTAATGAAGATCGCAACACCGCCTCCACGTTTGGATCTGGGCCGATTTCTTCTTCTAACAATATAATTATTGTACTCCAGTTTGTGCTTATCGGTTAGCTTGGTTTCGCTAGCGAAAAGCACATCAGGAGTTTGGTTTTCTAGCAATTTAAACAGCGCGGCTCTTCGTTCGATCCTAATCAGTGAATTAACATTCACCGCGAGGACCTTCAAAGTTTGCTCCACCATGTGCGTACCCATTACCACATGTGTTGCGTTAGGCCCAGCAGCAGCGCGTAGATCTAGTCCACCTGCTTGGCCTGTTCTTGCACCTGCTGTTGCAGCTGAGCCATCTGCCCTTGGACTCCTTCTCTTTGAGCAGTGCCAGGTTCTCCTCATGATCAGAAGACGGTTCCAACCCCTTCAGCAGCATCGATTGCTGTATTACAGTGGATGGCATGGCGATCGTTCCCCAATCGCTTGGAATAAAATTATAACCAATGACCAACTTACACAGGTCCTTGGTTTCATTTACCTCCAACTTATAGATGTTGATAGGAGGCACCTTCTCCTTCCTCTTCTGCTGCTGCTGTTTCTGTTGTTGTTGGTGTTGCTGCTGCTGTTGTTGTTGTTACTGCTGCTGCTGCTGTTTTTTCAGCTGCTGAGGTTTCAGCTGTTGTTGTTTTTTGCAGCTGTTGCTGTTTCTGCTGCTGCTGTTGTTTCTGCTGCTGCTGTTGTTTCTGCTGCTGCTGTTTTTGTTGTTGCTGCAGTTGTTGTTTCTGCTCGTGTTGCTTTTTTTGTTGGGAGTTTTCTACCTCTAACTGCTCCCTCTGCCTGCGTGCAGTTTGTTTTTGCTTAACAGCAAGCATTTTTTCTTTCAGCTTTTCTATGCTGCAGCTAATATCTTTAATCATTTCATCCTCATCTTCCGACTCAGATGCAGCTAGAGAGGCCAAGTTGTTGTTGCCCCCCTCATACTGGACTTCATCAGACATGAACATCAGCTTTTGTTTTTTGTTTTTTTCTGCTTCAGTTGCTAAAGCAGCACTTATTTTTATTTTTGATACATTCGGAGTGGTTTTCAACCTGCTCCACCATCCATCACGTGATTTAGTTTTGTAGTAAACACTTTAATTTACACTTTCTTATCACTGATTGTCTTTTTAAATAGAAAGAAAAGAAAAAAAAAAAACGTGCGCGGAGGCTGGGAAGCGAACCCACAACCCCGAGATTTGTCGTCCGGGTTTTCCACTTAGACTACCGAACACTTGACAAATTGTTAATTAAAAGTATACTTATTTTTTTTTCTTCCACACTTGTAAAGCCGAACACGAAATATATCAGTCGTTCATAAACCTCGACTGAGGAAAGACGTGTTTCGGCTTTTTTTTTTAAGTAAAAAAGTAAAACAGAGTGGTAAAATAACAATTAGAAACGTTTTAGCCAAGTGCTTCGGTGGCGCAATAAAAGTGGTGCCGGCCGAGAAACCGAGGGTCGTAGGTTCGATCCCCAGAAAAGGACGGACTTTTTTATTATTAAAAAGGAAAATAACTATAATTTAAATTAAAATAAGTTCAGTCGTGTAACCAGAAGATGAGTGGTGGTGAACGGTCCGCTATCCAAATAGCGGGTCCGGGAGATGGCACGATGTCATCTGATGACCAGACCGTAATTTCGGCCCGTTTGGAAATTATGACTAAGAGGAGGAGTAGGCTGAAGCCAACTCCAAACCTTGTGAAGCGCCCTTCCCTATCAGCATCTACTGAGAAGCTGCCCGGTAGAGCAAGGGAAGAGGCGCCAACAAATTCAGCGAAAGCAGCAACAGCAGCAGCAGCAGCAACAACAACAACAACAAACGAAATCAACAAAGCAACGAGTTCCACCTATAAACACATATAAGATGGAACTAAAGGAAACCATTGAACTATGTAAGTCGGCCATAGGAAATAATTTTTACATTAAAAGACTTAGTTTAGATAGGCATGCGATCCACTGTAACACAGTGGAGCACTATACTAAAATAAAAAACTTACCGAAGGAATCGACGACGGAATTCTTCTCCACACCCCGAATGGGGACAAGCTGCAAACAATACTGCTGAGCGGGATTGAACCGTCGACTGATCCGGAGGAGCTCCTTGCACTGCTGAAAGAGAAGGAGTGCGAAGAGCTCAAATTCGTAGGGGTTAAGCCATTCGTCACGGCTAGAGCCAAAAGGGAGAAGCGGAAACTACCGTTCTTCCTAGTTCAGCAAAGTCCCAACAGCAAACTGGATGGTCTGAGGAGCATCAAAGTCCTAGACTACCAGGTTGTACACTGGGAAAAATTAAAGAGGAGCGAAAACAATTTACAATGTGTTCGTTGCCAAAGGTTCGGGCACGCCGCGTCGAACTGCGAAATGCAGTCTCAATGCGTGAAGTGCGGAAAGAACCACAAGTCCGAGGAAAGCGCTCTAGGCAAGGACGGAGCGTCAGAAAAAAGCCAACTCTCTTGCGCTTTATGTAGGAACACGGGACTCACCGCAAATTATCGGGGTTGTCCCAAATTCCAATACATCAAAAGAGTAAATCTGGCTCGGCAGCAGAAAGTGGAAATTAAACGTCCACTCGTGCAGACACAAACACCAGCCGCTACTCCCCATGTTACCTACGCCCAAATGGCGGCAGGTAGGGGAAATACGGTACAACAACCAAAGGTAGCTTCTCAGGCCCCAGCGCCTAGAGCACCGGAACCTGTACCTGACATGTTGGCTATCTTGCTCTCTATTCAGGGGCAGATGGCTCAGCTGCAGCGTCAAATACAGGAACAGGCTAAGCGGGTAGATCAAATATACGCGCTGCTGCCGGGCCTAACGCACCTCCAGTCGTAATGGGTACGTACATGGCGGGGCAAACCCTGAAGATCCTTGCAGTGAATGTTAATTCACTGATTAGGTTCGAACGAAGAGCCGCACTATTTAAGTTGCTTAAAGACCAAGCCCCTGATGTGCTCTTGGTTAGCGAAACTAAGCTTACCAAGAGACACAAATTGAGTCACAAAAGATATAAAATAGTACGGAGAAACCGACCCAACTCCATTCAGGGAGGAGGCGTTGCGATTTTCGTACGAAAAGGTATACGTTTTAAATGAGTATATAGTCGTGTAGTACGTAGGTTCCAGGTGCTGGAAGCATGCATCGTGTATATCCCTCTCCGTAGTGGAAAGCGGTTGTACATGGTGTCTGTCTATGCACCTAAGGCTACTCAATCCACCTTTTTTATCTCAGAGCTCGAGACACTTTTTCGATTTCTGAGGCTGGAATTGGAAGACAACTATTTTATCATCGGCGGAGACTTCAACGCCAAACATAGTGATTGGGGAAATAATACTCCAAATACTAGAGGGAACCTACTATTCAATTGGTGGGGTCAGCACAGTATAATGTATCGACTCGGCCTTAAGGCGACGGATAGTCCGTCGTTTCCCAGACACGGGTCCTATTTGGATCTTCTGCTGTTCGACTCACGAATACAACTGACATCCTCTAACCAGCAAACTACAAACTGTCTACGCACTTTCGTGAATGACAGTGACCATTGCGGACTTAGTACAGAAATAACCGTTCCGAACGAAGCTGCGGAATTGGGCGAGTTTGTTCAAAGGCATGCCTACAACTATAGTAGGGTGCGTTGGACACACTTCTCCAGAACACTGACGAGAGAACTCTCCTCGAATTCGCTCTACCCACCGTCCAACAGAAATCTGTCAAACGAGGAGATTGACAGGTATCTAAGACTAATGGACGAGACAATTAAATGGACAAAACGATACCTCGGTATCGACACACTGACAAAGAAGACTTATTCCGCAACGCAACCATTGACGCACTGCACCGACATAAAAGTAGACTGCTGTCAAGGCTAAAAACCTTGTACAGACAGTTTACTGACAGACATAACCCTGAGATTATGACGCTAAAGTCGTCGATCAAAAACCTTCAAGTATTAATAAAAAAAATTACAGAGCTTCTGTAAGTTTGTATTGGAACAACAAAATTCGAGCTGTAAACACCAGCAACCCGAATATGTTCCCGCAAATAAATAAAATATTTCGGAGAAAAGTTCAAAACGACCTTTCGTGTCTTAAAATTGCCCGAACGACGGACAACGAGAACATACTTATAGCAGCAAGCATAGATCCTAATGAGGCTGTTGATGATGACAACTTCTTTGTGATCGAGGATCCGCAGGAAAAGGTAGAGGCTATAGGAGCGACTTTCCAGGAAGTATATAAGGCGAATGACATCATTGGCCTGAACCACCACCTGGAAAATCGAGTCCTTGTGCACAATTTCTACCTTCGAAATGAAATAGTAAATTGGCGATTCGAGAGCTCGGGTTTCACCCAGTTCAGTGACGAGAATATGGCAAATAATGTCATCACCAATGAAATGGTACTACCACCGTTCCTTTCGAAGGCAGAGCTCCAAACGATCTTCGAATCGCTTAGAAGTAAGAAATCAGTAGGAACCGATGAAATACCGAACATTGTGCTCCGATGTCTCACACTAGAAGCGGTGGACATTTATACCACCCTGTTTAATAATGCAATGAATAATGCACATTATCCAGCGCATTGGAAAACAGCGGTGGTACATCCCATCCCCAAAAGGGATGAAGACACTTCCATTCCGGCGAATCTCCGGTCGATCAGTCTCCTTCCAAACATCAGTAAGGTTTTCGAGAAGGTGATCAATAGAGTCCTGACCAAGTGGGTTGAGGACAAACATATATTTCCGGATAATCAATTCGGTTTCAAGGCAGGGCATGATGTTATTCACGCTGCGTCTAAACTGGTTTCTGATATCCAATGGAACAAAGGCAAGAACCAGTGTACTAGTGCCTGCCTGATTGACTTGGAAAAAGCCTTCGATACCGTATGGTTAGAGGGACTCTTTTTCAAGCTGGACAGGTTGGGCATTAGTAAACCACTGCTGTATATTCTTTTTGATATGCTCTCCAGTAGACAGTTCATCGTGAAGAATGGCGATGTGACTTCTGTTGGAACATTTAACATTAAAAACGGTCTGCAACAAGGTGCGGTAAATTCACCGATCCTATTCAACATTTACACAAGTGATCTGATAGGTTCACTTCACCATGCCATAGCGTACGCAGGCGACTTAATCACATACAGATCAGGTCCAAAGATTGAGGTCATTAATATACTCTTGCAACGTGACTTCGATAAAATTAAACGATATTGCGATGACTAGAAGTTGAAAATCAATTTTCAGAAGTCGGAAACCATTTTGTTTAGGACGCCTTTGTCTGGGGCCTCTAGGGATACCAGAAAGAATTGGCGAAAGTTCTCGATCGTGGGGCAGCACGGGCAGCCACTTGCTTGTCGAAATGTAGTCAGATTCCTTGGGATCTGGTGTTTGAGAAGGCTTGTCTTAGGACTTGTCTTCGCTTATACAGAACACCAGAATCTCAGTACATAAAATTCTATCCCAAGGAGGTCTTGTGCAATAGGGCAAACCTAATAAGAGTGGACAATTTCGTCATTAAGTTGACTCGAAGGCACATTGCAAGAGCAATGACCTCATCGAACAATCTGATCTCTGGGGCTTACTATCCTAATTATATGTATCATGAGAGAGTTCGCTTTGACGGCTTTGTTCGTCCAGAAGCGTTCCTCTACCTAAATATGAAAGGTCTGATCCAGGACAGATTGGCGGTGCCGCTAATCTTCCACGCTGCTCGAACAGCTGCGGACAGGCGACTCAACTACGACAGAGACGTAGCACATGGCAGTGCGGAGCGTCTCCGTTTCGGTAGGTCGGTAGGGAGTCGCGACATAAGAGATGTTGCTCGGCAGCACCAACAATTCTGGTGGCTAGATGAAGGAGGGGAAGTTTCGTCGTCGAATTCCTCCAGTAAGACGTAGCTTCATAGGAAGCAAAGTCGGTCTTCTGCGTATTTGATTGGCCGTGGCCGGCTAACATAGTGTTAGGTAGAATTAGGGTAGATATAAGAAAAAAATAAATAAATAAAAAAATAATAAAAAATAAAAATCACAAAAAAAAAGTATTTTAGAACAGAAGTGGGTAACACTCTAAAATATGGTATAGAATTAGATAGTTTAAGTAGGATTAAGTAGGCTAAGACTTAGTTGTAAATAGTTTATACGTTTAGTTTTAAGTTTTAAATTATAACAAAAGTCCATTTACCAAGTTTTCATACTTAAATTTTATTTTCTTAGTTTTAGTTTTAATAAATGTAAAAACAAAAATAAAAATAGTCTGTAAGAAACATCGAAAGACATAGATTAAGTACGAGTATTATGTTTAACTTAGAGTGCCCGCATGGGGCCAGTAAGATAGAATAAGATTATTTGTAAGTTATTTAAGCTAATTTTAAAGTATTTTTTTTGTCTAGCTTGTAAGTGTAAATGAAGTATGAAAATAAAAATGCATGTTAAATGAATGAATGAACACGAAATATGCCTGATCTCTACGGAGGTCTACACGTCATCTGCAAGACCTAGAAATGTACGTATTGCTAAATATTGAGCGCAGTTCACGCCAAAGGTGACCGGATTTCCAAAATAAGATGCGCTGATAAGACGAGTGTTCAGAATGAACAATGATCTGCTCAATGTCGGCGTTAAAAACGTAACGATAGAAACCCCATTTTAAAATGAGTGTTGTTAAATCTCTCTGTAGAACTTGACCAGTATACAACATATCATTAAGACTAGTACCATTGCTTGATGGACAAGAAGCATTAAAAACAACTGGATCTTTGTTGAAGTACTATCTGGTTTTATAACCGCATGATGCGGAAGATAGTATGTACATAGCTGGTGGTTTTTAATAATGTGTTAAGATGAAACAGCTTCCATATATCCAAGTGTGACATATTCTTGGAGGATATTACGGTAATTTGACCGAAGGTCATGATTTTTTTCCAACGACTTCTCCAAGCGATGAAGTTGTTTTATAGCTTGATTTCTTGAGTGTCCTAGTGAAGTACTTGCGGTTTTAAATGGAAGACGAACTACGTAACGACCATTGTCGTTTTGAGTAGTTGTATGGGTGTAAAGAATAAATATCCTCGCTTGATTGCGGACTTTTCTCAAATATTTCCTCAACTTACCAAGATTTTGCGATTTGTTAATCTGCCGAAGTCTCACAAAAATGGAATAGAAATGTCGAAAAGGAATTTACACGCTCGTGGTCCGGAGCGAACCCATCCAATAATGGTATTCTGGGCTACAATAGATCCCAAAATATTGGACTTTAGTCCTTCCAGTACAATGGAAGGTTATAAGTCTGAATCAATCAAAATATCTATTTTCGAGCTTTCATAAAAGTGGGGATCCTCAAGTTCGAATTCTACAAGTGACGAAACTTCTTGTTTATGTATCACACATGATGGAAAATCACTTGTGAGGCGTTTCAGAACTATTGCATTGGAAACAATTGTGAAAGTTGGGTAATATTTGGACCCTATACATATAGAACACAGCTTTCAAGCAGTTGCAGTAACCAAAGCGTTCATTCCAGATATCTGGTCTTGTATTGGCTTGACGGAGAGTTTCGATCTTTTCTGCGCCTTTTCGGATATGAAGGTAACCTCTGAACCTGTATCTATGAGCGAACGTAGCGTAAATTTACTTCCTAACTAATGGACTTCAATCAATACGTTGCCGAAAAGAATTCTTTTATTATTACGAGAGAAATAAGATTGAACTTGATAGGAATTTGAGTTCTCAGTGGACTGTATAGTTTGAGATTGGTGGATTGTATTGGACTCACCATTCCTGAAGGCGAAGGAACATTTTGAGATGTATTGATAGCTATCACATGCAAAAGTGTATGGTGCTTTTGTTTGCACTGCATGCATGTGTGCACATTTCTGCAATCTTTTGTTAAATGCGTAGAAGAGAGGCAATTTGTGCAATACCCTAACGAATTAACTTTAGAAATTCGATCCCTAACACTCAATTGCAAAAAAGTTTAGCATTGCCGGACAGAATGAGAACCATTGCAGAGTTTGCAAACAAAACGAATTCATTTCACTCCATTTCGGTATGTCTCGTGGTTTCTGAATGGATTGTTCCCATAACGCAAGGGTATTTTCGGGTAATCGATTTGAACATAAATAAACAAGTATAGGATCCCAAGTAGTTGCGGATACATTATGGGCTTCCAGAATCGATAAGCAATCTTTGATCTCGCTCTAAAGATCCTTAATATTTTTACCAGATTCTATTGTAATCGCGTTTAAATTAAAAAAAAATTGTAACTGCCTGTTCCCTAAAATTCTCATATTCTCCTATTAATCCGACAGCGCTTTCCACGCTAATTGAAAACTATCTGCTATTAGAGGAAATCTTGTAACAAGGTCATTTGCTTCATTCTTTGTTTTCGCACGAAGGTGAAATAATTTTTGAATGGCACACAATTTCGGGTGGTTTACGTATACTGCGGTAAACACATCTCTAAACGACGGCCAAGTGAGATAATCGCCATATAATATCTCAGTGTCTCAAGGTGGAACCTTTATGCACTGCTCTGGATAAGAATTTTGGATTAGATACACTTGGAAAACCGTCATCTTTGATAGTATTTAGCTTCTTCGAAGTATCAATAATTTCACTCAAGCAATCAATGTAGGTACTAGAAGGCAACCGATATTTAGCCTTTATTGCGTCAACATGGTGATCTGTTTCACAGCGCAAGTAATTGTTGTAGCATTTTACGTGCTTCTAAAGAACTAAGTGAAAAGTCAATCACCGGAATTTTTTGAAAAGCAGACTGAAATTCTACAAGCTGATCAGCTGCAGCGATAAAGTTCTCTAGCTGAGACATAGTCTTACAATATTAGAGAAAATCTTGCCCCTAAAATGAATAGTAAAAGAAAACCCGTACAGACAGTTGTTGAATCAATCACTTAGGTGTAATATTAGATTAGATTTGTTCACATTCACGTAGAATACGAAACTCAAATGGAATTTGAATATTAATCCTTTTTTTTACATTCAATATTGCACTGATTATTGTGAAATATGCACGTTTACAATTGGATCCTTTTGTTGCTTTTGTTGATATTTTGTTCGTCTCGTTGATGGGTTTTCGATTTCTTTGATTTGTTGTTTTCTCCACGTTGCGCTTAGTGTCATCAGTGGGCTCTGGGGGCTGATAAGCGATAAGAATGTTAGCACAGCGACGAAGTTAACACCTCGTGGAATTGATTGGTTATGTCGCAATGTATAATGGAGAACACAATGAATCTTCTTGTGTTGTATACGTACCATGGGTGAAGCACAATTTAGCGTAGTAGAGTAGTATCCCCTGCTGGTGTGCTCGATGATTTGTGGTTCGACCGAAATTAATAAAAGAGATTTTTTCCTTGGATAAGTCTTTAATTTTTTTTCATATACACAGGTCTTACCTCGATGAGGTCAAAATCAAGAAGAGAAGGATACAGGCATTTACAAAAAGGTGGCTAAGCAGTTTCCGATCTCAAATAGATTTGTACAGCGACATCTAACAATTCAAAGTAAAATATCAAGCAATGATAAGGCACGTTCATTGTCTTCGACTTGAACGCTATCCTAGCTAACCTCACAAAGGATTTCTACAAATGCAGTTGGTTCTGATCATAATCTGATCATAGTTTGGTATCGAGAACGCACAATATTGTCCTGACATGTAAAGTGCCTTGGCAATTTATTTCTTCGAAAATGTTGCCGGTGTGCCTAATTTGACTGACAACGTTTTTCATTATTTATAACAATTCAGCATTTTTAATTTCATGCTACTGCGAAAAGTCCAGAAAGCAATTTTTTCGAATTTTCGAATTACGAGTACAATTGTAGCAATTTAAAAGCTTACTTTTATGTGATCTTTGTTTTCTTTTGCCAGTTTGGTGCTGATTTAGACATGCTGATTTAGACTTATCGCCTTTTTCACTCGCAGAAGCGAAATAGCTTGTTAAATTTTAAATACCTACGAGAAAATAATTTACTACTAAAAATTAAGAAGTGTCAACTCAAGATGACTGCGTATATGCCTTGCTCTAGCTTGTCGAATTAATTGAAACTACAACCTTTTTTTATTACATTTATTTATTTATATATTTATAAACATTAACAATAAATTAAAATCTATTATTAATACAATTTTTAAGAGCGCTAGCATCAAAGACTTTCGGCTCTTCGTAAAAGTTTTTTACAATAATACTTAGTTAATTGATATTATTATATTTTGTATTATTTACTTGTATCTTTTCTATTTTAAGTTTTCATTTTGTGCATGCTAAGTAATTTATTTATAAGCTCAATATTTTTCTGGTTTGGATCTTGTAGCAGTTCCAGTATGTGACGTTGGCTATTATTGAAGTCATGAAGGGGATTAGCGGCTGAGAGATAGCAAGGTCCCAAAAGGTGTGATATCGTGATGGTATTGCTGCATTTTGGGCATATCGGAGGTGTTTGTTTCTTTAAAAGGTGTTGATGTGTCAGTTGAGTGTGCCGTATGCGCAGACGAATAAAGTTTAAAATGTGAAGCTTGCACATGTTGCGAGGGTGATTTGGACTGATTTTGTTGGCGTTCACTGTTTGGTAGTGATGTTTATATTGATTCCACTCCTGTGCTCGGCAATTTTTGATTTTATCCATTATTAACCACTTGAGGTCTTTACCGGTAAAGGATTCAAACATAATTGCGGGAGAATTATGAACCAGATTTGCTACATGGTCAGCGAGTTCGTTTCCTATAATGCCCACACGTCCTGGTGTCCGCATAAGCTTTATTTTGGATGGCGATTTTATAAGCATATCACGAATTTTCGCAGTTATGTTGCAATCGTGTCTTATGTTGATGATAGCTTTAAGAACGGAGAGACTGTCAGTGCAGATGATCCATTTACTAGCAGTGTGAGAGAACTTTTTAACGGCTTCGTAGATGGCTTGAGCCTCAGTTGTGAATATCGAAGCTGTGTTTGGAATGAGGTACTATCGGCGGTTTTTGAGCCGTCGGTGTACAAAAACTTCCATCCATTGGAGATAAGGTTAAAGAAGATTTCCTGAAATGCCTTATTATACACTAGACAAGGGGTGTTTTCTTTATGGAACTCGTGGAGTTGCAGAATGACGGATGACGTATTCAGGTTCCAAGGTGGGGAGGATGGTGTGTGTCTTGTGAATCGTTTAAACGGAACTTGTAAACTTGTGCCATTTTTAATGAATTGTGTGTAGCCGAGGGGATTTTCCGTTGCCGTTTGAGTTTTAAAGCTTGAGCTATGTCCTTGTCGATTATTGATCGTTTGAAAAGACAGTTTGACAAAAAGTTTAAGTACCACCTCTAAGTATCTTTCTTCTATTGTAGGTAAGCCAGCCTCAGCCAGGACGTTTTTGATAGGGCGTGTGGGAAAAGCTCCAATGCATCTTCTTGCAGCTTGGTGATATGAGGGTTTAATTATGTTTTTTGTAGATTTGGGACAAGAACCATACACAGCTAAAGCATAATCTATCTTATTTAAAACTAAAGTCTTGGTAATATAACTTAATTTATTGACATGCACATTATTTTTTTTTTTGAAGACAAATACTTAATGATATTGAGCCTTGATGCTAGCGATTTCTTAAGATTTAAACAATGAGGTTTCCAATTATACCTATTATTAACAAGAAGGCCTAAAATACTTAAATTAGTTACATTCTCAATTGTTCTGTTATTAAGAGATAAGTTTAGGTTTTGAAATTTTGTTTTTGCGACAAACATGAAGGGTATTGCATTTTTCTAGAGATAATTTAGAACCGGACATGGAAGACCACTCCGATATCTCCTCAAGCAATTTAGAGAAAACAATTTTAATTAGATTGAGGTCATTGTATTTACACAATATGTGCAAATCATCGGCGTATACTCGTAGATAGTGATCCAAATCTTTATATTTTAATAACGCTAAGCTCATCAAAAGCGATAGCGAAAAGGAGTACTGAAAGCGGAGACCCCTGAGGGATTCCATTTCCAAGGGATACGATTTTTGAAAAAATATTTCCAATTTTGACGCAAAATTTTCTATTAGTTAGGAATGATTTTATGTAATTGAAAATTTTGGGACCAACTTTCCATTCGATAAGTCGTTTTAATACGAGATGAATGCCTATGCGTTCGAAAGCTTTTTCGAAGTCCAGTGCTAGGATTGTAACGTGGTTTCGGGTGGATAGAGCGTTAGATATGACATAGTCCAAATGAAGTGGAGCATCCAAACAACCTCTTTTTGGTTTAAAAGCCACCTGGCTTAGACTTATCAATTTTTTGGATTCAGTGAACCAAAGGATGCGGTTGGCTAATATTTTTTCTAGAACTTTGGCTAAGCATGGGAGTAAAGAGATCGGCGGTATCCATCTAACTTTTCAATTTCTTTTTTTGGCTTTAGAATTGGGACAATACAAGCTGTTTTCCAACTTTGGGGTATGATACCTTTATCCAATATATTATTGTAGAGTTCGATCAGTCTGATTTTAGCCCTGTCTGGAAGGTTTTTGATTATTGGGTAGGAGATCTTATCCCGACCCGGAGTTTTTCCACTTGCCCTTGATAAACAGCTTTCGAGTTCTACAAGAGAAATATCTTTTTCAATGTGTTTTGCGGCAGGAGTGGTTGCAGGGCTTGGCGCTAATGTGAGTGATTCTGATTGTTTCATTACAAAACTAGAGGAAAAGTTCGAGTCCTTAGAATTATTCGACCAAGTGTCACCAAATAAGAGACAGATCTCATCTGTAGAACAGATAGGACCGGTTGAAGTTTTGATTGAAATTACTCGAATGTTTTTAAAGGATGTATTGCCCGTAAGAGCCCTTGTATTCCGCCAGATTTTGCTCGTGGATGTATTGGAATTGATTTGAGCTGTGAAAGTTTCAAAGCTTTCGGATTTGCTGATTTTTAGACATCTTCTAAAAATTGCATTTGCTCTTTTATAGGCTATCTGATTAACTTGTGTATGATTTTTTTTAAAAGTCCTCCAATTTAAAACTTTTTTGGCTCTTAGTCTACCAAGTTCCGCATTCCACCAGGGAACATTGCGATTTAGTGTTACAGGTGACGTTTGTGGGATGGATACATTGGCAGCACTGCGTATGCATTTAAGAAATACTGCAGCTTCCTTATTGACACAAGAGGATGGTTGTTTTGATAACCTACTCGTATGTTCGATGTTGCAAGCGAATTTGTCCCAGTTTGCTTGGTCGGTTTTAAATTTTGGAATATAGGGGTTCCTTACGCTTGATTTTAATGCAAATTTTGTAAAAATTGGAAAGTGGTCACTATTGTGTAGATCATCAAGGATGTGCCACGATGCCCTTGGTAAAATTTCTGCCGAACAACAAGTAAGATCTATGTGGGTGAATGTGCCATGTGTTGAAAAATGGGTCGGGGACCCGTCATTAAGAATGGCAAGTTCGGAATCAGTAATGAATTCTTCAAAAATAGATCCTCGGCTATTGGTTTTCGGCTAGCGCCAAAGAACATTCCAGGAATTCACATCATGGCGCATTCACTTAATGAATAATATTATCAAAGTCGGTTTTACTGAATGTTTGTTCGGAAGGAATGTAAATAGATATTATAGTGATTCTAATGCTGGTGTGTATTTCTAAAGCTATTGCAAGAAAGTTTGATCTAATTAGAATTGGGGGTGTGTGCGGAATATTATCTTTAACTAGCAAAGCGATTCCATGCTTTGCTAAAATATCCTATGTATGGCTTGGGAACTATGTGTGTTGCTTGAGTTGGAAAATGGGTCTCTTGTATGGATATTATGTTTGGGTTGTGCTCTTTGATTAAGAGATTTAACTCATCAATGTTGTTAATGAAACCTTTCATGTTCCATTGCAAAATGTTAAGATATGTGTTTGGGACTGTTTTTATTTGGTCGTTTTTATGGTGATTAAGTGAGTGTCGATGCCTCCAACCGCCGGCGGAAGGAACTGTACCCCCCACAGCGAGTAGAGGCATCGACAGGGGGTTGGCTGATAATTGCTTAGAATTATGTGCCATCATTTGTATTTGATTGTGGGTAGGAGAATTTATGTAAGTTGTGTTTATTAATTAATGAACCGAAGACTGGGGATAGACTTGTTTGGGGCGGATGACTATGATTGGAAAGTATGGATGGTGAAGAGAACATTGTGTGTGAGGTTGTAGGTGTGCGCGATTCTTGAGGTGAAGTAATGATTGGTGTGGTGAATTTTGAGGGAGGTAAGTTTGAGAGAGTAGTTTTTAAGTGAGTTGTTTTTAAGTAAGTTTATTTTTGGCTATGGGGTGGAGAAAGAGATCGCTTGGGAGCATCTGATTCTGCTGCGGTGGAGTGGGGAGTGGGAGGATATGAGACAGAGGCCCGTTGTTGTTGCTTGTCTGTGTGCACAGCAGCAGTTACTGCTGGAAATAGAGAAGGAGCTGGTTTATCATGGGCGGGTGATTGAGGGGGTTTTTCGATGGCTTGTTTCGCTCTTTCGGAGAAAGAGATAGATAAGGAATTTGCTTGGACTGCATTTTGTTGGTTGTAAAGCCGTTTTGCCTCGGCCATAGTGCATTTATTTTTTGTCTTGATTTTTAAGACCTTTTTACATTGTACATATTTTGGGCATGTTTTTTCTGAGGCGGGGTGCGTATCAAGGCAGTTATCACACATGATGCGTGTACATTGCAATGGGTCATGAGGGAGAAGGTTGCAGTTCTCACAGATTTTGCTTTTTGAGCAACGGTTAGTGGTGTGACCCAGCAACTGACAGTTGCGACATCTCATTGGAGAGGGGACATATTCCGTGACTTTGGTCTTATACCAACCAATTTCTAATGTTTGTGGAATTTGGTATAAGTCGAAAGTGAATAGAATTAGGCCTGTTGGTTGAATTTTATTTAAATTTTTTTTCGTAAATTTATATACGTCAATTACGCCTTGTGTTTTCATTTCACGCCTTGTGTTACGTTTATGAGACAAGGTGCGTATACGATTCCTTTTGAGGAATTTAAAGTTTTGTGATTGATTGGCTAGGTTGGTGATTTTGAGGAACTTTTCTGCCGATTTTTGGCTTTTGGCAAGTATTAGAATACTGCCATGTCTAAGTTGCGAGATGTTATCATACTCAGTGCTGACCGAGTCTATAAAATTTCTTAACAAAAATATACTCACAGCAGTGATTGGTGTACCTGGGTTTTTTGGTGAAATAACCACAAATTTTGGGTTTCTAAGGTTTGGGTTGGTTGGCAGTTCGGGGAACTCCTCGAAGCCAGAAAATTTTGGTTTTTTCTTTTTAGCCCGCGGCTCGGACGAAGCGTTATCACATAGCACATCGTAATAGCCTTCGGGCTTTTTCCTCGACCCCGGCGATGGGCCCATACCGGGGGCGTATAGAGGCACTACTTATTAGTAAAAATAAAGCTTTACCACGCGGTTAGGAAACGTAAAAGAGTAGAAAACTGGTGGAAAAAATGAGAAGAGTGACAAAATTGTCAAAAGTGCACTTCAGAGCAATCTCACAGCGAAAATTAAACGAGATGTTTGCGCTCCAAGAGCCAGACTGCGACTGTTTTCATTACATTTTTAAATCCTTTGTGTGGATTTTCTATTGGTTTGAAAAAGAAAGAAAAAAATAGTAATAAATGAGAATAGAATTTTACTATTTAAAAATCGATCCACAAAATATTGTAAGAACTAAAAGCGAAGTCTAAGTTTGTTTTCAAATTATAAAAAAAAAAACTATTTAAAACATCGGGCTTTCTGCCACCGCCATTACGAGCTTTTCACGAAACATTAATATACTGAAATTGTCTTGCATAATTTTAAAATAGTTGAATAGTTAGTAGAAATACTTGTATTAAAACATATATTTTTTATATGTGTAAGAATGGAATTTACAAAATATTTATTCTATAAGTTCTACGATATATTAAAGTTTCTTTCAGTCGCATTTATTAATTCACCAGAAAGTTGAAATTAAAAGGAATTGCCTCCAGGAACAAAGCTCCTTTTGTCCGGATACCAATTCCTGCGTCAATTTGAGCAATAATTGTTCGTTTGTGATTTTCGTTATATTTCTGGATAACCTTTTCTATTCTTTGTGCGTTTGGGCATGGTGATGAGGGGATGGTTGTCCAACCATTGATTGGCAAACTTTTGCTCTCACGTAATCAATCAAGCTTGATTGGAATTTGAAAATGAATTCTCTTCATGCTACTTCTCCGACTGCAGTGGAAATAAGAAAAAGCAACATTCTTTTCATACGTGACGATTGATTTTTGTCCTTCCTCTGTAATTTTACTCACTGGTATGAACTGGTATCGTATGCGTTTCTACTTTTATCCTAAAGCTATTTTCTTGTTATTGCCATTAAGCTGTTTCGGACTTCATGCTGTATCCCAAACGGCAGAACTCATTAATACAAATTGAAAACTTTTAATTTTCTTTCCTTAACGATGACGGCGATTTGGGATCTGCCTTCCGAGAAGATAAACTTCTGTCGTGTTAAACAGACGAAAAGCGCAAACATAAGTCATGCAGGTACTCGTACATTAGGTTCAAAGGCTAACTATAAGTTTTTGCTATGTTTTCCAAAAATCGGAAGGAGAATTACTTTTCTTAAGAGCATCTCTTATGATTTTCGAAGGATAAACTGAGCTGTAAACAAATTCCATTTACGTACACATATACATCAATAGGTATTCTTCCACTATTTTATTACTATACTTTCGCATATAAAAGTAAAGGGCTGTTATGTGTTCGCAACTACCGCCATAAAATTCGTTGGATTAGTTTTTTTTAATGGTTTTTTTTTTTAAATGGTCTTCTTTATTTACGATTACGTCGATATAAACTGTCATTTAATCCACAGGCAAGATTATTTCCCATTTTCGACAACATAAAGATTTATAAATAAGTTCAAAGCTTAAATATACAATATTGTATTTACATGAATCTAAAAAGAATTACAAGTCCGGATGGATCAATGCCTATAATGTGATTGATTTGACTTTGTTATGACAAAAAAAAATTAGTCCTTCTACTCAAATAAGGCTTTATTAGTAAAAGTGGTGTCGGCTACTACACAAGAAATATGGGTTTAAATTTAAGCGAAAAACGCAAAGAAAATATTTATGACGCCACCATCGCTTCGGTGGAAAACGGGAAACTACCAGTATTAAATATTTCTTTCATAAAATACCTTCACGTTTTGTGTGTTCATAGTCGCAAAAAGCCTTTAGTGATCTTTATAGGTAGGAAATAATAAGGCGAACAAACAATTGGGGGGAAATTAGACGGTAATCCTTATTACACCATCAATTAATTTTTACTATTTACTAATTAGAGCGCAACATCTCAAAAAATTATTTAAACATTAACAATTAGTTTTAGTGTAAACTTTAGTGGCTCTACTTTGATGATTTGAGATTTAAATTTTCACTTCACAGATATTGAATAAGTTGCAGATAAGACTCGTATGGTTTAGCATTAGTTTTTAAAGCTGTTTAAATTGTCTGCTGGATTGGTAGTCTACTGGGCTAAATATGTGACTGATATCAACCCCCAAAGAGCAGGAGGTTCCGAAGAGATGAAGGGATCGTTTCCTTTTTTTAAGAGGTGCGGATAAAACGCTGTTAATTGAAGCTTAGAGAGTATGGACCCAATAGACAAATAGTTGTTTCTTGATATTGTCTTAATACCCTTCCTGCTGCGATTGTGTGAGTAAAAAATTGGGTTTTTTTTTCTTAAGTAGCCAACGACATATTCCTTTTATATTGATAATGGTGAAAACTTGAGTGTTAAGTTTTTTTTTTTTAAATACTGGTATACTCGTACTTGGCATATTTGCATCTGTCAGTTAGTTGTTTTTTTGATAAATACTGGATACAAAATACTGGATACAAAAGGAATATATTAATGCTGGTAAAACTTTTTTATTTAATGAAATCGCTACGAAGTGAACTTGCTTACTTTTGCACTAAACTTGTTATTGAAACTATAACGGATCTTTTTACTGTAACGACTCAAATTTTCAATTCCGTTCATATGCACTTTAACAGCAATGTTGTTCAACAAAAAATAGCGTGGATGATTGTATCTGGTTTTTTTAGTTGTGGTCAATAATGGAACCATTACCTGCAATTGTTAAGGGACATCTCCTTGAATTTATTTCTACCTGCCAAATTGCCAAAATATTCAAAGTATCTCGATCGTCTGCGAAGAACATTAAAAATTGAATTTATTGAGAAAAATGCGAAAAACGGACATCCGAGCACTTTAAGTGAAAATTTCGCGGTCTTTGATGTCTTGTCAAGCCAAAACACCTATGAAAGGAACTAGAAAAATTGGAACGTCAGCTATCGTCTAGACTGTTTGAAGAGGATTGTCAAAAAACGGATGTCTTACCTCCAGGAAATCAAACAAGCCAAAACTCACCGAAAGGCACAAGAACAATCATTTAATTTTCGCTAAAAAACACCAACACTGGACCTTAGATGATTGGAAATAAGTATTATAAATGCAAAATTAAGAGATTTAATTCGGACGGGATTAAATTTTGTTTGTCTAATAAACGGAAACCAATGCAGAAACACCAAGCTATCGAAACGGTAAAACATGGAGGATATCTGATGACGTGGGGCTGTTTCTGATATTTTGAAGTAGCGCCATTGACGGAAATAATTACTCGTAATTCTGTATTTATCAAAAAACAAACTAGCTGTTAAAATTGAAAAAATATATCTTTTGTTAAAAAATATATCTACAGTTTCAGTTTTATAGCCTACTGGCTATATATTTACAGCACTGGTCTGGACATTTGCTCAAATTTGCTCAATAGTATATGTTCATGTATCGCCTTAGATTTCTCGAGTGCTAATTTAGCACACCAGAAATGGGAATACCATCGACAACGTCCACAAATAAATTCACATTCTGTTAAAATATTTCTGCATAGCATATTTTGTATTTGTACAAAATCATAATTGAAAGCAGTTATTAAAAGCACTACTGACAAAGGGGAGAAACTGTCGAGCAGTTGTGGAGGAAAAAAGATACGAGTACATATTTTAGTTTAGCGTTAGAAATTATAGGTCGTAAAGAAGGACTGGGATGATCAATATCCAATATTTTATGATATTAATTTTTGGGGACTTAGTGTATACCGATTATATCAAATGCTTTTCCAAAGTCCAACAGAAGTATGAGTAATGTGATTTTGATTGAAGAAAATAATTCAACCTGAATTATTATTGTTTTTATAATTATATTGTTTTTATAAATGCACCATTGACAAATATATACTCTACTTACACTTACATTCAACAGCAAAGCCATCAACCTAGACGAAATTCATATAATTTCTGCATCCTATAGCCCATTTCATGCTAAACATACACTAGAGCAACTCAACATCGGAAAGGTACTGCGGTACCACTTTAAAAGCAAAGCTGATTTCAACATCTTTAAAGAAGAAACGAAACAACACAGCATATATATCACTTTTCATCAGTTTCAATCATTATCCTGTTAAATATCATCTCATCATTCATAATATTCCGACAGCTTATCATCCGTCAAAATAAGGCGTCGCTTCAGCCCTATCAAAATCGTTGTGGCCTTCACTCTACACTAAAGGAGGGTAGATACTGGTAGCTGACCCCATCGAATATTAACGATCAACATATATATGTTCATAACTCATTCATACTCAGAATTACAAATTCTTGTCATTTAATTTCCCATGCTCTTATTATATATTAGAGATACACCCTTTTTTTTTTTCTTACCTCAAATCCTTAGAAATATTGTTTTGCAAACTTGTGCTTGATACATTTATTTAAATTCTAAGAAATCCCCAAATCAAAGAAACATGTGTAAATAAAAAAAGAAATTGTCAATTGTCGTGGCATAATAAAAATAAAACTTATTTCGCTAGAGTCAAAAAATCTAGTTTGAAAGTTTGGTGCATTGGCATCTACGATATCATCACTAAAAGGAACTTTTGCGGTGTCATCGTTTACATACATAACATGCGCATCTGAACAAAAATTAAAACAATACCAGTGGAATAAATAAAAAAAATTAAACACAATACGCCTGTTCTGTCATACCTAACGGAGAATGACTGATATATTCACAGGTCTGCTTAGTATCATCGGTGTTTATGTTTTTGCATATTCGTGAATTATTATGTCTCTGGAGTTCAGAGCGGGTGGTGCAAATAAATGAGCGCAAAAAGCAATGATTTCTCTGCGTACGTCTACGTCTGTAAATACAGGTAAGCTCATTTGGCACTTAGTGAAACACAGGTAGATCCCAGCCGACATCTCTTAGGTTGGTCAGATCAGAACATTAACTGATTTTTTCCTTTAGAAATTATCCACTTCCTTTATTCTGTTTCCGTTTTAATGCTGAAATCCACCGCGCATTTATAAACCGCTTCTATTTGAATAAGTTCTATTTCACAGGAAACGGCAGATTTTCCTTCGTTGGCTTTTCTTATAGTTGGTAGTTTTCTCTCTCTTCCTCCTCTTGACCATATGGCTGCTAAGTTCGTCGGCATCTGCTGAATGCATGAAAAGGATCGTCAAATATTGTAGAACACACCTTACCCAGCTGTCAAACAAAATATGCGTGTGTACGAATTTTGTGGTGTTTTGCAAATTTGCTGAGTGGATATATGGAGCAAGGCAGTTGGCATGTACAATGCCTTGCTTCTTTTTTCCTGGTGCCTGGATGCCGTAAGCAAAATCTGATAATTGATTCACAATCTTGGCGGGACCTCCCCAATCGTTCAGGGTAGAGGCCCTCGACTCTCTTGGGTTTGAAAACCCAAATTTTGTCTCCTGCAGTAAAAATAATTATGTTTTCTTGTAAGTTGTACCTGTCTTCTATTGTCTCTGAAGTGAGTTTTAAACTCACGCAGCACCACGTATCTTCAGAAGTCGATTTCTATTGCTTGTGGGAATCCGAAAACTATGTTGGTTGGTAATTTGAGATCTTTTCCAAAGTTGAGCATAGTTGGTAAAAATCCTGTTGATTCGTGTTGCGCAGCCCGGTAGGCCAATAAAGCCGATTGCAAAAGCGAATCCCAGTCAGTTTGATGCGGACTTACAAACTTCGCTAAGAACTTCAACAGAGTTCGGTTAAAGTGTTCGACCATACCGTCGGATTACGGTCGCAAACGAGATGTCCAGTTCTTCTGGGTGCCGAAGATGTAAATTGGTTTTTCTTTTTGAAGATCTCTGACTTGAAATTCGTTGCCTGATCAGAGTGAATGCAGTGGGAGACCCCGAATCTACAGAAAACATTTTATATGAGTTGGTCTACAACCAATTACAACTACATACCGATTTCCACTTTTTGTTCGAGGGAGTGGTTCAAGTACATCTGTTTGGAAATATCTTTCTATTTTGTATTTTCATGTTAAATACGAGTATCTGCAATATTACTGTTCTTGCTCTCACTAATAATAATTGCACTCAAATTTTGTACAATTTATATTGTATGTTGAAAACTTTACTCATTGCTGTAAATAAGATGCCTTTTCTCACTCACATGGATTAGAACTCGCAAGCAGAAGTACCACTAAATGCATATTGTACATTTTTATACATTTTGGTGTGTTCTTTTCGTCGTTCGGCTTTTTGCTGGTTCTCTTTTGGATGCTGGTCCTTTTAATTAATTTTGTAATATAATTCTTAAGAAATATCGATTGCAAAAATTTCAAATGGGTATCCTGATCGGTTGGGTTTCAGTTTTCCTTTTGTTACACGTGAAGGCTCGTTTCGAGACTCAAGGGGGTGTGACTACTCTTACAATACCGGAATACGTGTTAAGTTTTTCGGAAAATTGGATAGAGAGAGAGAGAAAGATTTTGGGCTCCATGTTTGGCATCTAACATTTAATTGGGAGACTAAATTATTATTGCAAATTGACTTGATGTATTGTATTGTATTTAGGCAACCATTCATCTCAGGAGATTTTAGTTGCCTGAGAAAAGTCTTTCGAGCACCGTTAGTATTGAACCCCTAACCGTCCGATTGAGAAGCTAATACACTACCACTTGAGCAACGGCCACCCACTTGAGCTTAACAAACGACACAGTTTTATAACAACAATTTAGTGTCCATTACTCTGCCGATCCAGATATACCTGCCTCTGGTTATCGGTGTGTTTAGCTCAACGTGTAGGATACCGAACTGTTCTCTTCCCTTACTTCGGCTTTTGAGCAATGCTTGCACTCTCCACGTGGTCTTGTAGAAAACGTTCAGTTTTCAATGCATTTTATTTTCTTACTAATTAACTCTTACATACTAACAAAAAATGCTTAAATGCTAGCTTACAATTACTTAACAGTCTTATACTAACTTACTGGCCCCACACAGGCACTCTAAGCTACTCTAAATACTTATATCTATGTCTTTCGACTTTACTTACATTTTATTTAGAATTATTTATATTGTATACTTAAGGCTAAGAAAAAATATTCGTTAAGAAAAAACTTAGCATATGGACTTTTTTTTATTTTTTTATAAAAACTTAATATCTAACTTAAAATAAACCTTACTCTACTTAACCTACATACATACATACATACAATTATATACATACATTAGTATACACCTTTGTATATACTAATATATGTATATATTTCTTAGATGCTAACCTAAACCTATGTAAGCTGGCCATCGCTATTTACAAGAGAAAACAGATTGGTCAGCTCTGCCTCATTAGTAAGGCTGGTCCGTAATTGACGGAAACGACGACGAAGCATCTTCTCCATCATTCAATCACCAGAAATGCTGGTGCTGCCGAACGACATCCCTCTTATCGCGATTCCCCACCGCCCTACTGAACCGGAGGCGATCCACACTGCCGTGTGCGACGTCTCTGTTGTAGTTGAGTCGCCTGTCCCCAGCTGTCCGAGCGACATGGAAGATTAACGGCACCGCTGATCTATCCTGTATCAACCCTATCTGATTCAAGTAGAGGAATGCTTCCGGTGGAACAAAGCCGTCAGAGCGCACACTCTCGTGGTAAAGGTAATTGGGGTAGAAAGCCCCAGATATCAGGTTATTCGTCGAGGTCATTGCTCTTGCAATGTGCCTTCGAGTCAGCTTAATTACGAAGTTGTCCACTCGCATTAGGTTCGCCCTGTTGTAAAGGACCTCATTAGGATAAAATTTCTTGTACTCTGACTCTGGTGTTCTGTACAAGCGAAGACAAGCCATAAGACAAGCCCTCTCAAACACCCGAATCTTTTCCATTAAGCTTGCTCGTACATTAAACCACACGGGACAACCAAATACCAGCATGGGCCTGATAAGGGTCATGTAGCAGATTACCTTTACCCTCGCATCGAGTTGGCTGCTATAAAACAGTCCCTTTGTAAGGGCAAAAGCACCTTTGGCTCTGGCCAGAGCAGCATCTACATTTTTGCCAAAATACAGAAACTGATCTAGCCAGATCCCAAGGTATCTGACTACATTTCGACAGGCAAGAGGCCCTCCGTGTTGTCCAATGAACTTTCTCCAATTTTTTCTGGTATCTCTGGAGGATCTAGACAACGGCGTCCTAAAGAGAATGGATTCCGACTTCCGAAAGTTGATTTTCAACCTCCAGTCATCGCACAATTGTCTTATCTTATCGAAGTCACGCTGCAAGAGAGTATTAATAACCTCGATTTTTGGACCTGTTCTGTACGCTACCACATCGTCTGCGTACGCAATAGTATGGGGAAGTGAACCTATCAAGTCGCTTGTATAAATGTTAAATAGGATCGGCGAATTGACCGCGCCTTGCTGAAGACCATTTTTAATTTGAAATATTCCAACAGAAGTCACAACGCCATTTTTCACGATGAACTGTCTGTTGGTTAGCATATTATAGAGAATATACAAGAGTGGTTTACTGATCCCCAGTCTAGTCAGCTTATAGAAAAGACCCTCTAACCATACGGTGTCGAAGGCTTTCTCCAAGTCAACAAGGCAGGCACCAGTGCATTGTTTCTTGCCTTTGTCCCATTGGATATCGGACACCAGTTTAGACGCGGCATGTGAGATATCATGTCCCGCCTTAAAACCGAATTGATTATCCGGAACTATATGTTTGTCCTCAACCCACCTAGACAGAGCTCTATTGATTACTTTTTCAAAAACCTTACTGATATTCGGAAGGAGACTTATCGACCGGAGATTCGCCGGATTGAATATATCCTTCCCCTTTTTGGGGATAGGTTGAACCACCGCCGTTTTCCAATGCGCTGGATAATGTGCATTATTCATTGCATTATTAAACAGGGTGGTGTAAATGTCCAAAGGAAGATGTCGAAGCACGATGTTCGAAACACCATCGGTCCCGACCGATTTCTTAGCCCTGATTGTGTCGAAGATCTCATGGCGTCCTTCCTTCGAAATGAACGGGGGTAGGCCACCCTCTCTGGCAATGAAGTTATTTGCCATATTTTCGTCGGTAAACCGGGTGAAACCAGAGCCCTCGGATTGCCAGTTGCCTTTTCATTTCGAATGCAGAAGTCGGGCCCCAAGACGCGATTGTCCAGGTCATAATTAGGGCCAATGATATCAATGGCCGTGTATACTTCCTGGAAAGTCGCCCCTATGGCCTCAACCTTCTCCTGCGGATCCTCGATCACAAAAAAGTCGTCATCAGCGGCCTCATTTGGATCAATGCCTGCTATTGTCAGTAACCGTTCCTTGTCTGTTGTCCGGGCTATTTTAAGACACTGAAGGTCGTTTTGATTTTTTCTCCGAAATATTTTATTTATTTGCGGAAACATATTCGGGTTGCTGGTGTTTACAGCCCGAACCTTGTTGTTCCAATACAAACTTACAAAAATTCTGTATTTTTTTTTATTAGCGTTTGGATATTTTTAATCGACGACTTCAGTGTCCTAATCTCCGGGTCTTGTCGGTCAGTTAACGGTCTGTACAAGTTTTTGAGTCTTGTCAGAAGTCTACTTTTCTGTCGGTGCAGTGCGTCAATAGTAGGATTGCGGAACAGGTCTTCGTTAGTCGTACGTCGATACCGCGGTATTGTAGTGTCCATAGTTTGTTTAATTGTCTCGTCCATTTGTTTTAGGTAATTGTCGATCTCCTCGTTTGACAAATTCCTATTGGACGGTGGGTGGAGCGTGTTCGAGGAGAGCGCTCTAGTCAAGGTTGCGGAGAAGCGTGTCCATCGAGTCTTACTGTAGTTGTAAGAATATCTTTGGACAAACTCCTCCAATTCCGCAATTTCGTTGGGAACCGTAATTTCGGTGCTAAAACAGCAATGGTCGCTGTCATACACGAATGTGCGCAGACAGTTTAGCGTTTGTAAATTCGTGCCTGTCAGTCGTATACGTTCGTCTTATAGCAGTAGATCCTAATAAGAAACGCCTCTGGGAAACGACGGGTTATCCGTCGCTTTAAGACCGAGTCTGTACATGACATCGTGCTGACCCCACCAATCGGGTTTAGGTTAGCATTTAAGAAACATATACATATATCAGTGTATACAAAGGTGTATACTGATATATGTATGTGATTGTGTATAACGTCTATGTGTGTTTATGTGTGTATTGTACAGTTAGTTTAGGTAGGCTAAGGTTTATTTTAAGTTAGATACTAAGTTTTTATTAAAAATAAAAAATTATGTCCATATGCTAAGTTTTGTTAACAAATTTTTTCTTAGCTTTAGGTATACAAAATAAATAGTTTTAAGAAAATGTAAATGAAGTCGAAAGACATAGTTATAAATTTAGAATTTAGAGTAGCTTAGAGTGCCTGTGTGGGGCCAGTAAGTTAGTGTAAGATTATTAAGTAATTGTAAGCTAGCATTTAAGCATTTTTTGTTAGAATGTAAGAGTTAGTGTTAAGAAAATAAAATGCATATAAAACTAAACTAAAACTAACCCCACCAATCGAGTAGTAGGTTCCCTCTTGTATTTGGCAAATTATTTCCCCAATCTCTGTGTCTAGCGTTGAAATCCCCGCCGATTATAAAATAATTCTCCCCCGATTCCAGCCTCAGAAGTCGAAAAAGCGTGTCGAGCTCTGCAGTGAATAGGGTGGATTATGAAGCCTCCGGTGCATAAACAGAGGCCAAATACAGCCGCTTTCCACTGCGGCGCGGGATGTAAAAGACGACTGCCTCCAACACTCGGAACCTGCGCAACACGCCCTTGTACACTCTGTGAAATTTTATACCTTCTTTAATGAAGATCGCGACACCACCTCCACGTTTGGATATGGGCCGGTTTCTTCTTCTAACAATATAATTATTGTACTCCAGTTTGTGCTCATCGGTTAGCTTGTTTTCGCTAGCGAAAAGCACCTCACGAGTTTGGTCTTGTAGCAATTTAAACATCGCGGCTCTTCGTTCGATCCTAATCAGTGAATTAACATTCACCGCGAGACTTTCAAAGTTTACTCCACCATGTGCGTACCCATTACGGCATGTGTTGCGTTAAGCCCGGCAGCAACGCGTAGATCTGGTCCACCCGCTTGTCCTGTTCTTGAACCTGCTTTTGCAGCTGAGCCATCTGCCCTTGGATTGCGAGCAAGATGGCTAGCATGTTGGGTGCAGCTTCCGTTGTTCTCGGCATCGGCGCCGGAGAAGCAACAGTCGCTTGCTGTACCGTAGCCCCCCTACCTGACGCCATTTGGGCGTAGGAAATTTGGGGCGTGACGGCTGGTGTTTGAAACCGTACAGGTGAACGTTTGACCTCCACCTTCTGCTGCCGAGCCAATTTTGCTTTTTTAATGTCGGTGAACTTAGGACAACCCCGATAGTTTGCGGTGTGTCCCACGTTCCCACATAACACGCACGAGAGCTGCGTCCTATCGGATGCTCCGTCCCTACCCAGAGCACACTCCTCGGAACTGTGGTTCTTTGCGCACTTCACGCATCGAGGCTGCATTTGGCAGTTCGACGCGGCGTGCCCGAACCTCTGGCAGCGAACGCATTGTATAACGCCTTCGCTTCTTTTTAATTTTTCCCAGTGAATCACCTGATAGTCTAGGACATTGATTCTCCTTAGACTATCCAGACGACTTTCGGGACTGAGCTGCACCAGGAAGAACGGCAGACTCCGTTTCTCCCGCATGGCTCTAGTTGTGGTAAATGACTTTACCCCCACAAACTTGAGTCCTTCGCACTCCTTCTCTTTGAGCAGTGCAAGGATCTCCTCAGGATCAGAAGACGGTTCCAATCCCTTCAGCAGCATCGATTGCCGCTTTTCACACTTCGGTGTAAATGAGTAGTGCTCCGTCGTCGTTTCCTTTAGGAGCTCTTTCACTTTCGCGTAGCCCTCCACTGTATTACAGTGGATGACATGGCGATCGTTCCCCAATCTCTTGATATTAAAATTACTACCAATTACCAACTTACATAGGTCCTTGGTTGCATTCACCTCCAATTTATAGGTGTTGGTAGGAGGCACCTTCTCCTTCTTCTTCGTCTGCTGCTGCTGCTGCTGCTGCTGCTGCTGGTGTTGTTGTTGTTTTTGTTGTTGTTGTTGTTGTTGTTGTCGCTGCTGCTGATGTTTTTGTGGCTGCTGCTCTTGTTGTTGTTGCTGGTGTTTATTTTGCATTTGTTGGCGTTGTTAGTGCACTTGTGGTATTGTATTTGTCTTTTGTTTTTGTTTGGACTGCTTTTGAGAAAGCTGCGACTGATGTTGTTGGGATTGCTCATGCTCATCCCTCTTCCTTCTGACCATTTGCTGTTCTTTAATGGCTTGTATCCTTTGCTGTAGCATTTTTATGCTGCTACTTATCGACTCTAATTCCTCCTCTTCGTCGTCAGATTCGCTTGCTGCCAATGCAGCGAAGTTGTTTCCTGCCCTCACTCCACCAAGCTTTACATTGGTCGTTTGTAGGGTGGGACGTTCTGCCAAGTTAGAGGTTGACTTTAGCATCCTCTTCCTCTTTGGCTTTGGTGTTTGGTTCGAACCACTCGAAGCCTCACCTGCTATCTCAGCCGATCCCGCTATTGGCATAGCGGACTGCTCTCCACAATCCATCACGTAAATTTGTAATACAAAACAAACACTTTTTTATTAAAATTGTCTTGCAACTGAATTAAATAAATAAACGAAAAAAAACTTTCGCAGAGGCCGGGAAGCGAACCCACAACCTCGAGATTTATTGTCCGAGCCTCTACCACTTCGGCTACCGAACACTTAAAAATTTACTGTTTAGCACTCTATTAATTTTTTTTTCTACACTTTTAAAGCCGAACACGAAATGCGTAATGCGTCTGGTCTCCGCTGAGATCTATGAACGACTGACTTCTTCTAGAAAACGCATTAGCATTGCATGTCGAGTACCTAACCTATATGGAATCTCGAAGTTATATTGTTGTAAACGTTACATCTAACGAGCTATCTGGCCTACTGGTTGCTTAAAATTACAAGGCCACCTAATAGATGCGTGATCGGTGCGTAAAAGGAAGCGCCTAGTGAAAAAGATGGTGAAGGAAATGGTGCATTGCTAGGACGACGGCCAGCAAGTTCTTCCTCGTGACTCAGTAATTTCTCTCCACTTGATTTAAAATACGACTGTAATACTCAATCACTACTTTCGAGTTTCCGTGCCTTTGGCTGAGTACAGGACCAATACCCATGTTAGATGCGTCTGTATCTACTCGTATCATAATAGGAAGAGATCATCCGAAGTCGGGAGCTCTTTTCTGTGAGCTCCGAAAGTGGTTTTAGTGTAGAGAAACCCTGAATGAATCGCCTGCAGAAGGAACAGAGTCCTAAGAACATGGCCAGTGTTGGACTGCTTGTATCTTTTGTTCATCGGTACTTAATGCGATGGACGAAACAACTTAATTACAAATAAGTAATGTTTGTTTTAAAAAATGTGCAGTTACCTGGGCTTAGTTTCAAGTTGGCACTCTGCAAACGTTCAAATACTAGTTCCAGGGTTTTAAAGTGTTCTTCAAACGTGCGAGAGTAGACTATCCCATCGCCCAGGTATACAGGAGCAAATACCAAAAGGAAGAGAATTCCAAAAGCGAATAGCAGGAACACAAAATTGTCTTTCGGTAGTAATGCATTGTAGTAGTAGTAATTATTGTTAAAGTGCGAGGTGAATTTGAGAAAATTAATTTTTCACACAAATATTCAGGAATTTTAGTGATAATGATTTTGTGCAAATATCTTATGGTACAAAAATCGAAGTATTTACTCAGTGGTAATCTCAAAATTCGATTTTTGTACAAGGATATATGATTTTGACGCTTCAAACTATAGAAATATCGGGTGACATTATTAAAGGCAACATTAAGTTCTCACTCCGCATTTAAAAGATAAAATTGGAAGAATAAGAGACTTAAATAACATTAATCTTGTTTTAAGAGGAGTAAAATACTGAGACATAGTTAGGTTACGTAGATATCCATACATATCCATCCCACCTTAAGTCGTTCGCAAACCAAATGCCTAGATTTTTGGCTTTATCAACGAATTCAATTTGTTTATTTCCTAAACAGATATTAGAAAATCCATTAAGATTTAAACTATTTCCTTCGGTCCATTGAAATATGGTTTTCAGATCATAATTTAATCTGTATACGGCGTCTTCGATCAGCGCCATCTGCAAATCATCAGCGTACATGTGCACAGAGGAGTAGGTTATGCTATCCGGTAAGTTATTTATATATAAGGAGAATAAGAGAGGGCCCAAAATAGATCCTTGATAAATACTCGTAAATACGAGTATATGATAAATACGACTAGGATCCGACGTAGAATTATTTGTTACAACTATTTGTTTTCAGACAGAAAGATAGGAATAGACCAGCAAGGCTGCAGATGAAGAAAAATTGAATTGAGTAACGAGTTTTGCTATGAGTTTGGAATGGTTCACAGTGCCAAAAGCTTTAGAAAAGTCCAATAACTCAAGCAGCGAAAAATGATATTTTTTCATGGATATCCTCAAATTATCCGATACTTTTCATAGCGCAGAAATACAACTGTGTTGCTTTAAAAAGCCGGACTGGTGTCTACAAATCAGTTTATTATGCATGAGATGGGATGGTATTTGATTGTGAACAATTTTCTTGAAGGTTTTAGACAGAAAATTCACGATTGAAATTTTTCGAAAATCAGTATTTTGAGACGCTGCATGATTTTTTGGTATAGAAATAATTTTTGCGGTTCTCCAAGCTTTAGAAAAGCAGTATGTAATAACTACAGTGTTAAATATATGGCTAAGTACTGGGAGAATATTGGATAAAATAACATGTATAAAAAATGGATGGTTTTGATCTAAGCCTAATGAACTCGATTTTATACTCATTATTGATTTGGCAACGTCACCTTGGTCAACACGATGAAATTTGAAGCAATTCGTACTAGTATTAGCAGATGTATAAAGAGCGTATGGGTTAGAAAATGACGTATTGGGCTTTTGGGAAAACATCTTGTTAAGTTCATTAAGATCAGTACTAGAGAAATCGAATTCATGCTCGTTTTTTTATATCAATTCCACTTCGGATGTTTGTCCACAGTGTTTTTGGAGTTAAATTACTTTTGAAATGTTTGAAATATAAACCACGCTTGGGCTTACATATTTCAAGATTGACAATATTCCTTGGTGAACGAAATTGGTTGTAGTCTCTTTTATTTTTCAGTTCTATGATCTCCGGAGTAAACCAATGTATAACTGAGTTCCTTATAACTTTTGATATTAACTTGTTAGTTCGATGATAACCAATTGTACATGTGTTTTCAATTGAGTCTTTATCGTCATGAGTCTTTATCGTCATTAATTAAGTACATCTACGAGTATATGTCACAGTCCGTGTGATTTTGGAGAAGGAAATTTTAAACGTCGCAAAAATAGGATTACCAGATAAGAACGAAAGGAAAAAAAATTTAAATAAAACAACAACGGTACGATATATAAAATTGATTCTGTATTTATTTTCAAGCTACGTTCATGCAATTATGTTGCTGGCGGTGCTTCAAGCGATTGGTCCAATTTTTGATATGTCGGTCCAATATGTGAGGCGTCATTCTGGCAATAACTGTTGCCTGGGCTCGGGCGGAAAGGTAGAAGGAGGAGAAAGGAAAATTGTTTTTGCAGTGGTTTGAAACTCAGGTGTGTTTGGTTTCGATATTTGCTCCCCAGGGGGTGGGAGTCCGAATAGGACGGAGAGTTTTTTCTTCACTCAGAGTGATTCGAGTTTAATTCACAGTATTTTTTTCTGTGCTTGAAACTCTACAACAGCCAAATCTACGTGTCAGTGTTATGCCTCCACACGAAGAATTTTTCTGCCTGAGTTCCAATTACACAAATGAAAAACTGACTTCCCATGGGCAGGATTCGAACCTGGACCCTCCGAGTGAGAAGCGATTGCTAGTACCACTACACCACGGCCACTACACCATAGTTGGTTTGTTAGTGTAGACTAAGGACTTGACGTAGCCCAGGGAGAATATAATCGAGTCGTGTCGAATCGCATGATCGCAGCGGCCAATTGATGAACGCTTGAAGTGAGATTACCCAGTTGCCAAATTACTCCTTCACAACTTCGAGCTTTGCGTGTAGCGCCGTCTTGTTGGAACCACAACTCGGATATGCGGGTATCGATGTTGTCCAGTTATGATCACAGAAAGTTGGTTAATATCGCTCTATATCTGAGACAATTGATGGTAACGGTGTGTCCTTCCTCATTTCGAAAGAAATAAAGTCCGTTGATGCCGCTATGCCATAAACACACCAACACAAACGAACGCTTGTGAATTGTGTTCGCTACAATAGCGGCAATTTTGCTTTTTGACATAGCCTCTGAGCCGATAATCGGCCTTGTACGAGAAGATGATTTTTTGACTAAAATCATTTCCAGCACACAATTGGCGAACTCATGGCGTTGTTTATGGTAGTTCGGCTTCAATTCTTGCGATAGCACAAACGTATATGGATGTAGGCCCAAATCCTACCACAAAATAAGCCGGGTTGACTCTCTGGCTATGCCCAATTCATACTTGCCGCTGCGGCGGCTATGTTTTCCTCACTTCACCCAATCTCTATCTGGTTGCGTATTTACAACTGAGCTGGAATTTCGATAAATTTTTTTAATAATTTCCGCACGTTCGAGTGCGAAGTAAAGAGTGCACTGAATATGTTTCCCAGGTTTTCATCGTCTACCTGTGGTACACCATACAGTGAAGCATCGGCGACATTTTTTTTCTCGATGCAAACGCTCTAATGTTCTTTTGCAGCTGGGATATATCCGTATTTTTTTGTGTCCTGGATAATTGATGACGCGAAAGTTCGTCGACTCTGTTTGCCAATGCAGAAATGGTATTTGTGACTTCTTCAATACGTTATTGAAATCGATATCGATTTTGTCCGAAAGATTTTTGATCATATACAAGGTGACGCAAAATTAATCATCCAATTTTTTTTAAATTACTTTTTTACTAAATAAAAAAAATTATTTTGAGTGATGGGAATCTTTATTTAGACCTTTACAATTGTTTCTGTTAGGTGGAAAAGATGATATCCGCCAGGTGGTTGCCGCCAATATTGATACACATTTGTACCCGTTTTATCGCATTTTCCATGACTTTCCGCGAGATTTCCCGTGATAACTGTTATAAGGGCTGCGATGGTCTGAGGCTTGTTAGCATAAACCCATGACTTCAATTAACCCCAAATCGCCAAAATGGGATATTACGTGACCAGAAAACGCTTCCTTCACAATATCCATTGAGGGTCGTGCTGTGTATGCAGTCGTACCGTCTTGTTGAAGCCAAATGTTCACCAAACCGGCAGTAAGAAGTCGTTTATCATGGTCCGGTAGGGTTCGCCAGTAAGTGACCGTATCGCCGATGGCGTCCTCAAAAAAATACGGCCCAATCACTCCTCCCGCGTGAACGCCGCACCAGACAGTGGCCTTGAGTGGATCTAATGGCTCTTCGTGCATCACACGCGGATTTTCAGTGCCCCAGAAATGAAGATTTTGCTTATTGACGTATCTGCTTAAGTGGAAATACACTTCGTCGCTCATGATGATTTTCAACACAAAATCGTCCTCTTCGTTGTTGAGATTGAAGGTGGCTTTACAGTAATTCACACAGGGTTGACGGTCAGGAGGCATTAACTGATGCACTGTTTGTACTTTGTACGGGAGCATGTGTGAATCTTTCACCAAAATTCGCTGCAGGGTCCGTCTGGTGATGACCAATTGCGTGGTCCGTCGTCTGGTTAATGTTTCTTGGTTCTAAGCGATATCGGCAGCCACAGCCGCGATATTCTCTGCCGGACGACCGTGCCGGAATGTTTGCCCAGTTGGCGCGACACGATTATTAAATCGACGTCAGAATTCACACTGCGCTAACACCACCGACCGATTATTGGGCAAAAACATCGACAGAATTATTCCATCTTCTTGCGGAGTATAACGCTCCATTGCTTGTCACTTTCTATACTGTAGCTATCTAGTTCACAAATGTCAAATATGATTGACGTACGACGACTTCATTTGCAAAAATTATACCATCTTCCGATTGTATGATTAATTTTGTGCTACCAGTTATAAAATGAGCGACTTCGAATCAATTATTCTATTTGTAAAGGCGGTGTTCTCGTTATCCTACGGATCCATTTCAAACACAAGTAGCCGCTATGCAGGTACATTGTAGTGAACGATTTTGCTCCCGCCATTGTTGAAAAAACATCCATGAGGGTCAAAGGGTGGGAATCTTTTTCGTCACTTCGTTCAGCTTTCTATAGTCCGCACAAAATCTAGAAGTCTTTCTTTTTTATCAAGACGATCGGTGCAGCCGAATGACTTTTCGAACGCTCTATTACTCCTCTTCTGTTCAAATCCAGAATTAGGTCTTCCATCTCTTTTGTTTTGCCAATTTACCGGAAAGATACCGCCCAACACGTATCTTAACTGGTTTATCTTCTCCTGTTTCAATGCGGTGTCTCGTTACTCGTGTACGCCCAAAGTATGCTGGCCCTTTTGGAAAGATCCCTTGGTATTTGTATATCATTTTCGCAAGCACTATCACCTGCACTTCGGAGCGAGCTTTCTGAATTAGCTCATCTGCCCCTGCAAATCCTCTCTGGTATGACTCCATTGGGACTTCGCAAACTTTCATTACTTCCATTCGACCCACCACGTTATTTTTGGGCATCGCTTGATGTCATCGTAAGGCAGCGCGATTCCCCTTCTGGGTCTATAGCTACTATTTTCGGCAACTTCAAACTGGGCACAGGGCCTTTTATATCAGTCGGTCGACTTACTTCTACCAGTATTTCCCTTCTGGCCGTAAGGATTGCTGTGACTCTTACTGTTAGCAAAAGTGTACTTAATCCGGGAGGAAAGCTCAGGGGAAGTATTCTACCCTCTATTTCGTTCGTCATTTCTTCGAAGTCCACGTAACATTTACGGTTTAGCAGGAAATCCTCCCCGAGAATGTTTGGCAATTCATGTCGGGCTATCCCAAAGGAGTCATATCATTCTTTGTGATTAATAAAATATCTCACCTTAGACATTCCTTTCCTTAAGATTTTTCCTCCAAAAATACCCACCATCTTGGTCGGGGGATCCGCTCATAATGGTCTTATCGGGAAGAAATTGTGCATAAGCATAACAGATATGCTTGCTCCAGAGTTCACCACGAAGGGGGGATTCCGGCAAATCCTTCCACATAAAGGGTGGTATCATCAGTGATTTTCACAAAAGTTGCTCTTGGTTTTTTCCTCGTTTTTGCTAACTGCTGTTCCATGTTCATTGTCCGGTGTGAAATGGACGAACATGTCGTTGGTGAAGCGCTTTTATTTTACCTCAGTAGACAACCTCTGTCTACGCTTTCTAGTTTTTTGGGACACTTGATTTTCTTGGTGCAGATCACGAACATCTTGTGTTCGACTTTGTGACTGGGTGCCCTGTCGAAGCCCTCTCACTAAACCGTTGGTGCAACAGGCTTATCAGACACTCGTAGTCTTGGCCTGGATTCAATGGCAAGGAACTTAACACGGACATTGCTTCCGATCTTAGCTGCATCACATTTGCCTTCTCTTATATTTTCCACTTAGTGTACCTAGAAGTGGCTTTTCGTCCGAAACCTGACTCCACAGATTAAGCATATAGTCTTGCAGCATCGTGCGCAGACTTGCAGTCTCACTTGACCCTGAGGCTGTTGTTTATTTCTACGGCGTAACTTTCTTCGAATCCATCTTGTTGATACTGGTTTGCTATCTACTGATAAAAGCAATATCCCACACCTAACACCAGTGTTACAAAAAGAAGTTAATATACGCAAAAAATGTCTCGATGTTACTACGAATTAAATTTATAACTAAAATTAACAGAAATGCGAGTGTCCGTGAGGTTTGGACTTTTTTATTTTAGATATATTTTTTTTCTGTTTTTATAAATTAATCAGGGAAATTAAAATCTCCAGCCCGTATTCAAAATCAAAAGACGTTTGTATAATATTAACTGAGTTTACTCCAAAAAAAATATACGGATTAGAAACATAATGTATTATGAGGTGGATGATGACGACTTGCCGAACGGGAAAACTATGAAGAATGAGAGCAATAAGGGAAGTGGGGTGATGTTAAATGGCCTTAATCATGGGTGTAAAATATCCAGTCCAGAGTCACTCTGATGCATTCAACGAGTCATGGGTTTAACGTGAACGCCTGTCTGTAAGACTTAATTAAACGGGATGACCATTCATCTATGAGAGCAAGTATACCACTTGAGTTGGAGGCATCAGTTCCAACCTTGGTATTGTTCGAGGCCGATCTAAAATCTCTTACTGCTCCCAGTACTTATTTGCTACTCTACAATGGGTCGGTGATCCGACCGAGCTTCCCGAATATCGGCAGGAAGTGTTCCGTTTTCAGCAGAAACAAGCCGTTAACGGCGATTTTTCTTTCTTTCTTAAACCACTTCGGATGAGATTGTAATCGTCTGACATATTCTTGTTTCCGTTTAGCGAATCCTTCCTGCAACTTTTCGACTAAGTCTAAACAATTCAGTTGCCATCGAGGATTAATCGTTGTGTCAATTAATGTTGTCTCAGGTGGTGCCAACAATGGACCTCCAATCAAGAAGTGACCAGGGGTCAACGCCTGCAAGTCATCCAGATCATAGGTAAGAGGACACAATGGTCTTGAGTTTAACACAACTTCAATTTGGCACAACAATGTTGACATCTTTTCATATGTGAGCGTTGACAGTTCAATGGTGGTGTTTTATTGATTTAACACCAGTTTCATAAGACAACGAAATGCGGAAATGCTGGTGGGGTAAAATACCACTTGATGCTAAAATCTGTTAACTTTGGAAAAATGTCGGCTTCTACGATTTTCCAGAAGTTCTGTTTGTTTGCCTGTATGATTTCTCCGCTTTGTGGGGGTGCTATCACTATATATGTGTCAACAAATTGCTCTCCGAGCAAAGAAACGCTTAAAGGCAACGCGAAAAGTGCCGAACTGGTCATCGAGAAGTGCACACGCACTTGTGAAATTCGCTCCTTGCGTGGAGGGGGAAAAAAAGTGCCAAAATACATAACCGCGCGCGAGTGAACAAAAAAATCAACAGCCAAAAAAATTCACTGTGCGGGCAAAAAAAAAATTTTTTTTTATGAAATCAACACCCGCAGTGCGGGTATCGTAACCCTTCTGCCCCTGGTCATACTGTTCTTGTATTCGGTCACTGCCGTTGCTTTATTACATTGTCATACAGAGCGCGTCGTAACTGAGTGTATGTAACAACCGATCGACAGCGGGCTGTGGGTCTGAATTTTGTTGGTGTGCTGTTGCACATTGTTGTAAGGGCATAACACCTACAACAATTTGATTCGGTAAACCAACTCCGAATTTATACTTCACAGCTGTGTTTGTCTGTTTTTTTACAATGACTCGGGAATTTGAGTGCATATTGCCAATTACACGGGCTAAAAAGTAATCACATTTCTGCGTACGTCCACGTCTGTAAATACAGACCAGCTGTTTTGGCACTTAGTGAAACACAGGTAGATCCCCTCCCACACCCCTCAGATCACTCCGATCTGAAGCTACCTGGCTACGAGCTAGTGCCATTATTCTTCTCTTACCGCGGTCTCACCATTTACGTGCGTAGGGATCTAGCTTACGAAACTCCACCACAATGTAGTTCCTGTTCCAATCCGGAATTCAATTTCATGTGGTTGAAATTCCATTTCCGTAAGCAACTATTGCTTTATTTACAAAAGCCCCAAACTGGACAGCAACTCGACCTTTAATGAGTTTGATGCCCTGTCTGACTCCATACAGAGAATTGAATCCTTATATCCTCATACCAAAATCGTCATTACGGGCGATTTTAATATACACAATTTTGTGTGGCTTCGACATTCTCGACAGACAATACGCGAACGACGGTGTGTTGAGATCCTCGCTACGGAAAATAACTTAATCCAGCTTGTAAATGAGCCCACACGAATACCAGACGTGTAAAGTAATACCGCCAACACCCTTGACCTGTTTTTAACTTCTCACCCCGGCAAATACAAGATCAATATGCAATCCCCTCTAAGCTCGTCGGACCACTGTGTCATATGTGATCATATATCAGATAGAGAAAAGATTCCTAAAAGAACCGGATGGCCAACTGGATCGGTCTTAACTACATCTTTAGGAATTTTAACTGGTCGTTATGTTTCCTCGATAACAACGTAGATGCCGCTGCTGATATGATCACAAACACCATTTTCTTTGGAATGAAAACCTCATCGAATGAAGAGTATCAAACCAAAAGAAAAGGCATGGTACGACTCGAGCTGTAAAGGGCTATCAGGGTTAGAAAAAAGTTTTTTCGGTCCTTCAAGACCATTCCAACAGAGGAAGACCGTGAAAAGTGTAAACGAGCCAGGAATGACTGCAACGCCTTTCTTAAGTGTGACTTTTCAAGGAGACAAAAAACTGAGGCAAAAAAAAAAATATTACAATGTCCCAAAGGTAGTAACAATTTTTGGTGGTTCGTCAAAAATATTAGAAATTCTGCTCATCCTCCATCCTTACGCTCATTTATAATAACATTCCAGAGGTCAGTTGTTTGGACAAAATCAATCTGCTTGCTGAACACTTTGCGGCAAATTCAATACTCCCAGGTTGTGCTTTGTCTCCTCCTACACTTGAGTGTGTCGAATATTCAATGGATCAAATCCACTTTCACACTCGTGTAGTAGCAAGAGTTCTTAAAGATCTTAACATTCACAAATCCGCTGGTCCAGATGGTATATCTTCTCTTGTTCGGCGCTGATGATTTTGTATCTTTTTGTATTGACCGTGTTGTAATTTTATTACTTAAATGTGTCGTACAGTAACAACTGTTTTGTAAAACTAAAATGTACTGTCTTAAAAACTGTTTAAGAAAACTTTCTAGAGTAAAAATAATTTTAAATAAAAAAACTATTTACGAGGGGCGTTCAATATATTCATATATATTCATGCCACTGCATGGACTCTTGTTTGCTTTCAGGGTCATAATGGTGGACCCATGTTTCGTCCCCAGTAACAATTCGATCCATAACACCGTCCGCGTTCTCACTACACATCTCCAAAAGCTCTCTACAGCATGCGATTCTCACTTTTTTCTGAGGCGCTGTGAGCATTCGTGGCACCCACCTTGCACTGACCTTTGAAAGGTTAAGATGGTCATGAAGAATGGTGTGAATGGTTCCAATTGAAAGCTTGGTGATCTCTGCCATCATTTTCACCTTTATTCGGGCATCCTCAAGAACAAGTTTTTCGACTTCTTTGATGCTTTCTCCCGTACAAGCAGTAGCCGGGGCGCCGGAGCGGGGGTCGTCTTCAATGCTCTCTCTGCCTCTCTTGAACTCACTTGACCACTTTTGCACAGTTGATAATGAAGGTGCGGAAACCTGGTAAACAGCCACCATCTCTTCATGAATAGTTTTATGACTTTTTCCTTGCTTAGTGAGAAATTTAATTACAGCGCGATGCTCAATTTTCACCATCATCGTCTCAGTTGCCATTATGATTCTGTTTAACTAGAGATAAAATGCGAATTAATAATCACATTTATATAAAATTTTACATGAATGCACTAAAATAATAGTATTACTTGATAAATAAGTCAATTTATATATACAACCACAGCTTCACCCCGATACCGAGAATATGTTGAACGCCCCTCGTACTAAGGCATTATACGAGTAAAGAATGTTGATTTTATTGTTTGGAAATGTCTTGCTTTTATGTTGACTTTTGACAAGTGCGATATTTATATCATGCAAGTTTATGATAATAAGTGTGTTTATCTACATATTTAAGTGTACAATTTTTTTATGTTTTTATATCTCTTACATTTGAAATATTTTATTGTGATTGAAATCTTTATCAGCAACATTCACCAAGAAGCCGTGAACAAAGTTTGCAATTACGAGTATCTTCCGGTTTGTACTGGAACACCCTTTGGCTCGATAATCTACTACCTTTCTTGCGAACGCTCATATGAAAAGAAATTCCATTTATTCAAATTTGCAGAAGGTGATAGACAACACAACTACACTAGGGACACAAAGGTGCAAAGAGCACCCCTAACGGCTAAATGCGTTGGCTGATGTTTTGTTGTTACTTTTACTGTATAGTTTTGTCCTCTTTACACTACTTCTTAACATTGCGAAGTTGAAGAAGAGGGCTTGGGTTATGACAGCCGTGCCAGAGGAATTTTTGTTTGTTTTTTAATTTAGTGTTTAGTGCGGGAATTTTTAAAGTTTGTTTTCGCTATTTTGTTTAGGTGCATCGTGAAATTCAGGTGAGTTTATTAACTGATATTATATATTGTATATTATTATATTTTATTTGGTGTGGTTTGTTGTGTATTTTACGTATTTTACCGGTGCCTTTGTTTAGTGTATGTGTTGAGAAAACAGTTTTTTTTTTGTAATTTGGTTTATATTTATTGTGTGTGAAATATGTATTTTTATTAGTAATGTGGTGATGCTTGCAGTTAAATATATTTATTATATTTCTTATAGTATATTAGCCTTTCCCTGATGATTGAATTGTGTTTTGATTAATTGATTTGTGGTGGGTGTGTGTGTAGTGTAAACTAATTATTGCAGATTATATTTGTTTATATCGATGTGAAAATATGATGTATTTTGATTATTGGTTTTATAGATTTAAGAATTGATTTATTTAGTTTATTATTGAAAGTTTTGAGCTAAGATATTGCATGGTTAATGGACTGTATGTGTGTGGTTTATTTTCTTTAAGTATCGTGTTATCGATAAAAATTTGAAGATGAGTGATCGGAATCTGTGTGATGATACGAATTGAAGCTGTTGTTTATATTTTGGGTTGATAGTGATGACATGATATATTTATGGTGTGAGAGATTTTTTTTGTATAACTTTTGTATGTTTTGATTTTATTTTAATTTTGAACTTATTTTATTTATGAACGTCTAAATAATTTGCTGTCCTTGTGGGGTTTTATTCGTTTTGTGATTGGCCTTCTCAATGTATATGTTTTTGTTTTCAGTGTGACGACTCGAACGTGTTCATGGTTTCCTGGTTTCCAATGTTGTGGTGGTAGCGCTAAATACTCACTGCTCAATTTTTTCCGGAAGCCGTCTGTTAAAACTTGAACCCTCTTCCATCTGTCGATTGTGTTGATGTTGTTTGTCGACGTGTCTTCACTAGGTACAGCGTTAAATATTTCGCCGATTAAAAAGTGCGCGGGAGTGATCACCTCTAAGTCTTCTGGGTTATCGGATAGAGGGCACAGAGGCCTTGAATTCAGCCATGCTTCTATTTGCGTAAGAAGTGTGGTGAATTCTTTGAATGTTTGTGCCACGTCTAAAGGCTGCTAAAAAGGCTTGTTTCGTGAGATCACTCACTGCCTCCAAATGAATTGCCTTTGTTGCGAGGCATATAAAAATGGCAAAGTAGCCTTTTAGTATTTCTGCACCTTTTCCTTTCCACGTTTTTATATCGATTGGTCAGGCACAGTCGACCTCTGTGTTCGTAAGTGGTCCAAGCCCGTGCTGCTGATAAACTCGACATAAGCTACGTCATTGTGCGACGTGACGCATTGCTGAATGGTGTGCTTTGCACACTGCTTTATTTGGATGATTCAATACCTTTTCCGAATATATGCTGTCATTTGCTGGATACCACCGTGTTGCGTTTTTTCGTGTGTGTCTTTCGAAGAGTTTTGAATGGGAAACGGTAGCTCTTCAATTTCCCAAAACTTTTTTAACATGCTGTCGAGACCCACATTTCGAGTGAAGGTTCGAGGTTTTAAAGGTGTCTCCGAGATCTTTCTCAAAACTACCCAACCTAATTGAGTCTTTTGAGCTATTGGCCCGGTAGGTTCGGTACTCCGAACGATGTCCGACATGATTATATCTGCATAAACATCGGTACCAAGCAGCAGATCAGTTGCCAACAAAACCCTTGTATTATATGTCTGTTAAGTTTGGAACGTGTTTCGGATTTGCCCAGATCTAGAGGGACTTGCGTGGGATTAAAAGAGTTTGCATTTAGGTTCATTGGCGTATCTTTGTGTTTTTTATTTATGTTATGATGTTGAAACTGTTGCATTGTTTCCGTGTTATTTGAAAAACTGATGTGTAGTAAAGAGTGTTGCCGTTGATGACAGAAGTAACAGTTTTTAGTACTTGGACAATTTCGGGTAGTATGGCTTTAAGCCAGACAGGTGTTGTAGACCTTTGCTTGCCGAACAGTCTTTTGCCTCCTCGTCATGTCCATGCCCAGAAATCGCTTATAGTTTCTTAACGAATGTTGCCCGTTGTTGCATACCTTGCACTGGAATTGATTGAAATTTGTTACAGTGTGGTATGCCTTAGCTGCAGGTTGCGATTTCGGACATGGCTTGGCGACAGGCCCAGATGTCCCTTTTTGTGCTACTACTTCTAGTGTCCGGAAGAGAGTTTCTAAAAAATCGGTGAAGTCCTTCAATGTAGGAAGATCCTTGCTATTGCCCAGTTTTTCTTCCCATAGTTGTTGCGTCGAGGTCGGCAGCTTTTGTGTCATGACATATATTATGATTACATCTCACGAACCCTTTGGTAAGTCGAGATTTTTGAGTGCGTAGATACTCTCTAACGATGTGTCCATGAGAGATTTAAGGCCTTCCGCCGTCTTCTTCCTTTGTGCTGTTTGGTTGAAGAAGATCTACAGCTGCGAGCTCACTAGAATTCGCTTGAGATGTTATCTTGCCTCCAAAAGTTCCCTTACCTTCCCATAATTCCCTGCGTCTAGTGCTAAATGTTGGAGAAGTCTTGTCGCTTCTCCTGCGAGATTTGACTTCAGGTAGTGAAGATTCTGGATGCCACCGAGAGACGTGTTGCTATGAATAAGCGACAGAAAGATATCGTGGAACGAGCACTACTTCATGTAACACCCGGGGAACTCAGGTATATTGATTTTGGGGAAACGTATATCTTTGCCCTGAGGAATATTTGAAGCTAACCTTGTTTCTGAAAGAGAACTTTGCGCGCTAGTCCGTCAAGCAACTCACATCTGAACTCAAGGTAAGTTTCCTGAGCTTGTTCCATAATTGAAATTAATTCAAGTTTTTTTCTTTTCTTCCAGTTTTTCAACGCTCCTGCCTGCTGCGTAGTGCCGTTGTGTTAACGCTAGACTCTCTTCCAACAACAAAAGTCTTCTAAAAGGTAATTTTTAGTACAACGTGATTCACCCGTTTTCTTACAGTTGGCGAAGTCTCCATTGGCTTGCACCAAAACATCAGTAAGGAGACCAGCAGACATTTCAATTATTTTATGTGAGTTATGGACAAGGCATTATTATAGAAAAGAGTTGCTACGAGTACTCAATTTGTGTTCTTCCTTTGAGTGATTTGTATGAAGGCTTGCTGCTTATGGTACTCCTGTTGCTGCAGATACCACTGCTGTGGCTGCTGGTATCGCTGCTAATGTTGCAGCTGTCGATGCTAATACTGTTGCTGTTGCTGGTGGTATTCCTGCTATTGATGCTGATACTGCTGCTGTTTCTACTGCTGATACCGCTGGTGTTGATGATACTGCTAGTATTGCTGCTGTTGGTGATACTGCTGGTATTGCTGCTGTTGATGCTGTTAATCCGCTGGTGCTGATGGTGTTATTGTAATTAATGCTGTTTGCTGTGCTTCCTTTGTTTTGCACTGGACACTCAATGTGTTGATTAAAGTTTAAGTTAATTTTAAGTTGATTTTAATTTTTAAAATTTAAATCTTTGTATAGCACACACTTCGATGTAGAGATTTTTAATTGTGCAAATTATAATCAGATATCCGGCTCGAATTACTGGTTATTTTGTATCTTTTTGTATTAACCGTGTTTTTATTACCGATATTTATATCATGAGAGATTATAATAATTAGGCTGTTTATTCACATATCTTTATAAAAAATCTTTATTAAAATCTTTATCAGCAACACCCATCCTTCTGAAGAGCCGTTCTTCCTCCCTGTCAAAACCACTGCGTAAGCTTTTTCATCAATTCTACTTCTACCACTTTGCAAGAGATGAAAAGAGCATTTGTCCAGCCAGTCCAAAAAAAACGGCGAAACTTCCTCTCTCTCCTCCTATAGATCCATTGCACTTACGTCCCTTTTTTTAAAGTCATCATAAACTGTCAGCTCATGATATACCTCGAAACACGTAAACTTCTTAATGACCGGCAGTACGTTTTTCGTAGCAACAGGTCCACTGGTGATTTGATAGCATGTCTCACCGAAAAGTGCAACCAAAGCGTACATCAATATGGCGAAAGAAAGATAATTGCCCTTGATATTTCTAAGGCATTTGACAGATGGCATTTGGCATGAGGCTCTTTTGGCGAAAATTTGATGGTGTTTTTTTAGTTTGTGAGGTCATCTTTTTAATCGTGCGATTGCGAATCTCAATGTAGTCTGTAATCTCCTTGAAGTCCGCTCATAAATTACATTTCATGCTGTTTGAATTATATTGCCATCGCATTGCGCTCATACAACTTGGTTTCCCTTCGACTAAATTGTAGGCCAGGTTGTGCCATGTTACTCGAGAAGTATACGAAAGGAATGATTAGTCTTCAGTTAATTATAATAAATGAAATATAAATATAAGTAATAAATAGTTGTGAATATACTGTAGCTCATGTAAGTTTAAGTTCTAAATTATTTGGCTTACGTTTTTTTTGTAAATGCACGTTTTGTTTATGTTTCTAATTAAGTTATATGTATTAATTCACTTATAGTCTTTATATATTATTTGATGTTTTTATTAAGTCATTGGTTTGACAGTCTTTTGTTTTCATGATTTTGTCGGATTCGATATCGGTAGGGAGATATTTTTCTCAATTTTTATGATCAGCACGTGCGTCAGACCATCAGAGCCGGGATGTAATTCGAGCACACGCGCGAGAACCCACTGTGTTGGTGGAAGATTGCCTTCCTAGACAATGACTATTTCTCACACCTTAATGTTCGTCTGTTGGTGAAGCCATTTTGGCTTATGCTCCAACATATTGTAAAATGTTTGTGTGGGTACAAATAATAGAACTTATTCTTTTCAATACAAATCCCTTTATTCAGTACAGTTACAATTCACTATTTAATTTTTTCTCTCAGTACAATTCAATTCCTCAACCACTTATACTTTTCTTATCTTTTACTTAAACCACTTAATCACTTCTCCTAATTAACACTTCAAATTACACTTTAGAACTGATTTGCATACCTTTGGAATGCTGGTATTTATACTCGAATGACATACTTCGAGAACAATCCTCGCCATCCAGCGTCCCATACTATTTCCAATTTGCTAGAAAATTCGATTCCACTCTCCAGTCGAGACTTTGTTATTCATATATCGAAATCTTCTGGTCTTCGAGTATCGACATTTTCTGCTAGATGTCGCTGCTCACATTTAAGTGGTTATCACATTGCTCCCTCCCTACAGTTGTTCGTCCCGAACAACTTCGTCATTCAGCATCCCGTTGAAATCTATCCAAATGGACCATTTTCAATTTTCCTCGATCCCCACGCTGGATCCGGTAGACAACGTCATTAATGCGGGTTATCACCTTGTATGGACCTTCCCAGTCCTGTTGCAATTTTGGTGATTTGCCTTTCTTACGCTGAGGATTATACAGCCAAACCAGATCTCCTTCGTTGAAACCGGAAGATTTCGCCTTGATATCGTACCTAGTCTTCATGCGGCTGCTTGCTAGCTTCATCTTTTCTCTGGTGTCTTCATGCAATTTACGAATCCTGCTGCGCAAGTCATTCACGTAGTCGTTCACCTCTTTGGGCTCCGTCGGTGGGGATCCGAATTTTGCTTCACTTGGCAACCGAATCGTTTGACCAAATAAGATCTCGGATGGTGTGTGCCCTGTTGAGCTATGGACCGCGTTTCGGTGGGCCATAAAGAAGAGGGGTATGTGTCGATCCCAATCCCGCTGGCAGTTGCTGACAACCTTAGATAGATGCTCATTCAAGGTCCGATTGAATCGCTCGACCATTCCATCAGATTGCGGGTGTAGTGGCGTTGTCCTTGTCTTTCTTATTCCCAAATATTGGCATATTTCCTGGAAGACTTTTGATTCAAAGTTTCGCCCTTGATCAGAGTGCAGCTCCATTGGGACCCCAAATCTGCTCACCCAGTTGTTGACTATCTGTTCGGCTACGGTCTTAGCCTCTTGATTTGGGATGGCAAACACTTCCGGCCACTTACTAAAGTAATCCATGATTACGAGAGTATATCGGTTTCCATTAAAGGTTTCGGGAAACGGCCCAGCGATGTCGATGGCTATTCGTTCGAAAGGTGCTCCGACATTGTATTGTTGTATTTGTCCATGTGGCTTTACTTTTGGACCCTTGGTAGCCGCACACCTTATGCACTTTTTGCACCAATTCTCGACATCTTGTTTAGCGCTTAGCCAATAGAAACGTTCCCTTACCTTTTCCAACGTCTTGTTTATTCCCAAATGGCCTCCTGAGATTCCGTCATGTATTTCATGGAGCACTTGGTTGACTCTGGACCGTGGCACAATTAGCTGCATACGAGATGTTGTCCCATCTGCACTTTCCCATTTTCTCTTCAGCAATCCATCTTGCACAAAAAGCGAGTCCCACTGTGCCCAGTATGCCTTCAGAGTTTGGCTCCGATCTGATATCTGCTGCCAGCTTGGTCTTTCCTCGTGTTCTTTCCAGGCCAATATTGGTTCGATGTCATTGTCTGCCTGTTGGGAGGAACGGATTTCGTCTATACTCCAACCCTCTATTGGCTCAGTCCTGATCATTTGGATAGTTGCCTGTTCTTTTGCTTCTTTACCACCGACTACTTCTGCTGGGAGGCTTTCATTGCATTGTTTTGCCTGTGAGACTGGGGTAATTACCCTGGAGTCGACTCCTGCTACAGACTTCTGCCCCGCGAAGTAAGCATTTCCTAACTGATGGCTTCTGGAAATTTGACCGGTTTCTTGTTAGCCGTTTCTGCCGGTTTTTCTTTCTATTTGCCTGTAACCCCAGTGCAGGCAGCCTTCTCGTCGTACCGGTTCTTTACAATGCCCTTGCAAATGTCCTACTTTATCGCAGTTCCAGCAACGCATCCTTCGTCTCTCCCGCCAGATATTTCGTTGCATGGTAGTTGGTCTTGAGCAGGAGCATTCACCAGATACTATTTCACTTACGAAATGCATTCCTTTGGAAGCCTGATTGGATGCTTCCATCGCCAGAGCGAAGGCAAGTGCTTCAGCAAGGGTTCTTTTCCCGGCCATCCTTACTGCTGATTATAGCTTCAAATCTGCAATTCCCCTGATGAATGCGTCCATTGCCATTTCGTCGATTATTTCTTGGCCTGCGGTGGGATATGACAAATGTGCCAGTCTACTCACGTCTGCTTGGAGCTGTTGCAGTGTTTCTCCTCGTTGCTGCATACGGCCTTGCAATTGAACATTGTAAACTTCCCGCATGTGGTTATCCCCAAACCGTTTCTCGATAGCCTGCACTAAAACCATATAGTCTCTATTCTTTTCGATATCGATTGTTTGTAACAATTCTGCCGCAGGACCACGCAAGGCCATTGTTAGGGCAAAGCACTTTTCCTCATTGTCCCAGTCGTTTGCACAGGCAGCCATTTCAAACTGCTTCTTATAGGTAGACCATGAGGTCTGGCCATCGAATGAGGGAGGCTTCAACTCTTTTCTCCTTGGACCGCTTAAAGAACATTCTCGCAGTTTCTGTTTTCGCACTGTGTCGAGCTCTTTTGCCAGTTGTTCAACTTTGCTGTCCATTTGTTCGAATTTTTCGCCAACATTATTCTCTATTCTTTCAAATTTGTTATCTATTTCTTCGAACTTTTGGTGTAGAACGTTATTTTGTTCTTCCAGTTTTTGTTCTAGACTATTCTTTTGTTCATCCAGCTTTTGTTCGAGACTATTCTTTTGTTCTTCCAGGTTTTTCTTTTGTTCGTCGAGACTGCTCTTCTGTTCGTCCATTTTTTGTTCCAGACTGTTCGTTTGTTCATCCAGCTTTTGTTCGAGACTATTCTTTTGTTCTTCCAGATTTTTCTTTTGTTGGTCGAGACTGTTCTTCTGTTCGTCCATTTTTAACAAGAGGAGTTGCATCATCGCAGCCATATCACTGCCGGTACTTGTCTGTTCATCCTGGTCAACATCAAAGGAGTATGCATCAGGATCATGTCCCTCGTTCTTCAAAGCCTCCTGAAGTCGGAGCACCAGGTCACTTTTTCCTCCACTGGCGCTGAGGCTTCTCTTGTTCAACTCGGATTTGAGTTGGACGAGGGTCAACTGCAATAGTTTTCGACCCATTCTAGCTTTTTCAAAACTAGTCAGAAAACACAGTTTTTTTTTTTTTTTCACACAATAAGTCCTATCCCACTTCTGACACCAATGTAAAATGTTTGTGTGGTTACAAATAATAGAACTTATTCTTTTCAATACAAATCCCTTTATTCAGTACAATTACAATTCACTATTTAATTTTTTCTCTCAGTACAATTCAATTCCTCAACCACTTATACTTTTCTTATCTTTTACTTAAACTTAATCACTTCTTCTAATTAACACTTCAAATTACACTTTAGAACTGATTTGCATACCTTTGGGATGCTGGTATTTATACTCGAATGACATACTTCGAGAACAATCCTCGCCATCCAGCATCCCATACAATTTCCAATTTGCTAGAAAATTCGATTCCACTCTCCAGTCGAGACTTTGTTATTCCAATATCGAAATCTTCTGGTCTTCGACATTTTCTGCTAGATGTCGCTGCTCACATTTAAGTGGTTATCACAATATGAAGGTATGTTGTGCGCCATTGCTTCCAGAAATCCTGGGTGAGTCGCTGAATATATTTCCATCTGTCGGGGTGGTTGATATTCTTTTCCTGAAGGTTTATATCTGGGAGCGCCGACAAGAAAATGTGCGGGGGTCAATATCAAAAGGTCATTCGGTTCTGATGTCTTGAGTTGAGACATGCCTCAATTTGTGTAAGAAGTGTTGCATACTCTTCGAAAGTGAGTCTTGCGACTCCGATTGTCCTTTTGAGGTGGAATTTTATGGACTTCACACATGCCTCCCACAACCCTCTAAAGTGTGGAGATGATGGCGGATTGAAATACCACGTTGTGTTTTGAGTTGAAAGTACCGAAGCTGCTTCCGATGACCATTCTACTGAGATAAATTTGTTCTCTTTTCTTAAATCATTATTCGCTCACTTGAAATTTGTTCCACAATCACCGAATATGTTCGTGCAGATACCACATCGGGCAACAAATCTTTTATACGCAGCTATAAAGGCCGAAGCTGATTGATCACTGACAAGTTCGATGTGTATTGCCTTTGTTGACAAACAAACAAACACAGAGATGTAACCCTTCATAATTCTGTTGCATCGGCCCTTCCACATTTTAAGTTCAATTGGGCCGGCATAGTCCACACCAGTATTAGTGAATGATCTGAATATGATGACTTGCTTTATAGGTAGATTGCCTGTTAATTGCTGTTGCATCCTGGCACTAAAGCGATGACATCGCACGCAGTTGTGGATAGTTGTTTTGACGAGCCGTTTAAGATGTCTTATCCAGTATGTTGTCCGGATCTCTGCCATCATCAGCTGCTGACTTCCATGAAGAGTGCGTTTATTTACATCTCTTGATATCAGCCTGGAGAAATTATGACTATCAGTGAGTATTATAGGATGACGTTGGTTGTAGGGTAATATGGAGTTACCTAAACGATCGCCTACGCGTAAAATCTCATCTGAATCGAGAAATGGACCCAAGCTTAGAATTCAACTTCCCTTTCCAATTTGTTTTTTTCTCTTAACCTAATTATTTCCTTGTGTAATGTTTCATTTTGAACAACCGTAATTAGCTGCTTTTGTGATGAAATCAGTTCGTCTGGGGTTATGGGATGTGTCTCTACTATTTTACTTAGTTTTAGGAATCGAAAAAACCTTCGCCATATCGCTGTACTCTGAATCAGCCGATGAAGGGCAGAGTAATGTTCATATACGCCCTCTTGATGATGACATACTGAAAGACTAACTGGGCGAAAATGGTTAGAATTTTGGACACATAGTCCCCATAAAAAGTTGGCTTTGTTTCCATTTCCATATCCATTTCGGCTGGGTTCTTGTTAGTACCAACGTGTCGCCAAACATCTCTACCAGTCAATGACTGTATCTCGCTGATACGATTGGCCGCAAAAATGGTCCGGATCGCAGGGTTTCCTTTAATCCAAGCCAATGTTTTCAATGAGTCGGACCACGTGAATGTTTGATATGTACTATTGAAATTGCATTACCCTTGATATTCGCTGCAAGAGTTTTACTAACAAGAACGCTGCACAAAGCTCTAGGCGAAGCAGAAACTAGAGCAACTATTGTTTTTGATGCCAACAAGTATACATGCTCCTTACCATCCCTGAGTACATGTGCGTCGATGACAGCTGCATATGCCCCCCTTTAGAGGCATCACTGAAACCGTGTAGTTGCACTTCTGCTAATTCATAGTATGTGATCCATCTTGGGATTTCGACGTTCTGTCCATTGTCGTTATATGTCTTCAGATAGTGGTGTATCACAGTTATGTCCCATCATCATTAATGACAGAAGGAGTGGTCCATCCAAGTGCAATAAACGGGCAATATCTGCCAGCACAGATCGTTTTGCAGGCTGAGTTAGCTCAGGCAGGTTTATTTTAAATTTAAAAGAGTCTATTGCTGGACAGTTTTGAATTCCCAGAATCTGGCGAGTCAAAGTTTAGGGGCAAATTAACTTCTCTTTCGTTTTTAGGAACTTGCTCCAAAATCGACCTTGAGTTCCTTGTCTATTTTCTGAGAGAAAACCCAGTACGGCTAGAATTTCTCTTTGTAAAATAAGAGCATTAGGTTCACTGTCTGAACTGTAGATGAGGGCATCAACATAAAAGCCTTTTATAAAGGCCTTAGTCACATGTGGGTGTACATGTTCAAGGTCAAACACAAGTTGCTGTAAGGATCGCACCGCCAGATATGGAGATGATGCTGTGGCAAATGTTACCGTGTTAAGTGCGTAGATTTTTATGGGCTCATAAGTTGCAGCTCTCCACAAAATGAGCTGATATAGAGTGTCCCTTTTTGCCATCCAGATCTGCCTGTACATCATAGATATATCTGCTACGAAAGCTACCTCAAATTTTCGCCATTTTCCAATTAAATCAAGGATATCTGGTTGTAATCGAGGTCCCACCATCAAATAATCATTTAATGAAGTTCCATTCGCTGTTTTACATGAGGCATCAAAGACTACTCTAAGCTTCGTTGTGCTGCTGGACTCTTTGAACACCGAGTGATGTGGCATTAAATAGTGGTACCCACTTGCTGATTCCATATCTGATGTGACTTCTTGCATGTTGCCATGTTCTGCGTATTCTCTCAAGCAGGTACTGTAGGCTTCTTGTAACTTCTTGTTGGATACAAGGCGTTTCTCGATCTGGAAAAATTTGGTCATAGCAGCTCTCTTAGAATTCCCCAGAATTGGTCGAATTCCATCTGAATTTGGATTCAGAAGTTGGACTTCGTACCTACAATCCATTTGTCAGCTTCAATTCGTCTAAATCTTCTTCGATTGGTTTTGGTTTTGCACCGTCAAGCATTTTGAGTGCATGTTTATACCTGTCGTTCCAGTAAGAACCCATCCTAGTTCAGTCAATTGTGCTACCGGTGCCCTTCTATCCCTTTACTATCCCTTCTAGAATTATCGATCCGTAGACATCGGCACCTATCAATAGATCGATCTTCCCTGTGGTATTAAACGAAAGATTGGCTAATTAAGATTGGAAATGTGGCTCCGCGTGTCTTTGGATCATATGTGTTGGTAACATCGTTGTAAGATGAGGGAAGACAAACGCCCTAACATCGACCCAAAAGCATGGATTGGATAATGAATACAGTTGAAGGTCGACCTGATAGTGGGAGGTGCCTTTTGAGTTTTGTTCCAATACTGTAACATTCGCAGATATTTTTTGATTTTTCAGATTCAACAGCTGGGCAGCATTCTCAGTAATGAAGGAATCTTCAGACCCCGGATCAATCAACGCTCTGATAATGTGCTCCGTCTTATTTGAAAAAAAAAACCTTGACTAAAGCTGCAGCCAGAGCCGTAGCCAAACACTTTCTTTGGTTTTAGTTTATTTATTTCATTTTTAAGTTCCGTCAATGTGGCATTTTTTATTCCGTAATTGTCAGTTGCTGTTTCCGGTGCATAATAACTAAGCGCTTGACCATAGAACTATCTAAAGGTTTCTTTCAGATGGGCAGTAAAGATGCCCACTTACTTTTTGTCTACATTACTTAATAATTTTTTTTATTCGCGGCGCTGTCCAAATGTGTTAAATCGCACGACTGGTCGACAAATTGATGAACTTCGCCCTCAATTAGTCGACTATGGCACACGCTGTGGCACCGTCCTGTTGAAACCACATATTTTCTAATCTTTTCGGCTTTAATTTTTCATAAAAAAGTTAACTTGAAGCGACAACGGCAGCATCATCCGGGAAGTTGTACGACACTTCCGGCATAAAAATGAAAATATTTTTCTTTATAGCTGCTGTTGGAACACCTCCGACAGTATTTTTAAAACTGCAGAAATCGTTGGTTGCTAACAAAGCCGTTCAATTAAAAATGTAAAAATACTAATGTCCTTCTATCTTCAAAAGAGCCCAATCAGCGAAAATTCGACGTACGAGTACATGATAGTCATTTGATGAATAGCCAAGTATTTTAGCAAAATAAGACATTGAGAATCGATTGATTGGGGTCATGACCTACCGACTCTCGTAGACTCAAAATATTCTTTTCACTTCTGGCATTTTACTGCCTTACTGGCATTGCAACAGTATTCTCTTTTAATTCTATCACTAAACGCTCAATTGTTCGCTTATCGGGAAACAGTCGTAGTTAACACACATAAGGTAGTCGTAACTGACCGCGAATTTTGATAAAGGATTTAGATGCTTTTTGAATGTGGTTAAAGCTCATGATTTTCAATAAATATATGACAAGCAATACGGAGCACAATAATGATATCTGTCAAGAAATTCTATTGTAAAAATGAGGCGCATCTAATGAAACACCTTTTATACCTACTTGTCCTACAAGTATTTAATTTGAATCGTTGTACATTTTTGTATTATTGTCAATAGAGGAACAAATACAAGAGTGATTAAAACTGACCTTAATCTGCAAATAATCCGATAGAAGGTTTTGTTCATTTAATTTTTAATTTAATTTTGGTGGGGGCTAACGCCCCTATTTATTCGGCTTAATACAAGCTATAACTTACAAATTAAACTTAAACTAAAACTTAAAACTAAGGTTGGTTGGAGTGGTCAAGGAGAACGGATTTGAGGTAGGGAGTGGTGCGGTGGAAATCAAAGACGGTAGGGTTTGAGTTGATTTGACGTATCATACGGGAGATTGGTTCGTTCGCGCCATAGGAGGTGTGGTGGGTTGGTAGATAGAAGAGTCGAGGGGTACGTAGATTACGAGGGTTAGTGTTGAGGAAAATGGAGTTGTGAAGGTACGCGCATTCAACGTGACCTGAAAGGAGTCGATGAATGAAGAGAAAGTCTGCAGCATCTCTGCGATCTTCAAGGGTGTTTAAGTTGATAAGGTTGAGACGGTTTTGATAGGGGGGCAGATTAAAAGGATCGTCCCAGGGCATACCTCAGAGAGCAAATTGAAGAAAACGGCGCTGAATGCCTTCAATTCTCGAGATATGAACACGATGATATGGGGACCTTACTTGACTGGCGTACTAGGAGGGAGCGAACAAAGGTAATATAGAGGGACCTGGTCACGTATGGGTTGGTGAATTCTTTGGACCACCGTTTTACAAAACCTAGTGCAGAGTTGGCTTTGAGGATTATCTCATCCATATGTAAACGGAAGTTGAGCTCGCTATCACACAAATGCCGAGGTCACGAAGAGATTGTACGGAGGAGATAGGTTGGTTATGGAGAAGATAGAGTCGGGGAGGAGATTGGTTCCGCTTATGTGAGAAGGTGATGGATTGGCATTTGGCGATGTTAAGTTCCAAAGAATTTTTGAGGCACCAGATCGAAAAACTATCAAGATCTTGTTGAAGGAGGAAAGAGTCATGGGGAGAGGAAATGGTTTTGAAGAATTTGGTATCGTCGGCGTAAAGGGAGACAGACGAGTGTTTGATGATCATATCGAGATCATTTATGGTTAATATAAAAAGAAGGGGACCGAGATGGCTGCCTTGTGGAACTCCAGAGGTGGCCAAAAATGGAGCGGAGTGGGCTGACCTAAAACGAACACTGTAAAAACAGTTTTTGAGGTAAGAGGATATCCATTTCAACAATATGGGTTTAAAGCCGAGGGCAGGCAATTTAAAGATGATTAACCGATGAGAGATTTTATCGAAGGCTTTGCTAAAATCGGTTGCAAGTACATCGACTTCATTGCCATTTTCTAGGGCAGAGAGGGCAAAGGATACGAATTCAACGAGATTTGTGGTGGTTGACCTACCCTTTAGGAAGGCATGTTGTCTAGGAGAAATAAGTGATTTGCATTGGAAGCTTAGAGCTTCATACAAAATACTTTCGAAGAGTTTGGGTATATGAGAGAGTTTAGCGATGGGACGATAGTTGGTTATTTCATTCTTTGATCCTTTCTTGTGAATCGGGGTTATGAAGGAGGATTTCCAAACCTCAGGAAATTCTCCTTGTGAAAGGGATAGACGGAAGAGATTAGAAAGGGCAAGGGAAAGAGAGGAAGAACATTTTTTAAGAAATATGGAAGGGATGTGAACGGGTGTGAATTCGTCATTGAGTTGGTGTAATTTATGTTCGATATAAGACGGATCAAAAATATGAGACAGAAGTGGGCCATTGGAGAAGTTCAGTAGGTAACTAAAATAGGATGGATCTGGTACAAAGGAGTCGTTGGTGAAGGATTGTTTAAAAAAGGTGGCAAATAGGTTGGCAATGGTGAGTGAATCGGTTGATGACCTGTTGTTGAAAGAGAGGGAAGGAGGGTAACCATCGGACTTTCTTTTGTAGTTAACAAATTGGAAAAAGGACTTAGGGTGGTTTATAAGGTTGACTTGCGCATTGTTAAGGTAGCCCTGGTAAAGGGAATCGTAAAGTTCGGTGAAATGAAGACAAGCACCAAGATAGTTGGAATAGTCGGTAAAGGATCTGGTAAGCAGGAAAACAACCCATGACTTATTTCTCTGATTTCGTAAGGAACGAAGCTTGCGACTATACTAGGGAGGACTAGTAGATGATGTTTTAAGGCGGGAAAACGGAACGTAAAGGGAAAAACAATTAAATATTTCTTTATTAAAAATGGATAAGGCATCATTTATACTTGGCTTGTGAAAGTTAAGGAGGGATCTGCTGAGATATTCACTAATTTTGTGAAAGTTTGCTTTATGAAAGTCGTGGGATGAGAGAGTTGTGGGGGGAGTGGACTGGAATGAAGAGTTATGAAAAAATGAAAGTAGAAGGGGGGGATGGTAGTTATCGATTGTTGAGAGAGATAGGGGACAAAGTGAGACTGAGGAGTTAATTGGATCTGTTGTGAAAATAAGGTCTAATTGCCTGCCCATAAAATTGGATATACCACTGACTTGGCATAGACTTGAGTCTGTTAAGCGATCTAAGAAGAGATATTCCTTAGCTGAGTTGGCATTTGAAGCGATGAAAAACGATTGATCATCTGATGGAATCCATTGTAGTTGAGGAAGATTAAAGTCGCCAAAAATAAGGATATCATCAATAGGGTCTGACAGGTCAATTAAATGATCGATCGCATCAATAACAAATTGGTAAGATTCGATAGGTTGAGCTGGTAGGATATAGCAACATATAGCGTAAAGGGACTTGAGAGGCAGTGATATTTTTATTGCGACAAAGTCGGCTTTAGAGGATGAAGAAATTGTAATGGGGGAAGAGTTAAGGCTGTTGTCCATCGCCAGTAGGACGCCGCGACAGGGGGAATCTTTATTTGTGCGGTTAGGATCGTCGTCGCGGAAAACATTAAAAGTAGGAGGGAACAATTCCTGGTTCTTTATGTCGGGAATCAAATTGGTTTCGGTCAAGGGGTAGATATCAAAGGGAAGAGCATGCGATTGACGCAGGACAGCATTGGTTTTAGAGCGAAGACCTCTTACATTCTGGTAGTAAAATGTAAGAGTGATGTTGTGGGGTGGAGGTGTGAGGCAGGATGGTTTAAGCGCTGGCAAGGAAGGCACGTCATGGACGAAAAAATTTGTCGTGGTCGGCTCGGCTTCGCTGTAGGTGTGATACTCGTTTAGAGTGAACATAGTTGCCGAATGCAGCGAGGTCGTCTGCTACTTTCTGAGGGGACATGTTAAAAATCTCGTGGTGCCTGACATAAAGGTTCCTGAGACTGATAGGGTCGGTAGGGAGGCCTTCCTGCTGGATGGAAACCATGACGCTGGTTTTGGTTTTCCCTTCGTAGCAGACCGAGTCCGATTTGTCATGTAGATAGGCAAGAAAGAGACGAATGTTTTCATATATCTTTCTTTCTCTGAGCCTAGAGAGAGCATATCGACTTTCTGTAGTGCCATTGGTTTGCTGTGTTAGTTTAACAGTGGGGGAAAAAGGGGATCAAGAGTAGGAGCATTGGAGGAGGGAGATAAATGATTGGATATGGAGTTGGATGAGGGATGAGATGTGGGGTTTAGGGTATGGGAGTTAATGAAATTAGGGTACTTAGCTCCAGTTTTAAGGTCGAAGTTGGGAATTGAGTTGCTAGCTGGGTTTGGTGGTGTATCAAAAAGAGGGACTGGGGAGAAGGCGAGCTGGAAGCGGGATTTAAGATAGATGTTAAGTCAAAAGAGACACGTTGACGTCGGGGCTTGGTTTGGGGTGGAATAGACGGAGTTGGAGTATGGGTAGGAGGCTTAAAATTAGGAAAAATTTTAGTTTTAAAGCTCCAATTGGAGCTGGGTTTGTTTTGAGAAGAGGAGGTGGGTCTTGGCAAATTGGGATTACTTGCTACCTTGATAGATGGTTTAGGTAAGACGGACTGCTTGACTTTATCCTGCTTCTTGGTCGTATTTTCCAACCATTTGCAGACACGCATCTTTCCAAGGTCGCAATTGTTGCTGGCTGGATTATGGAATAGCCATTCGTATTTGGCCGGCATATTGAGCTTGAAGCTGCGCTTACTTCTGTGGTGAGATGTTGGAATTAAATTACAGTGGCTAATGGTAATTTCTTTACGAAGAAATTCGAGATCCAATCAGCATCAGCGTGTGGTGGGGCGCCTTTTATAAGAAGCGTAGTAACCAATTGATTTTTCGAAGCAAGCTTATCAAGTCTACGCTGCCATTCAGAAAGTGTCCAAGTTGAGTTGAAGTGATTGATAAGCCTCCGTGGGGCAGCGATTGGAGGTGTTGACGTAGATGTGGTCTTTATTATCAGGTTGGAAGAAACTTCGCAAGAATCAGTTGGTTGAACCGTCAGCAGATGACTTGTATGTGGGGGTGAGTGTGAATCCACTTCAGGTTCCATTAATTCAGCCATTAGCGATGTATTATAGGGAACATTCTGGTAAGGCTGCGGGAAGTTTGGTGGGTCAACGATTTTGCTGTTTATTGTTGCGATGTGATGTTCAATATCGCATACGAGGGATCGAGTCGCAGTAAGTTCATCACTGACATCGTTCACTTTGTCGAAGACAACTTCGAGCATAGGATTAAGTAGGGAAAGAGGATATGTTTTTGTGTACTTTGAGTTGGCGATAAGCGTATCAATAGAAAATCTTTTTGCACATATATCTAAAAATAAATTGCTTGCACAACATTCTTATTTAGAATGTCTAGTATCTCCCACTTTCGTCGGTTTGTAGTTTTTAAACACAATGAAAGAGGAACTACAATTTGTTGATGGCTCTGAACGGTATATACCGTCTGAAAGGTTTTGGTCTTGAACGACTCCATCACTTATGCGATTATACCTATTCCTATGTCTACATACAGTTATAGAGTAGTACGCGATTAAATATGGTAAGCCTCTAATATGACAAAAACGGAATAGAATCCGTCTAAATTAATCTTGAGTCTAATTTTGAGCTTGAGTTCTATACGCGTTGCTATTTTTACATTAAATGTATCCTATGTTCAATGAAAATGTTAAAAGTCAGTCGTTCGCAGATCTCCGAGGAGAATAGATGTGTTTTGGCTTTTCCTAAAGTGAAAAAAGTGAAAAAGTTATCTTTGTAAAAATAATTGGTAGCAAACTTTATTAGTTGACTCGGTAGCCAAGCGGTTAGCGGCGTCGGTCATCAAATCGTGGGGCGTGAGATCGATGCCTGGCCAGACTTGGACCTTTTTTTTTTTTTTCTCTTTGGCTCAAATTGCTTTAAAACAAGAAAAAATAAAATCACGTGATGGATGGTGGAGAGCGTTCCGCTCTTCCCATAACGGGAGTGGAAAAAGGCAAGCACAGTGTTACCGGTGCCGCGGCGAAACCCATTAAAAGGAGGAGGAGTTTGAAAACCCCTCCTAACCTAACAAAAAAGAAAATAAATGCGGTTTTAACGGCTGATGAGGTCCATTATGAGGGGGCAATAACATTTTGCCTCTCTAGCGACATCCGAATCCTACGATGAGGATGAAATGATAAAAGATTCAATGCTGCCGCATTGAAAAGCTGAAAGAAAAAATGCTTGCTGTTAAGCAGAAACAAACTGCACGCAGGCAGAGGGAGCAATTAGAGGTAGAAAGCTCCCAACTAAAAAAGCAACAAGAGCGGAAACAACAACTGCAGCAACAACAAAACCAGCAGTAGCAGAAACAACAACTGCAGCAAACAAAATAGCCGCAGCAGCAGCAAAAACAGCAACAGATGCAAAAACAACAACACCAACAGCTGAAACCACAGCAGCTGAAAAAACAGCAGCAGCAGCAGCAGCAACAACAGCAACAGCAGCAGCAGCAACAACAACAACAACAGCAGCAGCAGAAGAAGAAGGAGAAGGTGCCTCCTATAAATTGGAGGTAAATGAAACCAAGGACGTGTGTAAGTTGGTCATTGGTAATAATTTTAATATTAAGCGATTAGGGAACGACCGCCATGCCATCCACTGTAATACAGTGGAGGGCTACGCGAAAGTGAAAGAGCTCCTAAAAGAAACGACGAAACCACAGTTCCGAGGAGTGTGCTCTGGGTAGGGACGAAGCATCCGATAGGTTGGATGGGACACACTGCAAACTATCGGGGTTGTCCTAAGTTCTCTGACATTAAAAAAGCAAAACTGGCTCGGCAGCAGAAGGAGGAGATCAAACGTTCACCTATTAGGTTTTAAACACCAGCCGTCACGTCACAAATTTCCTACGCCCAAATGGCGTTAGGTAGGGGGGCTACGGTACAACAAGCGACTGAGGCTTCTCCGGCGCCAATGCCGAGAACAACGGAAGCTGCACCTAACATGCTGGCCACCTTGCTCGCACTCCAAGGGCAGATGGCTCAGCTGCAAAAGCAGGTGCAAGAACAGGCCAAGCGGGTGGACCAGATCTACGCGCTGCTGCCGGGCCTAACCTCACACATGTCGTAATGGGTACGCACATAGTGGAGCAACCTTTGAAGGTCCTTGCGGTGAATGTTAATTCACTAATTAGGATCGAGCGAAGAGCCGCGATGTTTAAATTGCTACAAGACCAAACTCCTGATGTGCTTTTCACCAGCGAAACCAAGCTGACCAAAGATCACAAACTGGAGTACAATAATTATATTGTTAGAAGAAGAAACCGGTCCAGATTCAAACGTGGAGGTGGTTTCGCGAACTTCATTAAAGAAGGTATAAAATTTCACAGAGTGGACAAGGGAGTGTTACGCAGGTTCCGGGTGTTGGAGGCAGCCGTCATTTACATACCGCTCCGCAGTGGAAAGCGGCTGTACTTGGCCTCTGTTTATGCACTTAAGGCTTCACGATCCACTCTATTCATTACAGAGCTCGACACGCTTTTTCGACTTCTGAGGCTAGAATCGGGGGAGAATTATTTTATATTCGGTGGGGATTTCAACGCTAAACACGGAGAGTTGGGAAGTAATTTGCCAAATACTAGAGGAAACCTACTTCTCGATTGACAAGAGCACTCTCGTCAAACACGCTCCACCCACATTCCAATAGGAATTTGTCAAACGAGGAGATTGACAAGTATCTAAAACGAATCGACGAGACAATTAAATAAGCTATGGACGCTACAATACCGCGGTATCGACATACGACTAACGAAGATCTGTTCCGCAATCCTACTATTGACGCACTGCACCGACAGAAAAGTAGACATTTGTCAAGACTCAAAAACTTATATAGACAGTTAACTGACAGACAAGACCTGGAGATTAGGACATTGAAGTCGTCAATTAAAAATCTTCAAACGTTAATAAAAGAGAATTACAGAATTTCTGTAAATTTCTACTGGAACAACAAGGTTCGGGCTATAAACACCAGCAACCCGAATATTTTTCCGCAAATAAATAAACTATTTCGGAGAAAAAATCAAAACGACCTTCAGTCTCTTAAAATAGCCCGAACAACAGAAAACGAACTGTTACTGATTATACCAGGTATTGATCCAAATGAGGCCGCTGATGACGACGACTTCTTTATAATCGAAGATCCACAATAGAAGGTTGAAGCCATAGTAGCGACTTTCCGGGAAGTATATAAGGCCACTGATATCATTGGCCCTAGTTATGACCTGGACAATCGCGTCTGGGTGCACAAATTCTACATTCGAAATGAAGTAGAGAATTGGCATTTCGACAGCTCTGGTTTCACCCGCTTTAGCGACGAGAATATGGTAAATAATGTCATTGCCAGAGAGGGTGACCTACCCCCGTTCATTTCGAAGGAAGGACTCCATGAGATCTTCGACACAATCAGGGCTAAGAAATCAGTGGGGACCGATGGTATTCCGAACATCGTGCTTCGACATCTTCCTCTAGAAGCGGTGGACATTTACACCACCCTGTTTAATAATGCAATGAATAATGCACATTATCCAGCGCATTGCAAAACGGCGGTGGTTCAATCTATCCCCAAAACGGGAAAGGATATATCCAATCCGGCGAATCTCCGCTCGATGAGTCTCCTTCCGAATATCAGTAAGGTGTTTGAAAAAGTAACCAATAGTGCTCTCGCTAGGTGGGTTGAGAACAAACATGTAGTGCCGGATAATCAATTCGGTTTCAAGGCGGGACATGATATCTCACATCCCGCGTCTAAGCTGGTGTCCGATATCCAATGGAAAAACAGAAAAAGCCAATGTACTGGTGCCTGCTTTGTTGACTTGGAGAAGGCCTTCGACACCACATGGTTAGAGGGTCTTTTCTATAAGCTGACTGGGTTGGGGATCAGTAAACCACTCTTGTACATTCTTTATAATATTCTTTATAACAGGCAGTTCATCGTGAAGAATGGTGATGTGATTTCTGTTGGAATATTTCAAATTAAAAATGGTCTTCAGCAAGGCGCGGTCAATTCGCCGATCCTATTTAACGTTTATACAAGCGACTTGATAGATTCACTTCCCCATACTATTGCATACGCAGATGATTTGATAGCGTACAGAACAGGTCCAAAAATCGAGTGCATTAATACTCTCTTGCAGCGTGACTTTGATAAGATAAGACGATTTTGCGATGACTGAAAATCAACTTCCAGAAGTCGTAAACTATTCTCTTTAGGACGCCGTTTTCTGGAGCCTCTAGGGGTACCAGAAAAAACTGGCGAAAGTTCTCAATCATTGGACAGCACTGACAGCCTCTTGCCTGTCTAAATGTAGTCAGATACCTTGGGATCTGGCTAGATCATTTTCTATATTTTGACAAAAATGTAAATGCTGCTCTGGCCAGAGCTAAAGGCACTTTTGCCCTTACAAAGGGACTGTTTTATAGCAGCCAACTCGATGCGAGGATAAAGCTAATCTGCTACATGGCCCTTGTCAGGCCCATGCTGCTATTTGGTTGTCCCGTGTGGTTCAATGTACGAGCAAGCTTAATGGAAAAGATTCGGGTGTTTGCCTTCGCTTGTACAGAACACCAGAGTCGGAGTACAAAAAATTGTATCCTAATGATGTCCATTACAACAGGGCGAACCTAATACTAGTGGACAACTTCGTAATTAGGCTGACTCGAATGCACATTGCAAGAGCTATGACCTCGACGAATAACCTGCGATCTGGGACTTCGTTCCACCGGAAGCATTCCTCTATCTTGATCAGATAGGGCTGATCCAGGATAGATCAGCGGTCCCGTTTATCTTCCATGTCGCTCAGACAGCTGGGGACAGGCGACTCAATTACAGCAGAGACATCGCACATGGCAATGTGGATCGTCTCAGGTTCAGTAAGGCGGTGGGAAATCGCGATAAGAGGGATGTCGTTCGGCAGCACCAGCATTTCTAGTGGTCGTATGATGGAAACAGAGTTGCAAAAGCTTATGTCATTTTTGGCTTAAATCTGTCTTTAATTCACAAGCCAATTGGTGGAATTTGAATTAAAAGAATTTTAATTCATAAGCTAGCTGGTGAATTATGAATTACAACAATTTCAATTCATAAGCTAGTCGGTGAATTATGAATTACACCAATTTCAAGTCATAAGCTAGTCGGTGAATTATGAATTACACCAATTTCAATTCATAAGCTAGCTTATGAATTGGAGAATTCATAAGCTGGCTTTGATTCTATAATTTTAAACCAAAGTGATTCAAGAGCGCGGATTGTATATGTATGAGTAGCTGTGTATGCTTTATGCGTTAAATACGCCAATTGGATTAGTAGCAATATTGATAAAATAATATGTTGAGCGTGAGCCAGTGGTTCATCGTGCCTCCTGCTCATACTACTCATACATATACAACTCATACATATACAATCTGCGCTCTTGAATCACTTTGGTTTAAAATTATAGAATCAAAGCCAGCTTATGAATTCTCCAATTCATAAGCTAGCTTATGAATTGAAATTGGTGTAATTCATAATTCACCGACTAGCTTATGACTTGAAATTGGTGTAATTCATAATTCACCGACTAGCTTATGAATTGAAATTGGTGTAATTCATAATTCACCGACTAGCTTATGAATTAAAATTGGTGTAATTCATAATTCACTAGCTATCTTATGAACTAATTCTTTTTCAAATTATAAGTCAATTGTTAGCTTATGGCTTAGTGTTTTTTTAATTCCTAAACTCGCAACTCTGGATGGAAAAGATGTTTCGTCGTCGTTTCCATCAATTACGAACCAGCCTCACTAACGAGGCAGAGCTGACACAACTATTTGCTCTGTAAATAGCGATGGCCGGCTTGCATAGGTTTAGGTTAGCATTTAAGAAATATATACATATGTTGATATATACAAAGGTATATACTAATTTATGTATACTTTGTGTATAATGTCTATGAGTGTATATGTGTGTATTGTGTATGTAGGTTAGGTAGATTAAGGTTTATTTTAAGTTGGATATTAAGTTTTTATAAAAATAAAAAATTATGTCCATATGCTAAGTTTTTTGTTATCAATTTTATCTTAGCCCTATGTACACAAAATAAACATTTATAGATAAAATGTAAATAAAGTCGAAGGACATAGATATAAGAACTTAGAGTAGCTTAGAGTGCCTATGTGGGGCCAGTAAGTTAGTATGAGATTGTTAAGTAATTTTAAGCTAGCATTTAAGCATTTTTTGTTAGTATGTAAGAGTGAATGATTAAGAAAATAAAATGCATTGAAAACTAAAAAACTGAATCTGTTTGCAAATCTTAACATCTTCATGAAAAAAGTCACATGAGTGCGATTACTAACAGAGCCTATTATTCTCAAGACACTGCTTACGTCTATGATATTTCAAAAATACATTCCTTAATTTTGAATAAACATTGATCATTAAAAATCCTTTTATGCGGTTATAACACGAAACTGAACACTAAAATTTAAAAAAAATCTATCATATCTAATTTGGATTTTCACTTTTAGTTTGATTTTTAGTTCAAATCGCGGTACATTGCATAGAGCTCAAACATCATCCTTAGATGTGTTAATTAATCTCGTTACCTAAGAAGAAACTAAATATCGACACTTGCTTAATTGGGCGCCTTTAAAAACTGTTCAATCAGAGAATTACCCTTTCATTATATATATCAGTTCAGTATGCAAATTTTCCAAATCAAGAAAATGTATTTAATCAACCTAATGGAAACAGAAAACTTGGAATTTTCATTGAGCTGTGCGCAAAGTCTTTCTTGCATCATCTCCATCGTTGTCGTTATTTCGCTGTTCTTTTGGCATCAGCATTGGTAGTAGTTCTGCATTTCACAGTCATGCCGGTGTGCTAATAAAATTTGCATATTTTTCATTTATTACTTTATTACTTAAATAAATAAATTTTAAATCAAATATTCAAAGTATAAAAGCTATAGTTTCCACTCTTTAGTTCCACTGCCTTCGAATTGTATCTTTGTTGGACATTCTGTTTCAACAAAATGTATGGGTTTATCTACATACTAGTATATGTTTGTGTAAATATAGTATCTTACACAAGCGGGGTTTTCCATCAGTGATAACCAATTTCAACATTTAACTCGAAGAACCTCATAAATGTCAAAAGATTCCTCTATTGCCACTTTTATGTTGCAAACAAGAAAATCTGTGAATTTGCCAAGACAAAATGACAATAAGGCGAACAAGAAAGTTTCAAGATGACAACGAAAGGGGAATACAATGGAGTTGGATTCATCACAGAAACTTTTGGGCAAACTTTTTAAACAAATACGACTACGGTTTACTTAAGAATAAGACATAAAATATATGTATGTTTGATTGATGATGAATCTGGAAGTGAAAATGGTAATGATGCTATTCACCATCAAAGCAGTTTCAAAGTTAGATGGAAAGACGCAAGCACATGCAAGACAAAACTAAATTCATAGAGATCATGGATTCGTATTTTTGTATGCCAAAGAAAACGGTTTAGTTTGTTTAAAGTTTGAGAAAGAAAAATAAGAAAAGGAAGGGCAGCATTACAAAGTTTAAGAAATTTTATATCCTTGAGTTGTTTAGTCATTTCCTATTTTAACTATATTGCTTCTTAAAATATTTGCTAAAATTAGTGTTGCATATGATTGCTGAACTACAAGGTTTCTTATAGGATAAGATGGGAAGGCTTTAATTAATTTCACATCCGCAATCGTTTCAAAACAATTTTATATTTAATGACCTTGTTGGGTATATATTTAATTGACATATTTCAGGGCTTACTTTCCCTGCTGTAAGCTCGGCAATATTGTCTGCGAATTATTTGTTGTAGTGCTGTTATAAATAATGTTTTAAGGGGGACGTTTTTGATTTTTGATTATTTGGCAATGAATTAGAAAAAAAAAAAAAACAAACCAAAACTGGAGCTAGTTTGATGAATTTGGATTGAAATAATCGTTTTCTTTATTCACAAATATACATACATACATATATATAAGAAAGAATTTAATATGTTCAATATTAATATTAACATTGGATTACTAAAACGAAAGAGGAAGATCGGATTTGTTTTCGTGGGATTATTAGTTTGTAATAAAAGAAAAATATAATTATACTGGTGTTTATTTATCTTACTTGTAAGTCTCAATAAATAAAGTTATAAGCAAAAATTACAGGGAAGTTGGACTAAGGTTCATACCAGTAATATAATTTTGTACGATATTTTGTTTAAGTCCTACTTTTGTTTAAGTCAATTCGCCCATTAGCAAATGCAAACCTAGATAAAAGGAACGATAACTCCAATATATTTATTTCAAAATAATTTAATTGGTTTCCTTCGTAAAAAATATTATATCTTTTGTTACTCGAAAACTTTTTTTTACGATTTCGAAATTTGAAAAGACTTTGAACATGATATACATAGGTATACTCGTACTTGTATTTGCGTTTATTGCATTTGAAAGGCATTTTGTAAGCTTTTAATTGTGCTTTAGAATTAAATTTTATCTTGGGCACAGTTTTTATTACTTCTGTCAGTTAAACACAATACAAAGTCCTTTGTCTCTTGAAAAGAGGACATAAACTGACTTTTGTCAATGGCAGATAGAAGAGATTTATGGCTAAACTTCTTTTCTGATTGAGAAAAGACAAACAGATTTCGCATTATAAATTCTGGATAGGATAAGATGAGATGACATAAAAGTCATTTGACCTTTTATGCATGCTGTCATATTTTTATTTATACGAGTACATATGTGCGCATAGGTAAGACATGTGATAATCTATGTACAAATGGAAATAAACATATAAATGGAAAGTTATGACTTGGCGACCTGACTAATGTATTAGGTCGACCAAACAAATATTTGCTTTTACCATTTCTTTTAAAAATCGAACGTAATAAAAGGACTCGTACTTTCATTTAATGTCGCAAGTGTGCGAATATATGTATAATAACATGAGTTATATTGTAGTCTAAGTTAAACAGCTACCCCTGTCGGTTATTACTCTAGATGGTCGGCTACAATACTCAAAATATTTATTAACAGCGGCTTTTTTCGTACTTGTCGATATGATAGGAATTGGTTTTTTGGGGATATTAAACAAGTTATACTAATTTTATCGTACTGATGACGAATTACAACTTCTTATAAAATCCTCAATCTTTTAACGAATGTTCACAAACCAGTAGTGCTTCCGTACTTGATTTACAAATTTCGTAACTCCCAAGTATACAATTTTCTCATGCATATTCCGAGTAAGGTTGGTTTCCATATCTGAAACAAGGTGAAATCTTAATTCGCTAGCTCTAGTTTTTCAGTAGACGATGCCCTTCTGCAGAATGATGGACTTTAATTCCTCGGAACACGATCTCTTCATCAACTCTAAAACATAAAGGTCGCTTGACCTTGAGCCGCTCTTAGCCTAGGCGCACACATCCGATTTTCTGTTTTGCGACTAAGAAATCATTGTCTTATTATACACTTAAATATAAGACAATGCTGAAGCAATGTGTTCAGTTTTTTGGAAAATGGGATAGAGAGAGAAAGAAAGATGTTTGGGCTCAACATTTAATGAGGAGACTAAATTTTTAATATAAGTTGGCTTATTGTTGATTTGTAGTCAACAACTCATCTTACTTGATTTTTGTTAACATTATTTTTGGGTGTTCAATTAAACTGTGATGAATTTTATGAAATTGTGCCTTCAATAACCTATCAAACATAAGGTTAGGTTAAGTAATAAGGAATGTGCTTAAGGGCTAAGGGAGAATAGTACACGGAAGCCTATTGGTTTATTGTGATTCCAGTTAATATTATTTGCGTATTATATTATTATTATTATTATGGTGGGTCGTATCTAGCTTGTGGTGGCTAAAAACAACATATGTCCACTTGATGAGATTCGTAGAATTTGTTTAGAAATTGAGGACATTTTTGGACCTCAATTGATTTGGCTACAACTCTCGCAAGCATTAATCGTTTGCCTTATTTCGGACCGCCGAAATTCGACATAAGTCTCGAAAGGACGCCTATCGCTTTCGACGATTTCTTGCAAGCTTATGCGAGGTGATGCTTGAAATTAAGCCGAGTATCAATCACCACTCCCAGGTATTTTATAAATGGGCTGGAAATAATTGTGTGCTCTCCGACTTCCCTTCTACCCGTAATGAGAACGGATTCCGTTTTATGTTCTGCGTAGCCAGTTTTTCATCAGTATTATTGCTTCGTTGCAATACAACTCGATTTCTGTCATCCGCGAAACCTATAATGGTGGCTTCCCTGGGGACTAAGAGTCGTAGAATAGTACTTTTTACTGCCTCCTTTCCATGGCCGATTGGGCTTTGTCTATTATGACTTTAATCGTGTCGATTGTCGATCTATTGTTATTCCGCGAGTCCATCATTCGCTTCAATGATAAGCCATAGTCTGTTGCATATAAGTCGCTCTAATATTTTGCCCATAGTGTTGAGCATACAGGGATGAGGGCTCCTCCGGCGGTTTATTTCCCTTTGGTAATAATACCAACTGTTGGTATTTCCATTGTTCCGGAAATATTACCTCGCTTAAGCATGTATTATACATGCTAACGAAAACGTCTTGGTGGGCCTTCATCGCGATTTTTAAGGCCCTATTTGGTATGCCGTCTGGACCAGCGGCTTTCCGATCTTCTACCCTCTCAATTTCAGCGAAGTGTTCATCGGTGGTTAAGGCAGGAATGTGTTCACGTAGTTCTCCGATCTCACTTAGTAGAATTCCGTCATGTTGAGAGGGAAACAGAGTTTCTACGATTCTGCTGAGAAATAGCGGGCAAGTTGGTGCCGGTCTCTGAGGCGTTTTGAGCTTCGCGGTTATGATTTTGTACCCTTTGCCCCATACATTTTCGTTCAATTGCGTACAAAGATCCTTAAAATACTGTCTTTTGCTAGACTTAATGGCGGATTTGAGTGCGGCGCGTTCTTCTTTATACACTGTCCTCAATATCAAATATCTAACCGTATCGCGTCTAGACCGTTGGTGTTTTCTTCGTGCCTTAAGACAGGCTGATCGAAGTTCCTTAATGTCTTCGTTCCTCCAGTAAGTTGGACGCCGGCGGTTTTGTATCCCTGTTCGAGCCATTGATTATCGCAGACAGCGTGCAGTTGTCGCGTTACTTGACGTACGATCTCGTCAGCTGTTCTCCCTTCAAGTTCAGCGATTGCGTACCTTTAAGAGCTCCTCATCTAAGGTGTTTACGTTCCATTTCGCCTTGCTAGTTTGAGACTGAGTATTTCGAGGTCGTGTAAGGCTATGGAGATCGATTATAATTGCATTATGGTCACTGTGGGTGTAGCGTTTGCTGACGTGCCATGTCGTATGCAACTACTAACGACCGTAATATCAGCAATCGAGCCTGCACCCGCTCTAACAAATATGTTCGCATTTCCCATATTAGCTTCGACGACGTCCAAACTAGAGAGCGCTGTGAGTAGAATGGTTCCCCTTTTAGTCGTTAGCACCCTTCCCCATTCTACTACCCATGCGTTAAAATTATCGGCTACAATAGTTGGCGTATGATCCTTAACCAACGCATACTTTTCCGGCGGTATGTAATCTGTTACCGATGTCTACAGGTAACCGTATGGTGGCCACCTGAGTCCCATCAAAAGTTTTCCTCATTGTCTTTACTGCCGGCGGCTTACGAGTACTTCACAATCTTGAAAGAACTCGGTGATGGTCGCGCAAACTTCTTCTTTCGACGTTACTTCGTCATGTCCTTGCATTCGAGGAATATCTCGTGCGTGATTGAGCGAACGCTAGCATCTTCACCTAACGAATCTCCAATTTTTTCTTTTAGGCTCGAAGTAGTTATCTCGGGAGATTTTTTTTAGCGCTAAAGGGAGGTCTCCGCCTGCTGTTTTCCGAATTCGACTTACGTTTTCTCCGTCCGATTTGAATTTCCGCAACAGGTCAGCGTACGTAATTTCGCCTGTTCTTTTTATAATTATTTCGTCGGGTCGTTTCGCCTTTGGTGCATGATTTTTCATTTTGACAAAGTCTCTCACTCTAAGGGGATCCGGCTTAGAGGAAGTTGATTGCGAATTTATGCGGTCACTTTTTTGAATGCGTTTTTGAGCGCGTGGTTCTTCTGGCGCTGTTCCTCGCTTTTACTTTGGAGATGGAGTCTTACAACGCTGTTCCGCAGCGTTATTAAGTCTATCTTCTTCCCTTATCCACTTTGCAGGACGGTACCATTTAATTTTTGGGCTTAGCGATTTGTCAACTATATGCGCTTAGTTGTTTTCTGGCAACGATGCCACTGGTGCTCGGCGTTCCTCAAGACGAAGATTAATGATTTGCACTTCCCGTTCGAGTTGAGAAACTTTGCAGCGCAGGTGAGATGCCTCGACTTCGACTTCTCGAAAAGCGGACTTGATCAAACTTCCGATTTTTTTGATTTCACCGTAGACGTTGTGCTTGTCTTTATAAAAAGCATTCAACTTTTCAATTTTTGCACCCAGTTGTAACATTTTATTTCCCGTTTGAGGCGGAGTCTCAGTGTTTGGCGTGACCATTGGGCTCCGATCTACCACTGTGGGAGACTGATTCGTGGGTTTTCTATCACGTGTTCCTTCAGGACAGTTGTTTTTGGTGGTGAACGCGTGACCCTCATACTTTTCTTGAACGGGTATGTCACGACGTCTGTCTGGAGGAGATTCCTTGTAGTATTACTACATATGGGGGCCAAGGTTAACACCGCCGTAGGAAATATTGACGTTTGTCTATTATTGCACTCTCCGCCGCCGGTACTGGGGATCCGACACCCTGCACCGTAACTTTATTTTTCTTTGCCTCACTATCCATCATTGAATTTATTTTAAGAGTAGTTCCGCTCTTGCCAGGTTTTTTTGGTCCGTGGGTGGCATTTGAAATTTCAATCAACCCTGTGTATGTATAGGTTAATGCCTTATCCACACACAGGGGTCCCCTATCCGCCACCTGGGGACGCGCCCGATGGGAGAACTAGCTAAACTCCACACGGGTATAATATACATCCAGTGTACGAGTATTATCATATATGTATGATAGTGCAAAATTTGGCAAAGGTTTTTTGGCATATGCACATACTGCTCCTATTGCCTTTTTTGATCCTTTATTCAATGTTACGCTGCCATACTGTCTACTATGATTCCTAGATATACTTATGTATATTATGTTCGAGAGAATTCCAAAGTGATCCGAGAACGATTCCTGAGCGTATACTCTCCAGTTATTGACATATGTTTGAGCATATTTCTGCTCCATTACTTATTGCAGCTACTTAAAAAAAGTTTGGAAGAAAGTACAAATTCAAAAATTAGCTCATCCCTGGCGTTGATGTCTGTGCTTTCCCATTGACTGTAAATTAGTCACCGCGGTAAATGATCGAGGTCGATCAAAGTTTGACCGAGATATAGTATTAAATATATTTTAAACGAAAACTTAGAAGTAAGAAAAAAAAATGTTGTCACGAATATACTACACTGTTAATGAACCAACTGCCGATAGCTAGTAACTTAAGACACGGCTGTTTTGACGTGGTAGTGTTTTTGATTGATCTCTTTTTTTTAACTTCCTGATAGGGAAGTTCTTAATGTAAATTTTATGATATCTTTACGTTTAAATTAGAATTTTTGTCAGATAATGCGTCTTCATGTGAAATCGCTGACATTAAATTTAGAACAAATCGGTTTAGAATTATCTGAGTTATTACAAGAATAGCAACAATTTTAGAACCGCCAATGTAGTACTAACTGCGATTTCGTTAGCACAGGGAGTCCTATATCTGACTTGTCGAACTTATTTCTAATAGGTTTTCTAAATTCTAGGAGGATATGAAATACCAAAAACCATTGTAGAATACCATAATACAAACTCTCTTTATCAGGCAGTTCGTGGAGTGACGCATAGACCGCACCCATTTCGGCCAGATATCTGCCTTGGCTGCCAACTCATTTGGCCGTAGCGATTAGTAGCTGCCAACTGCGGTAGCGATTGGTGTACCTATACTACCCTTTTCCGTTAGAATAGCTAGAGTGGTTTCCATTTTGGCGAGTTCATCGGCTCTGCCGTTCCCTATAGTGTCTCTGTGGAACCGCACCCAACAAAGGTGAATGTTGAACTGCTCTGTCATCTCCATGAGATATGATCGGCATTCAATTTAGAATAGAATTTTAGAATATAGTGAGACCGAGTCCAGGGACTTGATGGCGGCCTTACTATCCGATAATATGCGGATATCCCTTGCAGATATCACGGCGCTCCTTTAATCGCCAAAATTTCCGCCTGTAACACGCTACAGTGATTTGGAAGACGGAAAGAGAGGCTTCGATTTAGCTTATCTGAGAAAACACCGAAACCAACTCCGTTATCGGTTTTAGATCCATCTGTGCAGAGATGGATTGACATGTCCTCCATGAAAGCATCTTTCTCCCAGAATTATCTAGAGGGGAAGCTTACATGGAAGTTTTTGTCAAACCAAAGTTCAGGTATGGTGTAATCGATGTTCTCTGTGAGGATTCCTAAGGTGTTAAGAATGTGTGCGTGGCCAAATGAATTATTTCTCCACTGTTTAGTCGCTTTAAGGAGAATACGAATAACTGCGGTCGCAGCTACTTGACTGCTGAAGATATCTAGGGGTGTCAAATGAAACAGAATATCTAATACCGCAGAGGGGGTAGACCGCAAGGCTCCGCTTATGCATAGACATGCTGTTCTTTGGACTCTGCTTAGTTTAATGCGGTTGACTGCATTTTCTAAGGCCTTCCACCAGACGACCACCCCGTAAGTAAGTATCGGTGTTATGACCGAGATGTATAGCCAGTGGGTTATGATTAAATGAGACCCAGATATTTTGCTGTATCGGAAAATACTAAACTCGTACCGTTAATTAGGAGGGTCTATAGTTTGAATTTTGTATTTCCTGCAAAAGAGGACATGATCAGTTTTATGGGGGTTTATTCCCAATCCACAGGTTAATCTATTGAGATTTACTTGAAGAAGATCTTTAATGGTATTGGGATGCTTACCTGAGACGGCTATAGCAACGTCATCCGCATAGGCAATCACCCTGCTACCCCCCTCTTCCAGGTATATCAGTAGTTCATTAACTACTAAGTTCCAGAGAAGAGGAGAGAGGACACCACCTTGAGGCGTACTTCTGCTGACACATCTTTTATCAGAAATCTCACCTAGTTTGAAGTTGATTATCCTGCTTTTTAGCATGAGACTGATAAACTCCCCAAGTGAGTCGCCTACCTGCAGGGTTGACAGCGCAACCGTGGTTACGGATGTATCGACGTTGTTAAAGGCGCCCTTTATGTCCAGGAAAATAACCATTGTGTACTCTTTATATTGTAGGGATCGTTCGATGTTGCTAGTCAAAGAGTGCAGAGCCATTTCCACCAACTTTCCTTTACAGTAAGCATGTTGAGCCCTTGACAGAAGTGTTGGATCAATTTTGGCTATGGATATCAATCAGTCGTTCTAGAGTTTTCAGAAGGAATGATGATAGACTTATAGGTCTGAGGGCCTTTGGGACAAAATGAGAGCATTTTCCGGCTTTGGGAATGAATACTACATTGACTTCTCTCCATGACAGTGGAATGTGGGTAAGTTCTACACAGCTCCTTTGTATTCTTACGAAGTTTAAATTATTGTTAAAAATATATACATAAATATAAATAAAAGTTGAAAATCAAGCTACTAAAACATACATAAATCAAAGTGAAATACTTAAATACCTAAGTTAAAGCATTGCAGTTAACTATAAATGTATGCTTTTCTTCTGTTGTGCTTAGGAACAAGCCCATAAAAGTTCTGTTTCTTACCGAAATCTCTCACATTTTAACAGTATACTAATAATAAAAAAAAATGAATCAACATTGCAAGCACTATTGAAGTTTTGCTAACTTCGGGATCACAAACATATGTTGCCCTAGTCTCGACTTAAAAACTAAGTGACTCATGCCATTTTCAAAATAAACGGCTAATATATTAAACTATATATCAATTTTGGAGTTATTAATGTTTAGGGAATGCTTGTATATCTGCCTGTACTTATTTGTAGCTATAGCGTTTCTAGTAGTGCACGTAAATCGAATTGATCACACAAAGTAATATTTCGTGGGTACTCATTAGTTTTCTTTTTACAAATATTAAAAATAATTCTGGTTAGATTGTAGTCATTAGAGAAAATGTTTGCCTAACTTTTTGTTCAATTTTGTATAAAACAAAAACATTGTTTATAATTTCTTTGATTTTTTTATCTTGCAGATTACATTGTATTAAATTGAACTCAATTAAAAAAGACCTCGAATGTATACTTATATGTCTAAATAAACATGTTTGCTAATTAATCTATAATGGGTGAAACACATATGTGATTATCAAATCTTATTATAAAAACGAAATACTTTTAACAGAATAATACACTATAAAGGTTTCAGTAGGGTTTTAATTTACCCTGTCAATTATTATACTTTTCTTTAAGTTCAGAAATGAACATTTGGTCATTCGAGCCGGATATCTAAACCAAAAAGATGGAATTTAATTTGCATAATTCTTGCTAGTGTTGTTATGGTATACACCTGTTGTGTTCTTTCAGCGGATAATTGTACCCTCAAGATGGTTCGTCGATTGTATAATTCAACTCCACATATTTTCATCGGCTGGAATATTTCACACTAGTTATCATCTATCTGTTGGACGATTCTGCATCAAAGATTTCACCTTTAAATTATTGCTGTGTTGCTGCATCAGAGATTTCATCTTCAAATTGTTGCTGCATTGCTGCCACGGAGATTTTTCGTTCACTGAATTCAAGAAAAACAAGTACGTAAGTGCATTTACTTTGTTCTTAGTACAATAAATATTTACGTACAATATTTATTAAGAGTGTATAATAGGGTGTCCCATATTTTTCGGCTTTTTTTTTTGTTCTTATTTTGTTTATTTTATTATAAAACGTAACCGAAAAAAAATAGGTCATTTGGAGCATTTTAACCCGTGCCGACTTGGATCGAAACATGTCAGAACATGTTACACTGAAATAGCACGTGCCTAAACAAATTTTTATTGCATTTTCAGTTTTCACGCGGTAAACACGTATTTTTTAATCGGTTAAAGATGTCACTGCAATTAAAAAGCAATACAAAGAGAATTTACTTAGTAGGAGATGTAAATCAACAAATAAAGGGTGCTAAATTAGCTTCAAATCAACAAGTTCTTGCAGTTTTCTTTTTTAATATGCGGGAGGTTAAATTGACAGTCAGCGAAAGTGCAAATCTTGTTATTCGCGAGTGTACTATTTTTTGGGAAAAGGTAAGAATCCCCACAAAATCACTACCCAACTCTGTGAAGCTTATAAATTTGTATCAATCTTGGAGAGAATTGCAAAAAAATTCAACGAAAACCGAGGAGGTGTATAAACGACGAGACACAGATTTCCAGGACGATTTGGATAACATATTTCACATAGACCATTCTGATGCTCTTAAAAAAATTAAAACAGAAGATGACAGAGTTTTTTTACAGCGGCAGAGAGAGCCAGGACGACCGGGCCGCTTAGCGGGAGTTGATAAAAAAGAATCTGAAACGGAAGATAGGGTAAGACAAAGGCGATTAGAAGAACAACAAAAACGTAATAAAAACATGTCATCGGCAATACCATTTACTTCTACAGCGACGTTGGAGGATTTAGTTCCTGAAGAGCACGACATATATGTAAGCTCCGACGAAAGCAGCGAAGTTCTTCCCATTGCTCCTAAACCGTCATCTGAGGCAAGCTCAAAACGAGGAAGAAAGAACTTTGTTACTCCAAAATTAGTCTCATCCTTAGACAGATGTCAGTTGAGCATAGAGACTCTGTTTATATATTTCAGGCTACAGTGGAGGCTCTAGGGCTTAACTTTGAGGATTTTCCAATAAATAAGTTTTCGATTCAACGCGTGCTGACACGGATCAGAAAAGAAAGGGCAGAAAACATTAAAACTGATTTTCAAAATAATGTTCCGGAGGTCGTTACTGTTCACTGGTATGGAAAATTGTTACCTGGCTTGATTGTAAGGAGTGCTAAGGAAGAACGACTTCCTATTGTTATTACTTTTGGAAATGAGGAACAACTTCTATCCGTGCCAAAATTGGATAATTCTTCTGATAAAGAACAAGCTAAAGCTGTTTCTAAGGCAATTAAATATTGGAACTTGGATGACAAAGTTCAGATTAAGTTCAGCTCGAGCTTAAAAGTGTCTTCGAAACGAAGGTCCATCAAGTAACAATAAGTCCTGAAATACCCCTTTTTAAAATTTTTCGAGATGAATGGAAAAATATTGACACAAACAATTTTCAAACCGGTGCAGACATTGTTAAAGAGAATTTTAATGACCACGAAATTACCGAAATTCTAAGTTTTTACTTTTTTTTTTATAATTTACGCGAGCCTAAGGGGTTAGATACCCTTTTACTGTTGCCATGGCTCGGGCGGAAAGATAGAAGGAGGAGAAAGGAAAATTGTTTTTGTAGTGGTTTGAAACTCAGGTGTGTTTGGTTTCTATGTTTGCTCTCCAGGGGTGGGAGTCCGAATAGGACGGAGAGATTTTCTTCACTCAGAGTGATTCGAGGTATATCACAGTATTTTTCTTTTCTGTGCTTGAAACTCTACAACAGCCAAATCTACGTGTCAGTGTTATGCTATGTTATGTTAGTCTGAGTTTTAATTACACAATGAAAAACTGACTTGCCATGGGCAGGATTCGAACCTGGACCCTCCGAGTGAGAAGTGTTTGCTACTACCACTACACCACGGCCACCCCCACTTTGAGGAGCTAAGAAAACCAATTGTTAGAAATGACTACCGCGAACTTATTGAACTTTCAATAATATTCTTAGGATGCAAATCAAGCCCCCAGGTGCAATGCATCAAGCCAGATGGATGGCAAGAGCAATTTATGCGATAAAAATATTTTTGCTACGCTCGCAACTTAAATTGACAAAAAAGATAGTGGTGGATTGAGAGAGGTCTGTGTCTTTATTATGATGGTAGTAAAAGCACCCTTTCAAGACTTATGCTTTCTGAAAAAATTTAAAGATTATGAAAAAGTAGACGAGTCGATTTCGAAAGCAGCCTTTCAAAAATTGTGTCAGCATCTATATTATTTGACCGAAGAGACTGTAGTTTTATCTTTATTTGATGACGCTGTGGACTTAGACACAAAAACGAAAATGGTGGCTTTCAATCCCATTCTGTTAAAAGATATGTTCCATCGAAAGAAGCAATGTGCAATTCAATGCAGGGTTAGCTAATTTGACTATTTATAATTGTTTTCTATTTATTAATGACTGGAATTGTTCTTTTATTTGATTTAGATAAAACGTTGGATGATTTTGTGTCGGCCAAGAGTAAACATTTATTTTCTTGGTTGAAAATAAATGAAACATTTCTTCAAGAAAGTCGATCTTCGTGGGATAACAATGTTTTCTATTTAGAAGCCAAAAGAACGGTTTTTTCTCTTAAATTAGTGAACGATACAGCCGAAAGAGCTGTCAAGCTAATGCATGATTTTCACGGACTTTTGACAGCTCAAGAAAAGCAAAAACAATTCCTTCTTCGTTGTGTGAATGAGCACAGGAAGTTATATCCTGATTGCAAGAAAGAAGTTTTGAAGAGAAAGTATCCGCAATAATTTATTTTTGCTACTTATTATTCCTATTTAAGTGTTTAGTATAGTTATTTAATAAAAAGTTGTAATTGAAATGAAATATTTGCTTGGAAAAAAAATGTTTCTAAATTTTTCATACAGATTTTCAATGTTGACTTTGCCGTCCAGTCGGCACGTGTTAAAATCATCCCAGGAGGAAAATATTTTGCATCGAAGTTAGTATTGGCATTAAGAAAAAAAATAAGGGGTATGCGTGAAAAAAAGTTGATTTTTTTTAGCCCATATAAGGGACACCCTAGTGTATAATACGTATATATCATAACATATACATATATATATATGTATATAAATAAAACAAATATATGCATATATATGGAATGAAAAGCAACGTCTTAGAAAAAACGTTAAGAACATTTAGAAAACGATATTTCAAAACTTTGCTAAGCCAGCCGTATTACAAATTGTTTAATGGGTCGATTGGGTTTGCTAGAAAAGCTCATGGAGACGGCAGAACTAGAATATGAAAACATGGTTTCTTCATTAGGTGAAGACGATGCGAGAAAGGGAGCAGCAGTAGAAGTGATCTATGACAAAATCAGAGACGGATATCTCGAATATCGCAGCGATCTTCTCGATTTGATCGAAAAGCAAAGGCTTTCAATGCGTTACAGAGCAAAAACTCGCATGACACAAAGGAATTTGTACCAAAGACGTCAGGTTTGCTGACATAAAGCTCCCAAAAATCAACTTGACGACTTTCTCTGGTAGCTTCGAGACCTGGAGCGTCTTTTGTGACCTTATTGTCTCATTAATACTTATTATTATTATTATTATTTTGAGGGATCTTTACAAATGAATTTATAAAGTCCGGGATTTTCATGCCGGGGTACTATGCCCATGTGGCGCTAGTCAACAGCACTCGGTGTACCGAGTTCCCATGTGGGTCCCCCATCTAGGTACTTACCGCGCCCACACTGCTTGATTTCGGTGATCTAGTGGGAACCGATGCTTTCAATGTGGCGAGGCCGTTGACTGTCTCATTAATACATCACAATGCATTGCTATCTGAAATCCAAAAATGCACCATTTAAAATCTAGTGTTTCAGGTGAAGCTGAAAAGCTGAAACTCTTAGCTCACCTGGGCTTAGAAAGCGGCAATAATTCTAAGGCGTGGGAAATCTTAAAAGATCGATACAATCATCAAACCAGTCGAAGAGTTTGTTCGATTTCCAAGGAACATGCAGAGTCCATCAGACAGTTGTTAGACACCTCAACTGAAGTCACCAACAGCTTTGTAAATTTTAAGGTTCCCGTTGAACATTGGGATGCATTGTTAATATTTACACTTCTGCAGAAACTACCTTAGAAAACACAACATTTATTTGAGGTGAAGTTAAATTCCAAATCAGATAGTAAAGAATTGTCTACACATCTTGAATTTACTCACTTTTTGGAGACTTGGTTCCAGCGAGCCTGCATCTCATCAAAACCTTCTACCAACAACCAGGAGTATTCCTATAATATTTGCAACAAAGGTCGACAGGCGATCTTGATCAAAATTTGAAATTATGATGGGTCGAGATAACGGGGTTTCATTCTTTATTATTTATTATTGGTATTTATCCTTTGCATTATAAAATACTTGATTATTTTCTGGTTTCTTTAATTTGAAGTCACCTTCATTAGATTAGTGAACGTCAGTCTTAATCTGGTTGTAGGCGTATTATATTGCCGTTATTTACGCAAAACGTTCTAGACTTTTTTCTTTTTTTTAATAACATGATACTTAAAATGACTATTGACGTGCTTTCCGCTCTAGGCTTATCAGAGCATTGTGTCATATCAGCTAATTTCTCGTACATCGTGTAGGGCAATAAGAGAAAACCAATTGGGGCAGACTTAATACCTTCCTTAGGAACTTTAACTGGTCGTTAAGTTTCCTTTATAACGACGTGGATGCCGTTGCTGATATGATCACAGACAATATTTTCTTCAATTCTTTGTCGCTCATGGGATGAAGAGTATCAAACCAAAGGGAAAGGCGTGGTACGTCTCGATCTGTAAAGAGGCTGTCAGGGTTGGAGAAATGCCTTTTCGGTCCTACAAAACCAACCCGACAGAGAAAACCAAAAAAAGTTCAAACGAGCCAGGAATGACTGCAAAGTCTTTCTTAAGTGTGTGACATTTCAAGGAGACCAAAAACTGAGGCAAAAAATATTAAAATGTCTTAAAGGTAGAAATCTCAATCTCAACAACCGGCAGTACGGTTTTCGTAGCAACAGATCCACTGGTGAATTTCATGGCATGTCAGCGAAAAATGGAACCAAAGTGTACATCAATCTAGCGAAACCAAGATAGTTGCACTTGATATTTCTAAGGCATTTGACAGACTTTGGCATCAGGCTCTTTTGTCGAAAATGCGTGCATTTGGGATCGATGACTATCTTCTTCAATGGATTAGAAACTATGTTTCAGAACATTCAATTCAAGTTGTCTTGGATAGTTGCAAGTCTGATATTCACAAAATAAATGCTGGCGTGCCACAGGGCTTTTTTTCAATGATCCCTTGTCTGACACTTCTAATCCAATATACTCGTAGTTCTTTTTTGACGACAGTACTCTCTACTTTTCATATTCGTTTCCGGACTCTTGTCCCTGCTCTTCGGCTGTAGAACGGTAACCGCAGCGTATGTTAGGCTCATTCAATTCCGATGCTAACAGCGTGCAATTTAATTTATTACCAAAACACAACGTTCTGCTGTCGTTGTAGCGAAATGAAAATACCCGGCCTTTATCCATGAATGGCACTTGCATCGTTGAAACCATTTTCGGTATGTGGTTTTTTCTTGTTAACTATATGAAAAGTCCGCAAGGAGAAAATAAAAACGCAACCTTTCTAATCGTTATAAAAAATGAGGGTCTTTTTATTGATTATTCTTCCTTTTATATGATACTCGTAATGCAATTTTTATATGTATATGTGTGATTTGACTCTAAATTGTTGACATTAGAACTTTGACAATTCATGTGTAGGCGTTGATAGCAGGTGTGTTTGTTTTGGTCGATCTGGAACATGTTCTAGTGAACGGAGTTCTCAGCTTGACCTCTTAGTTATTTGTTTCTGAGATACTGCAATGGAATTCATAATTTCCTGACGGTCCTGGTAACTTCATCTCATGCAAAGAAAAAGGCGATTAGTGAAATGAAACGAGAAAAAAAAATGTCAACTGGGAGGAAACCGAACGGAAAGAGGGATCTCGATGTTGAAGATGGACTGGAACTCAAAGTCGGATGTGAAGGGTGACTACTCTGCGGACTGGAAGTCCAATTGATGTAGAAGTAGTTGTCTTTTCGTTGATCGGCGAGTTGTGCATTAAAGTCGTTGAAGATGTTGTTTTTTTGTTTATTAATGGTGCGGTTTGAAATTATTAAATTCTCCTTTGTTATTTAGTGCGGGATTGATTATTAAATTTTTTGTTTTGGTACGTGGTGCGGTGTTGAAAAAAAAATTAGTAGTATGTGTGATTGAAGTTTTCGTCCAAAATTAATATTTCGATAAATATGGACTGTAATTATTGTATGTGTAGATAAATTTACGTACTTAAAATGAAAGTGCATTATAATATTAATATCGGAATCGATTCACGGCGTAAGAGTGAGTTTCATATGATTTTTGTATAATGTGTATGTATTTATGGAAATTTGTGTTTATTGTATTTGCATTCTAAGGAACTGTTTCTTCGGCTAAAGTTTTGTTTGGGGGAAGGCAACAAATTTTAGTTGTAGGGCACTTAATTTCTCCGTTTTGAGTTTTTATGATGCGGGCTAAGATCCATTTCGACGGTGGCAGGCGTTCGTCCTTCACCAGGACGAGGTCACCAATCTGTGGCTGATGTTCGGTTTTGAGCCATTTGGATCGCTGCTAAAGTCGTTCTAGATATTCGGAACTCCACTGTTTCCAGAATGTTTGGTGAAGTTTCTGGATCCATTGCCACCGATCGAGAGAGCTGACCTTGGTTTCACTTTGGTCTGGGTGAGATATACTATTTATAGGCTCGCCTATTAAGAAGTATCCAGGTGTAAGTGGTGTGAAATCGTCCGGCTCGTTGGTCATCGGGCAGAGCGATCTCGAGCTTAAACACGCTTCATCTTACGTCTCAAATAGAATTTGACGGATTTCACACCTGCTTCCCATAATCCGCCGAAATGCGGAGAAGCAAGAGGAATAAAATTCCACTTGGTACCATCATTCGCCAGTCTGTCAGCTGCTTCCTTCCAGTCGAACCTTGTTTCGCGTAATAATCTTTTCAGCTCGGTATTAGCTCCTACGAAATTTGTTCCACAGTCACTAGATAATTGTGTGCAAATACTTCTTCGCGCTGTGAATCTCCTTAAGGCTGCTATAAAGGCCTGGGTAGTCATATCGCTCACCAATTCGATATGTATTGCCTTGGTAGCTAGGCAGATAAAAATAGCAAAATAACCCTTAATTCTCTTGGCCCCTCTTCCCTTCCAGGTCTTGACATCGATAGGACCCGCGTAATCTACACTAGTGTTTGAAAATGGACGCGAAATACGGACCCTTGACGCTGATAAGTTGCTCATTATCAGTTGTGCTGGTCGGGCTCTAGAACGAAAACAAATATTGCAGCCGTGAATATATTTCTTTACGCAATTCTTTATTCGGAGTATCCAGTATTTGGATCGCAAATACCCAATCATTTTTTGTATTCCTCCATTTAATGTCCTTTCATGGGAGTCTTTAAGCAGGAGTTGTGTGAAGTGACGATTCGGCGTAAGGATGATTGGATGTTGTTGTTTGTACGGCAAATTCGCGTTCTTTAGCCTGCCTCCAACCCTAAGTATGCCTTCGGTGTTGATAAAAGGGTTAGTGATTTCAACGCCTTTGCTCCTGACCTGGCCTTGATTCGCCGTATTTCTTCCAAAAACATTTCCTTCTACACTACCGTTACTACCAAAATAAGATTAAGATTATTAAGCAAATAGTTGCTTGTATCATTCTGTTGGTGTCCAAATAACTTGTGATTTTAAATAAAACATATCCCAGTTCTTCAATTTATTACAATAAAAAGAACATGCAATTATAAAAAAATAGAAAATTTTAACTGCAGCATGTATTGCGAGTAACTACTAAACCGCAAATATCCACAGTTTATTCTATATACATACTTGTATACGAGTACCTTTATGGAATTGGATATGTATATCGATGTACTTAACCTGCAATCGTGTATTGCGAGTTAATATATAATTTTTGGAAAATGTTGCAAAAATTATTTTTCAATTTAAGAATTCTCTTGATTCTCGACTCTTGTCGAAAACTGGTTTTTCTAGAAAAAAAATGGAACCATTTTATATTTTTTTAATTATAAAAAATTATAAAAAAAATATATTTCAGTGTCCCTTCTTAGAACTCATACTGGTTTATAAATTAGCTCATCAGTCGCCGTATAGCTCTCGTCGCGTACACATGATGTTGATTTTTAGAGCGGCTTGATTTCTGAAAGCATTCATTTGGTTTTTTTCTCTTATATCTCTTTTAACACCCAGGATAATATATTTGCGCGACTATAGTGTGTTTTTTTCGTGGTTAAACGGCCCTACGGCCAAACATAAATGTTAACCGGTTCAGCGCCCTGTCTCCCAAGACGCCCCGTACACCCCTCCCCCTAAAATCAAACGCTTAAAATCCGTTAACCTCCAAGAATTGCCAAATTTACCTTCTAATGTAAGTCCCAAAAATCCCTAATTTATATAGATTTCGCCCAAGGATGAAACTAAACCCCTCACAAGTGTGTAGCAATATCAGCGGCCACAAACCATAACCGCTTAACACGAGTTAGGATAAAATTAAGTTAAATCACCATCGTGTTTAGCATGTTTAAATCTAATTCCACTTAAATTTTATGATTGTATATTTTTTAAACAGAAGTTATTCCAAAAAAACCATAAGTAATTTTTTTAAAATGCTGTTTTGGCATAACACTTTAGCTCGTACTAATTATAATGAAAAACCGACTTATTCGATTATGACTTATGGCCACAGATACATGCAATAAGCAAAGAGTAAGAAAGCGTTACACACCTTCGAGATGGCAACAAACTAACAAAAAATAAAAAGTTTGTGGACAGGTGCATTACCGTTTCCAATCTTGCTAATCAATGTCCAGTAGCTGCTAAGTACCATGAAATTCTCAAATCGCAAGGTGTTATCGAAGTGTACAAATTTACAAAGCAATTTGATGACAAACCCCGACTCCCTGGCATCATGCTTTTCACTTTTGATTTACATCAACCGCCAAATTCAGTAGAAATAGGATGGTATAAAACCAAAGTTAACGAATGCATTCCCAACACGATGCGATGCAAAAACTGTCAACTACTCGGGCACACTATAGAGAAATGTAACAGCATGCAAAATGAATGATCTCCCAAATCACGCCTCCTTAAGCTGCACACATACCTCTTTCAACCCGAACTGTCCGAAATATAAACAAAACAAAGAAATCTTAAGTATAAAAACCAGGAACAAGTGCAGCATGGCCCATGCCAAGCGTATTTATATTCTCCAAAATCGCTTCCAAACACATTCCAACATAATACCGTCAGAGAGAGCAAGATTTGCCGTAAAATATAATATATATACACTTCACTAATTCACTTTATTAAAATAAAATAGACTTAATAATTCTCTAACCAACGATGTTGCTCTCTCAAATGTCTACGTACAACCCCACTCTATTTTTCGTTGCCTTCGTGTGTTTCGTGTGTCTGGTATGTCTCAATGTTTTGCGTCTATGTGAGTATCATCAGTTATATTCGTCGTCTGCTTCTTTCCCACAATCACCACTCTTGGGTTCCAACTTTCCTTACATCATTATTAATTTTGGTGACCTTGTAGGGTCCAAGAAACTTCGGCTTAAGCTTCAAACCTGTTCCAAATTTGGTGCGCTTGATTGCGACTAACTGGTTCTAGGATTTTCCCTACAACTCTGATCCAATAGTTCTGGATTTGAGGTTCTCTTAAGCGATGAATCACATCTTTTATCAGAAATCTCACCTAGTTTGAAGTTGATTATCCTGCTTTTTAGCATGAGACTGATAAACTCCCCAAGTGAGTCGCCTACCTGCAGGGTTGACAGCGCAATCGTGGTTACGGATGTATCGACGTTGTTAAAGGCGCCCTTTATGTCCAGGAAAATAACCATTGTGTACTCTTTATATTGTAGGGATCGTTCGATGTTGCTAGTCAAAGAGTGCAGAGCCATTTCCACCAACTTTCCTTTACAGTAAGCATGTTGAGCCCTTGACAGAAGTGTTGGATCAATTTTGGCTATGGATATCAATCAGTCGTTCTAGAGTTTTCAGAAGGAATGATGATAGACTTATAGGTCTGAGGGCCTTTGGGACAAAATGAGAGCATTTTCCGGCTTTGGGAATGAATACTACATTGACTTCTCTCCATGACAGTGGAATGTGGGTAAGTTCTACACAGCTCCTTTGTATTCTTACGAAGTTTAAATTATTGTTAAAAATATATACATAAATATAAATAAAAGTTGAAAATCAAGCTACTAAAACATACATAAATCAAAGTGAAATACTTAAATACCTAAGTTAAAGCATTGCAGTTAACTATAAATGTATGCTTTTCTTCTGTTGTGCTTAGGAACAAGCCCATAAAAGTTCTGTTTCTTACCGAAATCTCTCACATTTTAACAGTATACTAATAATAAAAAAAAATTAATCAACATTGCAAGCACTATTGAAGTTTTGCTAACTTCGGGATCACAAACATATGTTGCCCTAGTCTCGACTTAAAAACTAAGTGACTCATGCCATTTTCAAAATAAACGGCTAATATATTAAACTATATATCAATTTTGGAGTTATTAATGTTTAGGGAATGCTTGTATATCTGCCTGTACTTATTTGTAGCTATAGCGTTTCTAGTAGTGCACGTAAATCGAATTGATCACACAAAGTAATATTTCGTGGGTACTCATTAGTTTTCTTTTTACAAATATTAAAAATAATTCTGGTTAGATTGTAGTCATTAGAGAAAATGTTTGCCTAACTTTTTGTTCAATTTTGTATAAAACAAAAACATTGTTTATAATTTCTTTGATTTTTTTATCTTGCAGATTACATTGTATTAAATTGAACTCAATTAAAAAAGACCTCGAATGTATACTTATATGTCTAAATAAACATGTTTGCTAATTAATCTATAATGGGTGAAACACATATGTGATTATCAAATCATATTATAAAAACGAAATACTTTTAACAGAATAATACACTATAAAGGTTTCAGTAGGGTTTTAATTTACCCTGTCAATTATTATACTTTTCTTTAAGTTCAGAAATGAACATTTGGTCATTCGAGCCGGATATCTAAACCAAAAAGATGGAATTTAATTTGCATAATTCTTGCTAGTGTTGTTATGGTATACACCTGTTGTGTTCTTTCAGCGGATAATTGTACCCTCAAGATGGTTCGTCGATTGTATAATTCAACTCCACATATTTTCATCGGCTGGAATATTTCACACTAGTTATCATCTATCTGTTGGACGATTCTGCATCAAAGATTTCACCTTTAAATTATTGCTGTGTTGCTGCATCAGAGATTTCATCTTCAAATTGTTGCTGCATTGCTGCCACGGAGATTTTTCGTTCACTGAATTCAAGAAAAACAAGTACGTAAGTGCATTTACTTTGTTCTTAGTACAATAAATATTTACGTACAATATTTATTAAGAGTGTATAATAGGGTGTCCCATATTTTTCGGCTTTTTTTTTTGTTCTTATTTTGTTTATTTTATTATAAAACGTAACCGAAAAAAAATAGGTCATTTGGAGCATTTTAACCCGTGCCGACTTGGATCGAAACATGTCAGAACATGTTACACTGAAATAGCACGTGCCTAAACAAATTTTTATTGCATTTTCAGTTTTCACGCGGTAAACACGTATTTTTTAATCGGTTAAAGATGTCACTGCAATTAAAAAGCAATACAAAGAGAATTTACTTAGTAGGAGATGTAAATCAACAAATAAAGGGTGCTAAATTAGCTTCAAATCAACAAGTTCTTGCAGTTTTCTTTTTTAATATGCGGGAGGTTAAATTGACAGTCAGCGAAAGTGCAAATCTTGTTATTCGCGAGTGTACTATTTTTTGGGAAAAGGTAAGAATCCCCACAAAATCACTACCCAACTCTGTGAAGCTTATAAATTTGTATCAATCTTGGAGAGAATTGCAAAAAAATTCAACGAAAACCGAGGAGGTGTATAAACGACGAGACACAGATTTCCAGGACGATTTGGATAACATATTTCACATAGACCATTCTGATGCTCTTAAAAAAATTAAAACAGAAGATGACAGAGTTTTTTTACAGCGGCAGAGAGAGCCAGGACGACCGGGCCGCTTAGCGGGAGTTGATAAAAAAGAATCTGAAACGGAAGATAGGGTAAGACAAAGGCGATTAGAAGAACAACAAAAACGTAATAAAAACATGTCATCGGCAATACCATTTACTTCTACAGCGACGTTGGAGGATTTAGTTCCTGAAGAGCACGACATATATGTAAGCTCCGACGAAAGCAGCGAAGTTCTTCCCATTGCTCCTAAACCGTCATCTGAGGCAAGCTCAAAACGAGGAAGAAAGAACTTTGTTACTCCAAAATTAGTCTCATCCTTAGACAGATGTCAGTTGAGCATAGAGACTCTGTTTATATATTTCAGGCTACAGTGGAGGCTCTAGGGCTTAACTTTGAGGATTTTCCAATAAATAAGTTTTCGATTCAACGCGTGCTGACACGGATCAGAAAAGAAAGGGCAGAAAACATTAAAACTGATTTTCAAAATAATGTTCCGGAGGTCGTTACTGTTCACTGGTATGGAAAATTGTTACCTGGCTTGATTGTAAGGAGTGCTAAGGAAGAACGACTTCCTATTGTTATTACTTTTGGAAATGAGAAACAACTTCTATCCGTGCCAAAATTGGATAATTCTTCTGATAAAGAACAAGCTAAAGCTGTTTCTAAGGCAATTAAATATTGGAACTTGGATGACAAAGTTCAGATTAAGTTCAGCTCGAGCTTAAAAGTGTCTTCGAAACGAAGGTCCATCAAGTAACAATAAGTCCTGAAATACCCCTTTTTAAAATTTTTCGAGATGAATGGAAAAATATTGACACAAACAATTTTCAAACCGGTGCAGACATTGTTAAAGAGAATTTTAATGACCACGAAATTACCGAAATTCTAAGTTTTTACTTTTTTTTTTATAATTTACGCGAGCCTAAGGGGTTAGATACCCTTTTACTGTTGCCATGGCTCGGGCGGAAAGATAGAAGGAGGAGAAAGGAAAATTGTTTTTGTAGTGGTTTGAAACTCAGGTGTGTTTGGTTTCTATGTTTGCTCTCCAGGGGTGGGAGTCCGAATAGGACGGAGAGATTTTCTTCACTCAGAGTGATTCGAGGTATATCACAGTATTTTTCTTTTCTGTGCTTGAAACTCTACAACAGCCAGTCTGAGTTTTAATTACACAATGAAAAACTGACTTGCCATGGGCAGGATTCGAACCTGGACCCTCCGAGTGAGAAGTGTTTGCTACTACCACTACACCACGGCCACCCCCACTTTGAGGAGCTAAGAAAACCAATTGTTAGAAATGACTACCGCGAACTTATTGAACTTTCAATAATATTCTTAGGATGCAAATCAAGCCCCCAGGTGCAATGCATCAAGCCAGATGGATGGCAAGAGCAATTTATGCGATAAAAATATTTTTGCTACGCTCGCAACTTAAATTGACAAAAAAGATAGTGGTGGATTGAGAGAGGTCTGTGTCTTTATTATGATGGTAGTAAAAGCACCCTTTCAAGACTTATGCTTTCTGAAAAAATTTAAAGATTATGAAAAAGTAGACGAGTCGATTTCGAAAGCAGCCTTTCAAAAATTGTGTCAGCATCTATATTATTTGACCGAAGAGACTGTAGTTTTATCTTTATTTGATGACGCTGTGGACTTAGACACAAAAACGAAAATGGTGGCTTTCAATCCCATTCTGTTAAAAGATATGTTCCATCGAAAGAAGCAATGTGCAATTCAATGCAGGGTTAGCTAATTTGACTATTTATAATTGTTTTCTATTTATTAATGACTGGAATTGTTCTTTTATTTGATTTAGATAAAACGTTGGATGATTTTGTGTCGGCCAAGAGTAAACATTTATTTTCTTGGTTGAAAATAAATGAAACATTTCTTCAAGAAAGTCGATCTTCGTGGGATAACAATGTTTTCTATTTAGAAGCCAAAAGAACGGTTTTTTCTCTTAAATTAGTGAACGATACAGCCGAAAGAGCTGTCAAGCTAATGCATGATTTTCACGGACTTTTGACAGCTCAAGAAAAGCAAAAACAATTCCTTCTTCGTTGTGTGAATGAGCACAGGAAGTTATATCCTGATTGCAAGAAAGAAGTTTTGAAGAGAAAGTATCCGCAATAATTTATTTTTGCTACTTATTATTCCTATTTAAGTGTTTAGTATAGTTATTTAATAAAAAGTTGTAATTGAAATGAAATATTTGCTTGGAAAAAAAATGTTTCTAAATTTTTCATACAGATTTTCAATGTTGACTTTGCCGTCCAGTCGGCACGTGTTAAAATCATCCCAGGAGGAAAATATTTTGCATCGAAGTTAGTATTGGCATTAAGAAAAAAAATAAGGGGTATGCGTGAAAAAAAGTTGATTTTTTTTAGCCCATATAAGGGACACCCTAGTGTATAATACGTATATATCATAACATATACATATATATATATGTATATAAATAAAACAAATATATGCATATATATGGAATGAAAAGCAACGTCTTAGAAAAAACGTTAAGAACATTTAGAAAACGATATTTCAAAACTTTGCTAAGCCAGCCGTATTACAAATTGTTTAATGGGTCGATTGGGTTTGCTAGAAAAGCTCATGGAGACGGCAGAACTAGAATATGAAAACATGGTTTCTTCATTAGGTGAAGACGATGCGAGAAAGGGAGCAGCAGTAGAAGTGATCTATGACAAAATCAGAGACGGATATCTCGAATATCGCAGCGATCTTCTCGATTTGATCGAAAAGCAAAGGCTTTCAATGCGTTACAGAGCAAAAACTCGCATGACACAAAGGAATTTGTACCAAAGACGTCAGGTTTGCTGACATAAAGCTCCCAAAAATCAACTTGACGACTTTCTCTGGTAGCTTCGAGACCTGGAGCGTCTTTTGTGACCTTATTGTCTCATTAATACTTATTATTATTATTATTATTTTGAGGGATCTTTACAAATGAATTTATAAAGTCCGGGATTTTCATGCCGGGGTACTATGCCCATGTGGCGCTAGTCAACAGCACTCGGTGTACCGAGTTCCCATGTGGGTCCCCCATCTAGGTACTTACCGCGCCCACACTGCTTGATTTCGGTGATCTAGTGGGAACCGATGCTTTCAATGTGGCGAGGCCGTTGACTGTCTCATTAATACATCACAATGCATTGCTATCTGAAATCCAAAAATGCACCATTTAAAATCTAGTGTTTCAGGTGAAGCTGAAAAGCTGAAACTCTTAGCTCACCTGGGCTTAGATAGCGGCAATAATTCTAAGGCGTGGGAAATCTTAAAAGATCGATACAATCATCAAACCAGTCGAAGAGTTTGTTCGATTTCCAAGGAACATGCAGAGTCCATCAGACAGTTGTTAGACACCTCAACTGAAGTCACCAACAGCTTTGTAAATTTTAAGGTTCCCGTTGAACATTGGGATGCATTGTTAATATTTACACTTCTGCAGAAACTACCTTAGAAAACACAACATTTATTTGAGGTGAAGTTAAATTCCAAATCAGATAGTAAAGAATTGTCTACACATCTTGAATTTACTCACTTTTTGGAGACTTGGTTCCAGCGAGCCTGCATCTCATCAAAACCTTCTACCAACAACCAGGAGTATTCCTATAATATTTGCAACAAAGGTCGACAGGCGATCTTGATCAAAATTTGAAATTATGATGGGTCGAGATAACGGGGTTTCATTCTTTATTATTTATTATTGGTATTTATCCTTTGCATTATAAAATACTTGATTATTTTCTGGTTTCTTTAATTTGAAGTCACCTTCATTAGATTAGTGAACGTCAGTCTTAATCTGGTTGTAGGCGTATTATATTGCCGTTATTTACGCAAAACGTTCTAGACTTTTTTCTTTTTTTTAATAACATGATACTTAAAATGACTATTGACGTGCTTTCCGCTCTAGGCTTATCAGAGCATTGTGTCATATCAGCTAATTTCTCGTACATCGTGTAGGGCAATAAGAGAAAACCAATTGGGGCAGACTTAATACCTTCCTTAGGAACTTTAACTGGTCGTTAAGTTTCCTTTATAACGACGTGGATGCCGTTGCTGATATGATCACAGACAATATTTTCTTCAATTCTTTGTCGCTCATGGGATGAAGAGTATCAAACCAAAGGGAAAGGCGTGGTACGTCTCGATCTGTAAAGAGGCTGTCAGGGTTGGAGAAATGCCTTTTCGGTCCTACAAAACCAACCCGACAGAGAAAACCGAAAAAAGTTCAAACGAGCCAGGAATGACTGCAAAGTCTTTCTTAAGTGTGTGACATTTCAAGGAGACCAAAAACTGAGGCAAAAAATATTAAAATGTCTTAAAGGTAGAAATCTCAATCTCAACAACCGGCAGTACGGTTTTCGTAGCAACAGATCCACTGGTGAATTTCATGGCATGTCAGCGAAAAATGGAACCAAAGTGTACATCAATCTAGCGAAACCAAGATAGTTGCACTTGATATTTCTAAGGCATTTGACAGACTTTGGCATCAGGCTCTTTTGTCGAAAATGCGTGCATTTGGGATCGATGACTATCTTCTTCAATGGATTAGAAACTATGTTTCAGAACATTCAATTCAAGTTGTCTTGGATAGTTGCAAGTCTGATATTCACAAAATAAATGCTGGCGTGCCACAGGGCTTTTTTTCAATGATCCCTTGTCTGACACTTCTAATCCAATATACTCGTAGTTCTTTTTTGACGACAGTACTCTCTACTTTTCATATTCGTTTCCGGACTCTTGTCCCTGCTCTTCGGCTGTAGAACGGTAACCGCAGCGTATGTTAGGCTCATTCAATTCCGATGCTAACAGCGTGCAATTTAATTTATTACCAAAACACAACGTTCTGCTGTCGTTGTAGCGAAATGAAAATACCCGGCCTTTATCCATGAATGGCACTTGCATCGTTGAAACCATTTTCGGTATGTGGTTTTTTCTTGTTAACTATATGAAAAGTCCGCAAGGAGAAAATAAAAACGCAACCTTTCTAATCGTTATAAAAAATGAGGGTCTTTTTATTGATTATTCTTCCTTTTATATGATACTCGTAATGCAATTTTTATATGTATATGTGTGATTTGACTCTAAATTATTGACATTAGAACTTTGACAATTCATGTGTAGGCGTTGATAGCAGGTGTGTTTGTTTTGGTCGATCTGGAACATGTTCTAGTGAACGGAGTTCTTAGCTTGACCTCTTAGTTATTTGTTTCTGAGATACTGCAATGGAATTCATAATTTCCTGACGGTCCTGGTAACTTCATCTCATGCAAAGAAAAAGGCGATTAGTGAAATGAAACGAGAAAAAAAAATGTCAACTGGGAGGAAACCGAACGGAAAGAGGGATCTCGATGTTGAAGATGGACTGGAACTCAAAGTCGGATGTGAAGGGTGACTACTCTGCGGACTGGAAGTCCAATTGATGTAGAAGTAGTTGTCTTTTCGTTGATCGGCGAGTTGTGCATTAAAGTCGTTGAAGATGTTGTTTTTTTGTTTATTAATGGTGCGGTTTGAAATTATTAAATTCTCCTTTGTTATTTAGTGCGGGATTGATTATTAAATTTTTTGTTTTGGTACGTGGTGCGGTGTTGAAAAAAAAATTAGTAGTATGTGTGATTGAAGTTTTCGTCCAAAATTAATATTTCGATAAATATGGACTGTAATTATTGTATGTGTAGATAAATTTACGTACTTAAAATGAAAGTGCATTATAATATTAATATCGGAATCGATTCACGGCGTAAGAGTGAGTTTCATATGATTTTTGTATAATGTGTATGTATTTATGGAAATTTGTGTTTATTGTATTTGCATTCTAAGGAACTGTTTCTTCGGTTAAAGTTTTGTTTGGGGGAAGGCAACAAATTTTAGTTGTAGGGCACTTAATTTCTCCGTTTTGAGTTTTTATGATGCGGGCTAAGATCCATTTCGACGGTGGCAGGCGTTCGTCCTTCACCAGGACGAGGTCACCAATCTGTGGCTGATGTTCGGTTTTGAGCCATTTGGATCGCTGCTAAAGTCGTTCTAGATATTCGGAACTCCACTGTTTCCAGAATGTTTGGTGAAGTTTCTGGATCCATTGCCACCGATCGAGAGAGCTGACCTTGGTTTCACTTTGGTCTGGGTGAGGTATACTATTTATAGGCTCGCCTATTAAGAAGTATCCAGGTGTAAGTGGTGTGAAATCGTCCGGCTCGGTGGTCATCGGGCAGAGCGATCTCGAGCTTAAACACGCTTCATCTTACGTCTCAAATAGAATTTGACGGATTTCACACCTGCTTCCCATAATCCGCCGAAATGCGGAGAAGCAAGAGGAATAAAATTCCACTTGGTACCATCATTCGCCAGTCTGTCAGCTGCTTCCTTCCAGTCGAACCTTGTTTCGCGTAATAATCTTTTCAGCTCGGTATTAGCTCCTACGAAATTTGTTCCACAGTCACTAGATAATTGTGTGCAAATACTTCTTCGCGCTGTGAATCTCCTTAAGGCTGCTATAAAGGCCTGGGTAGTCATATCGCTCACCAATTCGATATGTATTGCCTTGGTAGCTAGGCAGATAAAAATAGCAAAATAACCCTTAATTCTCTTGGCCCCTCTTCCCTTCCAGGTCTTGACATCGATAGGACCCGCGTAATCTACACTAGTGTTTGAAAATGGACGCGAAATACGGACCCTTGACGCTGATAAGTTGCTCATTATCAGTTGTGCTGGTCGGGCTCTAGAACGAAAACAAATATTGCAGCCGTGAATATATTTCTTTACGCAATTCTTTATTCGGAGTATCCAGTATTTGGATCGCAAATACCCAATCATTTTTTGTATTCCTCCATTTAATGTCCTTTCATGGGAGTCTTTAAGCAGGAGTTGTGTGAAGTGACGATTCGGCGTAAGGATGATTGGATGTTGTTGTTTGTACGGCAAATTCGCGTTCTTTAGCCTGCCTCCAACCCTAAGTATGCCTTCGGTGTTGATAAAAGGGTTAGTGATTTCAACGCCTTTGCTCCTGACCTGGCCTTGATTCGCCGTATTTCTTCCAAAAACATTTCCTTCTACACTACCGTTACTACCAAAATAAGATTAAGATTATTAAGCAAATAGTTGCTTGTATCATTCTGTTGGTGTCCAAATGACTTGTGATTTTAAATAAAACATATCCCAGTTCTTCAATTTATTACAATAAAAAGAACATGCAATTATAAAAAAATAGAAAATTTTAACTGCAGCATGTATTGCGAGTAACTACTAAACCGCAAATATCCACAGTTTATTCTATATACATACTTGTATACGAGTACCTTTATGGAATTGGATATGTATATCGATGTACTTAACCTGCAATCGTGTATTGCGAGTTAATATATAATTTTTGGAAAATGTTGCAAAAATTATTTTTCAATTTAAGAATTCTCTTGATTCTCGACTCTTGTCGAAAACTGGTTTTTCTAGAAAAAAAATGGAACCATTTTATATTTTTTTAATTATAAAAAATTATAAAAAAAATATATTTCAGTGTCCCTTCTTAGAACTCATACTGGTTTATAAATTAGCTCATCAGTCGCCGTATAGCTCTCGTCGCGTACACATGATGTTGATTTTTAGAGCGGCTTGATTTCTGAAAGCATTCATTTGGTTTTTTTCTCTTATATCTCTTTTAACACCCAGGATAATATATTTGCGCGACTATAGTGTGTTTTTTTCGTGGTTAAACGGCCCTACGGCCAAACATAAATGTTAACCGGTTCAGCGCCCTGTCTCCCAAGACGCCCCGTACACCCCTCCCCCTAAAATCAAACGCTTAAAATCCGTTAACCTCCAAGAATTGCCAAATTTACCTTCTAATGTAAGTCCCAAAAATCCCTAATTTATATAGATTTCGCCCAAAGATGAAACTAAACCCCTCACAAGTGTGTAGCAATATCAGCGGCCACAAACCATAACCGCTTAACACGAGTTAGGATAAAATTAAGTTAAATCACCATCGTGTTTAGCATGTTTAAATCTAATTCCACTTAAATTTTATGATTGTATATTTTTTAAACAGAAGTTATTCCAAAAAAACCATAAGTAATTTTTTTAAAATGCTGTTTTGGCATAACACTTTAGCTCGTACTAATTATAATAAAAAACCGACTTATTCGATTATGACTTATGGCCACAGATACATGCAATAAGCAAAGAGTAAGAAAGCGTTACACACCTTCGAGATGGCAACAAACTAACAAAAAATAAAAAGTTTGTGGACAGGTGCATTACCGTTTCCAATCTTGCTAATCAATGTCCAGTAGCTGCTAAGTACCATGAAATTCTCAAATCGCAAGGTGTTATCGAAGTGTACAAATTTACAAAGCAATTTGATGACAAACCCCGACTCCCTGGCATCATGCTTTTCACTTTTGATTTACATCAACCGCCAAATTCAGTAGAAATAGGATGGTATAAAACCAAAGTTAACGAATGCATTCCCAACACGATGCGATGCAAAAACTGTCAACTACTCGGGCACACTATAGAGAAATGTAACAGCATGCAAAATGAGTGATCTCCCAAATCACGCCTCCTTAAGCTGCACACATACCTCTTTCAACCCGAACTGTCCGAAATATAAACAAAACAAAGAAATCTTAACTATAAAAACCAGGAACAAGTGCAGCATGGCCCATGCCAAGCGTATTTATATTCTCCAAAATCGCTTCCAAACACATTCCAACATAATACCGTCAGAGAGAGCAAGATTTGCCGTAAAATATAATATATATACACTTCACTAATTCACTTTATTAAAATAAAATAGACTTAATAATTCTCTAACCAACGATGTTGCTCTCTCAAATGTCTACGTACAACCCCACTCTATTTTTCGTTGCCTTCGTGTGTTTCGTGTGTCTGGTATGTCTCAATGTTTTGCGTCTATGTGAGTATCGTCAGTTATATTCGTCGTCTGCTTCTTTCCCACAATCACCACTCTTGGGTTCCAACTTTCCTTACATCATTATTAATTTTGGTGACCTTGTAGGGTCCAAGAAACTTCGGCTTAATCTTCAAACCTGTTCCAAATTTGGTGCGCTTGATTGCGACTAACTGGTTCTAGGATTTTCCCTACAACTCTGATCCAATAGTTCTGGATTTGAGGTTCTCTTAAGCGATGAATCAGAGATACTTCCAACATCAGGCACGACACTCTGCTCAAAGCATCCACGTGGTTCAGCTATGTCTTTGACTATGCTTTATTTCGTAGTCATAGTCTTGAAGAAACAGGGCCCACATGGCTACCCTTAAAGGAACGTCCATTTTATTCATGGTCATAGTTAAAGCGTTACAATCCGTTATGATCTTGAATTTTAGTCCTATCACGTACATCCTCCACTTCTTAAGCGCTTCGATTATGGCTAGCAACTCCAACTCATATGAGTAATACTTTTCCTCAACCTGGGTTGTCTTCCGACTCATGTACTGGACTGGGTGGAATTGTTGGTCTTCAACATCCTTCTGCAACAGTACTGCACCGTAACCGTGCTTGCTCGTATCTTTTCGGCTACCGGATTAAATAGTTTGATACCGGCTCTTTGGCAAGCGCTTTTTTAAGCTGCTGGAAGAATACTGCTTGTTCTGCCTGCCATATAAACTTAACATTCTTACGTAGTAAGTCCGTTAGTGGCCTCGCGATAAAGGCACATCCTTCTAAAGCTTCGTCAGACCTAAGAAATGTTGAAGTGTTTCTTGTCGACTGGCACTGGATAGTTCTTTACTGCAATTGTTATCATCCGCCTCCGATGGTCGAATTAAGTTGTATTCCATAAAATCCCTAGAAAACCGATCCGCTTCTCCAAGAATTGACACTTTTCCCAATTTACTCATAATCCATATTGCTGCGCAACTTGTAGCACTTTCTTCAAATTCTCGATACCCTCTTCCTCGTTTACTGACGGTACAACCAAATCGTGCATCCTATACACGACTCCTTGTTTTTTTTTTTTTTTGTAACTGCATTTTATTTTCTTAATCACTAACTTTTACATGCTTACAAAAAATGCTTAAATGCTAGCTTAAAATTACTTAACAATCTTATACTAACTTACTGGCCCACACAGGCACTCTAAGCTACTCTAAATTCTTATACGAGTAACTATGTCTTTCGACTTTATTTACATTTTCTTTACTAATATTTATTTACTATATTTAAAGCTAAGAAAAAAAATTGCTAACAAAAACTTAGCATTTGGATGTAATTTTTTATTTTTTTATAAAAACTTCATATCTAACATATCATACATAACATATCATACCTAACCTACATGCACAATACACACATAAACACACATAGACATTATACACAATTATATACATATATCAGTATACACCATTGTATACACTGATATATGTATATGTTTCTTAAATGCTAACCTAAACCTATGTAAGCTGGCCACCGCTATTTACAGAGCAAATAAATTGGTCAGCTCTGCCTCATTAGTGAGGCTGGTCCGTAATTGACGGAAACGACGACGAAACATCTTCCCCATCATTCAACCACCAGAAATGCTGGTGCTGCCGAACGACATCCCTCTTATCGCGATTCCCCACCGCCCTACTGAACCTGAGGCGATCCACACTGCCGTGTGCGACGTCTCTGCCGTAGTTGAGTCGCCTGTCCCCAGCTGTCCGAGCGACATGGAAGATTAACGGCACCGCTGATCCATCCTGGATCAACCCCATCTGATCTAGGTAGAGGAATGCTTCCGGTGGAACGAAACCGTCAGAGCGCACACTCTCGTGGTAAAGGTAATTGGGGTAGTAAGTCCCAGATATCAGGCTATTCGTCGAGGTCATTGCTCTTGCAATGTGCCTTCGAGTAAGCTTAATTGTGAAGTTGTCAACTCGTATTAGGTTCGCCCTGTTGTAAAAGACCTCATTAGGATAAAATTTCTTGTGCTCCGACTCTGGTGTTCTGTACAAGCGAAGACAAGCCCTAAGACAAGCCCTCTCAAACACCCCAAATCTTTTCCATTACGCTTGCTCGTACATTGAACCACACGGGACAACCATATACCAGCATGGGCCTGATAAGGGCCATGTAGCAGATTACCCTTACACTCGCATCGAGTTGGCTGCTGTAAAACAGTCTCTTTGTAAGGGCAAAAGCACCTTTGGCTCTGGCCAGAGCAGCATCTAAATTTTTGTTAAAATACAGAAACTGATCTAGCCAGATCCCAAGGTATCTGACTACATTTCTACAAGCAAGTGGCTGCCCGTGCTGCCTCACGATCGAGAACTTTCGCCAATTCTTTCTGGTACCCCTAGAGGCTCCAGACAACGGCGTCCTAAAGAGAATAGTTTCCGACTTCTGAAAATCGATTTTCAACTTCCATTCATCGCAAAATCGTCTTATCTTATCAAAGTCACGCTGTAAGAGAGTATTAATGACCTCGATTTTTGGACCTGTTCTGTACGCTGTCAAATCGTCTGCGTACGCAATAGTATGGGAAAGTGAACCTATCAAGTGGTTTGTAAAAATGTTGAATAGGATCGGCGAATTGACAGCGCCTTGCTGAAGACCATTTTTAATTTGAAATATTCCAACAGAAGTCACATCACCATTCTTCACGATGAACTGTCTGTTAGTTAGCATATTATTTACTGATCCCCAGCCTAGTCTAACCATACGGTGTCGAAGGCCTTCTCCAAGTCAACAAGGCAGGCACCAGTACATTGTTTTTTGCCTTTGTTTCATTGGATATCGGACACCAGTTTAGACGCGGCATGTGAGATATCATGTCCCGCCTTAAAACGGAATTGATTATCCGGAACTATATGTTTGTCCTCAACCCACCTAGACAGAGCTCTATTGATTACTTTTTCACAAACCTTACTGATATTCGGAAGGAGACTTATCGACCGAAGATTCGGCGGATTGGATATATCATTTCCCTTTTTGGGGATAGGTTGAACCACCGCCGTTTTCCAATGCGCTGGATAATGTGCATTATTTATTGCATTATTAAACAGAGTGGTATAGATGTCCACCGCTTCTAGAGGAAGATTTCGAAGCACGATGTTCGGAATACCATCGGTCCCCACTGATTTCTTAACTCTGATTGTGTCGAAGATCTCATGGCGTCCTTCCTTCGAAATGAACGGGGCTAGGTCACCCTCTCTGGCAATGACATTATTTGCCATATTTTCGTCGCTAAACCGGGTGAAACCAGAGTCGTTGGATCGCCAATTCTCTATTTCATTTCGAATGTAGCAGTTGTGCACCAAGACGCGATTGTCCAGGTCATAATTAGGGCCAATGATATCAATGGCCTTGTATACTTCCTGGAAAGTCGGCCCTATGGTCTCAACCTTCTCTTGCGGATCCTCGATCACAAAGAAGTCGCCAACGTCAGCGGCTTTATTTGAATCAATACCTGCTATTGTCAGTAACCGTTCGTTGTCTGTTGTCCAGGCCATTCTAAGACACTGAAGGTCGTTTTGATTTTTTCTCCGAAATAGTTTATTTATTTGCGGAAACATATTCGGGTTGCTGGTGTTTACAACCTGAACCTTGTTGTTCCAATACAAACTTACAGAAATTCTGTAATTCTCTTTTACTCTTTACTGTAGTTATAAGAATATCTTTGGACAAACGTCTCCAATTCTGCAATTTCGTTGGGAACTGTAATTTCGCTGCTAAAACCGCAATGGTCACTGTCATACACGAATGTGCGCAGACAGTTTAGCGTTTGTAAATTCGAACCTCAGTCGTCAGTCGTCACTTTAAGACCGAGTCTGTACATGACATGGTGCTGACCCCACCAATCGAGTAGTAGGTTCCCTCTAGTATTTGGGAAATTTCCCCGCCGATAATAAAATAATTCTCCCCCGATTCCAGCCTCAGAAGTCGAAAAAGCGTGTCGAGCTCTGTAATGAATTGGGTGGATTGTGAAGCCTCAGGTGCATAAACAGAGGCCAAGTACAGCCGTTTTCCGCTGCGGAGCGGGATGTAAACGACGACTGCCTCCAACACCCGGAACCTGCGCAACACGCCCTTGTACACTCTGTGAAATTTTATACCTGCTTTAATGAAGATCGCGACACCGCCTCCACGTTTGGATTTGGGCCGGTTTCTTCTTCTAACAATATAATTATTGTACTCCAGTTTGTGCTTATCGGTTAGCTTGGTTTCGCTAGCGAAAAGCACATCCGGAGTTTGGCCTTGTAGCAATTTAAACATTGCGGCTCTTCGTTCGATCCTAATCAGTGAATTAACATTCACCGCAAGGACCTTCAAAGTTTGCTCCACCATGTGCGTACCCATTACGACATGTGTTGCGTTAGGCCCGGAAGCAAGACATCGATCTGGTCCACCCGCTTGGCCTGTTCTTGTACCTGCTTTTGCAGCTGAGCCATCTGCTCTTGGACCGCGAGCAAGATGGCCAGCATGTTAGGTGCAGCTTCCGTTGTTCTCGGCATTGGCGCCGGAGAAGCCACAGTCGCTTGCTGTACCGTAGCCCCCCTACCTGACGCCATTTGGGCGTAGGAAATTTGGGACGTGACGGCTGGTATTTGGAACCTAATATATGAACGTTTGACCTCCACTTTCTGCTGCCGAGCCAGTTCTGCTTTCTTAATGTCAGTGAACATAGGACAACCCCGATAGTTTGCGGTGTGTCCCACGTTTCCACATGACACGCCCTCCACTGTATTACAGTGGATGGCATGGCGATCATTCCCCAATCTCTTAATATTGAAATTATTACCAATGACCAACTTACACAGGTCCTTGGTTTCATTTACCTCTAATTTATATGTGTTGATAGGAGGCACCTTCCTTCTCCTTCTTCTTCTGCTGCTGCTGCTGCTTTTTTTTTTATAATTTACGCGCGCCTAAGGGGTTAGATACCCTTTTACTGTTGCCAGGCCGGGCGGAAAAGTAGAAGGAAGAGAAAGGAAAATTGTTTTGTAGTGGTTTGAAACTCAGGTGTGTTTGGTTTCGATATTCGCTCTCCAGGGGGTGGGAGTCCGAATAGGACGGAGAGATTTTTCTTCACTCAGAGTGATTCGAGGTATAATTCACAGTATTTTTTTCTGTGCTTGAAACTCTACAACAGCCAAATCTACGTGTCAGTGTTATGCCTTCACACGCAGAATTTTTCTGTCTGAGTTCCGATTACACAAATGAAAAACTGACTTGCCTGTACTTGCCATGGGCAGGATTCGAACCTGGATCCTCCGAGTGAGAAGCGATTGCTAGTACCACTACACCACGGCCACCCGTAGTGGCAGCTGCTGCTACTGTTGTTGTTGTGGTTGTTGTTGCTGCTGCTGCTGCTGTTTTTTCAGCTGCTGTGGTTTCAGCTTTTGTTGTTTTTGCAGCTGTTGATTTTTCTGCTGCTGTTGTATTGTTTGCTGCAGTTGTTGTTTCTGCTGCTGCTGGTTTTGTTGTTGCTGTTGTTGTTGTTGTAGCTTTTATTGTTGGGAGCTCTCTACTTTTGATTGCTCCCTCTGCCTGCGCGCAGTTTGTTTCTGCTTAATTACTGCTGGTAATATTGTTAATAAGGTAATAAGCTAGAGAGGCAAAGTTGTTATTACCCTCCTCATGCTGGACCGCAACTTTGTCTGTTTTCAACTCACTTATTTATTTATTTTTTCTTAAATTAGGAGGGATTCTCAATCTACTCCTTCTTTTGACGGCTTTCGCCATGGTACCAGCAATCGTAATGTTGCCTTTTATAAGTCCCGTTATGGGAAGAGTGGAATGCTCTCCACCATCCATCACGTGATTTCTTTCTTTTTACCTTTTGTTTTTGTTTTTAATTCACACAATTTGCGAGAACAAAAAAACACAAACAAAAAAAAATAAAAAAGAGTTCACAATTTAGCTCGGGATTCGAACCACCCGTGTCCACGACCATGATACGATGACAGACGCCGCTAACCACCGATTTCATTTCACTTAAAATACATTTTTATTATTTTCAATTCATTATTACTTATACGCTATACAAAAAAACGCTTAAAAATTAGCTTAATTAACTTACAATTATCTTATTCTAACTTACTGGCCCCATGCGGGCACTCTAAATGAAACATAATACTTATTTAATGTCTTTCGACGTTTCGTACGATTACAATTTTTTTTCTATTTTTATTTAGACTAAAACTAAGAAAACAATTTTATTTACTGCAAAAACTTAGTATACGGACTTTCTTTTTTATAAAATCTTAAAAACTAAAACTTATAAACTATATACATATAAATAAATCTTAACCTACTTAATCTACTTAACCTACTTAAACTAATTTATTGTATATATCATACAATTTAATTTATTTTTTTTCCTAGATGTGTTACCCCTTCTTTTAGAGAAGTTGTTACCCATCTAAGTTCTTATATAATTTTTTTTTTGCTTTTTTTTCATTTTTAATTTTTTTTTTGTATTTTTTTTTTCTCTTATATCTACCCTAAACCTACCTAAATCTATGTAAGCCGTCCATGACTAAATAATTAGGCTAGCCGACTTTGCTTCCGAGAGAAGCTATATTATACTAGAGGAATTCGACGAAGAGACTTCCTCTCCTCCCATAAGCCACCAAAATTGTTGGTGCTGCCGAGCAACATCCCTCATGTCGCGACTCCCGCACTGCCATGTGCGACGTCTCTATCGTAGTTGAGTTGCCTGTCCGCAGCTGTTCGAGTAACGTGGAAGAATAGCGGCACCGCAAATCTGTCCTGGATCAGACCTTTCATATCTAGGTAGAGGAACGCTTCTGGACGAACAAAGCCGTCAAAGCGAACTCTCTCATGATACATATAATTAGGGTAGTAAGCTCCGGAGATCAGGTTGTTCGATGAGGTCATTGCTCTTGCTATGTGCCTTCGAGTCAACTTAATGACGAAATTGTCCACTCTTATTAGGTTCGCCCTATTGTATAAGACCTCATTAGGATAGAATTTTATGCACTCAGACGCTGGTGTTCTGTATAAGCGAAGACAAGCCCTCTCAAACACCCGAATCTTTTCCAATAAACTTGCTCTCACGTTGAACCACACGGGACATCCAAATACAAGCATGGGCCTGATAAGGGCCATGTAGCAGATTACCTTCACCCTTGCATCGAGTTGGCTGTTATAAAACAGTCTCTTTGTAAGGCAAAAGCACCTTTGGCTCTGGCCAGAGCAACATCTATATGTTTGTTAAAATACAGATATTATTCTAGCCAGATCCCAAGGTATCTGACTACATTTTGACAAGCAAGTGGCTGCCCGTGCTGTCCCACGATCGAGAACTTTCGCCAATTCTTTCTGGTATCCCTAGAGGCCCCAGACAAAGGCGTCCTAAACAAAATGGTTTCCGACTTCTGAAAGTTGATTTTCAACTTCCAGTCATCGCAAGTCACGTTGCAAGAGTGTATTAATAACCTCAATCTTTGGACCTGATCTGTACGCGATTAAGTCGTCTGCGTACGCTATGGCATGGTGAAGTGAACCTATCAGATCACTTGTGTAAATGTTGAATAGGATCGGCGAATTTACCGCACCTTGTTGTAGACCGTTTTTAATGTTAAATGTTCCAACAGAAGTCACATCGCCATTCAATCTTTGGACCTGATCTGTACGCGATTAAGTCGTCTGCGTACGCTATGGCATGGTGAAGTGAACCTATCAGATCACTTGTGTAAATGTTGAATAGGATCGGCGAATTTACCGCACCTTGTTACAAACCGCTTTTAATGTTAAATGTTCCAGCAGAAGTCACATCGCCATTCTTCACGATAAACTGTCTACTGAGCATAGAAAAGAATATACAGCAATGGTTTATTAATGCCCAACCTGTCCAGCTTGAAAAAGAGTCCCTCTAACCATACGGTATCGAAGGCCTTTTCCAAGTCAATCAAGCAGGCACCAGTGCACTGATTCTTGCTTTTGTTCCATTGGATATCAGAAACCAGTTTAGACGCAGCATGAACAACATCATGCCCCGCTTTGAAACCGAATTGATTACCCGGAACTATATGTTTGTCCTCAACCCACTTAGTCAGGACTCTATTGATCACCTTCTCGAAAACCTTACTGATGTTTGGAAGGAGACTGATCGACCGGAGATTTGCCGGATTGGATGTGTCTTTATCCCTTTTGGGGATGGGGTGTACCACTGCTGTTTTCCAATGCGCTGGATAATGTCCATTATTCATTGCATTATTAAACATGGTGGTATAAATGTCCACCGCTTCTAGTGGGAGATGTCGAAGCACAATGTTCGGTATTTCATCGGTTCCCACTGATTTCTTACTTCTAAGTGATTCGAAGATCGTTTGGAGCTCTGCCTTCGAAATGAACGGTGGTAGTACCATTTCATTGGTGATGACATTATTTGCCATATTCTCGTCACTGAACTGGGTGAAACCCGAGCTCCCGAATCGCCAATTCACTATTTCATTTCGAAGGTAGAAATTTTCTTTAATTTTTCCCAGTGTACAACCTGGTAGTCTAGGACTCCATATACCATCCAGTTTGCTGTTGGGACTCAGCTGAACCAGGAAGAACGGTAGTTTCCGCTTCTCCCTTTTGGCTCTAGCCGTGACGAATGGCTTTACCCCTACGAATTTGAGCTCTTCGCACTTCTTCTCTTTCAGCAGCAAGGAGCTCCTCCGGATCAGTCGACGGTTCTAATCCCCTCAGCAGCATTGTCTGCAGCTTTTCCCCTTTCGGTGTGAAGGAGAAGAACTCCGTCGTCGAATCCCTTAACAAGTTTTTAATTTTATGATAGCGCTCCACTGTATTACAATGGATCGCGTGCCTATCTAAACTAAGTCTCTTAACAAAAAAATTATTGCCTATGGCCGACTTACATAGTTCAATGGTTTCCTTTAGTTCCATCTTATATGTGTTTATAGGTGGAACTCTTTGCTTTGTAGTGTTTTGTTGTTTCTGCTGCGGTTGTTGTTGTTGTTGTTGCTGCTGCTGCTTTTGTTGTTGTTGCTGCTTCAGTTGTTGTTTTTGTTGCTGATGCCGCTGTTGTTGTTGTTACTGTTGCGATTGTTGTGGCTGCTCTTGTTTTGTGGCTGGAGTTTATTTTGTTTTTGTTGGTGTTGTTGTTGTTGTTGCACTGATGTTTTTGTGTTCGTTTTCATTTTGAAATGTAGTTGTACGGACTGCTTCTGGGCTCTCTGCGTCTGCTGTTGCTGTTGGTCTTGCTTTTGGGAGTACTCTTGTGCTTTCCTCTTTCTTCTTGCCATTTGTTTTTCTTTTATGGCTAGTACCCTTTGTTCTAGCATTTTGATACTGCTACTTAAAGATGCCACTTCTTCGTCTTCATCTTCCTATTCGGAAGGCGCCAAAGACGCGAAGATGTTATCACCGAGGTAGTGACCTTCACCACCCTCTGAGACATATGAATAGTCGTCAGAATCTTGCCTAGAGCGTGTATTATCTGCTGTCGTTGTCGTCGAGCGCACCCCTTTCCGCGATCCACCAGGCAGCTTTTCAGTGGACGTTGAAAGGGAGGGGCGCTTTACCAAGTTGGGAATTGGCCTTAGCCTCCTCCTTCTCTTCATTTTCGATTCGGCTGCTACTAGTTGCCAATTCATCGCCTGATTTTTCTGGCGGTTCCGTTCTCCGCCTAGCGGACCGCTCACCAGATTCCATCGCGTGATGTTGTTTACCACTTTTTTATTATTTTTCAATTAGAAAAAAAAAAAAAAAAAAAAAACCAACGATATATTTTATTCGACCTGGAGTCGAACCCGTAACCTTTAGCTTGGTAACCGGGCACACTACCACTGGGCTAATTGGAGCCCTATGTGAAACTCGTCCAATGTCTTTTTTGTAGAATTTACTCACTCAAACAAAACCCACGTCTATCCTCTGCGGAGGTCTATGAACGACTGCCGCTAACCACCGAGATACCGAGTAAGTTAACGAAAATGCAACTAATTTCTTATAGCAACTGAATCACTATTTTTATTTTACTTTAGAAAAAGCCGAAACACGTCTTTTCTCTGCCGAGATCTGCGAACGACTGATATACACGACCACTACACCTTCTTGGATTAATGTCCGGAAAATAGCAGAAATATATCTACCAAACACCCCTGGTGAATTTAATATTCCAAAAAGTACGTACATAAAATAGTACTGGCCCTCATGTGTTATGAATGACGTATATTTTCGCGATTCTGCCTCCACCGCAACATGGAGAAAACCATTCCGCAGATCCTGCGTTGAGAACACACTCGCTCCAGAAAATAGTCCATAAGGACCATTTAGATCCTCGGGGTTTTATCTTAAATGATTACTTGTTCGGGATTTTGGTGGATCCCGGTTGAGCCCCCAGTTGTAATATTCCGGATTCGAATGAAAGCCAAAATCCACTTCATTAATTCCCTTTACTAAAATAAAATGAACTTCATAATTCTCTGACCAACGAGTTGCTCTCTCGACTGTCTACGTACAACTCCACTCTATATTTCGTTGATTTCGTGTGTTTCGTTTAATGTCTTGTGTGTCTGGTATGTCCCAATGTTTTGCGTCTGTGCTTGTGAATTATGTTCGTCGTCTGCTTCATTCCCACATATATACTCTGATAATTCCACTCCTCGTGAAAAGCCAGAACAAAACAAATAAGCTACTGATAGTACAAAATCAAGAGAAGAATTGTTCCATCCACACACACTAGCCTCTTCACCAATTTTTTTTTGTTCAATTGAAACTGCAACTACTCAAACTGAATCACAAACTGCCGAAAAAATATCGTTAAACATCCATCTTTCCCATTCAGACGGCACTTTTCAGATATGGCTTTTTTCTTCCGTCCGCCGATGCAAGCACCGACAAATAATGCTTATCATCTTACACACTTTAAGCCACACATATTCTACCATTACCATGCCTAAAACCATGCAACCAACTGTCGTTCTTCTCCTGTCCGTGCAATGGCTTAGAACGATTTTTAATTCTACACTTCCTGGTAGTGCCAAGCTATGAGATGGACTTAACGTTAATGGGACAGCAGAGAAAAAACAATGCCTTTTAAGAGATCAATATCTTACAAACAACTCTGGCTTAGCCGTTTTAAATGACCCATAAAAGGTTCACCCATGTCGACCTATCGCTAATATACCCATCACTACCTCCAAATAACTCATGGACAATTGTCTCGGATCTTCACGGCAGCGACCACTATCCCATCATGACATATTCAACTTACCTCATAAAGATTTCTATTAGATAATGTAAACTGGGATCTATTTCGAACTGAAATTTAAAACTATAATAATAATAATAATAATAATAATAATAATAATAATAATAATAATAATAATAATAATAATAATAATAATAATAATAGCTTAGCTTCCTTTGCGCGTTTTCGGTGTCTCTTGCCGTTATCACTGCCGCGATGTCATCAGCGTACCCAACCAGAAAGGTGTCCTCAGGCATATCCATGCGAAGGATATCATCGTAGGAGATGTTCCAGAGGTCTGGTCCTAAGATTGATCCTTGCGCTGCACCTGATGTTACTTCTTTTCTCCGCGGGCCTTCCGTGGTTTCGTAGATCAACTCTCGATCCCTGAGATAGTCCTTCACTATTCGTAGGAGGTACGCTGGTACGTGAAATCTCCGTTCGAGTGCGTTGACGATATCGCTCCACCTGGCCGAGTTGAAGGCGTTTCGTACATCCATGGTTGCTAGCAGGACAATCTTCTTGGAGTAATGGTTTCCCTGTTGAGCAATTTGGGTGGCGTACACTACTTCTTTAATGGCTCCGATCGTAGATCTGCCTCTCCTGAAGCCATACTGTCTCTCGGACAAGTCACCTGATGTTTGTACTGCCGCTATCAGCCGTGGTTTTAGCAGTTTTTCGAAGAGTTTTCCCGCGGTGTCCAGCATGCACAGAGGCCTGTATGCCGATGGCGAATCCGGGTCTCCTTTGCCTTTACTGATCAGCACCAAGCGTTGTTGCTTCCAGTTCTTGGGGAACACGCCTTCGTCGAGACAGCTGTTGAACATGTTCAGCATTAGGTGGGGACATGTTTTGGCGGTAGCTTTTAGCGCTTCTGCGGGGATTCCGTCAGGGCCGGGGGCTTTTTTGTTTTGCAGCGACTGCACCGCTATGCTCAACTCTTCTTCACTGAAAGATACGATTTCTTGTCGTTGGACCAGTGTGGTGTCTAGTGGTCTGACTGGGTGAGTTGGGAAGAGTGTGTTTACGATGCGGTACATTTTTTCTTCATTGAGGACGGGGGGTGTCATCTGTGCTCCAAGTTTCCGCATTATAATCTTGTAGCCCAGTCCCCAGGGGTCATTGTTTACGTCACGGCGGAGGTCCTCCCACTTCTGTTTCTTGCTCAAATTGATGGCTTTCTTGAGCTCGGATCTTTTGGTTCTGAATTCTGCTACGGCAGCCTCCGTAGATTCAGCCCGTCTTCTTCGTCCCCTGGTGACTGTGCGTCGGAGTTGTAAGCATCTCCGGCGAAGCGCAGCTATCTCCTCTGTCCACCAGTACACTGGGTCTCGTTTTCTGTTAGCACCACTCGTTCGAGGCATGGAAGAATCGCAAGCGAGCCGGATTAGTGTCATCGTGGCTTCAGCTTTCGTTTCTGCAGGCCCCGGATTGTGAAGCGTGGCGTTTGCCCCCTCTTCGATAACGGAGTTGAAGGTCTCTACGTTGAGCCTGCTGATGTTCCACCTTGGAGTCCGGCTGTAGTTTCCGTTTGGGTGTCGTTAGTGCTCTTCCAGATCAAAGATTATATACTGGTGATCGCTGCCTGTGTAGCCTTCAATGACTCGCCAGTTTTTAATCCTTGCTGATGTTGATTCCGTCGCAAAGGTTACGTCTGGGATGGTGCCTCTATGACCTGGTCTCCTGAAAGTTGGGGTGTCTCCTACATTCACTACGTTAAGTCCCCGCCTCGCAGCCATCTCGAGTATTTGCCTACCTCTGGAATCCGTAGTTGGCATACCCCACTCTTGAGCTCTGGCGTTGAAGTCGCCAGCAACCAGTATCTCTCCTTCCGCGTTAGACATAAAGTCTTCCAAGTCCTCCAGCTTCTGTCGGAACTCATCGATCCTGTCGTTCGGGCTGAGGTAGGTGCTTATTATTGTGAGTCCCTCGCATTTTACCCAGACAAAGCCTGTTTCTATTCCTTGGCTTTTGACAGGAAGTTTTCTTAGGTCTGGGATCCATATAGCAGCGGTTCCAAGCGAGTCTGATATCCAGTTTGGTTGGTTTTTGTTCTTGTATTGTTCGCTGATGATGAGAGCATCTACTTGCAATTCACCTATAAGTTTGACCAGGAGGTTGTCCGCTGTTTGGCTCCTGTGTACATTCGCTTGCATTAATTTGGTCATTTTGAGGAATGCTTCTTCGCTGTTGCGAGTGCCTGCCGGAACACTTGGCACTGGCCTGACCCCGGCACGTGGTCCAAGAGCAGTGGTGGAGATTCAAGGTCCGCGCATAAGCAGCACTTTGGTGAACTTTCACAGTCCTTCCTTTTATGGCCCTTTACACCACAATTGAAGCACAATCCCTGTCCTTTTCTATCCATCCCGCTACACATTGCTTGTCTGTGTCCGTATCCGAAGCACCTGAAGCAACGTGTAACCTCAATTCTACGTCGGATTCTGCACTGAACCCATCCTATTCTTATGGTAGGGGTTTTTAGTATCTCGTGGGCAGCCCTAGAGTTCACGTTAACGATGGCTATCTTTAGAGAGCTTCTGTTCTTGCCTGTAACTCCAACCTGGACGTCTGTGATGAGATCGGCAGCTTTCTTCTTAACTGCTTCTTGGACTTCTTCTGCTGTGGTCAGTTCATCCAGATCTCTGATCTCCAGCGATATTTTCGGTTCCAAACTTTGAACACTTGCTCTATCTCCTAGAATTGCTTTGAGAGATTTTCCGAAAGCCTCCTTGTCCTTTGTTTTGGATCCAAGTTCTAGGAGGACATCTCCAGATTTCGTTTGCCGCACAGTTTTGACGATAGTTTCGGTGTCATCTGGATTAGCCTTATTTCGGATTTCTCTTAGGATATCGGTGTACTTCTCGTTTCCTTTTGGCTTGATTAGGATAGCTTTGGATCGAGGTTCACGGTGCCTTCTTATTTTCTTTGCCTTTTTTTCCCCCTTTTTTCGCCTTCCTTAGGTTTTTCTTCAGCTTTGCTTTTTGTGGCCTGTTTGGTTTTTTCTGGCACCGTAGGGTTTGTATTCTTGAGAGCATGTGCGTAGCTCTCTTGCGTAGGCCTTCTTGCTGGAACCGAAGTCATCTTTTCTCGAAGATTTTCTTTTAGTGATTTCTTCGTTCTTTTATCACCTCCTTTTAAAAGAGGGCTCGAAGGTGGTCTCTTGGTAGGGATCGGGTTTTCCTTCTCGTTTCCTGAGGATTTATTGATTTCTTCTCTGTCCGTCTGGCCCGGAGTTTCTCTTTCAATGGTTTCTGGCCCGAGAGTTTGAGAGCTTTGATCTGCCGTCTTTTTGGCCTCTTTTTCCCATTTCAACTTGTCCATAGATTCTTCGAGTGCTGCAATGCCGTTTTTGATATCCATGCTGATATTTTTCTGTTTGGTGCATGCCAATTTCATAGATTTAAGAATTTCCGAGCATTTCTCGATCTCCTTAGAGAAAATGTCG